>CM046868.1:8880407-10246521 GCA_025617745.1 Heliocidaris erythrogramma | reverse complement strand
CCCCCCCCCTCTCACACTTTCAAAACGCTTCGCGGCCCCTGTACAATTTATTATGTGTAATCATATCTTTCTTCTCCCTTTTTCCTTGTATATGTAAACACTTCTTAATGTAGTTTTGTTTGATATTAAGTCATATGTGTCATGTTTTATTTGTTAAGTATAACAAAAGACATTTGTGGATAATAGCAAACCTTGAAACTTGAATACTGCGAACCAAGTTAACCATAATTATATTTGTTTTATCTATTCCAATTTCAGTGTACCAGGAATATGATGACGAATTCAACAAAGGCTACGTGGCCGTGTCCCTGGTCTTCATGCTACCAGTCGTGATCTTCGCCGGAGTATCCCTGGTGTTCAGCGTCATCAACGCCCGAATGGTACCCATAGAAACCCTCCATGGACGGCCGGGACTCTTCCTATGGAATGGCATAGGATGTAAGTAAAGGGAGGGTCCAGGGGAGGCTCAATATTCCGACAACTTTCTGAGGAGCAAAAAAATTAAAAATAAAACAGAGAGAGAGAGTCATTATCTGAGAAAGGGCGGCACATTCTTGAAATTGTATACATGCCACACAGGGGACACAGGCCGATTGCGCCCCACCCCCCCCCCAAAAAAATAAAAAATAAAAAATAAATAAAAATCCGCCAGTGATTTAAGTTTATGTGTTGACTGAATTCTTACAAATAATTGGACAGAGCGATGATAAATGTATCCGAGGGACTAGACGTAAGTGATGAATGAATACATAACTTACCCCGTATCATGCGGCAACTATAGCTAAACCGTACTAATTTCGAATCGGGGTTTCGGGCATCAATTTTACTAGCTTTTATCAAATTGAGGGCGATGGAGAGGGAGGGAGAGAGGGGTTGGGGCGCAGCCTGATCTAACGTGGCAACAAATTGATAGGTTCACATTTTGTCGACAGATTATTGAATGTGAAGACAAAATCTGTTGAAAATCTCGAGGGTGGGGTGCTCCTTGCTCCTTTCCTTTGGCCAGGCTAGTTGTTCCAGATTAAGAATAATACTGATCTATCAACCAAAATAGACATCCTTCTCTTTCAAGTTCATGATTATCTTTCCTTATTTCAGTTTACATATTCCACATCCATTCCTTCCTTCACTGACATGTTAATGCCTGGCTATTATCGTCATTTCATTATATCGATCCTACTGGCATCTTCTAGAATTCACATGACTCTAATTATCATGGGTTATAATTCTGGTTTGATAATAAATAATTATCAGTATACCCAACTCATCCATTTCATTCTTCCTCTTGCAACTCTGTGCCCCTTCTGGAAAAAAAAGTGACATAGGTATACCCAACATCGTTTCTTTCCTTTTCTCTTCAGTGCTATCCGGCGTCATTTCCACCAGCATCTACGCTGCCCTCCATTCGAAAGAGCTGCAATACCAAGCCCTGGGTCAGAAAGAGCGCGATGATTCGTTCAACATCTATGGGGTCATCCTGGGTTATTCCTACTGGTTTCTGGTGGTTTGTGACGTCCTCTTCCTCCTCAATCTCGTCCTCGTATACATAACCCAGCTTATTGACGAGCCGCCAAAGTTTCTCTCCAAACGAAATGGCACTGCCGACGTCAACAAACAACCACCTAGCACCGAACTCAAAGAGGGGGATTTATGTTTTAGTGAGTGTCCCGACAACTACCCCGGACGATCACCCCTGACAACTTGTTTTTGGACGATTAACACCGGAGCAAATAACCCCTGACACGAATATCTCTGAACGTAATCATTCCCTGGACAACTACCCCTAGGGCAATTACCCTTCCCCCCGTTGTTCACGTTGGAGTTGTCCTATAAAGAAAGTGATTGTCCATGTGTGGGATACTTATCCTATTCTACAATTGGTTGTCTCGGGATAGTTCGTTTTCCGGAGAAAGGGGGGGGGGGGGGGGGGGTAATTGTCACATGGGACATTTTAGTTAATAGTCGGTAGTTGTCTGGGTGCAAGTACAGGGGTAGTTGTACTATTTTAAAGTGGTAAATGTGAAGAGGGCCGCTCTTCAGTGATGATTGGAAAATGTCAAGAATATAGTGAAGAGCTCGCAATCAATACAAGTCATGTTTTTCATAGTTATATTCATCAATACAAGGGCCTTAGGAAAATCGCACCCGTCAAAAGAATTCTGCTCTTGCAGATTAAAAAAGGAGGATGTATATTCGTGCAATCATCATAAAGATGAATATATTCAATCATGGGCTAAAGACAGTAATGATGTATATATTGTACTTGTATTTTAACCTACTCAGTTTATGACATGCTTTGTATACATGGTATAAAAACAATCGTGAAATCGTCCTGGACTTCGTAATTGATAACGTTGTACTCATTGGAAATAATGGCATATTTGCCGAAAGCCCGTCAGTTAAATTGCCTAAGATCCCTCTTGCATAAGAAAGGGATTTGAATAAATATTATTTAATACGCCAAGCATGCTTTTAATGCAGAATCGCGTATCTAGAACTTGCGTTTTAGTGTTTTCTTTTAGTTTCGTTTAAAAGCAACTTTCTAAGTAAGATGGCTATAGTTTTAGTAATGACACATAGTTTTAGTTTTGGGCTATATAGTTTTAGCAGGGGTCTCCCTCAAGAAAAAACAAAATACATGTAATAAGAATGGAAATCATATCAAATTTATCTACTTTAGAAAGCACTTTTATATATTGCACCTCAAAAAGTATACGCGCATTTTGACGATTTATCTGTCAGAAATATACGACTCGATAGATAGAGGTATCGTGCTTCTTCAACATTCGGTGGTTGTTGTAAATATATTATCTCATTTTTTTGTATAATACGGAAAACATACTCTGTAATACTACATGTATGAAATCTTTGATGTTGATGACCCGGTGCAGTGTTGAAAATTCATTAAAAATGTGCACCAATATCAAATATAGTCAATCCAACGGAGTTTGATCGAGTAATCTATCCAAACTTTTAAAATTATTCACATTGTGGTAAGCATAGCATACGTATTGCGACTGATATCTGAGTTGCATTCACGACCATGACAACATGGGGTCGCTATGCCAGTTTTATGGGGGGGGGGGGGGGGGGGGGGGGGGGGCATAGGAACAACATTTTCCTGACAGGCTTACCGAAAAGTAAAGTAAATAACTATTTTAAACAAGTTAAATAAAGATACATTTTTTTTTTTCTTGGATTTTCCGACAAGGCTTAGATTTCTTTCAACAGACTTTTGCAGGGTTGGGGATGTTACCCTTACCCGCTCGTCTAGCTCAGCTACGCCCCTTAATATCAAATGTTCTACATTGCCATGCTTACTTAAGTTAGATTTTAAGGAGTTAGAATGAATCTTCTTGCCAGGTGGTGGAAAATAATAGATTAGCTGTGATGTTATTTGTCAAAGGAACCATTCCAATTTTCTTTCTTTTTTTTTTGGGGGGGGGGGGGGGGGGGGAGGGTTAGCGAACATCCATCCACGGTGTTTGAGGCATCATCAGGCTAAAATATGAAGATGAAACACGAGAAACAATTTTGAAAATATTAAATTACTTTGGTAATTTTGTTGCATTTACGAGACAGAGAGAGAGAGAGAGAGGGGGGGGGGGGGGGAGAGAAAAGTAAAACGACAAATCGTCAGCCTTATGCCAAAAGGGCCTTAAGGCCATAGACTTTATACAGTGATAAGGCCCTTTTGGCATAAGGCCGACGAAATTTTGTGGATAAGAAATACCTTTCACGCTTTGTCAAGTATTACAATATATCATATTGATGAACATTTTTGCTTTCTTCTTCTTTTTTAGTCCTTAAGAGAAAAAATAGAATTGTATCTTTAATCCATCAACGGTTCTAGCGATGTCATTTTTTTCTTTTCGTTTTGTCAAAACGTGTATAAATTTATGTTTGTTTCACACGAAATAAATGGGTTACTCAGATGGAATACTACCATTTCTATTTCAGTGTGTGACGTTGAAACAATCCAGTTATAATGAAGCGTGAGAGACAGAAGGAAGGAGAGAGATTGCGGAAAGGGGACCAGAAAGAGGAGGGAGAGAGAGAGGAAGGGGGGGGGGGGGGTCGGAAGGGGAGGGCGGAGAGAAAGATAGAAATCAAGAAAATTATAACTAATTTTGTTATTTACTAGATAAATCTATGTATCTACCTATTTGCTAGTTTCCAAACTATGCCGTCATTCGAGAAAACCTAAGTCTAAAACGCGCAGCCCCTGCCTGCGCGCGCGTACTCCCCGTCCACCAATCCAAACGCGCCACCGCCATACTCTTCCTCTTCCGAGCAGTCAGAGACAGAATCTAGGACATGTCAGACAAGGAGAGGGGCTGGAGGGAGGGACATAGGTAGATACATAGATTTATCTAGTAAATAACAAAATTAGTTATAATTTTCTTGATTTACAGCAATAAATCGATGTATCTACCTATTTGCTAGAATAGCACGGATAAAAACCCGGGTGGCATGTCCCAGGACGGGAGTAACTAACGCGGGGCAGACAGAGACGACGAAGCAGCTCTCAACCAGAGGTTTCAAATCCAACCTCACCGAAGGAGCATCCTTAAGATAGAAGGATGTGAAGAAAGTAGGGGAACGCCAAAAGGCGGCCCTCAAAAGTCTTCCAAGGGATGAACCTGACAAAGCGCCCAGGAGGTAGAACACTCCTAGTGTCATGCGCTCTGGGAGGCTTCCCAGACAGGAGAGCCTCCAAACCCGCAGCTTGGATAGCCTCGACAATCCAACGGAGATAGTCTCCCGTGATGCTGGGGAATAAAGGTGATGGAAAAAGAGAAGAGCTGATCATCCTTACGAAAACAACCGTAGTCCTATCCAAGTACCATTTGAGAGCCCTAACAGGGCACCAAGATTTATCCTCCATGACGGAAGAGAATTCCGACAGAGGACTCAAGAACACTTCGATTAAGCCAGAAGAATCCGTCTGATCGGATTCTTGGCAATAACGAAGGTCGAGGGACAAGACGTACACCTTGCCTTTCCCATCTGATATGCCCGGGGGCCGTAGAGAGAGAAAGGTGGTCTTAATCGGGAGATGGTGTAACGACGCTTTGCAGAACGGCCCAAAGGGCGGTTTGGCCAAGGCGTCCAAAACCAAGGAAGGCTCCATGCAGGAGTCAACTGGCGATTTGCTGGGCGTGTCAAAGGAAGACCTCAGCAAATGAGTCAGGAAGGGAGAGATTGAAACTCCCGAACCATCAGAAAAAAACCAAGGTGAACCGCAGTAATAGCGGACCGGTAACCACTAAAGTTAGAGAGGGCCCTGCCCTTATCGAAAGGAGTAATAAGGAAATTTGTTGTAAAAGCACCCACCGGGGCAGAGAAACGGGAAAACAAACCCCTTCTCCCCAACAAGCATGGAAGGTTTCTAAACTCGAGTTGACAACAGCTCGGGTCGAAACTCTTCTGCTCTGGACTATGAACTGGGAGGCTCTCTCTGAGAGTCCTCGCTTCCTCCCCAATAGCGGCCAGGCGGTCAATGTAGAGCCGCCGGACGATGGTGGAGGATCCCCGACAGGGGCTGATCTGAGGACTGCTCTCCATAGAAGGGAGAGAGGCCGACCGTCCAGCAGAGACAGAAGAAGAGGAAACCAAGGTCTCCTCGGCCAGCAAGGTGCTATGAGCAGAAAACCACGCCTGATCCTCCTGAATCTTCCCCAGGAACTGAGGAATTAAGGAGATCTGCGGAAAGGCGTAACCCCAGAAGTTCTTCCCTGAAGGGAGAACGCATCGAGGGCCCAAGCTTCCGGATCTCGCACTCGAGAGCAAACTCGGGAGGCGATGATTCAGAGCTGTCGCAAACAGGTCTATCTCCAGATGGGCGCAGACTGAACTGAGGTAGTCGAAGACCTCTTGATTCAGTGACCACTCGGAGGGGGGACACATGTCCCGGGACAGCAAATCTGCAATCAGATTGTCCCGCCCGGGAACATAGGAGGCGATCGGAATCACTCGGTGAGGCCGACACCACTCTTAAGTTTGGCGGTTAGATCGTTCAGGGTAGCGGGAAGAGTCTCGCCCTGTCTGTTGATGTAAGCAGCAACAGAGGTGCTGACCGTCAAATCAGGACGGAGCGACCTACAAACATGTTCTCGAAAAGGTGGAGAGACATGAGGACTGCCATCAATTCCAACACAATAAGTGGGGCAAGGTGCACAGGTGTGACCAGTCCCCCGAGACCACCTGGTCCGAACAGGGCGATAAGTAGGCGTTTGATCTCCTCGGAGAGAGGAATCCACACCTTGAGCGAGTCTACACTGGGCTTGAAAACTTCAGAAGATGAAGTTGGAAAAAGGCCTCATATGAAGCCGACAGTCTTTGAGGACATCCCTATGGCTCGATAAGTGGTCCAAGAACTGGTGCCATCGGCCTGCCCGAACTCGACGTAAGAGACGAAGAGATCGAGCTAGAAAGACAATTGCGTGAATTCTCTCCCGACTGGGGCGGGTAAGTTGGTTCACAATGTCTAATTTCCGCACTCTAGGTAAATGGGTCTGCGGGTAGGAGTCAACTCCTACTTGTCCCAGTTGGCTATGAATCGTACTTCTTGCGTAGCACGGAGAAGTAGGGCCATGTGCGACTGAAGGACGGACACAGAGCTCGCCACCAGGAGCCAGTGGTCCAGGTAAGTGAAAAGTCTCAGACCGCGATCCTGAGGGAAGCGGCTAGGGTAGAGACTGCTCGAGTAACACTCGAGGAGCCGGTTTCAGGCCGAAATTTAAGGCCTCGAACCGGAAAGTTTCGCCTTGAAGGAGAAACCTAGAAGGTCCCTTGAAGAAGGGTGTATCGGTATGTGAAAGTATCTTTCAAGTCTACCGAAATAGCCACATCTGACGGTCTGATCGCCGGGAGAATCGAGGCCAAGGTTTCCCTGTGGAAAAACCTCTCTTGGTATGAAGGAATTGATGACTTCCATATTCAAGATCATTCTGAGCTTCCCCGAGCATTTGGGAATATAAGATAGGGGAGAGGCACAACTGGGGTGGTCTCTTACCCTTTCGATCGCGCCCTTTTCCAGCAGCTCTTGAATCTCGGTGGAGATGTGCTCTAGAAAGGGGGCGATAGTGTAGGAGGGTTGTGGCGGACGGTTCCGTGTGGGAGGGGCTTTGCGAAAAGTATGCAGAAGCCTCCTCGCACGAAGGGGAGCACGAAAACGTCGTCGGTAATTCCTTCCCAGGCGGGAAGGTACTGAAGACGGCCGCCAACCCTCTCCTCCAACGCTCGGGGCGCACCTGTGCACGGGGCAGCTGGAAGCGCCACCGCGTCTAGGAGGCGGAAAGACAGCCTGGGCCTGCGGCTTAGGAGCCGAGGACTTAAGGCGTTTCAGAAGTTCCGTCGCCTGCTTGCGTGAATCAACCTCAAGTTGAATCACATCAGGCCCCTTACCTCCAAAGAGGTGAAGGCCGGAGTGCGGGACCCTGGCCAGGAGGGCAGGTATGTCCGCATCCGCACTGCCCAGAGAGGAAAGCGTAAGCTTCCTCCTAGCATTGGTGGCTATTGCTGTCGACACAGACAGTTCCAACCACAACGAGCCTGTCCAGGACAAGGCTTCGTCTAGCAACAGGATGTCCGAGTCGGACATCTCGAGGTGCTGACTCCTAGCGCGAAAGGAAAGGAGCCTACCCAAGTGGGCAGTCAGCCTCAGGCCAGTCCTGGAATGAGCTTCCATTAAGGACGGGAGCTTCTCTATTTGGCGTAAGGTGTACTCTTAAAGTTGACACCAAGCCTACCACCTACATGTAGGAGGTCACTGGAACAGGACTTTCTCGTAATTTAATCGAGTGTCCTGTCGAGAGAAGGTGAAAACCCAGCCGAGGGACGGTTTTACAACGAGCCTGTCCTTGGACAAGGGGCTTCGTCTAGCACAGGATGTCCGAGTCGGACATCTCGAGGTGCTGGCTCCTAGCGCTAAGGGAAAGGAGCGTACCCAAGTAGGCAGTCAGCCTCAGGCCAGTCCTGGAATGAACTTCCAATAAGGACGGGAACCTCTCTATTTTGGCGCAAGGTGTACTCTTAAGTAGACACCAAGCCTACCACCTACATGTAGGAGGTCACTGGAACGGGACTTTCTCGTAATATAATTCGAGAGTGTCCTGTTTAGAGAAGGTGAAATCCCCGGCCGAGGGACGGACCCTACTAAGGATGCAAGAGGCTGTGAGGCGAAGTCATTGAAGACTCGCTTACAGTCCTCCGTAAGAGGGATGCCCTTGGAGGGACGCTCACCTTGAAAAAGGAGAGACGGATGTCCCGGATCAGCCCGACTCTGTAAAAGTGTCGGGAAGAAATTTCTCCAGCAGGGCTTGAGTCTCTACCGCCAAGGACCCAAAGGTCTGGGGTGTAATCTCAGCCTGTGGAGAGGCATCATCCTCCGAAAATCCAGACTGAAACCTGATCCCAAGAAGGGCGGTGTAAGCAGTCTCAGGATTCCTCCCCAGGCGGAGCACCAAGTGCCGCTGGAATGGGAGTAGCCCCGACCGGACGATCAAAGCTGAACGTGGTCGAGAGACGCCCGAAGTGGGGCGGTAAGGCTCTAGTGTGTTGGAAAACAAGCACAATGAGCCAGATACCTGAGAAAAGGAACCGGATCCCAACCCACTAGAAGCAGTGGTGGTAAACAAGGGAAAAACCAGTGTTCCTAGCCGGATAACCGGTAAAAACCGGTATCCGAACCGGATATCCGGCAAAAACCGGTATCCGAACCGGATCCGGTATCCGACCCGGTATCCGAACCGGACCTGGGTCGGGTCGGGTACAGGTATCCCCCCTTCCCCCTTGGGGGGAGGGGTTGGAGTCAGGCGTGGTGGGGAGTACAGACACAGAGTCTGACCAACCACTCCGCTCCACAATGATCTTGAGATAATTCAAAAGTTCATGGGAGACGCCTAACTCAGAAGAAGTGGTCGCCCCTTGGGGGCTAACCTTCTTCTTCTTGGCCCCCCCTGACACATGAGGTGAACACACAGTCGGTGTCAGGGGGAGAGAGTCCGCCTCGCCTGTTGGCTGGGCAGTACTCTGGCGCTTACGCTTCTTGGGCAGGTGGGCATGTTTATCGCCCCCTTTACCCTTAGAAACGGGCACCGCCTCCGTAGTAGGCCCTGAAGGGAGTACTTTTGGAGGATCACGACTCTCTTTTTCCCTTACCCGCCTTGCTTGTTGTAGAAGCGTGCGGAGAGACAAAAGGAGCCGATCCCTGAGCAATCACACCTATGGCTGAAGAGCGAGGAATGATGCTCGAGCGAGACGAACTGTGGGCAGGGATAACACCCACAGTTTTATCGGTGAGAGGTATTGGCCGGAGGCACTCACTCCCACCGTTATACAAGTCTCTATCTTCGAGAGAGGTATTGGCCGTTCCCAGCACTCACTCTCTCGGTTTTCCCGCATGAGTTGGTCGTCAAAAAAGACAGCGAACTCATAACGGGGCGAGCCGTACACGAAGTAGGCCCTAACTTACCTTAGTCGAAGCTCCGTGGAAGTTATAATGTTGGTGCGAGATTAAATTCTCGCAGCCAACCCTTCCAAGGCTGGGCGAGTCCCCTTATAAGTATTAAATACTGGGGAACGCCAGCCGAACGGAGACCTCGACATGGCTGAAAATAAAGACAAGCAACAATATAGAAAACCATATATAGTAATACATTTATTATTATTACAAAACAGTATAGATCTATATAAAGGTAACAACCAACTCACAAGACGGAGTGGGAATAAACTCCTATTACGGAGCACAATGTATGATAAGACCGCTTGTCTAAGCGCGTTGAATCAACCACCTACAGACACGGGGGCTAGCCCGACGCAGTGTACTAGTACACCGTCTGTGAAAAAAGCCCCGAAAGTGAGGAAAAACGGCAAAGTAATTTCATTAATTTACCGTGAAGGAGGTTGACTCAGGAAAATCCGATACACCAAAATGAGTGTGAAAACATGGTGAACGGGATTTTTATTGCGAAAGGCAACCAAAAACACTTTTGGAGGTAAAAATCTCGCAATTTAGGTTAAGACTTAGCTTCATAGATGTCACTTCTCTGACGGGCGAGAACGGAAGAGGAAGAGTATGGCGGTGGCGCGTTTGGATTGGTGGACGGGGAGTACGCGCGCGCAGGCAGGGGCTGCGCGTTTTAGACTTAGGTTTTCTCGAATGACGGCATAGTTTGGGAAACTAGCAAATAGGTAGATACATCGATTTATTGCTGTAAATATAGATAAATATACTGAACGATTATAAAGTGTTCGAACAAGTGGAAAAGAAAGTAAGAAATATATATACATGCAATAATTCTTCATTTAGAGAAAGAGAGAGAGAGAGAGAGAGGCCAATACAGCTATAACTCACAACCAAAGAATGACAATTTAAAAAACAGGCGTTTTTTATGAGGTTTATTACCATTCACACAACAATAATAAAAATATGTCTATATGATATTAAGATCTGTACAAGCCTGTGATTGGTTATGATCAACAAATATATCACTGTTGTACCTTTCATAGTGAGATCACTCTCTCATACACCACATGGTCTGTACAATATTCATCTCAAATTCATTGGCACATATTAAATACATGGAAAATATCCACCCAAGAGCACTTCATTTTTGTTACAGACATATTTTGAATACAGGTATAATCAACCTTCCTGAGTCATATTTTTACCCCTTCTTATAGACCAGTTTACTAATGTATCAGTAGAGATGGATGCTTATAAAATATTTGATTAAGCTATCATGATGACAACTTCACATGAGATTCATCTTCTATACATTTACTTGTTGCTATGTCAGACAGTCCTCTGTCAGCTTTCAGGTAGCCAAGAGCACCTTTTGTTTCAGAAGTATGCAAAAATACATTGGAAAACTGGACTATTGAGGGGCTTGCATAACTACTCTCTCACTTGGATATACAGTGAAATCCCAATTTAGTGTGAAACATTATCTTGTACATGTATTACAGTTGTTAATGACATTTTAAATGTTTAAATATCATACAGCAAATCTGACTTCTGAAAAAAGAAGGGTTGAGAATTAATGATCAGGGTTCCCAGAGTCTCAATAAAAACCCAATTCCCTGATTTTTCCTTGGATTTTCTGTGATGGAATTTCGAAATTCCAGTTCATTTAAAAAAATAAAAAGCCATCATAGTCAAATAATCCTTTGTATTCTAACCTACTCAGTATGGTCACAAGAAAAAATATAAGAGACTGCTTACTTTCTTCTGGGGCCAATGATTTAAGTAGTTTTTCTCAAATTGTCTTGTAATGAAGAAAATAAATTTAATATGACAAAGTTTATTGTCTGTTTCCCTCTACAAACAACTTCCAACACACAAGTACATATCAAATGTTCTTGTAATACATACTTTGTTTTCATCTGTTTTGCAATACAACACAAGACATTACCAGATCCGATCCAGAATAAACTATTAGCCGAGCGTTTTTGAAATTTGTGGGGTGCTATGATTCTGGGTTTGCATGTTTGCACCAAGTGAGACAGTTCAAGTGTCCCAATCACCTAAAAAAATAATTTGTGTACAGCTAGAATGTGTAAAATCAACCTTAAACTAACTGGTGAAGGAGAATGAGGTAATTGAAGTAAAACATAAAACCATCTCGGGCGGATCACAACTCAGAGTTCGGTTCCGGGTGGGGCCTTATTCTGTACAAGCATGTATGGGTGCGTTGACTGGTATCCTCGCAAGTCGCTGTATTGTGTATTTGGGGATGTATTTCAAAATTGCAATATCTCTTTATAGAATCAACATTTGAAGCTCATATTTTGAATATGGTATAGCGACATGGAACCCCTAATATACTGAGCAAAATATTTTTGGTGATTGGTACACTTCAAAGATGAACATGTCATTTTTAAAAGGGAATAACCCCTACCACAGAACCTATTACGTGTCACAGCAAAAATGAGTATAGGGTGTATGAGTTTTTCAAGAATTTAATTAACATCATTTCTTCTTTCACTTGTTCAGTGACAAACATTTAAATGCCTCAGTCAACGTTTATCACATGTACCGTACGCTCTTAAAATGTGGCAGTCTCACGTTTCGATCTACGGCAAATAAGAGTTGATATGAAAGCAAGGCTATTGCAATTTGAACTTTGTTACAGTAGCCATCGAAACTGTATAAATCAATGCCAGAAAGATTGGTTCAATCCTATTTCATGTTATCACAAAGCATATCGTATTACTCTTCTTTGTTACTTGTGTGTGAGTCACTGATTCAGACAGTACTAGTGGTACACACCACACGCCCATTATCAACTAAAACATAATATCCTCAAGCATGAAAAAGATGCTTATTCAAAATTGACATAATTCTCTACAATCTTCATACGAGAACATAATTTACTATTTACAGGAGTAGGTAACACATATTGCATATTTTTTCACTTTTTAAAATATTCAAAATAATCTTTTGTACAATATATATTGACAGTGAGAGAGAGGAGATAAAGAGAGAGAAAGAATGTGAGTGAGAGGAATTGACAAACATAATTCATATCAAAATCTTGAGGTCAAAATACAGTAATTAAAAGAATTGATAATTATGGTCCATAATACAAAACTGCAAAAAATAACAAACAATCAAATAAATAAAACCCATTCAAACAAGTTATCATGATTCAGATGTGGTGCTAGTTTACCTGCATAGTTTAGAAAACAAATTTAAACAAGCATTGATAAGAATCAGACTGTTAATATATAAACCCATATCCTCCACGGTGCTCCAAGACCATTGATTATTTGTTCTATTCATTCTTAAAATACATAGACAGAGGATCACAAAATTTGAAAAGACACACACAGCAAGCACAATTAAAATGACGGAAATAATACTCTAATGAATTCCGAGTTCTCTTCTTTCCCACTTAGGTAAGCAAACATACATGTATTTACTATGAAAATCTTAAAACTTTTCATACTCCAATGTTTGTTTGTTTAGGAAACAAATATGTTGTATCAGTGGCATAATTCAACACCCAACCCCTTTAAGCAGATGTCCAAAAACTTTGCAGAAATTTCAAATTTGCATTTTCATAAAAAATCTTCCATGTGTCTCTTTATGAAGATGTCCTACAAATGTTCGTTGAGTGAAATAAAACGAGGTGAACTGGAGAAAAAAAAGATTTACAATCGATCACCTTGATGGTAAATAGTTGCCATTGCTTTGTAAGGATCGAGGAACCACCTCGATAACCTTCCATAAATTTAATACTTGCTACTACAAGAGGCATGTCCAAGCACTGCCCAGAAAAAAAAGTTGTGATGACGCATTTTTGAAAACCTGTGATGCTGTTACAAGCATGTATGCCCCGTTACAACACTGTGCCAAATAAAATTTTAGAATACCAAACTAGGAAATTTTCTTCATCGCTTGGTATACAAAGAACTTTTTATACACAATGGACATGCTAGGAAAACTACAACCCTACTTATAAGATGAAGCCTTGTACTGATAATTTTGTGAAAGTGATTATTTCCAAATTAAACAAAAAGATCTTTCAAATTTAAAAAAAAAAAAAACTATTTGAAAAATTCCCAAAACATTGACATGCAGATTTGAACATCAAAATTACTCATCAAACAAATCCATAATCTTCACATTAAAAAAAAAAAAATCAAGGCGTATAAATATTGGGATAGGGGAGACAAACATTTTTTTTTTAAAATCCACATTTTCTCTCAAAATATTGCAAGAACATATTTAGAATTTGACTGGTTTTCCTCGAACATATCAAAATATACAAGCTTTCATATTTGATCCCCCCACCAAAAACAAAAGAAAAAAAACAAAGAAAATGATTCCCTACAACTGATCACATGTCATTATCAACCAATCATGATGACTGTTAGAACAATTGTTTGAGAAGATGATTCTCATTGGCTGATGGAACCGACACCGGGAACTCACTGAAACATTGCAATATGATGTCCATGTCATTGTGCACGTCTTAATGCAATCTGGCCCTTTTCAGTTAAATTTCCAAACAAGACTTGTTTTTGTAATTACTACAAATTTCTAAAAGAAGGTAAATCATCTCAAATCATCACAAGCCCTAGATTTGCAGCAGTATGAGCAGTATTGGTTTGGCAGATGAGTGTATAAGCAAATTTGAAAATTGTTAGTAGTCACATAAACATGACAGAAGGGTGAATAAAATATCACTACTTGATACTGACATATCATCCGGTTATAAACTGAACTTGGCATAGCCCTTATGCTAACAGGGGTCTGATACATATGTCCAACCCTCCCTGTTTTTAACTCCAGACTAGCCAAGACCTCCCAAATTTGGAAATTCCAAACAGGTAACTCATACACACAGAATCTAAAAATATCAGACAGACTCATCTCAGGAAATAAGGGTGGATATTGAAGATTTTGAAAATAAAATCTACTTTTACCCGTATAACCTTTCACTGATCTTTAGCTGATATACAATTGGTAGAAAAATATATTTGATAGGAGAAAAACATGGGTAGGACAAAAATACAGCTAAAGCTTGCGTATCAGATACTGACAAGTTTAGATCACACACATCGTTTTGCACAAATGCAGCACCCGAGGGATCCAATGATATATCCTCTTTGATACTCCTGCTTTGAACAAGAGAGGGCTCCTGATGACTTAACACATAGCTGGTTGAGAGAGATAGTTATGTCATCAGAAATTGCTCTTGACTGGTCAGTCATTTCATGGTGCTACAAATAGTTCCCTTCCATAAAGATCAAATGCGGGAGGGAATTAAGCGGAGCTCCATGACTTAACATATAACTGTGTTTGTGTACTCATGTATGTATCACAACTATCTCTCTATATACGCTATGACTCGACAGAGATTAGAAGAGGGACTGCGACCGAATCTTCAGTCTGCTCTTCTCCGTCCATGATTTTGACTTTGCCCTGAAGAAGCGAAGGTCCTCAAGGTGGTTGTTGTGGTTCATTGGGGTGTATGATCGAGGTTCGCAAAACTCCTGGAAAATTAAATTTACACACTTCGTGTTAGGCCATGTAAAAATATTTTCCATCCTCCACCCACTCCTTATTGACTGCCCTCTTCCTTTTGTAAAAATTCAAATATCTCTTGACAAACACCAGGTACCAAAGGTAAAACAATGATTCCAAGTGCTACACAGTATATACATGAAAAGAGTTTGACTAATATTAAAAAACAAAAATAAAATAAAAAATGCTAAATCTTTTACGACAGTGTTCATGCCTTTATCTCAGTTATTGTCTATGACAGTCCAATGAACAATAATATGAAATTTGAAAAAAGTATCAAAATATATGTATTTGTCCATAAAGTTCCTATTCTAAGACTTCTATATATCAAAGTGTTAGAACTTATCACTAACTGATTGCCTATAAGAATAATTCTAATATAAATATCTTCTATCATTTGATCAATTGATGTAAACCATTGGCCAAAATGTTTTCAGAATGGAATCAAAGTACATGTAACATTCAAATAGTGAACAATTTTCACAACTTAATTCATGGCATTCTGCCTTTTTCCTCTGGCTAATATGAAGGTGAAGAGATTCCTATTCGGGGAAGTATAACTTACCATGCTGTATTCAAAGAAAGCCTTGTAGCCCTCATTGAGAAGATACAGCTCAGGGTAATAGAGAGCTGGATAGTTCTCAAGGTTTGCTGACCGGTCCTGCGTTCGTAGGAGGCGGAGCATCTTGGGCCCTCGCTGAGACGAGAACTCACAGTGGAAGACAAAGATTCTTCTCCCGTTGTTAGGCAGTAGCGGTAAGGGGTTCTTCAGGAACATCTGCTTCAGTTCATCCTCTTGGTAGATGTTTATTGCACCCTGAAAGAATGTGAATTTAAGTACTAGTTTATTCCACCGCAGTTAAAAAAAAAATCAATAGCAGGGTTCCCATCACTTCATGAAAACAATATTCCTTGGTTTTCTTTTTTAACTGATTTTTTCCTGATGGAGTTTCAAAATTCCACAGTCACTATGATGGCACTTTACACAATTTTATGTGTCCTCCACAGTACTTGTAGAGATATCTAGAGTCAATGATGTGATATTCACCAGTCTTCTCACTAGAGTTTGAATTCAGAAGCTAGACTAAACTTTGACCTCGGAAAGGGACACATTACAAATGGTTATCTTACAGATTGAAACACCTTTCTTCTCTCACCTTTATGTGTCCTCCCTTGAATTCGTAGGGATATCTACAGTCGATAATGTGACATTCAGCAATCTCCTGACTGTACTCTGACCTGAGTAGTTTGCACATAGTCTCTGGACTAATGCACTTCAGATCCTTCTGCTTGCCTGCAACAATGGGTAGACAGCATGCCTGCAAAGAACAAGACATGAAAGAGATAACCATGAACTTCTTCTTCTTAAAGGGAGCGACAAGTCGCAATCTATGGGCGCTTTTACAGTTGGCTGCTCCTTTCTCTGGATCAAAGTTCAAAGCGACTTCAATTTATCGTGCGCAGCTAATAAAAGTTTCACACATTGACCCAAATTTGAGTAAACAAGAACGCGCGTTCTTTATTCCAGTATTTGAATCTCATTGGTAGGTTGCGTATGGAGGGATTTGAGTTAACGATCGCGCGAGGAATCCGGCAATAACATTCCTTCGGTAGCGCACGATCCGAATTTCCCCGAGTCAGGCCAACTGGTCAGGCCCATGGATTACGACTTGCCACTCCCTTTAATTTTCCCATCCACTCCAAGACAAAGGCTCGAGTAGCAAGGGGCAGTTAAGTGCTCTATTGTTCGAGGGGCCTCCCCGCAGTCACAATCGGTAAATCCATCAAGGGTATAACCCCATTTCTGCATCTGGGCTTTGCATCTTCCAACTCCAGTTCTAAGGCGATTCAGAAAAAGCCAAACTGGCCATGCTAATTTAGTTTGCAACGCACCAATGGCGAAAATAAGAAATGAGTGAATTGGACAAAGGCCAAAGGAGACCAATCACAAAGAAATATTTTGCCCTGAATGGTTGGGTTTCCATGTCAGTATCATAAAATCATAATTTCAGTTGAAATATATAACATCTGTCAAGAGGTACGGCAAGCTTACGTACTTGGTACATGGAGGTAAAAAACGATTAGAGTGTAGTAGAAAAGTCAATATATCTTTAGGTGGATGAACACGCCTTGGTTTGAATTCATGTCTTCTCCTTATGCTCTCAAATCCTTAACCATCCGAATGTCAGCAGGCATGAAAATCTTTGGTTTCTCGATTTCAAAATTTTATTTATTTTCTGTTTTTTTAAATCGAAAAAGGAGGTAAAAGATACAATAAAACAAAAATGACTGACACCAAATCGTACTTCACGCTTCTTGTTTGATTTATCCAGAATTTTCTCTTTTTCATTGATACTGCTTTGTTTACCGGTAATGCTATCGTCCATGAAAAATTATAATCATACATTTGTCTGAAGAAAACAAGAGGATACCTTGGTGCGATCTCCTGTCAGGTCATTCTGACCACCCTCTATTGACAACGCCTGGTCAATCCTCCTGAAGTAGGGATCATTGGGCGACAGCATGGACAGCGATCGACCCAGACACATCCTGTTTTTAGGCGATGTCTAAAAAGAGACCAATAAACAAAACAACAAAGAAGCATTTGATTGAGTCATGATGAAGTCATATAAAGTTTGGTTGGCAAAGAAACAGCTTCGACATATTCAAGTGGAATTAACAACCATGACAGCATGGACAGCGATCGACCCAGACACATCCTGTTTCATGGCGATGTCTAAAAGGAGACCAAGAACAAAAAAAGAAGCTCTTGATTGCCTCATGATGAAGTCATATAAAGTTTGGGTGACAAAGAAACAGCTTGTTTGACGTATTTAAGTGGAATCGGAATCGGGACCCATAAACATGTTGATAGAAGATGCTTTTTTTAGTGCTTTTTTTTCCCTTCAATTTTTGCTGACACCTTTAATCTCCAACATACATACACAATAAGCATTGATACATTGAATTGATCTATGAAGTCCTATCTGGTTGATATTTCAATGGACAAAGATATAACAAAAACATGTTGTGAAATGCCTCTGTTGTGCTTTTGTTGGCACTTGCCATTCTCAATAACCCTTTGACAGGAATTATTCATGGGCTAAATTGATCACATTTTGTTCTTCAAATTGGCAACAATAATATTTTTTCTTTTAGTGCTACATGGTTCTAATAAAATGTAATGTCTTTGAAAACAATATACACGGTTAGAAACTTTGTCGAAAAGTTGAAAAATGGCCAATTTCTATAAAAAACAATGATTTGGAATCTCTCAATGTGTTGCTAATTTTAGGATTCAAAGCTTATTATGCCTCCGCCCACCGAAGGTGGGTGCCGGAGGCATTATGTTTTCGGGGTTGTCCGTCCGTCCGTCCCACTTCTCGTTACCGCGATATCTGAAGAATCATTTGAGGTAGGAACCTCAAACTTGGTACTAGTATGTATCCCCATACGAAGATGAACTGATTAGATTTTGAGGTAAGTAGGTCAAAGGTCAGAGGTCACAGAGGTCAATTTACATGAAATTATATGAAATTACTGGTTTTTAGCACCGTTACCTTGATATCTCAAGAACTGTTTGAGGTAAGAACTTCAAACTTGTTACTAGTATGTATCCCTATACGAAGATGAATTGATTAGATTTTGGGGTAAGGAGGTCAAAGGTCAGAGGTCAGAGAGGTCAATTTACATGAAATTACATGAAATTCTTGGTTTTTAGCCCCGTTACCGCGATTTTTGAAGAACTATTTGAGGTAAGAACTTCTAACTTGGTACCAGTATGTATCCCCATAGAAAGAGGAACTGATTAGATTTTGGGGTAGGTAGGTCAAAGTTCAGAGGTCACAGAGGTCAATTTACATGAAATTACATGGAATTACTGGTTTTTAGCACCGTTACCGCGATATCTCAAGAACTATCAGAGGTGAGAACTTCAAACTTGGTACCAGTATGTATCCCCATAGAAAGATGAACTGATTAGATTTTGGGGTAAGTAGGTCAAAGGTCAGAGGTCAATTTACATGAAATTACATGAAATTACTGGTTTTTAGCAGCGTTACTGCGATATCTCTAAAACCGTTTGAGGTAAGAACTTCAAACTTGGTACTAGTATGTATCCCCATACGAAGATGAACTGATTAGATTTTGGGATAAGGAGGTCACAGAGGTCAATTTACATGAAATTACATGAAATTCTTGGTTTTTAGCACCGTTCGTCCCACTTCTCGTTACCGCGATATCTGAAGAATCATTTGAGGTAGGAACCTCAAACTTGGTACTAGTACGTATCCCCATACGAAGATGAACTGATTAGATTTTGGGGTAAGTAGGTCAAAGGTCAGAGGTCACAGAGGTCAATTTACATGAAATTATATGAAATTACTGGTTTTTAGCACCGTTACCTTGATATCTCAAGAACTGTTTGAGGTAAGAACTTCAAACTTGGTACTAGTATGTATCTCTATACAAAGATGAATTGATTAGATTTTGGGGTAAGGAGGTCAAAGGTCAGAGGTCACAGAGGTCAATTTACATGAAATTACATGAAATTCTTGGTTTTTAGCCCTGTTACCGCGATTTTTGAAGAACTATTTGAGGTAAGAACTTCTAACTTGATACCAGTATGTATCCCCATAGAAAGATGAACTGATTAGATTTTGGGGTAAGTAGGTCAAAGGTCAGAGGTCAATTTACATGAAATTACATGAAATTACTGGTTTTTAGCAGCGTTACTGCGATATCTCAAAAACCGTTTGAGGTAAGAACTTCAAACTTGGTACTAGTATGTATCCCCATACGAAGATGAACTGATTAGATTTTGGGATAAGGAGGTCACAGAGGTCAATTTACATGAAATTACATGAAATTCTTGGTTTTTAGCACCGTTACCGCGATTTCTGAAGAACTGTATGAGGTAAGAACTTCAAACTTGGTACCAGTATGTATCCCCATAGAAAGAGGAACTGATTAGATTTTGGGGTAGTTTTATATTGTTATGAATATATCTCAACTAATTTGTATTCATGACTAGGAGGAGATAAGTTGGGTTATAAGGTGTAAGGTCAAATGTCAAAGAGGTCAGTTAACATGTAATTAGAGGCTTTTATTCTGGTTATCACAATATTTCAAGAGCAGTTTGAGCCATCAACTGAATTTAGGCGGAGGCATATAGGAGACGGAGTCGCATTCATCTTGTTTTCCTTTTTAAATTCCTGGCATCAAACGCAATATGGTCATGCCATAAAAATGGACACACTGTGCAGAAATTTTTGCTCTTTCTACTCAAGCATCTTGTATAATTTTTAGAGCTCTTAATCAAAGTTATTGAGCTAAACCACAAAATGTGGTCAATTGTCTCAAAGGGTTTACCCGACTTTCAATATGCAAATACCTGCAACTGACAGTTGAAGCCTTACAACATTTCGTTGACATATGCATTGGATCAAAATTACCAAGTAATGAAAAAAGACCCACAGACATGTTGAAAGATGGATAACATATCTGATTGTCCTATGAATAGCTGAAATTGTGAAATTACTGCAATATGTTGAAATAGCATTGATTGTATTTAGAATCCATAAGGACCCACAGACAGCTTGAGAGATGTCTGGCTGTGCTTGATTAAAGTAATTTTAGGTCCCATCTGAGGTGATTTACTGAACTATAAAGATTGAAAAACATCCCTGACTGACTATGAATAGCTGAAATTGTGGAATATATTGAAATATCAGCGATTATATTTAGAACAGACAAGGACCCACAGACAGCTTGAGAGATGTTTGTGCTGGCAATTTAAGTTATGGCCAAGGACTATTGACAATACCTGGGAGTTTAAACAGGAAATAAAGAAAAATTAAAGAGCAATCCAACCTTTGTAAAGAGCTGGTGTGTATGAAAAAAGAAAAATAAGAGAAACAAGATGGTAAAAAAGTTTGAAAAAAAACAAAATGTTTAAAAAGAGAGACCACTACATATATGCGAATCTCAAATTGGCAATTTGGTGAATCGACTGTGATGTATTCATGGTCAACTCTTTCCATTTGTAGTACACCCAAATATCCTTAAATTGTGGGTTCTCTTCCTGAGCGTCTTTTCTCTCAAAATATATTGTAGATAGCATATTGTTATCGGTCCTCCAAAATGAAAAAGATCCTACTGAGCTTTACATTTGGAAAATATTAAGCTTAGTCACCGTGTTAGTTGGAGCAAATGGGAAAGTTGACCGCCGCTCCATCACAGTGACCATACCGATAAGGCAAATTTGAAATTCCATATACATTATATAGTGATTAAAACTTTTACAAAATCATAACTTCTTTACTGCTTGTCTGACTTTGTTTGAATTTTCACCAATCTGCTTATCTGATTTTTTTCTGCTTTCACACAGATCAAACTATTAGAAAGGCTGGATTGCCCTTTTTACACAGGAAGACCTCTTTCATTTCTTACTTTGAAGATATAATTTCCCAAACCTGTTTGCTTAAAATTATACATATTTCACAGGGATTGTAAAACACAGGGATATTATTTTGGTTGATTGAAATGCTGACCTGACTTTGCCTACACTATGTGATGTCTTCATTTTAATCTATTGGCTTTATTTCGGCAATCCAAAAGAAAAGAAAAATTCAGACCCAATAGTATTTGAAAAACCTTTTATCAAAAAAAGGGGCTCCTCACCTTGTCTGCCTCTTTACTGGTGACCTGCGGACTGGCAACAGAAGAACTCCGAGGGCGTTTGTTCTGAATGGGACTGGGTGTGTCTTGAGGGCGCTCACTGCGCTTGAGGAACGATGAGTTTCGTCTGACCAGAACAGGCTGACTAGGAACCTTAAAGTCGATACCCTTCCTGCATCTCGGCCCTCCAGAGGGCGTTGTTCGGAGAGTGTTGCAGTCTATGCCGCAATGTGGAACTGAGTGGGCCGGAGCAAATTGAATAAAGAGATGTCAAACTTTGAAACACTCTACTTCAACATTCAACATTCAGCTTTTGTTTGGTTTCATATATACTGATTAATAGAAGCTATAATTGGTTTCCTAGACACTGAGTAACTGAAGATTTTAATTGGTTTGATATACACTGAAGCATAGTTAGAATCAAAGCAAGCAAATACTTGGACCCAATTTTTTTTTCAGAGTTTTCACTCCACTATTTGTTTCATCACCTTTCCCCCCAGACTAGAAATCAACCTTCTCTTTAACTCACTGTTTCCTGACTGTGATGTTTTTAATGCTGAAATGTTGCTTTGTGGACTGCTGGCCCTGCTAGGGTTAATTAGAGCACCATGAATCAGACCAGTTAATCCATCAGAAAGTGCAGATGAGCCCTGGAGTTTCAGGAGGGGAAAGGGAAAGAAATTATGATGCAGATTGATATGAAATGCTGTCAGTAATTAGATAACAAAGAAACACACACATTAAGTTAGATATTTATATGCAACCCCCCCCCCCCCCCCCCCCATTGTGCCTTTTTTCATTATTCCTTCATTATGATAAGCATACTAATAAAAAAGGTAAACATGATTACTGCCATTTCTTGTCAATGTGTATTTCTGATTTCATACTATAAAACATAATTAGAAAATAAACAAAGGAAGTATATATGTTTAAACACATAATCTGATGACAATTTTGTAACAATTATTACTTTTTTTGCTTTCTCAAGCATTTTGCAAATGATTCACGCAAAATTCACACACTTTCATTTTCAATCGAAAATGTTAAATAGGGCTTTCGAAGCTGTTATTCAACATTTTGCTGTAATCTTAAAAATGCAAGAAAGCCAAGAATCGGACATCACCGTCAAATCTTAAATTTTTCCTGCGCAATAAAACATGGGAACTAGCAATATTTGATGAGGTTGTCTTACATCTTAAACTCTCAGAGGAAAAGTTCTTAAAGTTGACCAAACTTTGAAGGAAGCTTTAAGAAAAAGTACATAAAAACCTAATACTGACATAAATTTATGTATTATCATTATTATTGCAAAAGAGGTTCGATTGTGAGTGACTAATATGTATTGTTCCAGTTTTATGAAATAAATTCATCCTCAGAGGTTGGAGAGAAAAAAAAATCTTAATCTTAAAAATCTTAAAGTGTCTTGTTGGTGATTTTTACCAACAAATTTGCTCTCAGCCAATCAGAGGCAAGGATTTCAGTAGCTCATAACAGTTATTGCAACTTGTCATTGATGACGTGTTTTATGAAACAGGGCCCAGAGCAATAAAACATGGAGAACCAGCAATACATGATGGGAAGGTCTAACCTCTTGTGAATCGGAGTCAAAGAGGTCTGAGAATCCATCATCATTAGCATCCTCATCCTCGTCGTCATGGAAGCTTGTCAGACGATCTTCTCGAAGCTGTATAGCATCATCCTCATCATCGAGCTACAAAGAAATGAAGAAAAAGAATTCTTCCTTCGAACAAATAAACAACATGCTCACTTTACTGAGGTAGGAGACAGACAAAATTTAAAAAGAGGAGGAAGAAGGATGAAGGTTCAGTGGCAGCACCTCATGGAGGATTCTGTTTTTATTTGATTTTTTTATTGGGGGGGGGGGGGTGGGGTGGGGAGGGTGCAATCTTGAGTATAAGCTTAATATCTGAATATCCCTAGAATGAAGGCAAATTTTATGTGCAATCAAAGTTTCTATTGAATAGAAATATAGATCTCCAAATCATCATCATCGTCATCATATTTCTTCATCATCATCATCATCATCATCATCATCATCATCATCATCCTCCTCCTCCTATTTATCTCCAGTCATTACCAGTGTGGCTGGTGCTGAAATTGGTCTACTCTCTGCAGGAGCGAAGGTCGATGATGAAACTCTTGATTGGGCTGGTCTAGCTGATAAGGGTTTGACGAATGTGAAACCTTCCGAAGGCAGGCTAGCTTCTTCTACTATATCAGGCGATGGCAGGTCAAGCTGAGGGAAAATACCAATAAAACGTGCTAACATATGAGACAACAAACCCATTCTTGTAAGGGACCACTTGGGTAATGAGAAGTTATTGCCAGACAGAAAAAAAAAAAAATTGGTAAAAAGGAAGATATCATGATCTACATCACAGGGAACAGACAAATATACAAATACATGTCCTGGTCATCGATAATGGAAAAAATTATAGAAAATATCCGCTTAACATATTTTTCACATTTCAAAATGTTTCACACCTAATCCTAAACGTATCTGGTCTTAGTCGAGCTGAGGACACATCTAGTGAGGTAGGTATGATTTGAATTGGACTATGTCATCTCATGTATAAAAATATGGCACAGCAAAACCTTTATATGAATGACATGAAGCAATATTGTGTAATGAAAAAAAAAAGAACAAGAACATGCATACACACAAAACGAAGATTTGCCTAACACTGACCATTAACACCTACAACAATGTACTCAAGGAACGGTGTATTATAAGATTCACAAATGTGAAGCATGCATGCAACAATATCTTACTTCATTTGCTGCAGTGGTTTTTGAAGCGCTTTACTACTACCACCTCGTGAATGAATTGGCCTTCACGCATACCTTCATTGAATCTGCTTTCTGCTCTGTCTCCTCACCGTCTTTCCTCTTCCCCGCTGGCTTCATCCATATTCCATCTTCCTCCTCTTCCTCCCTTGGTTCTTCAAGCCCCTGCTGTCGTATTAACCTTGGACGACGCAACAATGGGAATGAAGGGCTATCCTGATGCTGTAACCTGAGTGGCATGGAGTTGAACCGTCTGAAATGGGTGCCGTGCCTGAGAAATGAAAGGTAATAATAGAGTAAAACCTGCTCTGTGTAGAAATAAACCACCTGTGCAGAAAGGGGCAAGTACAAAGTATTTGGTCATTTGATGTCACAAACATGAATACGTCGCCATGTATTATGAATTACGAATAGAAATTTACTTCAAAGTATTGTTTTACTTGATAATAATAATAATATAATTTCTTATATAGCGCTATATCTAGTTACAAACTACTCAGAGCGCTTGGAAATACTATTATTACCCTGGCTTTAGCCCAGCTGCCCTAATAGGCGCTGAAAGCATTCAAGGAATAGGTTCCTACCAGGTACCCATTTACTACACCTGGGTGGAGAGTGGCAAATGTAGATTAATGTCTTGCCAAAGGACGTTAGTGTCGCGGCTGGACTCGAACCGCGAACCATGAGATCCACAGTCCGGTGACGTATCCACTAGACCACGACACCTCTACATAAGTAGACTGATCCAAGATCTAGTAATGCTATCAACTTAATAGTCTTCGGATATATATATACCAGAATCGCAGATCTGTGGTCAAAGGTACTTCATCCCTTTTGCAGACTTTCACAAAATTCTGCCAATCTTTGCACAGGTTTAGTAGACATCCTGTAGATACTGCCTATATAATTTCAAGGTCACAAGTCCTATAATAACTCCTTCGTAAGGAATGAATATCTTGCTTTTGTCGATGGGGTCAATTCAGGAATCAACGCAAGTACATGTACAAGTAACGAGTTGACAAAAAAGAAAGTGTTATCAAATTGTTATTATTTACTTTAAAAAGCAAACTATAATCATTTTCTTATCCTCACAAGCTTTCCAATTACAATTCTTTTGTAATTTATTGCACACTCACGCAACTTCAAAATTTAGGGCTGCAAAAGTGATGAAGTACCTTAGTACCTTCAAGCAACAGACAGCTTGGAATCGAATCGCCTAAAGACAATTAAACTGCAGGAGCACAAAGGCAAGGCAGATTCCATCGCCATGCAAAAAGCCATTGTGGTCTTTGTAGTATCTGAATCTGAGACAACATAATACTCTTGTTCCTTTTAACACTTGATGTGAGCTGTACAACTTGGAAATTTAGGAATATTATTATGAATCAAGTTGTGCATAAAATGGCAAAAACCTGGCAATCTCACCTGCTTGATTCAGGCTGCTCATTAGATGGGTTGATTGGTTGGAACCTATGGAAAATAAACAGGAGAAATACATGAAAATAAGTTAATAAGAAAAAAAGACTAGCAGAAGGGAAAGTATGACAACTTCATAATTACATAAACATGTATGTATAATTGACAGTGAAACATTAAATACGAACAGGACCGCACAATATAACTTTAAAAGATTTCTTTGTATGCCCTGGCAAAAATGACAGTCACTACTGGCTAAATACATTTCATCTATCATATGATTCATCAAATTTCTCTACTTTCTCTCTAATTTCCCTAATTTGATATCATACCCTGTACAGAATGGGTGCATCAACACTGTAATTTTCCAAGACAACACACAAGACATGTCATACTAATACTGCACAGATTTCCTAAATACAGACTCTAGTACAGACTTTCATGTTTACATGGAGGAAAAGAAACAGAGACACATTCCTCTTACTAATACAGGAATATAATTTTAAGGGTCGACAACATCGATGGGATAAGAGATCTGAAATGGGGTGGCAATCTCCACCATAAAAGAGCTGTAAGATCTGTTGAGAGCTTTTGCTACTTGACATTTTGATCAGCATATTCTGACAATTGCTTCATGTGAAAATTTCATATAAGTTTATTTTATGTGTTATAACAGAGTGATGCACATCTCAAATGAAAATAGCTGTACACCTCTGCCAGTGAGGGGGCAAGAATATACATGTGTTACCAGAAAAATAGTATAAAAATAATAGGTTCACTCTCTACTTACTGGCCAAGGATAAGAGGAGATTCACAAGGGCTTGGAGTACCTACACTGACACCTGAAAGTAACACAAAATGGTGTATAGGAAAAATTTTGATTAAAAAACACAATTGCTAGAATTGACAGATATGTGATAACTCGTAAGTGTCTGATTCAAAACAGTTCATATTTGGGCAAGTCTACTTGGCCATTTGATGTCCCATACGTTACCAAGTATTGAAGACTTAGGACCAGTAGGGCTAGGGGCTTGTAACATGAAGAGATACAATCAATCTTACGATTGATATCAATCTGAGTTTGGCAGGCCTCAAAATATCTAGGTGGGCATACTGCATCTTGCAGTTAAGGCCTACTCCTTGTCCCACTTCAACTCCTCCTAAAATAACAAAGTTTAAAGGGGAAGTCCACCCTGGGGAGCATTTCATCAAGCGTTTTGTCAGTGATTTTTACTGACAAATTTGCTCTCAGCCAATCACATGCACAGATTTCAGCAGCTTATAACAGTTGTCGGTAAAAATCACTGACAAAACTCTTGATGAAACGCTCCCCTGATTACAAGAGTTATGAACTTTTGAAGTTGTAATCAATTAAACACAAATTGGCAACTCTGTGACATACATTGTATCTTGCGAGCTCCTTTCCCATTTGCCCTGCATCCAAAAAATCATTAATTTTTATTTTCTCTAAAGAAAACATTCAATCATACATGCACCTTAGATATAATCATTGCTCATATGTTTTTACACAAAACCTGCATGAAACAAATCTATTCATTCATGCAAAAACTAAGAAAATGAAATTATATGAAATTTTCTGTACTGAGCAAATGGGAGAGGAGCTTGCAAGTTACGTCTCAGAGTTGCCAACTTGTGTTTGTTTGATCACAACTTCAAAAATTTATTATTTTCTTATTTCTTATCGGATTTTGCTTAAACTTTCGCTAATCGGTTTCTCTCATTTTTGTTCTTTATTCAATACCAGGGTGGACTTTCCCTTTAAGGCCATTTTAGCATGCCCTTTTGATTAATGTAACATCAGTATTTTGTGCCCCTCTGACTGGAAAAAAGTGACCTGCTTCTAAAACTGACAACATTAAAGGCATTGTAATGGTATTGCTTACATACAGGTATTGCCTTTTTTCTGGTGGAATTTTGTGTTACATCATCATATTCGCAATAACAAACCATGGTAAATAGTTTCTTTGTTCTCAAATTTATTCTCATAAAAAAACAACACAAAAGCAAAAAAACAATAACAAAAGCAAAAAAGGACACAGTTTGCATTTTCGCTCAGTTTACCTCAGAGTTTGAATATACATGTACATGCGGGGGTTTATTGCTTCAAAATGAATGGGCGAGTGTGATGTGTCAACAACATTTACCTGAGCTGTGTGAGGAATGCCTGGAGAAATTCGGTGGGAGAGGAGAAGCTTCCCCTATGCTTGACATTGATAACCTCCTCTTAGGGGTCCCACCCATGCTGAAAGAGAAAGGGCATGAATGTAAATTTAGTCAGACTCTTCATGTTTTAATGTTTTATCAATACAGCAATGCTCAATGGTCATGGGGCTCAGAGTGATTCCCTATATGAACTACTCAAATAGCCCCCCCCCCTCCCCTAGCGAACCATCTCTTATTATTTTAAAGATGGAGACTAGATTCTGCAAACGTGATAATTAAAGGTACATGTATGTACATCAGTCATATTAGCATCAACAACAGTACTAGTACAAATATTAATGATGTATTGTTAAGGATGATGATGTGCATATTTGCTGCTTGGGTACCGTAATCTATTTTCTACAACATTAAGGGAATCTGAGGTTCTGATAATTTCATTTCTTCTTCTGGTAGTCCTGTGTCCTTCAATCTTGAAGATTATTACAGATTATATTATTTGTCATTATCAAAAAGAAGCTAGAACCAAACACCAAGTCAAGAAGACAAAATTCAAAATATCAAAATTGTGTGAATTCATTTCATATCATAGAAGAAAATTACCACTCAATCATGAGTCCCTTACCAAGAGAGTGTACCCATTGACATTGATAATGCTGTTACTGGACTGGCCTGAGTCTGGGAGAAGCATGGTGAGAACACACCGTCGCTGCTCAACGGTAGCGTTAACTTCTTCTTGTTGCGTTCCATGATGTCAAACTCGTCCAAGTGATCCAGCTTGACTTGGAGCGGTCTCTTTCTCTCTGGGAGCAGACTCGGTCAGATGTAAGGTGCTGACTGCTGGGAAACCTCACAATATTTGCCACTTGAATTAGGAAATAGTTCTGAAAGATTCCAAACAGCACTTCCCAAAATCTGAAATGGAGGTGATCAAAAGGAGAGACTACAAATGAGAAATCAAATACATTTTCATTGCGATTTTGATTATATAGAGGCAGGCATCGCTTTTTTGTTGTTGTCCAGTTAGCATTAGTACCAGTCTAGTCTTCAAATAGTGAAATTATCCTTTGCAATACCAATAGGAATTATACAGTGTAGTATGATTTCGTACTTTAAAGGGGAGAATTGAAAATGAAATGTCTGACAAATATCGGAATCAGATATTTCTGATAAGTGTCCAGACACACAGATTCAAATACCCCATCATATTTTACGATGAAAATTGGACAAGGTACTTGTTTAATTTTTTTTTATACACTTCTGCCGAGGACAATTTTTTTGAAGAAAAAAAGTTTTGTTTAAAGCTGCTTTACAATCATGGAAATTAGTCAAGATCATACTACATGTAAATGTAGGTCTACTACTACTAGATCAAAGGAAACAGTAGCCTAAACCACCATTCACTCCACACAGAAGCACTTCATTGCGTCACATGCATTGGTTTCCTCTTTCCCTCTAGATTAGACTCTGAACGCAAGCGTCGTTTCCTCAACCATGATATAGCAAATAAAGATAATAAAAACAAACAAAATGACAATGAACGAGTGTCATCACAGACTGAAAGAGTCAGAAGACAGAAGAGCCTGAGGTTTTTGTTGAGTTGCCAACCACAGCAAGTTTGTTGGCCTTTTCTTCTTGACCAAGTTTTCATCTAGGCAAACCCGGAGAATAGGGGCCGGTCTGCGCGTGCTGTATTCATTTGTGTGCAAGCAAATGTAGCCCAGCGGCGGCGGCGACGATCTTGCACCAGATTCAGCGATGAAACATTTGTGAGTTTGACTCCATTTCTGGCCAAAATCGTTATGATTTTCATCAAACAACTACAAATCTGAAAGCCAAGAGGACAATATGATATATCACAGCATTAAAGTATGATTAATTACTTGATTGAAAATATATTTGGAAGTTGTTTTGAACTTGATTATGATTTATGAACTTGTTGTTAATGTTACATGTGTTCATTTTTGCCTCTGCCGATCTCCGCACTGTAAAACATGGCACGCGCACGCCGACCGGCCCCTATTTTGTGGGTTTGCCTTCAATTCATGTATTTCTTGTAGAAGATCTAACTCAGTCTTAGAAACTATCTTAGAAACTATCTTGTAAAAGATTTATGACAACTAGCATGACTAGCACTAGCAGTAGCATGAAAAGTTGTTCGATTTTGCTGTTTAAAAATTAATAATTAAAAGTAAATGTGACCGGTCCAGATGAGATAACCAACCTGTCTGCACACACAACGTGTGGCATGAACACCTGTGAGTTTTTATCTGAAATAAAATAATAAAAAAATATAATACTATAATTATAAAAACATGAAAAATCAACCAGCCATTTTTCTGACTCTGACTGAGTCCGACACGTCAGAGTCTGAGTCTTCATGGTCTTTGAAATTTTGAGTTTGACTCAGATCATGTGATGAAAGCAAGTTAAGTAGGCTCTAGAAAACCTAACAAAGGAATCAGACCAAAATGTTCTAACTTACAAATATGTGTCACTTTACATCCTCTCAAGATCAGAGTCCAGTTTCAACTGTTCAACTTACCAGACAAACCGACCTGCTTGTGTACGATTGGGACTGATCAAAACAGTTTCAAATCTACCGGCTTCAAGCTTCATTTATTCAGTCACTGCATGCCGAGTAAAACGGCAAGAACATGGCCTTGTCTTGACTCTAAAACTGCCTAAAAGAACAGAATTACTAGCAAGAAAACCATAAATTCATGCATACGTTGTACAGCAGCATCAGTGACACTTTACTTTCGAGCTTCTCAACCTACAATCCTACCCTAAAAATCAATAAATTGGGTTCCTTTTGTTGTATTTCGCAAAGCCTCTCTGCACTTACGGAAGTAAATTGCCGCCGAACCATTTGAATGAAAACACAAGCGAATATCTAGTAGCTTGGTCATGTGACAAAACAAAGGCCTGACGATCGACGTAGCTACGTGGTGTAGCCACCACCGCGGGCAATTTGAAACAAAAAGGATATTAGGGCATAGATAGGAAATTAGCCATAAACACACAAATCCATCGGATTTCTGTTTGCTATTAGAATGCAAATTGAGGAATCCCAGAAAAGATTAGGGTCCATTATATTACCATCCCTTATATTTTCTCATAAAATCAACTAGGGTTGTGATGCTTTTAAGACCGGGCGGGGGTTCAGTTTCTTCGAAGGAGGGGATGGGGGGGGGGGGGGGGGCCTGTTTATTTTTTGTCAGTATCATTGTGATTATGATGGGGTAATAAAGATACAAATTCAAATTCGAATTCATTTATTACTTCAAAAATCCAAACATACAGGATCATTTTCAATTTTTATGATTTACAAAACACAACAGACAGAATTACGAAAATAACCAAACCAAAAAAAAAAAATTAAAAAAAATCACAAACTAAAGTTTTATCAAAATTCCAATAATCAAGCATAACATCAATTCGACAATATAAAAGCCAATTCGGAACAAAGTAGGCCTACATTAGAATGATTATAATAGATAACAATGTTTTAAATTGTATACAACTATAGGACCGCTATTCACTTAACACGCGTTATGAACAGCGGTCCTTATGAATAGTTATGAATAGTGGTCCTTATGAATGGAGGCCCTTATGAATAGCGAGGAAATTTGTCTATGGTTTGCTCTCTATTTTAGAAGGACTACTATTCATACAAAACCGCTATTCATTTTAGTTACGCGTTTCAGATTAAGATTTCAGATTTTATTGACTGTTTTCAATCATATTAACATAATTTACATAATACTGTACTGCATAACAGAATAAAATACTAACACAATATAACAATGCTGTTTTTCCATAAATATGGCACAATATCAAATATCCAAAAAAAAAAAATATGACGCACAAATATTGACCTATTAAGTATTGTTGAAAACAGTTGGACATGTTTAAAAGCAAAGCTTGTATAATATATATCCAGAAACTTATATAACTTAATCACGAGTGGGTCGTTCAATAATATTAAATTCATAAAGCATCATTACGAGAAGCGAATTATTGATAAGAGAGAATTGATAGGTGAGTTGAGGTAGAAGGACTATTGCCTCAACCCACAAGAAAAACTAAGTGTGAAAGTAAAGTGGAAGTGGAAGACGGTGTGGAAACAAAAAAGAATGAAAAGAATTTAAGGAGGGTGGAGGAAGGAGGAAAATGAAAGATGAGTGTGTGTGTGTGTGTGTGAGAGAGAGAGAGAGAGAAGAAGGAAGAGAGAAGGCAGAAAAAAGAAAGAAGGGGTGAAAAGGGAGTAAAACAGAGAAGAGAGAGGGAGATTGAAAGAGAGAGTGAGAGAGAGAGAGAGAGAGAGAGAAAGAGAGATGTGGCTCCTGCTCGCTCAGTTTGAATTCATTGCATGCATATATAGTTGAAGAAGATGTTTCTTCAACATGCTTTTGAAACAGTTTAGACTTTGGGAGTTGATTATATCGCTGCTATTACCCCCTTTACACCAACGCTACGTCCATGCAGTTCTCGCTGCGTCAAAGAAAAATGGCCATGACGCAGTGGGAACTGCTACAACGTACTGAGGGCGTAGCGAGAACTGTTATTGACGTGGCATTTTATAAGACCGGGTGCCAGGGGGGGTCAACCTAGCTGGAAAGGAAACCAATTTTCATGTGTATGGGTATATAGAGTACATATTCCCATATAATGAAACGGTCGTCTGGCATGTTCCCTGTGGTGGGTGTGGCCTGGGGGAGTGGTCAAAGTGGTCAAAAAAAATGAGCTAGATTAGCTGGAAAGGAAACCCTATGGAACCCATATGAAAAGATGCGCCATTGTCCCAAGATACATGAATGGATACTGCCAGACATTTTAAGTGGTGGGCGGTGCCCGCCAGACGCCCCCAAGGGGTTCCAAAAATGAGCTAGATTAGCTGGAAAGGAAACCCTAAGGAACCAATGGGATATTGTTCGGCAGAGTCCAAATATACACAAATGATCACTGCCAGACGTTTTAAGTGGTGGGGAGTGCCTGCCAGACGCCCCTAAAGTACCCCACCCCAAAATAATGAGCTAGATTAGCTGCAAAGGAAACCCTATGAAACCCATATGAAAAGATGCGCTATAGTCCCAAGATACATGAATGGATACTGCCAGACATTTTAAGTGGTGGGCGGTGCCCGCCAGACGCCCCGAAAGGGGGTCAAAAAATGAGCTAGATTAGCTGGAAAGGAAACCCTAAGGAACCAATGGGATATTGTTCGGCAGAGTCCAAATATACACAAATGATCACTGCCAGACGTTTTAAGTGGTGGGGAGTGCCTGCCAGACGCCCCTAAAGTACCCCACCCCAAAATAATGAGCTAGATTAGCTGCAAAGGAAACCCTATGAAACCCATATGAAAAGATGCGCTATAGTCCCAAGATACATGAATGGATACTGCCAGACATTTTAAGTGGTGGGCGGTGCCCGCCAGACGCCCCCAAAGGGGGTCCAAAAATGAGCTAGATTAGCTGGAAAGGAAACCCTAAGGAACCAATGGAATATTGTTCGGCAGAGTCCAAATATACACAAATGATCACTGCCAGACGTTTTAAGTGGTGGGGAGTGCCTGCCAGATGCCCCTAAAGTACCACACCCAAAAATAATGAACTAGATTAGCTGGAAAGGAAACCCTATGAAACCCATATATAAAGCTATAGTCCCAAGATAAATGGATACTGCCAGACATTTTAAGTGGTTGGCGGTGCCCGCCAGACGCCCCCAAAGGGGGTCCAAAAATAAGCTAAATTAGCTCGAAAGGAAACCCTATGAAACCCGTATGAAAAGATTTACCATAGTCCCCATGTAAACGGATATACATGTAATATTAATTTCACACATATTACAATGATTTAAAAAAAAATCCTCACGAATATCTTTGAAAAAAAAACAACTTACATTTATATATACTGTACAGCAGTTGTTGTAATTGATATATTAAAGAACAGTCTCCCTTTAGGAATGACAAGTAAAAATCGCAGGAACTCTGAATTTAATACTTCGCATGCCGTGGCCGTGGCTTTTATGTATAGTGGAGAAAAACGACTGTGATCAAGCATTCATGTTTGTTTTACTACAAACTCACGACATGATACATCAAACTTACATAATATTTTAAACATTACATAGTAAGTACCAAGCGAACGCTATCTTGAAAATGTCTCAACCATATTTCACGTATCACACAACTAAAGCCCCCTTCACAATTGTTGCACGACCACATGCGACCACTTGACTAAAATCGGTCGTACGACTGGGCAATTCGATGCGACCGTTGCGCGACTGATCGCAGGACCGTATACAAATGCATGTTGGAAGCTCAGATGCGACCACCACAACGGTTGCGACTGGTAGTTGTCCCACCCCTGGGGAGCACGCTTTGCGTGCTCATCACAAATTTCGCACTCTGCGCGTGCCCCACAACAGCCCCCATAAAATGAAATCCTGGCTACGCGGTTGAACCCTTCACGTCTGCCCCCTCCCCCTATTGAAAAATCCTGGCTACGCCCCTGTGCCCCACCCCACCGAATCAGTCCGACCACGTTGAGCTATTCGGCCCACCTTGCCTCGGTACAAGCACACATTACTGATTATTTTCGTAAAAGTAATTCATAAATGACATAGCCTGGTGGGGGGGGGGGGGGGGTTGCTGTAGTTGGTGTTGCCATCAGGTGCTGCTCTATCATGTCCATAATCATGGGAAAGAGCAAGATAGCTCAGTGGTCGAGCAGTGGCTTTGTAATTGAAGGGCCCGGGTTCGAAACCAGGATACACTCGTGTCCTTTGGTAAGGCATTAACCCCAAGTCCCTCGGAGAGGACTTAAAGTCGTTGGTCCTATAATTGTTTACATACAAGCAGTATGCTTTATAGTATACCATTGGCACTGATGGAATAATGTCAGGTTGATGGTGAAGTTTAAAGAAAAGTTATACATTATATTGTTTTATAATTTATATATTTCAATGTCTAATTTCCGAGGAAATGTTTTTGCTGGAAATGAGAATAAATTGGATTGAATTTAATTTAGTTCAAAGCAAATCCATGATACACAGCCCTTATTAAAGGGGGCCCTGGCGATCAGGGTCCGCTTGAACTAAACAAAAAGGGGTCCAATTATTGTCTTATTTCTCTTCCTTTTCTTCTCCCCGTCTTTTTCTCTTTTCTCCTCTTTCTCACCCCATCTAATTTGCGGGGCACGTGCCCCATATCCCCTCGTAGTTAGTACTAGTTACGCCCCTGTTTTGTTTTGTTTTTCAATATTTTGCCCCAGTATAATTTATGTTAAAGCATATGAAGTCACATTTTCAAATGTTCTATACATTTGAAAGAAATATCAACTTTCGATGGCCTTCCTAAATTCCTTGATTATTTCTCACTTGTTCCTTCAGTGCTGTGCCCCCATTTGAGAAAGAATTGAGAAAAGGGACTTTTATCAATGTTCAGTATTTGGAACTTGGCCTAGATTGCAGTGGTTATTTGCGACTTTTCCTCAGTACATTGAATAAGAAATGACGTTTTGCAGATCAAGTGCCCCCCCCCCCAACAAAAAAATTGCTTTGCTCCCTAGCTTGTACAATTCCGTGGATGACTTGGAGGGGGATATAATGCCTACGAAGGGCTGCAGCCCCTTGAGGATTTTGAGAAGGGCAATATTGGCTCGACTACCACCTCCTCACGGGCAGCGAGGTGCTCCAATATCCTCATATTTAGATAGTTTAATACTGGAATACATGTAATTTTGTCGAAATGTCGAAATTTTTCGCATTTGCATTTACGCCTATGGGGAGGTCGAAAACGCGTTTTGCCCGGCACCTTTTTGTTTGGGGCGACATCGCCCCCCCCCCCCACTTCCGGCGCCTGTGAACGCATCCTATAGATCTCAGTTAGGTTTAAATGACGTCACAGATTTTGGCAGGTTTCTTCGCAAGAACCGCACCCTTCTGGAGAAAACTAGAAGAGAAATATAAAACAAAATCATACAAAATGATAAAGGAAGAAACTAGAAAATAAAAGCATATGAAAACATAAAAGAAGGAAAGAGAAGAAGATGCTAGAATAAGAAAGATAGCACAGAGAAGATGATAAAAGGAAGAAAGGAAGATTAAGAGATAGAGGAAAGAGCAAACGCGAAGATAAAAAGAAAATAATGGAGAAATACACGGGGTAGGGTATAAAAGATGAAAGAGATGATATAGTAGGAAAAAATAAAGGAAAACATAAGGAGAGAAAAAATACAAAATGATGGAAGGATAAAACAAAGAATAACATTTATAAGGGAAAGACAGCAATAGAAGATAAGAAAGGGAGCAAAGAACAATATATGGAAAAACAGAAAGAGAAAATCTAAGAACGATCAAAATGCAGAAAGAAAAGAACAAAGAAAGATCAAAACAAAATAGGGCATGAGAGAAGACAACAAGAGAAGATGAAGAAATATCAAAACAAAGAATAACATGAGAAAGGACAGAAAGAGAGGATGAAAGAAAGCCCAAAACAAAGAATAACATAAGCAAAGAAGGAAAGGAAGAAGAAAATAAAGAGAGTCGAAAGGAAGGTTAGAAGTAAAGAAGAAGGGGAAAAAAATAAAGGAAAGATAAAGATAAAATGATACTGAAACAAATAATAACATGAGAAAACAAAGGGAAAACAAATGCAGAAAGATAAAGCAAAATTAAGTTTAGGACAGAAGAAAAGATAAAAGGATGAAAATATGAACGAACATAAGGAAGAGATGTCCTGGGGGTAGTTGACCTAAGGGGGTAGTTGTCCAGGGAGGGAGGGGCAGTTTCCTCCCTTCCGCGCATAGCGCGAAAGCTCTTAGGTTTTACAGCAAATCTGAGAGAAAAACGGCTCGTAGAACTTTTTTAAGGCGGAAAGTTAGTTCGGCGCCCTGGCTGCTTTTTAGTTATTTTAGACGCAAAACTGCACTGTATGTAACAGGGGTGGGTGAAGGGAAGGGGAATTTCCCCCTTTCCGCGCGAAACGCGAAAGCTTTGACGTTTTAGCAAATTTGAGAGAAAGATAACGGCTTGTAGCAAATAATTTCTTTAGGTGGAAAATTATAGTTTGACGCCCGGTCCGCTTTTCAATTATTTGGACGCAACATTTAACATTCGAGGGAGCGAATTCAGCGGCGTATCTAGGGATTATGGCGCCCGGAGCAAACAATGAAGTTCCCCCCCCCCCCCGAGTGTCCAAACTTATCTACGTTATTGTACAAGCCAGGGAGCAAAGCGACCGAGCGGCAAATGTTTTAATTTAACACTAAAAAACGCAATTTCTTGTGCATTTTACCCAGGAAATTTTGCATTGGACCACCGCAGCTGAGCGGTAGAGAAGCTCGAATTAATTTTATACATTGATAAACGGTTTTCTATTCCCTCACTTCTGCAATCGGGATCAGAACTAACAAAAACCCTATAGGCTTGAGAAAGATTCGAGAAATTCAGCAAGGCGACCTGAAGTTGAGATTTCTTTCAAAAGTTGAACCTTTGCAAATGCTGTTTTATACACTTTATCCCATAATGGGATTGAATTTATTTAAGAACTATATACTACGGGAGCGAAATTACGAGATCCTGAAAGAAAATAATTATGCGAGGGAGCAAAGCGACCAGCTTTGGAATATTTTCGCATTTCAAACCTTCAAAAACTAGATTTCTAGTGCATTCACCTTGCGGATTTGGGGCGGTGATCCGTAAAGATTAGGATTTTTTATTCATTTCCCCCCTATATTTCTATCTCTCCTTTGCGTTTTTTGCGCCCACTCCAAGTGCTGCAAGGGGCACATCCCCCCTCTGCCCCCTAGATACACCATTGAGCGAAGAGACCCTCCTACATCAGGACATTTTTCAAAAATCTGTCGAGAAAAAGTTGCATTTTGAATTTGAATTTGAATTTTGAATTTATTCTCATATTTCACAAAATAAATAACAAAAATATAAACACAATATAAGACAATACAGTCATTTGATTATAACAATACAGTGTGGCAAAGTAATTCAGTATAGCAAAAAATGCCAGTAGATTGTAACAATGACAATAAATGAGTTCGAAATATGAAGGAATCTGCATAAAAAGCAGAGCTTGTAAAGTCTGCAGGTTCCTTTAAAATATTATGAAATTAGCAATCAAGGAGACGGAACCCAAAAAATCAGACTACATTGGAAGAGCCAAAGGTAAATGAAAAGAAATTGTGGGGTAAAGAAGGAAAGAAAAGTGGAGAAGCTATAAGAATAAGAGAGAGTGAGAGGGGGGAGGGGTAAGAAAAGAGAGAGAGAAAATTCAAGACTAACGCAGTAACGTACTAAAAAAAAAAGATAAAAGGGTAGAAAACAAGGCAAATAAATAATTCATATTTAAGTGCATCCCAAAATGGTTTTTAATGAAAAGAAGAAATGCCCGGATCTACACCAATGGACAAACCCCCTTAACCATTAATTGAAAATAACAATGCGAGCGAACGAATTTTCGCATTGAAATTATTGCATTTATTTCCTTACTTCTAATCGTTAAGATCAAACATCAAGAGTTTGGATAATTATTAGTTTTAAGTTAATGTATCATAATCCAAAATATCGGGGGGGGGGGGGGGGGAGGAGGGTAATAATAATACAGGCCACGCCCCCCCCCACACCTCAATATTTTTTTCCTTCTACTATTATGAATAGCGACCCTCTTCTTCGATTATGAGTACCGACCCTTATAATTAACGACCCGATTTGGTATTATGAATAGCCACCCTGTATCTGTATTATGTATAGCGGCCCTTATGAGTAATGACCCTTTTCGTTGATTATGAATAGCAACCCTCTTCTGATAATTATGAAAAGCAATCCTTATGAATAATGCTCCTTATGATTTTATGAATAGTGACCCTACAGGTAAGGGGAATTACACGTAATGAATAGCGGTCCTTATGAGCCACTGTCCTTATGACTAGCGATGTTATCCCCAATTCCCGGTTTAAGTGGTCCCGCTAACTCAAATCTTCTTTAAATTTCTTTTAATTTCACAGGAATGATCTTTGATAGATATCTCATCGAATTAGGGGTGCACATTGATGCACAGAAAATGATAAAGGGGTCTATGGAGCCCCAAACTGATAAAAATATTCTCCGATATGCCACTTTTGAGGAGGCGGAATTTCTGAATTATTCGACATGGGGGCGGTTAAGTGCCCCCGCTAACTCAGATCTTCTTTAAAATGTCTGGCAGTATCCATTTATCTTGGGACTATAGCTTTATATATGGGTTTCATAGGGTTTCCTTTCCAGCTAATCTAGTTCATTATTTTGGGGTGTGGTACTTTAGGGGCATCTGGCAGGCACTCCCCACCACTTAAAACGTCTGGCAGTGATCATTTGTGTATATTTGGACTCTGCCGAACAATATTCCATTGGTTCCTTAGGGTTTCCTTTCCAGCTAATCTAGCTCATTTTTGGACCCCCTTTGGGGGCGTCTGGCGGGCACCACCCACCACTTAAAATGTCTGGCAGTATCCATTCATGTATCTTGGGACTATAGCGCATCTTTTCATATGGGTTTCATAGGGTTTCCTTTGTAGCTAATCTAGCTCATTATTTTGGGGTGGGGTACTTTAGGGGCGTCTGGCAGGCACTCCCCACCACTTAAAACGTCTGGCAGTGATCATTTGTGTATATTTGGACTCTGCCGAACAATATCCCATTGGTTCCTTAGGGTTTCCTTTCCAGCTAATCTAGCTCATTTTTTGACCCCCTTTGAGGGCGTCTGGCGGGCACCGCCCACCACTTAAAATGTCTGGCAGTATCCATTCATGTATCTTGGGACTATAGCGCATCTTTTCATATGGGTTTCATAGGGTTTCCTTTGCAGCTAATCTAGCTCATTATTTTGGGGTGGGGTACTTTAGGGGCGTCTGGCAGGCACTCCCCACCACTTAAAACGTCTGGCAGTGATCATTTGTGTATATTTGGACTCTGCCGAACAATATCCCATTGGTTCCTTAGGGTTTCCTTTCCAGCTAATCTAGCTCATTTTTTGACCCCCTTTGAGGGCGTCTGGCGGGCACCGCCCACCACTTAAAATGTCTGGCAGTATCCATTCATGTATCTTGGGACAATGGCGCATCTTTTCATATGGGTTCCATAGGGTTTCCTTTCCAGCTAATCTAGCTCATTTTTTTGACCACTTTGACCACTCCCCCAGGCCACACCCACCACAGGGAACATGCCAGACGACCGTTTCATTATATGGGAATATTTACTCTATATACCCATACACATGAAAACTGGTTTCCTTTCCAGCTAGGTTGACCCCCCCTGGCACCTGCTCTAGTCTGCATGGTCTCCGGAGACCGATTTTCCGCTACGTGGACTTTGCACAAGTCCAAAGTCCACGTAGCGGGAGCGCCGTCTGAGTGCGTAGTAAGGACCTTCTTAGGACTTACTAACAGCTCCATCGACGTAGCATAGACGTAGCGGACACGGAAAGAACGTAGCAAAAACTCCGTCCATGTCTACTGCGCGGCCACTGCGCATATGCAGTTGTCGCTACGTCCTCTTTATGCCCGCCTTACGTCAACTCTACGTTACGGAAGTGCTTGCTACGTTATTACTGCGCTGTACACTTTCATGGCAAGTCCAAGGCACGTCCATGGCGGGGAAAAGGGTATAATACTCACGTGACGGAGACGGAAACTCACGTGACGGAGACGTAGGTACAACGAGTCGCAATCTGCTCGGACGTAGCGAGAACGTAGCGAGAACCGTTTCGACGCTGCACGGACCGCGTCTGCGCGCACAATAAACTCAGTGGGAACACCACCAACGCAACATGAACTTAGTGGCGCGAACGTAGCATGCACGGGACGATTTCACATTTTTTCGAAAACAACGAAGTTGGCGCTACCTCCTAGGCATTTTTTTTTAAATTTCAAAGACGTAGCGGGAACTTCCTCCGGTGTAAAGGGGGCTTTAGTGAGTTCCAGTATTTCGGGCCGTATAAAGAGACGGTTTTGCGTGCAAAGAGAGTGCGGGTGCGGGGAAGGTGGAAACGGTTGGATTGTCTTGTTGGGTATATGTATGTATGGAATTGTTTCTTGTGAACATGTTAATGAAAGCGTGTGGCAGTTCGTTTTTATTCAATTTATACATGAATTGTCCTGTTTGAAAAAGAAATAAATCTGGAAATTTTAGAATTTTTGATTCGTAAAATAAAGGATCGCTATGTGAACGAACAGGAGCATTATGCATTATGATTTTCTTTTGTAAGATAGTAATTTTATCAGTAAGATATTGATTAGTGTTACCCCAAGCCATTATTCCATAATTAAGATAAGCTAATATCAGTGAAAAGTGTGGTCCTTGGATAGAAATATTTGAGTTTATTCATTATTCCAATATTCCAGGAAATAATTTTGGATATATTTTGTATGTGCATGTTCCAGTTTAGTTTATCGTCAATCGTAAGCCCTAGAAATTTTGTTGATGATACCCTATCCAGCGGCGCGTCGTCCAAAAAAATATTTCCAGGTAAGTTTTGCAGGGTGTTACTAAACCGCATAAAATTTGTCTGTAGTATGTTAAGTGATAACTTGTTTGCTTTTACCCATTCTACTATGCATTTAAGTTCTTTGTTTATTGTTGAAAGAAGGGTATTAGGGTTAGAATGAGAATAAAATAAGTTTGAATCGTCTGCAAATGATAACACATCAGAGGATTTATAAAAGTCATTTATGTATATGATAAATAATAAGGGACCAAGTAGACTTTCCTTTGGAACACCACAGCTTATGGGTCGTAACGATGACCTATGATTATTTATTTTTACAAATTGTTTTCTATTTGATAAATAATTCCTGAACCATTCCAAGGCTTTTCCGCGAACACCGTAGTGCGATAACTTATGTAGGAGAATATTATGGTTTATAGTATCGAAAACCTTGGAAAAGTCCAGGAATATTGCGATGGTATGCAAGCGCTGATCAATAGCATGGGCTAGCATGTTAATATTGCGTGTGTTGTATTATGGTTTGCTCGAAATCCAAACTGCGAATCACAGACAACGTTAAGTTTGTTGAGAAAGGCTGTAACTCTAGTAAAGGCAATTCTTTCTAGAACTTTGGAGAGGGATGGTATGATATTGGTCTATAATTATTGGTTTCTGAGGCATCACCTTTCTTGAATATTGGGATGACTATAGCTATTTTAACGCTATTCGGTACTATACCCGTAATTAAGTTAAAAATATGAACCAAAGGATTTGCAATCGATAAGATAATTGACTTGAGAAGGTAATTATCAGTGTCGTCATGCTCTGAACTTTTCTTCCCTTCCAACTTATCAACGATCCCAAATATTACCTCGCGGTTTGTTGGGACAGAAAACAGCGAAGATGGGTTTTGGTTATTTAAAAAGTTGTGGAATTTTCTTTCGGTTGTCGGGATGTTTTCTCCAATTTGGGAGAAGTATGAGTTGAAAGTTTCGGCCATAGCTTGAGGGTCTTCGACTATAGTGTTAGTGTGCGATTTATTTTTTAATTTTTTTTTGTGTCTTATCGTTTCTGTTTAAGGTTCTATTTTTTATTTTCCATGTATTTCTAATGTTATTTTTGTTCAGTTCAAATTGCGTTGTATAATAGTGTTTCCTCGTCTGTCGTAGTACATTAGTAAGAACATTTTTATATCGAGTGTATTTTTAACGGGTCTTATTAGTTGGATTGATTTTGTATTTATAATATAGATTGTTTTTCCGGTTTATTGATCTTAAGATAGATTTGGTTATTCATGGAGATCTTGGGTTCTTTTTATAGTTATTAACTTGTTTTCTTAATATATGCAAATATCAAATTGACCCTTGAGAATGTTTAAAAAGTTATCGTAAGCTTCATTAACATCTTCAGAAATATACATTTGTTGCCAGTCAAAGGCAATTAAATTTTCATTAAGGCGTTCTAAGTTTCTGGCATTTAATCTGCGAGTTTTAAATTTGCGGGTACGTTTGTCAACAGGTGTGTTTGAAAGTTTAGTTTTACAAAAGATAGGATAATGGTCAGATATGTCCGAAATAATAATCCCTAATTCTATGGGCAGTTGCATGTTAGTAAAGATATTATCAATCAAGGTGGCTTATTGTTCTGTAACTCTAGTTGGTTTGGTGGTAGGTAAAAATGATAGAATTAATTCTAGAAAATCATAAGAAAACCTTGTGCATTGCAATGCAGCAAGTTGATATTGAAGTCACCCATTAAAAAACAGTATTTATTTTTGAATGATTGGACTTTGTAATATGTTTTGGATATCTGTCAAAAAATCGTCTTGCGGAGATTGGGGAGGGCGGTATATGACACCTATTATTACATTTCTACTCTCCTTCATATCTATCTCTATAAAAAGTGATTCAAAACTTGCTCTGTTATTGGTAAGTAAATCATAATTATCAATATTCAGAAGAGAGTTGCTAGACTGGTGTAACCAGGTTTCAGTGAGTCCAATTACTGGGCTATTTTCTAGATTAAAATGTTCAATAAGTAGATGAAGTTGATCAAAATTTTTGTTCAAACTCCTGATGTTTAAATGTAAAAGGAAAATGCTATCAGTTATGTCGTTTAATAAATTGGTTTTGAATTGGTTCACAGCAAAGTATTTGGAAGATGTGTAATGTTGTCCTTCATCATTTTCATCAAAGTTAAGAATCAACTCCGATCCTCCGAGTTCGTATTTAATTCACTTGTAATGCAAGTGTCGTATTTCTGATTATTTATGTGTCTGGTGCTTCGCCTGTCGGTATGAACTTGGGGAAAAAAAATCATCATCATCTATAGTACTAAAGGGAAATTCTGTGGCTAACGCCATTTCGACATGGTAAAGAATCCCGTTGCTTCATGAATGTTTTTGGTATTCAAAATAGTAAGGATACAATGAGCGAGGCAGCTAATGGCCCAGAATGATTGAATGAGAGAAGAATAGGCTGAGAATTGTGTGCATGTGGTGCATTATGGATACATGATGAAATAGGGAGCGTAAGATTGAAAGAGAAATAAAAGAAAGCATGGACTTAGAAAAAAGGATGAAGGGAACCAACAATTAAGAACATGAAGACATTAAGCCTTAGCCCCTTTCTTTTATCGGGTTGAGCTATTCAATAGAAGCTCTTGGGTGCTGTTAAAGGACAATTAACCCCACGTGATATTCTAGATGCACCTATTGTCTGCTACGTCTTTCCATGGAGGCTGCCATTTTGTGCATGACACGGATCATTAGGTACCATATGCATTGATAATAGCCTACCTTTACAACAGATACGTCGCTTTGTTCTGATTGTATTACGATTGTTATTGGCCATGGGCCTAGATAATTGACGACCCATGAGTTCTAATAGCCATCCTGTAAAGCAGATTCCTCGCTTTGTTTTGGTATTGTTACGATTGTCTCCGTCCTTGACGTCAATTCTCCGTCCTTGACGTATATTTTTTATGAAGTATATTTTTTATGAACAAATTAAGACCTTTTAAAAAATATATAAAACTAAACTTACATTTCAGAATATGTGACTTTATCTAATATATATTTGTCCTCTAAAAATCAATTACAAGTTAACGATGAAGGAAATTTTACTTGGGATGAAAAATATGTTCGTGTACACATAAAGTAATGGCAGCCCCCTTATTATTGCTAGCAGACGATAACTTGGCTGGAAAATAGTGATTTATATCTATATCCTGTGTTTTTACATGAAATTGCATGTATCAAATAAGAGGCATATACTACACCATTCAAAATAAGCTAATTCATACGCTGAGGTTAATTTCCCTTTAACTTTCTGGATAAACTTGGTCACAGTCAGAGTGAAAAATGTCAAGACTTTGATAATTCTTGCGTGATTATCCTGCCGAGTTATAACAAGCTGTATACATAATTACTTTTCAGACATTGTTTGATTTTTATGCAAATGTAAAGCTTGATTGAATTTGAGGGGGGGGGGGGGGTGAAATGTCACACCTCGTACAGTATTAATTCAGGAGAATTCATTGGCACTCATAAATTTTAGGAGTTCGTCAAACTCTACTCTGAAATTATATGCATGGCATAGCCTTGAATTTTTAAAGATTTTCCCATCATTGGGTACTCTTTTAAGTTTGCAATGATTTTAGAGGTTACCATCATAATTTTATGCATAGTTAGGAATATTTTGATGTTACCATTGTATGGTACTCTTCAAAATGAAAATTTATCTAGAAATAACCATCATAAAAATATTACTTTTCAGATATATATTACTTTTCAGACATTGTTTGATTTTTATGCAAATGTAAAGCTTGATTGAATTTGAGGGGGGGGGGGGGGGGAATGAAATGTCACACCTCGTACAGTACTAATTCAGGAGAATTCATTGGCACTCATAAATTTTAGGAGTTCGTCAAACTCTACTCTGCAATTATATATATGCATGACATAGCCTTGAATTTTTAAAGATTTTCCCATCATTGGGTACTCTTTTAAGTTTGCAATGATTTTAGAGGTTACCATCATAATTTTATGCATAGTTAGGAATATTTTGATGTTACCATTGTATGGTACTCTTCAAAATGAAAATTTATCTAGAAATAACCTAGAAGTAATATAGGAATATTTTGATGTTGCCATTGCACGGTACTCTTAAAAATGACAATTTATCTAGAAATAACCATCATAAAAATATTACTTTTCAGATATATATTACTTTTCAGACATTGTTTGATTTTTATGCAAATGTAAAGCTTGATTGAATTTGAGGGGGGGGGGGGGTGAAAATGTCACACCTCGTACAGTACTAATTCAGGAGAATTCATTGGCTCTCATAAATTTTAGGAGTTTGTCAAACTCTACTCTGCAATTATATATATGCATGACATAGCCTCCAATTTTTAAAGATTTTCCCATCATTGGGTACTCTTTTAAGTTTGCAATGATTCTAGAGGTTACCATCATAATGTATGCATAGTTAGGAATATTTTGATGTTACCACTGTATGGTACTCTTCAAAATGAAAATTTATCTAGAAATAACCTAGAAGTAATCTAGGAATATTTTGATGTTGCCATTGCATGGTACTCTTCAAAATGACAATTTATCTAGAAATAACAATCATAAAAATATTTTGTAAAATATTTATGTATTACAAATCTTGGTGTAGTATAGTTTAAGCTTTCAACAACAAAACAAATGAAAAATAGGAAATATCATCATTCGAGTAGTTGGAGTTTTCAACTGGACGTGGCCATATAAAATGCAATGAATTTGTATTTGACCATCATAGTTATGCATAGTTTTGAGATATTTTTAATATATTACCACGGTATAGTATAGAAAAATACCATCTCAGGCTCAGCCTGGAGTATTCCACCGGATAAACGAATGGCAATTGTTGATAGTTGCAATGAATTCAATGACCATCTCAGGCATAGTTATCAATAATCAGATATCAAAAGGTAAGTGTTCAATGTTGTAATAAATCTAGAGATAATCATCACGAGCATGGTTAGGAACGTTCCAATGGTGCCATGGTAAGTATTAAAGAAGCTTGTAATAAATCTATATATTATTAAGTATTAAACAAGTATTTTAATACTTAAAAACAAGCTCATTGTAATAAATCTAGAGATTATCATCATGAGCACGGTAAGGAACGTTCCAATGGTTCCATGATAAGTATTAATCAAGCTCATTGTAATGAAACTATAGATAATCATCATAAGCATGGTTAGGAACGTTCCAATTGTGCCATGGTAAGTATTAAACAAGCTCATAGCAATAAAACTAGAGATAATCATGATGAGCATGGTTAGGAACGCTCCAATGGTGCCATAGTATTAAACAAGCTCATTGTAATAAAACTAGAGATAATCATCAAGAGCATGGTTTGGAACGTTCCAATGGTGCCATGGTAAGTATTAAACTAGCTTATTGTAATAAAACTAGAGATAATCATCATGAGCATGGTTAGGAACGCTCCAATGGTGCCATAGTATTAAACAAGCTCATTGTAATAAAACTAGAGATAATCATCATGAACATGGTTAGAAACGTTCCAATGGTGCCATGGTAAGTATTAAGCAAGCTTATTGTATGTTTAGTAATGCATTTAACAATGTTTTTTTTTAAAAATACATCATGAAGATAACGATAGATCAGAATAGTATTTACCAACGGCATTCAGTCTTTCCAGGTAGCCCAGGGGAGCGTTTCATGAAAGGAAGTTGTCGGATATTTTATCCGACAACTGTTATAAGCTACTGAAATCCTTGCATCTGATTAGCTGGGAGCAAATTTGTCGGATAAAATATCTGACAAGTCCTTTCATGAAACGCCCCCCCCCCCCCAGGTGTCTTCCCTGTTGCGTTGCGTTTGGAGGATGACTTTATTGTTGAAGACTTTTATTCGAGTCATCAGCTTTTTCTCTTGTCTTAGCTTGTAGGCAATGGAGGACAGGCGACCGCGTTCCCGTTTCATAGATGGTGGCAGGTCCGTTCTCACGGTGATAGTAGATCTACCCTCATCAGCGGCTTCGTTGTCGCTCGTCGGTTGTCGGCGGGCGTAACCGGGTTGCTCAAATGCTTTTAGAACATCATCTCGATCTTTCATCCTCGGAAATCGAACTATTATGGGATTCGGGGGATTGTGGGCGTTGGGTTTGGTGAAGTTACGAGCCGATGGTAGTCGGTGTACGTTTGCGATAGGATTTTTTTCAGCTACATAGAAGGGTACGTTGAGCAGCTCAGAAATAGCTTTCGTCGTTTCGGCCAGAACATTTTCATCTTTCTTCTGGTCTATTCCGTAGAACAGAAGGTTCATTTTCCTCAGGCGAATTTCCAATAGGATTAATTTCTCTTCTAGATCTGCTACCATTTTTCTACTTTCCTCAATGACCTGTGGAATTAGGCCTATAGCCGTTTCTACAGTTGATACTCTTTCCGAAGTGTCGCTTACGGAGATTTGTAACTCGGCCACAACCCGATTTGTAGCTGCTAGATCTGCTTTAAAGTTTAAAGCTGGTAATAATACTTAAAACTTGATCTAATTTTATGTTTATCTCCGCGTTAGACTCGGCAACTGCCTTCTTAACCGCTTCCGAAATTGTCGAGACGACGGTTGTCATCCGTATCTCCCTGTCCGCTTATACGTGGTCTCGCCCCTTGCGCTGCTATGTCGGGGTGTACGTTATGCAAATGGGGCGTGGAATTTCCTGCCGCTGGTTTCTGTCCTGCATGCTTAGTTTTTCTCGGCGGGGTGGGCTCGGCGTTGGGAGCGGCGAGGTTTGGGTTCTGTTTATCTGACGAGAACGTCGCCATCTTGCGCGACGTTTTTTGGCAAAGTTCACCTTTTTTGTCCCCGGAACGGAGTTGGTAGTGCTTCTCTGACTCCTTAGTGCGTTTCAGTTTTGTCGAAGACAAGTGCTCATAATTTGTAGGTTTGCGTGTATTTGGAGGGGTTTTTGCCACCTGGGTTTTTATGACAATGTGTTCCGCTGTTTTTACTGGATAGCGGTCCTTATGAGTAAGTGGTCATTATGACTAGCGAGGTTAACCCAAGTCTACTACTAGTCTACTACTTAGGCCTTCTACTATACTACTACTACTAATATGGACTAATATACTACTACTACTACTACTACTACTACTACTACTACTAACGTCTGGGGCTAGAAGGGCGTTAACTCATATATTTTAACACAGAGTTAACGCCCTTCTGGCTTTCAACAGAATACTCCTCCTCCTCCTCCTCCTACTACTGCTACTACTACTACTACATGGAACAACAAAAGTAATAATGATCTGTTTCTCCAGAGAGATCTCTTACAAATGATATATTACTCATTATGTTACTTCTCTTTTTAAAACAAAATATTTAAATTCAATGAGCAGATTAGGCCTATATATAAATATACACACACACACACACACACGCACACAGCTTTACATGGCTTTACTTCCGAGGACAACTATTGTTCCTCTATTGTTACTCGTCCTCGGACAGTCGACGGAATAAGGCATAAATTCATTGTTCGACGTTTGTCATGATTTTTTTTTTGTTCTCTGTCCGAAAATATCCTCGGACATAATGCTAAACAAACGCACACACACACACACACATACACACACACACACATATATATATATATATATATATATATATATATATATATATATATACATGTATATAGATATATTCTACTGGATCCCGCATTAGGGAGACACACGACAATGCGGTTTATTCCGTCATAATAGAATCCACCGCATTGACACGAAACCGCATTTGGGAGACACGCGGAATAATTAAAATGACAAAGCCGCGTCTCCCAAATGCGGAATCTAGTGATATATATATATATATATATATATATATATATATATATGTATATATATAAATGATAATAATATAACGACATAACACTTTTCATCGGGGAAAAAAAAACAAATAAAAAAAACAAAACTGAACTGATCTGCTAATCTTATAACCTAGAGAAGTAGGTCTGTTTTTTTTGTGTGTATATATATTATTCTTTTAACACTCTCCACATTACATCGAGTACAAATCCAGAAGACTCCCAATAAGAACCGGTGCAGTTTTCTAAGGGCGAATATATTCCATTTCGGGCATTGGAAGGGACTGCTCAAAGAAATTCCAGCAAAACTGTTAGGCCGGGGATTCCGCCCCAATCATGGATCCACCGCTATTGTATTCTCATATCAATGAGGAAACTCCAGGCTTCTGGGTACATGCAGCGTATAATTTTAAGTGCTATCCAGAATATTTTGTAAAAAAGTAATAAAATTAAATACTGGATCCACCCCCTCCCGTCGTTCATCTTTGGTTCCACACCGCCCTCTATCGACAGTCCCAATTTTTTTTTCACCATTCCCAGAGGCATGTTTTTAAAAATAGACATTTTTTTTCTATTTAGGGTTAGGCTTAGGGTTGCACACTATTTGCATCTGTATGCAAATAATATGCAAATTGGCCCTTAGCTACATTACGTTAGTGGCTATTTTTGGAAACATGCCGACTGGTTAAATAATGCTACCATTTTGAACGGAGGATCGATATGTCATCTTCACCAATGCTGCAGAGGCAGGCAGAGAAAAACCTCCAAAGTAAAAAAAAAATCCATTTGTGAATTTCATGAATGCCAGATAGGGTATAAAACGATGGCATGGGCCTGAAGATGTTCCATTTATCCCGCTGGTGTGATGAACTAGTTGTGAATTTTTGACCCTATTTTATTTCATTTATTTTCTTAATTTTAAATTTAAATTTTAAATTGATAGGTTTAACTATGAACTTGGGGGAACTTTTGTGTTATGATATGAAAACAAAGGTAAATGACTTAAAAATTCATATTATGAACATGAAAAGTCCGATCAAGTGCTATTTCAATTATTTCATTATCCACATTTTGCAAAAAATAAAAATGTCGTTCAAATGAAACAAAAACACAACATTCTCGTGATTCTACGATTCGTTTCATCTTTTCATACCATGATCATAAAATGAAATATAAAGTACATTCATTTTCATTTTGTCACAATATTATAATCTAAATGGCAAAACAAGGAAAGCTGCAATTTCAGATGAATTTGAAAAAAATTACATTAACCATTGCTCATCTTCTCCTAATAAGAGACAATCGATTTACTTGATAAATCAAGTATCAATAATAGTCAGTGCAGCGGTTTGGACCGCAGACCGATTAAGACCTGGATTGATAACATAAAGCAGTGGATAGGAATGTCTTTTGAGCAACTGAAAGACAGGAAGTTGTCGAGAACCTCTGTCTGAAGATCCCCACATTGTCGCCCCGATGGACTCCAAGCTACGGGACATACGTACATGTAGATAGACAAAATTATAGAGACATCGCAAAACCTATCATGTCATCGTCATATACATCATCATCATCATCATCATCATCATCATTAGCATCATCGCATTTTAGGTACAAATATTCATATAACGAATAAAAAAAACGATGGCCCTTATATAGCTTTACACTAAATATTTCCCCCTTTACTGTGCGAAGATGGGAATTTTGCGGGGTCCGCTCGCTATTCATAGAAAACCGCTATTCATTTAACACGCGTTATGAAAAGTGGTCCTTATGAATGGAGGTCCTTATGCATAGCGAGGTAATTTGTCTATGGTTTGCTCGCTATTTAGAAGGACCGCTATTCATACAAAACCGCTATTCATTTAGTCACACGTTATATGGATAGCGGCCTTTATGAATAAGTGGTCCTTATGACGAGCGGTCCTTATGACTAGCGAGGTTACCCCGATTTTATTTTAACCACTAACTCCCCCCCCCCCCCCAAAAAAGAATAAAATAAAAAATCCTTCTCGCCAATATTAAAACAATGAGTCCCCTATTTCGGTTATAGATGGAAAATTGAGTTCTGGGCTGTAGTCGATTTCAGAGTTTTTAACGGAGGAACTCTTTGTGTTATTTATATGACCCGAACCTGTCTTCTCATTTCTTGCTATCATCTATAGGCCCTATAGAATAAATTACTGAATTAAAAAAAAAAAGGGGGGGGGTGGGGTAATAAAATTAGTCATGGATGTCAATAATACTGAAGTAATGCACCCTTTTAAAATTATACCCTTTCCAGTTCTCCTGCTTTCTAGTCTCTTTTTCCTCCCTCTCTCTCTCTCTCTCTCACACACACCTGGGGTGTCTGTGGGCGTTTGTTTAGCATTATGTCCGAGGACATTTTCGGACAGAGAACAAAAAAAAAAAAATCATGACAACAATGGTCCTCGGAAGCCGGACAATAGTCCTCGAACGTCGAACAATGAATTTATGCCTTATTCCGTCGACTGTCCGAGGACGAGTAACAATAGAGGAACAATAGTTGTCCTCGGAAGTAAAGCCATGTAAACGTGTGTGTGTGTGTGTGTGTGTGTACCAACAGAGGTATACTTGTGTGACTTATTGGACAGTCAAACACAATAGATGCCTTTATTCCGTCAGGCTTGTGTGGCTTTTTTGCTGCTTGTGTGGCTATTTGAACAATAGAGAGAACAAAGGGAAAGACACATAAGTATACCTGCGTGAGTGTGTGTGGGTGTGTGTATGTGTGTCTCTCTCTCTCCCCTCTCCTCGTCACTAGTTGCTCTCTCTCTCCCTCCCTCTCACCTGTCACTAGTCGCTCTCTCCCTCCCTCTCACCTGTCACTAGTCGCTCTCTCCTCCTCTCTCTCTCTCTCTCACTCTCACTCTGTCTCTCTCTATTTCTCGCCCCAATTTCTCTCTCTTTTCTGTGTGATTCTCAATCTGTCTTTTTACAATTGTCTTTCAGTCTGTCTCGATTTCTTCTCTCTTCTTTTTTCCTCAATGTCACCACCTTCTGTCTTTCATTTCTCTCTCTCTCTCTCTCTCTGCAGACTCTGTTTATCACTTAGTTCCTCTTTCTATATGTAGTTTGTGGAAAGTGTATATTATGACCCGCTTCTATAATTATGGCAACGATTCAAAGATCCCATTTTTATTTTTTGTTCTCCAAAGCTCATATTCTTCATAAGGAAGAACATATTTCCATCATTTTGATGTAAAATAATTAATTGACGTACATGTCTACATACATCAAAGGCGGATACATGATTCTTTAGGGGGGGGGGGGGGGGGGGGGGAGAAAAACAAAGGCTGACATGCAAAATGGAGTACCCGTTCATAGACTTCGTTTGTTCGTACACCTGTTTTGATTCTTCTTTTTGTATTTTCCTGTATAGTTAATGATAAATCCAGAATACACGTAGTAGATTCTTTTGTAATAGACAGATGATTTGGTTAAACTTTATTACAAGGTATGACAGAAGGGAAAGGGGAATACGTGCCCCCTGCGTCTCCGGATCCGACACTGTGTGTCTTGAACTGAATCGAGGATAAAAGCGCAAGATACTACAAAAGTAAAGAAGTGACTGTGCCATTTTCAGCACCTTTTAATAGGTTCATGTCAAGGATAATTCAGATACATTCTCTTAGAATCTTCTACGGAGGAAAGTTAGTTAAACAGAGTAAAAGAAAAAGCAATCACGCTAATTATTTCGATCATTATAATAATAATCATTCAATACATTACAACAATCAAATCACCTGTATGACCTCATTTACAGACAACGAACGCAGATCAAACGCATTTGAGTGTTTCGATTTACCTGTCTATTTAATCTGGTTTGTGTGTGTATATTACTGTGTGAATACTTATGATGAAACTTGATAACACACCAATACTCGTAGTAATAAGATAAATAAATATAATTATGACAGTATATTGCAGGTATTTCACATTTTCAAGCGATTCAAATATATGACAACATTATCGAACATAAAAAGAAAAAAACCCACATTGTTATACGTGTATCATGACAGCTACATTTTGCTTATATCATTTATTTTGGTGAATCATTACATCGGAAAAGATTTCAAGAATCGCTTTAAATGATATCATCTTCTTGTCGTTAAAATTTTATTTGAATATCCTATAACACAAATATATTGACGAAAAAGGAATGCACATAAATAGTTATACAATATTGTGTAGAGAACACAAAATATAAGGTAATATGGAAATGACATTGCATGTAGGCTAATGCAATCTCATCTGTACGGATGAGAGAAAATTTCGAAAATAATGAATAAGTTGGTCTTTTCTGTTGAAAAAAAACTATGACTACATGGCCATTTGATTTCAATGCACGACAGAAAATGTGATATTTACACATTACATACATAGATCAAAATTATACAAAGCATCAAAAGTTATTTTGATGTTTATCCATTTACCAAGCTATTTTCAAAATGGTGAAGTATTGTAATAATCTTATGATATCAATTTGGAGTACATTCAAGTACAGTCAAGATGAGATTTCAAATTATCTCATTTGATAGATAACCATTTCATAATTTAGAAGTATACTTTATAAGTGACAACGTCATATAAACAATATGAAGGGAATACTCATATGCACACGACGGACGTTAATATTCGTGGCGCTTGTTGATAATAGCTTCATTGAAATTGCATGACTCACTGTTTTTCTTCCTCTTCAATTTCTTTATCTTTTCTTTTCTTTTTGCTTTGATTTGGGTTTTTTTTTTAAATAAATCATTTTACTTCGAACTTTAAAGGTAATCATGATTCAATCAAAACCTCTCTCCTATCAAAGCATTAGCGAAGAAGACAGATAATTTTGTTTTATTTTGGGGAATGTTTGTTTTTAAACTGAAGGATAATTGTATTTCTCTTTCGGTAAATTGCCTCTGAATCTATGTTACTGTATACTCAGATAGTCAGGGTCATTGCATACTACAAAATCAAATCGAACACACAATGAAGGTAAATATTACGTAATACATTGACATACATGATAAAATCAGTACTGACTCAGACAATGGTTTTTGTTGTACTTTTATAAGCTGTACAGTTCATGCTTATAGCGCACTGGATTCAGTTTTGAGTACGAAAATACAACAGTCTCAACAGCGAATGAATGGTAATGATCATGACCATATACTTGATGGTAGAATTACACAAATTTTGCACGCTTACGTTCGTAATCGATTCGACTGAAGATAAAAGTAATTGATATGGTCGATTAAGAAGATGATACTTGGAGTTAGAATAATTACAGGGTTCAGATAAAACTGTACACCATGATATTTATTTGAAGAAAAAAATACTTAACACCAATGCGTCCAAATTAATTTAATAACATCGACGTACAGGTCGGGTCAAGGTGGCAGGCGCCCTCCGCGGCAGAACAGCAGATGCCATCGGCGACACACTGTCTTCCAAGGCCACAGGAAGGCGCATTGAGTTGACATGGGGACACATCTTCTGTCATACAGGCTGCGGCCTCGGGTGTGAATATGTAGCAGCCGAATTCTGGACTACAGCAGGTACCGACCATCACGCATTTTCCCAGCCTCCCTGGGCCGCATGGTCTGCACTGCACAGAAGGAGACACAAAAAATGGAGGAGAAATAGGGAAAACTTTGGTTAATTCTCAGCAATGCGAGTAACTTATACCTGAAAAAACCTGAAAGTATTTCACCGTGTTAAAATCATGTCAGTACAATATGAGCATATCATGTTAAAATTTTTCCATACACACACACACACACCCTCACACACACCATTTTTTTTTTCCTTGAAGGAAAATAGAGCCTTGTGCACTTTTGATAACCTTAATGCATTTGTCTTTACTGTCATTACTTTTTGCACATGCACTGTATTCCTCTTATTTTTTTAATGCGTGGGCCTAACGCCCCTCTCTCTTTAACGTGGAAATTGTTTTTTTTTTTCTTTTTAAAGATAACACTACTTCGCGTTACCGAAATAATCAAAGCAAGTTCCATCTTGGTAAAATAAATATATTCGTTTCTCCAAACCAGCTCAAAGTCCTGCTGAAATTGATTTCACATTTTGGTCTATTGCGATATGTTACCAAAATACAGGAGGAGTAAAATGCTACAAAGTAAAAACGGAGGCCGAATAAAGACCAATAGAATTCAATACAGAGGGAATCAATTTCTCCCGCGACCGACAATGACGTTTTTTTTTCCTTGCGCATAAATAAAACATATATTGGGGCTGCGCAAGTGAGTATAATACTTTATTGTACATGTGTAAGTGGGTGAAAGATTGTGCGTATTCTCTGTATTTGTGGTGATGGTGGGTGGTGGGGGTGAGGGTTGGGCACTGACTATGAAAGTACAAGAAAACACATCGATATTTCGTTTTGAACTGTGCTGACGGGTTGCAGACGTATATAAGGCAGAGGTTGGAGCTTCATGAGGTGTAAGTGGGTGTGGGTTGTGTGTGAGTGGGGGTAAGTATTCTCTTCAATCGTGTGTTGAATATGTGGGAGTATAATGTATGTAATGAAGCGACTTGGTGTAGGCTTTCTTTCTGCTTTTTAGGCGGGTGTTTTGTTCTGTGTTTCAAGACGTCTTTGATCAAGGCAATAATTTTTAGTCCATCATGTAGTCAAGCTTTGACTCGACCTTGATAGAAGGTAGTAAATATTGAATTCAAGCTCCTCCTCAATCGCTTTCAGAAGTTACAGACGAGAAAACGGAATAAAGCACTACCTGAATCAACTGCAATTCCATTATACGCAAACTTGAGATTTAAACTGATATTCATTCCTAGGTCATTGTGGATTCTGCGTTTTTCTGTAGTGAACACTCGTTACCTGTCTATGGTTCGACCTAAAAAAAGATAAAAGCATTGCAAACGCAAAATATTGAAAGATTCCTCCGTTGTTGTGCTGTCATACCCATCACAAAATAATGCCTATAGTAAAAATTTCTTCTCTAATGGTTCGCTTAAAACTTTGTTTACATCGCTCTCAGTTATGGGCAAGTTTGATCGTTAGAGTTAAAGCCTATAGATATTCTACTAGTAGCCTAGCGACGAGCATAACGAAAGGTGAGGAACATGGGGAAAATGCTTCTTTCGAATAACGAGAGAGAGAGAGAGACAGAGACAGAGGAAGGGGGTAGAACGAGAGAGACAGAGAGATGAGGACGAGGAGGGGGGGGGGGGGGAGAGAGAGAGAAGTGAGAAGAAGATTGCACGACATGTCGATTTCATTATACAAAGTTGTTTCTCCAGCTAACATGGGTTGTGAAAATGCATGGAATCTGCAATTATACCTAGCACCCCCCCCCCCCCTCCCCCACCCTTTTTCGCGGCCACCAGTCATATAAAATATATAGTTTGTAGATGATTTAATTTATTGTAAGCGCTTTGAGCCTAATGGGAAAAGCGCGTTATAAGTAATAATAATAATAATAATAATAATAATAATAATATAAAACAAGAAAACGGTACTATTATCTGTATGTTAATTATGCCTCATTCACATAATAATTTAATTAGTCTGGCAGATAATACAAATTGTTAATAAAACAAAGAATCGTAACAGGATATGATTTGGGTTAAACCAAACGTAAATTTTTAAATTACATACTGTCTTGCACAGTTTAGTGAGGAAAGATATCCTTTATAATCGAGGCATTCATGTCAAATTCCGATGGATGATGGGATAACGGGAATATGACGTTGGTGTTTTTCCCGACAACTCCAGTTGGACAAAAAATAATTTAACACCCCCTGAAGATCCACACGATAATAGGCGATGAGAACTGAATGAATAAATAAAATATACGTGACACCTGCTTTGCCAAGTGGTGTGGGTAGTGACGTCAGCAGTATTAAGGTATCAAATTGACCACATTAATGTTGCTGATCGAGGAATTATTCCTGTGACAAACAAGGACTGAAAAGCCAGATTTGCTTCTGTATTTGTAAGAGAATGGAGCACGAAAATTGAGACTTCAAAGGTGATTAAAATGTACTCCAATGGGGAAACAAAATCTGTTCTGCCGAAGTACCCCTAGCTATGACGTCTTTTAATGTCCTTATAATGATGTGAAAGCTGATCGGAGAATTATAATAGTAATAATAATAATATGGTATTATTCCATATCCTTTTATGAGGCATCCTCATATAATGACGGTACTGCTCTTCCTCAGGGCCCGGCATTTATACCCCAGCATTGTCACGTAACCAGTTAATACACCTGTGTCGAGATGGACAAAATGGGTAAAAATAGCTTGTCCAAGGATTTTCGCACGGAGCAAGGACCTTCCAGCACCTCTCGTTTGAGGGCCTCAGGAGACTTCACCAGTCTAACTTTGAAATGTGTCCCTTACAGAATTTGTCGTTCATCCATTTATCTCATTCAAATAAATATAACTATCTCAATATGACCAATGGCAATATGAACCCTTCTGGTATCACTGCCATTAGTCAATGGTCATTTAGAAATATTTTTCGTTTTGGGATGAAATAATTATATGGAAAAGAAGCATAGTCGTATGAGGAACACATTGCGCGGTATCGCCCTCTTGTGATTACTAAGTTAGTGTAAAACCAAGCAGATGTGCCAAGAAGAACAAATTTTCACCAGAACGGTATTCTTGTCCACCACTTTTATTCCTATAATTACACCTTCCAGTTGTAAGACGTCTTTGATTTTCTGAGGAAAATTTTGTAAGGAAAAGTAGCAAATTGCGAAAGGGAGGGGAAGGATGAATCGGAAAAAATTTATAATTAAAATCAAATTTCTGGAGGTGCATCGGAATGAAGAACTTTATATAGAGAAATTTACTATCATAAAAATGGAAAAACAAAATCATTGAGACTTGCTAGTGTAATTACTTATCGGAATAAGCACCCGTCGAAAACGGGAAGTTTTCCCCCTTCTTTTTCATAACGCCATTTAGTCATTTCATTTTAGGCACTTCTGTGTCTACCTCGGGTGTGCACAGCGTGCAATAATGAAATACAACAATTTCTTGTAATTGCATTCATTCATCACTTGTAATCACTATTTTTAGTTGTGCTAAAGAACCTACATTATTATGCAGAGCGTGTAATAATGTGATGGAATGTCTTTCAAATGTTTGTATCCATCAACCTAGAACAAAAATGGAAAGCATCAAAACATAAGTTCACGTTCGCTTCATGTCTGCTTCACTGCTCAAATGATTAATTCGCTGTGATTTCTCTTGAGGGTGAATTCGCAATTTAAGATTGACCAAAAAGGAAAAAACTCCGACGAAAAAGGAAAATATTTTGAGGGAATAATCACTGGCAACATGAACATTTACAAAGTGCCCTAATAATCTTGACTGATACGAATCGTGATTTGTTCTAGTATCATGACAAGGCATACTTTGCATCAGGACGAAAGAAGCAGCAAAAATAGCCAAATAAGAAGGTGATGGCAAAGGAGGGGGAGGAGAAGAAGAAGAAGAAGAAGAAGAAGAAGAAGAAGAAGAAAAAGAAAATGATGATGATGATGATACTACTACTATTACTACTAATAATAATGACAATAACAATCACAATAATGACAATAATAATAATGATAATGATAATAATAATACTAATAATGTTAACGATAATAATGAAAATAATAGCAATAATGAGTAATGAAGAAGAACAAGAAAAGGAAGGAGATATGAGATTTAGAAAGGAGATAGGGAGGAGAAGGTGAATAAGTGCAAGAGCAAATAGAAGAGAATGGCAAGTGAAATGCTTGAAAATAGGAGAGAGAGGAAAATGAACCTCCACTTCACACATGACAGATTTCCGGAAATAAATAACCAATAACAACCATTATTCATATCTCAATTTATTTAGGGTTATGGTATATTGTACAACGTCTGATACTACCAATATGAAGAGGATTCTAGTAAAGATATACCCTCAAATCATAGCAGACAATTTTATTAGAGTACGAATTACGGTGACAGTTTTAACGGTGCATGGCGTTTTCCTCCTGCCTTTTCTCAGTCGCTCTGAGCCCATGCAAATAGTTCTACCAATCAATCAATGCACAATGACAATTGAATATACACCCACGCGTATAATATGTAACGGTTAACAAGTCCCCACTGGAAAGCAATTTCACCAGAAAATTGATCCATCATTCACATTTTGCACCGCTTAAACGATTTCTGATGGTTCACAATTCTTCAGAACCGACAGTCGCTACAGTTGAAATCTCCTTATCTAAATCGACTCTCATGAATATAAAAATACGCTATGTACATTCACATAAAATGAAGCATTATCGCACGTATCAAGTATATATTAACAGTTTGAAATTGATATGGAAATTATTTATTGTTTTTGAGTCATGAATTTTAAACATTGGAGGTCTGAATGGAAATCGTTACATCGTGAATAAAAATCTCAAAATGGTTGAGAGCTCAATTGAAATATTCAAGCGCATAAGGTATCAATGAATGGAAATAGAGAGTTTTTAATATTTTTTCTCCTACGTTTTCTACATCGATTTGACAAGTGTATCCCTCAAAAGAAAAAGAAAGAAGAAGGGGGAAAAAATGATATGCGAGTTTTTTTTAGATGAAAAGTTTTATCAAGTATTGCTCTATTCTTTTACCATTTTTGTTGTCTATAGCACGTTTGAATGGTGTCACTCATAGCAAGACAGTGATGTCGTATACGTTATAAAATTAATCACAAGGAATTGGTAATTTTCTGTGTTGCTTTATAATGTGTTCTATAGCTGATGAAAAATGAATATAGTCTCTTTATTTAAACCTAAAAAGCTTTCATTTTAATGTGTTGATCTCTGCCCTTATTTCTGCAACATCAATAATGCATTATTGATCGGATAGTCAATCATGAATAAGTTATACACTAAGTCTGCAGCTCACTATACCACATGGTAATTGTGTGTAACCGCTATACCGTACTTCATATTTCAGTGAGCAAGTTGTATTATGATTCGAAATTCCCAATTGAACATCTGGCTCAAAATCCTACCTTCTGGCTCTATAAATGGTGTAAGACTTAATTCTGAATATTTGGGAGAAGGTAAAGAATGGTGCTAAATATAATAAATTCATATCAAGTCATGCTGAAGTGAAAACTATATCAACATAATTTGCAGGCACACACTTTTCAGTCTGAACTATACAGATGATCTACACTAACCGTATCCCCACGTCCAATGATCTGTAAAATGTAGACTAAGCTCAAGTCACTTTTAAATTGTGTTAAAACGAAAATGTAAAATCAGTGCTTGTACGCTAATTACCAAGCGGATCTTTGTGAAAAGTTGAGGATGATAAAGTGTCACATACCTGACAAATCTGTTCACAGTTTTCTGTTTTGTTTTCTAAAGGAATACAGCATTGCTATAAAAATAAACGATATACCTTACTTTGCAGTATTCATTGAGTACATGCATAATATAATTCGCATTTTCAGCAATTGCATGACTATACACTCCAAATCGCCAATGATCGTGTACGGTCAATTAAAAAAATTCTAAACGTTTATACCAACCATTAAAACCTGCCTTACTGAGATGATAAGGTAAAATTCTTTCAAAAATGGCTTTTTGAACGCCATTCATTCATATTAATTTTGACCGTGCCAGGAATCCATGCGAGATCGTCGTTTAGAATTTATGCATTGTAGTAGATATATATGAGTATCTCGAAATTGCAGCCTACGATAAACGGTTTCTGTGACATTGAAAATGTTGTACATAATTAGGAACTTTCTCCAGCTTATTGGATTATTATCGTGGTTTTTGTCCTTGGTAACAATTACCATGGAAACGTGGGTAATTCAGCTTTTATCCGCTGCAAAAAGACTTTCGAATTCATACGCCGACATTGAAATGACTATATAAGAATCAGTTCAGATTGATTCGTTGAAATAGCAAAAAGAAGAAGAAAAAACATCTCGGACCAATGATAACATCTTATACATCACGTTTTTATAAATAAGAAATTGGTCTCTGTTAGCGGCATAATGAAGACCATATTTTCCATTTTGACTTTAGAATTTTATTAGAATATAACTTCTTACATCATGGATATAAATGTAAACTCGTATTTTACATTTTTATCTTCTTCTTCTCAACTAGTGGGTACTTCTTATCATACAATAGATCACACTGTAAAAGATATTGGGTGAACATTCTTCACTGTCAATCAGTGGCTGGTCCTGTCTGTGGTGAAAAAGGAACACTCTAAAAAATGTCTAGTCATATTGTTTTGACCAGCTCGCCTGGTCACATTTTCCTGACTGGTCCTGTCTGTGGTGAAAAAGGAACACTCTAAAAAATGTCTAGTCATATTGTTTTGACCAGCTTGCCTGGTCACATTTTCCTAGTCAGATGCTAGTCATTCTGACTAGGATTCTGTTCGTTTTGTTTTACTAGAATTCTGTTCATTTTGACTAGGATTCTGTTTCAAACCCGAAACTGGTAGTTTTTACTAGGATAGTGCAGGTGCCCGTTAGAATAGTTATTCCAGTCAAATCTGACTAGATTGTTTTGAGAGTGAATATTCATATTACTGCTGGTCAAAGTAATTTAGAGTTAAAAAGGCGATTAAAACGTGATAACTCTTTTCTTATTCATTCATATATTTATTTATTTGTTTATTTATTCATCTATTTATGTATCTACTGTTCTACTTTATCTATATATTATTTTATTAGTTAATTAACTCATGAACGAATTAATTAATTTATTACTCTCTTTGCTTTTCAGACATTTTAAAAACTTGTACCCACATCTCTCCCAGCGAGAGAATCCTGGATCCGCTACTGATTACCAGTCAAAACAACTTGGGGCAGTTGCATATTTTTTTAATGGGTAATGTTTTCCCAAATCTCGATCACCTTTGACAAGAAATTGAGTAAAAACTGATCGAGTTGGGCACATAATTGCACTGAAGTCAATTGGATACTATAGTTATCTTTTATGGGGCGCAATTTCTATCAAACTTTTTTTGTTGTTGTTGCAGAGTATAAACTATTATCATGAGTAGCCACTACTTGAAACAAAAGTTCAGAATTGAAAAGAATAATGACCACTTTTGCTTTAATTTAAACATGATCTAAGATATAATATTCTGATTGAATGAATAAGTAGGAATGGCATAGAGAGCGTCCATTATACTCAACCAGAGCCACATGAAATGTCATGTGGAGGATCAAATAAAGGGATTTTCTGGCTTTATTTCGGCGTCGGTCGTACACTGGGACTGATGATGTTTGATTTAATTAAAGGCTTTTCCTGCCCCGTCGTGATATTGACGACCGATGTTTCGCCCAAATATCATCATTGAACTTTGTTGATGAAAATAACACTTGGGAGTTAAGGTAACCATAGGCAACGCAGCGCGAGAAAACACTCCGAAATGAAGGGATGTGTGGCCTTCGGGAGTGCATGGAGTGATATCTGATTTAGGCTACTCCAGGTTGCACGCTCCTTCTTTCATTAGACCACTTCTTTCCTGAGCGCTTCTCTAACTCGCACCCCTGCCCTTGTTGGCTTGCGCATTCACTTTGCAGTGTGCTTTCACCAAGAACCTTTTCATTTTCATTTCAATGAAAATCTCTTTCCACTTACTCCTCCTTAAAACAAACTGTCCTTGTTTTTCTCTCTTAAATTTTAAAATAATACCAAAAACTGCATCCTTCGAACAAAGTGTTAAAAATTTCTAGTTGGTGTCTGATGGCTTCATTTCTTTTATCATGGTTCAACTTGCCATCTTTTGAAATTATTAATAAACGATAGTTTTTGTCATCACTTTCCCTGCATTTAATGTTTGTCAGTGATAAATCTCTAACTTTTCCTTAAATGTTGTGCATAAGGTTTTCAACGTCAACGCCGTCATATGGCAGTTTTGCAGTTTGTCGAGGTACACCTCCTTGGTTTGTCATCCCAACTGGACGGCGGTGTGACGGCTCGTATTGTTGTTCAGTACACTGTAAAAAATAACTGTAGATTAACATAAAAAATACGGTATTTTTCTTGTGAAATGGCAGGAAAATTGCTAATTTTCCTGCCATTTCACAAGAAAAATACCGTATTAACAGAAAAACGGCCAAAACGTGTAATTTTACAAGTCAAAAAACCTGTTAATCTACACTTACAAGTCAAAAAACCTGTTAATCTACAGTTATTTCTTACAGTGTAGATTTGGTGATTCAATAGCTGGCCGATTGAAAATATCGTTCATTGATCTCATTAGTCACTTTCAATAGATTATTTTTTCTTTTAGTTTTTATTAATAAATTGGGTTGTTAATATGCTATGTAAAATATAAATACCTAATTCAAATTAAAGCAAGGATAATAAGTTTTATATCTTGATAATCACAACATCTAGCTTTATACAAATGCCTGTGCTCATAGGCGTACGAGGCGGGGGGGGGGGGGGGCTTGCTGCACCCCCTGAGGAGTTTGAAAGTGGCGATATTCGGGCAACCACTACCTCATATTCGGGCAGCGAGGTGCTCGAATAATCTTTTATTCGAGCAGGAAGGTGCTCGCTCAAATTTAGAAACTCAATATTTGATATTCGGGCAAAAGATGTCAGTCCCCTCGTAAAAATGTGCCCGTAGGCTTATGGCTGTGCTTAAGCATTTTATCATTACCATTGTCATCGAGTTTTAATGTGTGCACCATCAACACTTCCTGGGGAGCGTTTCTACATCTTGAGGGCATAATGGCAAATGGTCAAGGTAATAAAAAGGAATTGAAAATGATTGTCGCGGATACCTTCTTGAGGCGCGGACGATTGTTTATTTCGTCCAAAACCCCTGATTCGAAGGTGGGATTTGATAGCACTACCATATTTAACGAAGGAACTTATCTGCCGTCACATGCATCGATCGAATGCATGTTGTTTCCCTCCTGTTTTTGCTTTGGAAATCAACTTGATGAATAGAGTACCTTGCTAAATTATTGGACACATTGGGTAATGTCCGCAAAGATTCATCATAATGGAATTTATAGTGTTGGGATCACTGCCCTACTATTGTTGTGCACTCTATCAATTAATAATTAGGTAAACGTGTTTTAGCTAATTTATTTATGCGATGCAGTCATGTTTAATCACGCAAAGTATAGATATGTCATTGCTGTAACGGTAACTTTCTGCTTCAATGGAAAGAATTTGATGGTACGGGTTTAATACAGAGGTAGGCGTGCACAATCATGCACACTTGAAAGTGCATTGACCAACTTCCGAATCCATTAAGGGGAACAGAATTACATCATAATCATAATTCTCTCTAAATAATTTGACATTACTTTCGCCTGAGAGAACCAATTATGCTGATTGGTGCGGCGTGTAACTAATTAACTGTAGAGCGCACAGGGCGATGAAACTACAAATATTGTGTGCTCACTTTACAAGAATGGATAGCCGGGATGATAAATAAATAGCGGCACTTTCACTGATGTAAACTCATCTCTACCCACCGAATCTAACAATAATTAATCCGCTGACGGTCGGCTTGATAATGATTATTTGATTCAAATGTCGGTGTCCAAATTACTACTAGAATATTATTTGAAGCCCGTGAGTGGCGGGAAAATGAATCAAATAGATGTCTCTAAAGAGATATATCTGATTCACCAATGAATTATGAATCAGACAAACTGCGGAAGAGTTGACAGCAAACAGACTACTGTTGTATTATAAAAGTAAATCAATGCATTGAAAAATTGCAACCCTTTCATTCAACATGTTACAGACTAGTTCATTATAACAATATCTTCGCTCGGTAAATTGCAAATTCCTACTATTTTTCAACACTTGTTTTCCGATTGATTAAGATATGCCCTACTAAACTGGTAATGTGAGGGTTCGGATAAGCATCAAATTTTTTGATTAACACATGAATAAGCAGGAACAAATTAGAAGCCAAACTAGGAGCTCAAGACTTCGATGGTATACTCATCTGAGGTGTTATTAGATCTTGCGAAATTTGTACCAAAGCAATGGTGATACCTTTCACCTCATCGATTTTGGGTGATATCTTGAAGCAGGTTGGTGTAACTCTTATCGGAGGTGAAAGTTGCAGAATTGGGAAATGCGGAATTGTGTCATCATTTTTTTTAAAGAGAGATTACGATGTCCCATATTAACATGATGAAAATAATGAATATCATTACCGTAAAATAAAATAATGAATATTGAAACCAACGATGCAGTATTGCAAAATAATTGTCCAAGATCAAACCGACTGGACCTCCAGTGGTAATTAAAGGAGATATATCATCATTCTTATTTAATCATAACATGTCGTCAGGTTGGATCACCGGCTCGAAAGCCTTTCTAATTTCTAAGAATATGTAGTGTATGCCTTCTACAGTAGAAATCACTTAAAGGCTTAGTAGAATGTCAATCAAAAAAACTCCGAAGCCTTCAGTTATATTTGTTCCCCAGTCACACCGCTAAACCGACTCCAAATTGACAAATAATTATTTTTAAAATCTGGTATATTCGAAAAAACGTTTTTTGCTCTATTGTTGGTCTATTGCCATTGTGGTGTTCGTCTTGTTAATGTGACTGCAGTATTAACCATTTTTCAAACTCTTAATAATAATAATAATAATAATAATACATTGAATTTATAAGGCGCCAAATCCATTTAAACTTAAATGCTCAAGGCACACAGGTGAAAGGAGAGAAACTGAAGAGACAAAACAACAAATTATGCATATACAGAATTATACAAGTATGTCTTAAGTTTGGTTTTAAATACTTCAACAGAATTGGTTTCGCGGATCTCTCGAGGGAGAGAGTTCCACAGTGAGGGCCCAGCATGAACAAAAGCTCTTTCCCCCCACTTAGTAGTGCATTTGGGAACAAAAAGAAATCCTGAGTTTTGGGAACGTAATGATCTTGATTGGGTGTATCTATTAATTAGAGTAATATTGTACTGTGGAGCAGAACCATGAACACAATGATATACGAGCAGAAGGATTTTATCATATCTCCGCTTTAGGCCCCGTTTCATAAAACTTGTTATCAATAACAACTGCCACATAATATCTACGACAAATTTGCTCTCAGCCAATCAGATGCAAGTATTTCGGTAGCTTATAACTGTTATTGTAATTTGTTATAGATATCCAGCTTTATGAAAAGGGGGCCCTGTTCTCAATGCAATGAGGCAATGCCTCTTAACAACTAAATCACGGTTTCCCAATCAGAGGAGAGCTGCAAATGTCCTACTTTCTCCCCGTTAATAATCTAGGCCACAAAGAACCTACATCAACACAATTAGTATAAGTCACATCATCTTATAATCTGCTATTGCCTTACATAGTCAGCCGAAGATCACTTCAAAAGGTGCAATTAATTGGGAACAGCGCCGACCAAAGTAACAGGGGTCAACCGGTTTCAGTATTCTATGTACGCCTGAAAGCAATTTGAATGCCAAAATCGCAGGCCACTTGCCCGCTTTTAGGATATCTAACACGAAATATAACAAGCTGTGAAGTTTCTTCAATAAAAGCGTTTGGGACGTACTTTAGTATTTGGTGACAAGCTCAGCGCTCATTCAGAAACAATATGAACATGATGAACATGTCCGTTTCTGCCACGTTAAAAATTTGAGAGCACATCCAATTTTAGCGAGATATGGAAAGTGACGTCATGGTTTTGTGAAACATAATGTTGAGCATGTGTTTTCCACGAACGTACAGCCTAAGTCTATCTATATCACGCTGAAGTGGTAAAGGCCTTGATGTCCAAGAGTTTCAATACGATGAAAACACGACAGGTGACCCCGAATAAGCACAACCTTTTTCAAAAAGAAGCGTCATCAAGGGTGTCTCTGGAGGGGTGGGATGGGGCTAGGTGGAATAGTGAGTGGTGTGGTAGGTACCATTTCCCCTCTGTATTTCTGTCTGTGAATTCGGAATTCGGCGAATCAGAGGAAAATGATAATCTCTCTCTTTCGGTTTTTTTTTTTCTTCCTCGCCTTCTTTTCTTGATGGGGAATAAAAAGAAATATTTGTCGGCAAGTCTGAAAATCTGACGAACAGTTTCTACATTTGTTTGAAAAATTGAAATTCTGACTATTCCTGCTAGCTTGCTTGTTGGAAAATTTTCAGTAAACTTGTCGGTAAGATGGTCAGACAGCCCTTTATTCAACGCCCGAGAATCATGCTATCAATACGAAATGCTTTAACGTGGTAAACAATATAATGCATATGGTTCAATTGGAGCTCGTTTTATTCATGTTTGATCATTACGATTGGCGAGTGGACTTAGAAGAACTACTCTCTTACTTTTAGAAATATTGTTCGAAACTTGAAAAAATATGTAGATATCACCTAGATAATTATCATGTCTTCATATATATCACTCCATGGATCAGCGGCAGCAAAAAGCAGCAAGCATAAATGTCCTTTTTACTTCTTTTTTTTTGACAAATGACAAATCTAAATGGAAAAGGTGTTAACATGATAAAAATTTGTTTTCTCGCTATTGAGTAATAAGGCCGTGAGCTAGCTATTACAGCTTAATGGTGAAAGTGTGAAAGTATTACTGGTTAAAAGACTTTGCACGTCGACTTTTGTTTGTCGGCGAATCTTTGCCATTTTTATCAACAAATAGAGGTGATGGGTAATTTGACGTGGAAATGTGTCACCTCATTGATCTTATTCGTACTCTTTAACCAATAAGTAGGGCACATTGGCGACATAATCACGCAGATAAGGTCAACGTTCTGATATGATATAACCACTTGAAGGCTTTCCAGGGAGTCGCATATTAGATGATTAGGGTAGAATTTCGCCAATATTCTCTTGAACATCGTCTTTGATTTAGATCAGCCTTATGTGTTGATGCTTATCGTTACAATTTTCAATGTGATTGTGAATTTTCTGGGGCAGTAAGGCAATGAATTTCCGAATCATTCTTGTTTCAAAACATACATATGAAATGTTTTTATTCATCTCCTAAGTATTCTTCTCTCGCCCTCTCTCAAATTTCAAATAGACCAGTCTAAAGGCACACTCGATTGGGATGTAATGTGAACTTGGTGAAGATCAGGTAAAGACTTGACGTTTTATTGCATTGCCCCGTGAAAATGTTGAAAGCCAGGGGTGGTATTCTGAGATTTATTTTAGTGAAATAATTTTAATTGTCATAACAAAATATACGCTTATGGCGCATCATTGGTTAATGCCTGCGCAAAAGTGGCTGCGTACGCGGAATTCATCTGCGCAAACACCAATGAAATTTTGCAATTTGAAATTTGTTATGACAATTAAAATCTTTTCACTAAAATCAAGATAAAATAAATTTCAGAATACCACCCTGATGATTAAAAAAAAAAATTAAAAATCCACAACTATTTTCCTCATGATCATGTATAACGTATGTTCATATAATTGTTTACATTAGAATCTTACCACGTTTAATTTTAATCAAGGCATTTCGCTTTTACAAGCGTGAAACATTTATCAACGCCAGGAAGATGTATATTACTGTATGTAATTATGTTTATTATTCATAAAAGGGATTCTCTCACAAGACGTGTGTTAAAATATTTTTTTCATTTTAAAGTTATTTTTTTTTAATGAAGTTTACTCTCTCTCTAGACGTGTTCAAAACATGAATTACATATTAAGTTTAAATTTAATTTTTTTTTCTTTGCTCTTAATGATTGTCGCACTTTATAAAAAAACATATCCCTCCCTCATGACTAGCCTACTAGTCACTGGTATATACTGTACATAAGCTCCCACCTTATCAAATGACCCAGATGATTCGTATTTTGGTAGTCTGTCATCGTCCACTTTGGTCGCTGAAGCATCGCTACCCGATCTCTTGCCGAAGAAAAATCCATTCCGTTTACCAAAGAAAAATCCGTTTCTCTTGTCCTCGTCAATCGGCGTTTCCCCTTCGTAGTTTTCCCTTGGTGTGTTTACAGCGCCCTCTAGAATGAACAAACTGATCGGCCGTTACGTCTGCAGGAAGTGGCTGCAAAGGTTCTTGGAGACGTATGCTGTGATGTCTGTTCTGTCTCTGCTCCGTGATGACGGTGATGCGTTGTGTTTTCTAAGTACGTTTCTAAGGTTACTAAGAAGCTCGTCCTTCCACTGTTCGTTGCTAGTCTTCTCCTCCGGGGAACTCATTCGATTTTCCCGCCATTTTTGGATAAGCGGTGACGGTACAATATTCCTGAATTGCTGCGTGCAAGAAAACACGGGAAAAAAATCCGAATCATTATTACTCAAATCTCTTCCTGATTATAGATAAGAGTTCTGAAATATCTTTTGAGGCAAGAAACAACAATAAAAAGTAAGCCTATTGTTTGAAATTTGGTTTCAGTCAAAGAGAAACCCTCCATATTAAAATTAAACTCTACTTCAATACCAACAAGGCGGTTTAACGAGTATTAGTACAATTCAAAATGCTTTAAACAAACTCAACTGAAAAAAAAATGTCTTCTTGCAAGAGCTATAGGCCGTATGTCACACACTGCAGGTATTTTTCTGGACTTCTCCAAGGCCTTCGATACTATAAATCATGATATATTGCTGTATACGTTATCTCATTATGGTATCCGGGGGAAGGCCTTGGAGTGGTTCAGGAACTACCTTAGTGATAGAAAACAATATGTATATATAAATGGTTTTGAATCAACCCTTCAGTCAATTACTTGTGGTGTCCCTCAAGGCTTTCTCTTAGGCTCGTTTCTGTTTATTTTATACATTAACAATCTCCATAACTCTTGTCATTTATCCTCTTTGCCGATGACTCCAATATTGTGCGTTTTTGACTGTTAACATGCTAACAAGTTGTCGCTCAAAATAAACAAAACAAAACTCATGCTATTTAGATAGTCTATATAATTCTTATCAGGTAATATACAAACGAACAATAAAAAATATTACAAAGGTTGATTCTACCAATATAAGTGTATATATTTAGACAGTAAAAAGACAGTTATGCAAACTGTTCTCAGATAACTCAGGCGCAATGAACAAGTTGAAACCTTTTGTACCTTCTCATGCTATGTTTATTCTCTATTCTGCATTCATCTGGCCTTATCTTAATTATGGTATACTTGCATGGGGAAGTAGTTTCATACCTTAATGTCAACAATAATGTTGTACAAAAGCGGGTTGTAAGAATGATAAAATATGTTGGATTTCGTGCACATACAAATGACCTTTTCTTTAATTGTGATATTCTTGGGATATCTGATTTGTACCTATTACAATCTTGGAATATTTATGTAAGCAATTTACCAGATGCTTTCGTCCCGAAATATTTAACGCAACAATGCTTTACAGTTCTACCCAACTAGGCTCCCCACATTTTACATTCTCTACTTTTTGCCAGTCGTTCTTATATCTCTCGAAACTTTCTACATATTTACTATACATTGTACTTGATTTGAGTTCTTTATTTGCACGTTTTGAAATTGAAACTTATGCTTATAAAAACATTTTTTTTTCATTTTCTTCAGTCCCTTATTCCGCATTTTTTTTCTTTACTTCACATTCTGAGCTTTGCTCTCCTCGTACGTTTAGTGAATCTTATACTTCTATTCCGTTTCGCTTTTTGTTACTGCATATTAATCAGTATTTCTTATAATGTTACTCTAAAAGGGAGCCTAATCATTTACAAGCTATGCGTAGGGTCCCCACATTTTACATTCTCTTCTTTTTTGCCAGTCGTTCCTATATCTCTCGAAACTTTCTACCTGCTTTTAAAAACTGAATTGAAATGACGACGCAAAGTGGCTCTTGAAAAGGTAATAATTACCACTTAATCTTTTATATCCTAATATTTGTCCCATTAGAAGAATAGTATAATCATGGTTACCTGGCTATTAGGTGTATTCCAGAGTCCTCAATATGACACAATGCAGCCGCATTTATGAGAATAGCAATTGCTTTTTAGTAGACTTCTGCATGCATCTTCACAAGGCATATACGATGTGAAGATACCAATTAAAGCCTCCAAAAAGCAATTTTCTTAACTTAACAAAACATCTTAAAACAAAAGATTGGAAACCCACTTTTTAGGAGTCATATTAGGGATTATTTTGAGTTCAATACACTACAAATCAGAGCGGAATCCACTCCAATGTAATGGTTGAATTACTGAATCACTGAGTAGATTCCACTATTTTTTTTTGAGCGTGGATTCCACTCTTTTGAGCGTGGATTTTCACTCAAAACAAAGTGATCCCGAATTCATTTCCCCCCAAAGTGGATTTCCGGTCCTGTACAGTAGGTATTTCGGGGGGGGGGGGGGGGGGGGGGGGGGGGACACTAAAATGTTTTCTTGTTATTACCTTCTGTTGCATAAAGTTGCTATCTCTTTCTCCATAGACTGTGACGAATGATGCAAGTACTATTAAGATTGACAATAACGTCCGTAGTATTCGTCTCTCGTAGCCCATCATTCACTTCGGTACCTTCTCTCTGTTACGAATCGACCTGCGATCTAGGAGAAAAGGAGAGCGAGGAAAAGTTAGCAGTCAGTCTGATGGTTCAGGGGTACAGCAGTGGTGTCGTAACCGAAAGGAATCTTGTCCGAACCCGAGTCTATGCGCTAGTGCCCTTTGGTAAGGCATTATAGTCCTCATTACCAAGTCCTTCTTATAGGAGTTAAAGCCATGGACCCCCTTGGTAGCTTACTTGCAAGGACATATTTGCTTTCTTAGCAGGCATGTTAAATAAATTATTATCATCATCATCGTTATACATGTTATAAGACGAATCTTAGCAGAAAAATCGAATCACTTGTGAAAATATAAATACTTTGACGTTACGACCGGTTATTCATTGTCTAACATCAAACCAAGAGAGAATGATAAAAGAGTATTAATTTATGTTAATATGCAACTAAACGTTCTAAACGTGTTTTTTTTCTTCAGAGTTATCGTTTACGTTATCATTGTAATATTTTGTGAAAGTGAAACAAAGTGGGAGGGGGGGGGGGGGTACCGTAAATGTTACTTTCAATTGAAATGTCAATTACATGACTTCATAAGGATTGTCGATTGCGCTATCCTTTTAAATATCACGCATGTTTACTTTTGTACTTTTCTGTATATGCCTATTATGTTCATTCTAAAATATCAAGAGAAGAGAGACACAGAGAAAGAGAGAGTGAGAGGGGCAGAGAGAAATTCCTTTCACATTATATATTTGGTTAACTTTAAGGAGTGTCCATGTTCTGTTACATACTTTTCCTAAGCACGCGGAGCTTCAGAGTTCCCCCAACCTTCCTCTAAATTGCAATCTGTACAAACATTCTAACCACTAAGGTGATTATACAACTGGAAAAGATTATATGCGTAGAGGAAAAAAGCTTTTTTTTTGTTCTTTATTTGGTATTTCGCATTTCCTTCATGCATTTCTCGAAGTTGTTGTTACTTCTTTTAATTTAAAGCGAAGAAAACAAACCGGATGCTGTCTCTCGTTATAACATTAGGCCTACATTAGTTTCCCATTGATTTCAAGGTTCTGATAAAAGTGACGCTATATTTGAGTAAAAAACTACCTAATCAAAATCTTTTTTAGAAACCCTTATTCGCGCCCGATCAATTCAGCACTTTATGATAAATAACATTCATACGCATGGGGTGGTTTTAATTTCTAAAGTTTTGGTGTGACGTCTGCGGATCGTCATAGCAACGCTGACAAAACATTTAGCAACGAATAGTGTATGATAACCGAAGACTCAAAGAATTGATGCCCGTGAGAGGGACACGATGATACGGTGAATGCAGAACGGTGAACAGACGGATGTTCCCGACAGCCCTCGCAACTTTTCACCCCTGAATCCATTGACATGTAGTCGAGAATTGAATGTTAGATCATAATAGTCAATGAGGAGATGTGAAAATGGGGGTGTGCATATGGTATAACACATTGGCAGCTGCAAATGTGTAATGTTCACACAAAGTTTTAGAGAAAAACGTGAAAGGCGTGTCATCGAAATCAAAGACAAAGTTGGATGGCTAGCTAACTTTCCATTTTTTACTGAATGTTCTCATATGTGTATTAGATGTGAACATACGCCAGTTATTTTTTATCTTGTTAGAAACGACGCTTTGAAGAAGTGTCATGCATGGTTTTCCAAACGTTTGTTGCCACATTTTATATACATGTATATTGTCCAATTGTCTGTCACTGTCTGTCTAAGTCGTGGAATGTTATAATTCAAACCCTATGGCAGAAAGTTTTTTTTATACATTATCAGGAATCTAGACCACTGATTGGTCAAAACTAAGGGTATAGAATTTACTATTTACTATTTGCTACGTCACAATTAGGGTTAGAGTATTTTCGAAGCGTTAGCACTTTTTGCGTTTGCAATTCAGGAGCACACTAAGATTAGCGCTGGATATGAACGACAAATCTCGTGCATCATGTAAATTCTTTGAAAAATGTTGTAAATGTTCTCACGAATTAATACATTTTGACAGACATTTTTACGAAAAGAAAATAACTCGAGGTCAGGTCCCAAAAGTAGCTCTCGATGATCTCGAGACTGTAAGCGCCTCGATTTTATCTCGGGCATAGCACAGTTTCAAAATCATTTCGGACAATAAGTTAAACATGCTCCTCAGAGCAGTAAATATTCGTATATCCTTCTGCAGGAAGACCCCGAATGACCTGCCGGAATTAAAACTACGCAGATTAAACTTACACGATATGGCTATGCACTGTGCACTAGGATGCGGATAACTGTTTCTTCTTCACGTGTAACATAGGAACTGAGTAAAAGCAAACATTTCTCAAACTTTATATCAGTTGCAAATTCATTTACTTATAGGCACAAGAGAAGGGAGCAGGAACAGGGATCATGTAATGAGATCGGGGGAGGAGTGTAGGCGGGTTAACAAAAAAAAATCTTTATAATGATACTACGATCTGAAAAAAAACTACAACAAAACAAATGATTGCTTTCTATTTAAAAGATGAGGCAGATTGATCGTTAAGCAATTATTATTGACGAATATTTTGAAAACGTGGAGGAGTATCAACAAAGGGATAAAGAGACCGTATGACGTTGCTCACATAATCAGGTAATGCTATATAGTGCCTACTGCAGTCTAGACTTGAGGTCAATACTACTGAGGAATGATGAAAATACTTTTTACGATCTTTAAGCAATATTCAGTTGTTTTTTTAATGCAAGACCTTTTTCTATAAATATATCTATTTTCCGTCAGAAACCCCGTTTCCTGGATTTCCTTTAGGTACCCACAAACAATTATTGTCAGGGTTGTGGTATTCTACCGTCACCATTTCATCCGCTTCTGGTGAAAGCAAATACTGTTGCTGATTGTTTGCAACATTGGAGCAGTGTCATTATTCGGTTGAGTCCCCCTTGTCAACTTGTTTTACCATCAATTAGACTTTATCAAGGAACATTGATTGGGGGAACTCTACCCGCTTGATTGCCCATTTTATGGTTCGCTTCGCTCCGTCGATTGGTGAGCTCACCCGACGCAAATATGGGGGGGTAGATGGACAAGATGAATTGGACAAAATACATGCGACTAGCATTGTGTCATCATATTACTGGTAATTCCTATGTGGGAATGTGCATAGTTGGTTCATAAAGCTAGAGGCGCCGCCAGAATGATTTGCGGAGATGTTACACTAGATTTGGCATTAAACTTTGCCGACAGAAAGGAAACATTTTCAGAGAGAGAGAGAGAAAAAAAAAAGTCTTTGGATTCAAATTTTCCCAACAATTTGAAAATAACTATCAGGAAGAAAGGTAGCGTGTTACATCCCACACCCCATTCCCATCTTGCGATGCCCTCGCAAGGCACTGTGCTGTACATTTGAATAATTTCAAAGCCAAATACAGGCGTCGTTTGTGATTTTTTTTACGAGCGGCCATATTCCTGTACCATCTTTGTTTTCTTATTCCTTACAGATAAAATTGAGTTGTGGTCATGCGATTACAATGTGTAAGAAACTGTCTTAAAGCAATTGGGAAAGGTTGATCATGTCTACAAACGAATTGGTGTATACTGTGAAGTTTCTGAATCATCAAAATGATAAGAAATTGACACAATCTCAATGAAAAGCACATACACTGCACACAGAAATGGGTATATAGAAATGTACACACATGTGGCATGAATGACCGGCCCGAACACTTCAGATATTTCTTGTCATATTTCGAGTATGAAGGCATCTGAAAAGAAATCATTTTCTACCAGACACTTTGACACTACCAGACACTATGACATAACATAAATGAAAATGCTCACAAACTCTTTTTCACCTTTCCCAGAAGTAACCTATTAGCAGGTATTATGAGTGATGGCGTGGGTATGTGTGTGTGGGTTCGTGTGTGTGTGTGTATATGTAGGACTTGCATACGACATAAAGAGTCAAGGTAGAGCAACGAACCATAATCCAAGGACGTAATTATTTCAAGATATAGCAAGGTTAAAACAATTTTATCAGTGCCCTCATCAGTTACGGATGTGAGGTTTTTTGTAATCCAATTAATGCAAGTTGCTGTATAAGTAGCTGCAATAGTAGTCTCTTTTTGTAGTAGAGGTAGCGTTGGTGATAGTAGTACTTGTAGTAGTAGTAGTAGTAGTAGTAGTAGTAGTAGTAGTATTAGTAGTAGTCGTTACAGTAGTGGTAAGAGTAGAAGTAGTAGTAGTAGTAGTAGTAGTAGCTTTAGTAGTAGTAGTAGTAGTAGTAGTAGTAGTAGTAGTAGTAGCTTTAGTAGTAGTAGTAGTAGTAGTAGCACAATCAGCAGCAGGAGCAGGAGCAGCAGGAGCAGCAGCAGTAGTAGTAGTAGGAGTAGTTGTTGTTGTCATGGTTGTAGAAGTAGTATTAGTGATCATGACAGTGATAAGATTACAAGACTAGAGTATTTTCAGTGAGAATGCACAACTACATTGTGCGCGTGGGCTCCATCTCTCGATTCCATAGACATAGGGATGGTAACAAATTTTGAAATTATAACAGGTAGATGAAAATGTTCGGACTCTACTATACTCGTATATAATTGTGAATGACGTGAAATTCACGGTTAACAAGTAAATGTATCAATTGGCAGGGATGGAAAGGCAAAACAGTGTACGACTGACACGTTTCATGTGTTACACACAACAAGGTCATATGGACCAGTTCTTGTGATCTCGTACTTGTGTAGAGTTGTCACAACACTTCTTTAACCTTCAAAGATCACAAGAAGTAAAGAGAGCAACAGAAAAAGTACATGGTAAAAAGAACAGCATTTTTAACACAATTGTATACAACGGAAAGAAGACAAAGAATGGCAAGATAATTAGGATAAGAGGTAAGACGACAAAATCTTGCGGGAAATATTGTTTCAAAAAAGCAAACAAGATTAATCGTATTCCTTGTAGGGCATATGGAGCAAACAAGCAAGGAGGACCACTCTTCATCACGTGATTCGGGGAAGACTGAAACAGCTAGTTGAGTCGAAGGTCGTGATTATTACCACCCTCGCGCTCAGGAGACCAAACACTTTCATCTTAGCCAACACACGTTCCCCGGAGACGATGTAGGACAGGTACTAATGGATCTGCATCCTTTTGTTGATTGTGTATTTTCGTGACTGTAATACCTGAAGACTTCCATGAGATACTCAGAGAGATGACATCAAAGAGAGCACGGCCAATCTTTAGCCTGTCTATGTAGCTGGTGTCTCACGTGAGTGGGAGGAGAAGGTTTACGAGCTTGTTTGTTGTTCATCAAACAAAGTCACATTGCTGCCGTATACGAAGGGAACGGTAAAAGTGGCTTCAACACCGATACTCATCTAACATAATAATAGCGTTGAAAAGATACTGAAGACTTTCGTATTACACTCATCAGAATAAACCGCAAGAAAAGCTTTTGTGTGTCTCTTTTCAACACTGTTCTTCGATTTTGCATTACCAACCAACGTTATCATATTCATAAAAGCAGTACATTATAATTTTTTTCACTGGATTAGTTCGATTTCAGATGTATCCCTTGGTGAACAGAGCTCAAATATAGACAATTTACCAAATAATGGCAGTGGTTGTTCCATCATTGCCTTGTAAAGGTTTACAAGTAACCAACGCCAATGCCAACTATATTCATTATTAGTTTCAGAAGTTACTGGAACTTGTACAAATCATAATGGAAATGAATGCAATCACCTTGTAATAATCAAAATATTTTTATAACATCCATTCAATTCTATATCAATTCCATAGGAAACGAAACGTGGTAATGGCTTGAAATGAGAAAGACGAATATACAAGATTTAAAATAGACATTCATGAAATGAGCCGTCATACAGAGGCGCCAGAGTCATTGAGAAATCTGAATGTAATAACTCATCGACCTTGAGGACGTTGCCACGAAGTATCTCTGCCAATCACCTCGGAATGCTTCCCAGATATGGTAGCGATTCCGAAGTAAAATTGCATCTAAGAAACGGATACCACTTCTTTGTCATCCCTACATCACATCCGAGTAGACGAGACGCATTGTAATCGTTTAATGTCAGTCCATGTTATTGAAACTTTCTCTCAAAAGAGGAATGTATTGTTAATATTGATTGGATGTTGGAAAACGACGAATGGAAAGCGGAAGCTGATAATGTAAAGGTTCGTGAGAGGAATCACGTACTGTAGGTATTACTAGGTCATGCAAACATACACACACACAAAAAAAACACACCCACCTGCATATAGTCTACGGGTAGTACTGTTTTGGTGGCACTTTGGCATCAAAGCTCTAAAATTAGGAGCTCACATAATTGCCTTTATGGTCAACTCAATATTAAATGGTTTTTGGTGAAGTATGTTTTTCGTCAAGTTTTTGTGCATCTAAAGCACTCACACTCGTAACCATGGTAACTAATGCCTAGTTCACATTTGCCCCGGGCGCCGTACGATAATTTGGTCTACGATTTTCCATGGGATTGGGGGCATCGTAGGTGGCTACGGGCTACGGTGTTTGTGTTTACATTATCTACGAGCATCGTGCCATTTCTTCTATTGGCAGGCCGAGGCAAATCCGTACAGAGGCTGCAGTTGCCGTGCAGTCTCCGCAGCCTCCGAACGGAAATCTTACGGAGCCCATCTGAAACGGGTACTGCGCGGGTAGTGAGCGGCAACCTTGCGATAGCTGTGCAATGGCCATGCGAATGTCCCATGAGTATACACTCTCTGCACGATTTTTGTTTGCCCTCATATTCACCGAAAACTCGTGCGTTTGCTGCACGATCAGCAATGCAATGCCACCTACGACATGTCTACGGGCTACGGGCTTACGATTTTTTCAAATTTGTATAACTTCCCGCGAAACAAAACCGTGAATCCGTACGAAAATCCCACGGCCTCCTCCTGCCTCCGCCAGGAGGCCGCACGGAAAAGGTGATACGGGCAGGATACGGGCCCCGTAGACCGATCACAGGCCAAATGTAAACTAGGCATTAGTAAATCTGATTACCCGTTGCATTAGATTTGAGCCCTAAAATATGTTTGAAAGGGAGAATAGAGGTAGGTATGTCAGGCATTCCTAGTATCGCTTTCAGAGAAATTTGCTAAAGTGATATTGTTTGGTACATGATGTGTCAGACAAGATAGAGTAGCAGAGTACCTATTAGAAGCTACGCCTGTTTGTTCCTTTCTTGGTACATACTCCAGGGTTTGATAGTGATGTTGGGTTGAATGATTGTCTGAACATTTCAGGTGTGAGGCATTCCCTAAAGATGGAATGACATCCTGCCCGAAACTCGCCAACCATTACGACACGCTCGGCCAGCCATTTATCTTGGGCAAAATCCTCGTAGCCATTTCTCCGTCTCTCTCATCAGCCATGCCAAGTATGCTCCACGAATCCATACCTCTTCCCGCTGAATCATCCAATCAGACCATTCCTAGATCGGGAGAAAGAAACCCCCTGCAAGCTCTTCTTGATAGTAAATACTTTTACTTCCCCTGGCCCATTTTGAGATCATCGGCCCCACGTTTAAGGCTGTTGGGCAACAATTAACCTTTTCAACGATAGTCGGTAAATTACGCGACGTGACACTCTGAGGAATCAGCAAAGGGAAGGGGGTGGGACATCGACTCTCACCCGGCAAAAGAATGCCCAATTATTGACAATGTAAGGTACCTCAATAGAGCACGCGAGGGGCTTTGGGCATTTTTGGTCAATCGTTATTTCTTAAAACAACAACAATATTCAGACCTCCAATTATAATGACAAATTGATTGAAATGAGCGATCAATGTGACGTGACCCTAAGGTAGTTCTTTGATCAATAAATCAAGCGCGTGATTAAGGATGAATAGACGTATGTGATTCAAGGCGCTTTTTGATGTTGGCATCTTAAGCAACGAGTAGTGACTTTTACTGCCATTACACCGGAGCATTCACTGATCATTCTTCACAACGTTATATGAAGGTAAATTGAATAGTATACATCTCCAGGATGGCGGGGGGGGGGGGGGGGGTAGAGATTGACACCCCTAAACTAACAAATATGCATGGGAGTAGTGGTTCGAGACCAAAGCTGCTAACTGGAAGAACATCATGTAGAGTGCCAGGAGAACAAGACGAAAGTACAAACATAGAGTGTCAACGCACACATCTGGTTTTCTAGAAAGGAAATATGCTACTCATCTAAAACCCTACCATTTATTGCCAGATACAAATTACCAACGTCACAAAGGATATGTACCACAAGATTGATGTTAGACATGAGACCATTCCACTCAATTTGTTTCCTTTTGAAATGATAGATCCATATTATAGATAGATAGAGAGAGAGAGAGAGAGAGAGGGGGGGGGGGGGGGGGGGGTTCCAAGACCCAACTCTAATATTTTATATCGGATCTTCCATAGCATGCACGCACGTATAAAGAGCTGGTCACATTTGTCCGATGACGATGACGATAACAAGATTGTCATATTAAAGGTAAACCCTACAATGTTTTTATGCACGTGCGAGTATGCCCGTGTATGCTAATAGGGGAGCTGAAGGTTGTACCTTTAAAATAAACATCTCGTTATCGTTATCGATATCGTTATCAGACAAATGTGGCCAGCCCTTAAGACACCGCTTCCACTGGTAATTTTGAATTTACAATTAGACGATGGGACGGTACTACATATAATATTTCCTTATTTTCCAACGATTCGTTCCAAGTCGTACCTTTACGCCTTCTTTCAAATATATACGTCATCACTGCAGACAATATAAAAGGAAATCTTTTGTTAATATGATGAATCCAATCATCGGTGAAACATATGAGTCATGTCGGAAATATTATTATCCGTTTGATTGCGATTGATAGATCCATTTTTAATTCAGCAAGACGTTGATAAAAGCTGATAAGATAGCAATATATGTGAATTTTGTTGTTCATTATATTTTACATGTACATGCGAATTTCATACCGAGTTGTACATTGTATGAATTTGTCTTTTCTATCCTATTACTGATATCAACAATATAAGAATTACTGTTTGGAAATAATCTACTTATATTCCTTAAATATGATTATAATGACCTCGAACAAGCCAACCATAAATGATGTACAACTGAAATAAGACACTTCCCGTATCAAACTATTCTGAGTACAAACTAAAAAGCATTGACTCCTATAGACCGGGAATGAGAGAAAGAGAGAAAGAGGGAGAGAGAGAAAGAGGGAAAGAGGGAGAGAGAGAGAGAGAGAGAGAGAGATAAAATAGAGAGAGCGAGATAAAGGGAGATAGAGATAGAGAGAGAGAGAGAGAGAGAGAAGAGGAGTCAAAGATAAATAGAGAACGAGGGAACGCTAAACTAAATTCAGACCGATTACGTTTTCTTCATTTACAAGACTAGCATGACCAGTGTCAGAATTTTTTTCAAAATCTTATCTTACTTATGGGGTGTTGCAAGAAAGTTGCAATCAATCGCAAATTGTAAAACAAATTAGAACAACCATTCTGAATGGTTCAGGATCTGCCCATTCAAGAAGATGCGCTTGCAAAAATGATTTTGATTGGTCAGTACCGATCAGTTGCAACTTGCAATCAATCGCAGCTTTCTTGCAACACCCCATAAGAGTACACTTGATGTTGAAGAGACAGGGAATAATTATGAAAGCAATCTTTCACCTACATGAACCGGAATACACAGAATAAACATAGAATGTCCTCGAAAGACCATGAATTCTCATCTCTTACGTATTACAGTGTTCTCGAAATAGAAATGAAATCGTAACGTAAGTGTATTTTGTGAACATATTTATTAAGCGGTTATTTTAGCACAACAAATGGATTAAAAAAAATATTTTTGTCCATATCCTACTTTGCTCAAAGAAAAGGTGAAAGGAAATTAATAAAAAAAAAGTGAGTGAGGTGGGTAGTCCTCCGAACAATCGTCCGCGATGTTGGAAACACTGTTATTTTATTCTTAGGTATCTGCTCCAACATCACGATAAAAACTTATCGCGGATGATACCAATGAATAGCCATGATGAAAATATCGAAATATCCGGTAACCCACTCACCAACTTTGACAGTCTTATATCGTTTTTTAAAATAGTAAAACAAGTGCGTGTACACGCACACTCACACGCACACACCCACTCACCCACCCACACAAACGCACAGAAAAGCGATATCTTGTAATTGGGTATTTGATCAATGAATCATTGTAGGTTAATTGGTTTGCCAGATCGCGATGTTTGGTTGATACCGGGCTGCATCAGCACTCACGGTTAAGGATCGACCGATAATCAAATCCCCTTCTTCCGTATTAGGTATTATCGTTTTCATTTTTTTTCTTCCAGAGCCGGGATTCGTGAAATGAATCGTTCATGGTTGCTGTTAATTACACGCACACGCATATAATTTATATATTAGGAATGTCGTAGTTTATTTTACTGCCCGCATCCAAAGATGACCTTGTATTTCTTAATGAAAATTACAACAATGGAAACCTTCATACTCGGCTTTAAATTGGGGAAAAGATCCATAGGAACGGTCAATAGCGAACTGTCCACTATTGATTGAGAAAACCAAATAATAAAAATTAAAAATGCAATGCAATGAATACTGTTGAGATAAAAGCTCCAAACTAAGAATCCAGGATTAGATATTGCATTAATTAATGTCAAATTATTCTATAACTACGTACAATGTTAAAAGTACTAATTTTTTTTTCAAAGTGTAAACAAACGAGATATATGACTGTCTCAAACTCGTGAAAAAAAACACCATTCAGAATATTTCAGGCAGAATTATGATTATCGTCATGATCGTTTAGTGAGAGAGAAAAGGATATAGTTTGCTTGAAGATTTACTCCTTGATTTTTCAAGTGAGCTCTAAAAGCGTTGATCCATTTGCACCTACAAATGTATTTAAAGGGGAATTTTAGCTTTTTGAGTTTGGCTGTGGTCATGGTGTTGTAGAATCAATGTTTCTCCATGGCCCAGTAATGTTGTACCTTTAAAGTGTACCAATCACGTGAAAACATAATTTGTGTACAGCTAGAAAGTATAAAATTAACATCAAAGAACTTTATCTGGCATTCTATGAAGGAATCAGAAACATGAATGTGCAAGCTCGGAACCGAACTCCGAGTTTCAGAGCAGCAGATTGGTAAAAGGTTGAACGAAATCGGACAAGCAAGAAGAAAGTTATGAATTTTTAATTTTTTTAAATACATATGAGAATTTCAAATTGGCCGAACGGTATGGCACTGTGTTGTAATGGTGGACAACTCCCCCATTTGCTTGAAGACATAAAATGACTTAAATCCTTTTTTGTTTCAAAATGTATTAGTCAGTCTCATATTTTTCTTTTATGATGACCTAAAATAATATGCTACCTACAATATAATTTCATTATATGCCCTGAGGGAAAAGACACTTAGGAGCAAACCGCACATTAATAACATTTTCATGTACGACAAACGGGAGAGTTGACCGCCAGTATGTCACAATCGACACACCAAATTGCCAATTTCAGATTCGCACAGAGTTAGTGATCTCATCTTTGAAACATCCATATCTTTCTTATTCTTTGTACGATTTCTTTTAAAATTTCACCACCCTGTTTCTCTTATTTTTTTTGTGCTTTAACACAAATCATCTTATTACCAAGGTTGGATTGCTCTTAAAAGCCTCTCTTTTCTAGAAAGAAAACTCCAGAGTTTTTCGTATATCGTAATAAATAAATAAATAGCGAGCAATACGGAATGGAGACAGAGGAGCTTGGGATAGAGAAATACATCATAGAGATAGAGACAGAGAGAAGGGGAGTAGAAAGAGAGAGAAAGAAAGACAAAGGAAAAAGAGAAAGGGAAAGAAAAAGAAAGAGAGTTGGAAGAGAAAATGTTCAGTTGATTCAAGCAGTTTGAAAGACTCGACGTGTAATCTTTCCCAAAGCATTTTATCCATATTAGGAAATGCAATTTTCTTCTTGACAATTTGCAGCCATCTCTACATATTGAATTACAATATTACAATAGACAAGGCGGCCAACGCACCCACGTCAGGACAATCTATACAGGCAACAATAAAGTAAAGAATGCAGTCAAAATTGCTGAATGTAGAAATATGGTAGAATACAGGCGACGTCTCAATATAACTTTTTTTTTATCTGGTAGGTCTCATTGGTCCTCCCATTGTTAAGGTTTGGGTCGGGCTCTCAGTAAATATTTCATATTTTAGTCCATTTAACTACGCGTCCTATAAGGATTTAGTTTAGGTCCAGGTGAACATGATGGTTTCGGAATAATATCATGGAACCTACGGTATCTAGGTCTACAATTCACTAACCGGGAGACACGCTTGGGGGGGGGGGGGGGGGGGGGGGGGTAACGTCGACCACGTAATCACCAATCTAAAATTCCGATTTCGATTTTTCAAACAACAATTAAAGGTTAATAGTTTTGGACTTACACGTGACCATGAATTCGATATTAGAGTACGGCATTGTGTATTGGATAATCTGATCGCAATTTTTGAAACCTATATTGTTAAAACCACAAAATCGAAACCTGAAATCCTGAAAACATGATGAGGTCATTATACCAAAGAAGTGCTAGGCAAGCTCCTTAATTATACCTTAGGCACACATCTTAATCTCTTATATGCACGTATGAAGACCTGAAAAGTAGTGGAACCTGATAATATAAGAATGTATACTACATTATAATGATGCTAAATAAATTTCACGATGCATGCAATTTCTTTCAAAAGGGATATACCGCGTTAGAAGAATGAAATGGCGAGAAAAAACATTCAATCTTTATTCGTCTCTCAAATCTGGGTTTTTATTTTAATATTGACACTTGAAAACTATTTTTCCGACGGTACTGCATGAGGTCCGCTGACGGGATTATAATGTCAAAATGGCGTTCATCTAACGGTAGCAAAGTAATGTAAAAACTATCATAGTATTCAAGTATACATTTCTTCAGATGTTGCAAGAAATGTCTATCTTTATGGTATTAATCTTCATAGTATTAGCCTGCATTATCTGTTTTTTGTATCTTTGTAAAATGTTGCATACATAAGATAAAATTGTTTCGATATTTCCATTGCCTCTCTACATTTCCTTTGACCAATTATACTAGGCATATTCCAACTGTCATCATATAAACTATGAATGGGATTTTCAGTACTCCAAATCAATAATCAAACACTTCACCACTCTGACTTAATTTAAGGATTTGTAGAAATTCAATGATATTGCAACATATCTCAATTTTTCAAATTTAATACATTTCCATTTAGTAACATTCAGGAATATCAATCGATGTTCGCGCGTCTTTCAGCCATTGTCAGTAATAATGGCCAAAGTTGTAATGAACACATCGGGGCTCTTATTGAGTTTAACATCGAGGTGCGAGCAAATTCAATTGATTTCAGCGTGGGAGTAAACGATCTAATTAGTTGGTGTCGAGGGCGGGCTCATAACGACTAGATTTGCTTAAACATCATTCCCTCCAATAATCCCTTTATGGGTTTACTGTCGGCAGGATTCTGAAATGAAATATTCATTTCACTATTGACGGTTTACTGAATTACGCTTTGAATAACAACTATAAATAAAAATCGGAATTCATGCGATGTGGATCAATAGAACATCCTGCCAACGGGAAAGAACTAATGGGTTGACAGAGCGAGCGGTGAATCGGCGATTTATTTAAAAGCAACAGGTTCTTCATACTCAGGGATAACAACCATTTAAATGTAAATGGAATTATTGAGTGGTGTTTTTTTCCTTCATTTCATATAATACACAATTGCCAGTGGGGGAATGTGTATATGCTGATAACAATCTGAATCTGAAGTTTATCACGTGACGGATGACACCATCACTTTGGCTGTAACGCCAACAGCAATCTATTTGCTTTGATTGCCCGATCAATTGAAAAAAAATTAAATTGATGTTATTGGAAGTTGATGGCCCGTGTCTCAATTCCGTCCTGTGACTGTTCACTCCCATTCGACTACACCATCACTCATCATGACAGCATGAGGGGCAGAAAAGAAGAGCATCCATGCATGCTATCTTTTTCTCTTTCTATTCTAGCCTTTACTATTATATCAGATATATTCTATTCTATTCTATATTATAATAGATTCTATCTCCTTATTTTCTCTTTGAGTTACTTTATATGGATGTATAATTTTGGAACAAGCAAACATTAGAGGAAACAACGTTGCTAAAAATCCGTTGCAACGCTGTTTTTTTTTTAAATTAAGGATAGGTTAGCTTCTGCTGTAATATAGCAGATATCGCAGACCTAGAGATAACAGAGATCAATTAATACTATGATTTTTATTTGATAAGATCCAATCGATGGTGGAATAAATGTCGCAAAGTAGATGTAGTGTAGGCAGAGAAGAGAAAGACTATCCGTTTATTGTGTATAATTGCCTTGTGTCTCCTAATCAATGCTGCACCACAGTGATTCATGGGAGCTGTCACATGATAACACGTGACAAAAATATGATTTTGCAATATATTTCCCCTTCCCATCTAGGAAATGTTTTGAACAATACATTACGGACGGATATCTGCTCATTTGCATTATTATTGAGTATTTCATTTCACGTTTGACAGTTTAGCTTAATTGTGTAACATGATATGTTATGTATTTTAAATGCCGACATTTTGCAATGGTCTATGAGTACCGCATGTGAGAATTTGACGAAATCATACTGCCGCAGGCTAGTCTTCTAATATCATTTTCGAATTCGATTATTGTATATGTGATCCATCAGTCTGGTTCCAACAATAGAATAATCAGCAATTCCAATATCAGTTTAGATGAAAAGCGAAGGCAGGCCAGATCTTAACGGAGGTATTTCCTTTCATTTCATAGATCCCGCCTGAATTATTCATTGACCTGGAAGTAAGAATATCCCTTTTTCCTGACATGAATCGTTTTGGAAAGACAGTATACGGTAGCTTTTAATAATGCTTAAAAGGCAATATTATTTTTCAATATTGCGCTAAATGGTATATTTGACTTTGAAAATACTGCAATGAAATGCATTTGAGGGCAATCATAAATGTATATTTTGTCGTATTTTTCTTTAAAATACACGTGCATTGTTTTGTTCATTTATTACTTTGTTTATTTATATTGAAAAGTTGGAAATAAATGTCATCAAATTGAGTTGAAATATCTTACCAGAGAAATACAGATATGGAAAATATGGCAATATATCATCAAATTTACTAGATGATGTTCCAACTTTAATATCTTGCATTTACATACATCTATGGAAGGCGCCTGCCTTCATAATGACATTCAAATGTACTGTTAAAGATACTTTGAATTACGATGGTCCATTGACAATATGCATGATAACATAGGCCTATCTGTTGATTTTTAATGTCCTTAATGTAAGATTTCAGGATAATTATTTCAGTAATGATGTAGGCCTATTCCCTGAAATCCCTGAAATGTACAGGAAAGAACTCGAGAGTACAAAGGAATACTAAGAACTTTATGAATGGATTCGGAATCTCCAATCTGTCAGGTATGTCATTTTGCAGACGTTTGTATAAAAAATCTAGCAATATGATCAGAATTAAATAGTAAAATGACAGTATCTCTTAAATTTTGACCAGATAAAACTAGCTCTGATTTCCTATGAGGTTCAAATGATTCCTTTTTTCAATAAATTTATATTGTTGCCTAAAATTTCAAGCTCGTATTAATTAGAACTGCCATCGGGCCCACATCGTAGGTTAATTTGCCAGAAAGTTCAGGGAGGTCGGTTTTTACATCCCTTTTGGTAGAAGAGGAAAATGTGGATGCGCTGCTAATAAGCAAGTGGTAGGCTGGTCCCAATAGAAATTCCATCATGTCCAGTCGGTATCTTTTATCCTAACATGCCGATGATCTTTTAAGCTAATTCCGCTTCACTACGGCACCGATTGCTTTCCCCTAAGCGCATTTCGCTGGCGTCTCTTCACGAGGAGGTGATAATCTAATAGCGGAGTGATTGGGAATGACGTCCGCTTATGGCGCACAGGCATGCTGTCGGTACGTTCCTAAAAGGGTGCAAAAGGTTGTCCCCTTACAACGGAAATGATCCAAAACGGGATGATCAGCCTAAAAAGAGGGGATGGAGGGAAGGAATCGAAATCTGAGCTGATGCATATGTATGAATCGTTTTATCGTGCTATGATCAATCATTTCTGCAGTTTTTATGTTGCTCGCATGACTATGAGCTCTTCACCGTTTTTATTGAAGACGATTCCTTATCAGCAAATGTCTGAGAGATTTCCGATTACTATGTTCTCAATTATACTTAATTAAAAAAAAGATACTGAGCAATCAAAAGGAAACACTGATGATTAGTTTAGAAAATCTAAATACACATTCGTCTAGTAACTTGGCTTTGTCAATTTAGGTCAGATTTTCCCTTCAGGTATTTGATGTAGATATTGATAATCGCACGGTTGTTATTCCCTCGATCAGACTGGTGCTTACATAAAAAAAAAAAGAAAAAAAGAAAAAAAAACCCATTTCGCCCCTAACAAATGACTAATAAACATACAAGTATGGTAGTAAGCGCACGCGCACGCACACATACACACACACACACAAACATATACACACACACACACGTCACCCACACTCACCTAAAACGATTCAATAATTGAAACTTCGCATCATGTAATCACTGTGACGCTATGTCTATTACACAATCAAAGTTTTCTGTATACCCCAAACCTCTCAGACAATCGTTTTTTTAATTGTTTTTAAAAAGAGAAAGACACAAATTAGGTTTTGAATAAATACATTTAAATGTATTATGTGAATATTGTACAAAAAATCATTTTCTCGGGCACGATTTTCTGAAGTCCTGGGCCGTTTCATAAAGCTTATTATCAATAACAACTGACACATTTCTATGACAAGTTTGTTCTCAGCCAATCAGATGGAAGTATTTCAGTAGTTTATAAGTTTTATTGTAACTTGACATAGATATCAAGTTTTATGAAACGGGTCCTGTTTATGAGAGTCTACAAGTGCAAATAGCACTGACAATAACTCTCTAAATAGAGAAGTTAATCATGATAGTCAACTATTCTGATTACAGGAAAAAAATTATGAAAATCAATCAAATCTGCGACACTTTAAAAGCTAGGTTGAGAAAGAGGACATGTTACAATAATGAATATGAACAGAACAATCGTATTTATTATTTCGATTGTCCTAATCCGTGCCAAGAATACCTCAGGTATTCTTTAGCGATATATTTCCTCTGACTTTGTTTGGGCTCGCGATTTTATCCGCACCCTTTTTCAAATTAGAGCGTCTTAATTCATTTTAATACTACAAGAAACCAACATTCCGAGGACAGCTATTCAACCGAAGCACTAAATAAGTTAGAGGAGAATCTAATCTTCGATAAATTGGGACAATCCCAATAAAACCCAAGGACTCGTGGATAATGTTGGGGTTCTTAATCTGTAACAATAATATCCTGATTGCCACTCTCTCTTTCACTGAGTTAACATGTATAGAAGATAGTTTTAGTTTACTGTCTTGCATTTCTTTTAGGGATCACGTGATCGCGTTCAGATGCATGGAAAGAGCCTTGGGAACACACTCTAATATAAGCTAACTCAAAGAGATTGCTCTCTGGTAAACAAGGTAATACGAAATAGACTAAGAAGTACTTTACCCCAAGCTTGTAATGAAAGTTAACATCTTCTTCACTTGCACTATTACATCTATCATGAATATTTTACCTCCAGTACCTAGACTGCTTTAATGTTTTTATTTTTTAACCCAATAAAGAAGACGTGATTGATCACTTCCAAAGCACATTATGTGAGGAGATAAGATATGTAAATGGTAAAAAATGGTAACTGCTAATACAAACCAATGCAATCTTGGTATAACGATGGTGGTTTAAGACTGAACACACATCCAAATGTACGTTCGGATCACGTTGTGCATGCATATGGTGTATGGTAATATTCATAATCATGACATGAATGGAACGCTGCAGACTACCAAGTATTGCGTGCACGAATGGTTAAATGCCATGAAACAGCAAGCCAATTTTGACGTTTCATGCTCTTTATATCGGGACATAAAATTCACAAAACCAGCCTAATTTGGAGCTCTCGCCTTCTTGAGCAACGGATTGGGAGACAAGAAATTTCCTCTAAAAATAGGCCAGTTTCTCTGTGACTGAATCCACAAGTGCTAAGACGACTTTAAAGTGTTATTGCACTCTTCTTGCAAGCCGTTTTTATCACTTTTATTACCTCGGATTTTATAGGGCAATGAACTCACCTTATCCGCTTTCACTTTTTCCTCCAAGTCGTAAAATCACACTCGTTCCTTGCTCCTCAACATGACGATATTTATTCCAACCAACTCTGACTAAAACACTCTTGAAAAATCTTTTTCATACATTTGCATTACGACTTCTTTCAGTGTAAAACGGTGCATGTCTTGTTAAAGAACAGTAATGTAGCTAAACACCTATTACTATATTTAATGAAGGAATATTGTTCAAGGTGTTTTAATATCTACAGGTGATTTTTTTTTAAATTTTTTCTTTAAAAAAGTTCATCGGCGGAACTTTGATTGACAACGGATCTTATCTTTTGTCAGATTAAAGAAAGGCAAAGCGTCATATATCCTTCTCATACTTATGTATATATCACAATCCAATGAAATTCATTAATGTCAAAATCATTAAGAGCTTATGAATCAGCGTGTGGCAATTTAAGCTCATGAACATTGAGATATATCTTGAACATTTACAAATATTTTGTGCCGCCTAGCGACCGTATCCGTGATGTATTATAGAGGTGTTGTGGTTTAGTGGACAAGTCTTCGGACTGAGAACCACAAGGCACGGGGTTAGAATCCCTCGCGCAGCACTATATGTTCTTTGGCACGACATCTACATTACCACACTTGACCCAGGTGAAGTAGATGGGTACCTGTAGGAATTCACTCTTTTTAAACCATTGCTATGACGTCAATCTGTTCAATAAAGTGTAGATTATTTTTTACGAATGTACGCAATGGTTTAAATCAGAGAATAGCCTTGCAAGTGTAGATTCGCCACTCCCAATCTACTACGAATCTACACTTTCTCGGCTATTCTCCTTAATAAAATGCTTGAGGCAGCCGGGCTAAAGCCGGGGTAATGATACTGGAGCGCCACGAGTGACATGCGGTGACACCCCTGGCGCTCGGTAATATTATTCCCATAGGGGATAGCCGAGCGGCCGATACGTAGCGCTCAAGCATATCAGGTACCCATTTACACCTGGGTAGGGAATGGCATATGTGGATTAATGCCTTGCAATTCTTGATGGGCTGTATTGGATTCGAAACCCAAACCTCTAGACTGAGTGAATTAATTTTCACAGAAAATTGCATTTCTAAACAAATGTTTTGGTTTGTGTCTTTTCATAAAAATTAATCTATTTTCGATGATCTGGCCGAAACCAAATTTACATATTCTTTTCCCGATCCTTTGGTAATCTTTCTAGAGAGAGTATTCCGAATATACAGATTTTCAAGGTGTCTACAGTCAAAGAGTGAATGTAATGATCCTTTACGTCTTGATTCTCTTCCCTCTTTAAATCATCCAACCTGGCCTTTAAAGGTGCGTCATATTCAGTTATTAGGGTATAGTAGACATGGTAGAGCGCGAGACAGAATGTCATATTGGGGCCACCAACTACCTTTCAGCACCTGTAAATATTAATATATTGCCATGCGGATGAAGCCGGCAGCGTTATTCATTATCTGAATAGCGGCTGTAGTTGAGGATGGCAATTAAACTGTAACCCAATTTAAAAAAAAATGGATTACATATATATATAATTCAGAAATTTAGAGAATAAATCTTTTCCCAACGTTATGCTATGTGTGATAATATCATTTTTATTGCCTAATCCAACTTGAAAAACTCTTTCATGAAATTTACAATTCGATTCAACACAGTTACGTGCATTTCAGTTAAATTGGATTAAATACTTTGACATTTTGCGGTACTATCACTGCTCGTGGCAGTTCTTTAAAGTTATGCTTTAGAATTTCAAATCTCCATTTCCGCATAATATACTGGAATGTTGAGTATCGGAGCCAATATCCCAAGAGAAATGTAATAAATGTAATTTTCATTGACGTATACGGCATATAAAGTGCAAATGAACAGCTGACAGTATAATCTTTCCAGACTGGTGTCTTGGTGTCTTGGTGCCACCATGACAACCAAAAACAGCATTGAAGTTTGAAAAAAAAAATCCATTTTAAAGGGTGACAATAATAGTCATTCCTTTCTTTTGCATTCATTGGCTGCACGCATTTTCTGTTTGTTATATACTGAATACCGTTACGGAAATGAAATACATGAAAAACATCGATTTTTACAACTTGATAGAAACTAAGATTAAAAGAACATTCCAAGGACACACTGGGCTTAGAATAGTATAACATAATAACAACACAATATGGAGTATCAATACCTAAACGTATCCCTTAAATTTTATGTATGTGCTTGGAGAATCAGAAAGTTTTTTCCATCAGGATAAAAATTGTATAGAGTTACTTAAGTAATAGCTCGTGTAACTATGTAGGCGTAGGCAAGGTGTAAATTACAGTCTATCAGGAAATATGTTTGCCTTTCTCAGTCGTTCTTGTCGCTGTGGGGTGTGAAAGTATGCGCATGGGTCTGTCTGAAAGAATTACATCAAGATAATTTATCTGTATCTTTGCCAAGGGAATGCAAAACAGGTTACGAAACGTCTAGAAACACAACAAGAACACAATTTCGAAAATGTAAACAGGCTAGAAAAGAAGTTAACCAGCTTCTAAAGTACTTTTAAATATTCTGGAACAGTCGTGAACATTCAAATACAGCCACTTGAGTAAAAGCAAACAGTGAAATATTTCTCAAACAAAAAAAATGAAATATAGAAATAGATATTTTGACCATTCCCCCAAATGCCCTTTAGTGCGTTTACGTCTCAACCTCTTTTTCTTGGACGTATCTGCACATCGAAGAAATGAGCGAATGACGTATCTTGCACCCCTCTCAAAGAGTTTATTGCAGAAAAATACACCTCGATCGTCTACATTTCAGCCGACAAAATAAAGGAAACAAGTGACTTCCTGGTATCGACCTCTCTGTCACCCGGTCAGCTCGCCTTTCATCTGGAAAGGCGATTCTGTTTCCGATTCTGCTCCAGTTACGGAGCAATGTGCGGCCGAATTCTCATCCGGACGATCTTTGTGCCATCCGCACACCCATCCTGGAGTTGTCTGGTCTACTTATACCAGATACGTCTAATCCGATACAAATTCTCTACTTGACGGTAAACAGGCCACTTGAGACTATTAAAACATTTCTTTTCATTCTTAGCTTACATCTCCTCTATGTGGCGAATGAAGTTTCCAATATCAAATACCTACCACGAACATGGCGAGAGGAAAATGCAGCCCAGAACTATGCATTTGGTCTATAATGGGAGAAGACGACCAAGAATCGTTCTTGAGAGACTGATTGTAACCCCAAATCGAGTAAAATGGACTTTCATGGATATTGTGAATTTAACTTTACACATTCAAGTAGGAGGCAATCGAAGCAAGAGGATTCCACGTCCTTCACCTTTAAGCATGTTAAGTAGAACGCAGAAACCAAGAACTTGAGGAAACAACATTACATTACCTACTTGACTTTACACCACGCCATGTGGACGGGAAATCGATAAAATACCCGCAACTGTTCACACTGCCACTCGTAAGTCCTACATCATATCGACTTATAGTGTACATATTGGCATTTGCACTTCACGCAAAGCAACGGTAAGAAACTGATAGTGGTTATTTGCTGGTATCAATAAACATTGTTTTTCGGAGTTTATCTGATGTGTCTACCGATGAAATAACTCATCCATCTGTATGTAAACATGGTAAAGGCGTTGTAAAAGACTGAGCATAACTTAGTAATCTATGACCAAGGATTAGATAAATCGGGGGGGGGGGGGGGTGCGAAAATGGAAGTAGGCGACATTATGGCTTAAAGCTTAATAAGACACGTAGGTAGATGTCAAGCGCGAAATTTGGTCCAGTCAATATCGTCGCAAAAGATCAAGAAATTTCCTGTCTAGTCAACACAAATGTTATTAAATTTGTGGAACGTGACTGTGAGAAACGTTCAACTTCAAATAGCTCCACTGAAACTTCAGTAGTTTTATTTTCTCTGTCTCTCTATATTTCGGTGTCTTTTCTCTCTCTTTCTTTCTCTCTCTTCGAATCTCGGTATCTCTATCAAGGAAGAATGATCTAAATTAGTTGTCGACATGAACCGCAGCAAGCTCTATTGCCAGTTCGCATTCACGAAAAAATACCTGACATGACCATTTTCAATGATGTCAACTTAAAATTGACACATGAAGTTTTTACAAGCATGAGTGATTGAGGTTACTTTGCACAAATAGTGCATGATTCGCCGTTCAATTTAACAAATTGTAAACACCGACCATTGTTTAAAAAAAATCCTTTCTCTCTCTCTCTCTCTATCTAGAGGGGGCTTTTAATGTTTCCGCACAATTAAATTTAAAACATACCGAAGGCGGAATTTGACTCAAAGTAATAATTCGGAAACTCTTGATTTTAAAGGAAGATACATATTTATATGATATAGGATCTTTATAGGAAAGCAAAAACCGATTCCGTGTCTGACATTCATCATCCGTATCATGCTTATATACCTAACACACACACACACACACGCACACGTTTACATGGCTTTACTTCCGAGGACAACTATTGTTCCTCTATTGTTACTCGTCCTCGGACAGTCGACGGAATAAGGCATAAATTCATTGTTCGACGTTCGAGGACTATTGTCCGGCTTCCGAGGACCATTGTTGTCATGATTTTTTTGTTGTTCTCTGTCCGAAAATGTCCTCGGACATAGTGCTAAACAAACGCACAAACACACACACACACACACAAATATATATATATATTTGAATATTTGAATATATGAAAGACTCCAGGACCAACGACGTAGTGGTATACCACTTTTGTTGTTTATTAGAGGGAAGCTTCCGGCATAATATACCCTTCGTCGTAGGCTGTTTGGGTGGAGTTCTTTTGTATGTAAAATGTGTGTGCGTGCGTGTGTGTGTGTGTGCGCGCGTGTGTGTGTGTTAATGATTGCGTGCATACTTCTCAAATTGAAATATTAGACTGCTGTTTATTAAAGCGGACTAATTCTGAGTCCCTTTAAGGGAATTTGTATACACTAGGAAAACCAATCTTTACCACCTGACGTAGATGGATGTGCACAGAAAGCTGCATTGCTAGGCATTCTTGAAGGTGGTCTTTGTGAAGCTACTTCGGATGAATACATTTTCATCCTTGGCTAAGAAGTGACGTGATATATCTCATGACACACTTTTCGTTTTGATTGCCAATATAATTGAGGCTTAATTGCTCATGAAAGATTAAACCGCTAAAACTGCGTGGGCAGTTGTTCTTGCCATTTACGTTGATTGGGATTCTTTTGTCTCTTGCGGACTGTCTTTAGTAGGAACTGAAAGTGTGTCAAATTCTCCTTCCTCAGTAAAGGGTGTAATCATAGACATCGATTTCGTAGTAACCAAAAATAAAGACCTCATATTATCTTTGTTCTCTATCTTCACCTATCTTCAAAATGTAGCTGAAAGGTTTGCGAAATAGGAGCCATGAGATGGCGGCATATCTTCTAAATAGGTCAATTGTCTTAGGGATGTTGATTCAGCCTTGGAGAACGATAGAAATCAGAGCGGACAAAGATTAGCGCTGGCTATGTGTACTTGCTGAGGGGGAAATGGCAGAAGAAATGCAAGATTTCAAGACCATTTACATCGATGATAAGATATGTGTAGGGCCGCAGCCTAGGAAAACTCGAAATGAAGGCACTTGAAAGTGTTTGCTTTCATCATCGAGACGGTTTTCCCTTGATAAAGCTATACGAGTCCGGTAGTATATCCATGGTGAAACGGAGAGAGGAAGAGAGAAGGATAAGATATAGAAGCATAATGGCGTATATGTACATGAATATATATATATATATATATATATATCCTCACACATATACATATTTATCCCCACATACACCCTCAGACTTACACCCTTGACACACATTTGCCATATCTGGATTTTACGCCCTTTGACAGAGATATACAATTCAGTAACCTACTTTATATTTGAGTAGTAGTATGCGATCGTGGTGTGAACAGTCATAAGAAGAGCGGTTACCATCAAAAGAATATAAATTTAGATCATGTCCAAGCATTATCACTGCGGTCAGATGTCACAGAAAAGGAAATCACCTTCGTAGCGGGGATTTTATCATAGTTGTGAGATTTAACATCTTCTGAGGCTACTCTTTAGCGTTGAATGAAACTACGGGGCAAAATTTGTATAGGCCGTGTGAGAAGTAAGATCAATGGAATCAATTATAAGCCATGATGAAAGTACAGCGTTCTCCTTTCTCTTATCGCCTGTGATGCAATGGCCCTTATTGGAAAGGACGAAAGACCTTACCCTACTACCAATGTACCGTACCCTAGAGGTTGGTTGCAATTTTTCGGCCGTTTCATCGCAATTCATACCTAGCTTTGTTGAAGGCAGTGAAACCCAGTGTGTGTGTGTGTGGGGGGGGGGGGGGATGGGGTGTGGTAGTATCTGAAAAATTTTATAACTTCCGAGATGTTTTTTTCGATCCCCTTCTGATAGCTTTTTGGGTTGCTGATCTCTAAGGTGTAATATGATTATACCAATTTCGATTGTCCCCCAGTGTGTTATTACCTTAATTCGATTCCATAAATATATCATTTTTTGTAAAGACATTAGGATATTGTTAACAATTGATTATTTTCTCGTGGAAATTCTTATACAACCTTATTTGTTTGGTATTTTCATTTTCGCAGTCCTTCCGACATTCGTAAATATATCTTAAGTTTCACTGTTTCATAGCTCGAGTGGCGAAATCTGGCATAATGCTCTTCTTCTTATTATTCTTCCTCTTTTGCCTCTTTTTATATTTCACATATACTTCGCATAACTTTATCATTACGGAAAATATGAAATAGCTTTTTTTTTTAATGCACAGTATGTCGTAAACCCTTCTTTCAAGTATAAGACTCAACGACAAACCAAACCATTGTGAAAAAAATAATGTTTTAATTGTCTTTCTTCACTTAATATGAAAATCATGATAATATAATATTGTATGACATATCAGATATATTTTCAATTTGCTGCTGCAGATTTTGTTTTGTTTCTGATAAGTAGGGCATTTATGTTCAAATCTTAGATTCCTCAACCTGGCCAACAACGATATGTAGTACCGGAAATGTCTTGAAGGTCAACCAGCATGCAGCTTGTGTTGGCTAGGCTCTTTTGTAATAAGGATACCATAAATGTCAAGCAGCAAAATTTGGTATGATGTTGTGTTTCTTCTTGATACGTACAAAACGTCGGCCTTATGCCAAAAGGGCCTTATCACTGTATAAAGTCTATGGCCTTAAGGCCCTTTTGGCATAAGGCTGACGAAAACCTGCTTCCATGGTTGGACAGCCAAGATATTAGTATCAGGTTTCACCGTCCTCACTCAAGCACACGAACCCTTTTATAGATCTGGCAATGTCTGGGGGCATTTCATGAAAGGACTTGTCAGATATTTTATCCCAAAAAATTTGCTCCCAGCCAATCAGATGCAAGGATTTCAGTAGCTTATAACAGTTGTCGGATAAAGTATCCGACAACTTCCTTTCATGAAACGCTCCCCAGGTCTGTCTTTTCCTTTATACGTTTTCCTTTACTCTTCCAAAATTTAATGTTCGGTTGTGCTGAATTTCCGACCTTAAGGCTGGTGGTGGATTCAACAACTTGCTACCGGATTTCAAAGCGAATTATGTGGCAAATTTGTTGGCAGACATACTTTTGTGTATGTTAAACTTTCCAAGCTCTTTTATAGAATTTGTGCAAATAATCATGCATATACTTGTTAAGGAAATGTAAAGTGCTCTTTACATAACCCATTTCCTCAGACGGAATTAGCATCCACTTGTTTTTAGGCGAACATGATTCCGAGTCTATTAAATTGAAATGCCTGTGCTCGGTTGGCGATGAAAATTTCATCCTACTTTTGGTGTTACACCGAAGAGGGAAAAATCGCTTTTTGACCAGGTTTAAACACTTCCAAGACTTGCTTTTTAAAAATTAATAATGTAAGTAATTTAACTGATGAGATAATTATCTCCTTTGAGTAACACAATGAACGATGGTATTGTTATTACTGTAAGAACATGAGAAAAGAACAACCGCAGTCCAACAACTACATAATATTCCGAAGAACAAGGACATCTCACGTTGGTAAGAATGTGAATGGTAAATCAAATATATCCTATTATTTTGAACCTGTTCAATAAATGTCCTTCAGCCAACACTCTGGCGTGGACCAGCGTCGACACCTATATCCTCATTGTCTAGTCTCTCCTACGTCTCACACTGTCAAGGTCCGATCGTTGCAATGTTTCTTTCATCAGCTTCATCTGTATTCATCTAGGTGTCACATCGTAAGTGCGCTGCGTTCTGCAGCGGGGACAATCGCGTATCAACTGCTTCCTTGAATGTCACAAAAACCTTTTAGTGCCTTTTCTTCAAACAAAATCACATTCATCGATCTGATGCAAGCAGCAAGAATGAGAAATCCTGTCTCGACTGCTCATGGACTACCCTGCATTCAGAAACGTGTCGCGATAGGTTACTCTGACGCCTCTTCCTCTCTACGAAACTTGATGGGTGACGAGCTGTTTCCGAAGCCGAGCAATATATAGCCACTCACATCAAATAGTCCAGTTCCTATCCGCTGAATGACTAATTATAGCGTCCAGGATCCTTTGGTATCAACCTTGGAAACATCTTATATTTTCTTTATAAAGAACAACGTACTCGTATTGGTGCTATCCATCAATAAGCAGAGGCAACAGCAAAGAAAGTTAATGATTTCTGACTGAGCGCTCGAATCAGCACAGTTATGTTGCCCTTTTTACCTAATATCTATAATAAAACAGCTAACATGCATAAAAAGTTAACACATACATGGTTGACAAATCTAATTTTGCAGAAGGTGCGTCCTATCTACCTTGAAATTACTAATGTGATGTTGGAAGAGCTTAGTATATTAACACAGGGATATGTCTGCTCGATTGAACGAGATACTCAACATATATAAATAAGTATAGATGGGACTCAAAATTTGACCTGGCGAAAGAATGGGCTTGCTTTGACTGGTGATTCGATTCAAAACCTAAACTCTGAGATTGGTTGGCGACATTTGAAACTCGGTGGCGTACATTTAAGTGGAAGCATATTATGACATCGCAGTCTATAATTGTGATTTCATTAGTTTTAAAAATTAATTACAATAGCCCTACCAAACAACACCATATTTTCTATCCCTTCCCATGTCCCGATGTTTTAAAGCTAGAATTTAATGACGTATAATGTATAATGACGTGGGATATCATTGCTTGGCATTTCATTTTATCCATGGCGCCACTAACGCATAAATCCCGAATTAAATGTTCCGTGTAACCATTAGAATATACAGAATATACAGGTCCCTTTGGAAAACTGCAATCGAACACATGCTGAGATTTAACAATAAACGGCAAGCAACGCGCAATCATGAAAATAGAGATGAAAGTTACACGTGATCATCATTTTTGCGCTCGTATATTCAACTTATTTTAATATTCATAGTTTTACTTTAAAGTTGAGCTCTTATGCGCTTCCAAAAAGTAAGTCACTAAAAGGTTAAATTGTTTTAATACAAAAGCTTCTCATAAAAAGCAAACGGGAGAACAAAGAAATATTGCGAACAATTTTGTTAAAATGCACTTGAAGAAAACGGATGTGTTTTGCAGTATGCTTTGACAAAAAAAAATCTACATTTCGTCTGGTATGTAATCATAGAAATAAACAAGACTGATAGAATTGAGAAAACACTAAGGACTTTCACAAATTAATGCACTTGAGAAAAATAAACATGGTTCTTTGCACTTAAAAGTGTAGTTTCCAATAGTGTGTGTGTGTGGGGGGGGGGGGGGGTGAAGCTCAGGATCTGTGAAACAACAGCGAAGATGATTGTCCCTTTTTAAGTAACCAAGCGGAATATCAGTTAATTACAGGCATAATTTGAAATAATTGTTTTGAATTTTTATAAAACATATTTAATACGGGTTATTCGCCATTACCTAAACGCACGAGATTTCTTGTACAACATTTTGCTAGAATGTATCTCAAACAGTAAATAGAAAAATCATTTTGGTTATCATGTTGATTTAATTTTTCTGTTTGTGGTTGCCTTTGTTTTTTAGTTTACATCATAAATCTAAACTTGCCCTTCTCCACCCAGGTGTAGTAAATGGGTACCTGGTAGGAATTTATTCCTTGAATGCTTTCAGCGCCTTATGGCAGCTGGGTTAAAGCCAGGGTAATAGTAGTACTTTTTAGGCGCATTGGCCATCCCCTGTGATGGATATGTGCGCATTATAAATGTAGCTATTATTATTATTACTCTTATAATTATTATTATCATTATTACTGTTATCATAGTAAGTTTTGATGAAAAATATCACAACCCGAGGTAATGTTTCTTCATGAATCTAAAATGTCAAAACTGACACCATACAAAATACGTTCAGCCAGTTCAGAAACATTATCAAGCCTCTAGATCTACAACGTGCGTAAACCCTAATGTAAATTACACCGAAGCAAATGAAGTAGGATTTTCTAGCATTAGAATTTCACAAAATTACAAATTGGACCATTGCTATTACTTATCCTACATCTATACAATTTCAGCTCTGATGTAATACGGTATAAAATGCCTTTCCTTTATTTATCTTTTATGGAACGAAAAGTACATTTGGTAATGTACTTTTTTAACAAGATGCAATCCATGTGCAATTGACGGCTTGCTCCTGAAAGCCTCCAGAGGATCTGAGAATCAGACCAAACGGTATCGTGCACTACCTGAAGCAGGCTTGCTAGGAGTCATAACTCGGTGGAGTGCGATGGTCAGGGAGTTGAAGAGGCGCAGATCAAACACTTCACATCGTAGTGATACGTGGTGCTCGGACAGCCGTCTTTCCGTCCTAATCGCCCATAGCAGACTTCCTAACTGCGTCATTACTGCCTTTTCTCGTTTCCTCTTTTCACTTTTTTTCTCTCTCTCTCTCTGCTATTCATGTGACGCTGCGCTCAAAGAGCTTACCGTACCAACTATTGACATGATATTTGACTGAGGTATATATTTAGAAGAATTTCTCTCTACCAAAGTCTCTAGGGTTGGTAACTTTTTACCGCCCCTATATCACTTTGATGTATACTGACGTCTATCTTTTGTTGCTCGATCTTATTGAAGATACTAAACAACCTAAATAAGCTCAGTGTCTCGCTTCTCAAAATGAAAAGACCGATGATATTGAACTTGTCACATGATAAATATAATAATCCTTTTGCCTTCTTCATCGTTAAGAGGAATACTTCTATGTTCTAAAGGACGGTGCATTTGACCTTGATTTCATACAAGGGTCAAATAGGAATAATTTCGCTTAAGAAATGCGGCATAATTGTTTCATTTCGGAGATCCTAATCAGATTTCCATTTTCCGTATAATTGTTATTATTATCATTATCATTATCGGCAGTAGTGATCACAGGCATACCGATCGTCCTGAAAATATTGTCAACACATATAGACACACTACCGGTCATGTTCTTTTTTCATATATAAAGGTTACAAGATACCCTTCTGAAACGCGGATAACAATTCGGTCCATCTCGATAAATATTCGTTAAAGGCCAAGGTCACGAGACAAAGATTGCATCAAATATCTGCATACGATTAAAAAGGTGATGAATTGTTACTGCAACTATAATACTATGTATACGTTGCCTCATATGAATGTGCAAAGTGAGGGTGATTAAAAAGAGTATTACATATTATTTTATATATATCTGAAGAATCAACTAATATATAACACTTTGGTTAATAATTTAATGTTTATTATTCATTAGGCGCAATAGTCATTATTCCGATACATCGATTTGTTCTCTTCTTCTTTAATAAAAAATCGGTCTTTCACAACCAAGAAGATAATTCGCGAAGTAAGGGTGGGTTAACTAAAAACTTGAAATATTGGAGTCTTCTGGGATATTTTTAGCGAAAGTTTCCTCATCTATTCATTATATAGGAAGACGCTAAATTCACCCACCTAATCAATTCATTCACGAAAACGACATGTCTCCGTCAACAATTATCAAATATTATCAAATAAATTACAATCAAATATGTTGTTTGATGTTAATATGTTGCAAAAACAAAACATTGACTTAAAACATTGACTTAAGAATACAATGTACAAAAATAGTCATATTTATCTTCTATTTCCAGAGAGACTAAGGCCTGTGAATTTTAAAAAGGCACTACATTTCTGGTTAGAATAATCAGCCTTGAAAATACATAATTCAAATACAGTTGCGACAGAAATTGCTAAAATTGTACTTGCCTCAGGAGACACTTCCTCAATGAAGAAAAAATGATTCACTTATTAGTGAAATTTCCTGATACTAGTAAATAATTCTTATTCACGCTCATTTTTAGCGCATGGTCACATAATCAGAGATTCTAATGTTCCTTATGTGCTTCAGATGGATATAATACTTATCTGCGCACTGAACTTTTTGTGGAATAAATCCAGCCAGGTATCCATTGCACTACTGGAGAGACAACTGTAGATAAAATGCCTTCTCCAAGAACATACGCACATGCTGAGATTCGATTCCTCTTGACTAAGAGCCAAGTGCATCTACCATATTATCCCACGATGTTTCTGCATTGGTTATCACATTAGGTGTCTATACATTTTTATTGGTATTTAGGCAAAATCCGTCTTGGCAGTTATTCACCATCACTATTTATTGTGCCGAATTAAGCATTTGTGCAAACGAATGAATTGCATAGATCCTTGAAGATTGTTCATGATTCCTTGTTATAAAACTGCAGACCTTCTACATTCTACGACGACCGCCTTAATATATCTGGAGGACGGAAAAAATAACAGAGAATACCTTAATCACTAAAGCTTAAAGGGTTAAAAAAAATCGATACATGAATATAGTTTATTGCGGGCGGGTAGTGGAGCGATTCAATGTCGTGTAAAAGAAATTGAAAAGCGGTCCACACTGATTATTCATCGCAGATATGTGCAAAAACAGAACAACGTCATTACGTCAACAAGAAGCACGGAAAAGACTATTTTCAAGTAAGATTACTGCAAATCGCCTCTCAACAAATAACATGATATATACCCCTTTCTTGTCTTAAATCAGACATAACTCTGCTGGAATTTGCATGATTATATGTTAAATGTTAACCGACCAACTACCCTGGACAGCTCGACACACCTTTTTTTCCTCATGATTTTATGAACTAAATTGACTTATTTTACCCTGCATCGTTAAAAAACCCTTGAATTATGAATAAAAATGAATATACACTACTATACTGCCCAAAAATTAATCAGCCACCTCCTGTAAAAAGACGTGTTTGACATTTTTCTCTAATAATACAACCAAAAACTTTGTTCAATGAAATTGAAATCATCATTTCCAAACAAAAAATATTTGGAATGACTTATTTCTCTTAAAATCAATTAACAAAATGCATTTTAGTAATAATAATAAATCTTTTTACAGTCAATATTTGGTTGGTCCGCCTCTTGCCTTGATGGAGAAATTTACGCGTTTTGACATACTGCCAACAAGTTTCTTTAAATATTCAGCTGGGATGACTTTCCACACCTGTTCAAGTCTTTCCTGTAGGTATGCAGCATCCCTGTGTGTGTGTGTGTGTGTATGTATATATATATATATATATATATATATATGCATATAATGTATATGAATAATTTCTGACAAAAAAGTTACACAATGGAAGTAAACAGTGGGGTTAGAATCCATTTAGAAGTCAAAGTCTACATATACTTTAGACTGGTTATCTATAAAAAAAAATATACGAGAGAAACTATTATTGTAACCTTCGGTGTCGTTATTATTATGAAGAGCAAAATGAAATAAAAAAGCGTTCAGACAAATATTCCAATGGGGCGGGCTCTGTGGAAATCAATGACAAAAAATAAGACAACCAAAAAGCAAAGTCGACAACACTCGAATATGCTATTGAAACGATGACATCCTGAGTCTTCGTATATCTTCTATTTTCTTGCAGGTGGGACTCCGCTTCTATCTACGAGCGCCTTTGGCTACAGGGTATTTCCCAATTCCCATGTTTCGTTAAATTCTGATTTCCATAATATAAGTAAAGTAATATCTAATCGATGGAAGATTTCGCATTGTGGGATGATGACTTTACATTTTCTCAAATCCCAACCCTCATTAATTCAATGTGCCAGCTTTCATATCTTCTATATGAAATGACATCTGTCAGTCAACACCCTGGCGATTACCCTTAGGTTACAATCACAGCTTCTGAGTATAGCTCGTAAGAATCGAAGAAGGAAATTATGAAAAATTCACCTATGTGCAAGCATGCAATACAATGGCAAAAGTCACCTTTCTTTCCTACCCTTATTAGAGTTAAGTCAGTAAACAGTCACTGGGAATCAGTGGCGCAAATCCATTTTGAAATTCGGGGGGGTGGGGGGGACACCACATGATTTAACTGTCCGAAATGTCTGAAATTTTCTGACAACCAAAAAAAAAAGAAGAAGAAAAAAAAAAGGTTATCACATTCTCTGACAAGCAAAAGAAAAGTTCTTCAAAAAGGTGTGTGTGTGTGTGGGGGGGGGGGGGGGCATTGGCCTATCTTCAAAAAGGTGGGGGGACATGTCCTGTCCCCCTGGGTTTGCGCCCATGCTGGGAATAGAAAAATGTGGATACGGAGAAAATTGAACTCTATTTCTACGACGAGGTCCAAAGACATTGAACAAACGGAACACTCAAACCTCGGTCTAACTTTCCTGTGTTTAAATTAACCCCTTGACTACTGAATTATCTCATTCCAATAGGAGTTAATACAGGGATACCTCGGTTCTCGTAGGCAATGGGTTAACGTTAGACCGAGCTTGAACCCAGTGTATGGTTTAAATCTTAGAACGATACTTACCGTTTGCATAACAACAACAAAAATAGAAGTAACTGCTAAGCCTAGATGATAATACTTTAAGGTGAGGAGACAAAATACGTTTATCGCATAAGCCAATGTGTGGACTCATGTCAACTTGAATACGTGTTAAATGAGACGGATCCCCCCACACACACGCACACAAACTCCCCACGCCCTTATTATATTATTGCACAGCACAGTTATATGATTTCTGTGCAGAAACGGATATGAATAAATATTATGCACACAGGTTATAAAAAGTCACATTTTTGTCATCTTATGCGATTTTATTTCTTGATCGCATTCTTTTCATATGAAATCATTCGATACAGTACCTGCATGATTGTATTTTCCTCATTGATCTAAGGCACAGATATTGTAATGTATTCTATCTGGAACAGTGCTTTGCTCCAAAATGAACAGTATTCAGCGAGATAAAGGGTGGTAACATTTCCATCATGCAGAGCTCGATATAACGGAGAGAGCATCAAATAAGAGAGGAATGCAACACGCGAGAATTTTGGCATACACAAAAATCGATTGAGATCTCGATCAAAATTTGGAAATATCGGTCGCGGTTTCCCCTTTATTAGGCGATAACTAAACAGCACGTAAACTGCAGAAGATCTTTGAGTCGATAATGCAGGTCCCCTAGTTTATTGGCCTGCAGTGGTGCTAGAAAATAACCCAGTTCGTCTTGTTTGCAGTCTCAATAACCTATCTCCGTGGAAATGAGGATAATGCTCTGGATCTCCCCCAACTTATATTTGATTTATCGAAAATTTTCGTCAGGAGTTTATCTTTTTCTGCACGAGAGATGTGTCCCTAAGGAGAACCCAAGAACGCCCCTACTCCTCTCTATTTCAATATATGTCCCTTATGCTCCATCCTTCTTTAACACACATATACACAACACACACACACACACCTCCACACACACCCTCTCTCTCTCCCTCACTTTTCGTCCTTGTGCAACTCTTTTTTTCCCTTTTACTTCTCGCTATATTTGCTCCCTATCTCACTCACTCTAGAAGGGGGTATTTCCGCCCGAGCAAGCATGACCATAGACCGCTAAATAAGGTCCAGTGTACCTTTTGTCGCTGCTGGACAGATAAATGAACAACTGGGTTAAACGAATACTATTAGCATGGGCCTGGCTGAAACCTTACAATATGGTATTTTCTGCTTTGTATGAATCGATCGCGTCTTGATTCAGCTTGAAGATCGATATTAAAATTTTAAGCCACTCTACAAAACATGTGCATTGTTTTTAGTGCGCGTTAAGAAAACAGAGAAACACAAGATCCAATCCAAGTGCAATATTTATCACAAATAGGAATTTCTAGGTAATGAAGGCATTTTTGTTCTCTTTCAATTAAAACGTCAATTTCTTTTTTCCCTATTCTTTGAAATGACTTAACGAAAATCTATTGTTTTGGAATTTGCACTACTTTTCTTCTGACATGATTGTGTTCTGAATTTTGATTAAATTATCATGATTATTGACCTAAAAAACACGATTCAAGAAACATCATATCTTCCGGCATGTATACCTTATACTCCCTAGGTGTATGTAATACAATCACAACTTTGACCACTTGAGGGAAAATTCATGGCACAATAATTAACTCGATATGCATGCACATATTATACAATGTATTTAATGTATATAGTATCATCTGTACAGATTCAGACAGGCAAAAGACACGAAAGGAGAGATGTAGGCGGGAATAACGCAATTCCCATACAACTTTCTATAGTAAATCGTTTTTGGAATTACTTCTGCTATAAAGTATTACATCAACCTATTTCTTGTAGAGTGTCATAAAAGGATTTATTATATAGTCAAACCGTGTTTCTATAGTCGCTCTTTTTTTCTTTTTTGTTGTTGTTGGAAAAGCGTTGGATTTTGTCTTCATACGAAAACGGCACAGTAGCTTTTTTGAGTGATGAGGTTTTAGCTATAGTGAACAAGCAAGGTTACCGGTCTGTACCGTTCTGTAAAATCACCAAGAAAATTAACAAGCTCACTTCCAAAATACATAGCTCGAATGAAATGGTTATTATTAGAATAAATATCCTTACTATCATTAGGGCAACATAATCAGGTTTCCATATTCTTTCTTAGTCAAATGAAAATATTATTATTCAAGATGGCCTATGAATAAAAAGTAAAGTAGATATCGATTAGCAGAATATTACTTAAAGTAAGCTAGATTATTGTAATGGATTGTTGTTCGGAATGCCTGATTCTCTGATATCTAGGTTACAAAGAGTCCAGAATGCATGTGCAACACTTGTGCAACTCTTGTGAGAAAGCTGCATTGGTTGCCAGTTCGTCAAAGAATTTCATTCAAAATTTTGTTATTTGTGTATAAAACCTTGATTGGTGAAGGTCCTAGTTGTATAACAGAATTAATTCAACTCAAAGTCCAGTCACACAGTGATAGCTTGCGCAGTTCCAGAGATACATTATTGTTTCAAATTCCCCATGGCAAAACAAAAATCACTCTCTGGGACCGTGCATTTGCCATTGCTGCCCAAAACTATGGAATAGCCTGCCAATGGAAATTCGAAGCTCTTCATCCCTCAATGTCTTCAAATCCAAGTTAAAATCATATTTGTTCGGTTGAGATAATCTGTTTTTTTTTTAGAATTAAGAAAACGGAGCTCTGAATCAGCGCAGGTGAATATATTTTGCATAGCAGCTGCGCTATATAAATTTATGCTCATTATTATTATGATATCAGCACAATTTCAACTTAATAACCTATCCATGTCAACCATGAAATCAACAGAATCAAGCCAATCCATAATATCATTAAGAATGATGAATTTGCATGATAAGATTTACAACTGAGTAGATGCCTGGTTACAAATTATGTAATTAATCCTTACTAAACCGTGATCAAACATTGCAGTTTTGCATTATGATTATAAGAAACTAAATATTATATGATGTAGATGAACGATATAGATTAACAAATTAGAGAAATTACTTTTAGGCATACGACGGTATACTTCAGTGTGTTATGTTTTATGAAAAATATTTTGCAAATATGTTTACAAATACATTAATATCAGATTAACGAAATGACGACGCATCTTTAACAAAGCCGTAATAAACTGTATCATAGCATTATATATCATAGGACATAGTACATTTTCTGCAATGAAGAACGAGATGATTGTAAGCCTATATGCGTACACTTAAGTATGTGCGATCGCGCGAGAGTGGGTGTGTGTGTGTGTGTTTGTGCGTGATTGATCGACAGGCATTTATTAGGGTCTAAGACTCGGGTATTAAAACGATTTCTTTGATACCCAGTTATTGTGTTCCACATCGAGCGTCCTTGTCTAATAAAAATGCTAGTATATTTGAAAATGAAAGCTCGATCGAAGGGGAGAAAATAAGGAGAAAAACCTCAACCCTGGGAACATCTTGCTGATGGCATCAATTATAATCGCTGGGTATTTTCAATGATTCATTGTACTGCGGATAACCTTGGTCAACTTTAATCTAGGGCCCTTGGTGATTCCATGTGGAGCATTGTTAGTACGGTTGTAATAGGAATAAAGAAGAATAGATCTGTAAGTAAACCTACGGAGTGAATATCTCGATAATGAATTATATTTTTTAGCTACGATCATAATGACGATTTTTTATTTGTCCCCAGCATTGAACAAATTTCCTGATCTCTACTTTCTGGATTGACAAGCTAAGAGTGCAGTTACTGTTGAATATCATCAATTATAAGAAAAAATATGTATTTTTGAAGTTGGCGTTAATCAGTTTCATGTGAAAACATTTTAACGTTGAAAACATTTCTCGAGGTTTCTATATGAAGTCGGTTGTGCTTACAAAATTTGTCTCAATAGACGCATCGCAGGCAAGAGGTCAAACGAAGCAAGAAAATGCTTATTAATCCGGCGAGAGTATGAAGTTCATGGCGTGGAAAGTTGCTATGATCTGGCGCCAGGCTTCAATGAATAATGTAATGCCGATAAAATACCACTGGTAAAAGATCACTGGCAGTTTGTTCATGACGATCATCTCTCATGAGGTATTGGAAATATCTACATACATACAAAAAATTATATTTAAGGCTTGAAAAATTAAAATTATTTTTGGATTGTGCGACAAGGTGAGTTCTAATAACGTATAAAGATTGGTACAATTTCTTTATTATTTTTTATGAACTGCTAGCTCAGTTAATTTTAATTTCTCTGGTATAAATTTCTATAATATAGCATGCGACATCTACTCTTGAATATGGAGTAAGTTTAGCTTGACTCTGTTAGAATTAGTTTCCACATTGCCATAACTAAAGATTAGGCCTACATTTGAATTATAAAAAAATGGGCTCTTCATAATCATCTCAATGACTACCAAAGGATGCCACATTTTGATTCTCCCGTAAATCTTCTCAATCCCCAATACAATTACCATTCGAGTCTTCTTCATCAATCTACGTTACATGGGAACAAGTAATGACAGAAGCAGCAAAACTGATTTATACCATTGCATCTCGCTCATAATTTTATTAAACATATCAGTTATGTCTGATGTTTCGAGCTGGAAAACATAATTGAGGCCTTTTGATCTTTGGGAAATTATAAAATCATTTCACAATTCTGAAGGTCAGAAAGCCGAGCCCTGTAATCTTTTCTGTACCCCGGAGCAAATAAAAAAGTGGGAAAAAATCATTCTCTTTCATAAGAACTGAACTAAAGCACCTGCTCTCTCGGGGAAAAAAATGTGGCGCTGCGAGACATCTATAAGTGGGCATCGACGAAACTCGATCAACGTTATTGGCAATACAAGATCAAATCAATATGAATTCAATAACCCTTGTCGTAAGGTAGGAAGTCGTTGACGATGGAATTCGTGTACGTGCTGGTGGCACTGAAAGGTGATGCTTTGAATCAGTTATTTTTAAAGCAAAACCTTGCACAAAAGAGCCTCTCGTTTTAGGGAAAGGAACCCTCAGAGATGTAAGCTGATTCTATAGTACACGTAGTGCATTAAACAAACAAAGACATCTGATAATTCACAATTTGACTGGAGGAAGGAACTTGATCAAACCCCAAAACTGCAAAGTCCATACATTTTACCAACCTTTACTACACATGCACAATCTGGGCTCTGATTTGTAATTGGATTATCTTCATTTTTATTTAGACAAATGATACTGATCCATTCCACCCTTATTGGATACTTCCAATGTCTTATTACTATTACTATTATTATAATCATCATTATTATAATTATTATTATCATCATCACTGTCATCTTTTTCTATTTTTTTATTAAACTACTGTCATTCAGCTGATATATCTATAACGTAATAAAACTAACACTTTCAAACTGCAAACTTTAATATCTTATAATTAATTGCAAACACTTTTTTATATAGAGCTAAAATCATTCTTTTAAAATGATTTATTGTCATGGTTTCACACCTAAATACCTTTTCTTTCCTCATTTTTTAAAACTGTCGTCTTGAAAGTACTTGACACGTCTTAAGTAGATGTGAACACATTATCAATAAATATGTTACTTTCTATAGATTAAAGTGGGGATTGCGCTTGAAAGAATATTTATCTAATTTTTCATTCAAAGTATCAAATTATAGGTCGAGAAATTTTCACCTGCCTAGGCCTATATGAAAAAAAAATCCCAACAACAACAACAACTGAATACTAACGTAATGATTGTTGGCCTGTGTGTATAGTAATCAAAGATTGATGATTACAAACGATTACAGAAGAAGCACTTATTCACTGTTTTCAAATTCAATTCTCTCTTGAACTCAGCAGAAATTTTGAGTGTTTTTCATGGGGATGACAATGCGCCAATTTCTAGCCACAGCAGCTTTAAGCCATCGGTAGATCAAGAACGTTATTAAATTTACAAAGCTGTCTGGCGTTAATGAATTGAATGATAATTTCAGTAACATCATTGTGTTCTTTGTTACATTCTGATTATATTATATTCAATTGCAACTGAAATGACCTTGCAAACTTAACGCGAGTCAGTGACAGCTTAATAATTATCCATGCTTTTTGTGATTATAGCCCAAAGTGCAATGTAATACCGTTACCGCTCAGGTGAAATTGCTCTTCTTTTCTAACTGGTCGGGTGAATCCGCTTTCTATGGATTTAATTAGATAGCGGGGAGGAAATGGCTTTTAAGTATATGCTTTTTAATAATAAGATGCCACCTTTTCCTCCTTACCGGTTGTACTTGTATTTCTCTATCTGAATCTCTTCATATCAGTTCTGTATTTCATCATCTTATATTAAGCAGTGGAGGAATCGACAGAAATCAAATTGGTTCAAACAAAACATGTCATATCAAAACTTGCTGTCCACAAAAACCCATCCTTTCGATATAGATACCCCTGCCCCCCCCCAAAAAAAATAGAACATTAATAACTGTAACGTAAGATGATGTTGCAAACCCTTGTCGTATGCAACAACTTTGCGAATTCATATTCGTAGCTATAATATTCTTTATTAATATATATTAAATTGCTTATTTGTAAATCAAGGTGCACCTTCAAGCTCGGAAAGCGTATGGCAGAGACATTACCAAACTAAAAATATCACAAATATTATAAAAGGGACAGACTAAGACCGTGAGTAACCTTTCCAGATGAGTAAAAGTTTAATGAATATGAACCTTAAGTGATGAAGACCAATTTTTATTAGGTGAGACCAGTAGGAAGTGTTGAATGCAAGGTAGCATGTTATTGGTATCACAAGTCATCAATTCTTGAGCAAGGTTCCTAAGAATACTCTAAGATGTTTCAGTTAATTCACATTTATGACGACTTTTTTTCCAAAAGGTTGCAAAACTTCGTGTTTATAGCGATTTTCGTTTACGGATGTAGAAAGAGATTGCACTGATCTTCTTTTTTTTAAAACCCTTATCCGTAACTTTCTGTTTTAAAGACCGTCAGAGCCTTTAATAAAATCTGATGAATGGACATTATCTTCTACAACTTGAAGTGTGTATAAATACGCAACTTTGCCTTTCACAATGAAGTGAAAATTTCGGCCAAAAAGTGATCAACTTACCTTTTCTCGAGGCACCGAATCTAACGTACACCTTTTTCCCGCGTAGCTCTTGCCTATTCTCCACTGTTCTTTCAAGCAACGCGAACCATTGAATTCTCTTCCACCTTGTTCCCACTCACCAATGATCAAACGGTATGTTTTGTCCACTCTCTTAACATCTAAAAAACTCTCCTGGTGTTATCCTCCGCGCGATCGAATCAAGTTTTAGAAGCCGCTGTGATCGGTTGCCCTGCTCTTCATTTTCTCCACCGTATTTATGCGGGAGGCGGTTCCTAGCGCGTGACGTCATGATCAATTCAGTCTCCGGCGTTCGTTTCATAAAGACACTATTACTTTAGTTTGCGCGTGCGCACAGCATGTCGCCCACGAGGAAAAAATATACCGTCAATTTGATATATTCAATCGAGTTTCATTATACCTTTAGAAAATAAGAACGAGAGACATGGCTTAATGAATCCCACTCGTTATATTTTTGAGTGAGATATCAAGATAAGCGAAGGCTCGAATAACAAATCAAACAATGGTTCGAGTAGGCAATGGCTGCTACCTCTGTTTGCGGATAAATAGTCAAAGCAAATCATTCCCAGAAAATGAATAATAAAACCCACCTTGTAGACCTATAATAGAATGGATTGGTCGCACTACTTCTCACAATATTCATCTCTGCCAAATGGTTTCTCCAATGGAACAAGTCATTCAATCAATAAACTGCACAACTGAAATACTCTTTAGTGTATATAGAGCAACTTCTGTTCATCCGAATCTGTCATTCTCAGTTCAGTTAGAGGCCTCAAAACATCTGAGAATTATTTTATTATAACGACAACAACGAAAAGAAAGAAAGAAAGAAAGAAAGTATTTAAGGTCAAGACAAGAATTCACTCCAGAAACTGCATTCGCAGAATTTTGCTAGTCTCCGCTATAATGTATAAAAAATATATATTAGTGTTCCGCTTGCTGAAATAGATTTCCTTCACAATCAGTAATTGGTACATGTATGAGCAAAGTATGAAGACATGTATGATGGGGAGCCATATGTCTGCGCACCTGATAATGAACAAGAATTTCTCCAATATTCCTCTGATGCTTAATTTTTATTATTCCTGATATTCTAAAGAGTAAGTTTGCAAAAAATCTCATCAAGATTAGAAATAACAACAATGCCATTTTCACAAGAAACGGCGGCCGTGTCATTTCAACGTTAAAAAACCCCCAATGGTGCCCATGTCTGCGCACTCATTCATTTTACACGCAGTTTGGGAGTTTTGACGTGAAAGAAAACATTTTGAGGCTTGTGAATTAAATATCTGAAATAAGACCCGTTTTAATAATTTTGACTAATTTTTTTGCATGAATACCGAGTGATATATTAAAGATGAAACGTTTTTGTTCGTTGAGTGTTTTGTTTTATCAGAATCGCACAGTTACGCGTGTGCGCAAACATGGGCACTGCGCAGACTTGGGCACTCTAGCCATACATTTTGTGGATTGTGCACTAGCTATTAGACAAAATAAATAAGGCATTTAGTAAAATACGTTTATACATGTGCAGCTAATATACTATTAATACATGCGTTGGTGCGATCTGGCAATACAAAGGTTTTTATCGTGGTGTACTATACGCACGAGGCGCAAGCCGAGTGTGTTTGACACCACGATAAAAACCTGCGTGTTGCCAGATCACACTAACGCACGAACTCGCAACCATGTATTAATACTTTTTTTAAACGGGTCGGCAATATGATTATGAAGTCTATAAAAATGGTTACGACCCCATAGAAACGCCAAGAGTTGCACAGTCATGGTGGCTGCCATTTGCTTTCCTGGATGACATCACAGAAGCGCAGCCAACAAAATTCATGCGCGTTCCAGTGCGCGCATGTAATCCCTGCGCTAAAATGACAATTAAACTACGCGATCTCATTGTTTTAAGTTTGCACGCACCAGAGGTATGCGTACACGCAGCTCAGTCGTGCTTTAGAGCCTTTTTGCCGTACGTTATCACTTTTTTTTACACGGTCACGTGGTGTTATTTGACCAATCAGGATGGCTACATTCTTGAAACCGTTTTATAATTACCTTTAATTTTAATATACTAATTAATAAATAATAAACGAATAAAATAAATACAATTAATTACTATCTTCACATGTTAAAAAAGCAAAACTAAAGGTAGTTTTAATATTTGTAAAGAATTATGGGAAATTATGGGAAAAATAATGGCAGACAGATTATATCAACAAAGACAAAATATCGATATGATCATACTGCTTCATAACGCGTTTTTCACATGCACTTCAGACTCGAAGGATTAAAAAAAAAATCCCTTGTGCTTGAAATCTACAATGTCAAAATTTCCCGCAGAAAGGATACTCTGTAGTTTTCGATTTAATTTGAATAGTTGCAAAATCATTCATTGGTATTGACAGAAATTCGTTTGAGTGGAAGGTGCACAGACGCATGAATTGAATTTCTGATTTGTCATTGTATTTTTTTTAAATCCTTTTCCTCATTATGTGTAGATGGCAAATAATTTGTTCTATGAGAAGCAGAAGAACATTAATTCTATATAAAGGAATATATAAGATAGCGCCATTCATGCAGTTCTGAGCTAGCAGAATTAAGCTGCTCTATAATAATACAGATATACGAGTATTATATCAAAGCTGTATTTCAACGTTTTCAAGTGCCAAAACGGTATAGGGGGGAGTTGTAAATAGTGGGGTAGTGACATTCGATTCGATAGCGATCGATCCTTAAGTCATTAAAGTCACCAAACATTATTTTAGCTCTTTGATTTTCCTCGAACCTCCTTTGATCTGTGATCTTATTTTTGGACTGAAGTTCTTCTTTAAGATATTGACATTACCAAAATTGATATAAAGTGTAGTGGGTAGTAAGATTATAAAAAGAGAAAATGTAGATATCTAAGGTGGTTTACCAAGATGGCTGAGAAGGATAGCACCAAGAAGGTCACCAAGAAGAAGCCGGCAACACACCCACCTGCTGCCGAAATGATAACTTTTCCACGGTGCCGCATCTTCTCGTTTACCATGTTTACAAACCCTTGCGATATACTGACTTTGATATCTACATGTATAATTTGAAAAAATGACGGCAGGGTGGGAATGTGTTGAATATATATATATATATATATATATATAATTTAAAGTAAGATAAAGTTCACTCCGAGAATTCTTCGGGTGGAATTTTTTAATTTTTAATTTTTTAATTCTTCAGATTCCACCTGAAGAATTAAACGAAAGCGCTTGTGGAAGCAAACCTGCGGATATCTACTATGTCTTTATTCTCGGAGTGAACTTTATCTTACTTTAAATTATTTTTTCTATACGTTCTCCGATCTACATTTCTTTACAACTATATATATATATATATATATATATATATATATATATATATATTTGAAGTGGAAATGTCTTACATTCTAGTCGCATTCATAAGATACATATCGGTTCTTTTCAACTCCGGTTTGTACATTCTAAACATAAAGAATTCTCGATGTTTAGTGAATTCTTACTGATTGATGGATAGATATTTATTTTTTATGTGTTTGTTCAGTCTTTCATGTAATACAACTCTTAAGAGTATTATATCTCATCTTTGATTAAGGTACATAGAAAATATTGATAGGGAATTTTAGTCCAAGTCCGGGGGGGGGGGGGGGGGGGGGGGCTGGGAGCTGCAGCTCCCTTTAAGAATTTTATGTTACCCATATTCGGGAAAACGCTACCTTGTATTTATTCAAATACCCCAGTATTGTTTCATCGGTGTACAAGTGAGCAGTGCAGCAGGGTAAACTCTTCATGAAACCAACCCACTTCAGAAACGAAGCCTTTCTTCGCATATCAAGGCAAAACCAAAAGCAGCCAGGCAATTTTAATAATACCCCGTGATTTGAGCCCGTCATACTCGTCATAGCAAAGATCTAATTCCTCCATCAAGAATGACGCTATCGCATCATTTCATCGAAGCTCCTCGCGATGAAGATGTCATCAATTTCCCCCGGAACAGAAAGGTCATAAGCATGACAAGGCGGATGGGGAGGAACTCCTCCAAACACTCGCACCACGTGCACAGAAATCCGAGCAGCTCCCGATAGCACACTTAGATAACTGAGAAACTCGATGCCTCCACACCGACCTAAAGGGCAATAGACTTTGAAAAATCGTGACATATTTTTCAATAAAGCGATTTTCACAAAATTGACGGCCTGTAGAGAGACGGATTTAAGTTGAATTTTAAGTAGATTGTGATGTTCAAGGTTAGCAAATAAGAGAGTAAATTCTTATATCTTGGAGTGAGAGTACATCAAAACAGAACTCAACGATTGCCGAGTTTTCATAATGAGTAGGTTATTTAAAAACATATCGTTTTAAAATACATTTGAATGATGTAAACTAATCATTTCGAATACACTTAATTTAATTACTTCAGTAGATAAGATAGATTTAAAGGTGTTATGTAATAGGACAATGAAATAATCGGACCAAACTTTTGTGAAATTGAGTGGGGAGTTTCTTTCTAAAAATGTAAGGATATCTTTAGATATTTCATTGAAAATGTGATTTTATAGTGTTTAACATTTTGACGAAAAGTTAGGAGTGAAAATTAAAGACAAGATTAATTTTAATACAATCCTCACACCCGAAATGATTGCTGATCATAAGTTCAAAGTAACTACACTGGAATTGAAAATCCAAGAATACAGTATTGTCTGCATGCAAATTATTAAGTCTTTTACCCTTTTTGTTATACACACATATATAAATATGTAATATATGAAAACTATTCATAGTCATATAAATGCAATTTACCTTCAACTTGATTGGCTACACAAACAGTTTGATTATCTTATTATGGAAAAGCCAACCCCGATGGGGCAATAAAAGTGATTATCGCAAAATGATTTGGCTGCGATTGATATTATAATGTCCTCGGCCCCAAAATAATATCTAATTCACAAAAATAATAAAATTCTAAATATGGCATATTGTGCTACCTAGCCCTCTTCAGTTTGAATTATGATTTAAAAAAATTATCCTATACAAATTCAAACTGCCGCTAGGGTTAATACTCGAGTTACTCGACGGTCATAAAAAGAACTTTTCTTATAATGCTTATTGAAATAAAAAGAAAAATAGAAAATTGCATTTCCTCTTCAAAAAGGGCACCCATTAACGTCACTGACAAAACCAAAATACGTATGGAAATTCTTTAATAGAGCTGTTTCCCACAATTAGGCCAGCACAAAATGTTTGAAAATGCCCTCTTCATAGAAAGCACTAAAACGAATTATTTTATTGGTAAAAAAAGATATCTTGCCATTAGCGTGAATGTAAGAGATCTCTAATAAAGCTCACATCCGCACGAATGTTGTTTTGCAGCTTCTCAAATAAGAGGTAAAAATATGTATATAAGATTCAATAAATGATTAGCTGATGAAAAGGGCAATTTATTTTAACCAAAAACAGAAAAAAAGAAAACACAGTAGAAATTCACCACGATTTCAGGCCGGAAAGCAAATTGCAAAATGTGTCAACGTTGGTTGAAAATACAAACATGGCAAATTCAGGAACACCTACTCCTTAGGTTACATGTCGTTTTTCCGAAGGTTCATAATTCCAAAGGTTCGTTTTTCCGAAGGTTCGTTACTCCGACGGTTCGTAATTCCGAACGTTCATAATTCCGAAAATGAAAAAGGTTCATAATTTCGGAAATGAAATATGGTTCATAATTCCGAAAATGAAATAGGGTTCGTAAATCCGAAAATGAAATAGGGTTCGAGTAATTCCGAAAATGGAAAAGGACTCATATTTACGAAGGTTCGTAATTCCGAAAAGTTATCCGTGTAGGACTCTATTGCATTTTCGGAATTACGGACCTTCGGAATTATGAGTCCTATTTCGTTTTCGGAATTTTGAACCCTTTTTCATTTTCGGATTTACGAACCCTATTTCATTTTCGGAATTACGTTATAACATTTACTTTAGAAAACAATATGTAAAACAAAGTTCATATGCGTTATGTTTGAATGATGAGTTTCTTCTACAAAGTAAATACTTTATATGATTTGTGAATTGGTATCGAAAAATAAACGAATCTTGAATCTTGAATCTTGAACCTTCGTAATTTCAGCCCTATTTCATTTTCGGAATTTACGAACCGTCGGAGAAATTAATCAATTTTTCGGAATTATGAACCCTATTTCATTTTCGGAATTATAAACCCCCTTCTATGGGAAATTTGTGTTTCGGAATTATGAACCTTCGGAAAAACGAACCTTCGGAAAACTAGTACACCCACTCCTTAATGATTAGTAGTAGGACAGCACCCCTGCGGGTAAAGAATAGGCCTAAATTGGCAATGGCGATGGATCAACAGACAGTGACACTTTTGGTGTTTTAAGATATCAGCGCCACCCTTAATACTGTCGTTCATCCTATACATATAGCAGTCCAATTTGGGGATAAGGGATTTTCTTGATTACAGTTACATATTTGTGATTGAAAATAACAAAAAAGTGAATGTTTACCCCACATCGAAGAAATATGAAATGGGGAATGCCACAAGGTTCATGGCGCGGGCCTCTCATTTTCTTGCTTTATTAATCAATTATGCGTATTCTTCTCAGTCCATATTCTGTCATTGCTGTGAAGATGATGCGAAATTATTGTCATTTCAAGGAACATTGAGAGTGATCTATAGGAAGAAGCTGCATGATATTAAAACAGACTTCCTAAGCAAGGGAAGTCATCAAAGCTGAAAATTGGTTATATAAAGGATGGACAATTTTAAAGTCAAATAGTCCATGGTTGCAAAAGAAAAGATCAAAATGCTTACTGTGTCTCTACTGCAGTGTCGACTGGCGACGGTATCACACTGCGTGAGAGAAAGAAGCTTATGCTGTCACCAGTAAGAAAAATGTCGAATCTGTATCACCGCACTCTCTACGAGACATCAGATAGGCCTAAGCATTTAGGTTGTCAGAAACCACTTTAGTTAGATAGTTAGTCACGTAAGATCCTGAATATCTAAATAAGTCAGTTTTGGAAGCAGTGAGAACAATATTAGCTAACTATGATCTATATACTACATGTACTTTATTGTACAGGCGACAGTAAAATGGGAGAGTTATTTTCTTAGTTTTATGATGTCATTTATTGCAAATAATTTTTGATGAATGATTGCCGAAATACGGGGATACTTTGTATTATTGATATATGAATCTATACTACACAAGATAAGAGTATTCCCTTTCCGACTGTAGAACGTTTCACCCGCTAAAACGATCGTCCAACGAGGTTTTGCCTAGAGGAAGAGAGCTTTAAGTTAGACTGAGTGTCAAATGATCAAAGTTATTTTAACAGAGTCGTGTTGCATTCCACCAATATTACCCCTAGCAGAAATCTCTATTGGTTATCCTAACCTTTTGGTATTTTGACGTCCGCGCACGTGAATCTCTGGCAAGAATGGGTTTGGCTCGAGAGAGTGCCTAGAGTATCTTCTCCACAGAGAGTATGAAGACACCTTTTCTAAATAGCTTGCGGGAACAGTGACAAATCAAACCCTTGCGCTGAGATGTCTGCCAATACACCGTGCGTGACATCGAACAATCGACGCCTCGGCAATACCATCGGTGTTGAAAGAGGAGCAAGGCAAGCTTGCCTATCAAATAGTGCTCATTTCAATGACGTGAGGATTCGAGCGCTAATAAAGGATTTATGTCTTTCATCCCCCAGGTTTTTTTCTTTCTTTTTGGCTTCCAGGGGGGAAAGATGAAGAGAGATTGTGATCTGAACGTTGGAGATCTTTCGACAACATTTATTGTCATCACTATTCACTATAACCATTTGTTAGACCGTATTATTAACTACTATACGTATCGTTAGCGCCACTGCTAAACATCGAGTGCGTAGTCTGCAAACAGAGCCTGTATATGGACACTTCAACACAATTTTGTGTTACTTAAAGGTTGACTAAATTAGAGAAAAAATGGGTGCTCTTTCCATGTAGTTTTGCCTTCTAATCACGAATCTGCCAATCGATTGTCCAAATTATGTCTCGTTTTGGCGAAAAAGGGGAAAAAGTAGAGGTTTTGGGACCGTTCCTTAAAACTCGTGAGCTGATTGGCTAACCCCAAGTGACGTATGAAAAGTAAGAGGCACAAGATCTGCAGGCTGCAGCATATAATATTGCACACAGAATGCGGTATTTGACCCCTCTGTTCAACGGACAATTTATGAAAATAGGAAATTAATCAATAATATAATCTTAGGAGTGAATAATCATTAGCAATATAATTTCTACAAGATCAGAAAACGCTTTTGCGTTTTTTAGCTTTTCTTTTGAACAATGTTCTCATCCAACTGAGCTTGCCGAACGAAAGTTTTGCATTGGTCATAAACGCGTGCACAGCCGTTTTATGCGTCTGTATGATTGTACAATGTCCTGCACATCTTTAGTACGGCAGTGACTATGTTCCCCTCGTGCATAGCGACTGGTGAACGCTTTTGTTTTGTTTATTTCACTTACGGTTTTTTTACTTCGCTTTACATAGTACATTAGTACTTAGTACTGACCTAGATTTTGGCTGAATTCGAGTAACTTATATATAGAGAGAGGAAAAGTGCCCGCGATTCCGAGTTGGAGGACTTTTCTGAGCCATGCAGATACGAACTCTGATTTACTGGCAGATGATTTATCAGACCCCGAAGGCAAAGAAGCTCGAGTGGCAAGGGGAAATTCGACCATATTATATGTTTGAACCCCTCGCAGAATATGGTGAAGGGCCGTGGGTGAAGTAACTCCAGGGAGCTCCAACGCGTTGGAGCTCCCTGGAGTTACGGGTGAAGTAGACCGAAAATGCTGTCTCTCGTTCGTTAGGTCGTCTTAGCTAACGAGCGAGAGACAGAATTTTCGGTCTACGGGTGAAGCTGCTGCAGCTGTTGTCGTTGAAAAACAGATTAGAAGAGTTGACTCCAAGTCTGATCGTTGGAATAGCTGAATCTTTTAGCTAGCTTATCCTTCTCTTCATGCCAAATTCGGAATACAGGCCAGGATGCTCAAAATCATCTTCGGCAAAGTGATCGCTGCTGATTGTACTCCACTCACTTGGCCGGCCCTTGCCACTCTGCCCGCGTGAGCTTTACATTTGCGACCCACAATTTCCGTAGATTTTCATCTTTAGGAAAATGATGTAGGCTTACACCATCTTTAGGGGTCTTGCTACAGCCCGCAACTATACACCGATTAGGCATTATTGATGAAACCGTGTCCCAAAATCAAAGTTATTGTGAGGAATTAAACCGCGAAAATACGCAATGCAAATGGTCGATGCGGTGAATATCATGCTCGGCACCGGGCTGGGCCTGCCGGGGGCATCCGGGCGCGCACGGTATAGGTTAGTGGAATATTTTCCCTTACTTTTCATGCGTCACAGATCACGTGACCACGATGTCGCTTCGATGGGTTTTTTTAGGGGCGGGGCTTATGACTGTGTAAATCAGCAAAAATATACTTTTCAAATGATTATAAAATATGACTGAATGCATAAAAAATTGTGTGATGGATATTTTTGGCTCCTGATGACACCTTCCTACGAAAAATGGGCAATTATTTTTTTATTTTAGTGACCCTTTAAGCATGCAAACCTAGACATGCTTGACAACGGTTCAGTCAAATGGGTTAGAATTCGAACTGACAGGATGGGGCTTTAACATAGATTGGTAGGCCTATTCCTGAAATGATTGAAATGATAATATATTTCTTCATGATAACAATTGTTAAGTTCACTGGAAAAATATTGCCATCTTGTACTTCACAGTAGTGTATGCTTCCTATGTTAATTACATTCATGTTGATATTGTTATGTTAAAAAGCGAAAAAGTGTTTGAAATTTTAAACAAATAAACATATGGATTAAAGTAAATAAATATTCAAATGATTTGAAAATTAGTTTAACAAATTCCTAATCATCTTTTCATTTCTTATAAGGCGATATTGTATTTGCAATGTAAAAGTTCCAAATTCATGATTTGATAAGGAGATCAGGAAAATACAACCATAACAACAAACTCTGTGTTAGAAGAAACCGATACAAAATTTCCAGTCATATATTCATCACTTTCGATCATCCCTCATTTATTATCATGGAAGATTTTGACCCGCTGATGGCGGTGGAAAAACAGAAACACAAATTTCTTCATTAAGAAGAAAAAAGAATTGACTGACATATTTGATGCAGACTTGACCAAACTGTTGAAAATAAAGGACTTCAGTCCTATAGTTTCCTTAGCCTTCCACGAGATCACGTGGGACTTTATCATCTTGTAAAAATGAATACTGCATTTCTACGTTACTGCCTCTTCTTTTCGCAGTTTACGGAGAAATATGAAATTCCTTAGCTCTTATAAGATAATAGAAATCGGAAGAGACGTAGATAAATATAAAAATAGTCACATATCGTTTATATACTAAGTATTCACAAGCAACTTTATTATTTCTTCTTGATATACAATCATCCTAGAAAAAACGAAACCCTAAAACAAAAGCTTGCTGTGTTCAAACTATGAGCCTTATGAATACAATTATTGCTTTTCCATAAAGAAGAAGTAATATACTTTCAAATGATACGTTGATGGCATTAATCCATACACACTTCGTAGAGTAACAATGGTTTGAAAATAAATCTGTGCCAGATTTTAGTTAACCATGAAAACGTTAGTATGACGTGAGTACAAACATAGGGAAATGTCAATATTTAAAAAATACGCGAGATTCCCATTGTGTGATGATATGCATCTAATCAGAACGTTATAGAAACATTTCAGAAATATTACATGGTACAAAATAATGACCCTGAAATGACCCCGCTTTGTGCGTGCATCTGTTTTGGTGGACACGCTACTTCGTTAAGAGGTGTCGTGGTCTAGACAAGACATTCATCTACATTTGCCACTCTCCACCCAGGTGAAGTAAATGGGTACCCGGTAGGAAAAAATTCCTTGAATGCCTTAGCGCCTATCATGGCAGCTCGGCTAAAGCCGGGGTAATAATGTGATACTTTGTATTAAGCGCAGTAGAGTATATTTGTATAGTAGCTGCGCTATATAAATGGACATATTATTATTAACAACTGAAATTATCCTAGCTTTAAAAGGATACTCAATACGACCTATATTGTTCTTATATTTAAAGAAATATAATCGATCAAATTCGAGTTTCCTTACTTTATGTGCTGGGCCCATATATTTCATACTTAAAACAAAAAAAGAAGCACCATTTGTAACACACATTCGAGGGAGGGAGGGGCTGACTTTTGCAGTGGAAATAATAATTTTTCAATTTAATAACCTTAGCTGTTTTAAGGCACCAAAATTCTATGTGGAACGTAGCCGTCTTCCATTAAGAAAAGCATGTCTTTCCTGTTAAAAATATAGACAAGGTCAGGAATATATAGCGAAGATAGATGTCATAGAAATTGCATGTATTAATATTGATATTTATTGCAGGCCCTCAGGAAGAACAGCACTGAAGCTGATGAGTCTTCCCTGGGTAAACAAAATTAACATTATTATTATTATTATTATTATTATTATTATTATTATTATTATTATTATTGTGAATGGAGAAAAAATGAAATAATTTGTTAACCGAACACTTCTTTGAGGAGAGAATCGTTAAAGGCGCAAGATAATAATAATAATGATAATGATTAGGACCTATCTACGTAAGATAGCCAAGTCAGTATTAATATTGCTCTTCCTGCGGGCTCTGCAAGTAATATTAACCCGGCATTGCAAGGTAATACACCCTGTTGGTCGACAGGGACTTAATGAGGGCAAAACACCTTGTCCAAGGTTGAAAGCACTGGGTGCGAGGATCGAACCCTGGGACCTTTCATATGCGAGTCAGGAACCTTCACTAATATACACGGTGCTCCCAATGTTCTACGAAGTTAAATTAATGAAGTCTCTGAATAAGTTCCGCTATGATCTATGCGAGCTGCATTTATTATTTTGCTATGTTCGTGTTTGTTTCCTTAAAAGCATTATTAACAATCCCTGCTCTTTGTTGCCAGATAATAATGCTTACACCTTGGGGAGACCAAACCTTGAGTTCCCATTGTAATCAGGGGATAATTTATTGCTTATAGGCAGGGAAAAAATTACAATGGCGGATGCTACTATTTTTACACCCCAAAGTGTGATTGGAATAATCAACCAAGCGGTCAAGGTTGAATACTTATTGCTTAATGATGGAATATGGTAGTAATATCGCGTGGCAGTAATTGACACCAAAGAACTGCTGTTTCATCGAGTTGTTACTAGCCTTTTGACAAGGCCTCGTGACTTGGCTATTTTCCTCGTCATGCTGTGCCTGAGATGAGACTAGCCGGCGACGAAAAGAATCAACACGGCCCTGGTGAACGCGCGATCGAGCGACTTTAGTCCACAGAACTCCAAAAGACGTCTTTAGGAGTTCTGTGCTTTAGTCGCGAGGCCTTTTGGAACCTGGGTTTCCATCGTCCGATATGAATTATTCACGAGTTGACATTCGTATGCTTAAACACGCCTACCGAGGATTATCGACCAATCACAACGGTATCTGCGGGGCTTGCTTTCCATGATTGATGTAGCTTGCACGGGCCGCAGCGCCGGGTGCCGAGCGAGCTAGCTAGCTCCAGATGAAGGCGAATTTGCATACCAAATTTATGCTGACGTCATGCGAAGATACGTTCGCTGATTGGCTCCTACCTATAAGGTAGCAGATCCTCGCTAGGAACAAAGGATAGCATAAGAAATACAGGCCAGGTTCCAAAAGGCCCTCGGACTCACGTCGCTCGATCGCGCATTCACCGGGCTGGGCGGCTACTCTTGTTATGCAGCCACTACTAGCTTACTTGCCGAGAAAAATAGCCAAGTCACGAGGGCCTTGTCAAAAGGCTAAGTTGTTACTTGCTAGCATGTTTTATATATACTAGCAGAAGCAGCCCGTGGACATCCACGGGCGCTAGCTGTGTTTATGATTAATCACCGTACCGTATATTTGTTACAATAATCAAGTGAATAAATAAAAAAGTCGGTTGGCGGACCGGGGGGGGGGGGGTGCTTCTGGCCCGTGCCATCCCCACCCCCCCCCCCGTTCAATGGCAGGAAAGTATGCATTTTGACCATAGACGATCCGCCCTTTTGTTGATTGTGCCCCACCCCCTTTTAGAATGAAACCTTCTTTTTTTTTTGCTTGTCAGAGAATTATAGAGGGACCCCCATAACCACCCCCTCCTGAGCGAATTTTCTAGGTCTGACGAAAAAAAAATTCTCGCCACCCCCCCCCCCCCCCCTGATAGCAGAAAGTGGTAAAAATTACGTGATAATTACGTCGTGGTTTTCGTCTTTTTTACGTCCTGTAATTACGTCAATAAGACGACAACTTGCACCAACGCAAGACGTCAAGAGGACGTCTTATTTTGACGTCATCTGTACACTATAAAAACTGAAGTGCTGTATATAGCACTTTTTGAGGGCATGCATAGGGACTGCACTCAGAGTGCTATTGAATGCACACAGCGTGCTATTTTAGCACTTTCACGGGAGCTGGACCGGCTCCTTAAACTGCTAAACATTCATTAAAAAAAATGATTTGGGCGAGCTTCGAACCAGGGTCCGCTGATCGAGAATTGCTGGCATTACCGCTAGACTAACTCACATTGTACGATTTAGAGCAGATCATATTGTTACATAGTGAATTTACGACACCACATAGTTCATGTTATCTACTTGACTCCCATGACTAAACTGGATTGCAAGAAGCATTCGTTAGTCCATCGGTAACGTCAGCGCCTCTCAATCAGCGGAACCTGGTTCGAGGCTCGCCACGGTCACATTTTTTTTTTGCTGGTAAATTAGCACACTGCAAGTGCTATAAACAGCATTTCAGGTGCAGTCACTATACATGCCCCTAAAAGTAGCACTTTAGTTTTTACAGTGTACAAGACGTAGAGATGACGTCAAAACAAGACGTCCTCTTGACGTCTTGCGTTGGTGCAAGTTGTCGTCTTATTTACGAATGAAGACGTGGAGATGACGTCAAAATAAGACGTCCTCTTGACGTCTTGCGTTGGTGCAAGTTGTCGTCTTATTGACGTAATTACAGGACGTAAAAAAGACGAAAACCACGACGTAAATATCACGTCATTTTTTAACACTTTCTGCTATCAGGCCCCCCCCCCCCCCAGGTCTGCCTTTTCCAAAAGTTGACAAACCTGCACTTGTTTTCCCCGCCTTATACTAAATTCTGGATCCGCCCCTGATCATGTGAATATGTCTTATTTATCCAAAGCTTGCATGAGTTCTGAAGAAAATTCCTTTTAATCTTGATGAAAATTGATGGATATAATAATGTTCGAGTAGAATATCCATGCATAGACCTAGAGGGAGCGATTTGATCTTGCCATGTTTCTGTGGTTTATTAATACTCAGAGTAACATCCATAATTAGCGGTACGTCCCCTGTAAAGGATGCAATAATGAGAAAAAATGAATTTGTCATCTTATTTTCAGGGGGATTATGGCCCCCTTATATGGGTCTTGGGAGGACCGACGGATTGCCTTCCCCCCTACCCCCCCCCCCCCCCCCCCCCCCCTCCAGCTCCCCCCATTCCATTGTCATCCCATCACCCCCATGGCGAGGGGACAAGGGATTAATATCATTATACGTATTCATAATCATTATGGAAATATTTTCGAAGGAATTGAAAGTGTCAAATTACCGGTAGCGAACGTCGTGAAACATACACACTAAACTGTGTGTGTGATCATGAAGCTACCTGTATGATGACCTGTACACGTACGTAGGTGCGAACGATCTAACACGTGTGTATAATACTGTACTGTACACTGAAGCCATGCGGATATATGGCCATGCTGTTCTTTGGCATAGCTCCCCTTCACAGGGAAAGGTACATATGGGTTGGCTGGGCCTGAAGCTACAAACCCGCTTCATGGGTTGGTGGAATTATTAGGCCTACTCCCTGCGGAAATTCAATGTTTAAAAATGAATTTATGAAATATGGACGGGACGTCAGCCCTCAAGAAGTGCCTCCCACCACCCTAAGAACCCTTCCCCACCCGTGGGTACCAAAAGGCGGGGACCGAAAGGGCCAGGGGAGGAGCCTATTTGAACCAAAAAAAGAGCCCGAAATCCTTAGTGTATTATATTATAAGATAGTGGCAGTTTCTGATCCGGCGGGGGTAGCAGACGCGCGCCCCTCTATATTTTTTTGTTTGTTTGTTGTTGTTTTTTCTTTCTTAAATCATCTCCAATAGCAGGCACGTGCACGAAGGTGTAAACTCTTTCATTCATATTTAACCAAAATATATACCAAGCTAACCAAGACTTGGTAGCAACTCGCGCTCCTAAATTTATTTCGAAGCCCTGTATCCACTGAAGGTCATTAATGATTTTGTATCAGCGCCAGACAATTTGATATTATCCCTCAGAACACTGGCGTACTGGTTTTTTGGGTGTGTGTGTGTGTGTGGTGTGTGTGTGTGTGTGTGGGGGGGGGGGCTTGGGGTCTGAAGCTCCCCCCCCCCCCCAAAAAAAAAAAAAAAAAAGAAGGAAAGAAAAAAAATCAAATTGCCTACCGGATATATGACAAATTGACAAACTTTCATTTTCATTTAAAAAAAGGACGATTTTTTCCCTCGCTCACAAGTATTCAGAAATTGGGCCTCGTATGCCTATGCTCAGCCCCCTCAAAATTGCTGGCTCATTACGCCACTGCCTCAGAATATAAAAGATATAAATATAAAAGAATCGTAATACATATAAGCGCGTAAAAATCACCCATCTTATAATTAAGCTTCATAAGGGTACAGATCACTAGCACACCCAAGGGGGGCAGGGGGCAGACTGCCCTCCCGACAACTTTTGACACCCCCCCCCCAAAAAAAAATAAAAATAAATAAATAAATAAATAAATAAATAAACTTAAAAAAAAAAATAATAAATAAATAAAAAAGAAATAAATAAAAAAAAAAAAAAAAAATAAAGAATTATGGAGGGAAATAAAATTTGATCTCCCCCTTCGAGGTGACGTTAGTTAAGATGAATCACGTGGGCAATGTTCGTCATGCTTGATTGACAGAAGCCCACCGATTTTATCGGTCAAGTGTGACCACATTTTAAGAGCTGGTCACATTTGTCCGGTAACGATAAATGATAATTTAATGTACTTTAACGATGACGATAAAAGTGGTCACACATGACCGATAACATCGGTGCGGTTTTGGTAATCAAGCACTATGAACTCTGCCCTCATGATTCGTCTGAACAGACGGCACCTTAAAGGAGCACAAACCATTGGCTCTTTTTTATGTTTTATGTTTCTGTTTTTGGTATTCAATAAAAACATAAACACACAAAAAAAAAACAATATTGGCTCTCAGAAGACATCGGCGAGCTCTGAGCTGAAAAAAAAATCGGTGGCCGAGCGATTCCATCGAGACGATAAACTCAGAGAGGGAGCCTCATTACCATTCATCGGAGAAACTTGACCTACCACAAACAATCCCTATTCCTTTTCCACATAAACAACGCTTGCGCGATTTGGTAACTATTTATCGGTATCTGTATAGTTATCGTTATCGTTATCGGACAAATGTGACCAGCCGTTTATCGTTATTGTTATATACATTAATACATTATCATTGTCCTTATCCAACAAAATATGTGACCAACCCTTTACTGGTTGGTGAGGGGGTGTAATGGGGTGTGGAGACCAGGTGCGATGAGTTCCCAATGTGATTAATCGTGATTTTAATTATTCATGCCACTCAAATATGGTTTAGGACTATTATGTTGTATAAATACATGTACACCAATTTCATATCATTCTAGTTGAATGCTTTATTTGTACAACATGCAATCAGCTTCACGAATTAACACTGAAGATTCGATTTGATATCATCCTTACCTGCTTACGATTTCTCCATTAGCGAACATAACTGTAATCTTCAAATTACACATTCTGAAAAGTGTAACTATGTATTTCAATATTTTTAAAATTTCGATCTGAACGAAATATGTTTGTATAATATAGCATTTTTCACTAATTGCTTTGAGTGTGCGCCTGTGCGATATGCACGCAGAGCGTTGACACATTGTCCCACGTCATCGGCTAAGATATGAAATTCCATACAACTGATTATATCAGAAGGCGTGAAATTACCTTTTCTTTGTTCTAGGGGAAAATATATTTTTAAAATCTGTCCATTTAGCATTCATAGATTGAGAAATATTTCCAACTCCTTCACACTTTAGGGAGATAAACTGGCCTAGAAGGATTAGAACTTTATCTTTGTTTTCGGATTAATTTCCTAATCAAAACCTTCATTGCTGTATAATTTTGTCAAAGAGACTGAGGTTTCAAAGAACACACTCTTCGCATTCTCTCTATGTTTCTCTCTCTCTCTCTCACTCTCTTATCTCTCTCATTCTCTCTTTATCTGTTTCTACAGATCCCCCGTTCTTCGTGGCTCTCCCCCTCACACACACACACACACACGCGCACGCGCGCACATACGCACACATCTATGTTTTCTATTGTTCGAATTTCAACCGATGACTCCACTATTGAATTGCGTCACAAAATTCATTGACGGAATAAACCTCACCAATTGTTGACAACCGATGACCTATTGAATTACTACCGATGACCCATTGTTCTCTTTGTTCGATGTCATCGGTTTGAATGCGTAAACATGTACACCCAACACACACACACACGCACACACACACATCCCTCTCTCTGTCTGATCTGCTTGCTTGCATACCACCACACTCTTTACCTCACAGGGTAACCTCGCTAGTCATAAGGACGACTTATTCATAAGGACCGCTTTCCATAACGCGAGACTAAATGACTAGCGGTTTTGTATGAATAGCGGTCCTTTTAAATAGCAAGCAAACCACAGACAAATTACCTTACCATTCATAAGGACTTCATTCTTAAGGACCACTATTCATAACTATTCATAAGAACCACTATTCATAACGCGTATTAAATGAATAGCGGTTTTCTATAAATAGCGGTCCTTATGAATAGCGAGCGGACCTGAGTAAAACGACCCCTTCAGATTGATAACATGGCACGGGGATATCGGGCGTATCTATAAAACTAACAAAACAGAACATAGGACGTTCTTCTTGCAAGAAAAATGCTTCCCCATGACTAGCAATTACTTGCTTGAACAATAAGAATTAGGTTTCATCATCAAGCATTTGCTTGATATTTTCAAGTTAGTTATTTGCATTTTATTTAACAGAGAAGATCAGCAGTTATTTTTGCATCTTTAATTCTTTCATTTTCGTTTAATAGTATATCATTCGAAAGAATATACTTTATTGAACTTCCAGGATAAAAAACGAATCAATTCAATCCATCATAAACAATATTATCATATTCAACAGCAGAATGATCAAATCACTGAAAGGGATATACGGGGTTGAAAAACCTTTTCGACTGTACGGACACCAGAGTATATATTGTTTAAGTTACCCACATGGTAGTCCTTGTCGCTAATGATGAACTATTGATCTTATTGGTAAGAATTTGCTTGAGCTTTTGCTTGTTTTAAGGGGAAATCCAACCCTTAAAGGGATTGATTAACTTTGCCCAGGAGTGAAAAAAAATCACTGTTCCAGCTAATGCTGTAATCATAATTGCAAACCTTTAGGTCAGACAGGAATCGCCTGAGTTTTATACGCTGATCGGTCGTTTATATATCAAGATATTTACGATTGAACATTGATGTCGGAATAGAGTACCACCGAACTCTAAAGAACTCTTACGGTTGGCATACCTTGCTCTATCACAGAATACCGTACGGGCTGCAAACCCGCTCTAAAATCGCCAAGCGCTGGTGCTTGTTTTTGTGACTGCAGCGCAGCGAAGAAGCTGAGCGATTTGCGCTAGCGATCGATTGCGATTTTCTCTTTTTTAGGATAGTAAACGGGTTCCATTTTCTCTCATACTTTCACATATCCTTAATTATATATGTAGTTAGAGGAATGCACACAATTCACTGGCATTTGAGCTGATTTCACAATTTTTAACAAAGTTAATCAATCCCTTTAATAATGACAAGTTGTTCTGAAAGAAAACAGAAAAAAAAACAGTGAAGCAGATTAGTGAAGGTTTGAACAAAATCCGAAAAACAATAAAAAAGTTTTGATTTTTTAAAAGTTGTGATCACTGTACAGAGGGGAATTTCAAATTGGCCAAATGGGTACTGTCACTGAGATGAAGCAGCGACAACTTTCCTATTTGCTCCAACACACAAAATGACTAAAATGTTAATTTGTCAAAATTAATCACTTAGTAGAATTTTTTTCGTTTTGGAGGACCTAAAACAATATGATACCTACAAGATATTTTGAGTACCGTTCGAGGAAGAAGGCTATGAAACATAATTATGTCATCTGTGTGTCGACGTGTGTGTCTAATATTGCTGTGTGGAGAGCTTCGAGAAGCAAAGAAGAAACCTAGCGCATGTTCTTGCACAGCCGCGATCTGGCATTTCTTTCTGAAATGCATGATAAACTCTTTCATAGAGCTGACCACGTGAAAAATTGTGTTCTCATTGTCACTATTTCGTGTTGACACGTTGTGACACAGTGTGGTCACATGTAGAATCACATTATGTACGAACAAGTGTGATACCCAAAGTGTTCTAAAACACTTTTATGTGTTGACTACTATCCGCCAAAAGTGCGTTCCCACTGTTTCTACCTATGGTGATACACTGTGTCACACACTGTGGTAACAGGAAGAATCACAGTGTGTACGAACCATTGTGGGTACCCAAGATGATTTGTAATACATGTACTTTCATTGTGATGACTATGTGGAATAACTTCGTCCACACTGTTCCTACACTGTTCCTACAATGTTGACATACTGTGTTACAAACAGTAGTCACAGATACAATGGCACTGTGTATGAAACAGTGTGCCACCCATGATGATTTGAAACAATTTCATATTGTTGGCTATGAGAAATGGAAACATTCACACTGTTTCTACTCTGCGTTGACACCCTATGTTACTGTGGTCAGAGATACAATTTCACTCTGTACGAATCAGTGTGGCGCCCAAGATGATTTGAAACAATTTGATAGTGATGGCTATGTGAAATATGTGCGTTTACACTGTATGTGACTTGCGTAATACACAGTGCAACAACATGAAGAGGGAGTCACGTTGTGTACGAAACAGCGTGACACCCAAGATGATTTGAAACACTTTCATTTTGTTGACTATGCGAAGTGACTGTTCCTGCTCTGTGTGACACACTGTGACAAACTGTGGTCACAGATACAATCACACGCTGTACGAAACAACGTGGCGCCCAAGACAATTTCATAATGTGACTATTTTGAATAAATGCGTTCACGCTGTTTTTTTTTTATATAGAGAATACGTTCTAACCCTCGATATCTTTGCATTATTCCCACAGTAGGGTTTAACTGATGAAGCAGCTGCCAGTCTAATCTCCATAGGGGGGTTAGACAAGGTTGCCCTCTTTTTCCGCACTTGTTTCTGATTGGAGTCGAGATATTGGGAATTATGTTGAGACAGAGTACACAAATTCAGGGAATTAATTTTAACGGAAACGAAATACGATTACGTCAATATGCTGATGATACACTGATTTATCTTGATGCTAATGAGCATAATCTTTCCACATGTTTCGGTATGTTATACAAATATTCTAATATTTCTGGTTTAAAAATTAATGTCAATAAGAATAAAATTGTGAGGCTAGGACATTTTCAAGGTACATTATGTAGACAACTACCTTTAGAATGCGTCGACAATGTGATTAATTACTTAGGAAAACAAATTCCAGTACAGGATTTGTCAGATATTTGTTCGATAAATTTTGATGTCAAATTGAAAGAAACGTACAAACTCTTGAAAGTTGGAATTTTCGCAACTTGTCTCTTTTAGGAAAAAAACAATATTGAAATCATTACTTCCCAAGTTTGTTTATTTGTTCAGTAATTTACCAGTGATTTACCAGACCACAAAGTTTTTTTGATACACTGCAAAGGACATTCTTTGAATTTTTATGGAGTGGGAAAAAGGACCGTATCAAAAGAAATGTTTAATGAATATGAAATAGGGGGGTTGAAAATGACCCATATCAAAAGTTTCTGTAGTGCTCTGAAATTTCATGGGTTAAAAGGGTTCTAGATAACCAAAATAAAGGCATGTAGAAACATTTTTTTCTCTATCAAGTGAATTCATATGGTGGAGAATTTATTTTCAGGGGTAATCTCTGTGCTGATGATGTAACGCTTTTTCATGTTGGTAAATGTTGGCACGATGTCTTGATAGCTTGGTCCTCCTATAAATACTACAATCCGGTCAAATTCAAGGAAATTGTATCACAATCTATAGGGAATAATTCATTTGTTAAAATAGATGGTAAAACAATTTTCTTCAGAAAATGGTTTGATGGAGGAATTAAGTTTATTAGTGATATTTTGAAGGAGAATGGAAGTTTTAAATCATTTACAGAAATGCAACTCAATTTTAATCTCAACGTTAATCAATTTATGCGTTACTGTGCTATTGTTTATGCTATCAAGTCATCTTGGATAAATATGTTTATGCAAGGTAATTTTGTCTATTATTCCGATGACCTAAAATTACAATTATTTCTATCGAAGAAGAAACCCACTAATTTTGTTATTCATTGTTTGTAAATAAGGTATGTTTAAGTTTGAATACTACAAATCATTTGAATAAATGGGAAAATGGTCTTTAATATGAGTTTAGAAACGTTAATTCAGTGGCAAGATCGTTTTAAAAGAATATTCAAGGCCACTCGATACGAAGATACGTACTTTTCATTTTAAGTACATTCATAGAAGAATCGCCACTAATGAATTTTTATTTCGTATTTGTATCAAAAGTTCACCAAGATGTAATTTCTGTCACAAAGAAAGTCAGAAATCTTATGCACCAGTTTTTCTATTGTTCAGCTGTTAAGATATTTTGGAACGAAGTAAACAAATGGTTGGCTGATTTAAACGTTCTTACTTTGCCACTTTCAGTTTTAGATATATGTTTTGGAATTCATACAAGGCATGGTTTAGTCAACACAATTTTGCTCTATGCTAAGTACTTTATATACAGATATAAATATATATTGATAAAACATTGATTTTCAAACATTTTCAAAAAGACATACTTTTTTTAGAAAAAGTAGAGCGAGTTATTGCAATTAGACAAGGCAAACGTTTAAGTTCACCAAGATAAATGGAAAGCAATGTACATGTCACATGATCTTCTTGCTGAATTGTAACATACCTTTCATTTATATATGATTCATGATTTATTGTTCTTGAATGTATGTATTTTGTTTATTGAAATGAAGAAATAAAATCCATAATGATGAAAAAAAAATCGCATCAAACAAAAAATATTTTCAAAAGCTAAAAAAAAAAATGTTCCAAATTTACGTTTCATTCCAAAAGGTGCTAAATCCAATATCATTTAAATAATTTTAGCAATTTCCTGTCCTTTCCGATCAATTTTAAATTATTATCTGAGCACTTCGATTTTCTATTTAAAATTTGTATAACTGATAACCATATCTCAATGTCGAATCATATAGTAGATTATAAGAATGACTGAATCTCATTCTATTAAATGTAAGGTAACCTATCGATTTTTTTTCTTTTAGGATGAACAAAGGTATTAAATAGATTACATGTATTTCATGCTTACGATCCTTGAAAAACACGTTTTCACCAGTCATCATGAACATTTTGTTGAATTCGTTTGTGTTGTCTTCGGATAGACTATAAAATAAATGGGAATCAGTCATGAACGCAAGGATAGTCACGTAATTTCCATCGCAAGGGACTAATGACATTGAGGTTCAGCTCAGAATGTGTTTATTATCACAAAGGAAATCTAAAGGTCTAATGCCGAGAACAGGTGTTTTGATTGTATCTGCATTAATTACAACTGTTAGTTCGTCAATCTTAACTTCTCCCTCCCTTCTTTTTCGATCTTTACCCTCATCTCTTCCTCCCTACAAGATCTTCAATGTGTGACGAACATAAGAGCTTTATTATGAAACCACTATGGTTTCATTATTGTCATTATTATTATTCATGTATAATTATTATTATTACCTTTTTCATTATTACATTCATTTCTCTTGTATCATTTACGTTTTTATAGTATGAATTATGTATAAATATATATGTATATATGTTTTGTTTGTTATCTCCATGTTATGTTGTTTATTTCTGACTGTATTCATATTTTCTATACCCTTTAAGAGATGTGTAATTAATGAATTGAATTACTATTACAATTATTATCATTGTTGTCATCATTATTGTTATCGTTATCATCATCATCTTTAATTTTTATGAATATTATGATTGAATTAATGAAAAATTGTTTTATGCTTTCTGTGATAAGGACAATTGCAAAAAACTGAAAATTCACTCAGCTTGACAAATTTTTTAACTTAGCAAATTTACCAGCATTAAATATGTTGTGCACATCCTATTCAGAATCGATGTATTCTCCAGCTTCTGTTATTTCAATATACTAGTCTTTGAGTATAGAATTACGATAGCAAAGTCGGCTCGAAGGGCCTTAGAAACTGCACCACTCACACCGGTATTAGGTTTAACGAATGTTACGTCCATGCTAAGTTTTATTTACACGCGATGAGAAAAAAAAAACATACATTGACTGAATTTCTATTGCTAGAATACCGACACACTTTTCTCAATCAAAAAAAAAAATTGATTGCAGATTAATGTGTAAAAAAGCCTGTCATTAAATATCTAAACGTAGTCTTGAAATGTTTTTTTTTAGTGTGTGTGTTCGATCCCAAAGTGTTCAAGTGGAAAATACAAAATGAAGAATTCGCCTTTCTTTGAGCAATGTTTCCATCTAAACCGTAACGGTGTGCTTAAGACATGTTTTTGTCAAATGTTTAAGATCATCAGAGTCGTCTCCATAACTTGCGAAGTGGGGATGGGGGTCGTCTCCAGCGAATCCAGCGAAAGGAGGGGGGGGGGGGGTTCATGTATAAAGGCATGTCCGTGCTTTCGACCAATTTGAGTTTAGTGTCCCCCCCCCCCCCGGCATTAACGGCAGCGGAGGGGGGTGTTAAGCTTGCTTCAATGCTATATACACTACTTCGTGTTTTAGTAAAGAAATTTAGACGAGGAAACAAGGGAAACTGGTCATATGGATACAAATCTACCCTTGATTGTAGAAGACTTAGTACTTTGCTTTTCATTAGGATCTATTGTTGCGGGCTCAGTTATGATACATAGATTTCCCTCATTTCATCTGGGCGAATCCTAATGATGCTAATCATTCATATCTCGAAATAAAGTATCACATGGACACACTCAACCTGAATGAATGATCAGTCATAGTCATCGCCACATCGCATTGAAACCAACTGAAATTGGTTGCAACATCAGGCGGTACAACAAATTCTATATAAATGATTTGATTTTTATCAGAAGCGTGTGATTATGTAGGCGTATATATTGACCGTGGTAAAAAAAAAAAAAAACAAAAAACAAAAAAAAAAACCTCTGGGGCCCACTTATATTTACTTTCATCCATGATTTGTAATATGGAAATCTAATTGATCTATACAGGCACAAACAATCATTTCATATTCTGGTCTGCCACGAATGATTTAACATAAAAAAGGACGAACATTAGTTTTAATTCCGAGAGAATTCGGATTTTGGTGCATGACATATTTTCTTCTCAAGGCTTACTAATGGTTAATATGGAATGACAGGTGAATGACGTTTCATTTTTGACCAGCTTGTTCCTCTTGTAAATGGCTTTTAACCGAGAATTATATGATGCGTGTCCTGCAGACGAGAGACTTTCAGTATGCCACAAAAATGTATAATAGGTCATAAATGTATGAGGCCTACCAGAGTTGTCTAAATTGGCAATATGAGTGTACAGACCAATCAGATGCTTTGATTTGTTACTCAATGGACATTCGGGTTATTAGCCTGTCAGTAAGGTCTATGAGAGCTATGAGAGAGAGAGAGAGAGGGGGGGGGGGGGGGGTGGGTGAGACAGAAAGAGACGGACTAACAAATAGACAGAAATGGAGAGAGAATAATGAGATAGAAAAATTAGCATAAGTTCTTACCTCCACCATTTATTCCTTACTCATATATAGAATGAAAGTCTTAGTGTAATGATTGTAATTTGTTTTTCCATATTCACGTACATGTACATCATGAAAGTGAAGCTTATAGCGCAATATAAACAAACGTAAAATGAATAATTATAATGAGGAAAATGATATTCAGTTCCTGTGCAACGAATATCACATTATGAAATATGCGTTGGAAAAGAGATTTAATTTTGATATCATTACTCCGGCTTCCGGTATGGCAACCATTGTAAGCACGCGGCACAATGCATTTGAAAGAATAATACTACCAGGTACTCACTACACTTGGGTCGAGAGTGGCAAATGTAAATTAATGCCTTACCAAAGGTTCTCAGTGAAGTGGCATGACTCGAACCCATGTACCTTGTGACCCCAAGTCCGCTGACTTATCCACTAGACCACTACACCTCGAGAAATGTCCCTGGAAAGAATTCGATAACAGCGCCATAACAAGAAGGGTCGGAGCAGGAGGCATGTACCCCGGGGTAAAATAAAAACTGGGGAAAGGAGGGGGAAAGTTATTACACTTATGATAATAATGTGATTATGAGGAGTATCGTCAATACCGCATATGCAATGCCTTGCCAGGCTTACAATAAGATTTTTGCATTTATAAGGCAACAACAACAAAAAATAATAATAATTAATCCCTATTTTTTTTTGGTTGTCAGAGAATTTTGGTCGACTCGGGTTTTATGGCGCTGCATCGAAAACCTTTTGCTGACAAAACTGGTTGTGGAGAGGTTTTCCTTGGTTTTCTAAGGGTGGGCGACAGTTCTCAGACTGATCGCCGACTGATCGAACGTCGACCAATGGCGGGCGGATTTGGGTTGAAAATGAGGTCGACGACTGATCGCCAAATAATAAACTACCTGTCACCCATTGATTCTCAAACGTTCACTGAACACCGTCAACCAACACTAAGCCATGCCAAAGACTTTCAACAAATCCGCTCAAGGCTGATCTTGATTGTATTGCCTTTTGAAAAAGCGTTTTGTTTATAAAAGAGACTGAAAATATGAATCACATATGTCAATAGCTGATGACACAGTCTATGGCAATGCATTATGGATGTACTGTAACAAGAGGTTACCTATTAACATGATTAATCGTCACGTGGTATCACCCCTCCTATAGGCACAAGCGATTTTTCCCCTTCCCCTATATCGCCGATCACCCTAAGAATATTGGCCATAAAATCTCCGACCAGTTGTTTTTAATCGCTGATAAATCGCCCATTAAATGACATTCCTATGAGCAGTCGCCAATTAGTTTGATGATCGGAAAATGTTGGTACGACATTTGGCGTTCGGCCTACAACCCATCGGCGACCACCCTACGATGGACTGGCTACTGATCGCAGAATGACTATTTTTGCAACTTGGTTGTCGATGGATTTTTTTTTTTGGTTGTCAGAGGTCGGCAACCTATTTCGGTTTTAAAAAAATATGAATAAATTTCATATTTTCTCAAGCGAAAATATTATAAACACTTGTGCCCAAGACATTTTATTGGCAGATGTTTTCGAGCACACACTCAAACAAACACACATACCCCTCTATTATGTATATCTATTCCTATATTAACCAACAAGAAGGATTTTTTAATCCTTAGCACAAACAAATGGAGAAATAAAGAAATGTAATCATAAAGGTGCCAATGTGTGTTTGATCGAGTAAAAATTAAAAAAAAAAAAAATCACTTTTTCATATCCTTTTTTTTCTTTTTCATTTCTGTTTCCATTAAAACGGCCTTTGTTTCCAGTAAAGTAAGGCACTGAAATTGTAATAAAAAGAGGCACGTTTCTACATTTACACATTGAACAATAACCTCCTTGCTACAGTCAAATTACTTTCAATTTTCAATCAAAAACGTTTGACAGTATATTTAAATTCTTATACGAAAAGCCGACCCTAAGATTTAGCATTCACTATTCCCTGTCTTAAACTACACTATCTCTCTCTTAAAGGGATACGCCACCAGGCGGCTGTGGGGAGAGTCAGGATTGCGTAAGCCTCATTCACTCGTACACAAAGTTTGTGCGTCGAACGCGTCCGTCGGACTACTGGGATTATAATTTCGGACTGCACGAAGCCAACCGAAGCTCGCACGAGAGCTCGAGCTCAGGCGGAGCGTGCATGTTGCGCAGCGGCTAGTCTGTCCGAAGCCTGCGCCCCACGGGGCAAGGGCATGATGAGGTAACGATCACGGTGCCCTCTCGCGGCATAAAAACGTCCACAATCTGAGTATCCCTTTAAAATGTGGGTAGGCAACCTTTCGTTCCGGAATGTATATCTTTCCTTGCATTCATCGTATAAATGATCCTAGCAATATGTGGGTGTATAGTTCTTCGTCGGAATATCGTATATCTAGTTTATTTGCTAAATGCTTTCAGACCTTAATATAAGTGCGTCAAATTTCCCCAGATATTTTAAAAAGATTTGTTTTCAGCGAAACATTGTGAGAAAGAAGATACCAAATCTACTAACAGAAGAAGTGTTTACTTAGAACATGAGCAAGAATAGAATGATGGAGGGGAATTTAATCATCTTAGGGGGCATGTGCAAGTACCAGATTTCTCGAGAGACACATCTCGAACGAAACCTCAGTAACCGCATTTCAAGATTTGAGCTAGGGATAAGAGTTCCTTGTATATGGAAAGGCGTGATCTTTAGTGGAAACAGGAGCATTCCTAAATTCTTTCATAGTAGGTTTCGTTGCTATGAGAAGCGCAAGGGGCACGCGCCCCCAGGAAATGGTAAAAGAGAGAGAAAAGGAGAGAAATACAGAAAGACAGAGAAAGAGAGAGGGGGAGGCAACGTTATAAAGAGAAGATAAAGACTTCCTTTCAAACACTCGATATGAAAACAAATTCAACAATAACTCGGAATCGCTTTTGTATTGGCTATTTTTGATGGACAATAAATTATGCTGAAAACGCCAATCATATTGGGGCAATTCTAAGCGTGACGGAATGACATTCACAAACCTTTCTGAAGTGTGAAAGAAGAATATTTTGAACAATGTAATGAATATCTACAAATGAATAATACAAAACATAAACTAATATGAGGTACTGTCACAAATCAACCATGCATTCATCATATTTATGAAATATGAAATATTATATTGTTCCATTACAGAAGGACACAAAAATGACATGAATTTTCAAATATAATAAACATTGCTTAAACTCCAATGTTCCTGGAAATCCATTTGAGAACATTTGAAATATGATGCAAAAAATGAAATGAAAGAGCGTTATGGAATGACCGTTACGGATTCACTTCTGAAAGTCAATAGGAGAAATTCATATTATGTAAATAATTACTTAAAACATAGTCTGAAGCACAGATTGAGCAAACGATATGGTAATTTTTGATGATCTAAGATATATTGTTAAAATAGGTATGTTATTGTTTATTAATTAAGTTTGATTTATTCAAATTTTATTCATAACTTCATATTTTTGTTAATAATTAGATTTTCTTTTTAAACATTCAAAATGCTTCTGACAAGCTGAAAAGACATTCAGATAGTTTTAATCATTACATCACCTTATATATTTCACTGTTTTGTGAATTTCTTAATTAATCTACTGTTTTTTCAATATTTAAATGTTTAAACTAGCATTCTATTTAATACTAGCATCTATATATTTAGACCTTAAAGGACAATCAAGCCTATATTGGAAAAATTACAGTTCATTAACAAGATAAATTAAGAAAGCACCATTTTCCCATTTGCTATGTACACAAAATCCAAATATCCAAATTATTAAATTTGATGTTATTTTCACAGGAAAGTGGACTCATCATCTCCACTTAGTCGATTACTGCCTGATATATTAAGCTGAACTAACGTATAGGAGCAAAAGCCAGGGTAACAATATCCAAACCCTTCCGAAGCGCATAGGAACGTTATATCATAATGTGATATGCGCTACACAAGAACGGTTATTATTATTATTATTATTATTAAGTTCAAGTTGAATTAATTTATACAAAACTGAATTCAAAGTCATTCCGTAACATTATTTTCTTACGGAATGATATAATCAATCATAATTATCTTAAATCATGTTTAAAATACATCTTCATATCTAAAGCGATACATTGTGCAGGTATTTGGTGTCTATAAAATTTCATAACAAAATGATAGTCCTTTTTGGATATAGTGTGTGTAATTGGGTTTTTACAGACGTGTATCAATCAGATATGATTATTTACGTCTGGGACCGACCTTTAACGTCACCATCCGAAAGACGTGACTCAGTCTCGAACCTGGGTCCGCTGAATCAGTTTATAACTTCCACTGGTAGCTGGATTACAGGCGCACGCCACAACGCCCAGTTTTTTTTTTGGATATAAGTTGAAATTATGTGTTTTATGTGGTTACGGAATGACTATTTTTTTGGAGTGCTTAAAGTTACTGATGTATGAGAAATCATGTAGAACAAGAACTAATGCTATTCTTGGTTACGATGTTGTTACTATGTAACAAGTGTATTTTAGAGAACAGTTTTTTAGTAAACATATTAATATGACATTTACTCTTCTTTAAAAATTTGACGTAATTTGTATCAAATATCGTTTTGAAGATTATGTTAATTATTTATGCAATTTTTTTCAATATTCATAAGTGTGCAAATGTCTAAATTATATCAGATTATGAAAATTTGGATATTAGCGATCAATTTGACATCAATTTAGTTTTGCTTGGAATTTCCCATTGCAGACAGTGGTAATTTAGTCAACTAATTTATTTCCAAGATTGTCTAATGAATACGGCAAATGGAGTGTGTAATGGTTTATCGTTCTTCACACGACATAAAAACACGATTAACTAGAAAGGCCGTCAAAGGCGGCAGACCCACGCCTTAACCCAATAGGTTTTGTTTTGTTGCGATTATTTTTGTAAGCAGTAGCCATTCAAAGGGGATAACAAGAGGCACATCTCCCCCCCCCCCCAAAAAAAAAAAAAAAAAAACTTTTGCCATAATCCAGGTCATAGCTTTGTGTGTCCCCACCCTTGAAAAAATTCTTCTGAAAAAGATATTTTATTATTGAAACATCCCTCCCCTAAAAGTAATTGATTAGACATGTCAGAGAGCGTGGCGTGATGAGAAAAAAAATGTTAGCAATTTGTATTCAGTGTTCAGTGACATGTCAGTGTGTTAGTAAATGTATTCATGTTCTATCTTTACATTGCAATTCGGGTTGTTGTTTTGTTTTCATCGGGCTTGGATAAAATAAATATGACGACAAAAGAAGTTGGATCTCGACTTCAAAATGACGTGCATGCGAGGAACAGAGCTTATTCACTCATTACTACAGTCAACCCCAGGGCACTTCGCGACAGTGCTGTGTATATACGTACACAGCGATCAACCACTCACTCAGATCAACACACGCGAGTGCGATAGACACTCACGTCGAAGAAACTCACCAGATTTTCACCCAAAACAATTAAAATCACGTACTACACGTCCACCAGGATAAAATAAATCACAAAAACTTCCAAAACAAAGTGGAAAGAACCGGGGAAAATAAACAGAAATGCACAGAAGATAAGAAATAGAGGAGAAATTAGACGTGCTAGGCTATACGAATACCGTATACCTAGCCGCTTTCGATTTCGCAACGAGAGTACAGTTCGAGTGCAAAAAATCCCTTGTTGCTGGGATACGTTGCTTTGAATATTCATTGCAGGCTCGTACGGATTTGAAGTGAAATGGCAAATAATGGGTCTAAAAGTCTTCTAAAATTCATAAACCTGAAATAGACTTTTGGTGAGAAGAAGTAATGAATGTTTTGATTGGCCCAAATATTTCTGCATCTGCAGGCGAAGTTTGGGGTCATCAATCTTTCTAGTTTCTTTCCTGTCACTCTCTGAACTGAAGTTCCTATACTTTACTACAGGGTCAAAAGTTCAAGGTCACACAGAATGTGCAGGGGTCAACCAATCATCACCAAAATCTAATCGATTCTTTCCTGTCACTTTCTGAACATTCCCTGAAAATTTGGTGCAAATCCGTTCACCCGTTCTCTTGTTATCTTGTACACAAACAAACAAACAAACAAACAAACAAAAAAAAAAAAAAACAAACAAACATACGGAGCCCTTTACATAACCCTGCCGATTTCATCGGCGTGGGTAATTATGCTATATTAACACATCAGGCGTTAAAACATAAAGATGAAATTGCTCTCCTATTGATATCACTTCCTCTATCGTTATAGCAAAAATCATAATTTTATAGGTTACATGAGCAGTAGTTACGTTTTCAAAACGTCATTCAAACATTTCAAAAAACCTTCAAAGTCCAGCTGTAAAGGCGTATATACGGTAAATTAATAATTGATGATAAATGCAGTGTGTAAAGTTTTATGCTTCTTCACGTAAACTGAAAACACGATTCATCTTTGCTATATTTACACTTCAGGTATTGTCCCCAAAAAGAAAAAATAAAGAAGAAATCGCTGTTCTATTGATAGCACTTCCTATATTGTTATAACAATAATCATACTTTTATAGGTTACATGATCAGTAGTTCAGGCTTTAACAATTTTTTTTCCAAACCTCACTAAAACATTTTTTTTAATCTTAAAAATCAGCTGTAAGAGCGTGATAAGCCAAATTAAGAATTGACGGAACACGGCAAATTTTTTATTTCATGCCTCGGCAAGCAATTGAGCTTTTTCGCTATCTAGAAAATGGAGTGTGTATAAAGGCTTTCCCCATTTCACGTTTCATTAAAACCACATATTAACTCGCACGTTGAGAATTATTGAGAGTCTTTCAGAAACCACCTTAAATCCAGGAATATCATTCTTCTATGTTTTTTATTGCGTTTTGATGGTAAAATGTCAAACCGATTCTTGAATTGTGTAATTTTCAGGATTAGAGGTATATTACTGCATGGTGATACTCCCCATGCTCATACATTAGCGTTTGAGCACATTTTCGCGATGGGAAGGGGCAGACGCCTCTTGCCAGTTTCTAAATTGGACGAGAAAGACAAATTAAACAATAACATCAAAACTTTATGAAACTTTATAAAAATAATGAAAATTACATATTGCAGCACCTCGCCCCCGAATATGAGGATATTCAGCCTTCGCTGCCGAATATCAGGATATTTGGGCACCGAATGTGAAGTGATTATGGCAAGAATAGCGGAACTTCAAAAATCCGGGGGATGGGGCAGATTTCAAATTATGAGGACCCTGTTTAGAGGAGATTAAAGGACAAGTAACCCCACGTGATATTCTAGATGCACCTATTGTCTGCTACGTCTTTCCATGGAGGCTGCCATTTTGTGCATGACACGGATCATTAGGTACCATATGCATTGATAATAGCCTACCTTTACAACAGATACGTCGCTTTGTTCTGATTGTATTACGATTGTTATTGGCCATGGGCCTAGATAATTGACGACCCATGAGTTCTAATAGCCATCCTGTAAAGCAGATTCCTCGCTTTGTTTTGGTATTGTTACGATTGTCTCCGTCCTTGACGTCAATTCTCCGTCCTTGACGTATATTTTTTATGAAGTATATTTTTTATGAACAAATTAAGACCTTTTAAAAAATATATAAAACTAAACTTACATTTCAGAATATGTGACTTTATCTAATATATATTTGTCCTCTAAAAATCAATTACAAGTTAACGATGAAGGAAATTTTACTTGGGATGAAAAATATGTTCGTGTACACATAAAGTAATGGCAGCCCCCTTATTATTGCTAGCAGACGATAACTTGGCTGGAAAATAGTGATTTATATCTATATCCTGTGTTTTTACATGAAATTGCATGTATCAAATAAGAGGCATATACTACACCATTCAAAATAAGCTAATTCATACGCTGAGGTTAATTTCCCTTTAATCTAGATGATCTTTGAAGGTTTGCATGGTGGAGCTTATAACGTGGAGAAGGTTTACGGTTCACCATGTGTGTTGGTAGGAGGAAAGGGAAAAAGAAAATTGGAGATGGAGAGACGAGAAAGGATGACAAGAGAGAAAAGAAGAAATAATCTTTCGTGACACTGGGTGAAGTCCTGAAAAGGACTGTAGACCAGATGAGATGAGAGGAGAAGACTTGGTTGATGACCGATGGATGAGCAGCGATGGATTGAGTAGCGAAGGTTTGAGTAGATGAGGCTTGAGTAGGAGGTTACTCGACGTTTCGGACAGGTTGACTGTCCGTCATCAGGAGTGAAGTGTGCTAGACGAGCGGCGGGGTTTTATGGAGTGTGTGCGGACGTCGGAGGAATCGGCGGCCGGAGGTGCGGGCGGGTTGCTGTCGGTGGTGGCGCTATTATGTCCGAGAGTTGAGTGGACGTGTGTGCGGACGTCGGATGGATTGGTAGCGGGTGGCTGGCGGCGTGAAGTCCTTTGTGTGTTGGCTGGTCGAGGGCGGAGATTGTCCTACTCAAGCCTCATCTACTCAAACCTTCGCTACTCAATCCATCGCTGCTCATCCATCGGTCATCAACCAAGTCTTCTCCTCTCATCTCATCTGGTCTACAGTCCTTTTCAGGACTTCACCCAGTGTCACGAAAGATTATTTCTTCTTTTCTCTCTTGTCATCCTTTCTCGTCTATCCATCTCCAATTTTCTTTTTCCCTTTCCTCCTACCAACACACATGGTGAACCGTAAACCTTCTCCACGAGATTAATCTAGTTTTGTTCAATAATCAAAATTCTTGCGAGGGGGACCTGGGGGGGGGGGGGGATCGATTGCCCCTATATTGAATGATAAGTTTTATCTCTAAAAGATAATCAAGAAGGAAAGAAGGCTTGCCTCCCCCCCCCCCCATTCTGGAAAAAAAAAGGAAGGAAAAAACCCGCGACGATGAGTGATGGTATCTTTCTCACATCGCTACTTGAGTCATTCATTGAAAGGTAAACAGACGCCTTCAAACTTAACTAAATTTGTTGCATGTCAGGCGTGACGTTTACTTATTGTGACAGGGCTTCTTTCACACCTTTCACACCATGTCTATTTTTCGCAGACTGATGAAAATTAATCCACCACATACCTTTCAAGAGAAGTTTGATTTCAGGTAAAGTTAACAAAATAATTTCTGAGCTCCCTCGTTCATTTTAGTCATTCAGAGGACTGCTCTTCAAAATGTCTGATGTAAAGGTGTCGTGGTTTAGTGGATAAGTCACCTGACTGTAGATCACAAGGTACGGGGTTCGAATCCCAGCCCAGCGCCACCGTCGTTTGAAAAGACATTAATCTACATTTTGCCACTCTCGACCCATGTGAAGTAAATGGGTACCGGTAGGAATTTATTCCTTGAGGCTTCAGCACCTTCATCAAGGCGGCTACAGGCTGAGCTGGGGTAATAATTCAGGAGCATGGAGACTTTTATATAATATTGACTGGCCTTGAGGGAGATACGACATATTTATATTCCCTGAACTAGATTTATATTGCTCGAGTCAAGGACGAAAGACGAGATACTTTGCCATTTCGTCCAATTTTCAGCTGGTTTATTCATTTGGTCTAATATCATTTTGTCCAATGATGAGTTATAGCCTATAACCATGTCGTCTAAAAAAACATTTGCTCTATTAACCATTTGGTCTAAATCCATTTAATACCACTTGGTCCAATTATTATTTCGTCCAATATTCATTAGATCCAATACCTATTTCGGCTAATCCCAGTTGGTCTAATATCCACATGGTCTAATTATTAATTCGACCACTTACCATTTCGTCTAAACAAATTGGTTTAATGATCATTTCGTCTAATGACTAGTTGGTCTAATTATCCAATGGTCGAAGTCTTAGTTAGTCTAATGACCGTTTGGTATATTACTTATTTGATCCAATAGCCATTCGGTCTAATACTAGACTAGTACTTACAAATATGATCTTAATGCCTACATCTTTGTTTTGTTTTAAATGATATATGCCTATCAAATAATACTGATAATAATAATATCCTAATGATCATAGTATTAATACTTTTTGAATTATTGAAATGAAACATACGCTACATTTTATTAATATTTTTTGTCAAATGGTATTATAGAATGGGTTTCAGAATCCCTGCAATCTCATTGGTCAAGAGCTGTGCCTTGAATTTTACTGGCCTGCACGTTCGATATCAATAATTATTACGATCACTGACGATAGCCACTGTAAACATGCTATCGATATTTATTTTAGCGAGTGCGAGAGTCTGAGCTGAGAGCCGCGATATACGACTTTTTAATGACGGAGAATTGCAAGATTTGAGACAAAATTCAGATGTTAATGATAGTTGACTTCGGATTCTGATGGTAAGCCCAATAAAATCCGATTATAGGTCTACCTGTTTAAAAACAAGCAAACTGAAAAGGCGATTAAATGAAAATTAGTGCAGTGTGAAACTGAAACTTCAGTACCGTACGCTGCACTGCATTGCAGTGCATACGGTACGGTGATTCACTACAGTCTACAGGGCAGCATACGCTGGCCTAGTCTGGGCTGGCCTGGATTATGGGCTGACCAGACTTAAAATTTGTTGATGCAAGACTAAGTTCTCTTTGCATTAATTCTTTAAATTACTTGCTTTAATGTAAATAAAAAAATTGACAGTCATGACAGTAGTTAGCTTAGCCTAGGCTTAGGGTCAAGACTCTAACACTGAAATAAAATGAAATTCTGAAATTTAACCTAATTAGCCAGATTTTCAGTTCTCTATGGAAGTTATTAAATTTCTAAAATCTATTTATGATGCATGGAAATGATTTACCAGTGCCATGCGTCCGGTAAATTTCAGCCATGCGTCCGGTAAATTTAGCCATGCGTCCGGTAAATTTCAGCCATGCGTCCGGTAATTTTTTTTACCGGACGCATGATTGGGAAAAAGTTCGATTTTCACTTTTTTTTTTACCCATTCTATAAAACAGATGATGCACAGGTATTTTTCGTGGGTCGGTAGGAATTGTGTACCCTCGGTACCTCTGAATTTTGTCCGAAACCTTGTGTACACAATTCCTACCGACCCACTCCAACCTGTGCATCATTTGTATAATAATATAGACCTAAGCATTATCATCACCATTAAAAGTGTGTAATTTCTACGAGACTACGGTACGAAAAGTATGGTTTTCCACGTACTAGACAAATGTCGCCGTGCATTTCGAACTGCTGCATTTCACGCTGCGCCACATTCTGACCTTTTTCTTTCAAGTTTTGCACACCTTGTGACACCAAGTTTGAAAAAATTTGCACAAAACGAATGGGAAACTGCACTTCCTCATGTTCATCCTTTATCACCTATAATTTATTCTTTACGCGGTAATGATCATCTACACTGTTGGTCATAATGTTAGCATAATTCGTATTTTCATAGTCATCCGTTGATTTAATCATATTTAAAAGCCTAAATAGATAATATTGACCAGGTTCATTAATTACATAAAAAGTTGGTCAAGTGAAACATTCCATAACGTGGCCTATCTTATTGTTTGGTGCTATGAAAGGCAGAGCCTCCTTTCTGCTGTTGTTTTGCTGTCCATTTCGTGCAGAAAGCCTACGTGTGTTAACAGCCTGTTTTCAGAGTTAGCTTGATCAATTCCTACCAAATTTGGTACATTGATTCCTTACACTATGCCTCGCCCAACGGCACTTGCAATTCGTCAGAGGGTCCTTGCACTCCGACGGAATGGACGGACACAGGCCCAGATTGCAGATATTCTTGGACTATCGCAGAGTTGTGTGTGCCGCATCCTCAGAAGACATCGAGAGGCGGGTACTTTGAGTCCAGAGAGATCTACAGGTCGACCACGAAGAACATCCGCACGGGATGACCGTCAACTGCTGAACATGTGCCGTAGGAACCGGAGAATGCCAGCGAGTCGTCTTTGCCACTTGTGGAGGAGGCACTTCGGAGTGAATGTTTCACGGGAAACCGTAAACAGGAGACTTGTCCAACATGGCTACAGAGCTCGGCGAATGACCAAGGTTCCACCTCTCACTGTTCGCCACCGGGTTGCTCGACTCCAGTGGGCTAGGAGGCACAGGAGATGGCAGCTTGGTCACTGGCGCCATGTAATCTTCACTGATGAAAGCCGGTACATCCTTGACCGCACCGATGGGAGGCAGAGGGTTCGACGATTGTGGGGCGAGAACCTCCGTAATGACCGTGTCCAGGAAACCAATCAAGCAGGTGGAGGCTCAGTGATGGTATGGGTCGGAATACATTATGGCGGAAAAACGCCATTGGCTGCACCTGAAGGAAACGTCAACGCCGTCGTGTACCGCGATATCCTGGAACCCCATTGTCTTCCATACGCGAGAATAGTATATGGCAATAACTTTCAGCTCCAAGACGACAACGCTCGATCACATAGGGCACGTCTGGTGAGGGAATTCCTTGACGCAGAGGACGTGCAGCAGATGCCTTGGCCTGCCTGTTCCCCCGACATGAACCCCCATTGAGCACGCCTGGGATGCATTGGGCCGTGCCATCAATGAGAGAAACAATCATCCTCAAAATGTTCAGGAGTTAGCCCAGGCACTGACCGAAGAGTGGGATGCACTGCCCTTGAACACCGTCAACAACCTTGTGGACCGTATGCCACGGCGTGTGGAGGCACTGGTGCGTGCCAGAGGTGGCCATACCAGGTACTAAGTGACCCAACAAGATTAAAAAGAGGAACACTTCCCTTCAATCATCAAAAGATCCCAAGATTTTATTTTTCACGATAAAATTATCATGGTTAAACATTTACCAAAACGATACATTTTTTCAAGGAATCCAAGGTCTGGATGATTGTGTTTGTCAAAAGTGGTTTAAACCAGTGTATGAAGTTTGTATGAATTAATTTTTGTCTTATATTTTTTATTTCATATGTTGAGAACAGATTTATCAATAAAATCGGTGAAGATATAAGCTTTATTTTGCAAAAAAATGACTCGTATTGTTGTCAATAGTGTACGAAAGGTAGAAAAAAAATTATGGTACCATTATGACCAACAGTGTATTATAATTGAATATTGGTTCAGAAAACACTCTGACACAGCAAACTTAAAAAAAAAACCTAATGAAAATGTTAAAGTTGAAAAGCAAGGAAATACACGATATTAAATTAGTAAAACAATAAAATAAAGCGCTTCGCGCCTTTGCAACCGAATAAAAAGACGTGAGTGATGTCGATAGTGTATGCGCAAATGGAGCATTTTTCAATAATTGATCAAAATTATAAGAATCGAAATCATTTTCTAATTTTTTTCTTATTTAATAATTTTTATAATGTTTAGAAAGAACTTCATGCCTTAATTTTATTTCCAAGGTTTTTCTTTACTTGATTAACATGTATTTATTATAATATCAAATGAAAACAAAAATATATAAAATTTTTGTCAAACATACCACTTTGAATGCTAAATTTAGCACGGCATGTGCAACTCCTTGGGCGGCATCTGTTTTTTAGCAATTCACTTTTTTGAGTGTATAGTTGGGGTTTTTGTTCTAACTGCGAATGTGCCTCAACAAAATTCAGGAAAACTGTTTTTAACCATTATGGTATATTATATTTTACACCGCATATACATGTGGAAAAAAGGTAAGTCATCATCATAACTATAAGAAGGAAACTAGAAAGTTATCTTTAAGAATACCAGTCCTGTCCTGTGATTTGCAATACATAATGTGGAAACAAAAGACTTGCGTTGCAATTAAATGAAATCTACTTTTTACGCAAACCATAGCTTTTTTCCCCTTCTCTTTCAAAATAGACATCTTCCATGACGCAAATTGCGTATTGCGAAGATAATTATTCTAAAAAGTACTCGAGACATGAAGGTCAACGATTTTGCGATACAGTGGTCAGCGGCTTGCTTATAAACGGAAATGGGACTTCCCTTTGTAAAATGGCCTCCAAAATTTGGCTGCAGATTTTGATTTTTTTAATCACGATGCCTTAAAATTAACCCGGTGTCATTTGTGAAGCGTGGTGCATGTCATGTTATTCATGAAAACTGCTATAAAATGTAAAGATAATACACCCTGTAGGCTATGAATTGCTCACAATAAATTACTACAAAATAAGTACGTTTCAATGGATGACAGCATGCACAAGACATTTCTCAGGTTTAGGTTACGCTTTTTCTACATGACATGTCCAGTCTATATCCAGTAAACCACTTCACATTTCCACCGTTCCGTTCCACCTATACCGCATGCAGCTTCTTCCAACAGAACCACACCAATCACCCAATGTCGATTTTCTTTGGCATGTGAAAGGGGAAGAAACATGATTTATTGCTATTCCTCTCCACTACATCACACTCATCCGTGCGTGTATAACGACATGAACAAATGAGACACGGACTTAACTTCCCAGAGCTAATTTACAGATATCTAAGCAACAGACGTTTTTCTGTTGTCATATAGCTATAGCTCATTCAATTCTCAGAATACAGGACGCAGAGGGCTTAAGGGGCTTACCCCTCTTTATTATAAGATAAAAAAGTAAACTTAATATCGGAGGAAATGTCATAGTGCTTCCCCCTCCCCCAATGGATATTGGACGTATATTCTGGGTGATATGTTTGGGGAAAATTCGCGGTATTCACACAGCTTGCTTACTACTTCCCCCCTCCCCATTTATTACAATCTGAAATCCGTCCCTCTATCAGTGAGTTTTTTTTTTCTGGTGACGTATGGGCCTGTGGTTCATATTCTTCATGTCGAAAGTACTGGAAAGAGTGTGGTGACGTATGAAAAAAGTTCAGTTAAGCATAGACAATTGAGAACACAATACCTTGACAGGAGTCTATATTCCTAAGCCATACGAAAGTTTGTTTTGACTAAATGGGGGTTTCCATGGAGACGTGGTATTGACGGAAGTATAAATCATTTCCATGCATTTGTACTTTCAGAATGAGACTAGTTGCTTTGAGAGAAGTAAAAGGTGCTTTATAACAATCAGAGGTTGTTGATGCTTGCAGTGTTTAAATATAATGTTGTTTACGACCTATACCAAATAATATGTTAAAGATGACGAAACTTAATCGTTCTCACTAGATATGTTTTTCTTGTATTACATTTTGCATTTACTTCAGGGTATATTGTAGTCATATTTGACGGGGTGTTTTCAAATTTGGGTTTACAGAGATCAAAAATTAAATAGAATATTTTATTAATTTCATTATTCTTTTGGACGTTATAATACTTTCTTAATATTCTAAATACGACTTATTAATGGAGTCAGTAAACTCATTCATAAAGTGGTTAGTAATGTAATATATACTCACAAATGAAAATAAGATTTTTATGCATTTTGATTTATTTACAGATCATATTTTAATTCATAACGTAATACTAAAAAAAATAGTGAATTTTTTTAAATCCTTTTCAAGATAAACCTTTGAAAAAAACTATATTATTGTTCCGCTGTTTTCGTTTTAGGTATTCTACGAAAATTGAAGAAATATTTTCCCTCTTCATAATGAAAACTTAAACAAAATATTTTTTCCTTCACTGTTTCCGTTTTGAAGTATATATAAATAGTATAAATATATATATAACTGGGGTAAAAATGTGTTTTTAATTTGCATTTTAGTTATTAAGGAGCGGATTTTTAAGGCCAAAACATATATATTCAAATCTTATGCATACTATTAAAACAAAGGTTGTTCTTGACATCCTGAAAGCTGATCAGACATAGCAACAATTAATGTTTGCAAACTGGATTCCAAGTATTGTACCGTAGTTCATTCATTAATAACAGGTTTAAACATGGAATACCTCGTTATTAGGTCCCCAGGAAAGAAACATCCATAGATTTGAATAACTTTGTGAACAGGTATATTACGATTTAGAAGGCTATATACAGGGTGGCACAATAAAACGGACTAGCATACTTCCAATAATGTGCTGCCAAATTCACTGGTACCAGCGGAAGTAGAATCTTTTCGCATCAAAAATGAAACCAAGACAAATTTGGTATAGGGGTTATTGTTTTCGGCATCATTTTGTGACGCAAGGTAAAAGTTCAAATTTGTTCAGTATAAATGAAACTGGGTCTTAAGTAATTCGCCTTGTATAGTAATCAGCACTTCCCCAATGTACATACTGCACTTCTACAAATGTAATCACAGAAACATGTACCCTCTTCATAATAGTGTGTGTAGAATGTTATGTTTGTATCCAGTCTGACGTTTGTTACAACTTGCCTAAAGCACAGGCATAATAACCGTTTCTTAAACTACACAATGATACGTTATTTTCTGCAATGAGCACTACCAGTGAATGTCTCCAACATTGTTAACTAAAAAGCATCTAGAATAAAGGAAAAAATACTCAACCATTTTTTATATAATTTTTCTTCTATTTAAGATTCCCTGTCTACTGGTACCGGTGAAATTTGCCCCACTTTATTGGAAGAATGCTTGTCCGTTTTATTGGGCCACCCTTTATATGTCTGTAGGACTCGAGAAAAACTACTTTCATGGTCTTTCTGTTATGCTTTTTCTTATTATGTTCTTTATTGCCCTCAAAATCAACAAGAGCCTAATTATGCCGGGAACAGGATATGATCGAGATAAGTACATGCCAGACATGCTTCTATATCATTCACTTCGAGATTTCTATCAGGTAAACATGGTAAACACAAGAGAGCAATTCAAAGGTTGTAGTTTACCTGATGAATAATAGCCCTATCTGTTAGGTTGTGAATATACATGTATCAAGTAAAATTCTACTTTCAATGTTATTTATTCATAACCATTCCATTATAGTCTATATAAGAAGCAGAAAAAAATATTCACCCAATTGCCAAGAATCATGTTATTTTAAACTTTCAATATGATTTGTCATCTTTTCAGCACGCTTATTTGTTTGTATCGTTGTTTTTTTTAAATAATATAATAAATCATTCTATTCCATAACAAAAATTAGTGGTTGGCAAAGGAGTGATCTCTATATAAAAAGTATGTAAAATGCACTAACATTATTTCATTTGCACAAAATACAATTTCAACATAGTTGTGAAACATCTTTTTCAAAACTTCACGCAGGGGTGATCTCACAAATACAATTAGAAAATAGCAATATTCGGACAGCCGTCACCTATATTCAGGCAGCGAGATGCCCATCCATATTCAATGTATTTTGATGGCGAAGTAACATTTTGACCAAAATACAGTGCCTTCGCTCGCAGAATTTAGAAACGTGAAAGTCGCTTTTGGGGGAAGAGGCGTCAGCCCACCTGGAGAAAATGTGCCGTGCGAATGTGATTTAAGGTTCCGGGAACTGTTCCACGAAAGCGAGATTCTGTCCGATAGACCAGACAATACAAAAGACGCATTAATTCGCAATCTACCATGATTACCTTTAGCCCAATTCACGAGATTATTAAACTTCGCTCTTTCTCCCTCTCCCACTCAATTCTTTCACAAAAATAGTTATATATGGTGGTCGCATGGCAATATCCTTCTCTTTGTGATCAATTACCAGTAACGTGTTACAGATGAAGATAGCTAACGTCACGTACTAAATCAAAAGGAAAGAATACACAAATAATGCCATCAGGCGGGTGGGTAAAACGTAATGTCAACTCCCAAAGAGAATTGATGTCTTTTCACGAGTTGTTTAATTTCCGGTGCGCTTTTCTTTCTCTTGATCAACCAATGTAAGCTCAAAATCGGCCGATAATTTGCCTTACTTACTTTGATAGGCTTGTCAATTGACTGAGTAAAGATAGAGCAGGGCGTTATTACACTTTTCCCGCCGTGTCCCTTCTCTATATTACTTCGGGTGGAAGGCCTGTGTCCGTTGATGAGTTAGTATGCCAGGCTTACACGAGACGTCATTTCGATTGCGTCAGTACCTGCGCTAATCGGGCCTGAAGAGCCAAGTAACCCATACGCTAGTTATCAAAATCATTGTGTGCACTGTTCATTTTGCATTCACGTTTCAACGATATCGTTCTTTCATGACGGACAAAAGACCGTACAAGTCACTAACTTGGTACTTCCGTTATTAAATGACGCCTCGTATGAGCCAGGCTTAAAAGCCCGTCTTATGTCACTAGCGTCGATCAAGCCAACTACATGTATAACAATTGTTCAGGACTCATGCCGTTGCGAACATGCACAAAAGGCTCGACACATACGTTCATAATGCACTCATTATTTTACCTGTGTGCATTGTTACGTCTTTCCTGTGCTAAGAAAAGGAAATCGAACCGGTGTGGTACTCCCGCAACTTTGGTCTTGCTGCACAGTCTGGAGGCACTTTTTGTACATAATAATATTTCAAATCAGCGACGGATCCGGGGGGGGGGGGGGGGGGGGGGGTTATGAGGGTGTACTTTCCCACCGTAAATCACTGACAAACAAACAAACAAACAAAAACAAAAAAAGGGGGAGACCCGTATTTTTTTAGTCTCGCCAACTCTCCAAAAGTCGATCAGTGGGGGGTGGTGGCAATTTTTTTCCCCAGCCCCCCCCAAACAAACAAAATTTTCGTTCTAAAAGGGGGTTGGGGCACAATGCACACTTGCAAGGGGGGGGGGGGGGGACCTAAATCCGCCACTGTTTCAAATCATGGTAATTTTTAGGTATTTTTGTTGGTTGTTTATTTCTTATGATGAATCATAATTCATATCGTTTTGCCATTACGTCACAACCCCACCCTCTCGTTTTTATCCTTACACACCGTACTTGTAAACGTAGTCACAAAATTGTAGAAATTGTAGTGAGATACCGACATACCTGACGTATGAGAAAGAGAGAGAGGGAGAAAGAGAGAGAGGGGGGGGGGGAGAAAGTGAGAGAGAGAGAGAGAGAGAGATATAGAGAGAGATAGAGAGAGAGAGAGAAAAAGAGAGGCAGAGAAGTGGGAAAGGGAACTTTAACTCAACAATGAATATGAGAAGATGTTTCCGTAAGAAGTCTAGTATTTGCTGGAATTTCGGTGGTAATTTTTTTTTTTTTTGTTGTTGCTACGATCACGGTATAAGAGACGACTAAAGAACAGGAATACGTACATTATTATGACATTGTACAGACAACTAAACAGGAAACATTCAATTTTCTAAGAGAAAAATTGGAGACAAATATGTACGGTTCAGAAGGTGACAGCTTTGTAGCTGTTTGTGAATACTATTTTAAAGAGAGAGAGAGAGAGAGAGAGAGAGAGAGAAAATGACTTGTTACCAACCATTGAACAGAGTAATAACAGCAACAAGACAGTCATCAACAACATTGATGATGAATTACTCTGCGGGAATAGAAAAAAAAAGAAAAGAAAATAACGTGAACAAGAGCAACAAAATAAAAAAAATAATAAGAAAATAAGAGGCGGGAAGGAGGAGGAGAGGAAGAAGGACAATTTTATATAGAATAAAAAGAATTAGAGAAAGAAGGAGAAAGGGGGAATGAAACGAAAGAAGACCAAGAAGTAGAAAAAAAAAAGAAGAACAAGGCGGAGAGCAACAAGAACAATGACAATATGAAGATGATATATTATTATACGGAAAACAACATGAAAGGAGAAGGAGAAGAAACAAAAGAAGAAGGAAAATAAGGGAAAAGTCATTATAAAATAATGATGACAGGGAAGAAAAAGAAGAAGAAGAAGAAGAAGAAGAAGAAGAAGAAGAAAAAGAAGGAGAAAATAGTAGCAACGTTAGAACCATTGCCATCAAAATTAATATTCCGTCTGTGCAAATCGCGAAACCAGAGCTCCGAGTCAGGGAAAATATGGTATGACTTGCTGCAATACTTATATTTGATAAAAGTAAGTATGAATGCATGTGTATGAAATCTGTTATATACATTATATTCACCGTTCTATTGTGGAAACACATGTATCTGAAAAGTTACAGGAGTTCACTAAAAGCACATTTGCTTGATTTTATAATACAGAGATACACAAGGGGTTCTGACAATTCGGGGGCGGGTTGCGTGAGTATGAATGTACGGATGCTTCAGTTCAACTAATATCTTTTAACTCGAAATATTCATGTTGAATTGGTCAGTCATTAAGTCATATTGCTTTGAATTGTGAACAGTATTCCATATATTGAAGGAACTAGGAGGTTATTGATTAATGCATGTATAATCATTTAATTTCTTTAAAACCAAGACTAAAAAGCCAGAGAATATTTTGATCAGGGTTTTTTTTCCACATAAATCGGCAATATGCATCTAAATGTAGGATGTCAATAGAATGGATGAGAATCCGTAAAGTGTTATCTTTTAGAATAGTCCTTAATAATTTGATTTAACTCTTGTCTTTTATAGACGTGTGTGCTTTGCTATTTATCGGGAGGAGTACAAAAAAAAATAATTAAATTCAATTTAATCAAGAATGGGAACGCGCACTGATTGCAACCGGTTGGTGAACAAAAAACCTGATTCAATGGCTTAACTTCCAATATAAAGGTTATTTGTTTTGAATAAATGGCAGTTTTTAATCAAATACGTGTTTATCCCACTCCTTTCATCAACCGACACAGCGCTTTAACGATGAACGAAGCCAAAATTCATTATCATTGTATTTGCAGCCAAAATTACGGACATGATGATATCTAAATGCGATTTTATTTCGGAGGGAGGTATTTATTGTTATGTTAATATTTGCAGCAACATCTAGGTTGTGACGGATTATAAGGATACGTTGGGGTACTGATGAATTTGCTGTAGTAGTATGCATAGACTGTGATTCTTCTCTGTATATATTCAGTATTTTGATGTATAAGTGAGATATTGGATTATCTTCACTTGTGTTAATTTGTTGTTTTAATTTTAATAAGATTCCCTATCTGCCAACCTTTTTAACCACCTCAAAAGTTTTCGTACCTTCATGCTTTAAATATTATTGTAAACATGGGCTAACCCGTCCAAGTAAACCCGTCCAATTTCGTCCGAGTTCTGGCGTCTCTTGCGTGAATATCTCAACTTTCCATTTTCGAAGCGAGCCGGAAGGAGGGGGGGGGGGGGGGGGGGGGGCAAAAAAAAATGACACTAAAGAGAGTGACGATGTAATTCTGTCATCAAAATATATAGAACAGTTATAAAGATACAAAGTGACTCATTCACTGGCCGACTAAGGTGGCGGTTGCCTGTATACAGTATTTGTAATTTCGAAATCCTTGGAGGTGAAGGGGGGGGGGGGGGTGGAACAGCCCTGTCAGCCCCCGCCTTCTACGCCGACGGAATAAGTGCGAGGGTTTTACGTTTCAATGAAAAGTAGCTTTTACACATGAATTGCCAATTAACAATAATACCGAATATCAAAGAGCTTTCAATGACCAACAGAAAAAATGTTGATGTCAGTGGAATCATTGATGACATCATAATCAGGATGCAAACAACTCTATTCCGTCTGCTTTATTATTATCCTGTGAACAAAAATCTGCCCTGTACACAGCCTACAGTAATTCATCAGCATTTACATTGGCAGAAGACTCCTCATTTCACCGCTGATGATGCATACTTACTAATAAACGGTTGTTGTCGAAATAATTGTCGTTGATGACGTGATTTCGGTTCCACCGACGGGGTGAAAAACTAAAGTCCCGCCATCCCGGGCAAACAAATCCTCATAAATTATAATCGTCTGCTCACAAGCAGGAAGTTGGCATATAATGATTTCAGATTCTCCCTCCTCGCGGTGAATCTTTACAAGCGGAAACGTATCAGGGGCCTATCATATGTACCCTCTGGAGTAGAGCCATAGGAACAACAATCTCGATTGATTAAATTCAGGAAATGTTTCATGCCAATGCATTATTGTATCGCTCACGTGCTCGCTGATAAATAATGCAGTGATAATTTAGTTAAAGAATGTCATTATTCACAAAAATTATGACGATTAAAAGGAGGTCTCTTTTATGTGTTACGTTTACAAGAATGTTATTGCGGGACAGACCAAAATGAAGACTTCCATTTTTTCATGAGCCCGGCTGCTATACAATTTGAAAGTTCCATATTCGACTTGAATCACCGTGCAGTTATTTTTCCCTTGCTTAAACCGATAACCAATCTAATTCCAAGGGAGAATCGCGTCCTCCCACAGATAGACATAGAAGCTTTTTATCGCAACACAAAGAAATGGTTTGCTTTCTAATTCTCGTTGCCAAGGTTACAGCACAAATCAGCTGCTAATAACTGACAACTCATCACTATCATCTTGCCATATACATTGCCGTTATTTGGAAAGATTCTGGTCAAAGCCTTGTATAGTAATCGCCTTTATTAGATGCAAAAAATAAAAGGTAGCTTATTAATAGCAAAACACAGGGAACCGTACATATTTTTAAAAAATCATATGATCAATGATTTCTCCGACGTAAACAAGCAAGCAGTTATCTAGGCTTTTGTTCCATTTACATTAGGGTTATTTGAAGAGATCCTTCGTCGAAGCCTTAAGTTTATTTAGGAATCACTTTCAATGGACAAGAAGAGTAAGCTGGTGCCAAAACACGTGCACATTTCTTATCAAAAAGTCCAATGATTTGCCCCACGTAAAGTCATCCGTCATGTGTTCCATTTACACAAGATAAATACTGAACTGAGCATAAAATTAAGTATTTTATTTTCCGTCTAATTCATAATGCCGTGTCGTGAATTAAAGACGAAAAGAGGGTAAAACGGTACACGAAAGAGCACCTTAACACCTTATTACAGGTAATTTCATTCATTGCAGCCACATGAAATATATTTAAACATTCACCAAAAAATACAAGATTCTAAGGCAAATTCGCAATAAGTAATTAAGAAATACAGTGAATGGAAGAAAGACATGTCTGTGCCTTGTAGACAGATATTGACATATTTTGTATGTTCACCTTTTGAAGTCTCAGGAAAGTTGAAACATATTACTTTGCACTGTTTTTTAAAAGACATTTTTATAAATTTGAAGACAAAACAAAATTCCAACAGGTTTGTCAGGATAGCGCTTAAAAAAACGGACAGGACTGTGGTAATCTGGCGTATCATTATTTTATCTCACACTTTAACTTAAACAAAATATTATGTTAAAAATGAATTTTAACAGTAATTGGCAATCATAGTCAGAATTTGACTGGTTGCCATTAAAACCAACCAACAACAACAACAACTAGAATATCACTGAAGGTGATTAATACCCCCGCCCCAATGTGCCAATTTCCTGAGCATTGCTCCAAAAATGAGGAAGAGGTTTGATCTGCAATACTTTCCTGTTTTATTGCCAAACCATGGCAACGCAGTTTGCCACACATTGAAACAATATGTCTTATTGTGTGTGTGCCTAATTTCATGAGCATTGCTTGAAAAAGTGAGGAAGTTGTTTGATCCGCAATATTTTCCCTTAATTTATTGCCATAATATGTCGTTACCATGGCAACGAATTTTCCGACACATTAAAAAAATATGTCTTGCACATCTTCATCCAAAGACATATGTGTGTGCCAAATTTCTTGAGCATTGCTTGAAAAATGAGTAGTTCGATCCGCAAGATTTCCCACTGATTTATTGCCATATGCCGTTGCCATGCTGTTACCATGGCAAAGCAGTTTTCGCCACATTCAAAAAATATGTCATGCACATCTCCATCCCAAGTATGTGCCAAATTTCATGAGCATTTTCAAAGTGCATTGCTCGAAAAATGAGGAAGTAGTTCGATGCGCAAGATTTGCAATTAACGGACCGACCGACCGACCGACCGACCGACCGTCCGATCGCCCGCCGGCCCCACCGACTGACCGTGCCCTGATTCCTATATATCCCCTTCAAACTTCGTTTGGCGGGGGTATAAAAATAGCCAGGAAGATATTTCAAGCTGTCGAAACAAGTAAAGCGTACGAGGTTATTTTGTTTAATGTGGTTCTTTTTCTCTTATTAAAGAGTTAATGCTTCAAGTTTTGATTTTTATCTATATTTTCATTACTCGGTACTTGTCACATTCTTACTGTTATCATTTTAAATGATTCAGATTTTTTGGGTATGTACGATTTAACAAGCCTTCTTCTTGGCTTTTCCAGTACATGCCAAATTTCCGTTCATTTTCCTCAAGTTGTTTTATTTGTTTGTTTATTTGTTTTCGTTTTGTATCCTTTTTTAATGAATTGGAAATGAATACTGAATTAAGTTGAATTGGATTATAGGCTTAGGGTCTGCCAGTTAACACTCATGGTTTTGATTATTATCAAGTCAACATGTGACATTTTTTCCTTCAAAAGACAACCTTCTTGAATAACGTCTGCCACTCATCAAAGTGATTTAAAAATAGATGCCGTAAGCAAAACAGCAAATGTTTTCTTTCAAGTTAAAAAAAATGAGGGATATGCATTTTTTAATTCAATCATTTTCTTTATCCAATGAACGCGATTATGAATACACAATAAACCTGCATGTTTACACGGTGGCAGGTTTGATACAAAGATGAGACGACATAATGATGTTTCATTAATCTTCAATTAAGTTTCGATGATAACATGAACAATAATCGAATGAAGTTAGATCATAATATTGACTTAGGCGTACGGCAATAATTTCTCCAAGGGGCAGACGTCTCTTGCACGAACATCAGCTTTCTAATTTTCAAATAATATTATTTGCTCTTGAGGACAAGCTTAGTAACAATGTAATTTTTTAATGAAAATATGCTAAATAATATATAAAATTCCAGGGAGACCTCATCGCTATACCCAAATATGAAGTGAAGACTACCCGAATATTATTAACCTCAATATTCCCGAGGGGGGGGGGGGGGGGGGGGGGGGCTCCAACCCCTTACCCTCGGTTACTTCGTAGTCATATACATAATCATGATAATTATGGACTATAAGCTTGTGGAATGTTTGCATGAGATTTAGGTTCATGCAATTCACATGACACAGGCACCTTCGCAAGATTGCTAAAAAATATATAGGGAATCTGCTTACTTTTCTCTGTATTTAAAATGCAATTTCAGAGTTGATCTATATGATCTTTGACCTTTGACTTACGTACTCCTAAATCTAATCAGATCGTCTTTCTACGGTGACACATTATTAGCGCCCAGTTTGAAGCTCATACATCAAATCAAATGGTTCTTGAGTTATTGCAGAACGAGAAAGCTGGATGGACGGACGGACGGACGACCTGATGGAGAGATAATGCCTCCGGTACCACCTTCGGCTTATGTTGTGGATTATACGTTTTCATCTTAGAAAAAAATTAAGGAAAACTTACGTCGTGAAAGCTTGGCTTGTTTATTATAATATCATTTATTTCTTCAAAAGCCACAATAATAAAGAGAATCTTTCCAAAGCTATAATATACCTTGCAATTAATTCTTAGACAATGTTACAAAGAAACAACTTCATTCTACATCGGTATTCACTTTTATAATACATGTAATAATAAATCATTTATAGAGCGCGGAAACTATATTTATATATTCTACTGCGCTGCAAGAGCTCCTAGATGCTATTCTAATGGACAATGGTAGATATTATTTAATACATGACCATAAATGATGATATTAAGTCAATGTTTAACAAATAGGTTTTCACTTTTGTTTTAAAGCTTTGTAATGTTTGAGATGTCCTAATATCTATGGGTAATTTATTCCATAGTCTAGGAGCTGCACAGAAAAATGATCGGTCACCAAGTGTTACTTTTGTTCTAATTTGGGGAATCTGCAATGTTAGCGTGTCTTGTGTACTACGAAGATTATGACCATGGGTTTGAGATTTTAGATTCAATAATTCAGTAATGTAACTAGGGGCCTGACCATTTAGTGCTTTATAAACTACCATTAACATCTTAAATTCAATTCTTTTTCGTATGGGCAGCCAATGTAATTCTCTTAACAATAATGTAACGTGGGAAAATTTAGGGAGATTACAAATCAATCTTGCACATACATTTTGAATCCGCTGCAACTTGACTATCTGTGAATCTGGTAATCCATACAATAAACTATTGCAGTAATCTAATGCTTGTAATGCATGCGTGGACAACAATTTTCATGGAATCTTGATCAAAATATTTACGAATGCGCCTCAGATTATAGATCATAAAATATGCTGATTTACATACACTAATTATTTGTGATTCCATATTTAACTGGGTATCAAATAAGACTCCCAAGTTTCTGACGTTATTGCATGGTTGTATAACACTGTCACCTACTGATACACCATTTGACTTGAACTTAGATACCTGACGTGGAGTACCAATGACCAGCAGTTCTGTTTTCTTATCATTCAACATCAGTTTGTTTTGTAACATCCAGACTCTAATGTACTCATACATGTTTCTAATACATTAACACAATAGTCTTCGTTTGGTTTGTTAGGACAGAATGACAGATATATTTGTGTGTCATCTGCATAGCAGTGACAAGTAATAATAGGGAACTCCTTTTTAATATTTGTAAGGAGTCTGCTTGTATACAACGTGAACAGTAGGGGGCCTAGACGTGACCCTTGAGGGACACCAAAAGGTACCTTGAACACCTCTGACTCTGTATCATCCATTTCAACGGTCTGTTTTCTATCAGCCAGGTAAGATTCAATCCATGCAAGAACTTTACCATTAATCAAAAAATGTGTTTTCAAGGCTCGTAACAAACACAAATGATCAATAGTATCAAAAGCGCCACTTAGATCAAGTAAGAGCAACAGACTTATCTTCCGGTCATCCATTGACATTAAAAGATCACTTTTGATTCTAAGGAGTGCTGTCTCGATAAGCTGATTGGTTAAATGGTAAAAGTAAATGAGAATCGAGGTGCTCAAGGATTTGTTGGGTTGCAGCGCCTTCTACCAACTCTGAAACATACTGAAGATTACTAATAGGCCTCAAATTGCTAAATTCTGCTTCAATACCAGACTTTTTCAACAGTGGTTTAACAAGTGCAACCTTCCACAGGGCAGGGAACTGCCCTGTCGACAATGATACATTGATAATAGAGGTTATGACAGGTAATAAGACATCAATTCCATTCCATTCAATGTGATGACGAATAAAATAAAAACAAAAATAAAACAAAACACAAACATTCCTTACGGTGTGTCGTTGCGTTATTCCAGAACATAGACAGAAATACCGCCATAGGGGTATTCCATTAGCATATGCCGACAATATTGCAACTCAAACCGAACAAATTCTCAAGTTTTACCTACTTCCCGTGGAAGACTGGGTTTTCATTACCCCTGACTATTCTTGTAGTTCTTAAATGGGGCCGGGGGGGGGGGGGCAACATGGAGATATTAATGACCCCCCCCCCCCCCGAGCTAACGATGATATCCCTGTTTATAATTTGTGTTTTTAACGAGAATGAGAGGACAGTTTGCAAATAGATAATGAACCTACGTTGTCCTTGTGACATCTACATAAACTGGGTTCTAGTCGTTTTTATCAATTCCATTTCTAATTCAATCACAAAGCCTTTTTTGGGAAAAAAACCCTAAAGCAATTTCACCAGCCTCGTGCGTCACCTTTAGAAATGTGCCAACATTTCAAGGACATAATACGTTATTCGAACATGATTTTTCTAAAGGCGATGCAACAGGGTATTGAAATTGGCCTTAAGTAGATTTCTGGAAATTCCTTGCCATCGTTTTATTTTTTTAATGTCTGTCACTTTTAGATTCCCAATGTCAACCTTAAAAGGAGCAATCCTTGTCCTTAAGGTCCCATAAACATGACTTTAAATCAGCTTTAAAGCAATTTCAATAGCTTGTGGGATTGCCTATAGAAAGCATGTTCAAGTTACGTACTATGTCATTCTGATCTTCGCGCATTTCAAAAGGAGATGGACATGGCTAATGAAATTGCCTTGGGTTTATTTCCGATCGTGCTCGGATTATGTCAGGAGTTTACCAACTTTTTATTTCTGATCTGGGCGTCATGGTATTGTATCAAATGAATAGTTCAACCGAACATAGTCAGGTTTCGTTTGGGATTTTAACAACCACGATTGCTCCGCTTGTACAGAAGAGAGTCGGTATATATGTAGTTTCCCAGGCGATGTTGATCCCATTTCATATGACAATAGCATATAGGCATACAGACTGATATCCGAGCCTGTAAACTGTGACCACGAGTCACCAGTCAAGCCAAGATAGGCCGCGCGGCTCCGTGTTATATATCGCAAGTAAAGTGCATAGGATATGTACAGGGACGTCGCTGGAGAGGAGGGGGGGGGGGGGGGGGGGTGTCACACCCCCACTCATAATCGCTGTCGGCAAATGCACCTCTGTCGGCCCAAAAAAAAAGAGAGGGAAAGGGGAGAGGGAAGAGGAAAGAAAAAAAAGGAGAAAAGAGAAGGAAAAAGAAAAGGGGAAAACGGGAAAGGAAAGGAAGATAAAACAAAAAGAAAAGAAGGAAAGGAAAAGGTAAGGAAAGAAACAGATGGAAAAACTACCTAAAATCTTTTGCTCGCTCGCTTCGCTCGGTTGCAAAAACACTGGAAAATTAATATTCGGGCAAAGTCCCCCTTCGGCAATGGGCTGCAGCCTTCCCCCTCCACGGAGGATTTTCAAAGTTCCGATACTCGACCAACTACCAGTTCATATTCGAGCAGCGAGGTGCCAGAATATCCACATTTTGGGGCAGCGTGGTTCCCTGATAATTATGTAACTACTCCGAAAAGATTAACAAAATTTAGAAATTGAAAAGTTGATATTAGGGCAAAAGGCGTCAGCCCGTCACCTTGCCACAATGGGCCTGTATGATCAAGATGTCTACATTTGCGATTTTCTTTTATTATTATAAGTAGGGGGATATTAGGATGCTGCAATTTTGTCCCCAAAATTGTGTGTAACATCCTAAAAGTTGTCGGCAAATTAGGGTGTCACCCCCCCCCCCCCCATTCAAATTGTTCTAGCGACGCCCTTGGATATGAAGCAAATGTAATTATCAAGTACCCTATGTTTGTATATGTTTTCATGCATCTTTTGATTTGATAATCAAAACAAGAATAAACTAGAAAGGCCGTCAAAGGCGGCAGACCCACGCCTTAGCGGCGCTATTATTCTTGAAACCACAGAAATAGATATATTTTTACTGGTTGGTTCCCCTGTCCTATATAAAAAAAAAAGTAAACCCAATATAGGTTTGGTTTTGTTGCGATTATTTTTGTCAAGCAGTAGCCATTCAAAGGGGATAACAAGAGGCACATCTCCCCCCAATAAATTTTGCCATATCCAGGTCATAACTTTGTGTGTCCCCACCCTTGAAAAAATTCTTCTGAAAAAGATATTTTATTATTGAAACATCCCTCCCCTAAAAGTAATTGATTAGACATGTCAGAGAGCGTGGCGTGGTGAGGAAAAAAAATGTTAGCAATTTGTATTCAGTGTTCAGTCATGTCAGTGTTAGTAAATGTATTCATGTTCTATCTTTACATTGCAATTGGGTTTTTTTTTTCATCGGGCTTGGATAAAATAAATATGACGACAAAATAAGTTGGATCTCGACTTCAAAATGACATGCATGCGAGGCACAGAGCTTACTCACTCAGCTCAGTCACCACCCATCAACAAAGTCAAAGACAAAGTGTATACTGGCGTACATTCGGCGAACCTCAGCCACCAGACAATTCAAAGAAAAAAGTTCAATCCTACTACACAGCCACAGCACAGGCACTGTACTCCCTAGCCTACCGTACTCTCACAACAACCACACTGCCCATTCACAACACACGCGAACACTCGCGAGTGCGATAGACTCACTCACGTCGAACCAACTCACCAGATTTTCACCGAAAACAATTTTAAAATCACGTACTACACGTCCACCAGGATAAAATAAATCACAAAAACTTCCACAACAAAGTGGAAAAAACCGGGGAAAATAAACAGAAATGCACAGAAGATAAGAAATAGAGGAGAAATTAGACGTGCTAGGGTAGCCTGAATGTAAGTTGTAATGTAGATAAAAAAAAGGTATCGCGCGCGATAGCCGCTTTCGATTTCGCAGTTCAAGCGCGCGAAAAATCCCTTGTTGCTGGGATACATTGGCAGGGAACAATAGATACGGAATACGTACGGATTTGAAGTGAAATGGCAAATAATGGGTCTTCTAAAATTCATAAACCTGAAATAGATTTTTGGTGAGACGAAGTAATGAGTGTTTTGATTGGCCAAAATATTTCTGCATCGGCAGGCGAAGTTTGGGGTCATCAAACTTTCTAGTTTCTTTCCTGTCACTATCCGAACTGAAGTTCCTATACTTTACTACAGGGTCAAAACTTGAAGGTCACACAGAATTTGCAGGGGTCAACCAATCATCACCAAAATCTAATCGATTCTTTCCTGTCACTTTCTGAACATTCCCTGAAAATCTGGTGCAAATCCGTTCACCCGTTCTCTCGTTATCTTGTACACAAACAAACAAACAAACAAACACACAAACAAACAAACAAAAAAACAAACAAAAAAAAACAAACAAACATACGGAGCCCTTTACATAACCCTGTAGATTTCATCGGCGTGGGTAATAACTGAAGATCTGACAAAAACGAAGATTTTTAATTCCATTTTGCTAAACCATTGTCATGGTTGTGGAAATTGAAAAGTTGATATTAGGGCAAAAGGCGTCAGCCCGTCCCCTTGCCACAATGGGCCTGTATGATCAAGATGTATACATTTGCGATTTTCTTTTATTATTATAAGTAGGTGGATATTAGGATGCTGCATTTTTATCGCCAAATTTGTGTGTAACATCCTAAAAATTGTCAGCAAATTAGGGTATCATCCCCCCATTCAAAATGCTATAGCGACGCCCCTGGATATGAAGCAAATGTAATTATTAAGTACCCTATGTCTGTATGTTTGTATATGTTTTCATGCATCTTTTGACTTGATAATCAAAACAAGAATAAATAACTGAAGTTCTGACAAAAACAAAGATTTTTAGTTCCAGTTTGCTAAATCGTTGTCATGGTTGTGGACGGAAACTTGGAATGATTGAATCACTCTTTCAAATATAGGTGGCTCAACATCTTTTAATCCACTAATGCTGCTAAATTACTTTCAAATATGTGAAGTAGCATAAATTCACATTAAAATTCGGATTTATTTAATTTCCAACAGAATGAAAAGACAATGGCATTACAGGTATTACAAAAATATGAAAAAATATATGTACATATTCATTTTTTGTTGATAAGTATACAAGTAAACTGTACATAACGTGGAGAAGATTTAGAAACTGTACATATAAATAAATTATTATAATGAATTATTAAAAGAAATTCTTAATTTCTGAGGAAATGTGGGGGATCCACTAAAAAGCAGTGCTTGTAATTTGTGGATCCCCCAGAGAAAATTGTTTCAAATTGTGCCTACGAATACTTGGAAAACACAAAACAATGTTACAGAACAACAACCAAACACGAAACGACAAGGAAAAGGAAAACATATAAAAGAACTAGAAAGGCCGTCAAAGGCGGCAGACCCACGCCTTAACCCAATAGGTTTTGTTTTGTTGCGATTATTTTTGTAAGCAGTAGCCATTCAAAGGGGATAAGAGGCACATCTCCCCCCCCCCCCCCAATAAATTTTGCCATATCCAGGTCATAGCTTTGTGTGTCCCCACCCTTGAAAAAAATTCTTCTGAAAAAGATATTTTATTATTGAAACATCCCTCCCCTAAAAGTAATTGATTAGACATGTCAGAGAGCGTGGCGTGGTGAGAAAAAAAATGTTAGCAATTTGTATTCAGTGTTCAGTCCAAGGCCGTACGCAGAAATTTTTTTCCTGGGGGGGCAAGATGATCGCTTTCAAAGGAACCCATAACTTGAAGTCTAAAACCCGATTAAAAAAAAGTATGATTTTGAAATTTCTGGGGGGGGGGGGGGGGCAGGCAACTGCCTCCCCCCCCCCCCTCCCCGCTGCGTACGGCCTTGGTTCAGTCATGTCAGTGTTAGTAAATGTATTCATGTTCTATCTTTCCATTGCAATTCGGGTTGTTGTTGTTTTTTTCATCGGGCTTGGATAAAATAAATATGACGACAAAAGAAGTTGGATCTCGACTTGAAAATGACGTGCATGCGAGGCACAGAGCTTACTCACTCAGTACTACAGTCAGCCGGCCCCAGGCACTTCGCGACAGTGCTGTGTATAGTTATGTACGTACACTACAGCTACTCAGCCACTCACTCAGATCAACACACGCGAACACTCGCGAGTGCGATAGACTCACTCACGTCGAACAAACGCACCAGATTTTCACCGAAAACAATTAAAATCACGTACTACACGTCCACCAGGATAAAATAAATCACAAAAACTTCCACAACAATGTGGAAAGAACCGGGGAAAATAAACAGAAATGCACAGAAGATAAGAAATAGGAGAAATTAGACGTGCTAGGCTATACGTATACCGTATACCTAGCCGCTTTCGATTTCGCAACGAGAGTACAGTTCAAGCGCGAAAAAAAATCCCTTGTTGCTGGGATACGTTGGCTTTGAATATTCATTGCAGGCTCGTGCGGATTTGAAGTGAAATAGCAAATAATGGGTCTAAAAGTCTTCTAAAATTCATAAACCTGAAATAGATTTTTGGTGAGACGAAGTAATGAGTGTTTTGATTGACCAAAATATTTCTGCATCGGCAGGCGAAGTTTGGGGTCATCAAACTTTCTAGTTTCTATCCTGTCACTCTCTGAACTGAAGTTCCTATACTTTACTACAGGGTCAAAAGTTCAAGGTCACACAGAATTTGCAGGGATCAACCAATCATCACCAAAATCTAATCGATTCTTTCCTGTCACTTTCTGAACATTCCCTGAAAATTTGGTGCAAATCCGTTCACCCGTTCTCTTGTTATCTTGTACACAAACAAACAAACAAACAAACAAACATACAAACAAACAAACAAACAAACAAACAAAAAACAAACAAACATACGGAGCCCTTTACATAACCCTGCCGATTTCATCGGCGTGTTTCATCGGCGTGGGTAACAAACATACGGAGCCCTTTACATAACCCTGCCGATTTCATCGGCGTGGGTAAAAAGGAAAAGGGAAAGGAAAAAGGAAAGAGGAAAAAGCAGGACAAATCATGACCGAAAGAGGAAGTAGTTACATACGTGATTCTGGCAAGGTATAAGATCATAAGACCATACAAATATTCAATTAATTGAGCAGCTGATGAAGACCTAAATTAAAAAAAAAATGAGATGATACCAGCTGTTATCAGGTTATTATTGTATATTACTGTAAGATTTGAGCAAAAATATTTTAGTTTTTTCTTAAAAGAATTTAGGGATGGACTATTTTTAATATCTTCACTTTGAAAATTCCAAAATCTAGGAGACTAGGACCATCATACATAAATGTCTTCTTCGCTAATAAACTTCTAAAGAGTGGTAGGTGAAACTCGTTAGGCCGTCTAGTTGGGTAATCATGACATGATCGATTTGGGGGGAACATGGCATCAAATATATGTGGAAGGGTCTTTCTACTGTAGTTCCTAAGTGAAATAGATACAGGTCATTTATTTTTAATAGTCTGCTATCAACAAATAACGGTCTGTGTGTGAGAGTACAGCAGCATTGCAAATAATACGGACAGACTTTTTTGAAATAAAAGTATTCTATCTAAAAGAGTTTGCTAGGCATTGCCCCAACCAAGTATCCCATAATTCAGATATGGTAAAATCAAAGACGAATAAAGCACCAATAGGGATGATGTCGGAAAATGAAATTTAAGTTTGTTTATTATGCCAATATTCCGTGAAATAATCTCACACGTATTATCTATATAATATTTCCACAAAAGTTTGTTGTCAACTGGAATGAGACACCTTCTAAGGGTTATCGTCAAACACAATATCCATGGGCAGTGTATCTACAGAATTACTCTCTTGGTAAAACTGAGTGATCAAGTGGGTGCAGTGCAATTGCAGGTGCGGGTGCAAATAATAAATACTAATTTAAAGCGTGGGCACGTATGATTGTAGTATCTTTCGTTTAAGTGTAGCTTTTAAGGAGTAGATGGTTGAACAAGATTTTATGTTATCGGGAAAATTATTCCAAATGTCCGGACCAGAATGTCTTACAGATTTGTTTGTTATTGATAATTTGGGATTTGTAAGAAGGATATTTCCAGAAATGCGAGTAGGGTAGGAATGAACAGAACTATTAAACTTAAACATGTTATCAAAAGATGGTGGAAGTTGATCATTAATGTACTTGAACATTATGACTGCTACTTGGATAGTATTCAGATCGAACATTTTTAGCGTTTTAAGTTCATGGAATAAGGGGTCAGTGTGAGTTAAGAAATGCGATCCGGTACAAATACGTATCGCTCTCTTTTGTAGTTTAAAAATAGAATTGATTTTTGTCGAACCACAATTAGCCCATACAATGTTACAATATGTTATATACGGGAGAACTAGCGTATTATATAACAGGAATAAGGTTGCATAGGGTAGAAGAAACTTTAGCTTGGAAATTATACCAATGCTTTTAGAAATGCACATTATTACGTGATGTAAATGGTCATTCCAAGTCAAAGTTTCATCTATAATTACTCCCAAAATTTTGGACTTAGTTTTCTTTTCTACTGGCATATCATCGATTTTAATATATATTGGTGTGTCTGTATTATGAGAATGGTGTTTAAAATACATGAAGTGAGTCTTTTTTATATTAAGAGAAAGTTTATTGCACTTAAAGGAGAATTATCCCCAGGCTTTTAAATGTAAATAGGGTCATAGTGAATAAAATAACATTTAATTTGATATAAAAATCACCGTTTTAGACCAACTGATGCCGTTGTAAGAGCAGAAAATAGAGACCGCTTTTTACGATGTCTACTCCTACTGGCGGCGTCCATTTTCTCTAAATTTCCCATAAAATCTTGCGCGTGATGACGTAGGGGATGGAGAACTCACTAGCTAGTAGCTAGCTTGCATGAAGCGCGCGCTGCATATACACACGGTAAACATGGTGTATTGTCAAGCGTTCGACTGTTGTAACTGTTCCAAGAAAACGATAGGGAAATCATTCCATCGGTTCCCAGACCCGCAGAAATGTCAGCAATTGTTCAAGCATTGGGTGACCATATTGAACGTGGAAAAATTCCAAGGAAAAGACTTCAAACTTGATCGGAAAAATGATGTGATCTGCAGTGATCATTTCACGGAGGCCGACTATCACGTAGATCTGCGGGCTAAGCTTATGCCCGGGCGAATCGTATAATCAAGCTAGTGTGTCCTGGAACACGTTTTACTTACGATGATTATTTTACTCTAATCAATGTTTTTCAAATGTGATAGTTACGTAGATAATATAAATTGATTTATTTAATTTAATTATGAAACTCTTGCGTAATTTATGTTATTATTAATAATAATAAACTCTTTTTAAAATAATGTTGGTGAACTATTGCGAGCCAATTACAATGCGCTACGGCCAACTCGACGCTGCTTTACTCTTGAGAACAATAAAAATCGGAGGATTCAATCGACAATTCCCATCCTCTCGATTCTCGAATATACGATGTTTTTACTTTATCAGAAACTGTTTAGAATTCTGTTTTAGGTCAATGATAAAAGTCTCGTGGGGATAATTCTCCTTTAAACCAGTTTGATACTTTGTTAATTTCATAATTCAAAGTATTGGTTAAGGAATTAAGGTCTTTGTGAGAACAAAAGATATTTGTGTAGTCGGCAAATAAGACAAAAGAAAGAACGGAGGATGTATTAATAATATCATTGACATAAAGAAGAAATAGTAGTGGGCCTAAGATGGAGCCTTGGGGGACACCGCATTGAACTAAAAGGGAATCAGAATCATAGCCATTGAATGTAACATATTGTCTTCTGATTGTTAAATAATCTTTAAAGTGGTTGACCCCGAATTCCATAATGACTGAGTTTGGAAAGGAGGATAGCGTGATTCAACGTATCGAATGCTTTACTTAAGAATATACCAACATGTTCTTTGTTAGCTATGGCATTTGTAATTTTGTCATAAATTTGAATTAATGCTAGGTCAGTTGAGTAATTTTTCCTGAAACCATATTGATTTGAACTGAGTATATTGTGTTTATTGATAAATGTATGTAACCTATTATAAACGATTTTTTCTAAGACTTTGGATATACTTGGAAGTAAGGAAATGGGACGATAATTACTTATTTCGTGCGGATCGTCTTTTTTGAAAATTGGATTGACTTTAGCTCTTTTCAATAGATCAGGGAAAACACCTTGTGATAACGAGTGATTAAAAATGTGAGTTAAAGGCTTTGCAAGTGGGTGGATTATTTCTTTTAAAAGAAACATACTTATTTTATCGAAACCATGAGATTTTGAGCTGTTAAGAGATTGGGTAATATTAACAATTTCGCTGGGATGTATTGGGTTTAGAAAGAGAGACTCTTGGTTTTGTTCGGAAAGATAGTCTGTAAAGTCTGTAAAGTCTGTAAAGTGAGCGTTAGGGCTATTAATTTTGCTGGCGAGTTCTTAGGGCTATTAATTTTGCTGGCGAGTTCAGGGCCGATATTCGTGAAAAATGAATTAAATGAATTTGCATAAATACTAGGATCATGTATGTAAGTACCATTTAGTGTGATATTATCCATGGGTGGGGGATCTGTCTTTTTTTTCCCATAACCTCTTTGATGATTTTCCAAGTTGCAGTTATAGTTAATTGGCTCTTATCCATCGGGTGACTTTTTCAAGCTCAGAGTTTACAGCATTGACTAAAGTATTTGGATTTTTATGGGTATAAAATACATTAGAATCGTCTGCAAAAAGTATAAACGAAAGGACATCGGATGATTTACAAAAGTCATTTATATAAATAATAAGCAGTAAAGGGCCCAACAAACTTCCCTTGGGGACTCCACAGTTTATGTTTTGCATATTGGATGTATGGGCATTCAAAATAAGTATTGTCGTCTACTGGATAAGTAGCTCCTGAACCAGTCTAAGGCCTTCCCGCGCACCCCATAATGAGAAAGTTTCAATAATAAGATGTCGTGATTGATGGCGTCGATGTCCAGAAATCCAGGAAGATACCAACCGGATGAGAAAATTTGTCTAAAACATGCGCTACTTTGTCAACAAATTCAAAAAGGCATGTTCTATATTATGTTTTTCTCTAAATCCAAATTGAAAGTTGGAAAAAGTATTATGACTTTTAAAAAAGTTAACAGTTCTACGATAACAGCTTTTTCTAGAATTTTCGACAAGGGGGATAATAAAGAAATAGGTCGATAATTACTAACATTCAACTTATCACCTTTTTTGTACAGGGGTATGTCATCTGCAATTTTCATGTTATGTGGGACTTGTCTATTAAGTAACGATATGATAAGAATGTGTACTAATGTATTAACAATTGAAGATATTACACCTTTTAAAATGAAATTGTTAAAATCGTCATAGCCGGGACTACTATTGTTGTTCAAACTAGATACAATACCAATGATATATTCTTTACCTATAGGAGTGAAGTCAATAAAATTGGGATTAGGTGTGCCTAGGTATTCAGAAAAATGTTTACTCCTAGAGAAGAAAAATAGTTGTTGAAAGTATTGGCTACATTTTCAGGATCTTCGACAATATCATCATTATACCTAATTTTAGTTATACAGTGTATCTGATTTGTTATGGGATAAGTTCATTGATTGTTTTAAAATCTTAGATGTGTTTTGAATATCCTTCTTATATAAAGTTAACTGGTTCGTAAAGTATCTTTTTCTAATCGTATTATTATTTTTATATCTGGTGTACCTAGCCTTTGCTTGTTCAGTGCCTTTCATTTTAAATTTGTAGTATAAGTTTCGGTGATTTTTTAGGTAGTTCGTTTGTCTTTAACTTTAGGAATGTGAATATCTAATTGATTATGAAATATGTTAAGTAAATTATTAAAAGAAAAAATTCCGTCATTAGTATTATAAACACACGACCAGTCAGCAGAATCTAAAGAAGCGCCAAGACTGGCAATGATTTCATTTATAGGTCTCCGTCTTGATGGTCTGTGAGGATTGTTTAATGAGCGCTTAAGGGTAAAATGTGACATAATTGGAAAATGGTCCGTTATATCGGATAGAATTACAGAAGAGTCCGCGGTAGGAAGAGTATTGCAAAAAATATTATCAATAAGGGTGGCGGAATGATTTGCCATGCGAGTGGGTTTCGATATCAAAGGCAAGAATAAGGTAGTCAAAAATATTTCAAGAAACTCATGGGATATGTTGTTGTTATTATGCTTCAATATATCAATATTGAAATCTCCCATTATGAAAACGTCTTTGTTTGCAAAGAGTGGATTTTTTTATTAAAGGCATTCGGTAACTTTGTGGAGGCCTGATTTAATAAACTGTTGAATTTTGATATCTGTCTTGTATAATGATGTTCAGAAGGATAAATAAATAGCCAGGCATAGAAATGTTTTCAAATATATTATGCTATTTTAAGATATCTGTGACTGAATACTCCCATTTACGAAAGCGTATGGCCATACGCTTTATTCTAACACTGAGTCAATGGGGGAAATGAGTCTGGCATTTCCGGTCACTTACATATGTTTACTTTTGTGGAGCACATGATGATCTTGAAGTGCTTTTTCCCCCATGGGCTTCATTTTTACACCATATTACAATACACTGATAGCATGTAAGGCCAGGCAGCTCAGATTTTATCAAGCCTCCACAAAGTTACCTATCACTTTAAATCTGTAAGGTACACTAGGAAATTATTTGAATTGGAACTTGGAGGTCTATACACAATGCCTATGATTATATTTTTAGTATTCGGAACATTAATTCCCATAAAAAGAGACTCTACTATTTCGTTCATTATATTAATTTCATTTTAAGCATACTGTAGAAACGGAATATTAATTCATCGTATACGATCAATGATGCATATCATGCTGCTCTGTGATTGGACAGTTCCCGGAAAAGGCCATTGTTACATGAATGTGGACGTAGCATCTCTTTGGGGGTGGGGATCATTTTTAATGGCCTGAATATTTTTGCTTTCCCATTGAATATTCCTTTTTTTTTTCATAGTTATTGCATGACTTAGTGAAGATCAATAAATTATTGCAAAAAATAATAGTTTAAAAGAAAAGTTGATGTACATAGCGTATTTCAGAAATTAGATCTTCATGTATTAAACAAAGTCTGTATTCGCTTCCAAAGTGCTTTAGAAATATTATTCTAGCATAAGGAGGCGGTGCGGCGGTGCGGCGGTGTGGCGCAATTGGATCGTCGTCAGGCTCTGAATATGAATTTCGTCATACGCATGGGTTCGAGTCCCTGAGTTGACAAATAGATTGTCGCCGTGTTGTGTGTAACCGTCCCCCCCCCCCCCCCCCCCCTCTGTCTTCCCGATGCAGGTTCGGGTTCAGATGAAAGCACTCCGTTCCTCGGACAGAACGTTAAAGGATGGTCACAACTCCAACAACCTTCAACAGTGCACATTGTATTTAAAGGACAAAACATGTTACATTTTAGTAAGCAATAAGTCTACAAGGGCATAGATATTCAAGAGATTTTCTAGATCTTCCAAGTTATCCTTCGAAACGGACTAATCACATTTATTATTGAATTCTTTTATAGGGTAGAGCTGATTCAGTAGTCTAGACTTAGAAGCCCTAAAGGACACATTTTCAGACAGACTCATTTAATTGCTCTAGTGGAACCCCTTCGACTGACATTAATTTTACAACTTTGCTAGATTTGCTGGATGAAGATTATGAAGATCAACCTTTCCCAATAGCTTCGAGACAATATCTTCCACAATGTAATCGCATGACCAGGGGCGGCGGAGCGTCTTTCAAAGTGGAGGGGGGGGGGGGGAGGACCAGCCAAAAGGGGCACTTTGGGAGAAAAAAGAGGCACCTACACAGGGTGAACATAAAGCAAAAACAGGGCAGTTATCAGAAGGGGGAAAATATGTACTTGTACTTATTAGAAAGGAAAGGGGGCACCTATCAGAATTAGAAATGCACTTATCAAGGGAGAAATGGACACATATTAGGGAGAAAAGGGGCACTTATCAGAAAGAGAAAAGGGCATTTATAAGAAAGAAAAATAGGCACCTATCCGAAGTAAAATCACACTTATCGAAAGGAAAAGATGGTACTTATTATATTACAGATAATGAGCCGATTATCAGCTTTGAAACGGGAAACTCATTAGAAGGAGAAAAAGGGCACTTATCAGAAGGGGGAAGGACAGTTAGTGGAAAGGAAAAGGGACACATTTATTAGTAAAAAGGGCACTCATGAGAGAGAAAGGGGCATTTTTTTCAGAAATAAAAAGGGCACTTTTGGGGTACTTTGAAAAGTGTGGGGGCACTGTGCCCCCCCCCCGCCCCCGGGAGCGCCGCCCATGCCCATGACCAGAACTCAACTTTAAATTAAGGCCTAGATGAGAGGTTGGGCTTACGGTTATCCTTATATAACAATTTCGGAAACAAGTGTGTTGGCGTAGAACCAATGGAGCGCAATCTCTCCAAACAGTTCAAAGTCATTACTAGTGGTGTAGCGTGGGTCCAGCCACTAATAGGGCACTGGAAGTCGGGGGGGGGGGGCAGCGGGGGGACAAGTCTTACTCGATGAATGAAATGCAAATGAACAAGGCCACCGATTAGAGGAAGCGTGAGGTAGGGGTGTTATCCTCATCGTATTTTTGGTCTTTGTTAGCACATCGTGTGTGTGTGTGTGTGTGTGTAATTGAGTTTTTACAGACGTGTATCAATCAGATATGATTATTTACCTCTGGGACCGACCTTTAACGTCACCATCCGAAAGACGTGACTCAGTCTCGAACCTGGGTCCGCTGAATCAGTTTATAACTTCCACTGGTAGCTGGATTACAGGCGCACGCCACAACGCCCATCGTGGTAACTCACATCCTATATGGGCAACAACAGGAGAGGATAATTCGGTCATTCAGATTTGGTTCGCTATATTTCGGCCTCAAAAGAGAAGAAAGGGGAGGAAGAAAGACATGAAAGTGCAAACTGGCACTGTGGATAGCATATCGACTGATTTCTGCTTTCCATATGGTGTCTTATATTTCCCATCACGTCTGTCAGAATGTCAAAATATCATCATCTCGATAGCGGACCAGATTATATGCTCCTGAGCTAAGCCAAATTAAGTATGGATATACGTTTTTGTATGAAGATGAATAATTAGAGCTTGAAAAATGAGAGGGCAACGCCATTAATTAACACTCGTAAGGATAAAGAAGAAATAATGGTTTGATTCTCTGTTATTGCTGATGAGACCTTCACAACAATGAGGAGGGAAAGGTTCAGTAGAGGGAGAGAGAGAGAAGGGGGGGGGGGGGGGGCAATTACAGACACGCCAATCCAATTGTCATAGGCTATATCAAGATTGATAGAACAGTCCAAATAAAGCGTTTCTTCGAAATGCGATGAGATTGCATCTCCTGACCCTCCTCCTCCCTCTCACTGGCAACTCTGAATTGAGCAATAATACACAACCTCAAAATTGCCACATAGACGTCTAATAATACCCATCGATCATAGGATTAATCAGCTACAACATCCCAGCGATCTGATTTTATTCTCTCCTCTTAGTGTTTTGATCATAGTTGATTAAGATATCGGCTCAAGTTCTCTCTGATCGTCCGTGCTCACTACACGCCACCCGTGATTAGAATCAAAGTAATGAAGGTATTGGAAGTAGAAACACGTTTTCTATCGGATACGGGTCAATTGCTGCTATTGTCATGATTGTTGGGTGGACATCATGTCCCATATTGCTCTCTTTTGATCAATGTAAACTATATTCTGCGTCAGCATAATGAGTGGAATGAAAATACAGTTAATAAGTGATTTGATGAATGACGGTATCCAACTTCTTTGTCCAAGTTGGGATATGATGTCAGGCATTACTGTACATATACTTAGCTTATAATTATCAGATTGTTATCATTGCATGCACCATCTGTCTCAGTGGCGTATCCAGCATCATGTAAAGAGCACATGATTGAAGCCCCCCCCCCCCCAAAAAAAAAAAAAAAAAGAAAAAGAAAAAAAGTAAACTAAAAAAAAAATATAAAAATAAAATCAAATAAATCAATAAATAAAAAATCAATAAATAAAAATTAAAATAAAAAAAAAATTAAAAAAAATAAAAATTTAATAAATAAAAAATTAAAATAAAAAAAAAATTAAAAAAAATAAAAATTTAATAAATAAAAAATCATAAAAAATCATAACACTTTACAGTGGGGTTTTTTTTTATGCCCGCGGGGCTGCCCGGATCAATCCTCCCTCAGGAAGGGTTCCACACCTTTGCTTTATCTGCGTCTGGACACGTCACTTCAGTCACTTAAAATATAAAGTCATCAACTGTTCAGCAGAAATAGCAGTTGCAGTCAGCAGTACAAGGAGGAAGATAATGAAAAGAGAGGAGGAACAGAAGAAGAAGGCGGTGAATTACTAAACGATGAAGGGGGAGGATAAAGGGGGGAATGAGATGAGGCAGAAAGGAAGTAGAAGAAATTTACATTTAATGACCATTTATCAAATTTTTCCGATTGGAACAAAATACCAGAGCCATCTGTACACGGAGTTCGACCAACTCTGCTCTAGTAGGTAATGAAATGGCGTATGTTTTTTTTTTTTGGGGGGGGGATCATATAACAAAAAATATATGCGCCATATTGTGTCCACCTGAAACCGAGTTGGCAAAACTCTGTGTATAAAGATGGCTCTGCAAACGTGTGGCTTATAAGCCCTTTGTCGAATCCGTTTATCTGATAGCGACAAATTGCTACTTCAGGCGAGAGTGGAAAATCAATATGGTCCTGACTGAAAAATGGAAGCTAGAAATATCTTTGATCGTATTGACTTTTTCACAGTTTTCATAGATACCGGCATCAATACGGTGATGTGCTGTTAAGAGTTGCGGAAATAGGGTCATAACATATTCTCCCACAAGAGCTTCTCCTTCATTAATTTAATGCGATTGTTAGTACATGTACATGCATACGGAAAACTTGACATTCCCAACTGCTTTTTGCTTAAATGAAACACAATGCTTCTTTCGTTTCTGCAAAATATACCGGTGAAACCCCTAATTTATTCTAAATGTCGACGCCACCAATCCGCAAGAAGCGACACAACATTCATAGACATGGTGTAAATTCCTCGTAGATGAGATAAGGAGAAAAAAGTACGATAAATATTATCTATGGGGACACGGGGGATGTGCCCCCCCCCCCCCCATCAAATGAGAAGAGAGAAAGATAATGGAAAGAAGGACAGATTGGGAAGGACAGCATGAAAAAAGGAGAGAAAGATTATACAACCCCTCCCACACCCTCCCCTCATTCGAACGCCTTAAAAGCCCCTTGCCGCCCCGACACAAGTGCCCCTCCCTCCGGCACTGCTTATGGCGTATGAACTAGTTTTTAAAGGGAAATCCAGCCTTGATACCAACTTATTCTGAATGAATGAAGAATAGTATCAAAATGAAACAAATCAACCACTGTTTTAGGGTAGGTTCAAGCATTCTTTAAAAAACAATTATGGGGGAGGGGTTGAGCCTTTAAAGCACCCCTCTCCCCAAACTGCGCCTGTATGCCTCTTCCACATGGAATATAATAGGCAGATTTGGGATCAATTTTGTAGTTATGCAGTGTGTTTCTTAAAGAGGAATCCTAAATTTCTCCAGCACCTTCTCGTCAAATAAACATAACTTGATTTATTGTAATGCATCATAAAGTGAATTTTATCCCCATTCATATGCTGCCAAATTTGTGATAATAGAGCATTGGATCATTGAAGTTTAAACCAGCAATGTGAAAATAGATTTGCGCACGAGAGTGGGATCTATTCGTACAAACTCACTCTGCTTTCATTTCCTTTTTGTCTTGACCATTTTGACTCGAGCCCACATCAGCTTGGACAGACAAAGCGGTCATTAAGAAGGACAATGAGGCTAACGTTGGACTCATATCTCATCAAAAGTGTATACATGTTGAAAAATGAATAAGGAAACATAATGAAATATCACTTATCTTTACCTCACTAACTTTGTTTCTTTACATTGTACTTAATGAAATTACACTTTTCATGGCCTCAGTGCGCAAACAACTTTTGACACTACTCACTTAAAATCTTTCAAATCCATTCATGCACGACAGTATCATATTACATATTTGGTATTATGCAAGAGGATGAACTGAACTTTGACATGGATAATAATAATTAACCAGGACATAATAATTTTTCTAGTAATTGATGGGAAATTTTTTTAAATTTTTAATAGAAACACACTGTATTTATCGTTATCTTGGTTGAAAGGCACTATCCATTCAATTTTAACCTCTTTCGTTCAAACTCTAACAATTCTGTTTTTCTAATTCCTTCAAAGAAGTTATAAGAAGGTTAGAAGGTTGAATTTCCTTTCACGGTATCCTCATCTTGCAAAGATACCGTACTTGAAACCATACATGAAAACTTTTTGTTCCAATGTCACGCTTTATAGAAGAGAAAAGACAAAACAAGTCTTAGAGAGGTCACAAAATGTGGTAAAAGAAAATAATAACAAGCGGCATTGCCATTGACAACATCCAATCTCAATAAAGAAAGGGAGAAAGAAATGATGAGGAAATAAGTGAATGAATGAAACAATCAATCAAGCAATACATTGAAAAAATGCAAGTTAAAACGCATCATCATGTGCTTCACATGAATGCATGGATGACTAATGAATTGTAAGAATGAATTATTTCATGTATGACTAGATGCACACACAAAAAAAATCGCGTAATCATTCAATTAATGTGAGAATGAATCAATGCACGAATGAATGAATGAACGAATGAATGTGTGAATAACGAATGAATCGATAATCATAGTAAGGGGAACTCAGGCGGCAGGATTATTACGACCAGCTTTATATTTATTGTAAAGGAGTTCCTTATATGGCCTTTAAAAAATGCAAGCTTTGTCTGACATAGTGTTGGACAGGAAATATTGTGTGAATGGCTTTTTTTTCAGAGGCTGTGACTTTTGCGTTTAAAACTACTAAGAATATACTTCACATCCCATAGATTTTATATTGTTATTTACACAGTAACAAATAAACTGATTGTTGGAACTAAAAGGATCGTGGTCGAGGTGAGTTAACATTTGACTCGAGGTACACTGTAAAAAAATACCGTAGGTATTTGCAGTACTTATTACTGGCAACCCGCTGCACAGTACAGTAAATTAGTGTGTTTTTCACGGTATTGTACGGTTTATTCTAGTTAAACGGTAAACAGCGGTATATAACTGTGAAAATACAGTATTTAACTTTATATAATACAGTATTTTACTGTATTTGATATCATTGCCGAATGTAAGGCCTGGGTAATAACTTTTAAAGCAATTTTTAAAAAATGCGTAAATTGTTTTAAAAACTGGTGTTTAAAACAATTCCCCAGAAGAGCGTAATTATAATGTTATGTCAGACTAGCGTAAGCTAATTTTATGGTTCCATGACATTTGCTCCTGTGGCAATTGCTCCAGTCTAACTTTGCCATGTTAATCCTAAACCTAAACCTAACCCTAACCCTAATCCTAATCTTCACATTGTGTTTAACGAAAAAAAAAAAATCATGACCTTGACCTAACCTTTGACCTTTTGAAATATGGACGGAGGAGCAAATGTCACAGGAAATGTCGTGTCACCAATGTTATGCCCAACTTGGGTAATATTTTGTCAAAGCACGGTCAAAATAATTATAAAAATCATTATTCCAAATTGTGTAAGATATTTAAAAAAATTGGCAAAAATTGCTCAAATCTGGTCGTATTGGACAACGTTTTGCACAATAATTCTGCGAGTGTAAAAACACTATACATGTATCATAATTTTGACACTAGCTATATAGCAAAACGGCATCACTAAGTAGAGTTGGTGTTGCTATACTAAGGTGTATCGTTTGAAGATACATGTACATGATAAGATTTTATGTTGGGTGCCAGTTCTTGATGACTGAAAGGCCGAAGGGCAATGCTTATTGGATATTACGGATCAGCTTGTCAGTCAAACTTAGTCCATCAATGGCAACCCCTTTTATTCTAAATTTAATTTTGCCGAGTCATTAAAATGTGATCGTAATTTATATTCTCCCTCCTGAATCACGTAATAACATTTTCCCCTCGCAACCAAAACGGCACCCACACACATACATCATCAACTGGTATGGATAACCTCGTTTGTTAATCAATGGCTGCATTAAATTGCTCTATGAGCGATGTCTTTATTGCAATTCTTCTATAATTACTTCATAATTATTTAATGTATAACTGAGCGCATTAATAATTTTGAATAGCTATTGTATACGAAATTCTATTTTTTGTTAAAACTTACCTCTTGCGAGCAGGGCGGGAATTATTCTATATAAAGTACTTTTCGTATTTATGGCTTTCAGCAGACTTAACATTTTTTGTCAGTATAGTTTCAGCAGATTGCATTAGGGAGAGAACTTGTCTAGGTAACTTGTTTGAAAAATTCGTTTCAATTTTCCTTCCTTTTGAAAGAATTAACATGATGTCTTTGAATCGTCTTTACGGTTTAATTTGTCTGAGAGTCAACTTTACAGAGTCTACTTTACAAGCTGTAAATTATGACGTGTTTTACTATCCAACAAGGCGGTTCTACACTAGTCACAATAGTGACGAAATTGATAAGGAATTACAGATGACAGAAAACAAGAGAGTTTTATATGACAGTGAAAAAGAACAGCATTACCAATTACCATATGGTTACTGCAGGGGTATATGGCCCTCATGGTAAGAGGTAGGCTATATGCGGCGTTTCCAAGTAAATAAAACAAACTCAAAACAAAATGCATACTGCCAAATACTATTTCCGCAAATAATGTCAAGAGAGGGAGCAAACTAAATATACCCCACCTAAAAGTACAGTTCCTATTACGATTTCTCAATTGGACGCATTTATTTGATCAATAACTAGGCCAACTACACAGTCAATACTTTCAACACCGGCAGATAATTAACAATTTCGTTCAAGTTCTCGATTGAAAATAAGGTTTTACCGTTCACGATTTAATTCCAACAAGTGTATCTGTCTTTTGCGTGCACGTCGGGTCATTCCAGTATAGACCGACAGCCCATGAGACAAAACAAGGAAATACATGAGGGAAGATATATCGGTCTCGTGAACCCTCTGAGAAGTGGTTAGAAGGCCCACGAGACCGACATTGCCTGTCTAATGGGCTCTCGGTCTAGTGAACCCTCTGAGAAGTGGTTAGAAAGCACACGAGACCGACATTGCCTGACTAATGGGCTTTAGGTCTAGTGAACCCTCTGAAAGTGGTTAGAAAGCACACTAGACCGACATTGCCTGACTAATGGGCTTTAGGTCTCGTGAACCCTCTGAGAAGAGGTTTGAAGGCGCACGAGACCGACATCGCCTGACTAATGGGTTTTCGGTCTCGTGAACCTTCTGAGAAGAGGTTTGAAGGCCCACGAGACCGACATTGCCTGTCTAATTGGCTTTCGGTCTAGTGAACCCTCTGAGAAGTGGTTATAAGGTCCACGAGTCTGACATAGACTGTCTTACGGGCTCTCGGTCTAGTGAACCCTCTGAGAAGTGGTTAGACGGCCCACGAGACCGACATTGCCTGACTAATGGGCCCTCGGTTTAGTGAAATCTCTGAGAAGTGGTTAGAAGGCCCACGAGACCGCATTGACTTTCAGTGGGCTCTCGGTCTACTGGACCCGACACTGGCAGAGGACAATTTTACGATTATATGTTCTAGCGACAATTGCTCCTCGGTCAATTACCGAATTCTGAACTCATCGCTGGACCAAACACTAAACCCAACCCTAGTCCTATAACCCTAAATTTAACTGCAACCAAAAACCTAACCCTTTATCTTTGACGAAATATATCCTAGAGCAAAATCGCATGTCTTGAGCAAAATTCGGATCACCAAGGGGCAGTTGTCTCCCAGTAATTTCTGAATTATGTGGAGCGAGATCTTCTGATTTTTGCGTTTGCCCCACCCCCTCCAATCTTCAGGATTGATCGACGTTCCTTTTTATTGTAACCTCCATCGAAGAAGGTATTATAATGATAATCTACGACCTCCCAGATCAGGGGCCTGTAACATAAAGCATTTTGAATATATCATCTATGGATAAAGTTTTTACTTTTTTAACAGCAGTCATGACTGCCCGACTCCTGGAGCCCAATTGGACACTACAATAAGAAACATGATACGGTGTTTAACACAAAAGTCATTGATTTTGTTGATGTCTGTGACATCAACAAAATCAATCTTACGATCAATTGTAACTCTTCAGTACATGGTTTGCCATAGACTTACGATTGGTATCAATTGTAAGATTGATTTATCTCTTTATGTTACAGGCCCCAGGTGTTTATTTACCTCTTTGGCAACCTTGTTGAGGAAGATGTATAGTGACAAGATCTCTTCACATTTTTTGTTTTCGTTATTCAAGTTTTTTCTTTTTTCTTTCTAAATCTTAACCATATACATTTTGTTCATGTTGGTGTTTTGTTTAAGATTTTTGTTTTTAATAATACATAGTATTGTGAATGTACCTATTTGTAGAAGACCTATATAAGTATTGTTGTTGTAGTTTTTCGTACATGCATATATTTATATATTTTCGTTCTTTTATATGTGCTTTTAAAGCGAATAAAAAACAACACTTAGGGGATATTTTCTGATGAACAGATTAAGGCATATGCCCTACACCTTTTATTTCTACGTGACCCAAAAGTCTGGATCTATTTATTTTTATATCGTGTAATTGCAATTTAAATCATGCAACCACATCTTGATTATTAATGACGAGTCTATATGAAGTTTTATGTAACTTGACTGAAATCTATTAAGCATTATATTATGGTTGTAAAAAACAAAGGACTAAATAACAAATATTTTGTTTTCATTTTCTTCAAATTACTCAACGTGAGGAATACACGATATCTGCAGTGGTCTATCCAACGTAGTGAACAGCATCACTTCCACGTTTAAAGGTCATGGAAAGAAACTAAAACTTGCAATAGGTCTGTCCAAGTACAGCTTTCTTTGCTCACTGCAAAATGTTTTGACACACCAGAAATTATACCAATTCGGTGATGAAGCACGAAGAGGTTTGTGTACAACCTCTTTTTATTTCTCATTTGATTGTGATAATTTTTTTAAATATATATTCATGATGATTATCATTGATCGACAAAACATAGCGTAAATGAAAAGATTTAGGAAGTGAGACACTACACTGTGTGGCGCCCGGCGGTGCTCTGTTTTGTGTGAGTACTTTTTGTCGAGTCACAACGATCCGATTCAAATTTGTATTTTCTCTCTTTCTTCACTCTTCTAATTTTTTTGAACAATCCCTCCTCTAACGCATACTATCCTCCTCTGCTGCCTATCAATGGTTTCCATGGCAACAATATACACACAAGAAACATCCATCTATATTTATCACAAGAAGAAAAAAAAAACACCTATAAATATTTCTAATCCAATTCTCCTGAAGTACACTTTATAAGATTACCTCCTGAAAAATACCATTACATTACGATATGAGATCAATCTCAATTTATTTCTGTTTATTTCTCCAAAAATATATTCCCCGGAATTGAAATGAATAGTCGCTACCATGGTGATGTTCTGTAAACAAGCATCACTATCCGAGGACTACTAAAACATTAGGGATTTCATTGGTTTTCCCTTTTATATTTAAACCTGAATTTTTACATTACTCCAGATTGGATGAAATAAACATCAACGCCCCCGGTAGCAAACACGCTGCCGTGATTACTGCTGTCGGCGTCGCATGATTATTGAATAATTATCGACTTCAATTGAACAGGTATATACAATCATTGCATTGTCTGGCATTTGACATTTTCGTTATGACATTTTCCCCGGAACAGTGATCCTCTTCTGATTTGATATATGTAATTTAACGCTTGCTCTATTTGGGCTTAAGTTTTTCCCCTGTAACCCCCCCCCCCCCCCCTCCTCCTCTAATATTTATTATTTTTTTTATTATTATTTATTTTTTTTTATTTCGGCATGGTACATGGCATAGCATAGTATGATCATTATGACAAAAAAAATGAGAATAAGTATGAGTAAACAATAACAGAATTTAAAGGCAAATATGATCATCATACAGGTAAAATATATGGATAATGTAGTAACATGCAGAGGTACATATGTTTATATTTCCTCTTCTCTCTAATTCTCTCCCCCATACAATGTTCATATTTCTTTCATTCTCGTTCATTATGTCTTCATTGATCAAGGCACACTTTCTCCTCTAGAACAGGCAAATTATTAATCACATAATTAATATATTAATATATATTTATATATATATAAATATATATTAATTTATATATTTATATATATATAAATATATATTAATATATTAATTAAGTGATTAATAATTTGCCTGTTCTAGAGGAGAAAGTGTACCTTGATCAATGAAGACATAATGAAAGAGAATGAAAGAAATATTTCCAAAATTATTTTCGTTATCACGCGATCAAAGATCAAAGGTCAATGCGCTCTTCATATTCTAGCGGCTAATATATATATATATATATATATATATTAGCCGCTAGAATAGCGCATTGACCTTTGATCTTTGACCGCGTGATAACGAAAATAATTTTGGAAATATTCAAGGGGGACATATTCGCGTATCCACACTAGAAAATATAAATTTCCTCAGTTTTTATTAAAAGACAAGAATTATATGACAATACAATCAGGATAGAATAAGAGAGGGAGAGAAAAAATAAATAAAAAAAGATTAAAGAATGACTTTTTTTTTTATAATACCGGGATTTTGACATTTTCTTCTTGATTTGCGTAATAGTAATTCCACAAAATTTGCCCATCGGAAAGTTATTCATACAGTTTGCTTTGAATCACCCTTGTGTTTGACATGTTTGATGACGGGCTTTAACGCGCAACACGAGGCTACTGCGGACAAATTAAGAGTTTATGAAACCCTCAACCGCCATTTATATTAATACCAAACGCTAGCAACGGTTCTTTCATCATGACTTCTCATATTTCTCAATAGTACATGACGTGCAGCTAATTTTGATGTCGAAAAGCCTATTATCGTGTAAGAGTCATAGCGCGTTCCTTTGAAAAAAAGAAATTGTTTGCAAAGCATCTTGCATCATCTGATTCTACACACGTCGTATTCATTTCTCTTCTAATTTTGCCATTTCCTCTCTTTTTGTTCGTTGCCGAGGTATTGTTTGTAAACATGCATGCCTTTCTATAAAGAATGAAATAATAAAAAAATACAAGGAAAAAGGGGGAAAAATAAGCACCATCGTTTCGATTCGATTTGAAAATATATTTGAAAAGTAACAGAATCAATAATGATGTCAGATTTACATAAACAACATGCTATAAATAATCATCGACTACACAAACTGAAGTCATGTGATACACGTCAACAAAAAGATCAATTTTAAAATATTTGAAGAGGAAAATAAACAAGAATTTTGTGGGGTTTTTCATTATAGATGTTATAAAAAGACCCAATAATCATAAATTGGTTATCATGGTTATAGTGGAATAGCTTGAATAACAAATGAATTCGTATAGTCTAGGATAAAATGGCACTGAACGAAGTATTTATCATGGTACTCAATAAAGTTTTAAACAATAGACCGCTTCGGTAATGTATGGAAATTTTATGCATACCTTTCAAACAAAGGTTGTTCTTGACAACCTGAAAGCTTGCCGGAGTCTTGTCGGACATAACTACACATAATGTATGCAAACTGGATTCCAAGCATCGAGGCTCATTTATAAAAAGCAGGTTCATGGAATAGCTTGTCACTAGGTGCTCAGAGAATAATATGTGCATAAATTTGTATAGATTACAGAAGTGGACTATTTCAGTGTAGGTCCACATCCCCTTAATACCATAAAATCCAGGGGAAAATGGCCACTGCTCCCTTGTGAGAGAGAAAAAGAAGAGAGAGAGAGAGAGAGAGAAAGAGAGAATAAATAAGAGGATTCGACTGCGTCTCCTGTATATGCATCTGACTAAATTCATTCCATTTCATGAATCAAACTTTCTTGAAATAATGTGACAACCAGAATAAGAAGTCTACAATGACATGTTAATTGACCTCTTTGATATTTGACCTTCGACCCAACAAACCAAAAGTCCGATCACTTTATCTCCTCCTCGTCATGTATACAAAATAAGTGAGATATGGTGATACGATCTAACAGATCTTTAATTTTATGCATATTGACCTCTATGACCTTTGAACTTTGGCCGACCTAAACCTAATTTAATCAGTTCGTCTCCATATGGTGATGCATACTATTACCAAAATTGAAGTTAATGACTCAAACTGTTCAAGAGATATTACAATAAGGAGGCTAAATACCTGAAATTTCATAGTGACCTGGGGGGGGGGGGGGGTCCAGGCCCCTTTCTGACTTCATGGCTCTCGCAGTTCACAATTTTTGTCTCGCCTGCGCAGTGCAGCGAGACCATAGGCTCATCATCAACAATCATGCTGTAATCACAATAACTTTCTATGAATTTAAGGTAGAATCACCAAATTCATACGACAGGTACATCTCTAAAAGGCGCAGGTCAAGTTTGGAAATGAGTTGAATCTGACCAAAGTCAGAGCTCATTGAACTTTCTGCAAAAAGCACTGTAATCACAATAACTGTCTATGGACTAGATAGAATCACGCAATTCATACATGTACATCTTTTAAAGGTGCCAGGTAAAGTTGGAAAATGAGTCGAATCTGAATATTAAAGTACAATCGTCAAAGGTCAACGAACTTTATGCAAAAAAGCACTGTAATCAAAATAGCTTTCTATGGATTTGAGGAAGAATTACCAATTTGATAACACAGGTACATCGCTTAAAAGTACATCACTTAAAGGCGCAGTTCAAGTTGTTCTGAAGGACAGAGGTCAATAGGTCAATGAACTTCACATGTATTAACATTTTGTACCTTTCAAGTAGGATGACCAAATTCACATCACAACTATATCTCTTGAGGGTGCATGTCATGTTTGTAAATGGGTTGATGAAGGGTCAAAAAGTCATTGAACTTTAATAATAATAATAATAATAATAAATGTAACTTATATAGCCCCAAATGCACTCTGTGGAGTGTTCATGGCGCATGTAGAAATTAGTTAAGAATTGAACAGAAATGTGTTTACATAATTTTTAAAAGAATCAGATGTTATGCACTTTTTGATGTCTTTAGGAAGGCTATTCCATAATTTAAGACATGCATGGGCAAATGATCTTTCCCCCCAAGATTGCAACTTTCAGTGAAAATCCATTTACATGTACATGTAATAATTTTTGCACCTTTGAGGTACGATAATCAGATTCATACCGCAGTTACCTGGTTATATCCCTTGAAGACACAGGTAAAGTAAAAAAAAAAAATTAGGTCAAATCTGACCTATAGGTCAAAGGTAAAAATAAAATTTCATTAAAAGCCACTGAACAAATGATAACTTTTTGTACCTTTGAGGAAGTATCACCAAATTTTCGCACTTGAGTATGAAGAGTACAGTTTAAGAAATAAAGTATTGACAGCATATGCACAAACAGCATTGTCTCATTTTTCCAGGGATATATAAAATGCAAGTTAAATCATCATTATTGCTTATTATATAGTTAACATTCTCATTCGCATAGCGAGATGCAACACTTTGCGTTTGTCTAATAATACAGATCTTTTTTTCATAACACAGAAAGAAATCCAGAACATATGTCTGTATCTCGCAATAAAAGTTGAGTGCTACATTTCGCGTGTGAAGAATCTTAGATCGATATCATTGCCGTGAACATGAATGCATTTTGTTAACGGGGAATATTTCTTCAACAGCATGTACCAATTATGTTGGTATCAAATAAAGAAAAAAACCCAATCATCTGGAAACCTTTGAACATTTCCCCTTACGAAATATACGTTACTTTTTATATGCTAGTGTATTATACACTGGCGTAGACGAAGTGGAGGGGGGCACCGGGGCCATTGCACCCCTATTCAGCCACTAAAAAAAAAAAGAAAAAGCGGGGCCAGTGAGAGAAAAACGGCGCTACAAGCCGTTATCTTTCTCTCAAAATTTGCTAAAACGTCAAAGTTTTCGCGCTTCGCGAAGGAAGGGGGAAATAATTCTCCTCTCCCTGTATCCACCCCTGTAACATACAGTACATTATTGCGTCCAAGTAATTGAAAAGCAGTCAGGGCGTCGAAGTATAACTTCGCGCGGAGAGGGGGAGACTCCCCCTCCCTGCACCCATATCTGTTACAGTGCAGTATTACGTCCAAATAAGTGGAAAGCATTCCGGACGTTGAAATAACTTTCCGCCTAAAAAAAAAGTTGCTACGAGCTGTTATCTTTCTCAGAAATTTGCTAAAACGTCAGGGCTTTCGCGCTTCGGGCGGGAAGGGGGAAACTCCCCCTCCCTGCACCCACTCCTGTTGCATACAGTGCAGTATTACGTACAAATAACTGAAAAGCAGTCAGGGCGTCGAACTATAACTAAAAAAATTGTTTGCTATACGAGCCGTTTATCTTTCTCTCAAATTTGATGTAAAACGTCAGAGCTTCCCCCTCCCTGCACCCACCCCCTGGGGAGCACGCTTTGCGTGCTCATCACCAATTTCGCACTCTTCACGTGCTCACAACCGCCCCCTAAACATGCTAAAAATGAAATCCTAGCTATGCGGTTGGATCCTTCCCGTCTGGCCCCCTTATTGAAAAATCCTGGCTACGCCTATGGTATTATAAATAAGTAAAACGTGCGTGTGTTAGCCATAATCACATTTATTTGGTGTAATGAACGACACTTTGTAGCTGGTGCAAAAAAAATAACCGAAGAGAGTTAATCGCAAGTCATAACAAGTTCTCTATATGTACCTTCATACTAAGAATGGAACCGGTTTAAACAAAAAGGTGAAGTACAAATGCAATTTTACCGGTACATTCTTTAAAAAAAAAATCACAATTTCAACTTTAAATATCGGTTTTAAAATAAATTGTAAAACCCTTGATGTTTCATCAACACAACACGTTGTAACACTAAAGTGTATTCAACATTTTACCTCAGTGTCGATCACGACCACATCACGATCGGAAGTGTTCAAAAAGCGCCATTAGTCTACTAGTCATAATACACAAAAGTCAGTTAAATTTACACCAAAATGGACACATTAAATGATCCCAAAATATATAAGTTCCTTTGCGCTGTCCTGTATATATAACACTAAACATGATAAAGTATCAAATTATCACCCTGGTTTTTGCAGCTTAGTTTCATGTCGTCGAATACTTCAAAGTGTCCATGCACCCCCTTTAAACATTTTATTCTAAAATTTCTATCCCATCCCTTACATCCCAAGCTCGTTGAATAAGGATGTGAAGCGCACAGCTTTGGGGAGCTATCAATGTGTAATATCCTGCGGGAGGACTGGGGTTTAAGAGAGCAAATCCAGGGATGGATGAATCGTAATGTTAGGCTGCGTGACAGAATGAGAGCCCAGCAATGTTCAAATAAGCAGCTGATTGATGAACCTGCTACTCGGGCGACAGTCTCTTTTCTTATTTGTCAATTGGAGGCTACGTTAATTTGGCCTCATCAGGCTGAAGTTAGCAGACACGGTTGAAGCGTTGGTGGCGAGGATGATCAGTGGTGACACTTGATGAAGACCTCGTGGTGATCCCCCCTTTTCACCAGCTCTGGTGTGGTTTTATGAGATTGAGGATTCATCCCAGAATCCGAATATTGAACTTTTCCGTTACAACAGACATAAAACTAAATCATAGTGGCGTATCTAGAAAATGGGTAAAGTTTGGGTCAGAAAGAGGAGGGGCGGAATGAATCTGGGCAGCCTCGCGTGCCGTTGTACAAGATGTAGTGATTTCTTTTTTCTTTTGGACCTTCAAGCAGGAAGGGGGCGTACGCCAGCTTCATCCTCCGCTGGTTACGCCACTTAGGCCCCTGGGTACAATTTTGTTCCTGGTAAGCCTGATTCGTAATATGAATTCTTTTACGGTCTGGGCTACATCATGGGGCTTGATACAAACAGGGGTCCACTAATTAATGCGGCCCACAAATTTCACTCTGTGCAAATAGAAAGTCAAATCTAAACAGCTAAAACAGCTAAAGGTACATGGTATACGATGTACACTGACGAGCAATAGACCTACTATCCTCCGGAACCCTAACAGGAAACATTAGTGTGGGGCTCCTAAGCACAATTTTTAACTGTTTATTTTTGAAAACTACATGTAATATAATACAAATTATCTCAAAATTATTATGCACTACATAACAGCTATACCTCCGTCTAAGATAATACATTGGAGAGCTATAGATGTAATTTTCAAGATGTAGTCGTTAAATATGGACTCCAATGATCCTAACGAATTATATTTTGTGGGAAGAGATTCTATTTTGACACCTAACATATTTCCAGAATGCCTTGAAACTCGCCTATTTTATCAGATCAGTTAATGGTTGTGTAGGGCACGCCTACAATGTTCAGAGTAGTCTACAGCACAGACATAATAGAGTACAGTAGTTAATATCCTCACATAACCACAAAGGGTTTGTGCCTGCAGACTAGTCTATAGAGGAGCACCTCTAAAAGGTTCTGAGTTTCTGTGCGCATGAAGCTTGTAATATACACTCTTTTTTTCAATATTGATTTATTTCCGATTGTATGTACATTAGATCAAGACTGAAATCAATCTTAAGTCAGATTATAACCAAAGAAGCCAGAGCTGATGGAATAGTTTGTATTAGGTTGGCAAGATTACAGGATGGATAGTGTATATATTTGCCATCATGATGTATAAGCGGTAATTTCGACTATTCTGTGTTTGAACATGATTCTTCTCAATCAACGTTTCAAGAGGTTTCAATGTGGAACCTGTAATTGGCGACCTGACGACACGATTTCAAAGGGGCCGTGTTACGTTAGGCCACGATTAACTACGACGTTGCCTGAATTTTAGGCCGGTGAAAAGCGCTAGAAATTAGTTAACTGACGGCCGGCGCGGCGCCTCCTAGTGTTTCCTTCCATATTCGCACATAATCTGCCGCTAAAATGCGACAAGCGACGGGGTGTTAAATGGAATCGTGTGGGACCTCGCGCGTTATACAAATACTAAGAAATGCTACGCCGACAGACCCAAAAACGTTGAGTTGAGGAATTACTGTCTGCATAACTCCGGTTTTAGATCTCTTTTTTAAAATCTCTCTCAGACGCTAATTCTAGACAAAAGAAACAATGAGACAAAAAAAAAGGAATAATAAAAAGATTTTATTTTGCACGCAAGAGAAAGAAACCTTTCAGTGTTCACGCACTGAAGGTTCCATAGTATGTCTTACTTGGGCTGGTCATACTTCTCCGATAACGCTAACGATAACGAGAATTTTTCATTAAAGGAACACCCTAGAGATGTCCAACTGTTAACATGGTTAACAGACATGAGCATACTCAAACGTACACTGTAAAAAAATTGTTGTAGGAATTTACAGTAAATTACTGGCAACCAGCTGCACAGTAAATTACTGTATTTTTCACGGTATCGTACTGTTTATTCTACAGTTAAACTGTAAAAAGCAGTATATAACTGTAAACAAATTATTTAACTGTAAATGATAGAGTATTTTTCTGTGCAGCCGGGTTGCCAGTAATTTACTGTACTTTCTACAGTAATTTTTTACAGTGTACTCACCACACAATAGGGTATAAAATCTCGTTATCAATATCGGACAAATATGAACAGCCTTTTACTTTAAGACATTCTTCTTTTTGTCTGCATGTAGTCTCCTCTTTCTTTTGGCAATGTGGTGTTGTGTGTATAGGGTTAATTATAGCAGTGATAGCTCTGGTTATCACAATGGCAATAGGCGATTCCGTGCAATATGTTCCTTATACATTATTATTTTTTTCCACTTATGTCATCCAAAATGAAAAATATCTTGATAGGACCATTGAATAATGTTATTAATACCAGAAATATCCATCAATCAATCGTCATACCAAGAAATGTTCTTTTATGGATGAAATAAATGTACCAAAGTCATATGCCGTAAGGGACACATTACATGGACCGCCCTTAGGCTAATGATTATAATAGGCGATGATGAAGGTCATGATGGTGCATGGTAATATGAGAGTGGATTGGATTATAGTGATAAACTATGTGAAGGTGGTGTTGGGGGTGGTGTGTGTAGTGGTGGTGGTGGTTTTGGTGATGGCGCCGGTGCCGTTGATGATGGTTGTGGTTGTGGTGGTTGTGGTGGTGGTTTTGGGCACTGATGGTAGTGGTAGTGGTTGTGGTGTCCGTGGTGGTGACGGTGGTGGTGGCCAGTTTCTTTTCATAAAGGTTCGCCTTCATTTGCACTAATTTGGCAGAAGTTAATCTGCTTTTAGCATAGAATTGTAAAATCAGCACTGATTTTCTTATTTACTATATAAATATTTATATCCTAATCACAAAACTTCTTATTTTGTTATTGGTCAAAACACGGTCACATGACCAAATATATTTCTACCATCAAAATGATGGTAGGGAAATACTAGCTAATTTGCATACAAAGTGCCTGAAACACCTCCTAATTTGCATAAAATGTGCCCAAAAAAATTTTTGGGCACATTTTATGCAAATGAGGTTACTCAGCTGCTTTCTAACAGTGACACACGCGAAGCCTCCCGATGGTTCGGCTACCCCCGGCTATGTAACACTGCAGTATCCGCTCGTTCAGCTGAAAAGTCGTATTGAAGAATTTGCCGCACAAACGGAAGCAACTTTTTTTGTGTGTACGTGTGTGTAGGTCGAGAGGTAAGATTTGTTTACAAACAGACAAGATGGCTGCGTCCAGTGCACTCGGAAATGCATCGAGATTTAAACTTATTGAAAATGAGGATATTGAAGAATTCATCAACTCTGTGGATAGTACGAATACGAGAAAAACTGTAAGGTATGGTTTAGCAATATTCAGGGAGTTCTGTGACACGATTGGTGTGAATTTTGATGATCTAGACAGTGTAGAAATTGCCGAACTCGATTCAATCCTTTCTCGATTCTATGCCGGGGCACGTAATAAGTCGGGACAAGATAATTTACAGTGTAAAATCAATGCACACGTTGAAATTTGCTCTACAAAAGCATTTCACGTCAACAAGAAGGATTAGGATATAAATCAAATATCCCATACATTTTGTTCGACACTCTGGTTAAAATTATACATTCTCGGAGGTGGTGGTATAGTACATTTTTCTTTCGGGGCTACGCCCCTCAAGAAAAATGTACTATACCACCGCCTCCTCGAATGTATAATTTTAACCAGAGTCTCTCACTGCATGGGATATTTGTATAATATACCTACCTATTATGCTAGTCGCTTGACTACGCGAACCCGTTCGAGAACTTAACACAAATGAGTCACAATATTGTGCGCACCTCCCGTAATCCTATTGTTCCCCTTCGCCACTCACGCGCGGCAACACGCAACGGCCATCTTCCTCTTTTGCGAGCAACCCCAAGTAGAAACATGTTCCTTGCAAGGTGAGGGGAAGGAGGGAGGGTCATAGGTATATAGATTTATATAGTAAATAAGAAAATCAGTGCTGATTTTACAAATTTACTGCAATAAATCATATATACCTACCTATTATGCTAGACCAGCGCCAACTCAAAGACCGGGAGGCATGTTTCAAGAGCAGAAGGGTACAGGATTACAAAGAAGACACAGCGGCCTTCAAGGTAGCTGACGCAAAAATAGCCTCACCTGCAGGGACATCCCTAAGGTAGCAAGAAATGAAGGAATTGGACGAACGCCAATAAGCAGCCTTCAAAATATCATCAAGCGCCACACCTTGAAACAGAGCCCAAGAAGTGCTGACACTACGAGTGTCATGAGCATGAGGCTTACTGTCAGACAAAAGAGCCTCTGTGCCAGCAGCCCTAATAGCCTCGACAATCCATCTAGAAATGGAATCAAGAGAAGCAGGAGAAAAAGGCTCTCGAGTGATCAGGAACAACTGATCATCCTTACGATAAGACTTAGTCTTATCAATATACCATTTGAGAGCTCTAACAGGACACCAAACCTTGTCCTCGCGCACTGACGAAAATTCAGAAAGCGGACAAAGAAAAATCTCAACAGGGCCAGAGGAAGCCGTTTGATTCTTGGCAATGAAAGAAGCCTTAGGAATCAATCTAACACCTTTTCTCTCCCAGCGAACATGACCAGGAGTAAGACCAAGAAGAGCGTCTTAACCGTAAGATGGTGAAGCGAAGCTTCACCTAACGGCTCAAAAGGAGGCTTTGCCAAGGCTTCTAAGACCTTAGGGAGACTCCAAGACGGGACTAACTTAGAACGAGGAGGACGTTTCAGAAAGAAAGACCGAATCAAACCACTCAACAGCGGGGAATTAGAAATCCCCGAACCATCTGAGAACCCCGAATGAATGGCCCCAATCGCCGATCGGTAGCCTCGGATAGTAGAGATGGATCTCCCTTTGTCAAATAGCGAGATTAGAAAATCCGCAATTGAACCAATAGGAGCCTTAGACGGGGTTTGATTCCGCTCTTTACACCAAAGGAAAAAGACCGAAAGACGGGAATTATAAATTTCCCTAGTAGAAACTCTACGACTGGACATTAAAAAGTCCGCGGCTCTATCAGAGAGACCCGACTGTCTTGCAGATTCCCCGACAGGGGCCAAGCAGTCAAATGAAGGGACTCCGGACTGTGGTGAAGAATCCCCGAGAGGGGTTGCAACACTAGATCCGCTCTTACCGGAAGAAGGAACGGTTGAGCCACCAGAAGGCTCATTAGCTCCGGAAACCAACTCCTCCTGGGCCAAAAAAGAGCTATCACAAGCACCCGAGCCCGATCTTCCCTGATCTTCCGCAAGACTCGCGGAATCAGCTGGAAGGGAGGGAAGGCGAACCCTCGAAGATTCTCCCAACTGAGAGAGAAAGCATCCAGAGCCCAAGCTCCCTGATCGCGAACACGGGAGCAATATTTCGGAAGTTGGTGGTTCAGGACCGACGCAAATAGATCCACTTCCAGTGGGCCCAGGCAACTGCGAATGCGGCAAAAGACCTCTGGATGGAGCATCCATTCTGATGGAAGACACCTGCCCCGGGACAGAAAATCCGCAATGAGGTTTTCCTGACCGGGATGAAAGAGGCAACGGGCGTGATCGCCATGCGACGACACCACCTCCACAGCTGTGCTGCTAGGGCGTTCAGGGTAGCAGAACGAGTGCCTCCCTGCCGATTGATATAAGCCGCAGTGACATTGTCCGTGAGGATCAGAACTGAACGACTGAGAAGTCGACTTCTGAAGTGGAGCAGGGTTAACAGAACTGCCATAAACTCCAGGACATTGATATGGGGAAGAGTCCCAAGATGAGACCAATCCCCCGCGACCGTGCTGCCATTGCAATGTCCGCCCCACCCCAACCGAGAGGCGTCCGTCGAAACCGAGATCGACGGAAGGGGGGTACGGAAGGATTTGCCTCGCGCGAGAAACTCCTCGCTCGTCCAACGGGAGAGAAGAGACTTGATTCATATTGGTACTGGAATCCAGACCAACAGAGAATCCTTGCCTGGTTTGTAAAACCTGACGAGATGCCTCTGAAACGGTCTCATAAGGAGCCGGCAATCGTTCAGAACATCGACTAGACTGGCTAGATATCCCAAGAACTGAAGCCACTGTCTGGCCTTGACCATTCTGGCCAGAATGAGCTTGCGAGCCGCCGAGACAATAGTGAGAATCCTGTCTCGACTGGGCCGAGCCAACTGATTCCAAATGTCTAACACAGCCCCCAGAAAAACCGGGCTGCGAGTAGGAACTAACTCTGACTTTTCCCCAATTTAGTAGGAAACCCAAGTCTTGCAGTCAGACCCAACTCCGTAATACCGAGCACAGGTATATACTCCGAAAACAGCGTATAGAACAAGATGAATATAGAGCCCTCATCGTTCAGTGCGAGGCAGTGTGTACAAAAGGCATGGGGAAAATCGTGCAGTGTCGACCTGCTGTTGATAATATATTTTTCAAAAATAATGCTGCGGATATATTTATTTCAAATGTTTGTCATTTGAAATTCACTTCACATGACGAATCATTCAAGGATTTTGAAGATAATTGACACGCAGCATTATTTTTAAGAATATGTATATCGTTGGCAGGTTGGCTTTGCAAGATTTTCCACATGCCTTTTGTACACACTGTCTCATACTAAACGATGAGGGCTCTATATTCATCTTGTTCTATACGCCGTTTTCGGAGTATATACCTGTGCTCGGTATTACGGAGTTGGGTCTGACTGTCTTGTGTAAGATTGACGAGCAAACGAGTCTCGTCCAACAAACGATCGTGCGACTCCGCTAGAAACCAGTCGTCCAGGTAGCAAAATAGCCGAGGGCCGCGGCGCCTCAGTGAGGCTGCCAGCACGGCTACAACCTGAGTAAAAACCCGAGGGGCTGGGCGCAGCCCGAAGGGAAGAGCGCGAAAGCGAAAAGTCTCTGAGAGGAAGGAAAACCCCAGAAGATCGCGCGAAGCGCGATGAATGGGAATATGGAAATACGCATCCTTGAGATCTATCGAGACCGCGTAGTCCTTCCTCTTGATCAACGGGAGAATGGAGGCGAGAGTCTCCATTCGAAAATGTACTGAAGGAATGAATTTGTTTATTCTTTTCAAGTTCAGTATCAAACGAAGTTTTCCCGAGCGCTTGGGAATAACAAAGATCGGAGAAAGGGAAAGAGACGGCCGGTCTCTTACCCTTTCTATAGCCCTCTTTTTCAACAGAGATTCGATCTCCGTTGAGGCATGAGAACGAGCCAGGGCAGACATGGGAGGTGAACGAGTTCTTATAGCCCCTCCGGGGAGCGAGGCGGATAGATCTATGAAGAATCCGTCTCGCACGACGGAGAGCACAAATGCGTCCCCGGAGATGGCCTCCCAAGCGGGGAGAAAGGAACGAAGTCGGCCACCTACCATGTCGAAATGAACAAGCGCTCGGGGAAGACCATCAAAGCCTAGGCTTAGCCTTATGCGAAGCCATCGCCTTGCCACGAGAACCTCTCGAAGAGCCTCTGCCACGTCCTCCTCTCCCACGAGAAGGAGCTGGCTGAGGCTCAGCAGGCGGGGCGACTGTGTTGCCCCGAAGCGGGACCGGCAGGCCTCCGACGGACAGGGGCCCGCGTCGGCTTAGAGTGAGCGCGAAACTGCGTAGTCATGTCAGAGACCTGCTTTCGCGCATCGATTTCTCTTTGAAAAACCGTAGCGAATTGACCACCAAAAAGCGAAGGACCCCGAGACGGAACATCCCGGAGAAGCGGCGCGATGTCCGACTCCTTAACCCCAAGGGCCGAAAGAGCCAAGACTCTGCGACGGTACGTGACCGAGGCAGCTGCAGTGGAAAGCTGTGACCACTGCAAACTAAAAAGAGTATGCAGCAGGTCATCAATAACCAGCTTGTCACCATCAGTGACATTCAACTCCTCCGCCCTAGACCTGAGGTCGGAGAGAAAACCTTGAAAAGCAGCCAAACGCATACCTGCTCTGACCTGGCTTTCAACACTGCTCCAACGCTTATCCTCAGACCTAAAAGCGACAGAGGTAAGCGGACTGATCGTCCGCAAGCAACGACCCACCGCTAAAATCTCCGGAGGGAGAGACTTAGCTTTGAAAAAGCTGTCTTGATCTTGGGAAACAAAGGCAAAGGCCCTACCCTTAACCGCAACGGGGCGCTTAACTAGAAGCGCTGATTCAATGCGGTCATACTGCAGCTTGAAATCCTCCGCAAGAGAAATACCCTCGGAGGAATCCTGCTGCCTGAACCAAAGTCGAACCCTACGCGCGGGCTGACTGAAATTCAGGGAGATATTTGGACAACAAAGCAATCGCTTCTACCCCACAAAGGGAGAGCGACTGAGGCTCTGCCTGCCCAAACGATTCGGAAACCGAAGCTTGAGAAGCCGCCTCTAAATCTGGTTCCGCCTGAATTGATTGGGACAAAGGACCGCAAACAAAGGACGAAACAGGCGGACCCTCCCATGGACCACCATAAGTCTCCTCGCCCGGCGGAGCCCCGAGGGCTGCGGGAATAGGAGGCGCATGCGATCCCGTCTCAGACAATGAAGAATCAACCATAAAAGGCTGATTAGTCTCAATGTCAGACCCTAGAATAGGGACAGAAGCAGGGGTTGTGGTGCCCGGTAAAAGGGACCAACCCTGACTCTGGGCAAAAGCCCGCATCATGCTGAGCATCTCAGATTGAGAGGACCCAGGCGGGTTAGCCAGGCCAGACTGGCAAGAGGCAGGCAAAGCCTTGCCTCTTTTGGCTGGCTCAACAAGAGTCGAAGCCGAGACCCGCTTTTTAGAGCGTTTAATCGGTTTCGTTCGGATCCCCGAAGCCGTTTCGGAAATACGAACCGAACCCTCCGCGGAGGGACGCTCACCTCCCTCTATGGGAGAAGTGCGCTGAGGGTATGAACCTAAAATCGCGCACAAATTACCCATACTGGCTGAGCAAAAAGATGCAACAGCCATGGGCCGGGCGCTCAAGGCACCCAGTGCGAGGGCGGATCGGGAGGTCCCGGTATTTGCCCACCGACTACTAAAGGCATGTGAACTCGCTATTGTACCACTAGAGAGCGGCGGCAATAGGAGAGCACTAGTAGTCGCGCACTCAGGTGACCACACCTGTTGCTCCGTAGAGCGCCCATAATTGTTGGCTCGAACCTCCCCATCAGCTGGCAATATAGATAGCCCGGGCAGTACTCGTTCCCCCACTTGGCATCGGCCGGGGGCTAGGGTTTGAGAACCCAGACCAACATGGGCGGTGCCCATGAGCTGCCCTGCAGTAGTGGCACGCGTCTCCCCTAACGGATTTAAGCGAGTCATCGCTACCGTGCGGGAAACAGACGTCCCCCTTCTGGTCTGAACGAACGGGGGATTGGATTCGTGATATCCAAACCACTAGAACCCGACGCCACCCACCTCGAAGCCGTGGGCTTTGGAGTTGACGTCCCAAGCTCAACTAACGCCACCCGCCCCGAAGCCGCAAGCTCCGAGGCTGGCAAACCCTGCAGGGAAACACCACTGGGCAACTTACCTGCAGCCCTCCTCCCTCCCCCATGTACAGAAGTACTCGGGAGAGTTCTGGAAGGCCGAGTCGTCTTGCTAGACGACTCTTCGGAAGAAGCAGGTCTCCGCGACCTAGCTGCTTCTTCTTCCGAACTCATAACACTGCAATAAAACAGACAATAAAGTATACCAAAATATGAAATACTTTAACTGAGTGCAGGTAATAATAATAAAAATTTGGATATACGCACACAAAATTTTCACAGCAAAAAACCTTAAAGGCTTGGTGGCAAACGGAAACACCCGCAAACACACAGATGTAACTACGTGGGGCTGACCGTGAAAGTGAAAAATAATTGCCAGAAAGGAATAAAAAATCCCTTGCAATCGGCAAGAGTGACATATAAAACACAAGAGTACTATAATCTTAGACGAATATAAGTACCGAAAAGTGCTTTTAAGATGCGAAAAAGCGCGCTGAAAAGATACAAAAAGACCTGATTTCAGGAGCGCTGTGACTCGACATCCTAACTCGACGGGGGCGAGCAAGAAAGAGAAAGATGGCCGTTGCGTGTTGCCGCGCGTGAGTGGCGAAGGGGAACAATAGGATTACGGGGGGTGCGCACAATATTGTGACTCATTTGTGTTAAGTTCTCGAACGGGTTCGCGTAGTCAAGCGACTAGCATAATAGGTAGGTATATATGATTTATTGCAGTAAATATTATTTCCAAATATCTTTTTCAATGTCCAATTTAAATCGTTAGGAAAATTAGTGTAACCACCCAATTCAGAAGAAAATGATGAAAGTGCTTAAAACACACACACACATAACATTCCTTAAAGTAGAACTTTAATGATTTTAAATATTGGCTTAATACTTATTATTGCATAGATGTCATAAATTAAACAAGGTTATCCAAATTCAACGCTTGGAAACATTTGAAGTAATGATTATTATCAATTATAAAACGGTAAAATACAGCCCCCGATATAGCAGCTGAAGAGCTCCTCGAACGCTGCTGAGATATGTGACGACACACCATGGACCAGTCCTGTCTAAGCAGACGATGTCCCATAACATCTTACACATTTTTCAGAGCCTATTTTGTCATCCTCTTCACTTATTTCTCTTCCTTCACTAGCGTCAGTCTTAATGTTAGTCTGTTGCCTCACTCTTAACTTCGTGTATGGTATTATTTTGATGAGAAATGCAGCGTTAAAAAAATAAAGGAATCAGTCACTTGTAAACAAAATAAGACGCCATTGTATTTTCAGCTGCTTGCACCGGGGCATGTTCGCCGTTTCAAGAGGGAGCGAATACCATCCTGCTATTATTCGGAGGGCTTTTCAATTTGAAAGTGGGGTTTATTTCATTGATCATTGACCCTTCTCCTGTGTATTTACAATCAAACGGTTATAGCTATCAGAATCAGTTTCACTTTCCCTTTATAATGGTGTGAAATAAGGTCATGTTTAAATACACCAAACTCTTTATAATTTGATAAATAATTGCATTGCAATTACGTTCATTCATTATAGGACGTCGTCTGCTTAAGCAGGATCGATCCCGAGTGTGACGACATCAAAACATCGCTATATTTCTGGCGAATCCTCGGATATTCCAGATGCTGAGAAGAGCTTTTATTTGTGTTGTTTTTATAATCATCAGATACGCAGTTGACATAAAACTTATACGATTGCCATCTGTAAGCTTCCCAGTTTCTAGTGCTACATTAATTGCCATATTTGTGATTTTCTTTGAATATCTACTTTAAAACGAATTTTGTATAATTAGTTAGAAATACGGATAGAATCATGGTATTTTTTTCTTTGCAAAATAATTTATCACCTCCCTGTATTAAGCCTATTGAAATGAGAGAATTCGGTAATCAACGGAATAACAGACTGATCAATCTCAACAGCTTGAAAGAAAAATAAGCTTTAGGTATACGCAGATCAGAACTAGTACAATAAAGACATATAATAGACAAAATGATGCACGCAATAATAAAAAGTAAAACAGACTTTATTTAGAGATACACAGATCAGAATTGGTACAATAAGGATTATAATAAATATACAAAAACGACACAAGCAATAGCAATGAAACTGCAAAATGTCAAAATGATTTCATTTTCAACTGTGATAAGTAGACTGGGGTAGAAAATAGAAAATCATATCGCGTTGATTGTTCAATGAAGACCAATTTGTTTTCTGTACTCATCTACCATGGCGGTCACTTAAAAGCATTGACTTCATAATAGGGGTCAGTTCTTTTGTTTACCTTATTCCGCTCGATTAATTTTGAATGCGGCTAGTTGAAAGACATCTAAGGTAGATATGAACCTATTAAGAGAGGGGTCTCCGGTCATCGCTGGTGGTCAGAACACCTTGAGTAATCATTACCAGGGGGTGTTTCATAAAGCTGTTCGTAAAGTTACGCATGACTTTACGAACGACTTGAATATGAAGTGCCTGATAGGATGCCCAAAGATTCCCCTGATGTCTTATCAAAGTGCGACTGTGTTTCCAATAACCTCTTTTAAATTATGGCAAAAATATACTTTGTATTAAAAATGCTTGTTATAATAAGAATGTTAATCTACATCTGCACATTTCAATTTTATTGATACAGTTAAAAATGTTTGAGCATCCCATTTGGCTTGTCATATCTAAGTCATTTGTAAAGTCATGTGTAACTTTACAAAAAGCTTTATGAAACACCCCCATGGGCAATAATGGCTTGTCAATACCGATGGGGTGAGGGGGAAGGCGATATATGCGGGAGAAGAGAGACTGAGCAGGGAAGGAGAAGTGTCTTCCCCTCCCAGATAAGCAGATTTCGAAATGTTATTTTGTAGTATTGATGATCTATCTCCCAGGAAAGTATTATGTCAGTATAGCACCAAACGTTTGCAGCAATATCCAAGCAAAACACATATTATGATATAAGATAAAAATCTTTGCAATGGCGACATCAGGAAGCAAGGAAGCCGAGCGGGGGAATTTTGCTTGGGAAGGGGTATCCATCTGTGGTACCGAATTACCTTTTCATTAATTTTGTAGTAATATTCTAAAGCACTTTCAAACATTCTGAAAAATCCCATTATAAATAATAGAAATTTGAATGAAAGGTATACATCTGTCCTACTTTAACTCAGATTTCTACCGTTTATGATTTTAACATTTCACTTTTCAACATTGGACTATTTTAATTTATTCATTTTTATTTCTTTTTTGAATTTTATTATTTTATTTTATTTTATTTATTTATATTATAATTTATTTTTTATTTTATTCATTATTATTATTTTATTTTCTATTTTTATTTATTTTTTATTTATTTATTATTTTTTATTTCTTTATTCATTTTATTTATTTATATATATATATATATATATATATATTTTTTATTTTTTTATTTATTTATTTTTTTTTTTTTTTGGGCGGGGGGGGGGGGGTCGACTCCCTTATGAAATTAAATCTGTAATGATGATTATGATAAGTCAAGCTATCTGATCTAACCCATCGACGTCTCTCTGGGTGCACTTTACTTCCCAAGCCCTAGGACATATGAATTAGCTGCTGGAAACTTCTTAAATTATTCGTCCTATTGATTTTTCTGATTTTTATCCTCCATTTGATACCTAAATAAACCATCAAACCTTGTAAAACGTGTTCCGTATAATGCACTTTGGTGACCGACTTTTTTCCTATTCACTGCCAAAGTAGTCATAATATTAATATCATAATCATCTGCCTTTATAAACCGATTCAGTTTGGTTGCTCTCTGGTTTGGTTTGGTTTTATTCACGATCATAAAAATGATATACAGATTAAAAATATACACATGAAAATATATAATAGTATAAATATAACATTGGTATTAACATACAATACAAAAGAAAGTAAATCAAGATCGAGGGATGACCCGCTTCAGATTAACTAATATAGCTAAGCTGTTCTTCCTCGGGGTCCCGTAAATAGATAATTATAAGAACATAATAATTACTACATCAAAATAACTTTATAGAAAAATAAAATCTAAATTGAAATCCACGAGCTTGAGGTTTCTTTACTCAATTACATAGTGGTGGTGGTGGGGTGGGAGCAGGCTGGAGCTACAATTACGGACTATGAAAATACACATCTGTGATCTTAAAAATGAAATCTACAACTCGATACATTATCAAAAGACGTTGACAGCATAATGTCCTACAAGCATCAATACTAGTCAATTCGCACATGTAGCCAATATTTTTTTTTGGGGGGGGGGGGTGGTGGGACACAGAGAGTAGCAGAAAAAATGTGGGAATCGCAAAAATAGGGGGTGTCGGAACATAATGTCGATGGGAATGTTGGAAACATAACCATGATAACGGGGGTCGAAACACAGTAGAGAAATCCTGGAATTTCAGTCAAAATTGCCATAGGGAAAGTTGAATTCTATGCGAAAAGGCACAATCGCTGCGAATGCCAATCAATAGAGATCGATGCTCTATTAATAAAATAGCTCTTTCTTTATCAAAAGTAATAAGGGGAAAATTGATTTTGTTAAGTTTCTGTCAGAATAAGTGAAATGCGCAATGTTTAGAGAATAGAATATACGGAAACATAAAAATAAGCGCCGGAAAGCAAAGCAATTTCATCTTTCAATCAAATTTGAAACCAGCACGAGCAGGTGCCACTTTGCCGTATTCGTGAACATAAATGGAAGGCATTGGCAAGGATGTGGGGCAACAAGTGAAAATACAGCATCAAGTATTTGGATGAAATCGACAATGGAGAGAGTTACAACTAATAGAGATGAGACGTTTCGTCTTCTCAATTCAGTTGCCCATGTTGAAATGTAGATCAAATCAAATCAAATGAATTACTTTACACTATGAAAACACGTTACAAAACATAATGACAAGATATAAGAAACTTCAACAAAACCACCCCGAAGCTCCCAAAAATGAGTTTCGAAATCCTGAGGCGGTCTGCGCAATGAAGAGCACAGCCTGTGGATAGGAAGCATAATGATTGTTGATAACTAAAGACAAAGGTGAACGGGATTACCTTCGACGATATTAGAGCACCTTATCGCCAAAAGGCATAACTAATTAGCTGTGGAACATGACGTCTTGTCTCCCTATGTATTTCTTTTTCTTTTTCTTATTTGCGTCGGTATCAATCAATCGAATAGTTAGATTTCTATGAAATATTAATAAATTGATACCATTAGAAAACTTGATGGGATTTACGAACCGACCTCCCGAGTTGTTTCGATCAGGATAACAGGCGGAACCAGTATATTTTGCGCGGGGGAAGGGGGGGATACAGGTCAGAGGTTGTGCACCCCCCCCCCCAAAAAAAAAAAAAAAAAAAAAAAAAAATTTAGGCTTGTATACCTCCACCGACTGAAAAGTGCAAAATTTATTTATTTTCCACACATGGGCTGGATCACCCTCTCCAGTCAGAGGCTGTTCTTCTGAGGGGTCCAGACATGTACAATATAAAAAACAAGTTAACATACAATAATGGAAATACATGAAGGCATAACAAAAATTATTACATCATTATAAAACAAGGTAGAAAAACAAACATATTTAGAAAAAAAAGATTTCTTTAGGCAATACAATCAGGTAATGAAAGTGTCCTTGCTTTCTTTCTTTTAAGATGTTCAGTTCTGGTCATTAGATTGAATTGTGAAAGAAACTGTCTCAAAATGTAAAGGTTGATTATATAGTACATAAGAATTGGTGTATACTGTACAGTTATGGAATCACCAACATGATGAGAAATTGACTCAATTCTACTGAGAGTCACATGCACTGCACACAGAAATGTGTATATGGGACCGCATACAAAAGTTCGGCCCGTACATTTCAGCTGTTTCTTGTCATATTTTGAATGTGGGGGCATTTGAAGAGCGATCCTTTTGAGGGGACATATCTACTATGATAATCTCCCAAACTAAAATAATAAGAATGAGAAAGCTCACACAAATTATTTCTCACCTATATCCCTAGAATTCAACCTTTTTTTTTAAATTATGGGCGATTGCGACAATGTTGTACAGCACACAACAAAGTACAGGTCAAAATAAAATTAATAAAGCATTACATAATAATGAAAAGGGGGAATGTTTAGCTAGGCTACATAGGTACATGGGCACGTTTTACGCGAGAGGGGCTGACGTCTTTTGCCCGACTATCAACTTTCCAGTTTCTAAGCGAGATAGCAACAAAATGTTGACATTTGTTTGTTATAAAAATGTATAGAAAGAAAGGCAAACATATTCTGCCACATTTCTGGACGTCCGGGCACTGCGCTGCCCAAAATCTGAGGTTGAGGTTGAAAACCCCCTGGTCGGGCTGCAATTCTCCATCAATGTAAAACACGAGAAAAGCGTATAATTTTGCCTCCGCCAAATCCAGACGGATGAGTCCAAAATGGACTATAAACGAGGTATAAAGAATCAAATCCGGGTAGAAGCGGTAAAGTTCAGGTTGTCGGCACGTTCGAATATGAGGATATCGTAAACAAATATTCATGGATAACGCAGACAGATCTTGGACATAATGCATTCGTATCTCCAAGACGGACAGAAAAAAAATAGGAGCAGAAAGAAAGTACTGAAAAGAGCAAATGAATATAATTATAGGAGGAGGATAAAATTGAACATAAGTAACCATCACGTATCATTTATGCCTTAACATCCGTTTGCTTATCAATCTACCTAATACCTTTCAAAGTCTATGTATCATGGGTCTCATTTACATGTACGCCAATAAAGTTGTTGGTCTTGTTTAGTGCGCGCAAAAAAGGCACAAATAGACATATAATGGTGATTGTGAATATACTATTCTTAGGATAAAAGGCGTCCACCGCGGCGCTATAAGGATTATAGGGTATGCCCCCAGTCCCTTCTCCGACCCGAGCATATAGTGGGATCGGCAAACACGTCATTCTTGTCAGAAAGTGCGTTAACTTGACTTCCGGAATACGTTCTTTTAACCCTTGTTGGAAAATTTGAAAATATCAAAATCTTATTTTGGCACTTTTCTGGACATTCGGGCACCGCGCTGCCCAAATTATGAGGTAGAGGTTGAAAACCCTTAGTCGGGCTTTCGCTTGTTGAAAAATGTGTCATATTACAATGTGCTATAGTGACAATTTTATTTTCACTTGTTGAAAAATAGGTAATAACGACATGCAGTGACAAGTTTATTTTCGCTTGTGAAAAATACATGTACAACTGTGTGCCATAACCACAGTCGGCAAACTTGAAAACATAAGGGCCCTTTTTCGGCAAATTAAAAAAACGTTGATTACCTATTTCCTTAATAACAAATAAATAATAATAGCTACATTTATATTACGCATATATTTATCCAGGGGATGCTAAAAGCGCTTCCAAAGTCCCACTAGCACCCACTTGACCTAAGCGTTGGTAGATTACATATAATATCTTACCAAACGACATATAAAGTGCCGTTGCAACAGAGCTTGAACCGTTAAAGGGATACTCAACCGCAGATTGTGGACGTTTTTATGCCGCGAGAGGGCACCGTGATCGTTACCTCATCATTCCGTTGCCCCACGGGGCGCAAACTTCGGCCAGACTGGTCGCCGCACAACACGCACGCTCCGCTTGAGCTCGAGCTCTCGTGCGAGATTCGTTCGGCTTCGTGCAATCCGAAATGTAATCCCAGCAGTCCGACGGACAAACTTTGTGTACGAGTGAACGGGACTTACGCAATCCTGACTTTCCCCACGGCCGACTGGTGGCGCATCCCTTTAAGTATACAGTTCGGCCACGTATCGACGAGACCACGACACCCCTACAGAATTTTCAACCAACTTGTCAGTAGAGTTTGTATACCCCCACCAATCTCTTGCTTGCTTGTTGAAAATATACATCCAAATATTATATTGCCATCGATCCGCCGTACATAATTATCATACGCTCTCATTACCCGAGGAGTCTTATCAAATTTCAGCACGGTAGTCGCTTTACAAAGAACGTTTTAAACTTTAATCTCACATTTATTTTTTCTCTCTATAAGGTTGAAATAAAAAGTGGAGGTCTGAAGAGAGGGGCGAAGAGAGGGGCAAAGAGATTGGCAAGTATGCCAATGCCATATCATGGCCATAGGTTATGAAGCGTATGAATGGTTTCATTGTGCGTGTCTTTAATAAGCAGTATAGCTTGGCCTATTTATTGCATGCTCGTTTCATGTTGTTCTCATTTTCATCAATACGAAAGCCACCTACGTGTTGTAAGCTTTTGAAAAACATCCCCCCCCCCCCCGTTTTTATTGAAAATGTTGAAAGTAATCTTAGAAATTGAGCGCCATGGCTGTCAAACGGTGTATTTTTTCTTTGTCTAGTCGTTTTCATGAGCTTCGCCTCATTTAGATGGCTGATCAGACTCAATTTAGATCTGAGAAGAATTAGGAGGAAATTTAGAGAATAATTGTCTGTTAGAGGGAGGGGGCGGCAAACCTTTATTCGCCCTTCTCAGACACGCGATATTCATACTCGCAGAATGAGGCAACACATTTTCATAAACTTAGTGTAATTTTGAACCTATTCGGTAGGCCTTTGAATGCAACATAACGTTATCATCATAACCTCAAGGCCTTAGAGTTATCCGAGGAGAGGGCAAGAAAGGGGTGGTAACATTTTCTCTCCCTCCCTTGCTCTGTTGCAGGGTTGCTGCACGTGCCCCTACAAGCTGTAGCTACGTCACTGCTTTTGATAATGAAATTCGAAAGGATATTAATGATGACATCAGGATCATAAAGGCTTTGGAAAACTTGACTGAAAAAGGCAATTTCTGTTGCCTTGTCCGTCACCTACTGAAATGTGCGAACATACACTACATAATCTGAATATGATTTCTACCAAATATACAGTAGGGAACATTTAGCCCTTTAATTGATTTCACGAAAGTCTTTGCGACAGTGTTTTCTGATGATTATGAATAATGATGATGATGATGATAATAATAATAAAATGGTGCATACAAATCAGTGTCAAGTCATTAATTTTGCATCAGCCAGCAGCTGCTAGCTCATCTATCCCCGCAAGACTACACTTATCATGCTTGCATGGGTTAATTTGAGCCAACTTTCACTGCGTGCCACTGCCCATGTGTGAATTATAGTCCGATCGGTCACTGTAACCATGGTAACCAGATAAAATCTTCTTAGTTAATATTCGTCCTGTTTGCTTGGGCTCCGGTAAACAAAAGGTACCCCTGTCGCAACGCCCATGTCATCCCAAGGTCTAGTACCTTGTTTTCAGGTACATGTATATTGTTTTAAATTCCCCCTCCCTTAATTCCATCCTGCATGTACCTCTCCTCGAATTGATCCTCCTCCCCACCCCCTTCCCCCACATTCTCTCTCATCTTCCATTCACACTCACCCTCCGACCACTATTTCTCCATTCCCGCCTGTTCCAATGCCCTTGCTCTTCCTCTTTTCGTATCCGATTCTCTTTTTCCTGTAACTCTCCCACTTACCCCCACTATCTTTATCTCCATCAATAATTTCTCTCCATCTCTCTCTCTTCCCCCAGCTCTCTCCCCTCACTTCGACCAGTCTATAGACTATTCCCCTCCCATCTCTTCCCCATTTTAACCTCTCTTTCTCTCCCCTCTCTTCCCCATCTCTCTCCTATCACTCTGGCATTCCGACTGTCTCCCCCACCCCTACCTCTCTCTCCCTCTCTCTTCTTTCTTTCTTCTCCAATAGTACAATCCGCATTTGTAAATCATCATACGAGATGCATGACAAACACGCAATAATATTAGTATGAATATGACTTTATAAATAGTATAATACAGGTCAAAAATGATCTGTGTAGTAATGTCAAGAATCACCATGATCACCCTTTTGTGGATGAAGAGGCCAAAATATCTTTATTCGCAGATGACTCTGTTTTATTGATGGGTCTGACAACTCCTTTTCTCAGCTGTTTGAAACTTTGACCGGGTCTTTGATCTAAATTAAAATTAAAATTAAATTGAAAAGAATTGAGCAAGCCATAAGTTGTTGGCGTATGAGAAATCTTTCTCTAATTGGCAAAGTGTGTGTTATAAAAACATTGGTATTACCTCAACTGATATTTCTTTTTTCTGTGCTTTATATTAAAATCCCTCATTCCTTTTTCAAAGAGTTGAATAGAATATTTTTTTAAATTCATTTGGAATGGTGGTAAGGACAGGGTCCAGAGACGGATTATGTGTAACAACTATATCGAGTCTGGTTTGAAAATGATTGATCCCTTAACTTTTGCTAATGCTCAAAAGATGGTCTGGGTGAAAAATATTCTTGATGTAAATTATATTGCTCCCTGGAAATGTATTGAATTAACTTTTTTTTAGAAAAATTCAATGATGATATTTCTTTTCTGTGGAATTCCTTTGCTCCAGAAAGTAAATCACTTGGTAATATCCAACTTGCTGAATCTCTTCGTGCTTGGTATCTATACAGAGAAGAAGCTACTGTAGAATTTTATGGTCATAAATTTTCAGAACCAAGTGCTTGTCAATGTCTTTGGTTCAACAGGTCTATTCGTTCAAAATCTAAATCCTACTTTTTTTTACAAAACCTGGTTTGATAATAACATTATTACCGTTTCTGATTTATTTAATCCTCCTTTTCCTGGCCATAAACTTTTTGAAGAATTAGTATTAGATTTTGGCATTCCTTTTGGAGAATATACCTGAAAAATGGATTAGGAATTTTGATGTTGATATATTTGGGGTTCATGAAACCATAGTCCAAAAGCTTTTAAGCTCAAAGAAAAAATCCCGAAGAATAATATATTACTCTATTTGGCTCTCATGTTCCCGACAAGAGATATTCTTATTGGTGTGATCGTTTCCCTGTACCTGTTACTTTGAACTGGGAAAAATACACATTTCTCACTTTTTTTGTACTGTTGATACGAAATTGAGATCCTTTTATTTTAAGATTTTTCATAAGGCTATTGCCCTAAATGATTTTCTCTATCAGATTAGAGATTCACCATACTGCTCTCTGTGTGAAACAAAATGTGAGACAATGGTGCAACCCTCGACACAATATGCCTTTGCTCATCCCTTTGCCTTTGCTCATCCCTTTGCCCGTTTTTTCAAGTCTCTTGTTATAACCAATGAATGCTCTTTATAAATGTATGTTTTGTTTGTTTCGGTCAGTGTCAGGCCTAATTACCCACGCCGATAAAATCGGCAGGGTTATGTAAAGGGCTCCGTATGTTTTTTTGTTTGTTTGTTTGTTTGTTTGTGTACAAGATAACTAGAGAACGGGTGAACGGATTTGCACCAAATTTTCAGGGAATGTTCGGATAGTGACAGGAAAGAATCGATTAGATTTTGGTGATGATCGGTTGACCCCTGCAAATTCTGTGTGACCTTGAAGTTTTGACCCAAACTTCAGTTCGGATAGTGACAGGAAAGAATCGATTAGGGAAAGAATGCAACTTCTTGATCTGTAGCGCTGCTAAGGCGTGGGTCTGCCGCCTTCGACGGCCTTTCTAGTTTTAAATACTCTTTATTCTGCTGCCTTTTTCGATCATTTGTATAATTTGTAATCTTGTCTTTTTTAATTTTAATCATTCAATCTGATTATCTATGAATATTGTAATTTCATTTTGATTTGTATTAAAACACACAATTATAAAAAAAAAAGAATCACCATGATCATAACCACAAAGAGATACATGTATGTGTATAGTGTGATCCACTTTCTCTTATAGCTGCAACTCTTTTTCTTCATAGAGATACAACCGGAAGTTTATATATTGATCTAAATAATCACTTGACCAATCATTTGTTTATTACCCCCGCCCCCCCCCCCCCTCCCAATTTCAGAAGAGGGAGAAAAGTCAGCGGGTTAAAAAAAAAAGCTTTTTGCTATTCATCAGCAAAAATCAAGGAAATCTAATGGTTTCACTATGTTACTGATTACGTGTTTAACATTATACAGAGAATCGCACACGCTGTGGACAATATCTTGCTTCAATTTTTATAAATGAATGAATGAATAGTAAAAGTGTATTCGATCCTCATGAAAGGTATACTTATAACATGTATAAGGAAATTTCAGTGAAAACGAGGATAAGAAAAGAGGGAAATTGTCTATAGAAATACATGTATTGAGAATATGAACTACACAAGGACATAGTCGACGTGTCCTAAATTATCAACACGATTTAATTTTCTCTAGCAAAAGGAATATGTACTCATGCAATCATTACGCAGCCACTGAAGATTCAAAATTTTCCATATATAATTTAGACCTTCAACCAGCATTAAGGGCTTCACATAAGATTAAATTTCTTTAAGATGGCACACTTGATGTATTAGAAAGGAGCTTCAATATGCTAGGGAACGCTTCGGCTTGGCTTGAAAAAAGGGGGACAAGGGCGCTGTCCACTTCAGTCAAACCTCATACCCGACAAATCATACGAAGAATGTAGAAATATGATTGTGCGAGAAACGATCCGGAGACAATTACTCCCCGGTCAATTTCATTACCTAAACTTCACTATGGACCCAACACTAAACCAAAAACACTAGCCCTAAACTTAACCGAAGACAAAATCGCAACCCTAAACCCAACCCCATATCATTGGCGATAAAATGTCGCCGAAGCGTACATGTATTTTGGAACACGGAAGTTTCCACTCTTACATGATTTCGTCTTTGAAATGGACGATGAAGAATATACAGTGGACTGTAGACTGAAATAAGTCCATAGGAAATTAACCCGTCAAAAAAAAAAGTTGGATTGAGAGAGAGAAAAAAATAGGAACATATCCGTGAAAGAATGAGAGAAAATGGACAAAGAATAATAAATTTATAATCTTTTGCAAGTTACTACTAATTTTACTTTTTGTCCACGTTACGTTGTGGGTACATGTATTACATAAAAAAGGATTATTCCAACATCACATGAATGAAATGTTTTCATTCCGCTACCAAATGCATGCTGGATATCTATCATCTTGTTCTTTTCAAGATTACACAGATGGAAACATAAGAAATAAGAAGGGTCCACATGGGTCGTGAGGTGGCGCTATCGGAGCAGAAATTACAGCTAAACCATGGCACATACTTTTTGCATGCTATCAAGCAAACCCTCCGAACAGTATGCATTATCAGTACAGATGATGGCGCTATTGCAGGTGATCCTGCATAGGGAATTAATTTTGAAATTACATAAAGATGTTACATGCGCAAAAAGACACCAATTACATATTGGCAGTGAAAATTAATCAAAAACAAAGATTAAAAACGATTGTGATTTAGACACAAAAACACGACAGACCCGAGGTATACGTAGAAGAAGTACAGCTGACCATCAATTTATTCTTAAAACGTATCAGGAGAAACATGGCAGTAAAAATTGCATTTAAAATGGTTCATTTCAAGTAAAAAAATGTAAGGAAACGGGAAAAGAAAATATATATGGATTTAGTCATAAATTCCCTGAGACTTACGGCATGATTTAAAATAGTGCAGGATTTTAAGCATTAATAAGGTATCCTGCTATTCTGCAGAGTAATTATCATTCTGAATCAGGGCTATTACTATTCAACATCTAAAAATACCTAATGGAAACCAAAAATGTGCAAAGGGTGATTAGAAGTGCAAAAGTTTGATAGGTTGCGTCAATAGTATGGAATTCCTGTCATGTCACTTCTCTAGCTAGGATTTCTATAATTTTGGGATAATTTGTATTGTGGTATACAATAGCGGAGATGTGTTATTCAATTCTACACTGCAAAAACGCGGGTGTAAGACGAAAATGACACCATCGGCAGATCAGAGAATAATGCCAAAGGTGTTGAACTATTTTAATGCAGCGTTTGGTGTTGAAATTTTAACACCGAATTATATTTGATTCTAAAATCATGGTGTTGTATTAGTCTTGGTGTTGTATTAGTCTTGGTGTTAAGCAGTGGTGTTGAATTTTCTTAACTTGCGCTTACGTCAGAGGAACTACGCAAAACTATTGGACACAATCATGTCACATGTACTGCATAATCATGATGACGTAGTACGAAGTGCGCGTGTACTTTTGTGCAGTAAGAACAAAATAATCAATGTATGATCTAGAACTTATATCCAATTATCATCAGCATCTATCATCGTCATCATGCCTGTTGTGAGGGTTTGTTCAGCGGACAGAAGATCAAGAAAATTGTTACCATTTTCCCCATCGGATGTCGTAGGATTCTTCGAACTGCGTTTGTTAGTTTTACTTATTAAAGGTTTAGAGTAGTACTGTACTATATGTATGACATAATGCGCAGTATGGGAGAGGGCAGAGGCATACCAGTCGAGTTAATGCCTTCAGTTTGGTAAGGGCAGTCATCCATTTGTTCTTGACAACTAAGTAATAGTCTTGTTCTTCAGACCTGTCTGGTGTACCAGAGCAGTTCATCTTAAAGGACAATTAACCCCACGTGATATTCTAGATGCGGTATTGTCTGCTACGTCTTTCCAGGGAGGGTGCCATTTTGTGCATGACACGGATCATTAGGTACCATATGCATTGATAATAACCTACCTTTACAACAGATACCACCCATGAGTTCTAATAGCCATCCTGTAATGCAGATTCCTCGCTTTGTTTTGGTATTATGATTGTCTCCGTCCTTTACGTCAATTCTCCGTCTCCACGTACAGAAAATGAACAAATTAAGACCTTTTAAAAAATATATAAAACTAAACTTACATTTCAGAATATGTGACTATATCTAATATATATTTGTCCTCTAAAGGAAATTTTACTTGGGATGAAAAGTGGAATAGCTTGTCACTATGTGCTCAGAAGAAATGTGCATAAATTTGTACATACATTACCGAAGCGGTCTTTTCTTGATTAATTATCTAGTCCAATCTTTTAAATTCTACATCTTATGTTTTAATGAGTAGACACATACAAAGTGGAAAATGAAAATGGGCATATTTGCTAGCAATTTTAGATACACCTGTAATTACTAACTTGAGCCTCTGCTTTTCACCTTTTGTCATGTTAGGAACTGAATTATATTTAGTTTTTGCAAAATGTGCAATAGTTTCAGCAGTGTTAAATACTAATTTGTTGCGGGCTGTTGGCATAGTATATGTCTATAGTATAAACTGAAGACAGAGAAAAGCAAATAACTGCAGTAAAACATTCCAAGAAACAAGGATGGGATTGTCATTTCCTAACTGAGAAAATATGCTGTCATTAATTCAGTATCAAAGAAGACGATGGGAGGTCATCCGCAATAACAATGACACCAACAAAATTTTATCGGTTATTTCACAACTAAGTTTTGTCTCAACATGTTACTCAGATTGGGTTTCTTTTGAAGAGTAAAAAAAATGGAATACTTGAAAAGATTATTATAATTTCAAATGGAATACAAACAGAAATACTTTGCACAAAATTTTATGGAAAAACCAATTCTATTATTCCAGTTAATCTCACTTTTACTATTTTCTAAAATTACAGAAAATCAATTGTAGTTTGTGAAGTATCATTTGAAATATTATATTTTTAACTATCGAAAATGAGTGACCAGTTCTACCATAAGAATTTACTTTGTGACAGAGGTGAATCCTGAAAGAATGGGAAGAACATTTTAATACTTTAATAATGTAATCATGCAGTTCAGGTATTATATTGCAGATTTTTTTTTTGTCCCCCAAATTTTCTCATAGGCAAAATCCGAAGGCATCAGCAAAGACCAAATATTCCATGGGGATAGTGAAGCTCTTCCCTGCCCTGAAGGACCCATTTACTTACAGTGGTCATGTAAGTACTATACCCTTCAATAGAGTAATGCAACATGCCTTTAATTGATTATATTTCATTTATCCTGGGTATATTCATCAGGTTTGATATCCCTAGAAAGCCTATTTGCATTTTGATAGGCCTTATTTGTTAAGATTGTTTCATTGAGGCGCATGCAGGGTGAATAAATTTAGTCCAAGTGGAAAACTTGCAAAATGGATCAATATTTATGGAAAATGCATGTTATAACAAAGTTCATTCATTGCCCATTCATTGCACTAAAACTGTCTGAAACTTCTTGCAGTGAATGGTCAGTGGCCACTCACGCATGCATTATTCAGCCACAAAAGGGAGAGCACAAACCTTCACATGTATGCATTTCCCATACAATCCAATTGATTTTGCGAATTCTAATTTCTGGTATTGCTCCCAATTTACTCACCCTCCACATACCCCAGTGAAACAATCCTAACAAATTGGGCTTTCTAGTGATAGCTAACTTGAATGAGAATCCAGGATAAGAGAAATATCGATCAAAGTTGGGATGTGTTACCTTTTCTTTGAAGAGTGTACATGTGTACAATCTAGGTTTTATGTTCAGTGCATGAAACAGTTGTTACGTATTAACCCTTACTGTACTGGGCCTTGGAGGCCCCCCCCCCCCCCCATCTCGGTCCCGAAGGGGCTGATCGCCGCGAAATTTGGCACCCCCCCTGAAATTTTGTAAAGAGAAAGACAGCGGTGTTATTTTTCTCAAAACCGCATATTTTGTTAGTTTGATAATTTATGCAAATTATATGCATAAATCATATTTTTCTTAATAACTTCATAAATTCCACTTTTTGTTCGACATTTTTAGTGCGGGAAGTTTTCTAGAAGCTTTATCAACATGAAAACATAAGAAAAAAAATTTAAGTTTGCCTTTATTCTTATTTTATTGTTTTATGAATTTTTTAATGTATTTTATTGTTTCTGTGGTTTGGGATCTTCAATTGGATCAATATCAAGCTGAATGAATGAAATATAAAGCAAAAAGAGGAAAAAATTAGTGATTTACAGGCCAAAATGAAAAATGCAATTTGCCATTTATTTTGTACACAAAATGATAATTTTTTCACTTTTTGGGTTGACCTTTGGTCGGAAAAGGTCACGTAACTCCGTAATGGAGCCATGAAGCGGCGCTGCTCATCACACTATTTTATTTCGCTTTATTCTCTCTAGGAGGCATTTTATGATGCCAGATCGAATTCTGGGTTCCTTGCAGCTCGGATCAAAAATGTTAACCGCACAAAAGGAAAAGGAGAACCCAAACCATTCAGCATGTCAAAGCGATCGAGGACAGATGGTGGTCCTGGTAAAGTCGAGAAGGCTTTGAAGAACCTACCCCAGGCTGCAGCTTTGATGAAGACCTGAAATGGCTGCAACACTGCCCAGCATCGCGTGATTCTAGCCTGGTCTATGACAAGATGAACGCTACCTTCCCCCTTAGACAACATTTGGTCAGGGAGGGAAGAACGGCATCAGACATTATGGAACAGTTTCCATGTTTTCAAACTGTTTCAGGTTTGGTGAGTATTGAAAATCTGTAGCAATACCCTTTACGTGTCTCTCTGCATCCATACAAAGTTTTGTGGCGGGGGGGGGGGGGGAGGATGGGGGGTCAAACCCCTCCCCCCCCCCCCAGTAAAAACTTTCTCAAAAAGCCCAGTTAAAATAGGGTTTTATGATTTATTTATGAAAATTAAATTTTATGCATGAATTAGATTCGTTAATCTAACTCCAGTTCAAAACATGAAAGTTGTTCAGAAATACTTGGATATTGTATTATCCAGGGCTCGACACTAGCACTTGCCCGGGGCAAGTAAAATTCCATGTAAAAATTTGATCATCAAATGAGGAAATGTCCAAAAATGTAATTGAAATCAACAAAATTATTAACTGAACTTCCTTTATACATCAGCTATGCCCTTCAGAAAGCTGCACAAATGCCTTATAATTTGTTTTTTTTAGTGAGAAATAATAATGGTTTTAATTTTTTCAAAGTATTGTTATTATTGGGCAAGTAAAGATCTAAAAGTGATGATTTTACTTGCCTGAAGGGCAAGTAAGAAAAAAAGTTAGTGTGGAGCCCTGTATTATCAAATATAGAACAAGCTATATATTTTTTTCTCTGTGCTTAAAGTAGATATTCAAAGAAAATCACAAATATGGCAATTAATGTATCACTAGAAACTGGGAAGCTTACAGATGGCAATCGTATAAGTTTTATGTCAACTGCATATCTGGTGATTATAAAAACAACACAAATAAAAGCTCATCTCAGCATCTGGAATATCCGAGGATTCGCCAGAAATATAGCGATGTTTTGATGTCGTCACACTCGGGATCGATCCTGCTTAAGCAGACGACGTCCTATAATGAATGAACGTAATTGCAATGCAATTATTTATCAAATTATAAAGAGTTTGGTGTATTTAAACATGACCTTATTTCACACCATTATAAAGGGAAAGTGAAACTGATTCCGATAGCTAAAACCGTTTGATTGTAAATACATAGGAGAAGGGTCAATGATCAATGAAATAAACCCCACTTTCAAATTGAAAAGCCTTCCGAATAATAGCAGGATGGTATTCGTTCCCTCTTGAAACGCCGAACATGCCCTGGTGCAAGCAGCTGAAAATACAATGGCGTCTTATTTTGTTTACAAGTGACTAATTCCTTTATTTTTTTAACGCTGCATTTTTCATCAAAATAATACCATACACGAAGTTAAGAGTGAGGCAACAGACTAACATTAAGACTGACGCTAGTGAAGGAAGAGAAATAAGTGAAGAGGAGATGACAAAATAGGCTCTGAAAAATGTGTAAGATGCTATGGGACATCGTCTGCTTAGACAGGACTGGTCCAGGGTGTGTCGTCACATATCTCAGCAGCGTTCGAGGAGCTCTTCAGCTGCTATATCGGGGGCTGTATTTTACCGTTTTATAATTGATAATAATCATTACTTCAAATGTTTCCAAGCGTTGAATTTGGATAACCTTGTTTAATTTATGCCATCTATGCAATAATAAGTATTAAGCCAATATTTAAAATCATTAACGTTCTACTTTAAACGTAATTATAAGAAAAATCTAATAATATAAACTTGTAGTTTACATCACACTCTATCATTGCACAGATTTTTGTGATTGGCCGCTGAAATATCCCCCCCCCCTCCCCCCTCCCTCCTCCGGGCTACTCACTTGCCAAAATAGCTTGGCCTAGATAGGATTAAACTGTAAACATGAAAGAATCTTTTGGCTGGCCATAGATGTCTGTGGTAATCCAATTAACTATCAATGCCCATTCATTACACTTGATCAACTTCCACTCATAACATTGAAGTTACAGCTGAAAACTATGGCCAGCCGAAAATGAAATTCCTTGATGTCTAGTTTAAGGTGAAAATGGACAAATTGAGGACTCAACATTGCAGTAATAATCGTATTTCTTATATAGCGCTTTTCCCATTAGGCCCAAACTGCTTACAGCATTTTATTACCCCGGTCAATGGATACTATTTAACATCGCACTTACAGTGAGTAACCATAGCTCCCTGGAGAGCTTCCACAGTGTCAGCCTATAAGCCACTTCGGGGATGCAATCTCAGCATGAGCAGATAAAGGTCATCTGTACCAAAATTCTAAAACCCACTGACACTAATATTCGACATGTGCTCATGAATGTCGTGTAATCATTATTCAATTATGCACTAATGGTGCATTCCATGATATCCAGGTGGAAGTATTCTTTTTAAAGGGGGAAACAAAAGCTATTCATGAGACACCTCTATCACTCCCAGAGTTATTTTTCTGAAGTGCACATAAAGGGACCCTCCATGTCTAAAATATCTGTGGATATTTGGGGTCATTTGTACCATGCGCTAACCCCGAACTGGCTTATTATAGTGACGACAAACAATATTACACATAACCTCATTCGCATCCTACCGGGTACCCATTTATACACCTGAGTAGAGAGCAGCAATGTGGATAAAGTGTCTTGCTGACAAGTGCGACAGAATGACGTGGCCTCGAACCCTCGGCCTTAAGCACGAGAGTCGAGCGCGCACTCCAGTATACCACCGCACCTCCACACATCATTTTTCTCAGAAGTTACTGCAGTACCCTAGAAAACAAACTACTGAACCAAAATTGCTGATCTTTGTATAATTTTTCTCAGAAGTTACTGCATACTCTGATACCAATTATTGAATCCCTATAATGGAAGTATGCCATTCTGTTTTTTTTTTTTATGGGCCACCCTATATATACCCCTCAAAAAGTTCAGTAACTCAAGTTTCATTGACCATATTTCTCCTATCACAAGTTTCATTGATCATATTTCTCTTATTATCACACTTCTAATAATGGTATCACTAGGCAGCTTTCCAACAAATTACAGATATCTGTGTTACCCCTCTTCTCCTTCTCTCTATTTCCCTTAATTCCTATGCTCCTTCAGGTTGAGGAAGATTTCAGACAGTTATTCCCAGAGCATCACTCGCGGTTCTTGACCAAATGGCCAGAGATGAAGCCCAAGGTCATTACACTTGCCAGGCAACTACAGAAGCAGCAACATGGAAACTTGACTGTCATGGAACTCCTCTCTACCTCCGACATGGCTGGCAAGAACAGAGAAGGTATTTTACGTTTTGTTTTAATTTTTCCCATAAATGGACATCCTTCCTGTTTGTACATCCATTGTATGGAAGGTCTTCAAAATTTTGAACTCACATTGGTGAGTGATGCAGCGAGGTTGTGGTCAGTCAATCAAATACATTCTGAGCATATTTTTTCTTTTGCTGATGAAGAAATAAGTAATTACTGAATATTGTAAGTGCTGCCTTTGCTATACAGCATGCACACTAATTAATCATTTTGTTATTGGTCCAGTCATGCCAGCAATATATTACTTTTGCAAGATTTAGTACCCAGAAAGGAAAGTGTACTGGCCTAAAAGGAAAATATCCTTGTTGCAATTCTAACCAAGTAATATATATGTATAACACATTCATATGAAATGACAAGATTTTATTAAAAAAATAAAACATACACTTCATTGATGTGTTATTATTTTATCCTTGTGTCCTTGTCAGATGAAAAAAAGAGAAGGACAAGTATTGGCCCATTGTTTAAAGAAATGTTACTTACCCAGAGTCATGCCCTGGTAGGGCGGCCGTAATATGGCAAAAGGGTGTATCTGGGTAAAATGTGGGTTTTATAGATTTTTCCATTTGGGGGGTCTTTGAGGTCGAAATTTTCATTTAGCCAACTCTCAGATGTGGTAGAATTTTCGTTTCTGAGATAATAGGAGCTATCTTGAGTCGTTTTCACATTTTGGTTGTAAATTTGATGGCAAAAGGGTGTATCTATAGATACAGCCCTCAGAATATTGAGTAACGCTGATGCTTTGATGGCAGAAAGGTGTATCTTAAGATACAGCCCTTCGTCAAATTAACCAACAGATATATTTCGTACACTTAATATGGCAAAAGGGTGTATCTATAGATAGGATTTGTATGGTGTATCTGCAGATACACCCTTTTGCCATAAAGAGACTAAGGCGCCATTTGTCAGGTTTTGTTGGCGGAAGGGTGTATCTAGAAAAAAACTGACTCTAATCCTGGTGATAATTAATTTCAAAAAATAAAACATATACAAAAATAATTTAAGGTATAAAGCAAAAATTAAGACAAACTCCATCATCGAACATCCATTCTTGTGACTTCCACATCAAATCCAAATACCCAAACTTTAAAGCCATTTTTCTCGATTTTCTTTATTCCGCTGCAGAGCTCAGATACACCCTTTTGCCATATTACGGCCGAGGGGTAGGTATGTGCCACAGCATAGTAAAAAAAAAATAGCAAGGGCTCCGGAATGAGCTCCCTGTCGAGCGTGAAAATGGGGGTCGCCTGAACGGGTTTGAGCCGTTTTGAGCTTGTAGAGGTGCTGTGGTCTAGTGGATACGTCACCGGACTGTGGATCGCATGGTTCGCGGTTCGAGTCCCACCACGGCACTAACGTCCTTTGGCAAGACATTAATCTACATTGCCACTCTTACCCAGGAGATAATGGGTACCTGTGAGGATTGCCAAAAGTCAGTGTGACTGTATTTGCCATTGCCCTACATGCATGCATGTGAACGGTGCAAAATGGTAGGAATGCTCCCTAAGGAGTGGAGATGGTGCACACTTGTGTGCAGGATTGAAATCCAATGACCAGGGGTAATAACAAATAACATTGTAAAGCGCATTGAGGTGTTCACGTAATGCGCTATATAAATGTAACATATTATTATTATTATTATTAAATGAAGGGCTGAGGAATGTGCTAGAGCCGTAAAAATTTTACTCTCCGGAACTGTCAGGACACGTCTAGCACTGGCGCTCTGGCCACACGCTAACCTGCGGCGCTGACAAACAACTTTCCATTTGGAAAATTATGCTCTCCACCCAAAAGATGTAAAATGATGATGCTCTGGAACATATTTTGGGAAAATTTGTGAAAATGATATGCTCTGGAACAGAAATTTAAGAAATTTAGGTCCGACCAGAGCTGAAAAATGGGGTCTCCCCAATATGCATATATATGGAATTCCTTTATGATACTGTGGTGTAATCCTAGTTAATATTTATTGCACTTACGATGAAGCTCTTTGAAGATTTTGAGGTTTTACAGTATGTACGTTATGGGTGTGAGTATCAAGAGTGGATATGATATTTTCAAAACAGCTAATTTTACTTCATGCATCCCATGTGTTGCTGTTCTTTTTTATAAACTCTGATTAAATCTAGATGTGTCCAACAGATAGATACATTGTCTTGCAATACTTGTTCACAATTTTTGTGCAATACAGGCTGGGACTCTGGGACATCTGCAATCCTCCTCCTCCTGTGCTTATTGCCTCCTTCCAGCCAAGGAAAATCAAAAGCAGGTACCTCAGCAAAAGTGTCTGTTTGCAAGGCCATCTCAAGCATCATTCAGTTTCAGAAGGTATGTTCCTTCTTTCAAATAGAAATGGGCTTTCATATCCTTCTTTCAATTAGAGATGGGCTTTCATATTGGTAACATACATGTAAAACAGGTTCTATACAGGGTGTCCCAAAAAGAGTGGAACACTTGACCTTTAAAAAGACTGAATAAAATCATTGTTTGCAGTATTTCATAGAACACTTTAAGTTTTATATGAAACCCAACTCATAAATTTTTGTAAAGGCAGTTTAATTTTAGAGCATTTTTTTTTCTTTTTTAGAAAAAGACTTTTGCACAATGTGCTACTTTTGCAACAAACATCATCCTTGGTGGAGCGAGAAACATTATCCTTGGTGGAGCGAGAAACATTCACCTGTCGACTCGCCATGGAAAAAGTTGCACTGGCTTAGAAAATGAAGAAAAAGAATGAACTTTAGTTCATCCAAAGTCAATTATTTGTACGTAACTTTTTACATTTCTTTCAGCTATTTAAATGACCAGTGCATATACCCCTAGACAATTGTCTCTCTCAACCCAGGTGTATTAAATGGGTACCTGGCAGGATTTTTCCTCAAAATGCCCCAGCGCTAGTTAAGTGGCTGCAGGAGCTAAAGCAAGGGTAATAATTTTCCAAGCGCATAGAGACATGCCATTATGCCTATGTGTTATGCGCTATATATTGAATGGTTCATTATTATCATTTTCATAATCATCTGACATTCCATTGCCAAGATAGTGCCCCTGCCATAAAGCAGTCATAAGAACGGCTGAAAAAGCCCAGGCTTTTTAATCCCTCTTTATCCTGTCTCTACTAATGATAATGATGGTAATGTAATAGTATGACAGTAGGAAGATGAAAAAAAACTGATTGTAATTTTAAAAAAGAACAAAAAAAAGGCACAGAGTGGAGCAAGCTTGCAAGAGTTCCTGGATGGAAGCAAAGATACCCATAGCCAACCGTACCTGCTTGCTACTGGAAGTTCTATGGCCTGTGTCAACAACTATTTCCTCATCATTGATCACAAGGCCATTCCATGTGGTGCACGTACAGTGGAGGGTGCTCTGGATGAACTATTCAAGGCCCACTTTGTCTTTGGCTTGCACTACTGTAAGTCCCTACACCAGTTTTGGACCTTCATCAAAACAGCTATCTTTGAGATCGATGTTGGGATCTCCCAGGAATCACCAAGAGTACGAGAACTGCAATCTAAATTGTGTACACCATCACCATGATTTGCTTTATCTGCAAGAAAAACTTTGCCATTACAAAATTGGTTCAACATTTACGCCTAAGTCACGGGTTGAGTGAAGATGGTAAGGAAACATTAATATGTGGTCAGGAGCATGCGCTAGAACGTTTTACTTCTTTAGTGGATTTCGCGGTCATTTGAAGACTCATGAACCTCAAGATTATGAAGATCAGTGTACTGGAGCTTCTGGCAATGATACAGATAGTGATTCATCAGAAATTAACTCCACTTATTATTTTGATAACAATGAACCTGATCATTCGTGGGATAGACATGAAGATGATGAGGGGGGCAATGAGGGCATACTATCTGCGGCGGAAGATTTAAATAACCAGTGTGCGAAAGTAATATCTAAATTTGTATCCAACAGTTCAAACTCTGGAAAAGTAGTGAATGACGTAGTTCAATCAACTAGCATGATTGTGCGTGATGTTGTAAAAAGTGCATCAGCAGCAATTAAGGCCTCTTTCTTGAAGCATAAATTGCCCCTAAAGTCAGAAGCCTTTGAGGAAATACAAACACATCTTGCCATGCTTGAACAACCGTTTGAAAATTTGAACTCGGAACATAAACGAATGAAGTATTGTGTTTCACTTGGACTTGTAGAACCACAAGAAATCAAGTTAGGCATTCGCTATGACAGTCGTCTCAATAAAAGAACGAAGCAGTATGAACAGATTGCTGTTGAAGATACTTTTGTGTACATCCCAATTTTAGAATTGTTAAAGCAGCTTTTGAGCAACAAAGAAATCTTGCATTTTGCAACTCATGACCACCTGAGCACGGATAATATTATGCGAGATTTCTGTGATGGCACACAATTTAGGAAAAACCCTCTTTTTCGGGAAGATCAAAATGCCCTTCAAATCCATTGTTTTTTTGATGATTTTGAGACAGTAAATCCCATTGGATCAAAAACAAAAATTCACAAGTTGGGTGCTTTTTATTTTACATTAAAAAATCTGCCACCAAAGTACAATTCAAGCCTTCAAAATATCTATCTTGTTGCTCTTTGGTATGCTGAAGATGCCAAAAAATATGGGTACAATGCTATTTTAAAGCACATTGTGTTAACATTTTGTCTTCTGTTGGCATCACTCTTCCAAATGGAATAGTGAAGAAGGGATCAATTTCTCAAATTAGTGCAGATAATCTAGGTGCAAATTCCCTTTTTGGTTTTGTAGAAAGTTTTTCTGCTAATTATTACTGCCGTATGTGTTTAACAAGTAAAGAAGAAGCCCAGAACATATTTAGAGAGGTTTTAATGCAGATGCGTACAAGAGATTTGTATGGATTGATCAACACTTAGAAGAAGTTGAAACTGAAAGTTCACTGTTGCATAGTTTTGGAGTGAAAAGGAAAACCGTATTGAATGACTGTATTTTCTTTCACATCTTGTCAAAATTTTCACTTGATATTATGCACGACCTGCTTGAAGTCATTGTACAGTATGAACTAAAGAATATTTCATTTTTGAAAGGCAACCACCTCTCTTGTCTCAGGATGAACTAAATCAAAGAGTTGCCAGCCATTGTATAAACCATACAGATAGCTTAACATATGATGGTTTGTTCTTGCTAAGAACAGCTGGCAATGATGTGGGTCAAAAGGCGATGCAAGCTTGGTGTTTAATAAGAAATCTTCCATTCATCATTGCACACAATATTGAAGAAGGAAATGTGTACTGGGAATTATTGCTGAAATTATCCGAGTGCCTGGACGTTATTTTTTCTCCCCAATTAACAACAGGCTTGATAGCCCAATTATCTTGGCTCATTGAAGATCACCACAGGCATTTTCAGGAAACATTTCCTGGCAGACGTTTGTTGCCAAAGCATCACTTAATAGTGCATTATCCTACATGTTTGCGAGAGGTTGGACCACTTGTACATGTGTGGTGTATGAGGTATGAAGCAAAACATGAAACATGACTACTTTGGCCGTGTTGCAGAATCTGTTCGTAATTACAAAAATATTTGTAAATCTCTTGCAAAGAAACATCAAACAGCTCTAACCATCCTCTAGAATCTTTAGAGGTAGGGCCAGGTAGTTGTGAACTACTGTCAGATCTGGATGGAGATATAGGAACAATTATGCAGGATAAACTCCATGGTGTGGAACTCTTCACTGAAGTATTTGATGCCAATTGGGTTAAAGTTTGTGGAACACATTATCAACCATCTCTTTTGGTCTGTTATGATGTTGGGGAGTTTCCGCTGTTTGGTCAGATACAACACATCATTGTGTATAACAACAATGTATTTCTTGTGCTTCTCTTGTTGGATACCTTGTATTATTCTTCACACTACCATGCGTATTCAGTAGAAACTAGTTACCCATCCAGTCATATGATCACAAATCAAAAGGAACTTGTTGACTACAAACCATTAGACTTGATGACAAACTATTCAAAGACAGACAGTGGGAAGTATGTGGCACCAAGACATGTTCTTTTTAAGTAACTTAGACTCTTAACCTGTTTGCACAGTCACTTAATATTCATATCTCCTTTTTTTCCAGGCAAAAAGGCATATGATGGCTGTACATGAAAGCCAAGAATTGGAAATGTACACACTGAAGATTTTTTCCTTTTTCCCTGGATTAAAAATGGTGATGTGACACATTCATGTGTACAGATGTTTGCTTGTATTGTAATGAAGTTTCGCAAGTGGACGAGACAAATTATTTCTATCGGTTTTTTTTGTTTGTTTTTTGTACAATTTGTGTAGTCTGTTTTATCCATTGACGATGGCGGCCCCAACATAATTATTTTCATGTGGCAAAAGATCCTTATTCATCAACAAATTTGCAATATTACTGTTTTGTTATTATAATGAAACTTTGGATAGTGATGTATTGCATTGTAAATGCATTTCATTTCATAGATCAAATAATGCCAATTTACAAATTTGTTCAATGTTCAAAATTGCTGCCAGTTTCAGGATTTACCAGTCATTTTGCATTTTGAAAAATCCTGCAATAATTATACAGAAAAATGTTCCTCTTCTGACATATCTTCCCCCAAAAATTAACAATGCTAATCACAAACTATTCCAAGAATCATTACTCCACTCCACACTGGAGCTCTGGCATCATCAATGGGTTAAACAAATTAGTGATAAAGCACACAAGTAGTGTGCATGGAAAATTGTGTTTGTGCATTTTGTACAATGCTCCCTATCGCAAATACACAATATGTCCAGGAGAGGGCACTTGTAATGCAAACTTTGCATGCATATTACTGGCAGTAGGGGAGACAGGCGTTAGTTGGAATATTTTCTTTCATATATCTGATGTGATGATGTTATGCACGACCTGCTTGAAGGCATATTGTACAATTGTATGAACTAAACATTTGTTAAAACATTGCGTTTTTCTTATAATTTTCTTATAATACTTTTTCTGTTATATTTCTTCAGCATGCTTAGAAATGTCCACAAAAGGTGAAACCAAGATTCTGTCAGTGACATCATCTGTCAATCACTGCTTAAATACTAATGCTGTTGACAAAAGATACTGGAATGCGCCTTCCTCAGACATGGACATCTTCCTACAATGTTGTATACAGTTGCACGTTTGTACATAATACCAACCAAAATACTTTCAACTTCAATGAGAGTTGCTATGTGAGGAAAGTTCTACCAATGTATAAGGAAAACAAAGGCACAAATTGCCCATTGTATGGAAACATGCAAGTTATGCTCGGTTTAGGGGAAGGTGCATTCCAGTGTCCTTTTGTCAATTGCAATAGTAGTTAAGCAGTGATTAAGGTTAATTACTGATGAAAGATCTCAGAAAGGGATAATGCATTTTGTACAAGTTGTGGTTTTCTTTTCAACTAAACAACTGCAAAAGCATGCATATAGTGTATTGTGCTTTTTGTTTTTGAAGGGTTTTTTTTTGTTGAATTAGAACAGTTTGTTTTTGCACGTTATACAACTTTCCAGATTAAAGAAAATAAACCTGTACAACTATTTTGTTGGTGCATGTATATATTGGCTTTGTTGTTTTTCATTAGCTTTCCACCCCACCCCCCAAAAAAGAAGTGCCTCTACTGTTATACTGATACTGCTGGAACGTGAGTAGTGAATGGTGTTAGATTTGGTGTAAAAGAATGGTGTTAAATTTGGTGTAAAAGAATGGTGTTAGATTTGGTGTAAAAAGATGGTGTTAGATTTGGAGTAAATGAATGGTGTTAGAATCTTAACACCAAATGCGGGATTGAATTCTATTGAAGTTTGTTAAAATAATGGTGTTAAATTTTAACACCAGCTTTGGAATTAAGATACAACACCAAATAAAGAATTGATTTTTTTAATTCCACACTTTGGTGTTGATTAACACCAGTTGGTGTCTTCCGATATAGATACTGGGAAAGTGCTGAAATTATTAAACACCATGGGTGTTGAATTTAACACCCTTGTTTTTGCAGTGTATTCATCACGGGAGGGGCGAGCTATTCTTATGCCCCCCCCCCCCCATGAAAAAAGTTTCCTGCATACCTCCGCGGCACCGCCAATGGTGGTACATAATATAATAAGTGGTATCGTAATACTCTTACTGGAAAATAAACATATTTCCCCTCACTACACATCAACATTTTTTATTCTTTAAAAATTTCAGGCCTTGGTTTTTTTCTTACACTCTAAAGCAAAATTAAAATCCTAACCAATGACTCCTTTTTTTTTTTTAAAGAAAATACATTAACTGAGAAGAAAATATATTAACTGATAAGAAAACAAAATTACAGGTCCTGGGATACCAGAGTTTTGAAATAACGAAAGAATAGAATTTACATTTATATTTCAAATGATCACCAATATATTTTCTTCCTCTTGTCATACTTTTATTTCTATAGTACACCATGGAAAAAGTCAGCCCTATCACCCAAAATTGTCTGGATAAGAGTATGCATGCACTATCATGGTTTCCAACGGTATGTATTAAAAGGGCATAAGGTTCATGTACTTTCACTCGAAAGGGCACATGGAACCATAAGTTAAACGGTGAAGAGGGGTTGGCTAAAGATGCCTGCAAGCCTGTCGGAAACCATATGTGGCTAAAATCAAAATAATGCCACGCGGGTATAAACTTTTTTCGAAAAAATCAAATCAAAAAGGCACATGGAACCATATGCAAAAAAAGTTGAAGAGGGATTGACTAAATGCCTACAAGCCTGTCTAAAACAATATGTGGTTAAATCACAATCATGCCACGTAGGTATCAAATTGAACGTATTGTATTCATTGGCGCAGACAGGTCCTCATACCCGAAGGGCCAAATATATATATATATATTCGTCCATATGAAACCAGACGAATACAGAAAAACTTTACAAGATAATATTACACAGAAATACAAAAAAGCCGACCCCAGCACGATAAACGACATAGAAAAGGAATTCACCACTATTACAGAAAAACTAGACATCAAGAAAAGAATAGAAGACACAGCCCCAAAGCCCGCTTTCGTGACACTTAAGGACCACAAAGAAAATTTTAGAACTAATCCAAAAGTAAGACTCATTAATCCAACCAAACCGGAACTAGGTCGAGCCACCAAGCAAATGCTTGAACGCATCAAATTAGAAAAAAGACTAGGGCCAACCAATGGACTAATACCGCAAGCGTTATAAATTGGTTTAAGAAATTACCGGATAAAGACTCCCTCTCTTTTATAGTCTTCGACATAGTGGATTTTTATCCTTCAATAAGTCAAGACCTATTAGTCACTTGTCTTGAATGGGCCAAAAAGTTTACCCCTATTAAACAAAAGCATTGAAATGGATAGTATTTTACATGGAAGAAGAACCCTACTATTCGACAATAACTTCTCCTCATGGGTCAAAAGGGAATCCAAGCGCGAATTCGATGTGTCTATGGGGGCTTACGATGGGGCAGAGGTCTGCGAACTTGTCGGACTATACGCCCTCTCACAGTTACAAGAACTTAATACGCATAGTATCGGGCTCTACCGTGATGACGGCCTGGGAGTGCTGCGCCGGGCATCGGGCAGCAGAGCCGATAGAACAAGAAAAGATCTAATTAGAATCTTTAAGGGTCTTGGACTACAAATTACGGTCGAAACAAACTTAAAATCAGTCGATTATCTTGATGTAACTCTCGATCTAGAAACGGGAACCACCCGCCCCTATAGGAAGCCCAACGATACACCGCTATATGTACACAACCAATCCAACCACCCCCTACCGTCATCAAACATATCCCAGCCGCTATCGAAAAGCGCATTTCATCACTTTCATCAAACGAAGAAGCATTCAGAAAGGCAGCCCCTATATACAACGAAGCTTTGAACAAAAGCGGCTACAACACTGAAATAAGGTACACTAAAAATGAATCGGAATCCGAGCCAAAAAGAAAAAGGAACCGGGCAGAAAAACCATATGGTTCAACCCCCCTTACAGCGCGAATGTCAAGACTAAAGTAGGGAGGCTATTCATCAACCTAGTAGATAGGCACTTCCCCACCGGCCACAAGCTCCATAAAATTTTCAACCGAAATAATACCAAAGTAAGCTACAGCTGCATGAAGAATATGGACGCAATAATTAAAATATGAAAATGAAACCGAATTATCAAAATATGTATGGGAACTTAAAAAGAGAAGCATCGACTACGAAATTTGGAGCATCATGAAAAGATCTAATACGCATAGGAGAAAAAGCGGAAACTGTAACCTCTGCCTTGAAGAAAAGCTACTGATAATAATAAACAAAACAAACGCGGTGAATAAACGCAGTGAGATTATCTCTAAATGCCGCCATCACACCCCAAAACCACTCGACCGTATCAAACCACATCGTCCCATGCGGATCTAACTTTGCCCAGTCATTCGCCTGATGAATGCCGTTGCGTGAAACCAGTGGTAGCGAGACTAAAGCACTAGGAACAAACTATATATATATATATATATATGCTGTTCGTGCCAACCTGAACATCCTAGGTTCCGACCAATCTACAGAGAAGATCTTTGGTGTGAATCCTATTATGACTGCATACAGGAGAGATCGCAACCTGAAAAACCATCTGGTCCGCTCCACACTTCCAGCCAATCGAGATGTCGCTTCTCCTGGCACCACTAGATGCATGCGACCCAGATGCAAGACCTGCGCCCTTGTCTTTTCGGATGATGTCGTGGGTCCCAAAGGTACATGGCATATTCGAGGGCAGTACACCTGTACTACAAGCAACGTCATATACGGATTGACGTGCACTCTCTGTGGCATGGTGTATATCGGCGAGACCAAAAGACGACTGGCAGACAGAGTCACCGAGCACCTGAGGTCTATTCGGCTGAACACCCCTGGGCTCCCGGTTGCTCGTCATTTTAACCTCGCCAACCACACTTGCAACGATGTGAAGGTATGTACACCCGTCAGTACCGGTCAGTACCGATCAGTTGCAACTTGCAATCAATCGCAACTTTCTTGCAACACCCTATTACTTTGATAAAGGTCTTTGACCGAAACGTCAGTCCAAATTTTTGGATGCTGCCGTGTTTTTATTTGACTCCTGAGTATGACTCGATATCTATTGTTTACACACCGACGCAGAACTTTCATATTTTGTTTACTACATATATTATATGGGCCATCCATGGAAAGTTCTCATGCACAACGGATGATTGCATTTATGTTATCCATTGTACCCAGTGTCTTCAGCTCTACATAGGAGAAACTAAGCGCCGACTAGCTGATCGTGTGACAGAGCATTTGAGGTCCATACGACTCAACACGACTGGATTACCTGTGGCTGCCACTTTAATTCTCACAACCATGACATCCAGAACTTTGAAGTGTGCACAGTACGCAGTTCTTTCAGCTACGACCAGCTACGCAAGCAGGAAGAGGAACGTATGATCTTTCGCCTTGGCTGCCTCCAACCAAGACGAATTAATGTTTCTTTCCGCTCATTTCCCATCACGTAATTTTCTTTATTTTCTTTTCTTTTTAAAAAATTTTTCTTGTCCCTTTCTCTTTTCTCTTTTTTTCTCTCTCTTAGCTCTTCGTTATTCTTCTCTTGATGTATTGTTACGTCACTTCTACATCTTTTTTCTACGCCACCATTTTGCGCGTCTTTTACATCTTGTTTCTACGCGACCATTTTACTCGTCTTTTATTCGCCTCCTTTTTTTCTTTGTTTAAGCCCGGCGCACACTGCACGATCTGACTACGATGCGATTTTGGGAAAAGTTGTTATAACATTTGATATGAACCTTCAAACATGTAAAACCTTCGTGATTAAAGTTCTGAATAGTAGTATGAATACTAAAATCGAAATTCCGGCCTACTGCGAGCCCCCGTGTAGGAATAAAAGCAAATTCAATTCCAAATCGTAGTAACGTCTTTCCAATCTTGCGATCGACTAAGATTTGAAGCCGATTTGTAAAATCAGCACTGATTTTCTTATTTACTATATAAATCTATATACCTACCTATTATGCCTGTAGTCTTGACTACGGGACCCCTTCGAGAATTATCACACATGTGTCACAAAATTGTGCGCACCCCCCGTAATCCTATTGTCCCCTTTGCCACTTTTGCGAGCAACCCCAAGAAGAAACATGTTGCTTGCAAGGAGCGGGGAAGGAGGGAGGGTCATAGGTAGGTATATAGATTTATATAGTAAATAAGAAAATCAGTGCTGATTTTACAAATTTACTGCAATAAATCATATATACCTACCTATTATGCCAGACCAGCGCCAACTCAAAAGACCGGGAGGCATGTTTCGAGCAAAGGAAATAGGATTACACCAAAGACTACAAAGAAGACACAGCGGCCTTCAAGGTGGCTGACGCAAACAAAGCTTCACCTGCGGGAATATCCCTAAGGTAGCAAGAAATGAAGGAATTGGGCGAACGCCAATAAGCAGCCTTCAAAATATCAACAAGCGCCACACCTTGAAACAGAGCCCAAGAAGTGCTGACACTACGAGTATCATGAGCACGAGGCTTACTGTCGGATAAAAGAGCCTCTGTGCCAGCGGCCCTAATAGCTTCAACGATCCATCTAGAAATGGAATCAAGAGAGGCAGGAGAAAAAGGCTCTCTAGTGATCAAGAACAACTGATCATCCTTACGAAAAGACTTAGTCTTATCAATATACCATTTGAGAGCCCTAACAGGACACCAAACTTTGTCCTCACGCACCGAAGAAAGGTCAGAAAGCGGACAAAGAAAAATCTCAACAGGACCGGAGGTAGCTGTCTGATTCTTGGCAACAAAAGAAGCCCTAGGAATCAATCTAACACCTTTTCTCTCCCAGCGAACATGACCAGGAGTAAGACAGAGAGCATGAAGAGTACTGCGCCTCTGCCCAGAGGCAATAGCTACCAAAAAGAGCGTCTTAACCGTAAGATGATGAAGCGAAGCTTCACCTAACGGTTCAAAAGGAGGTTTCGCCAAGGCCTCCAGGACCTTAGGCAGACTCCAAGACGGCACTAACTTAGAAAACGAAGGTCGTTTCAGAAAGAACGAACGAATCAAACCGCTTAGTAGCGGGGAATTGGAAATCCCCGAACCATCCGAAAAACCCGAATGAATGGCCCCGATCGCCGAACGGTAGCCTCGGATAGTAGAAATAGATCTCCCTTTGTCAAATAACGAGATTAAGAAATCCGCAATTGAACCAATAGGAGCCTTAGAAGGGGTTTGATTTCTCTCTTTGCACCAAAGGAAAAAGACCGAGAGACGGGAATTGTAAATTTCCCTAGTAGAAACCCTACGACTGGACATTAAAAAGTCCGCGGCTCTATCAGAGAGACCCGACTGTCTTGCAGATTCCCTGACAGGGGCCAAGCAGTCAAATGAAGAGACTCCGGATTGTGGTGAAGAATCCCCGATAGGGGCTGTAACACCAGATCCGCTCTTAACGGGAGAACTAACGGTTGAGCCCTTAGAAGGCTCATAAGCTCCGGAAACCAATTCCTCCTGGGCCAAAAGGGAGCTATTACAAGCACCCTCGCCCGATCTTCCCTGATTTTCCGCAAGACACGCGGAATCAGTTGGAAGGGAGGAAAAGCGAATCCCTGAAGGTTCTCCCAGCTGAGGGAGAAAGCATCGAGAGCCCATGCTCCCTGATCGCGAACACGGGAGCAATACTTCGGCAGCTGGTGATTTAGCACCGACGCAAATAGATCCACTTCCAGTGGACCTAGGCAAGTGCGAATGCGGCAAAATACCTCCGGATGGAGCATCCATTCCGATGGAAGATACCTGCCCCGGGACAGAAAATCCGCAATGAGGTTTTCCCGACCTGGGATGAAAGAGGCCACGGGTGTGATTGCCATGCGACGACACCACCTCCACAGCTGAGCTGCTAGGGCATTCAGGGCAACCGAACGAGTGCCTCCCTGCCGATTGATATATGCCGCCACGGTAACATTGTCCGTGAGAATCAGAACCGAACGACTGAGAAGTCGACTTCTGAAATGGAGCAAGGTCAACAGAACTGCCATAAACTCCAGGACATTGATATGAGGAAGAGTCCCAAGATGAGACCAATCCCCCGCAACCGTGCTGCCGTTGCAGTGTCCTCCCCACCCCAACCGAGAGGCGTCCGTCGAAACCGATATCGACGGAAGAGGGACAGAGAAGGACCTGCCTCGCGCGAGAAACACCTCGCTCGTCCAACAAGCGAGAAGAGACTTGATCTCTACCGGTACTGGAATCCAGACCAAAAGAGAGTCTTTTCCCGGCTTGAAGAACCGGAGGAGATGTCTCTGAAAGGGTCTCATGAGGAGCCGGCAGTCCTCTAAAACATCGACTAGACTGGCCAGATAACCTAGAAACTGAAGCCACTGTCTGGCCGAGACTCTTCTGGCCAGCAAGAGCTTGCCAGCCGCAGAGACAATGGTGAGAATCCTGTCTCGACTGGGCCGAGCTAACTGATTCCTTATGTCTAACACCGCCCCCAGAAAAACTGGGTTGCGAGTGGGGACTAACTCTGACTTTTCCCAATTTATTAGGAAACCTAAGTCTTGAGTAAGAGAGACTAGCAAACGAGTCTCGTCCAACAAACGATCGCGCGACTCCGCAAGGAGAAGCCAATCGTCCAGGTAAGAAAACAACCGCAGGCCGCGACGCCTCAGAAAGGCCGCTAGCACCGCTACAACTTGAGTAAAAACCCGAGGGGCCGGGCGCAGCCCCGAGGGGCCGGGCGCAGCCCGAAGGGAAGAGCCCGAAACCGGTAAGTCTCCGAGAGGAAGGAGAACCCCAGAAGATCGCGAGATGCGCGATGAATGGGGATGTGAAAGTACGCGTCCTTGAGATCTATCGAGACCGCGTAGTCTTCCCTTTTGATCAACGGAAGAATGGAGGCAAGAGTCTCCATACGAAAATGAACCGGAGGAATAAATTTGTTTATCCTCTTTAGGTTCAGTATCAAACGACGTTTTCCTGAGCGCTTGGGAATAACAAATATTGGAGAAAGGGAAAGAGACGGCCTGTCTCTTACCCTTTCTATAGCCCTCTTTTCCAAAAGAGACTCGATCTCCTTCGAAGCATGAGACCGAGACAGGGCAGACATGGGAGGTGACCGAATTCTTATAGCCCCTCCGGGGAGCGAGGCGCAAAGATCTATGAAGAATCCGTCTCGCACGACGGAGAGAACAAACCCGTCCCCGGAGATGGCCTCCCAAGCGGGGAGAAACGCATGAAGTCGGCCACCTACCACATTCGGTCGAACAAGCGCTCGGGGAAAAACGTCAAAAACCAGGCTTGGCCTTCTGCGAAGCCATCGCCTTACCACGAGAACCTCTCGAAAAACCCCTGCCACGACTCCCTCTCCCACGAGACGGAGCTGGCTGAGGCTCAGGAGGCGGGACCCTAGACACGCGACTGCGTTGACCCGAAACAGGACCAGCAGGTCTACGCTGAACAGGGGCCCGCGTTGGCTTAGAGCTAGTGTGAAACTGCTTAGTCATATCCGAGATCTGCTTTCGCGCATCGATCTCTCTTTGAAACACCGTAGCGAATTTACCACCAAAAAGCGAAGGACCCCGAGACGGAACATCTCGGAGAAGTTGAGCAATGCCCGACTCTCTAACACCCAGTGCTGAGAGAGCCGAGGTCCTGCGACGGAACGTAGCCGAAGCAGCTGCTGTGGAAAGCTGCGACCACTGCAGACAAAAAAGAGTATGCAGCAAGTCGTCAATAATCAGCTTGTCACCATCGGTAACATTCAACTCCTCCGCCCTGGACCTAAGGTCAGAGAGAAGCCCTTGAAAAGCCGACAAACGCATCCCTGACCTAATGTGGTTTTCAATATTAGACCAAATCTTATCCTCCGCCCTGAACGCAGCGGAGGTAAGCGGATTAGTCGCCCGCAAGCGACGACCAACCTCTAAAATCTCAGGAGAAAGAATCTTAGCCTTGAAAAAGCTGTCTTGGTCCTGAGAACAAAAGGCAAAAGCCTTACCCCTGACCGCATTAGATCGCTTAACCAACACCGCGGCCTCAATGCGGTCATACTCCAGCTTGAAAGCCTCCTCGAGAGCAATACCCTCAGAGGAGACCTGCTGCTTGAAATTCCAACGCGAAGTCGAACCCTGCGCGCGGGTTGACTGAACTTCAGGGAGATATTTGGACAACAAAGCAATCGCTTCCACTCCATAGAGATTGAGCGATTGAGACTCCGCCTGCCCAAGCGATTCGGGAACCGAAGCTTGAGAGGACGCATCCAAATCTGGTTCCACCCGAGTGGAATGAGACAAAGGAACGCTAACAAAGGCCTCCGCAGGCGGGTCCCCGCATGGTTCACCAACAGTCTCCTCGCCCGGCGGAGCCCCAAGGGCCGCGGGAGTAGGAGGCACATGCGAATCAGTCTCAGACAAAGAGGAATCAATCACAAAAGGTTGATCAGACTCAAAGCGAGATCCCTGAATAGGGACAGAAGTCAGGGTTGAAGAAGCCGGTACAAAGGACCAACCCTGATTCTGAGCAAAAGCCCGCATCATACTGAACATGTCAGCTTGAGAGGAGCTAGCCGGGTCAGCCAGGCCAGACGGGCAAGAGGCCGGCAAAGCCTCGCCTCTTTTCGCCTTCTTCTTGGCCTTTTTCTTGGCTGGCTCGACAATAGTCGTAGCCGAAACCCTTTTCTTAGAACGCTTAATCGGATTCATTCGGATCCCCGAAGCGTCTTCGGAAACACGAACCGATTCCTCCGCGGAGGGACGTTCACTTTCCATAAAGGGATTGGAGCGCTCATGGCGTAAGCCTAGAGAATCGCCCAAATCACCCATATTGGCTAGGCAAGAAGATGCCGTAGCCATGGGTTGGGAGCTAAAAGCTCCCAGTGCGTGGGCAGACCGAGATGACCCGGTATGTGCCCGATGACTACTAAAGGCATGTGAACCCACTATTGGACCGCTCGAAAGCGGCAATAGGGGAGCACTAGTAGTCACGCACTCAGGTGAAAACACCTGTTGCTCCGAAGAGCGTCCATAATTGTTAGCTCGAGCATTCCCATCAGCTGGCAACTGAGACAGCCCAGAAAGTACTCGTTCCCCCATATGGCGTTTGCCGGGGGCTAGGGTTTGAGAACCCAGACCAACATGGACTAAGCCCGTGGGTTGCCCTGCAATAGTGGGGCGCGTCTCCCCTAACGGATCAGAGCGAGTGAACGCTACCGTACGGGAAACAACAGCCCCCCCCCCTCTGGTCTCAGCGACCGGGGGATTGGATTCGAGATATCCAAACCACTAGAATCTGACGCCACCCACCCCGAAACCACAGGCTTCGGAGTTGACAATCCCGATTCAGTTAACGCCACCCGTCCCGAAGCCGCAAGCTCCGAAACTGGCAAACTCTGCAAGGGAACACCACTAGGCAACTTACCTTTAGCCCTCCTCCCTCCCCCGCGTACCGCTGTACTCGGGGAGTTCTGGAAGGCCGAGTCGTCTTGCTAGACAACTCTTCGGAAGAAGCAGGTCTCCTTGACCCAGCTGCTTCTTCTTCCGAATTCATACCACTGCAATAAAACAGACAATAAAGTATACTTTTCAAATTAAGAAATACTTCAACTGAATGCAGTAAATAAAACTAAAGTTTATTTGGGAGATACGCACTAAAGAAATTTTCACAGCCTAAACCGTAAGAACAAACACCGAACCCGAAGGCTCGGTGACAAACGGAAACACCCGCAAACACGGAAATATCTACGTGGGGCTGACCGTGAAAGAGAAAAATAAATGCCAAGAAAGGGAGTCAAAAAATCCCTTGCAATCGGCAAGAGTGACTAATAAAACACAAAGTACTATAATCTATAACGAATATAGGTACCTAAAAGTGCTTTAACTATGTGAAAAAGCGCACCAAAAAGATACTATACGACCTGATTTCAGGAGCGCTGTGACTATACGTCCTAACTCGTCGGGGGCGAGCAAGAAAGAGGAAGATGGCCGTAGCGTACTGACGCGCGTGAGTGGCAAAGGGGACAATAGGATTACGGGGGGTGCGCACAATTTTGTGACACATGTGTGATAATTCTCGAAGGGGTCCCGTAGTCAAGACTACAGGCATAATAGGTAGGTATATATGATTTATTGCAGTAAATTTGGCCTTTACTCTATTAAACCAGAAGAATTGCAGTTAACCAAATATTCGATATTAGTATTGGTATCATTATTCCGACCTTAAAATGAGATATTTCACTTTTTTAAAGGAGAATTAAGCCCTGATTACAAATTTACTTATATTGGAAGGTGTAATATATTCCTACTTATTGGCCTAAATCATTTTCTAATAAGATATCAGAAAAGGGTATAAATAAAGATATTCCAACACCCGGTATCGTCTCCTACTCATTTACATGGGGGCTGCCATTTTCTTGCTGATTTGGAGTTGTACATGAACCATTGAGAAATGTTCCAGTCAGGAAGATATTTTGAATCCAAATCCTAAATTGATTTTCTTCATTACATAAAATCCCATATGTGACGGAAAATATAAAGTGGGTGTTTACATGTATTATAAAAATTAAATCTTTATGATACTTTTAAAGTTTTGCTTAACAAAAATCTATTTTCTTGGGTTTGCCAAACAGAGCAGAACATATATGCAGCATGCATTCTGACTTTTCAAGTCCATTATCCGAAAGCAGGTGAATGCATAGTTTGCCGCTATAGATGCTCAGGGAAGAAGCATCCATAAAATTTGAATTAATTTGCTCCGTCCCATACGTCCAGTATCGAGAAAAAAGATTTCTATTAAGCGAATATCAATCTTCAACAGAAATATATAAGGAAATCTTCAGTTTAAAAATAAATTGACATATCTATTCTATATTTTTAATCTCAAATGGGTTTTTAATTTTGTAAAAGGCAATTGAGCATTTGGATTAAGAAAATCTTCTTGTACACATAAACAAAATGGCAGCCCCATGTGCTGCTAGCAAACGATACATATTGCTAGCAGATGGTAAATTTTGCTCAGAAAAATTTGATTCGTATCGATCTCGTATATTTTGACGCGAAGCCATATAGTCTAACAAGTAGGAATAAATAACACCTTTGAACACTATCGTCTATATTTTTGAGCGTAATTCTCCTTTAAACTTTCACATTTAATGCTGTTACAAGTCATGTCTATCTCTCCTCTTAGTTGCTAATTAATTCAGCCACTTTGACTGACAGCCCTAGATGTAGCACCTGGCTATGTCTTTTGTTCCTAATACATGTATGTAGCAGGCAGCCTATTGAATGGCCTGACACAGGCCAGTGCTTTAAGGATAATTTTATTCATGTTTTTATTTCAGCACAGGTTTAATGCAAGATTGGCATGTAGGTTCCTTTCATGGGTTGTTGCTAGGAGACAATAATAAAGTATGGGAAAACCTAAGTTCTTTGGTAGGGTGTAACATTAGGGGTGGCTAGTTTGGTCACTTGAAGCTCTGATTTTGGGAAGACGAGACCTATCTGTGGTGTCTTGCAGCAGCAGCAGCAGTTTGCCTGCCAGGAGTTTGCTAGGTGCAGCTAGGCGAATGGCAGCATGTTTGAGCTGCTAGTTTTAAACTGGGCGTGGCAATTTTGTGCATTTCCAGCGTTTCCAGCTGTCACCAGCATTTGTCTGTACTGGACAAGGAGCTGTGTTCATGCTTCCAAGCTTCATGTCATCAGTTGAACTGTAAGTTTAATTTATTTTCCTATGCAGTACTTTTAAAAGACAATTTAGGCAAAATATTTTTATTATCACAGAAGAAAAATGAAATGTTGCAAGTGCTAAATTGTCTTGAAGCAGTAAAGCTTATTTCATTGAAGTTTAGATATTGCACAATTTTATCTTAAATGTTGATTACAAACAAGACTTATGAATAAGACTTAAAAGTGTGTCTTGAAGTATATTTCTGTGTGAAATGTTAGAGATGGAGTTAAATTTAGCTTCACATGTTTGTAATCATTAATAAAGCTAAAATGTGGAAATATAGTTTTTACGCAAACTCAACTTGTGTTATATTCTACATTATATTACATATTATGGATAGATAGTTATTATCCTTGTGTAATTTCATATTGTAGATGGTGTTAACTCTGACTCAGGAGTCAGATACTAGACTCGAGAAAAGACAAAGGGTAGAGTCAGCGTAAGCTGTTCTCCAATTCGGCCTGGGGTCGAGTACTTCAGTTGGCAGAAAGATGACTGCAACCAGTGTTATGGGTGAAGATCAGATGTTACATGTATTCAGATCAACTTGGTTCTCCATTTCGAGTTTTATGTAACATTATGGACTAAAACATTGTAATATTTATGCTTTGGCATGAAATGTGATATTATCTTTTCTGACATGTCATTGTTCTTAAATCAACACTAAATGTTCTAGTACTACATTAATAGTTTAAATGCAATAGTAGGTTATAAGATATGATTCTGTAGTAGCAAATATCATGTAAACATTAAAAGCCAAATGTATCTTATATTTCCATGTATTTGAACCTAAAACTATGTTCATTATCATTTTGTGAAGAATACTGTATTCTATGATACATTGTAAACCGTTAAAGTATATAACTGAATTTTGAAGACTGGAATTAAACTTAATTCCCTTAATGCATGTCTCATATTGTATTTTGTTTGAGTCTGGTATTCAATCAGTTACTCTGGACAACAAGCAAATGGCTAGCTTTAATTGGCTGTGACAAATGCAAACTGCAATTTGTTCGAAAATCGGGTCGCAGTCGGATCGTATAGTGTGCGCCGGGCTTTAATAAATTTGTCATTCCTTGACAAAGGGCTATGCCCGAAATATCGGATTATTGACATCTCTACGGTTTTTTTATTTATATTTGTCTTTTCTATTTGTATTTTACAACCGACGCAGAACACCTTCTTCATATATATATATACTTAAATATAACAGACACAGTATAATTTGAACACAGTAACTCAAAGTTTGTTATAAGATATCCTTTCACATGTAATACAAAGAATCTTACATATTGTATTACTTTCCAGGGATGTAAGAAACAATATATTGGCAAAACAGGGGACACTCTCCGCAATAAGATTAGAGTACATATACAACAAATACGCTGTAAAGAATATAGACAGAATAAATTGAGTGAACACATAAGCATGTGTGCAAATGGAATTGAACCATGCTTTTCAATTACCCCGTTTTATAAGGTAATGGATGGTGATAAAATTAAGCGATTAGTTAAAGAAGAATACTTTATTAGTAAATTTAAACCGTCGTTAAATAATATTTAAAGTGTGCATTTTAATTTTGTATATATGCCTATGCCATGTGAAATGAAACACCAGTGGAGCAGTGTTTTTGGTTTGTTTTTGGTTATAAAATAGTACAAAACTTGCTGGTATATACACCTGTTCTTGAAAACCTATTTAGCCTCGCAATGAGGGTTGTTGGAATAATAATCCCCTTTGGATTAAACGATAAAGACCAGGATGCAACGCTAAAAAGTAGCTACTTAATAACTTGCCAGTGTCATGATCTATTGTTTGCTTGGTTGGTTTTACTACAAAGGAGTCTCACAATAATTGGAATGTTTGATTGAATGTACTTGCGCCATGTCCATTTTGTTTAATACATGTATTCTGGTATCTCTAATGTCATTATATACCTTGTGTATATATATATATATATATATATCTAAGCAGAGAAACAAGATCTTATATTCCACCTGAAGAATAAACGAAAGCGCTTGTGGAAAAATCATCTCTGCTCGCTTTGTGTATTTTCTCTCCATGTTACCAATTTATTTTATACTTCTCTCAACACGTTCACACCATTTTACCCTTCATTGAATTTATGTTTGTGTGACCGTGCTGTAGACGGAGAGTTAATCATGAGCTGGAAACAAATACAAGAAATAATCCGGAACATTAAGGAGGAAATTGGTACACTCAAGAAGAACCTAGAGAAACTAGGAGACAACACCATATCCTTACGTAACATAGAAAAAGAATGTGACATCCTGACCGTGAAAGCCAAGGAAACAACCATACGAAAACCAGAACATAATTTCTTCGAGCCACACCCTCCAACGTACATCCCGGAATGGAATGATCTGATACATACTCGAAATAGAGCATATTGGTGCACGCTCAGAAACTAAGGACTAGCAAACCTTTACACCCAGTGGATTGAATTTTCCCCACGAGACCCAAGGAAATTTAAACGGCCCCACATGTATGGCAAATCCGAGAAAGAGAACCAGATCTATCAACATTAGGCAGTTGAACGAATGAAAGTTGAAACCGAAGTTCTTGTCCTCAGAGCAAGCGAAAACCAACAAGAACTAAAAGAAATTGACGACCGGATCACTGATCACCTTGACAAAATACAACAGTGACATTGCAGCAATGCTAAGGGACATGTGGACCACCACCACAACTTCTTCTGAACATAACCTCTCACACAAATGGCACCAGAAACGAAACGGACATGGTGGATTACAATAGTGAAGCCCGTCACAGACAGTGAGAGGAAACAACTACCAACACCACCACTGGCATCAACAACACCACACACATTCCCAAGACGGACGACCAAACGACACTCGCTACCACTGCTGGTCCCCCAACCCACTGTGAATGACGGCGGCAGGGGTAGTATTGCCAGTGCTAGACCGGCCCCTTATCCCGTTGTTCCACTCCAGGGGGCAGAGGGGTCGCAGTCGCCCCGTAAAAGATGGAGACTGTGACCCACTGCTGACTGCGGGCATGCCACCGCTAAACTGAGGTGGCATGTATATCATCACCTGCCTCAGTACTTCTGTACCCTTCGGAATGTGAACGACCCACTCTTGCTAGGGCTTAAATATATAGCACGTAGTCTGCTCGCTGACGGAGCCAATCTGGAAAACTTGGTCGCCTTTACCAATGACCATTGGGCCCCACCGGTGTATCAAAACGTAGCGATCACCGAGGATTGCCTGGCGGAGATAGAGGCCATGATCACCCATCAAAATTGGGAAAGGGTGATCCCGTCTCTTTCCCGTTGAACACTCCGGCGGCATTGATGCACTGGAGGCCAATGGCCAATGGCTAAATGACCTCTTTGATGAGCTGTCTCACGAACAATGTTCGCAGCTAACGCGTCCAGAGGAGGCCTTGGCCATGCCGAGCAAGCCACGTTGCCCCCGCCTGCACCCCTGCCCGGTGGCTGCTGAAGCTCTTCCAGCTATTCTACACGGGTTCGATTCTCACTATCACCCGGATCGCCTTAGGGCCTACGTAGTGGCTGCTGGCAGAGCTGAGGGAGATTACACCGCGGGCAGGTCGCCGGATCACTCCATCAAACTCGCGGGGGGAATCGCAAATTATTGCGATCCCCAAACGTACGCCCATGCCCAGTTCATTCCCACGGTACTGGGTGATCCGGACATCAGGCTGGTGGTGGGCATCCATCCGCGACATGCGGTCAAGTACACGCAGGCACATTGGAGTCAGTTTGTACAATTGCTAGCGCATCCCCAGGTTGTAGCAATAAGCGAAATCGCCTGGACTTCACTGTTCCGAGGAGGGAACTTGTCGAGCAACAGTCTCTGCTGGACAAGGTTCTAGACCACGGAACCCTGGGGTATATGCTAGTAATGCACATTAGAGGTCCTCCAGGTGACTCTCTGGCCTGTGCGGCACATAACATTTGTCGCCACGTTCTAAAACGCAAGTGCACAGCAGGCCAGAGGATCCATCTACACTGCTTCACAGGGAGCGTGCGGCAGGTCATAATCTATGGATGACCAGGGGGGCGTTTCATCAACATTTGTCCGCCGACAACTGTCAGCGCTGACTAAATTGAGATTTCACTGACAATTGTCAGCAGTCTTTAATTCTTCAATCAAGTGGAACGAGGATGCTGACTAATTAGGCCACGCCCACTCCCCTAGGCGAGCTCCCCAAATCAACAAAAAAGCGTCGCGACGATCATCTTCAGCCTTATGAAAGCGATGAAAATGAATGAGAATACGGAGAGTGAGATTACAGCGATGGAGGAGGAAGTGTCTGTAAGTAAAACCCTTCAAATTATGTTGACTACTGTAGATAAAATGTTGGAAATAAGTAGTGCCGTTGAGAAGATCAACAGGCAGCTAACCGACAGTCAGCCCAATCGCAATACAGATTCTAGTACGGTCCCACATATTCGTTTCTGTGTCTGTACTACAGCGCACGTACTCTTTCTTCTCCTGTTTTCATTGCCGTTGTTAAAAGGTGTCAGTAATTATTCATTTCTCCTGCTGTTATTATAATTACTAAATTATTTCATATCATTTCCCCTTTATCTGCCTTTGTAGACGAAGTCTGGAGCTGGCATTAAGCGTTTCACCTGTCCGTACGTCCGTCCATCCCCAAATTGATTTCCACGTGATAACTTGAAAAATATTGGACAGATTTCAATAATTTCTGGTTTGTAGGAACATCACTGTAATAAAATGCAGGTAAAGTTCAAAATGAAAGTCTGCAGGTCAAAGGTGACAGCTCACTCTATCTGCATATTAGTACACGCAATAACATGAAAAATATTGGATGGATAAGAAATGTTCACTTCAGGTGGGATCATCGTGGTCATACCCGACATGTCTAGTTTCTTTTTTTTTTCCAGCCCCGGCTTCTGATGGTCATTCATGAAAATTTGTTCAAAAGAATTTGTTGACATGGACATTTCAGTTTATTTTTTTTTTTCAATTTTGTTTCGGGACAGGAAATATGAAAAACTACCTACAAGTTCGCGACAGTCCAACTGATATCAAGTTACATCAAGGAGCACTATGGGGATCTCTATCCCACTGCTGATAAACCTAATGTGAGTATTTATTCAATTTAGTTCAGAGCTATACCCTTGCATGGGATGTACATTTGCAACATCATATTATTGCTATGATTATAAATGGAAATGCACCTAAAGTTAGCAAGCAGTTCATAGAAATCAGGAGTAAACTATTCAATCACTATGAAATAAATTATTAATGAAATATTTATGAAGTTTATGAAGTATGTTCAGGAAGAGTAAGTGAGTTTTTGTTGTTTATTTATATAATGAAGTGCAGGTGTTATATCATGATAGGAATTATAAGGAACACTTCATTATCACAGAAAGAAAGGAAAATGATTCCTCTTTTATTTCATACCATATTTGAATCCATTTGGAATCACCTCAACATTCCAAATGACTTAATTGATCATGATTTCAAATTGATCATGGATTCAAATCCAGCAAGGCATTGTTGATATTGGTACAGAAGAATTTCAGCAAGGGAAATCAGTGGACTAATTGAATTCATAATTGATTCTATACAAATGAGGTATCATAAGAATGGGGAATGAATAGTCTATTCAACAGCAATAAAATTTCATGTTGTATTCCATCACATGTATATTAGGATTCCAGAAGGCAAAAGTGTAGTGGCTTTACCAAGTAACCATATGACTTTGATTAAATGGGTTTGGATTCTCTTTCTTGCACTCAATTGTAACAGCAGAATGAAAGAAAAAAAGAAATACCAAACAGGCGGCAAACAGCAGTAGAATAATTAGTTCATTTGATCATCCTTTTTTAAAAATTGGCAGTTTAACATTTCTAAAGTAATACTCAAACATGAAATTAGAACATTTTTCATTACTCACTGTGTAAAGCTTTATAAGTCTTACATAGACGTGATTTGTTTCAATCTCTAATTTCAGACTAAAGGAAGATTTCTGCATGCCTGGGAGAAGGCAGCCCTGGACCTTCAAAGCCAGGGTCTGCCCATCTCCCATGGCAAGAAGAGTGCCGGGGCCCACCTGCGTGACCTTTGGCAGAAGATGGTGTCGCGGGCCAAAAAATATCGCGACCAAAGAGTAGCGACAGGTAAAAATTAATGTCATATTACTCACAAAATAATGTTTGATTGTCTTGGAAATGTGTGTAGCACAGAGGATATCAAGATCAGTAAGGACAATCTGGTATATGGCATTGCATTAACCATCAAAGTAATCCACTATTATAACTTTTAGTTATTCATTATATAAATACATATATACAAAATCATGATTAGCATGAGAATGCTTTCCCTTGCTAAAAACAAACTTTACTGTGTTATTGTAAATTGTGTAAGAATGCATCCTTTTTTTTTATTACATTGGACAGCAAAAAAAAACCTTGCATTGAGTTGAAGTAAATAAGTCTGATTGTGTTAATGTATCGGTGTGCACATCTTTTTTTTCTATTCAGCAGCATTTCCTTTACCTAGTTTGACTTCAATCATTTAATGCATACACACACTTAAATCTCACCCTCTCTATCTGCAGGTATATAGTTATGTGTGATTTCGTTTTTATACATGTATCCTATATTATATATCTTTATCACAATATTATAAACTTAAACCCTTCATACCCCCTTCCCCACCCCCCCTCCAAAAAAAATAAGGTATTGATGGAAAAATGCAATGTTTGTGAAATTATGCATTTTATTTTGTATGAATATACCTATTTCAGAAATAACTTTGTGAAATATTGAAGAAAGCAATTTCAATATTATTTCATGAGGTGGTGGGCCCGGTCAAAATTCAGCGAGAGACATGAGCTGGTGCTGGAGGCCCTTCCTGCACCAGGCATTGAGGGATTTGGCGGGCCGGAAAAGGAGGCGGGAAATGTAATATCTTTGGTGAGTGAAACATTCTTAATTCTAAATCTGCACTACCTTGGCAAAAGGAAGTAAGTGACATTCCAACCAATGTTGAGTTATTGCTTTCATATTTGCCAAAATTTACTCTTCTTCCAGTCTAAATTTTATGCATAAACACTCATGTTAGTTAAGACATGACGATATTCCTTTAATGGCTGTAGAAATGACGCACACATTTTACTCTTTTCCAGAAAGTTTCACTTTTTTCACTTGCTTCTTTTTGCCAAAGTAGGGCAGAAATATCCAGACCCATCTTTACTGTACTGTCACCCCCCCCCCCCCCAAAAAAAAAAGAAAAACCATCATGGGTGTGACATGACCAATTACCACACAGTCATTGGAAATTATGTAAAGATCTGAAACCATGATTAATTTTATTTTTCATGAAATATTACAATTTTGTGAATAAATGTATAAATCAGTTCATGGTAAATTAAGTTAAATCAGTAAGGTTAAATGTCATAGCCTTTAAAAATTAAAACATTAAAAATTTATAGAAAATACATGTATGGAGAATTTCCAAATACTATGTAATATTTCAAACACCTCTCTGAAGTGTATCAAAGAAAATGTTCATATTACAGAGAATGATTTTTCATAAGTATTCTTGAAAATTTATCAAGCATGCTAAATTTGAAACACATCTATATAGAACTTCATTACCAGATTTTTTTTTTTTTTTTTTTTTTTGAAAATGGGATTCTTTGACTTTAATTCATTTTACTATGCTCAAGTCAAGATGCATTTTGTGAAATTAGATGATGGCATATGCCAAAGTAATCATGCCAGCATTCCATTGCAAGAACATATAGTTGAATTAAGGGCTTAGTAATTAGTTTCATGACCTAGTATCATTGTTGTGACCTTGAAGTACATCAAGGTCACTGGTAGTTGTTATTCGTGGCAATGCTATTTATAGCAAAGGAATTCTTATTTAGTTTATTAGGAACATGTTGAAGAAAGATAAACTTGTATTTACGTGAATATTGATGACATGTTTACATGATTGTTTATTGTCAATTGCATGATGATTTATTGTTTGTTTACATTCTGTATTAAATTGCAGATCGAACCTTGCTTCTATGGTGAACGGTAATCCACAAGCATGGTGTCTTTCTTGGGTGTCATTATTAGTTAGGCCTCTCGGGTCTTGGTGGTTCACACGCTACACTTGGAGATGGGCAGGTAGTACCTGGCTACGCTTTGTTGGGTGTTCCAACTCCTGATTGAGCTCATTTATGATGTGTAATACTCCTGTCCGGTTGAATCGGTATTTCTTGAACATTTCTTGGTCATTATAAAGATCAAGGGGAAAAACGCGTTCCCTGCGCAGGGCAGCACCCCCTAAGATTTGCAGAAGTGCTGCCATTGTTCCACTTTTGGTTGCCAAGGCCATCAAGAGCCTGATTAGTCGGTGAAAATGAATCTGTCGGGACCTAAAAGGGCACCGACAGTTTTCCACCGACAGATTTTCATGAAATGGAAATTAGTCGGTGTCCGAATAATCGCTCCAAAAACCAAAATTAGTCGGTGAAAAGCACCGACTAAAAGTTTCATGAAACGCCCCCCAGCTTCCCTAAATGTTACTTCCAGTTTACTGGCCTTGCCCGCACGTTCTCTGCTGAGCAGCGACAGGCGGCGAGGGCGGTCCCCCTTGAGTGTCTCCTCCGCCTGTATGGGGCGTAAGGCATAAATAACAATCTGTGGCCCTCATTTTATTATTAGTACTTAAGTTTCGATAACAGATCTACCGCTTACCGGAAGTTCACCGGATTCTTTGCGGCCCATTCGAAACCACAAACAAGTTGGCGCCCTGCTACCTAGGGTTATACCCGAACGCCTGGGGTAACACGCCACCCTGGTCTGGTAAGATAGAACCTAGAAAGGGCAGCAGGAGACATGAAACACCAGTTTGTGAGAATGGTGTAACATTATTTTTGTTATGAGAGCTATGCAGACGTGCCTGAGCAAGACTCAAGGAACGCTGAGCGGCCCGAATGCCCCATACAGAGCATTGGTAAATGGCGAGAGGGCAGGGTTTTACAGCTTTGATTTGATTTTTTATAACAATGGTACATGTCCGAGATTTGGACAAGAAAGTGTTAAATCTTTTGTGACACCCTGGGGAGATTAATTGATTGGCTCGTGGAAGGCAAAGCCAATGTTTGTTTTGTTTGTTTTGGTTTGTTTATGACTCATAGCCTCTATTGATGATAAAGTATATTTGTTTTGTTGGAAGTAATGTTTGTATATCTTTATGTATACACCTACATTTATGTACATGTATATATTCAATTAAGGGGGTACCGTCATTCCCAAACAATTTGGGGGAGGGTAGTGTTGTGACAGACTTTCCTGCCACAATATATAATTATGTCTCTGGTGGCTTGCCATAAACATGGCAATAAACGTGGCCATCTGGGCTAGCCGTAGGCATGGCCTGAGCACATGAGATGTGGGGTGCAGCTGTGTGTGCGCCATAGCTACAGCCGCGCCGTGCCGGCACATGACAACATCAGTACGACATCTCTCTTCCTTGTGCTCACTATACGTATGTACAGCAGGCTACACTCTGTATAACCACGAGGCGTGTGAAGAATTAACATTGTTCGTCATTTATTAGGTGAAATAGATCATTTACTTTCTTGGCTTCAGCAATTGTGCTTTTCTAGGATTCTAGACTAGAGGGAGTATGGCTAATTCCAATCATGCCAATTCTCCTAATTTGGAAGACGTGGTCCGGAATGTCGTTCAGAACGTCATGAGGGACATGTCAGACTTCCGACCACATGCTTCTCCAACTCCCTCATCTTCCATACCATTGCCTGCTTTGTATTGCATCAGGTTAGGTTGCAGATCGAAAAATTGTATTGTAGGTTAGACCTCGGCCTTTAGGTCATTATAAATGCAATAGTTGTGATCGCCACATGCCGCCACATGCCGCAGCATGCCGCGCCATGCATGTGATGGTGTTGACTTTCACAGAAGCCGTGTTAGAGCCTTTGCAATAAACATAATCAAACATGTCAGAAAACCCCACAGAGCTAAAGAGAGATAAGTACCACTACTTCTTATGTTGATGCAGTGAGAGCAAAAAATTATTTATATTTTTACCAATTTAAAAATTTTAAAACAGGAGTATAGGACCTCACGGAAGACCATCACTGTCGGTGAAAAGTTGTTACCCTGTATAAATATCAGAAATAAGTAACCATTGCTCTTGCAAAAGATTAAGTGCAGTATCACCAATAATGTAGCGCAAGAGAACAAATGCTGGGAATTGGTGCAAGAAGAGTGCCTTTGCAGATGTCTTCTAGAACAAAAAACATCCAAGAGTACATGGTGTTAAAATTGGAACATTTGTGGATCCTCAAAGGATTATTCAGAAGGCAGCTGCATTGCTCACAACTCAAATTCAGGATGACCCTGCTTGGCATAGATGAAGGAAAAATTATATGGGAATGGAGTGGCAACTTTACAGCATCATATGAAATACTCTGCCTGAACTTTAACAGCTTTTCCTAGATATCCCAATGATGAAGCTTCATCCTGTTCAGTGGGACAAGGAAACCAGAGGAATCCTGATGGAGCACAAAAATGCCTACCTATCCCTATAAAGTCAAGGGGAAATAGAAATGGTAGAATTGCACATGGTCTGATTTTTTTTTTTTCCTCCCAAGATCAAAAAATGTTATGCCAACTCTGATTTCTTTGCCTGGTGAAGGAGAAGAGCAGATACCCTATTGGGAAGGGGAGTCAAGGGGAGCGTTTCATCAAGTGTTTTGTCAGTGATTTATACCGACAATTGTTATAAGCTACTGAAATCCTTGCATCTAATTGGCTGAGAGCAAATTTGTCAGTAAAAAACACTGACTAAACACTTGATGAAACGCTCCCAAGGTCTCTCTAGATGAGCCACTAGATGAGCCACCACACTTGCCTATGGCAAGTGCATCAAGCTTAAAAAAGAGCCAACTACTTTGAGAGTAATAAAAATAAACGAGGGTCTTTGTGACAAAATTATTCCAGACCTTGATGGTCTATTGTATTGGTATTATTGTAATAGCACCAGGTATATTATTCATTATTGTAGACCTGTATTATAAATGCAAATAAATTGTTTGATATATTGTTGTTGGATTTACAGTATCATTATGCATGAAGCTAAACTACATGTAAAAAAACTGCCAATATGGAAAGGTGTCACGAGCAGTTGATAAGAATTAACAGGGAAATTATTTTCTTTAAAATATCCCCTCCTAACGAATGCCTCGCAAATTATGGAGTAGATAATTCTGCATGATCGTCTCAATTTGACAAGAAGGTCATTACAGTCAATAGTAACTTGACATAACTATACATATGCATAATAAATTATTAGGGGTGGGAATTTTTGGTATTTTTATTTTTCAGGTACCCAACCTAATTTTTGGGCGGGAACCCGGTTACCCGAAAATTTGTAAACAATATTTAACTCCTAAAGGTATATCGTGGAGATAAAGTCTATGGCCCGTATTCTGAACTCCGGTTTAACTTAAACTCGAGTCTAAGTGTGGTTTAAATCTGCCCTTTAGACCGGAGTTTAAGAAAATCACATTCTGAACTCCGGTTTAGCTTAAACTCCGGTCTAAGCGTGGTTTAACTTTGTACAGAAAGTTAGACTGCAGCTAGGGGTAGTTTAAGTCCGGTTTAACTTTTCTTCATGCATGGCCACCGCAGGATAATGTTTGCAACTGAGGCGGAAGAGTGTTATTACGAAAGGTTTTAAAGTCTGTTGGCACCAGCTTAGAGAAAGGTAAATTTACCTTCGTAAAGAGGAAAATCTTCTTTTTCTTTTTCTTTTTAGCTGGATCTAGAATCGTAGTTAGATTTAACGTTTACCGGCAGTATTCATGACAAGCGCTGTCATTATCGCAGAACTGACTTTGCAACAATCTTCCGCGCTCGCGCGCGAGCAAGCATAGCTCTTTACACCCTAACCCGAGCCGGGCCGGCCGGCCCAGCCGACGCGACCGATACCCTTTTATCTCATCCCACGCAGTGCTGAGCTAGCTAGCTGAGCCAGGCTAGGCAGTCGGAGCTGACTGTTGTTGGGAAGTTGGGTTCCGAAGTTACAGCTACAGAAAAAAAAAATCAACGAAACTAGAAAAACAGATAGATCAATAAGAGCTCAGCTCCAGAGATTATTGCAATTCCGCCTGCAATTTCAAAATTTGACAGCTGACTCACTCAGATTTAACCGTAACGTTAAAATTCAACCCTGCTCGACCTCTAGGCCTAACGTTAGTATAGCCACTATCTTACTTCAAGTTCAACCTTCGATCGTACTAAAATAGGGTCTAACTTTTAGAATCTATATAGGCCTATAAGTTAGTACAGTAGACTTAGTCTTAGACTAATATTCAAACGTAGTTTAGTCTTTACAACTTTCACTATAAAGTTTAGCTTTCAGTATAGGCCTAAGTAGTTTATTGTCTTGTTATTTGTTCATATCTGCGTGATAACCTGATGAGTTGCAGATGGAAAATCTTCGTTATCATTTTAATTTGTTTTAATGTTTTAATATGTTACTGTTTAAAGCCATTTATAAAGTATGTCTGACGTTATGTCTATTTAGAGTCGAAATGCTGTCTTGGAAAAAGGAGAAACATTAATAATAAAGTTAGTCCAGGAACTTGGCAATGCATTGTCACCAGATTATTTTTGTAGGCCATGCAGCAGCTAGTAGCAACTAACGTCAGGTTCTAAAGTAACACAGTGCCCTTTTTTAATATTATAGATCTATGACATAGATCTAGATCTATAGGCCTAGATGTCTGAAGTAGATCTAGCTAGGCCTAACTCTTGATTAGGCCTAGGCCTACATGCATTCAAATTGCGTACTACATTATCTCCGAAAATGTGCCCTTCATATGGTACCCGGTAAAGTGTATGATGGGGAGCCCCATGTCTGCGCATCTAAGGTTTTGATCTGAAAATGAACAAGAATTTCTTCAATATTCCTCTAAAGCTTAATTTTATATTATTCCTGATATTCTAAAGAGTAAGTCTGCAAAAAATCTCATCAAAATTAGAGCAAGAACGATGCCATTTTCACAAGAAACGGTGGTCGTGTCATTTCAACATTGAAAAAAACAATGGTGCCCATGTCTGCGCACTCATTCATTTTACACGCAGTTCGGGAGTTTTGACGTGAAAGACAACATTTTAAGGCTTGTGAATAAAATGTCTGAAATAAGACAGTTTTTCATTATTTTGACTCGTTTTTTGCATGAATACCTATCGCTATGATAAAGATGAAAAGTTTGTGTTCGTTGCGTGTTTTGTTTTATTAGAATCGCGCAGTTACGCGTGTGCGCAGACATGGGCACTGCGCAGACTTGGGCACTCTAGCCATACAACCGTATTGACTTTCACTTTTCAATGAAATGAAACGAACAGGTTTGTTTTTTTGTCTAAAAGTAGGCCTACTGTATAGGGTATAGGTCTAGCTCTAACTGTTTTTTTAAATTAATTACCTCTAGTCTAGGCCTAGATTATCAGATGTTTTCCTCTATAATTATCCGACAAGCAAAAAAAAAAAGGGGGGTTCTTGCCGGGTCCCCCCCCCCCCCCCTCCCAGCCGACGGTAGTGATCCAGCCATTTTGAAATGGAAGAAGGAGCTGAATAAAGAGGCGTAGTGCCTGCGTTCGATATCTTCCCTGGGACTAGGTATCCGTATAGTAATACATGCATAAACCGACCAACCTAACCTTAAATAGTCGTTCACTATGATCCACAAAACTCCAGTAGGCTAATCATGACAAATGAAGTGCCAAATGGTATGCCTTTAATTTGTGTATAGAGTATTTCATGACATTTCTTGATTAAACATCCTAAAAATGAAAGGAATAAGCAAATTTCAGTCTTCTTGAAGATAAATTCAGCTCTACTGGGCATGCGCAGTAGCAGCAGACTACATCTCCATGGCAACTAAACCACAGTTTAACTTAGACTGGACTTAGACTCTAGTTTAACTAAACTGGACTTTCAGAAACAGAAATGAAGTTAAACCCGACATGCAGTCTAAGTCGGGTTTAGTTAGACTCTGGTTTAACTTAGACTGGAGTTTAAGTTAAACCGGAGTTCAGAATACGGGCCTATGATTCATGGTTTCCTACAGCCAAGCAAAAAACATGACATAATTTTAACACATGGTAAGAATCATCATTAAAATGTCAACAAAATGAGTGCAAATACTTCATTAGAAAAGCACTACAAATGGTAAACAGTAAATTAAATAAATTCAAATCCTTACAAGAATGATAGAATTTAATTCCAGGTTTTCGACTTTCATAGTTTGTTTTACCTCTTTTGGTTTCTGAAAAAGTAAAAAAGTAACTACCGTATATGGTATTTGAACTTAGAGGGCGCTGGACCACTGTAAATCTCAGGACTGATTCAGTTACATATACATGTAGTGCTCTGTACTTTCGTAAGCATATCTGGTCGGGAAACTGACTATTAAAGGGATACGCAACCGGGCGGCCGTGGGGAAAGTCAGGATTGCGTAAGCCCCATTCACTCGTACACAAAGTTTGTGCGTCAAACGCGTCCGTTGGACTAAGTGGGATTACATTTCGACTGCACGAAGCCGACCGAATCTCGCACGAGAGCTCGAGCCCAGGCGGAGCGTGCATGTTTGTGCGGCGACCAGTTTGCGCCCCGCGGGGCAACGGCATGATCAGGTAACGATCACGGTGCCCTCTCGCGGCATTAAAACGTCCACAATCTGCGGTTGAGTATCCCTTTAAAGTCCAAAATGATGGAAAATAAAAATCATAAAGGAAGATTGTACCACATGTTTTATGTAAATTCATGACTGATATCACTTGTAACAATCACGAAATAAATGGGTTTTAAGCCACTCTTAGAGCTCATTCCTCATCAGTCCCACATGTTAAAAACTGTATTATCGGGAAGCGGGTTTCCAATTTTTTGACCAGGGACCTGGTGCTCTCAGGCCCGACCCGATTACAACATTGCATGATACATGTACTTGTATAATGAATCATTCCTAAAAGATAACCTTAAGTGAATAGTTCCATTAATCATCAGAGGGCACTCTCCGTCACTGTGCTAGACCAGTAAGCTTTTCGCTGACCTCCCAGAGTTTTCTCGCAACCCCATCATCCCTCGCCTTTGCCGACGGGACAACTGCACGACAATTATCAAAGTACTGACCGGTGACGCCGTTTACCTCTCCTGATACAGCCAGGTAAAGCGAGGTCTGTGCTCCTACCTCGGGGTCCTGAAAAACAAAAAAGGAAATTTCAGTGAAAGACAGGTCCAAGCTACGTATTCTGTCCCATATATTTATTTATTTACTTATTTTTTATTTGCTATTTCGAAAACAGTACAGAAATCAAAACAGAAAAAATAACAGGAATATATATTACAAAGAAAGGACCTGGATCAGAGTTGATGGGGCTGCCTGGGTTTAGAAAAGGTTAACTCAATTACCATGACCCACAGGTCTTCCTGCCCACACCCCCCTCAACTCCATCCAGGTCAGAATAAGTAATTTAAACGAATGATATATTAAAAGTGTATAACTGGAAATTGGCAGCACATTAGGTGCAATAAACGTGCCATGAATATCTCAAGCAATCTCTCATTTCAAACGGATCATTTTAATACTTGTATGTATTAACATTCAAATATGATTATAATATTGATGAACATAACATACCACTAACCATCTAATTTGTCTGCCATCGGATGTACTTTATAATTCAAGAGATTCACAAAGAAAATTACGTACAAAAAAACATTAGGCATTAATTCCTCAATGGTTGAGAAAATATATAAAACAATTCAGATCAAGAATATCCTTGCAACTATACAATTAAAAAAGAGTCTAATTAATAACAGATTCAGAATAATGACACTGGCAAGAACCGAATTGAAATAAAATGAATTACCGCCAGAAAGGTATCTATAGTGAAGAAAATTATTCTAGGCGATTACGTTAACTGTTATAGAAAAGAATATTATGAAATTTAACGAATAGATAGAAGAATTTCCTGACGAAGAAGAGTGAGAAGTTTTGACATATTTCCAGTTACAATTTCATTTTTGACATGTGAGGGAAGACTCTCCCCCAAAATGGGGAATCTGTGAACTGCCGTTTGGTGAAGATGTTAGTTTCTTGCCCCGAGGTGTTGGAACAAAATGGTATGTTCACTCTGGCATGGCCGTATGGCTACATTCTCCTTCACTGCTTCACAACATACGATACCATAAAGAGTTTTGATTACAAAGGAAAGCAGATATTTTCTCCTTGATTTGAGAGTAAGCCATGAAAGTTTTTAGAGACGTGAGAAGGCATTTCTTGACGCCTCTGATTCAAAATCAATCGTGTTGCCCTCCGCTGAACTCATTCCAAGGCTTCCACATGTTTTCTTGTGTATACATACCAGGGTGGAACTCCACATTCCAGGACGGCAACACAAGTGATTTGTACAAACATAACAGTGCGTGCTGGGACACGCCCCTCCCCAACCTAGAGATGCGACCAAGCATTCTATTTGCCTTCTTAATGACATGGTTAACTTGATCATCCCATGTCAGGCTGGAGTTGAGTAAAATTCTGAGGTACTTGTTCCATTGCGTTATTAGCAATCATGGTGTACTTTGTCTCCTCAACATTTATTTTACATGGGGCAATTCTGAGAACTTTTGGTAGTTTTGGTAGCATTAAGTTGAATTTTGTTAATGCTGCACAGTTTACAACATGAGTAATATCTGCTTGGAGTATCTGCATACAGGTATATACAAATCCAAAAATCCTCAGCTTTCATCTACATCATTATGATTCATGAATAGGTCCCAGGGAGCAAACCTAAGAAGATTGCTCAGATGTTTATAGTCCCCCTCTTGGTAACACAAAAATTTACATACGATTGATTTAGGCAACTGAGGTGTAGTAGCATGGAATATGATCAATACTGCATGGTGATCACTAATCACACAATTTAAAGTAACATTGATACATTGACAGAGTTCAGGACGGTTCCCAAAAACAAGATCAATGATCGAGCCTTTACTTGGATCATCAAGTTGTGGCCTAGTTATATATATCAGTAACACACTGTCATAATCATTGTTTCAAATATTTGAAGAAGTCTGTCCCTATTTCTATAGTTATCATCTTTCCAGTTCACATTAAAGTTTCCGACGAAGACTACCTTGATATTTTCTACTCAAAGTTTGCACCCTATCGACCGTTTCTAGTTTTCAAAGAACTCAGCCTTTGAATTGGGAACTCTTTAGAGTTATTTCACAAATGACCATCTCGATATCGGGTGACTCTAGATCCAGTAGACTTTGCGGGAGGAGATGTGATCGAACCAAAATGAGAACACCTCCACCTCTTGTGTTTGCTCCGTCATTACGGAAAATACAAAAGTCATCAGGAAGGCCTACATGTAACTCATTAGAATTAAACTCATCAACTAGCCAAGTTTCATTAATTGAAACGTCAACTGTGTTAGCCTGCAAGTAAGATTGTAAAGAGACAGTTTTATTCCTAATACTTCTAGCATTGAATGAGTAGAGTTTAATATTCTGCTTTACTTTTTCTCTCTGAGGAAGGGAGTGATTATACTAGTCACAAGGTTGGGTTTGGGAGGGGGGGTTCAAAGCCTATATGTAAGGGTTGCGTTTCCAGGGGGTAGGGTAAAGCAGCAGGAACGAGTTGAGATCCATCAGTAGATGACTCGGGATGAAACTCAATAGAAATGTTTGATGAAATGAAAGTGAAATCACCAAAGGGTGAATGATTCGGTGTTTCATTTTCAATTTGGTAACACTGACACCTTAATTTTTCTTAATGCTGAATCAGCCGTTCCAACAAAATACAAATTTATGTAAATATGTATAATTCATGTATTATAAAAATATAAGAATATATATGTACTAGAATAGTGAATATAGTATCTAAAAGTATATTTTATTACTAAAATTAATGGAAAATATAGAACTTTTCAATAGAAAATGTGATGCCAATTTTAAGAATTTCAAACAACTTCCTTTAAGAATTCCTGAAAACAAGTATTAATCATCAAAATTGTATTGTGCTGCTTATACAGACAAGAATATATAAATTTTCCACTTTTAATAACAACAACAAAGTGTGGTACATGTACTTGGGAGTACCAATCTCACCTTCCAGAAAAGAGATCCAAAGATGAAAGAAATAATTTTCAATTCAGGTCTGTAATTGAGAAGGGCTGTCCTCACTGTCCCAGGGTGAAGACAGTTAGTAGTTAAACCTGAATAGAAAACACAAGTTACAATTACTCTCAAATGCTACCTCTGATCCATGTTTGAGTGGCATCCCTAAAGCTAGAATCCCATGTTAGGTTAAGAGGGGTTAATATTCATAATATCAATACTTTTGTAAAGCCAGTGTTATAATGGAATTCAGAGCTTTGTATTCTCAGGAAAAAAGCACTTCATAAATCAAACTTCTGTCATTATTACAATAAACAAATTTTCTTCCAAAAAGACTGGGTATTTTACTAATCCAAAGAAATCTGGGGCTTGAAAATATCATTAAAAGCACCCATCTACCAACGTGGTTTAATTTTGTTATAAAATAACACCCATTTTCATTATCCGCAGTACAAGACATCCTGGAGGTCCTCAGACCTTTGCACTGGTGACAATAACGCCTGGGGAGCGTTTCATAAAGTGTTTGGTCAGTGATTTTTACCAACAACTGTTATAAGCTACTGAAATCCTTGCATCTGATTGGCTGAGAGCAAATTTGTCGGTAAATATCACTGACAAAACACTTGAAATGCTCCCCAGGCTTCATTTCGTCAAAGATATAGGGTTAGGTTTAGGGTTAGGATTAGTATTAGGTTTAGGGTTAGGATTAGTATTAGGCTTAGTGTTTGTCCAAGGGTTGACGCTTAGAATTCGGTTGGTGCACAAAATCGACACTTGTCGCCAGAGCACGTGTCCTACAACCATCTAGGAAACTGTCAGCACATTTAGAAAATGAATACAGTGGAAACTCACTATAACAAGGACCTTGGGACCATGAAAATAACCTTGTTATATCAGGAATCTCCTGATATCAGGGTAAAAAAAAAAAGAAGCAGATAAAGACCTGGGACAAACAAAATTTCCTTGTTATATCAGGAATCTCCTGATATCAGGGTAAAAAAAAAAGAAGCAGATAAAGACCTGGGACAAACAAAATTTCCTTGTTATATCAGGAATCTTGTTACATCGGAGTTCTTTCAAACGAGTTTCCACATAGGCCTACCTGTTCCCTCCAGTCTCTTGCTTAGCTCTCTGGTGAATAGGATGTTGGCTAGTTTGGTGTGCCCATAGAGTGTATAACTGCTATAACTCCTCTCTGCACACAGATTATCAAAGTCAATGTTCCCCATCGTATACACAACAGAGCTGACATTGATGATGCGACCAGGACCGGATTGCTTTAACATACCTTCGATGAATAGGAAAAACATAAGGAAAAACATAGGGAAAAAATTGAGTAAGAACTTAAATTCTATCATACTTCCATTGATACTGATTTAAACATGACTGTTAGTGGAATTTCCATGCCTAAGTTTATTTCACAATTACATGACTGTACTCTAATACAATGTGAAAGAGATAGCTGTCATAAAATCTCATTTCTTTTTAAAGTCACACAAGACAGTTCAGAAAGAAGTGATAGCCTTATCCCTGTTCAGCTGCTGACATATCCTGTAGAATCTACGTTTGCTCATATTCTTCTGTGAGTGAAATATATATATCAGTTATTACAGAAAGGAAAAGTGAAATAAAAAGATACATGTATGTTGAATAAGTGCATATTAAATTTTCACACGTATTTATTCATGATTGTTCTACTTACCAAGTAGTAGGTTTGTTAATAGAAATGGTCCAAAATGGTTTGTGGCATATGTCTTTTCTAATCCATCTTCTGTAATTGTCTTTGAGGCAGGAGCTGTAAAAAACAGGATGAATACAGACAATAAACGTTTAAGGAAGAAATATATTTTGTAATTCATACAAGTATATCATAGAGGCCAACTCCACCCGATGGAAAAATCAAACCCTGTAATTGCTTTCACAACAAACAAAGAAAAAAAAAAAAAAAGGAATTGTATCAATTGTAAAACCAGAACTTTCGCGAAATAAAAATTCCACGAATTGTTAATGACAGCCAGCAGCAAGAAACTTTCACGAATTGCAATAATTTGATGTTTCAATTGTGATTTTATTATTTCGCAGCATGAAACTTTTGCGAATCTCGACCACTCGCAAAAGTTTCTCATGCACACAAAAAATTTTGGGTTTTACAGTAGCCCATAAACTAGACATTTACAAATGAACTTACCATACAGATACATAGATCTCTACAATTCTGCAATTGGTTTGAACAAGAAATCACTAGATATATAGTTGTGAGCATCGGACACAGATTCTGTCTAACTAGAGGGATCCTCCCATCATAATGAACAATTTTAGAATGGGGGTCTTTCCTAATCCAAAGTGCCTGTTGCCCTCAAGTATCCCTTTGTGTTGTGTCATGCCTAAACTTTATCACGCACACAAGAAAAGCTCCAGACTTACCCAAAATTCCAGCATTGTTAATAAGGACATCTAGCCTGTGCTCCTCCTGCTTAAACTCCTTCACGAAGGAACGTATAGACTGAAGAGAGGACAGGTCCAGCTTCTTGACAGAGATGTTGGCGTAGCCAGTAGCAGCGATGATTTCATCCCGGGTCGCAGCCCCCTTCTCAACATTACGACATGCAATGATGACCCTTGCCCTCTTCTTAGCAAGTAATTTGACTGTTGCCTTTCCAATACCTGTTGCAGAATTAACAGTAAAAATCTATATTTATAGACCAAGATGGAAAGAATGGATTTCACATGAGGGTAGTAATCATAAATAGGACATTGTTTCACTGTTAACCCTTTCGCAACATCGCTCCACATTTTGTGGTTTGGTTCAAACTTTTGATTCAGAGCCCTAAAAGATATACCATATGCATTGAAGGAAAGAGCAAAATTTTTTGCACACACTGTCCATTTTTGTTGCATGAGCATACATGTATATATATTGTGTTGGATGCCAGGAATTTTAAAAAGAATAAACTTTCAAATCGCTATATTATATTGGCAACACATTGAGAGGTTCAAAAGCACCATTTTTATTAAAATCAAAATTTGCAACATTTTCAACTTTTTGATCTTTTTGATTTATAAAGTTCCTACCCATGTATATCGTTTTCAAAGACAAATACATTTTATTACAACCACGTACCACTAAAAGAAAAAGTATTATTGCCAATTCGAAGAACAAATTGTGATCAATTTAGCCCTTAAATAATTCCTGTCATGAAATAAGAGTTACACTGATGCAAGCTTTTCACAAATGCTTGAAAATTTCAAGCAGTATCATAAATAGCTTTTCTTTGATTACTTTTGCTGCAAAGGGATTACCTTGGGTCAAGTTGAAAATGTGACCAACAGATTTCTCATGCTAAAAATAAATTATCCCAACTGTCAACTGAAGAAATTCACCATCTACTTTTTGATATATAATTTGTGTGTGTGATCCACAGATGGAGTCTCCCAAACAGGCCGTGCGTATGCGCCTCTACTTCCAAAATTAATACAGACCTAGACCAAACAAAATAACAAAGTGCTCCTTCAATCATTCATTAAAAAAATCATTTAAAAAAAAAAAAAAAATCTTTGAGCAGGCTAGTCCCACTCAAACTTATGCGAGGTTATTGGAGATAACCTCGCACTCTGTACCTTCGTACCACAAGGAATTGCTCCCATAGCAAGTGTGTGATCTCTAGCACATATGTGTGCTGGAAAGAAGCAAGATCGCCGGCCAAAAACAACCTGAAAATTTCACTTTATTGTAGCGCTTTTTTAACTTAGAAAATAATCTATCCTCGAACTTAAGAATCATATGAAGATGGGAGATGGGAGACAAAAGAAAGACGAACTGATCACAAAGATGTCTGGTAGTGGTAGTGCTCTCTCTGATCTATCTGAGCTTTTTTCTTTTTAATCATGCTCTTTTATATTACAGGGCTGCCTGGCCCACATCAACTTGGTAACTAAGACAACATAACATTATAAATATTCAAACGTACTTAACCAATGAACATAAAGAAAATGGAAGTATCTAACTAAAATGTATCAACCCAATTCAATACAAGAACCAATTAGATATAACTAGGATGAAGATGGGTCAATGTCTGGGGTGATTATGTAATGAGGAATGTTCAACAAAAGAACCAGATGTGAGGATGGAGGGAATGGGCACATCTGAATAGGAAAGGAATGAAGGTGACAAGAGAAGTAGGACAGTGTCTGATGAAATGTATGACAAAAAACACCTATTGAAAACTGACATGAACTGAACTAAATTCCCATGCAACATGTGCAAGGTAAGATTTGTGTAGTCCCATACACTATGAACACTATGACAAAGAGAGCGGACAAAATATACAGCTCCTCATTGTACCCTCCACAATTGTTCTGGTAGACAAAAGAACATCCCTTCATTACTATTATGTAAAATAAGTAGAACAGCTGAATGTGCATGTGACACCTGTTTTACATATTTTTACATAATAGCAATGAAGGGATGTTCTTTTGTCTACCAGAGCAATTGTGGAAGGTACAATCAGGAGCTGTATATTTTGTCCGCTTCTTTGTTCGCCATGTTCATAGTGATATACGAGTTACACATGCCAGGTCAGGACCAGGTAAAGAAAACCTGATCACACCTGCCGATTTTTTTTTTCTTTTTTAGTCATTCAGTTTTTACAATCTTAGTTGATCCTGGAAGTTAGCCCCTTTAGCAAACTCCGAGGGTGGTTTGCATGGGTCACAGTAATGTGAGAAATGGTGATATTTAGATCTCGTTTTTTTGTTGATATCTGCCTCCACACACAGTGTATGGATCCCATGTACAGCTCTGTAGGCCAGCACCAGATTAATAGGCCAAGGAGCTCGTACAGCTACTGAACTAGATTCGAACATTGCAAAAGCATCCTCTAGTTTTCTCAATTTTATAAATTCTAAGATGCCATGGCATAAGTAACACATCTTTTCATTTGTATCATCACAGACATCAGTATTAATTTTCGCTGCCAAATTTTTTACATTATTTAACAGTTTAGGGAAAACTGAGCCTCGAAGTCTGTTTGGGTAATTGACGATAAATCAAATGGACTGTGTTCTGGTTATAGTTATACTAGACTAGTACTAGTAGTAGTATCATGTCTTCATGATTATGAATTTTAGCAGATGAGTATCGATATCACTGAGTTGTCATTTATTAATATGAGTTTATGTCTTTGTGAAACAGTTTGTCAAGTCCATGACATTTCCCTAGATAGTCGACAAGTCAAGAGTTGTCACTGTCATGCTCATGGAGTTGATTTGATGAAACGAACCCCTGCATTGGATGAAAGGCGCGAGGCCAACCAATTAAGTCCAAGACCAAGTCCGCGGCACAGCGTCCTAGCCTAGGCTAGACCAAGCCTACCAAGGCAGCGTTTCATCAAACGGTCATAATTATAAGTACAAGTTCGCCGACATCCCATTGAAACGCGTGTATCAAAATTAACATGTGTTTCAATGGGATGTCGGCGAACTTGTACTTATGACGGTTTGATGAAACGATGCCCAACTCCTGTTCGTGGATGGGATGAGGAGCGGGCAATCACGTTGCAACTCAGCCGAAAGTCACGGCAGCGCTGCTGTTTCACTCACCGTTGCTTCCTCCCGTGACAATGATTGTCCGTCCTTCCATTGTGAGGCCTTCAACTGGAGCAAATTTTTGTGTAATTCGGATGTACAGACGAATGGCAAGTATCACAAATACTGTGACACCTAAAACTGAGGAAATATTATCGATGAATACCATTTTGAATTCTTGAACTACTCGCGGCATACAAACATCCAGGGACTTCTTGTAGCCTTGTTCTCAGCCGGCCCGGTCGTAAGTTAAAAAAAAAAAAAGTTGAAAACAGGGCCGCCCAAGCTAGCGAGGGCGGCGCGCGCAGGGAACCGCGACCATGACCGGACGTACCGGAGCCGGAGGATATGCGCTACCTCCTTCTTTCTTTCTTCTCCTTCTCCTCTCCTTCTTCTTCTCCTTCTTCATCTTTCTTTATCACCCCTTCTCTACCTACTTAGCGCCCCAACCCCCTCCCCCACCCCTCTTGAATTTGATCAAAAACTGCAAATTCACCACTTACATGCATGTGCATCCATCCGCAGGAGGGGGGGGGGGGATGTCTCATTGAGACCTATACATCATCCGTGTAAATCACTTTCATTGCAGTAGAAGTACTGCAGTTTTGATACCCTAAACGGGGAAACCCGTCTAACATCTCTGATTTTTATACCCTTAATGGCAGTTTCAGTGGCGGATCCAGGGGAGGGGGGGGGGGGGGGCACAAGGGGCACGTGCCCCCCCCCCCCCCCCCGGCCAAAAAAAAACAAACTTTTTTTTTGGGGGGGGGGGGTTTGTCCGGAGAGACACAAAAATACTGAGGACCTTTTTTCTTTTTTCTTTTTTTTTTTTTGCTTGTCAGAGAACTTTGGCTGAAAAGGAGTCTCTGAAATGCTGAGGACCTTTTTTCTTTTTTTGTTTTGCTTGTCAGAGAATTTTGGAGGGAAAAAGCCTTTTTTTTTTTGGTGTGTGCCCCCCCCCCGTTTACTCAATCCTGGATCCGCCACTGGGTTTCCGTGGATCTTCTAATCACCCGTGAATGTGATACCCTTTAAATAAAATTTTGCTGTTTTTGATACCCTAAACGTGTTACCCGCGCCTAATGCTGAAAAAGTACCCTTTTTATCCGTTTTTGTGTACGTGGATGGTTTCAAGGAGACTTCCCCCCCCCCCAATCCATCCCCATAACAAAAAATTAAATGAAGAAAAAATATTCTGTATCATTAGAATTCTCAAGCTCACGATCTTACCAGCCCAGCCCGCATGACTTTGAAAGTATATTGTAGTTGTAGTATATCTGAACAATAACGCTAAATTATTTTTTTTTTTAAATATAGATTGATAAAAGCTGAAAAAATGTTTAATAATTAGGAACATTTTGAGGGAAATCCTCAAAATTTCAAATTTTGTGATCAATCAAACAAAACTTGGAAGCTCTATGATTAACTTTGCAAACACCTATCCCATTTCTTCTGTTAACCCATATACTATGGGAACCAGGTGGCTCCTGTATTAAGCCTATAGGAGTTAAAGAATTCAGTAGCCAATGGGTTAAGTACCTAAAACAAAAATCATGAAATTTAATTTCACCTGGAGTTAAAGTTAGCCATTTGTCCTAGATATATTTTTACACACTATTTCTAAATATTTATGAAACAGATATTAATCCTTCAACAACCAAGGAAATTTAACATTTCCTCTTCTTTAGACACTAACACTTTTAGAAAAGGCTCACTAGATAAATCAGAGTTGCCACTTTGCATTTTGTGTGTTGAGAGCCAAAAGGGCGTTAACTCTATGTTAAAACATATGAGTTAACGCCCTTCTGGCTCTCAACACACGATTTGATCAATCAAAACTATAATATTACTAATCAATCAATCAATACTAAAATATTCATAATTTTCTAATTCTTTGCATCCCCCTCAAACTTGCACTAATCTGCTTCTTTTCTTTCTTTTTTTTCCTTTTTTTTTTTCTTTTTGCCTTTATTTACAAAAACTTGATATTAGGTGGAGAAAAAATAATAAAGGACTTCCTAACAACGATATGAATATAAAATGCATATACTGTAATAATGATAAAACTCAAACAAACCAAGGAGTTCTCACAGAATAACTGTGATAACTCCTTGAACAAACATGGTATACCATAACAGAATAACATATTTCACACTTTTCAAGCTCATAGAGTACATGTGTAAATCATTTATTAAAGTTCTTTTAAAATATCACCATTACAACACATGATTTCAGCTGCACATTCCTCCTTTCTTCCCAGGGAAGTTCTTGTTATCATCTTCTCTCTTAATATCCTTGTAAATGTCTATTCCATTATTTCTTTGGCCTTCACTTTTATTTTTTTAAGCATTTCAAGCTCCTTTATCATTTCAACTAAATGTATTTCATATCATTTCTAAATTACACTTATTCTTGAATTACATATACATGTAATACAATAAAAAGATGGCAAGAATTATCAGAGTATATGGTGCTATTACAGAGAACGTTGAGTTCTCGTACAAATGAAAAATAATTTGTGGAGCTTTCTCATTCTTTTTCATGTCGGTTAATTGGAAGTACATTTAACATTGCATAACTCAAAGTCACATAAGTCAAACTTTACCTAACTCAAATTAATTTTTTTTCACCAAACTATGTAAAACATGTGCTATTACATTTCCTAAGTTGTATTTTGCATAAGTCGCACTATTTTTTGTGGTCCTTTAATATGCAAAGTTAACTGTATATCATAGAGGAAATCTCGTGAGAAGACTTGCTTTTCAAAATAATCTGGATGCCCTTATAATCAAAATATGACAAGAAATACCTGAAATGTTTAGACCAAACTTCCACAAGTGTGTGTATAGTTTCATATTACCGTTTTTGTGTGATTTTTCAGCAAGATTGAGTCAATTTCCCTTTTTCCTATCATTTTGAGGATTCTAAAACCTCACAGTATACATAAATTATCATGTAGTAATCAACCTTTCCTAATTGTTACCAGACAGTTCCTTTCATCATGCAATTGCATCCCTTATAAAAAAATACCATGGTAATACTACGTATTTCATGGTATTACCGCCACAATACCACATCGTACTGCCACAGTATTACTACGAAAAACATTGTATATTCATAGTATTTGCATCGTGTACCATGAAAAGCATGGTACATTCATAGTATTTTCATCTTGACAATGGGTAACGCGGTAAATTCATGGTACTTTCACAGTAATACCGTCCCAAGTTATCGCGGTATTACCATGGTATTACCATGGTACTTTTTTGTAAGGGATGACCAGAACTCAACCCCATCTTTGACAGCAATTGATTAATAAAGTTGTAATTCTCAAATATTGTTAGTATGAACCCTGCATCATATTAACTTGGAAAGCAAAAACAATTAGCATTTTGCTTTATGTTTAAAGGACCTCATGTCAATGTAGCATAGCGTTGCTTCAGATCAGTACAGGTTTGAAAGACATACATGAATTTATAACACATCAGTAATTACTTAAAATATCAGACTCAACTCAACTTAACACAGGCATAGTAACTTCCAGAAGTTCCAGTCTATATCAAAATCTCTGAAATATTTCCAAAATGTAAATTTCCATAGTTGCCATGAAAGTACTTTTCTAAGGATTTTGCATTACAATACAGTACAACAGGAAATTTTAATTTACTATTAAGACAACTTTTCTACATTTTGGCACAAAATATCTATTGCCTTCTATTGAATATTGATAAATGCTTCTCTGAGTAATTATAATAAAACTAATATAACAAGCATATAATATGTGCAAACTACAAAGTAATATTGTTTTCCAAGCTTTTCTACATGAATATCCATGTACATGTACATACACAAGTGCTCCTCTTCGTGTGCAATCACATACAACAATGTCACATTGACCCCCAAGAGTAAATAGTGTTTGATAACTTGGAAGTCTATTGCTTTTAGTTTTAGTGATGTGAAAGGACCATCATTCAGATGCCCAGAATAGCAGAAACACTGCTTGGTGTATGAAGTACATGACAGAATACGAGGTATTATTAAGTGATGAATTTTTCATGACTTGCCAATGGGGTCACTTTTGCCCTAATAAAGAGTCAGAAGTATAATGCTGATTTCCAAGTGCACTTTCATGTGAAAAAAGTTCAGTAAGCCAAATTTGAAGGAAAGGAACATTGAAAATGATGCTCACTGTAAAAAATTTTCTTGGAAAAAGGCACAACCACGCCACTAACATTGTATTTATTAAGATTGAAAAAGAGGCGATAACAATACTGAAGATTTGGGAGCTTTCTTGGATGTTGAAAGAAAACAAATTTTATTCAACATTAAAAATGTAATGTAAGAACTGAAAGTGTTTTAAATCTTTCAAATTTTCCATGATATTTTGTTCTGTTAAAAAATGTTATCAGGTACTGGTGCTTAAGAAAAGTTACTGATTGTATGTACAGCTACAATGGATGCATTGCAATGCAAGTGTACAGTGTAGTATGCATAATTAACCCTTACCCTGATAAAACATAGCATAATTTTTATCTTTTTTGACCTTAAAGGGATAGTCCAGTCCAACAATTACTTGGTTTTATTTGAAGCAGAATAATCAGACTTACAAATAAAAAAAAGTGGGGGAAACTCGGACAACTAATAAGAAAGTTATGATTCTTTTAGTGCATGGAAAACTAGGGAAAACAATAAAAATCACTAAACAACTCAGTCTTGAGTTTGTGATGGCTCACAACTCACAAATCATTATGTTTACATTGTGAATACAACTTCTCAAAAAGTTGTCCAAGAAAATGATTTTCACATAACTTGAGCCAAGTTATATCTACAGTAATATTTTATGGGATGTACATGTATAAACCTTGATAAAATATTTCACGAACCCCCAAAATATTGAGACTATTGTTTTCAAAATATTACAATTTCATAGTCACTCATTTTTAAGTATATATGATCATTATATTAAAAATCAAATTTTCATGATTTTTACAGAAAATGATTTACTATTTATTGGTATATATATACATGCAAAAACATATTATTACTATGAATATATGTTGGTTCAAGTCATCAGGAAATCATTTTCTTGGACAAAAATTTAAAATTTGTGTTATAAATATAAAATAATTGGGAGATGGAGTTGTGAGCCAATGACATCACCAACGGATGATTGAGTTGCCAATTTGTCTAGAGATTTTCATTGTTTTCCCTAGTTTTTCATGCCACTAAAAAATTCTTAACTTTCATATTGTCTGATTTTGTGATCTGTAGTTCTGATTTTTCTGCTATGATTAAAACCAAGTAATTTTTGGACTTGACTTCCCCTTGCAGCCTGATAAATTCTAAACAGCTTTTTAACTTCATAATTTGCTAATTTGGCCCTCAAAGGGGACCAGAATGTTTTCGAGAGGTATTCTGCTTACGTCTGGGATTCTAACAGGTTTCTGATCTCCATTTAAATCCACAAAAACATGAACACACTGGCCTACTGCAGATGCCATTTCATCATAACCATCAAAGCAAGCTGTTTCATTCTTCTGTAAAATGACTCCATCTACTGTTAAAGGCTTTGTGAGCTGGCTTTTCATCTCTTTCTCTGTAAAGATGCCGACAGTATAAGTCACGCTAGAATTGCCAAGCTTCGTGACAGCCATGCCAGCCAGAATGACTTTAGGATAGTTGAGTGGCTGCCTGAACGTTCCTCGGGTGTCGACCATGAACCCGACAATGTTCGGTTCATCTGGGGTCTTCTTTGGATGCCTCAAGTCGCAGTTTTTGATCAGGTAGTGGTTGATGACAGTGTCAAAGAAGGAGTAGTAGACAGCGTTATTCACATGACCAAACCAGTCCGTGTCTTGCACCCTTGTCTGTATTGGAAGGAAGTACTTGTAGAATCCTTGTTGCCACGGGGATGGCTCTAATCCTGTAGCTGCCTTAGAATCACTCATGGTACGTCTGCTAGCATAGAACAGGTTCGAAGATTGAGCTTGGAAATGTAGACCTCGCCGACATAGACTTGTAAATAGGGCAGACCTGCACTTATTTAATGATACAAGGCGATTCACAGCAACAGACATTGTGGACTAATTCCTTCTCAACCTCTCAGTATGTATCAACTCTGTTGAGATAAAACAAGAAAGAGTGGTTCTAGATCAAACTATTCTGCTGAATGGGGGGGGGGGGGGGGGGCATGTCTCATTGAGGCCTGTACAGGTCCTTCTGCTCAGAAACTTATTGTTTACTTATTGGGGACAGGCTACCCAAGAAACTGGAACTCTGGTGCATTTATGCTCCAGTGCTACATGTACTAACTACTATCCCATATTGGGAAAGATAATTAATCTTTCAAAAAAGCAATAAGCTAAGACACACAACCAGTAATGCCTAGGACTAGGAGTGACAGGGTGCATGATTCATCAGAAATTTCTGAGACACTTTCAGTATGGCAGCAGGTTAACATATACATGTATTATAGAAAACCTACAGTCATCTTAAACTGGGCTTATGTGCAGATGTTACAACATGCATGACATGTAAAACAAGCTAATAACAGGCATTTTTCACATAACACGTCATAACTTTTGAACCATAGAATTAGTTGAATTCTGGTGCCCGGATTTGAAAAGTACATTTTTTTTTGTTGCTCCGTTTGTCTATGGTGAGAGGTCAAATTCTGATGCACTTTTTGGATAAAGAATTATCCAATCAAAATGTTCGATACAATAGTACACACAGGGTACTATTACTTCTATGGGAATCGCAAATGGGTTCACCGAAGGGACGGGTCAGCACTCAGGCGCGTGCATGTTGTGTGTATACGTGCTTCAGATTTTCTGCATGAATCGAGGCATGCGGTTTGTCCTTCTCCTTCTCCTTCTCCTTCTCCTTCTTCCCTATAACATTTAACAGTATACTATAAGTTAACTGTGCTAACCTACAGTACACAAGACTAACTTACGTTCAGGCTATATAAACCGTATAGCCTGAATCAAGTTATATCAACTTAGTTATACTCCACTATAGTATAGCCTAGGCTATTATAACAAGCCTAGTATAAGTATAACTTAGGCTATAGCCATGATTGATAGCCACCGTCTTAGTCAAATCTCAAACAATAATTTATATTCACTACAAAAAATGACAAACACTGACTGACTAAACAGCCATATAATTTTGAATTTATGACTTGCTTTCATTTCCTTTCTTAACTTTGGTCAAGCAAAAATATGTAAGAACTCACATTTCCGTCGATCCCTGGCCTGACCTAATGTTCAGCTACAGAGCTTTACACTGGAAACTGAGTCGGACCAGCAGAACAGTTACCAGTACCCGCGCCCGCTGAACTCCGGCGCTGACTGAACCATCGCCGGGCGCGGGCCGTCCGGCCGTACCGTCCAGCCATGCCCCAGCGCCGGGCCGGCGAGCCAGCGCGCGCACCCCTAGCCGGCCGCTCCCTGGCCCTGGCTACCAGGGGAGAGCACGTATTACATTTAAAAAGCAAACAAGGCGGGCCGGCGGGGAGGGGCGGGGAGGGGGGGGGGGGGGGAGGAGGAGGTGGCAGGAATTGAGCCCGAATCGAGGCAATGTAGCAATGACAGCATGCAGGCATAATAAAAGGGCAATTAGACTGAGTATCGGATCCAAGTTCTTCTCTTTTTTTCAAAAGTAGCCGGGGATATCAATATTTTTCAAGCTTTTTAAATGTAGGGCCTATACTGATCGAATCAACTGAAAAATCGAAATTAATCACAATTTCAATTCTACCTGGTGAATGATTGTTATCAATGATGATTAAGCATATAGGCCTATTCTGAATAGCTGAACAATCGGAATTAATAAAAATTGTTTTCTAAATCTAGAAAAAGTTCATTTACATAGGCCCTGAGGACTGCATAATTGAGATCAATCCCACTTCCAGATCTATTATTATCAATTTACTTGCTTTTAAATTCTAGATATCTCATGGGCGTTAATCGTTACGTAACTCTATTCATCATGGGGGGGGGGGGGACGGCTATTGTGTCGTCCCCCCCCCCCCCCCATGATGAATAGAGTTACGTAACGATTAACGCCCATGATCTCTTTAACAGTATCACGTATATGCAAAACTTTTGATTAATCAGAACCTTGTTCAGCCAATCATATCGCGCCATTTAGCGTCCACTGTTCCTTCGGCTCTATTATATTGTTTTCTGGCGTTCTGTTCATTCATGCGAATTTACTCTGATGAGTGCATGTCGAAAAGCTTTAGTATTTTAGTACATATTATGTCCGTGTTTAACGCTATTTTCCGATTAATCAGAATAATAGACCTACATCGAATAAGTTGGAATAAGTAAAATTGATTCCTAGTTTCTCGTCCGTATATCTTATGGGGTTCCATGTCATTTAATATTTGACATAAAAATGCTATATTCGGTCAAATTATATACACACACATTTCCCAGGCATTCAACTTCGTCTTCGTACATGTACTGTTCAGAACAAGGTCAAATTGTATAAAACTAATCATTTTTGTTTCCTCTTTGTCTATATGTCGATCCTCAGATTCTGATTTATTCTTTTTTCAGAACAAAAATATCAAATAACAAAAGAATTGTGTGCGCCGCGGGGCCGAAAAGGAAAGGAGGATTTGCGGTCTTATATACGACACAAATTAAGGTATATATGTCTGTGATAGAAAGTACCATTTGTTGACTTGTATATTATATGTTATTTTTGGAAATGTCGATTACAGTGATTTTTAAAAGGTTTATGTATGTCCGGGATGTTGATCATTAAGTTTTGTAAATCATCGCAATCGGCTATGATATGCCGCAAAATGATGTGTACATGTGTACGCATTCAAACCGATGACATCGAACAAAGAGAACAATGGGTCATCGGTATAATTCAATAGGTCATCGGTTGTTATTGGTGAGGTTTATTCCGTCAATGAATTTTGTGACGCAATTCAATAGTGGAGTCATCGGTTGAAATTCGAACAATAGAAAACATAGACGTGTGTGTGTGGGCGTGTTTAGCCGTATGTCCCAGAACATTTTCGGACAGAGAACAAAAAAAAAAAATCATGAGAACAATGGTCCTCGGAGGCCCGGAAGCCGGACAATAGTCCTCGAACGTCGAACAATGAATTTATGCCTTATTCCGTCGACTGGCCGAGAACGGAGGAACAATAGAGGAACATTACTTGTCCTCGGAAATAAAGCAATACAAGACGGTGTGTGTGTGTGAGAGGGTGTGTGTGTGTATGTGTGTTGTTGTTGTTGTTGTTTTAATCAATACCATCTATTTTATGTCTACCAATCTATCTGACAGAAATTAGGCCGCTTCAAAAGGGGCATTCATTTGCAACAACAACAACAAAAGAAGAAAAGAAAAAAAAAGAGGGGCAAGTTTATAAAGAAAAGTCCACCCTAGCTGCATGGTATCAAGTTCATTTGAATAAAAGAAGAAAGATGAGCGAAACGAATTAGCGAAAGTTTGAGCAAAATCCCATATAAGGAATAAGAAAGTCATGGATTTTTGAAGTTGCAATCAATCAAACACAAAATGGCAACTCCTTGACGTATCTAAATAGACCTGTTCACAAATAATTATTTTCAAATTGAAGTTGCAATCAATCAAACACAAAATGGCAACTCCTTGACGTATCTAAATAGACCTGTTCACAAATAATTATTTTCAAATTGTATGCATACTTCTAAAACAAAGGTTGTTCTTGACAACCTGAAAGCTTGTCAGAGACTTGTCAGACATAGCAACAAGTAATGTATGCAAACTGGATTCCAAGTAGGCATATTGTAGTTCATTCATTGCAGAAGAAAAGAAAAAAAAAGAGGGGCAAGTTTATAAAGAAAAGTCCACCCTAGCTGCATGGTATCAAGTTCATTTGAATAAAAGGAGAAAGATGAGCGAAACGAATTAGCGAAAGTTTGAGCAAAATCCCATATAAGGAATAAGAAAGTCATGGATTTTTGAAGTTGCAATCAATCAAACACAAAATGGCAACTCCTTGACGTATCTAAATAGACCTGTTCACAAATAATTATTTTCAAATTGTATGCATACTTCTAAAACAAAGGTTGTTCTTGACAACCTGAAAGCTTGTCAGAGACTTGTCAGACATAGCAACAAGTAATGTATGCAAACTGGATTCCAAGTAGGCATATTGTAGTTCATTCATTGCAGGTTAATTGGAAATATGTGCGGTTGAGCGCCCCGGCGAATTAGCATATATTTGAATTATTCACGGTACGTCATCGTGAATGAATCTGATATAAAGCGGGGTGTTATGTTGGAATTTCATTCACGTCGGTTCGCACCATGTTGCGCACACCCGTTTAAATCTCCCGCTATACTTTCCTACATATTGGAAATTTGCTACTATGACGGCTGCTACGAAAGAGGACATTGCTGATTTATTAAATACTTTCAAGGAAAGTCAAGCTCGGTTGCTGTCTTCTGTTCAAGAATCCTTGGATTCAACCAGGCTAGATTTTTCTGCAGAAAACCAAAAGACAGTTGCAACGGTACAGAAGAAGTTGTCTGCTGTTTCTGACATTAAGTGGAAGCGTGAGGGGAACAAACGGCAGTTTGACTTTAATCAATCCGTTGCTGAATTGGTTGATCTTGCGTTGGACAATTCAGTAGATGCTGTGGTTCCGTTAACAAAAGCACGAGATCTTATAGCTGCTAGGCAAAAATTGATCAAGCTTGCTGAGAAGAGTGAGCATGGTTGGGCAACGGTGTCAGAGTACGAAACCAATGAGTTGGCGGCTGACGAGGAGGATGAAAAGAGGATTATGCGGGCTGAGATCAGGGCCGGCAGGAAAATCAAGCAAAAGCAGACCAGCAAACAAGCAGCAAAGAGGTTTAAGAAGGATGAGCAATCCATGGGTTCTCTTCCTAGTTCAAACCAGCCTTTTCTTGGGGTTTTGCCCCTGCCTACCAAAGCAATTAGGGCACCTGTTTTTTCTGTGGGAGGTTTGGCCATTGGAAAGAATCTTGTCCAGCAAGACGAAACCAGTATCAGGCAACCCAGGAATCAAGCAGCAAGTACAGTAAACAAAGTTGAGTACGATACATTAGTACATGATGGTTGTTCTTGTCCTGATGTAGTTTTTAGCTACGCAGATTATGAAGATAACAATGGTGAATGTGCTATAAAAGTGTCGGGCAGATTAAAAAGTCATGTGTTTTTTTGGCGTGTAATTGGCGCACCTGATTTTATAATTGAGACAATTACTGATGGTTATGTCATTCCTTTTTACGATTTACCCCTTATACAATATTCTAAAAATAACCGTTCTGCTGTTGATCAAAATGTTTTTGTTTCAGAAGCAATTTCGGAGTTGTTGAAGCTTGGTTCCATTGAAATATGTCAATCTCCTCCCCATGTTATTAATCCTTTAACTGTTTCTATTCAGCCAAACGGTAAGAAACGCTTAATTTTAGATTTAAGATTAGTTAACAAGTTGATTCAAAAGAAATCTGTTAAGTACGAGGATATGAGAACAGCATTACTTTTCTTGAGAAAGGGTGGTTTCATGTTCAAGTTTGACTTGAAATCGGGGTATCATCACATAGATATTCATCCCAGTCATAGAAAATTCTTGGGATTTTCTTGGGTATTCAGGGGCAAGTCCACTTTTTTCAGATTTGCTTGTTTACCATTTGGTTTAAGTTCTGCACCATTCATATTTACAAAAGTTGTTAGGCCGTTGGTTAAAAAATGGAGAAGTGAGGGTAAATCCATTGTTTTTCTTGATGGTCTTGGTTTTGGCAAGTCTTATGCCAGTGCGAAAGTTGCTAGTGATAGCATTAGATTAGATTTAATTGCTTCTGGTTTTGTGCCAAACATTCAGAAATCTGTTTGGGTTCCAGCCAAAAGTCTTGATTGGCTGGGTTACGAGATTGATTTAGACGCAGGTCTTTTTAAGGTTCCTGATAGAAGGATTTCGGATATTTTATAATGGCATTTTAAGCTTACTGAAATCTGAGGATATAAACGGAAATGTTAGTGTGAAAGTGAAGCGTTTGGCTAGTGTTACCGGAAAAATTATTTCTACGAATTTAGTAGTGGGTAATGTTTCTAGGCTTATGACTAAAGCTTTACATGTTTGTATAGAAACAAAGCATAATTGGGAGTCCTACGTTACTTTAACTAGGCAGGCTATTGATGAGTTAAAATTTTGGTTGGAAAACATCAGGGTTTTAAATAGTTCATCTGTGGGCCCTAAGCCATCAGCTTCTAAGATAGTGTATTCGGATGCAAGTAACACAGGTTACGGTGGGTATGTTGTAGATATTTCAGATGATATTGCACATGGTAATTGGAGCCATGTGGATTCACAAAGAAGCTCTACGTGGAGAGAGCTTAAGGCTGTAAGTTTGGTGTTGTCTTCATTTGCAAATAAGCTTGCTAGTCATAGAGTAAAATGGTTTACTGATAATCAAGCTGTGGCTAAGATAGTTACAGGGGGTAGCATGAAATCAGATTTACAGGGAATTGCTCTTGAAATTTTCAGTAATTTTGTTAAAGAAAATATCTCCCTAGAAGTGGAGTGGGTTCCTCGAACCCAGAATGATAGAGCTGATTATATGAGTCGCATTGTTGATGCTGACGATTGGTCTATTAGTGACAATGTTTTCACACATTTTGATGAATTATGGGGTCCACACACCATAGATAGGTTTGCTAGTTTCTACAATGCCAAACTACCTAGATTTAATTCTAGATTTTGGAATCCCGGATGCGAAGGTATCGATGCTTTTACCATTGATTGGTCTCGGGACAATAATTGGCTAGTTCCTCCGATCCATTTAATTTCTCGAGTCATTTTTCATATGATAGAGGTCAGGGCTTCTGGAACCCTTATTTGCCCTCGGTGGTATTCGGCCCCGTATTGGCCAATTTTGTTCCCCGATGGACAAACTCCTATAGTTGGAGTGGTGGATATTCAAGAAATCCAGAATGTACCTGGTGTATTTGTGAGAGGAAGGGGGACAACGAACATTTCGTGTGTCAGATAGCCAGGAGTGCTATTTTAGCAGTAAGACTGCAATTTTCCTGAGGGTCAGGATTTGTGAAATTAAATCATATGCATATTTGTGTAAGTCAGTGTCACAGCATATACCGCAATAATCTTCATTTCCTATGGTTGGAACGGTGGATATTCAGGAAGTTAGAATGTACTTGTTTTTTTGATATTTTTTGTCAAAGGAAGAGATGACAACGAATAGTTCGTGTGCCAGATAGCCAGGAGTGCTATTTTAGCAGTAAGACTGCAATTTTCCTGAGGGTCAGGATTGTGAAATTAAATCTTATATATACTTGCTTAAGTCAATGTGACAGCATATATCGCAGTAATCTTTAGTTCCTATGGTTGGAACGGTGGAAATTCAGCAAGTCAGAATGTATGGTAGAATAGGATAAAACATTCTAATTATTTTTGTGGATTACAGAGGTTTGTTCAATGTAAGAAAATAAATATGGGTTGAATTTTAATTACATTGTTTTATAGGTGTAAGACAATTAATTTGTTCTTATATACTTATAGGTATTTATTTTTCTTTTTTCAGGTAATCTTCCAAAGTGGAATTTGGGCAACTAAGGATATTCATCAAGAACAACATGACGATCTAAAAAGATTGGAATTAGAGTTACCTCAAGTTGTTTTGGGTTCGAGAGCACCCTCTACGGTAAAGCAGTATGGAGGTGCATTTAATAAATGGTGCATGTGGGCTGAGAAGTATGGGAAATCAAAAATTCCCGCTGATCCATATTGTATTTCTTTATATTTTTTATATAGGAGTCATTCGGCGTCTTCGCCTTCTATTATTAAAGCTACAGCTGCTATTTCTTGGGCTCATAAAATGGCCGGATGTTCAGATCCATGTGTTTCTCCTATTGCTAAGCAAACTGTTGAAGGTTTAAAACGTAGATTGGCTACGCCTACAGTAAAAAAGGAGCCTATAACGGTAGATATTCTTTCAAAAATGTTTGATTACCATGATTGCGCAGACTATTCAAATAAAAATTTGATGGCAATAAGAACAATGACAATGTGTCTAGTTGCTTTTGCGGGGTTTTTTCGATTTGATGAGTTGGTTCAAATAAAGAGAGGTCATATCTCAATCACAGGTACTTATGTATCTATATCTATTCCATCAAGTAAAAGTGATATTTACAGGGAAGGTAACTCTGTTATCATTGCTCGTCTCGGTTCAAAATTATGTCCAGTTAACACGTTAGAAAAGTATCTCGAGTTACCGCAGGTGCAGGATTCAGATTCATTTATTTTCAGAGGGTTTTCTGCTACCAAAACGGGGTTCAAATTACGGGGGAATAACCAGCCTTTGTCATATACTCGTGTTCGTGAAGTAATTGAAGATGCTTTGAAGCCTATAGTTGGTGATACTTCTAGATTTTGTATTCATAGTTTGCGTTCAGGAGGGGCCTCAGAGGCCGCCAAAGGTGGGGTACCAGATAGGTTATTCAAGAGGCATGGACGATGGAAGTCCGAAGCGGCCAAAGATGGCTATGTGAAAGATACATTCCAAAATCTTCTTTCTGTATCCCAATCGTTGGGATTGTAATTTCCCTGACTTTATCATTCAATGTAGTGGTAATACAATGGCACTTGCCAGATGTGGTGCGAATAAGATCGACAAAAGCAAATTATCGTGTAATTGTGTTTTATTGAAGTCTATTTGGTTCATTCTTTCTGGGTATAGTATCGGTTTGGAAATATGTGCGGTTGAGCGCCCCGGCGAATTAGCATATATTTGAATTCTTCACGGTACGTCATCGTGAATGAATCTGATATAAAGCGGGGTGTTATGTTGGGAATTTCATTCACGTCGGTTCGCACCACATGTTGCGCACACCCGTTTAAACGTTATTTATATTTTAAATGTATTTTGGGTGGCTGGTTATTCTTGGAGGAATCATTGGGGTGGAGAGGAATTATATCGTCAGGTTGGCATGAGATAGTTAGCATGGGGCCAAATTACGTTCTCAAATTTTTCTCCATGGAGTTTTTTCGAGTTTTCGTAACCGGCTACTATCGTGATTGATTCTTTTCGGTTGCCCTATTTTATTTGTTATTTTTAGTGTAGGTTACAAGATTTTGTGTAATTTAAGTTTGAGATTCACAATTATGTTGCATCATAATTGTGCAGTTGTAATACAATGGCATTTGCCAGATGTGGTGCGAATAAGATCGACAAAAGCAAATTATCGTGTAATTGTGTTTTATTGAAGTCTATTTGGTTCATTTCTTTGGGTATAGTGAAGAAATGGAATACCTCGTTTATCGAGGTCGTTATTAGGTCCCATGCAGGAAAGAAACATCCATAAATTTTAATAACTTTGTGAACAGGTCCCGGAACAGGTCTCACTAGTTATGTTCACACGTAGTACATAGGCATCGATGCTATGTTAGCATCGATGCTATGTAAGTTTCAAAAATATTTCCAGTACGTTCAGACAGGCCGTGATCGACTTGCTTCTATCACCCACTCGTGACTATTCATCGCTCACCCGCTGCCAAAACAATAATTACTGCGCCACACAGAGTGACCCGAGTATAATTGTTATGCATGGTCAAACGCGCGGAAAGTATGTCTTCATAAATCAACATAATAACACAATAACAATATCGATAATACAATCAAGTAGCAATACATGTGTTGTAATACTTAATTTTAAATAAACCTTGTACATGTCAAAATTGACTGAACTCCAATCTTATGCCAAAATAAAACACATGCATGCACACTTCTCTGGTAAGCACATGTAAATCAATATCTAAAGACCACATCATACTTTAGTTAAGGTCTGATTCTGAAAGAGCAGATTCTCAGCTTTAAAATGATCCAATGATATAACTCATTGGATGTTCATAACTCAATGTACAAAGAGAATGATGCACAGTCCCTCATAATGTTACTTCTTAATAAGGGTTTAAAGTTTGCAGTCTATTGAAGCACTCTGACTTGCAAAGTGTTGTGCTAAGGTGACAAATGGAGGATTAGAACTCAATGAAAATTTCTATGAAGGGATTATCAGATTGTCCTTAAACTTGGCGTACTACATAGACATATCCTGTTTATCATAGTGCACAAGTATCAATGCAAGAACTTACTCCGGAATATTTATGGGAGATTAAAATGAGACAAGTATTCAGGGTGGTGAAAAAGAAAAGTAAAACAACAAAATCCAGAGAAAACACATAAGTCTGATAAAAAGCTGGCAAAAATACCACTTCTAGATTGTTTGGTGCCTCCACATTTTAGATTACTTAGAAAAAAGTATACTCTTTCAGGAAATACCCACAACTAAAATTTGACCATGCATGCCAACCAAAATACATTGATTTCTAACTGAAAATCACACAGTGCGACTTTTGGGTGGTTTTGTGGTTCCTGGTCACATATATAAAAAAGTAAAAGATAAAAAGAAGACCCCCCCCCCCCCCAAAAAAAAAAAAACAACCCCTTCCTTACCACACAGTATACACATTACCCTACTATACCCCTATATACATCACATGAATACATACATTACATTACAGTACCAGATGAAACAGACAGAATAATAGAAAAAAAAGTAGGGAAGAGGGTACATCACATGAATACATACATTGCATTATATTATAGCACCACATGAAACAGATAGAATTATAATAGCAGCGAGTGAAGATAACAGCGATTGCGCTCACACGACAAATAGTCACAAGCGCGGTGGGTGGTCTACCGCAAAGTATCGATGCTATGTCGCTGGATCCTGAGATTTACTCCTGCTAAACTCGCTGCAAGAATAGTTTGGAAACTCGCTTCTATCTCGTGACTATCTGCGTTCAGACAGCGTTTGGTCTCGACACTATCTGGTCTTCACCAAAATAGCATCGACACCTCGATAGCATCGATGCTATTGCTCTACGTGTGAACGTACCTATTATGAACATGACGAACAAAGAAGCGGACAATTTATGCAGCTCCTCATTGTACCCTTCACAATTGCACTGGTTAACAAAAGAACATCCATTCATTGCTATCCTGTAAAAAATATGTAGAACAGGTGTCACATAATAGCAGTGAAGGGATGTCCTTTTGTCTACTAGAGCTATTGTGGAGGGTACAATGAGGAGCTGCATAAATTGTCCGCTCTCTTTGTCATCGTGTTCATAGTGTCTATTGCGAGCTCCTCTCCCCGTTTGCTCAGTATACTGGTTTCTTACAAGTTTTGTGTAAAAACTAAAAACAATATACACTAAAATCTAAAACTGTCCGAGTAAAATATGATCATCTCGAGACATCACGGTGTGCTCAATCACTCCACCCGCTTGCATGTAATTGAGATTATAGAAATGATCTTGTATCAAAAAAGGATAACTATGCAATGGAATATACCCTGATTACAAAAGAAATATAATAACAAATAATAAACAGGGCCCGGAACAGGGCCTGCACTAATTCCAACTTTTCTTTGAATCCATAAATGAGGCTTTTTGCGATGACTCCCTTCCTTGAAGTAAACAGGCCCCGTAAAAAGTGGTTCCTTGCTGAAAAAAAATTATTTCTTAATGATAATCCCGTGATCTCTGATATTTTGCCCCTTCTGCATATACGCCTCTCACTTGTGATGGTGTTGAAACTTTTAATAGCAACACGGAGCTGTGCAATGGTCTTCTGATAACAAGGAGGACTTTGTTAAAACATTGATAATATAGTGCTGTTAAAGATATTGAACAGGGTTTAGATCGGCTACAAGAAATGTCAAATATATATAGATATTTGTCAAGAAAATATTGACACAGTATAATGAACATGATTGATGAAGTGTTTTGTACCAGTGCTGATGTGTGTAAAATGGTAAAAACAAAATATGCTAGAAATATATGTAGAAAATCTAAAAGGAAATCAGATAATAAACCGGCCTGGTTTAATGATGAATGTGAACAACCGAGAAAGAGGTTATAATTATTTGCTGCAAAATATGTAGCAAAAAATAGATGCATAAAAGATAGTCATGAAGTTAAAATAGAAAGTAAATTGTATAAAAGTAAGCCCCAAAAAAGTCGTAGATTGTATTTTAAGAATGTGAACAAAAAATTCAAGAGAATGTCAGTTACAGATCCGCAAGTTTTTTGAATATGCTGAAGAGTAAACCCATAAGGGGTGTGGAGTCTCCCAACCTAGAAAGTTTCCTGAAACATTTTAGAAACTTGAATGAGGGACCACTCATACCTACTGAAGAGGAGTCAAAGTTAAAGAACTGTATAGTACTGTGCCTATTCACTGAATAAATTCAGCAGTGTGTTACACAGTTCAAGAATAATAAAGCATGCGGAGAAGATATGATTAAAACGAATTTTTTTTTTAAAGTCAACCTTTCATATTTTTTCAAAATTATATGTCAAGTTTTTAAATCTTATTCTGGACACTGGTATTGCACCACAGAAGTGGCTGGAAGGCATTATCATACCCGTATATAAGAATACAGGTGACAGGAAAATTGTAGATAATTATAGAGGCATTACTATTTTAAGTTGCTTCGGAAAGTTGTTTACATCTGTTATAAATTAATACTAAATATGTCAATGATTATAATATCATTGGACCAGAGCAAGCTCGATTTCGTAAAGGCTATACTAGATCACATACATGTACTTACATTCAAACTTTTACTAGATTTTTATTGAGACCAAAGAAAACAACTATTTTGTGTCATTTATATTGACTTTAGAAAAGCGTTCGATAGTGTGGATAGAGTAAATCTATGGAAAGAGCTTTTAAGCAATAATATCAATGGTAAGCTATTTAACGTTGTCTTTAATATATGTATAAACAGGCAAAGTCATGTGTTAAATTGAATGGCATTAAAACAAGGAGAAAATTTGTCACCCGCCTTTTTATTGCAATCTTTTTGAGTGACCTTGATAATCTTCGTTTACTAATTATGTTCTTGTATATAAGAAGTATGATGGGTTACCTAATCTTAGAGAAAGTGTGTACAATTTGTTAGAAAGTATACTGTTATGTATTTGAATATTTTAAGTTACTTTATGCTGATGATACAATAATTTTAGCTGATATTAAGGACCAGTTACAGAAAGCTTTGACTGGTATGAAAATATATTGTTATACTTGGGGTCCTCAAATAAATAGTACAAAGACAAAAAGTTATGGTCTTTTCAAGTGGAAAGATTAGAAATAAACTAGTCATTTATTATTGTGACTAAATTTTAGAAGTTGTATTCAACTATACCTACTTAGGTATTGTTTTTAATTATAATGATTCATTTAATCTTGCTATTAAGAGACTGTATATTGGATGTAGAGCAATGTTCGAAATCTTAAAGGAGGGCAGGACTATGTGTTTAGATATTGATACGCAACTTAAACTTTTTGATGCTATGGTAATTCCAGTTATACTTTATGGATGTGAAATTTAGGGTTATTCGAACTTGAATCTTATTGAAAAACTGCATCTTAAGTTTTGCAAATAATCTTAAAGGTAAAGAGATGCACTAGTTCAAATATGGTCTATGGAGAATTAGGCAGATTGCCTTTGTCTTGTATTGTAAAATCAAGAATTGTTACTTTTTGGAGCAAAATAGATTTAAAAGACAATCCCAAATTATCTACGATTGTATAAGCTAATATGCTTGTTGTGCATAAAGATGAATACAGTGTAACTGGATTCAGTTTATTGAGTCAATACTAAATAAATTAGGTTTTATACATTTGGCTTAATCAGTGTGATGGTATAATTTCTCGTGGCTAAAAAATGTAGTGACACTATCTCTGTCTGACCAAAGGAGACAAGAATGGAATTTCGATGTTAATAACTCAAGTAGTTGTATAAATTATATATTATTTAAAGATGAATTATGTTATGAAAAATATTTGAATGTTTTGTCCCCCAACCTCCGAATTACATTCACTAGATTCAGATGTATAAACCTCAGCAAACTTCCTGTTGTCTCTGGTAGCTATATGAGTATACCTCTGGATCATAGAAAGTAGGGGCGAATCCAGGATTTCATATAAGGGGGGGGGGGGGGGTGCGACAAAAAAAAATCGCCAGACCTCCAAAATTCGCTGGGGGGGGTTATGGGGGTCCATTTCCCCTCCATAATTCTCTGATAAGCAAAAAAAAAGTCGTTCTATAAGTGCCCCTTTTCTTTCGTATAACTGCACCCCTTCTTCTTTCTGATAAATGCCCTTTTCACCTTCTGATAAGTGTCCCCTTTAACTTCAGACATTACTGCCCCTTTTGAAATCTGTGCCTTTGTTTTTCGTCTGATTAGTGCCCATCTTCCGTTCTAATAGTCCAATTTTCCTTTCTTATAAGTGCTCCTTTTCACCTCTGATAAGTGACCCTTTTTCTTTGTATGACTGACCCTTCTTCATTCTATATAAGTGCCCTTTTCACCTACTGATAAGTGCCCCTTTTAAGCTCAGATAAGACTAATGTCCCCTTTGAAATCCGACAAGTGTCCTTGTTTTCGTTCGATTGGTGCCCATTTTCCGTTCTATTAGTGCAATTTTTGTCTTCTGATAAGTGCCCTACCTATATACCTTTATATATATTTAATATACTGTATTGTACCTATATACTATGATGTCGCCCTATAGGTCTACGTAGCTCCAAATAATCAGAGGCTTCATAATAATAGATTCCCCTACTGATATCAGCACAATGAGAGGCAGTGGAGCAGGGGGTAGGAGGGGCACAATTCCCTAAGTTATACAAGAATGAGCAAAGCCCCTAAATCATAACAGGAAGGAGGACAATTTTTTCTAATTTTTTTTTCAAAGCTCGCTCGCTCGCATTTACCATTGTCTTCGTATCATATTAGGAAAATCGCTGCTATTCAGAATATCTTCAATATTTTGCTCGGTCGCTTCGCTCGCTCGCAAATGAATAATTGCACTCACAAAGACCACTGGGGGATCAATTACATTGATTTCAACCTTCCTCTATTGTGTTTTGTTCTTCTTTGTAATTATACATGTATGTACTTTTATTAACCGAATAAAATAATCCTTACTATAGTTTGGCTAATGTCTGTCTGTCCGTCCGTCCGTTTGAAATCACTTTTCTCCGTGATTTTCCACTCAATCGAGCTGGGTTTTTTTTTAAACGTGGTTAAATTGTTCCAAGATTGTCCTGAGGGGGTGGTTTGTGGTATTTTGGTGGTATTGTTTAAAGGTATTTTACAATTCGTAGCTTTCTTTGGCAGGCCCCGAGTAAAGCTTCGAAGTTCCCAGTCCTTTCGACCTTTTTCGGGTCAGCGAAATTACATAGGCATGTTTCTCTCTTTCTCTCTCATTCTCCCCTCTGCCTCTCTCTCACTCATTTCCCACCACTGTTTCCCACTGTATCATTCTTTCTTTCTTTCTTTCTTTCTTTCATTCTTTCTTTCTTTCTCTCTCTCTCTCTCTCTCTCCCCCTCTCTCTCTCTCTCTCGCTTCTTTCAACATTCCACTACACATGACTGAGCAACTACAAACAAATGCAATCTGTTGTACATTGTAGGGTATGTACTTACACATTTATTTTCGACATAAAACATGTAATGATAACATTTTTATATTACAATAATTGCCTCTTGACTGCTTACTCAATACACCGTGCTACAATACTAGTACACCTTTTTTCCATTCTTAGATTTTGATTTCACTCCGCAATGAAATTTAAGTTCTTCCCCCAGTTTAAACCCTGCTATATTTAAAGAGAAATCTGCTATGAATCAATTGTTCAAATACGTTTCATCAATAAACTACTTGCCTTTCAGTGTGAATGGGTAGGCCTACTTGGGCTGTACATAGGAGAAGATCACCCCCCCCCCCCCCCTCCTTCGTGCCACGGGTAATTTCTGCTAGTAATAATAATAACTGCAAAGTAGTTTTTTTTTATCTAGAACCATGTTAAGACATAAACAATAATGTGTCGAAAATGATCCTCGGTAGTGTATTAATCAGAATGTAGCGGTATACTAATGTCTCATGGTGGCATTTTCCACCTTGTTTTCACCCTTTGTAAGTGCCCTCCCCCCCCCCCACCAGTGCCCCTTTTAGTTGGTGCCCCCCCCCCCCCACTTTGAAAGACGCTCCCCCGCCCCTGCTATGTACATTCAACTTCCCATGTATATAGTGTTTTATTCTGTTTTTTCTATCTTTTTTTTCTTATTTTATAAATTTTTGCGGCTGTTGACTGTTGTTATTAACCTGGGCCCGTTTCATGACGCCAGCTCCATGACAGTCATATCTTTGTCGGCGCCTCACCGGAGATGTCCGCTTGCCGACAAACTGTTTCACAAAGCAATGACAGACAAGCTATCGATACCGCAAGTTCAAGAAAATAGTCTTTCTCATGATCCTCTCGGCTTATTCCAGAAAATTTAAATTACGTTTTGGGGCTTAAATGGTTGTTTATGATTGAAACATGCATGAATTTCCCATTAAAATGTTTTACAAATTTAGTAGACCAATTATACCGCATCTTTTCCGCTTTTAGTGTTTTTAGAAAAATTGAATAAGAAAATCGCAGTATTCATGTTTTTCCTACCGGTAAATTGAACGTTGGTTGAAGGACACCATAATGTCATAGTTTAGCGATAAGAACTCATTTTAATAAATTGACATTGAGTTTTTACAAGAATATTACTCCAAATAGCTTCTTATTGGAATAATCAATCAAATTTTATTATTAAAGTAATTAATAGAATATTTGTTATGATTATTTCGATAAGCATATTTATACTAAAGTTGTAACTAATAGTAATTTCTATTACGTTCATGAAACGTAAGATGGGTATGGAAGTAAAAGACTATTATGCTATGGAGAACGATGTGTGGCAACTTTCAAACTGATAATATTTATCTCGCTATATTTATAAAATTGTGATTTCATTCGTTTCGTACCCCCGAGGGAGGTGCATCCATCAATATCATTCCCGCAATTTGGTTTAATCTTTTCAAAATATATTTTCCCCTGAAATGTAGATTGATAGAGAGGAGAGAGAGAGAGAGAGAGAGGGGGGGGGGGGTAGGCCTAATATATGACATTGACAACCATGTCCGTGATTTTATCATTCGCTTCAAATAAATATTTGCTGGTAATATAATATGAACAATGCATTCTCTCCTCTCTCCGCCCACCCCTCCTGTTTTTCACTTTCACTCACTCTCTCTCTCTCTCTCTCTCTCCCTCCCTCTCTCTGTCCCTTTCTCCCTTCTCCTTTTGCTCTCCGGGCCGGAAGGGGTTCACTAATACCTGTTTAAGTGAGAAAAATTATGAGATTGTGATTAGTCAAAAAAACAAAGTTTGGTTGTTAGTGAACCCCGTCTGGCTCATCTGCCCCATTCTCATTCTCTCAATTACTATTTAGTATAAATCTGACACTCATAATCACTTGCAAGCAGGTACGAGTTTACATAATGCCTCAAGTAAGTCTGATATGTCATCTTTTCGTATTTTATTCATTTCTGTTCTTTTTTGTTCTTCAATTCCCAAGTCTCTTTCTCGGCCAATAATCTTTCTTCTTCGATGAAGCGCTTTCATGTCTCTTCAGCCAACATCTCCTTTTCAATTGCCATGCGTTCCTTCTCAATCGACACACGCTCTCTCTTCATTAGAAAACGCTCCTCTTCTTTCGACAGCCTTTCTCTTTCAACGGCCAAACGGTTCTTTTCTTCGGCAAGTCGTTCTTTACTTACCTGAAATAAATAAGTGAAACAGTATAAATGTGATAAAGAGACGGTGAAGAGAGGAAGAGAGAGAGAGGGGAGACTCGAGAACCTGAACTTAGAGGGAGGGAGAGAGAGAGAGAGAGAGAGGGGGGGGGGGGGGGAGGGGGGAGTAAGCTGAAAGAGAAGAATAAGAGGATGCCGTTGGGTGGACAGAGATGTATGAAAGACTGAGAAAAGCTAAGAGCTGTCAAAAGGAATGGAGAAGATAAACAGAGAGGGGAATATATGAGGGGAAGAGAAGCAGAGAGAGACAGACTGTACTGAATGTTTAAATGATACTAATCATGCCCCACCCTCGTAACTGATCAAAAAAATATATTTAAAAGTGATTTTTGGAAAAAGGTTTAGATCGAACCTTAACTAGTGCGAGTAAACGATGAGCTAAGAATTAATATTATTAACTTGAAACTACACCTTTTGCATCTCATAGAATCGCCACTAATGAACTGTGGAGGCGCTTTCCAACGAATAAAAAAGAGAAGACAACTCGAGAGCAGCGACAACTCTCTTGTCGGCGAGCTTGTCGCTCATCCTGGCAAAGACGGTGTTGTGAAACACCTCGCGGACAAGTAGAGGGATAGCGCATGATTTTCGCCGTGCTGGAGTTATGACGCTTTCGTGAAACGGCCCCCTGAGTATTATGTTGAAATAAATTATAAACTTGAAACTTGACAAAACATTTTTTTCCTTTCTTATTTTCTACTGAAAAGTAGCGTAGCAGTTGGTTAGGGCTGAATTGATTGCTATTCTTCTAGCCCTCGAATGGGTGGAAAGTATGGACATTTACACGGGTGTTGTTATATTTTAGTGATTCACTTAGTGCTCTTTTATCCATACAAAACCAAAATAATGAACCAACTATAATGAAATTCTAACGATTAGTACGAGGCTTAAGTACAAAGGAATAGATATATATTTGGAATGGATCCCAGGACACTGCGGAATCACGGGCAATGAAATAGTAGACTCGTGCGCAAAAGCTGCTCTATCCAAAAATATTGAAATAGGGGCCTATATAACAAAATAACACTTTCAGAAATAAAACAACTTATAGTTCAGAGTTCCAAAGTACTCTGGCAAGAAAGATGGAATCAATCAAATTCCAGTTTAAAAGAGCTGCAGTCATCAGTTACATCCACTTACACTTGTAACCTAGGTAGACAACAAGAAATTATACTCCATCGTCTTCGAGTTGGAGTGATAGGTCTCAACCATGATCTATTAAGACTAGGTATTCATCCAACTGGTTTCTGTGACAGATGTCAACAGGTTGAAACTGTCGGCCATTACCTTATAGATTGCCCAAAATATATTATCGAGAGAGCGATGCTCCTGTCTGAACTGAATGAAACCAATGAAAGAAAAATAATTGAGTATTTGAAAAGTAGTGATCCCCAAATACAAAGGGCTATTACACGTTTCGTTCTGCGAACGAAGCGTTTTTCGGGGAAGGTAGGCTTTAACCCTCCTTTCTCAGTAAAGAAGAACTAGGCACTACATGAACCAGGCAAGGAAGCGGACGGGGTATACGGCTATGGTCTATTTTGCCCGCTCTCTTTTGTTGTCGTGTACATAGTGAGGAATACTAGTATTTTGTATTTATGTAGGTCTGAGTTTCAATGCTAAATGTATTTTCTTCCTTTGTGTATATTATAAAAGTTATGTCTTAATGTATAAATGATGCACGCACACAATTATGTGCATTTAGAAGCCCCATTTTCTACTAACTTAGCCCACAAGTGTTTTCATCTCATTACTTGATAATTATCCAAAATACATGTTCAACCCATCAGTAAGCGCAGGTACAACAGCGCCCCTATGTCTATGCATGAGTTATCTAGGCATGTCCGAAAAAACGGCGCAAAGTACCGCTCCGTATCGGTAAGATTGCATCTATGAAAGGGCTAGGCAAGCGCTAGTTGGAACTGAGCTGAAGCATGTGGAGTTTTGTTATTTTCTTATTAAGCTTTAAATACAGATGCATATACAGTATTAAATGTTTACTTGATTCTAAATGTATATTAAAAGAGAGTAGGAGTCAGAAATACTGAATTTGAATTACATGCATAACGTCATTGGCAACAATAGTCAAATTTGACTGATTGCCGATACCATACAACGAAAGAAGAAGAAGAAGAAGAAGCTTCAAGTTCAGACTCTGACAACGCTAGTATTGTTTATCGTACTCCTAGACAAGCACTGGATAGATCTAGGCCTACTGATTATAAGCTATTTATAGCACCCATAGACAGGAAGAAGAATTTGAAAAACCTCTAACCCACTGAAAATTTCGAAAGTTATTAGAGAAGCATGCAACAATCAACCGGTAGAATTGGTAAAACCTATTAGTTCAGGACTATTGGTAGTATTGGTAAAATGTATGAATGTCAAACAAAAGAGGGCGATATTACAGATCCAATTAATAGACAACATACCTGTTAAGGTTACTGAAAGTAGGATAGGGATCAAGGGAGTCATATACGGAGTCCCTCTTGAAATTACAGAAGAAGAGTTACTGCAAGAACTAAAATTCCAGAATGTTACAGCAGTTAGGAGAATCACGAAAAAAGACAAGAGGAATATTGGCCAGGTAGAGGAAGTTGGTGAAGGTCAATCGACCTACATACCCATGAGAAGTGTAATACTGACATTCAATAGGAAAGACCTTCCTGACAATGTACATTTATGTTTTCAGATCTTCCCGTTAAGCTGTATGTCCCCCAAATCAAGAGATGTTTTAAGTGTCAACGATATGGGCACACGGCCGACATATGCAAATCAAAATGAGATGCGTTAGATGCGGTGAGCACCACACTTTTGCAGAATGCCCAAATAAAGAATCACCCAAATGTCCCAATTGCCGGGAGGGACCACTCTGGTGCGTTTCAAGGTTGCGAAAAGCGGTTAATCAGGGCAAAACAAGTTCAGGAGATTAAAATCACTCAAAAAATGACATATGCAGAGGCGTCTCAAATTTGGATGACACAGCAAAGTAAAAAACCGGTAACTGAAGATTCTAGAGCAAAACAACCCAACCCAAAACCTAAGATACAAAATACTAGCCAAATACCTAGTCAAAGTTCGCAAGGAAAACACCCCCAACACACTGAAGTCGATATGGCATCTGATCAAAATACAGAACCTACCACCTCAAGGGATCTCCCAGATCTTCCTCAGGCGACTAATATCCCAACCCAACCAATCAGAAACAAAGCAGTAATAAACAAGAGACCCAAATTTCATTTCCTTTCTTTAGCTAATGACGAACAAATTTTGGAATTTATATTTGAACTTATCCAGTCATTCACAGGGAAAACCCCGTAAGCAATCAAGGTCATCGTTATGCCAGCTTTTGAGCGATTTCAACAAAAATGTCGAATAGTACAAGAAGATGGCCTCTAACCTTGCCATGATGACCCTTTTTTCCATACTCCAATGGAACGCCCAGGGGCTATTAGGGCACGGCCAAGAGCTTTCTTATCACCTGAATCAAATTGAAAAATATGATTTACTATGTATCCAGGAAACTTGGTTTCATGACTATAGTTCTTTTATAATCCCCGAATATACTTGTGTCTCAAAAAATAGAGATGGACAACGCAGAGGGGGATGTGCCATTTATATACATCAAGGGGTACCTTATGAAGGCCCTTTTGACAATCCAAGTTTAGAAGTACAACAAGTTAATGTTTATGCAGGCAACGAAAAAATATCTATTATCAATTTTTACAATCCATGTAAGAAATTAAATGAATTTATTTTAAAAGAATTATTAAAGTTTGTATAAATGAGAGAGATAAGATAATAATCACAGGGGACTTTAATGCACATAGTCCATTGTGGGGAAGCGAGAAAGTGGACAGTAATGGCCACGCAGTGGAACAATTTTAAATAAATATAATCTGGTTGTGTTAAATGATAAAACAGGTACAAGGATGGACCCTTACTCTGGTAAACTTTCACATTTAGACTTAACTATCTCCTCACCAATCTTGGCAGGTAAGGGCTTCATGGAAAGTTTTGAATAATTCCTTTGGTAGTGATCATTTTCCCATACATATTGAAATTCAACCAGGAAAGAAAGACGCACCATATAAAAATATTAATGTGAAAAATATAGATGAGGAACGATTTTCTTTTAAGAATTTTAATTGGGCCAAGTTCGCATCTAAATGCAAAGATATCCTGGATGAAAGTTCAATCCTTACACAGGCAGATGTTAGTAAATCTTATGAATCATTTATTAACTACTTGAAAATATGTATTAGGGAAGTGATTCCAAAAAAAAGAAATATAGAAAGGAATCCAGTTCCATGGTGGAACAAAGAATGTTCTCATAAAATAAATGAAAGAAATAGACTCAGTAACAAATTGAAAAGAGAATTCACTTTTGAAGCAATAGATGAGTTTAAGAAGAAGAAAGCGGAAGCTCAGCGAGTCCTCCGTCTAGCGGAAAGGGAATACTGGCAGGCTTTTTGCAAAAGACTTGACAGGTATATGCCGGAGTCAAAAATTTGGGCTTGTATAAAACGCTTAAATGGAGTATCAACAAAGGAATCTAAAAATATGTCTATATTGGTTGAAAACGGACAGGACATTATATCAACCCAAGAGAAAACAGAAGCCCTGGGTAAATTTTTCCAATCTTTGGGACTGAGAAATAAAGAAGCAACCCTTAAAACAACCTGACAAGAACGGAAAATTGTCCTTTCTTAAGAGACCATGTGATTAACGAAAATTTTTCGATGTATGAACTCGAAAAGGCTGTTAAAACCTCCAAACGCACCACGGTGCCAGGAAAGGACAATATTCCATATATTGTCTATGGAAATATGCCCGAGAGAGCTAAAAACATTATGTTACAAATTATTAATGAAATATGGGAAACTGGAAATATTCCACGTCCTCTAAAACATTCTATATTGGTTCCAATTCTTAAAACTGGTAAGGATTCTAAAAATTTAACTTCTTACAGACCGATATCTCTCCTGTCATGTTTTGCAAAAATTATTGAGCGTATGATCAATGACAGATTACAATGGTACATAGAAAAGAATAATTTATTGCCTAATTTCTTGAGTGGGTTTAGAAAAGGGCGTAGTTCCACTGACAATATTGTTCTCCTGGAGAATGACATTCAAAAGAGTATTAATTGTTGTGAGCATACGTTGGTAGTGTTTTTGGATGTTGAAAAGGCCTATGATAGCCTGTGGGTCGAAGGAATTTTATTTAAACTATTTCATTGTGGTATACAAGGAAGGATGTACAATTATTTACGTGAATACCTAACAGAACGTACTTTTCAAGTAAGAATCTTAGATACAGAATCAAGCACATACAAAATGCATAACGGTTTACCTCAAGGTAGTGTTTTGAGCCCCCTCCTCTATAATGTGATGATGAGGGACATTCCAACAGACCCAGACGTAACAATATCTATGTATGCAGACGACTGTGCAGTATGGACGTCTGGTAAACATGTTGATATAATTGGACTGAAAATCCAATCTTATTTGGATAGATTATCCTCTTGGTTTAAAGACTGGGGTTTTAAACTCTCAAATGAGAAAACTGTACCTGTATTATTCACGAAAAGTTCAAACATTCCTCAACCAGTATTGAACTTGGAAGGGAATGTTTTAACATATAAACCGTCTCACCGTTTTTTAGGAATTTTATTTGATAGCAAATTGACATGGCACTCTCATATAGAAAATGTAGCTACAAGATGTAAACGAAAACTAAACATATTACGTAGTTTGACAGGAACAAAATGGGGAAGTTCATCAAAATCCCTTCTAATTGTTTATCGAGCACTTATTAGATCTCTTCTGGACTACGGTTGCCAAGCATATGATAGTGCAGCTGAAACTACCAAAAAGATCTTAGATTCTGTGCAATATCAAGCTCTTAGGATATGTGCGGGGTGTCTCCCGTTAACCTCTTTGAGTTCTTTACAGGTTGAAATGGGGGAACTACCTCTAGACCTAAGAAGACAATTGTTATCTAGCAAGTACAGACAAAGTATTGAGAGAAATATTAATCACCCACTGGTAAGTCATATAGAACCATGCTGGCAATTTGAATACCTAAAAGGCAAATGTGTTTGTAAACCTTTTGGATACAGGTTACAGAGTAAGATGGGACAAGAAATTATCGAAAAACTTAGTCCTTCTGTTTCCCCCCCCCCCCATGGTTATTCTGTCCACCAATCATATCTACTGAATTAAACTTACAATTAAAGAAAACAGACCATCCCATGCAATTACAACAACAGAGCCTTGAATTAATACACACCAAATGGATAAGTCAATTGCACATATACACTGACGGATCCAAATCACCTGATAAAGGAGTAAGTTCATCTGCCTTTTATGTACCATACTTTTCAATACATCGAGGGAAGAGATTGACTAATTTCACTTCGTCTTACAGGGCTGAATTGATTGCTATTCTTCTAGCCCTCGAATGGGTAGAAAATATGGACATTTACACGGGTGTTGTTATATTTAGTGATTCACTTAGTGCTCTTTTATCCATACAAAACCAAAATAATGAACCAACTATTAATGAAATTCTAACGATTAGTACGAGGCTTAAGTACAAAGGAATAGATATATATTTGGAATGGATCCCAGGACACTGCGGAATCATGGGCAATGAAATAGTAGACTCGTGCGCAAAAGCTGCTCTATCCAAAAATATTGAAATATATAACAAAATAACACTTTCAGAAATAAAACAACTTATAGTTCAGAGTTCCAAAGTACTCTGGCAAGAAAGATGGAATCAATCAAATTCCAGTTTAAAAGAGCTGCAGTCATCAATTACATCCACTTACACTTGTAACCTAGGTAGACAACAAGAAATTATACTCCATCGTCTTCGAGTTGGAGTGATAGGTCTCAACCATGATCTATTAAGACTAGGTATTCATCCAACTGGTTTCTGTGACAGATGTCAACAGGTTGAAACTGTCGGCCATTACCTTATAGATTGCCCAAAATATATTATCGAGAGAGCGATGCTCCTGTCTGAACTGAATGAAACCAATGAAAGAAAAATAATTGAGTATTTGAAAAGTAGTGATCCCCAAATACAAAGGGCTATTACACGTTTCGTTCTGCGAACGAAGCGTTTTTCGGGGAAGGTAGGCTTTAACCCTCCTTTCTCAGTAAAGAAGAACTAGGCACTACATGAACATGGCAGGCAGGGAGGCGGACGGGGTATACGGCTTCTCACTGTGCTTCCTGTATTTTCTCTGGTGGACGGGGGAGCGTCCCTTCGTTGCTGTAATGTGAATATAATTTTTTATGTGGAACAGGAGCCACATGCATTTTCACCTGTTCTGCTTATTTTGCATAATGACGGTGAGGGGTGTTCTTTTGTCTGCCGGAGCGGTTGTGGGGTGCGGTGGGGGGCTGTGTATTTTGTCCGCTCTCTTTTGTTGTCGTGTTCGTAGTGAGGGATACTAGTATTTTGTATTTTATGTAGGTCTGAGTTTCAATGCTAAATGTATTTTCTTCCTTTGTGTATATTATAAAAGTTATGTCTTAATGTATAAATGATGCACGCACACAATTATGTGCATTTAGAAGCTCCATTTTCTACTAACTTAGCCCACAAGTGTTTTCATCTCATTAATTGATAATTATCCAAAATACATGTTCAACCCATCAGTAAGCACAGGTACAACAGCGCCCCTATGTCTATGCATGAGTTACCTAGGCATGTCCGAAAAAACGGCGCAAAGTACCGCTCCGTATCGGTAAGATTGCATCTATGAAAGGGCTAGGCAAGCGCTCGTTGGAACTGAGCTGAAGCATGTCGTGTTTTGTTATTTTCTTATTAAGCTTTAAATACAGATTAAATACAGTATTAAATGTTAACTTGACTCTAAATGTAAATTAAAAGAGAGAAGGAGTCAGAAATACTGAATTTGAATTACATAACGTCATTGGCAACAATAGTCAAATTTGACTGATTGCCGATACCATACAACGAAAGAAGAAGAAGAAGAAGAAGCTGAGACATAGAATTCCTAGGCCTAATCTGAAAATTTCTTTGTTAAAACTGCTTTGCTTCGGTTTTGCATCAGTAAAATATAGCGTATGAAGTAAGTATTGTTGGTGGCTATGTTGAAATAATTTTAGTATTTTATTGTCCATGATTATTTATAGCACTTGTCTTTTGTTTGTGTGGATCCGGTCGCGTCGCTGGAAAGCAGTGAGTGAGTTCACATGATTACAGCACTCAGCAGCGTGCCTGTCTCTCCGTGGAGCTTAGGCGATGGCAGTGCAGATCTTTCGGCGCGCCCGTTCGGGGGAAACTCAGAATTCGGTAGTCTCCCGTTCCGATTACTAGCAGCGCACCCTCCCGGCATGCCCGGGGTCGAATCCCGCTCTTTCTTGCTGATAATTTTTTTAGTTATGAATCGATAACGATAGCGTTTATTCCGTTATAAATAACTGAATTTCAACAATGAAAACCAAGAAACTTGGGCAATCTAGGTTTTAGCGGTCTAAATTATTTTAGGTTGCTAACTAGGGTTAGGGTTAGGGTTAGGGTTAGGGCATAGATGAGCTGAAGTTAGCAACCTAAAATAAGTTTAGACCGCTAAAACCCAGGATCGCCGAAACTTGACTAGGGCTAGGCTAATTAAGCCTGAGTCATATCGAATATTTCATAATCCGGGATTCGACGGCTTTGATTCGATCGAATACCGGTGCATCGATAAATGGGCGGTGAAAACAGAGTTGCACACAGTTGCATGCACCGGTGACCGGTCCGCTGGCATCGCGGGCATATGTATGGGCTCTCACTTACTCTGGTTTGAACTCAAGCTTCGCACTGACTGAGTATTCGCTGCTTGCTTTACTACACAACCTCTATACGTATCCGACTAGGCCTACTTCCGGGTCATGTGATTATATGGCTGTCAGCGACTCGCTACTGACGTGCAACTTTCATGCTTCAAATGATCAGATTCGTGTACCAGACGAGGGATTTGGGGTAAGAAATTTATTCAAGCCTATTATATTACCGTTGTTCTCCTTCTGAGTTGTTTATTTTAATAAAATAGTGAATTATTATTGGAAAATGAAAAATTCGTTTCTAGTCCTTAGTCCCTGGTACAGAGTGAGAGACGAACTTCAGTCTATGTAAGGAGGTGTAGTGAAGCAAGACGTAGTCCAGTGGAACACCCGACGAACAGAGACTGAAGCTTTCGGTCTAGCCAAAATATCACTCTCTAGTGTCGCACGAATCGATGCTCATTGTCGACACACCCGACAATGATTCAAATTCAAAGAATTAATAATCTTTGTCTTTGGAGAGCTGAATGGAACACGTTTGTTTGATGCAAAAAAAAAAAAAATTACGAAATAAACTTTTCGTCGCTCAGCTCATGACTCGACTCGACTTCATTCAGCTTCAGATATAGATCATTCAGAAGTAATTGCCAATTTGATGAGAGTGTGATATTAGTTATTGCAAATTAAGTAGGAACACTCGTACTCATGCCCGTATTTATCATGTTCAATTATACAATTGTCAAATTGACAATGCAGAGAGAGTGCAAGAAATTTATCGTAAACTTCAGTTCGTAACGACAAAACGATTTTTCCATAGAGAAAGCACAGGTAAAGCGCGACGTCCTCCGTGAGCGAATTAGCGAAAGTTAGCCAACAGTTTGAACTTTGAAGTCGCCTTCACGTTCTCTGCTAGTATATATGCTGTACGTTACGGAGTTTCTTTTTTTATTTGCTTTTTTCATGGTGGCTACGGTAGTCAAAAATCTGGCGGACTACATATCGATGCACCGGATTTGCCAAAACGAATTCGGGATTCGATGTCTTTGATCGAACTCCGGCTAACCAATCGATTCGACTCAGGCTTACTAATTATATTTATTATTCACTTGTTCAGGCGGATTTAATGGTGGCTGGGCATAATAAATAACAACTTTGGTCAGTTTTTTAATTAGAATGATGTTCCTCAATACTACAATAGGACCATTAACTCCAGGGAGCTCCAACACGCAGCGTTGGAGCTCCAGGTACAAATATCCAAAATCGACCTCGCCCATTTTATGACTAATCGCATCGCTTAATTTCGGCAGGTAATATAGAAATGTGTACTTACACTTCAACTTCAAGAGAATTACTGTCTAGCAGGCTCTTTGATTTTACGATTTAACGATTGTTTCGATGAAAAATATGGAATTTCCTCGCCGAGTCGATCTTTTCCCCGTACTGTACCATCGATTCAAATGACTCGATCGCACTGTGTGATCGAGTCAGCGACGGTATATGGTACATTACACACAATGCGATTGAGTCATTTGAATCGACGGTACAGTACAGGGAAAAGATCGGCTCGGCAAGGAAGTTCCATTTTTTTCATCGAAACAATCGTTAAATCGTAAAATCAAAGAGCCTGCTAGATAGTTACAGTAATTCTCTTGAAGTTGAAGTGTAAGTACACATTTCTATATTACCTGCCGAAATTAAGCGATGCGATTAGCCATAAAATGGGCGAGGTCGATTTTGGATATTTGTACCTGGAGTTATACTCTGTTATAGGACCATGAGACTTGAGAGCCATTTTAGTATCGCAATGAAAATAGACTCTAAATCTTATTTTCGGGAAACGGGTATCTATTTTGACCCGGGACTCGAAGCTCTAGGGCGGGACTCGAAACGCGGCCCAGGTCTTGAATTAATAATTTTGTTAAACCTGAGAGTAATTCTAAGTTTGTAATGTTTCCTGATTTCGTTCCTGTTCGAACAATGAGAAATGAATTTGTAAATATACCTTTCACGTAGTACCTGGTTTTTAATAGTACTAGCCTAATTATTAGTAGGGTGGCTGCTGCCGCGGGGTTCGTGGTCAGCCACTCGTGATCATTTAAAAAAAAAAATATATATATATTTATCAAAAACACTTTTTTTCCAATTGTATTGTGCCATACGTATATAAAAAAAAAAGGGGAAAAAAATCAACGATTTTTTTTGTAACAAATTTGGATCGATCCAGTTAGGTTTTACCTGGTGGCAAAAGCATTTTTTCTTTTTCGCGGTTTCCCTCCAAGAACTTCCTTATAAAGTCAAGTCATGTGATCATGGTGTAATATTCGTGTCTTCGGGTTAGCTGTAGATTTTCCTACTTAGTCTCAGAAACTAGACTGTTTTATTTTTTACAGTGCGTGCGTAATTTGCGCGAGCGGGCGCGTGATATACATGTACTAAAATTATGCAGGGGAAAGGTGCGTATTATTATTATTAATTTCAGTCTCGGAACATGGGACGACAAGAAAAACTCCAAGCGGCGCGACAACATTACTGGCACTAGTCCATGGGCACTAATCCTGTCTACGTTTGTTCCGTGCGAACGCTAACTGTGTAAATAAACTTTAGGGTCTGCAAGGCAAATTTGGTGAGACTAATAGTAACCAATTCGGCGTGATCGTGATGACGTAATGTTTTGATGGGAGATTTGACAATTGGATTGTGGGATTGATATCGGGGATTGCGCGGTGACATGTTTTGCATTGCTCTTTGCATAGGGAAGTGGACTGAAAAAGTTGCTTTTAAAAGTTGGATTATTTCAAATGTGAGTTTTCTGCAGTAGCAACTTTCAGGGTTTACATGTATTTTGTATTTTCATTAGTCACACATATTGGCTAATTCTAGCCTCGTTTGAGCAATTAAACAGAAAATAGAATTTGGCATCAGCCACCCTATTTTTAGTCCCAGCATAGAGTACCGAAGTGTGACGTCATCAAATTTTGATTTTTGTATTTCAGTATTTTTATGACCATATTTAGGTAGAGCATGATGGAAAACGTTCACACATCAAATTTGAGATGAATCAGTTCATGGTGGCCCAAGGTATGGCTATATAAATATCTAATTAGCCCCATTGAAGTCAGTGTAAATTGGCCTGGTTCTTAACAGTTTAGAACCAGGCCAATTTAACACTGACTTCAATGGGGCTAAGGAGGTATTCATGCGGCCATATCTTGGGGCCCAATGAGCCAATTGCCATAAAATTTGGGATCTGGATGTTTTTCACCATGTTCCTTTGAGATATGGTATAAAAAATGTCAAAATGAAAAAATAGCTTTTTGTGACGTCATCACTTCGGTACTCTATAGTACAGGGATCCCATATTTGGATGAAAAGTAGGTCTAGGTAGAAAACAATACTAAAATAGGACTCTTCACTGATAGCTTTTATGTCAAACTGAAATTTCTAAGATTTAGGCATGTTTGTCAGCCTCTATGCCTAGCTCTAGACACTCTTCTTTATTCTACAGGGGATTCTACTAATGATATATCAATCTTTCTGCAGACCAGGTCCCAACAAGGTTAATGCCACAGGAAGTTCAGTTACGGTATTAACAGGATGACAGAAAATGGAAGACGCAGTGGTGGAGGAGATGGAGCGGGACATGAGTCGGACATCAATGAGAGACGTGAACTAAGAAGAGATTACAGAGAACTGATTGCTGAAACAAACAGTAAGCACTATGTCTAAATAGAGTGTCTAAAAACGGGCTCATTTATCTTCAATAAAATTTTATAGGTAATGTTGTTTTAGTGTAATCTAAAAGTTGTGTGAGCATCACAAAGATTTAATGGAAAATGCAACAGTGAATCCAATCCTTGCTTTAATTCTAGGCATTGTTAGATCTGGTAGAGATTACGTTATCATGACATGCTACATGTACTATTTAATTTTTTAATGCATACTGAGATTCTTTTTATATTGAAGGAATGAAGATGCTCGTTAGGATATGTGTTCCAGATCAAATATTTACTTTTTCAATTAAAAGGCATTTAATTGAAATAAGTCTGACTTTTATTTGATAGAACAGTGGACAATTGATAAATTCAAGGCTTGAAGCAGTTTAACATGAAATCTAGATTAGACTGGAGCTCCCTGATCCCTGATCAGGGTCCCTAATCTCTGATCAGGGTCCCTAATCTAGCATTTCTTGAATGGCACAAGAAAAAAGAAATGATTATTAATAGGACTGAAGTGTGCATTACAAAAGCTTCACTTGATATTCCATTTCCAGTTTTACATGTAGAATTTTGTCCTTATCACTAAATTTCTATTATAATTACTTGTTTATATGATAGCTTGATAAATGGAATGTCAAAAGTATGTGAAACTTTATTATTCTCTCAATCTCCTCTGATTTGATCTTTTACAGGAGAAAGCTCTGAACTAGTCAGACCTGAATCTGATGGATTAAGTGGTCTTCTTGACAGAGGTGATGAGCTCTTTGGTCATGGTGAGTATTAACCCCTAAGGTGACAAGTATCATAGATCCAATTTTTGTAGACAAGTTTACCATCCTGTATCCTTTTTTTTGCATTGTTCATCATGATATAGACATTTCTCCATGATCTCGAACTTCACAATCCATGATTCTGTCTTGAATGTTATTCGGAATGGCAAGCTCTTCTTTATCCAAAATCGTTCTATTCATTATTAAACTTATTGCTGTTTTACAAGCATCTGCTGCACTGCATTGTGTTAAATTCCTTAGATTGAGGATACTGGTAATCTCCAACATAACATAGAGTAATTGTTTGTTTTGTCCCATCCATATACTGCAAAAATTGTTCTTAAAAAGTCCCATTGTGAAAAAGCTGAAAGGTCAGATGTGTTCAGGCTTTCCATGGTTGTGAAGGCCTAAAGAGAAAGTCGAGTTCTGATCATGCAATTGCATTGTGAAAGAAACTTTCTCATAGCAATCGGGAAAGGTTGATCAGTCCACAATGAATTGGTGTATACTGTGAGGTTTTGGAATCATCAAAATGATGAGAAATTGACCCAAATCTCACTGAAAAGTACATGCATTGCACACAGAAATGGGTATATGGGACTGCACACAAATGTTGGATAAATGTTTGGCCTGAACACTCCAGCTATTTCTCGTCATATTTCGAATATGAGGGCATTTGAAGCGAATGAGAAAGCTCACAGGTATATTTCACCTTTACCGGACCTCAACCTTCTCTTTAAAGGTAATGTTTAGTTTTGATATATATATATAAACCCTCAAAATCTTTTCATCAGAATTATTGTATTTTTGTTGATAAATAGCAAGATACTAGCAGTAGAAAGATGTGAAGATTTCATGTCCTAAAGTGGCATATTAAACAAATGAGAGGCAAACAGTAATTCAGGTGCCGGGTCAGGGATGTAAACTCCCAGCAATTTCTGTACACGCGTTCAAAACCTACGCACAGTGACACACATGCCATCTCTGTGTGAAGCCTCGAGATTGTTGTGCAGGGAGCCGTCGGGGTGGAAAGCTCCTAGGGTAGGGTAGTATATTGCTGTCATCTAGCGTTCCTTACATATATTTACCGTAAAATGCACCGGAAATCATTGATGGAATACCAAATGATTTCGTACAAACATCTTTTGATACATGGAAAACAACATGAGACTGTAATTAACACTTTCTTTCCAATTTCCTTTTTGCTACCAAAACTGTACATGTGGTGATGGTACAGCAGTCCGGCTTTCAACCCGTATATTCCTGTCACTGGTCTTAACGATTTAAAGGAGAATTAACCTCAAAATATAAATGTGCTCTTATTCAAAGATGTAATCTATTCCTTCTTGTTGCCCTACGTAGTTTTGCAGTAAAATATACGAGATGGGTATAAATCAGGATTTTCTCAGCAAGATTTATCGTCTGCTCGCGATACCAGGGGGCTGCCATTTTCTTGATGTGAACATAAAGATATTTTTAATCCGAATGCAAAATTGTCTTTCTTCCTGATACAAAATTCCATTTGAGATTTAAAATATTTAACAGATATATACATATATTCTAAAAACGAAAATGTGTTTATATTTCTTTGAAAATTACGATTTTACTAAATATCAATCTATTTTCTTGATACTATGACGTACGTGACGGAGCGAATTAATTCAAATTTATGGATGATGAAGTGATACAGGTCAATGATTAAGAATATATTACACATAAGTACATTTATATTCTAGTGTTAATTCTCCTTTAAGTTGGCAACTACAATTACTACCCAAATAAAAGTATGATACATGTACATGTATGTTAATAGTCCCGCTTGATTCTGTAGATGATTAGTCTTCTGACGTCTGTCCATATTCTGGGGAGCGTTTCATCAAGTGTTTTGTCAGTGATTTTTACTGACAACTTTGCTCTCAGCCAATCAGATGCGTGGATTTCAGTAGCTTATAACAGTTGTCGGTAAAAATCACTGACAAAACGCTTGATGAAACGCTCCCCTGTTCTTGTCCCAGTCATCAGATTAACTAACAGGGCCCCGACCTTAGAAGCAGCCTTAGATGCTCAGTTCTTGAGAGCAGCTGCAAGCATAGGATACCAGAAGGCCAAGAAACTCCATGTCGACAACAAGTTTGACCCAAAAGCCTTTGTGGAGAAGCTGGTAAGAAATTCATTTTATCTTGGGTAAAAAAATTTTAGCAGAGCTTGTTAACAAATTGAAATTTGAAAACATTTGAAAAACAAAAATATAAGCAAGGAAATTTTGGAATTTCAGTGTATGATTGCTTAAATCGTTTTTAAAATATTTAAAAAAATGATGTGTTGCCCTTCGGATTCCTGACGACGGCAGGGTATGTGAACTTTCGTTGCTATTTCTCATTTTCAGATTTTGGAATGCAAGATATTTTCTTATCGTAGGGATTAATTTAGCATAGTTTTGATTAAGTAGGGGTCTTACCGTAGTATGCTTTTATCAGTTTGAGATAATTCTTGTCATTTTGAGGGTCACTGAATAGACCTGTTTACTAATTTTATGCATACTTCTTGAACAAAAAGTTCTCTTGACGACTCAAAAGCTTGCCATAGGCTTGCCCGACATACATGTAGCAACAACTAATGTATGCAAAATGGATTCCATCCGTAGAGATGCCATTATGCATATCAGGTGCACTACTTGGTAACTAAGGATTCTGGAGAGAAACATGCATAAATTGAAATTTATTTAGTAAAGGAGGATTCCCCTCAGGCCCCTCTATCAAGTATGTAACTTGTAGATCAATTTAGACATTCTCTTGGTATGAATTCTTTGACAGATAACATTCATGAACTGTAGGATACTTGGTAGGGGGAACGATATTGAGATTGAGGAACCGCACTGGTCCAGTCTGGGCCGAGCTGCAGCACCGGCTTTCAGTAGTGCCAGTAGCTTTCAGTTCATGTAAGTTTGATAAGAATACAGTAAACAGCATTGACTATATGGAAAAAAAAAATCTGGAACCCTGTTTTATAGATGTCTTTTACATTTTCACTTGCAGTATAACATAACTTGCCTTTCTGTAAAGAAAGAAAAATAAAAAATTGAGAGGTAAAACCAGCCATATGCATCATATATTATTATCAGTCTCAAATGTACAAATAATGCTCATGCTACAAGAGGTAAAATTATATAGAAGTTGATGCATGAAGGGTTGCAAAATAAATCAATCTTGACTTTAATCGGAATTTTTCAAGCTAATGAAATTGGTGGTGGATACTGTATTTTGAGGGAGGGGCCCACTATTCAGAATATTTTCTGACAAGCAGAAAAAAAGAAAGAAAAAAAAAAGGCCATCAGCGTTTTGGGGTGTCATTATAACTAAAAAAATTATCTGACAAGCAAATTTAAACAAAAGGTCATCGGCGTTTTTCGTTGTCCTTTTAACTAAAAATATTCCCTGACGCAAGTATAAAAAAAAAATCATTAGCATTTTGGGGTGTCTTTTTTTTTGGGGGGGGGGGGGGGAGTGCAAGGGCCCCGCTATTACATTGTATTACTACACCACCATTGCCAGGTCCCCATTTAATACACCTTGGTCAACCCAGTTGAGAGCATAAAATAAAACACATTGTGACAGGATGTAAGAATGAGCAAGGATTAAACCCAGAACAAGAGCATCACCAATGTACCCCAGTGTTTCTACTCTTATCTCTCTGCTTTCACCCCTCTATGAAGGCTCGGCACCTTTGAACGAGAACAGCCTAGGAAACCAGGTGGTAGGAAGCAAAAAGACGCCAATGCTGAGGAGCAAACAGGCCCAGCAATCGTTCCCAAACAGGTAAGTCATGGCCTTATCAGAAAATATCTCTCTTGCTGTGTCGGTATTGCATATTTGTGACAAACCGATTGCATATCATCTGAGATGATAGCCAGAAGGCCATTAACTCTGTGTTCAAGTTGATGAGTTAATGCCCTTCTGGCTCTCAATAGATGATATGTGGTATTGGAACTATTGTGTCGTTATAAGTAAGCTACTCCTCATCCTGCTGATGTCCAGACTCTGTTTATGTTTTCCTCTCTCCTTTCAAAGCTCAAATCTAAGGACAAGGATAAGACTCCTACTGAGGTGACGTCGGAGGAAGTGGAGAGGTTGGTGGCCATCCTGCGCCAGGTATGCCCCAAGGAAGCCGGCATCTACGAGCCAATCTCCTACTTTGACTTGGTCATCAATCCTGAATCATTTAGCCAAACGGTGGAGAACATCTTCCATTTGTCCTTTGTACTGAAGGTATGTCCACTGAGTATATTACACAACTGTGATTCCACATTTGCTCCAGGCTTTGTTTCATCAAAGAAAAATGCTTAAAGGAGAATTAACCTCAAACAATAAAGACGATAGTGTTCAAAGGTGTTATTTATTCCTACTTGTTAGACTATATGGCTTCGCGTCAAAATATACGAGATCGATACGAATCAAGATTTTCTGAGCAAAATTTATCATCTGCTACCAATGTATGTATCGTCTGCTAGCAATACATGGGGGCTGCCATTTTTTTATGTGTACAAGAAGATTTTCTTAATCCAAATGCCCAATTGCCTTTTTCAAAATTAAAAACCCATTTGAGATTAAAAATATAGAATAGATATGTCAATTTATTTTTAAACTGAAGATTTCCTTATATATTTCTGTTGAAAATCGATATTCGCTTAATATAAATCTATTTTCTACATACTGTGACGCAATGGACGGAGCAAATTAATTCAAATTTTATGGATGCTTCTTCCCTGAGCATCTATAGCGGCAAACTATGCATTCACCTGCTTTCGGATAATGGGACTTGAAAAGTCAGAATGCATGCTGCATATATTATGTTCTGCTCTGTTTGGCAAACCCAAGAAAACAGATTTTTGTTAAGCAAAACCAGACAATTTAAAAGTATCATTATAAAGATTTAATTTTTATAAATCATGTAAACACCCACTTTATATTTTTCGTCACATATGGGATTTTAGGTAATGAAGAAAATCAATTTAGGTCTTGGATTCAAAATATCTTCCTGACCGGAACATTTCTCAATGGTTCATGTACAAATCCAAATCAGCAAGAAAATGGCAGCCCCCATGTAAATGAGTAGGAGACGATACCGGGTGTTGGAATATCTTTATTTATACCCTTTTCTAATATCTTATTAGAAAATGATTTAGGCCAATAAGTAGGAATATATTACACCTTTCAATATAAGTAAATTTGTACTCAGGGGTTAATTCTCCTTTAAAGGGGAGGTCGAGTTCTGGGAAAGGTGAAAAATAATTGTGAGCTTTCTCATTACTTTTATGTCAGTTTGGAAGAACATCATAGTAGAAATGTCACCTGAAAAGTATTTCTCAAAATGCCCACATATATTCGAAATACAGTCAACCTTGCTTAAGTCGACGTCGCATGTGTCGAATAGTCGCTCAAGTCGATGGAAATTAAAAGTCCCAATTTATCCTCATAGACTTACGTGTGTTAATCCTTTGTACAAGTCGATTTTTGTAGGTCGAATACTCGCCTATATCCATCAAATTCTCAGAGCAATACCATGAAAAAACATTAAATTTACACCGCACAAGTCGAACTAGACGGCAATGTGAAATCAATCATTGTCGAAACTGCCACACGCCGATTTTGTTTACAAAAATTCCCCGACTTGCTGGCATGATCTCCGCATCCTCTCTCGCACACTCTCTCGCGCTCTCATGTGGAGAACAATATGTCATGTGTTAGATGCTTCATTATGCATCGACCCTGATTATTGACTCTTGTTTCAATCTTTTTCTCTAGCATGGCTGTTGCTTGAATGATTTACATTTTCAATATGAAATATGCACAATAATTAGATTAAGAATTTCTCCTAGGCTTTTATATTGTTTATTTTTGTTTGTGTCCAATCCCCTTAATATTAGACGTTTATTCTAAATTCTTTTTTTTTTCCCTATACACACTATAGACAAAATTATTAGAAAATTGTGATTTTTAATGCAGTTTCATGAATCTCCATGACAAATTATGTGCCTTAACATGATTAAAGATGAAAAGAATTGAAAATAGTATACACATAAACCCTGCATTGCATGATGAAACATAAAGTGCTACTTTTTTCTTGTACCAATGGGAATGAAAAACATAATTTCATTCACAACACAATCAATTGTTCACACAACCAATCAAAAATGTTGGTAAAGCAAAAAGTCTGCATACTTTGCTGTTTGAATGAACAGATTTCTTCAAATATTTCTCGAGATATATCTCTGTCTTGCATGCACTCTGGAGGACACATTTGTCGACCGATTTCTTTCAGATTTTGTATGGAGGTCCATCACAGATTACTCTAGACCTCTACAGTCTTTGGTGATGCTGCCCCCAGTGTTTCTTCTTTTATAGGGTCAAAGGTCATATTTTAGTGGATATCTTGTGTGCGCTCTGCAGGTCACATTTCTTGACACTAATCTACACACATTGTTTTGGTGATGCTGCTACTAGTGTTGACAATAGTCCGGGCCACTGGCGGCAATCTCTACGCCATCCTTTTGTTTGAGGGAGGGGAGGGGGGAGGTTCTTCGTCCCTCCTTCGAATCGCTGCCAGTGCTGGGGGATACATTTGCATTGCGCGGCAATGGACATTTCAAGTTCAAAATATACGTCAGTCATTGATTTTGGCGTGAGATGAATTTTAGATTAAATTAACGTTTTTTTTCTTTCAATATTTCAAAAAGGGGGAAACTTGTTGATTTTTTAGGTTTATTTTTATATATTAAACACACATTACTCCACACTCAAAAAATCAGATATTGAAATTTGCACTATGGAGGCACTATTGGGGGCTGATTCCGCCCCCCCCCTAAGATCTCGGCCGTCCAAGGCGTGTTCCCCACGAAAATCGGCACGGAGGTCGCCGACCACGTAATCTACAAAACTGTATAGTCAATTTTTCCGAAAAATGTCATAACTCATTAATTATGCTAATTTATGCATAAAATCAATGGTTTGCTCTAATTAATTAAATAAAGCCCCAAATAAAGCGCAAATTTTTTGTATAGAGACTCTTTGTCAGATTCTGATCAAATGAACCCCCCAAAAAATTTTATTGTTTTTTTAAATTTCTTATGTATTTCTTTGTTTTTCGACTTTTTGTTTTTTATTGTTTTTTCGATGGAATTCGTCGGCGACACTATTTTAATCATAAACAACATAAAATTAATTGCTTTTAAACAGTAAAAGTAAAAATAATGAAACATTTATGAAACGAAATCACGTTTTTGAGCAATTTTGGGTCTGACATGCACTTACGAAATGTTGCGTAACTCCGGAACCGCACCCGCGGACGTCACAAATTTGGTCTGAAAAGTTGCTCAAGACTTGAAAGAAAAAAGTAGTGAAGCGGCGTGGTGACTGCTTTTCGCGATGCGAACATATTACGCCAAACGCTGAAATTTCATGACTTTTTTCTTTCACGTCTCGCGCACATTTTAAGACCCTATTTGTGAAAATCGGGCCTACGGTTGCGGAGATATAGCACATATTCATGACCAATGTCACAAAAAATGGCGGTTTCCAATAATTTTAAAATTAGCTTATTTGCATAATTAATCTAATTATGAATATGAAATTTCAATACACATATTCAAATTCACTTAGCTATCTTTTAGATTATATGACAAGCTACAAAAATGCCAAATTATTTGAATGTATTTTCTCCATAAATGGGGGGAAAACTTAAAAAATGAGAATTCCTTGAAAAAATTTGCATATTTGCATAATTAAATAAGAAAAACAATGTATATCATAAATTTGACTATGCATTCTTGCACAATACATGATGAGACACAAACACGCCAAGTTTGGTCGCAATCGGTCTATAAATGGCCGAGATCTGAGGGGGGGGGGGCCAAATTAGCCCCCCCGCGCTATGCAGTTTCAAAATAGCCCGGGCTACATGTATATAGGGTTAAGCTGTTAGCAGCATTTCACCTCCCATTAACATGAGGAAACTCGATCCTTAACCCTCTTCTCAATATCAACCATAATCCTAGCGCTAAACGAAATGCAGTGTTGGACCAATGAGACGTAGGACAATAGGGACTCCCATTCAGGGATGAGCTGAAGATATGTTGTTTTTTGTTGTTTTACCCTCAGGATGGCCATGCCAAGGTGTACTTGGACAATGATAATTTACCAGTTGTAGAACCCTGTGTGCCTTTCAATGAGGAACAAGGCATGGATCGGGTCCTCAAGAAACAAGTCCTAGTCTCCATTGACATGGACCAGTGGAAAGTAAGGATCTAATCTTTCAATCTGTCATTATATTTATTTGTGTGATTTTTTTTGTTGTAGTTTAATGGGAAACAGTTAAACTCAATGTTGATATGATATAGCTCTCTCTGAGTGAAGGTAGACATATCAGAGAAAAAATAAATATTAATATTCATATTTTACAAAGTGAGAGATTTTGCTCAAGGCAAGATCACTAAATGCCAATTGTTCTGGCCGCTTAACTGGAGGCTCCTAAACATAAGTCGGTCAGTTCCATGGCATGAAATACTGCAGTTGCAATGAAACACCTGAAATTTAGCTAGTGGGACCTCCCTGGCCTTTCCAGGCAGTTCAGTAAGCATCGAATATTGGAAACTCAGTTGATAAGAATGTTATAATTCTATTCATTTCCTTTCATTCACAAGCTGTTTTGAATTGTCATTTTCGCAAAATGAACATTTCCATCCTATCGAGGCCTGGATAAGTAAGGTTAGCACATACTTCTACAGATTTGTGTTTTTGTACAGATTGGCTGCCCCACAGCTACAGGAAACTGATCATCTTGCTGTGTTTTTTCTTAATTTTTTGTCAGGAGCTGATTGATGTGTTCGATATCACAGAGCCCCTTATTCCAACAAGACGTGAACCTAGTCACAGCAATGGCCATTCGTAGTCATCACAGAACTACAGCGCATGTTATCTTTGAAAGGCAAAGCTCAATGAAAGCTCTCAAGCACAGACCTTTTCCATGGATGTGTACAATGAGACATGACAGTGATACTCAATGAGCATTTAGTCTTCAGGTAGAAGCTTTATATTGAGCTGCTTTTGGATAGATGAATTTTGACAGAGGATCATTTTATCACAGGATGTGCCAAATATTGTGCTGACTTTAGAAAGATTAGCTTGTAAAGCTTGTATTCATCCTTAGAAGATGCGTAATCAGGGTGAATCGTAACCACTACAGACACACTAGGTATCAAGGTTTATGAAGACAGTGACGCAAGTTTTTTGATGGTCATTGCATCACAGGTTGCTTTATGATGTAGAACTCCAAATTGCTGTTTGTTCACACAGGTATGGAGACATTTAAAAAAAAACCCTGTAGGGCAACACCAGAGCCACCTTTCCATTGTGGTGGCTAGAAATTTGTAAGCATCGATGTGGGAGAGTGTCATTTTGCAGGGCACATTGTTTTTATAACAAATATTAGAGTGGAATGGATGATATGTAAAACACTATGTGATCCGACTGCGACCCGATTTTCGGAGATGGTAGTATGTTTAAGAGTGCCCCAACTACTATTTTTAACAGCAGAAGAGACAAGAAGAGCTCTTAATCTTGCTAGAATTTTGATGTACAGTGGAACCTTTTTATACAGAACACCGTTATAAAAAAAACCTCGTTATAACAAGGTGATTTTGATGGTCCCACTTCTTTGTATTCTATTGTATTTTATACCCCCACCAAACAAACTTTGAAGGGGGTATATAGGAATCAGCTTACGGTTGGGCGGGCGATCGGGCGGGCAGCGATCGGTTGCCAATATTGCGCATCAAACTACTTCCTCATTTTTTGAGCAATGCTCGTGAAATTGGGCACACACATTGGTATTGCGGTGAAGATGTGCAAGACATATTTTTTCAATGTGTGGCAAACTGTAACATGTCGTTACCATGGCAATAAAATGGGAAAATATTGAAGATCAAACCACTTCCTCATTTTTGGAGTAATGCTCAGGAAATTTGGCACACCCATTGGGGCAGGGGTATTAATCACCTTCAGTGATATTCTAGTTAAGCCCTGATATAACAAGGTTTCAATATAAAGAAGTAATTTCCTTGGTCCCAAGGAGTTTGTTATCACAAGATTCCACTGTACAAGGAATATGACCCCTGATGGTTGTTCTTCCTTTTTTCTGTTGAGCCGGAACTATTTTTGTTTTTGTAGCAGCGCCGATTACATTCATGATAAAGAAATCATGTTTTTGTTTTAATATGTGGACAGACGTTTATAAAACAGTATTCAAACTCACTATATTATTCATTTGTTTAGTTAAATTTGTATATAAATGTACATGTACATGCTATTTATTAGAAGTACATGTAGTACCATAGTATGTATTTCATGTTAGTTTTGTCACTTTTATCAACTTTTTCTCATAGTTTCATATATCTTTTCTTTGACACTTTCTGCTGCAGCTGTTACACACATGTAAATACATTTATACATGTATCATACCGTCTGTTTGGAGCCAGAGTTAATGCCGTTCTGGCCCCAAACAGACGATTTGTATAATTTTTCTAGCCATTTTGGTGTAGATCTTATTTGTAGTACATTATATTGGTTTATTTGTGATCATCACTTTACCATGCCATCTTTGCCAAATATTGTGGGAACATGTTCCAGATAGTTTTATTGACATGTAGTTTTGTTAACTTGTATTTACAGTTAATAATAAAATTTCTGTATCTGTGAAATTCAGTAGGATATTGAAAGGGAACCAATCACCAAATAATTGGTACGTTTGTTGTTATAAGACGAAATCAGCCCCAAAAGACTGTATGAAACATTCTAATATTAACAATTGAAAGAAAAAGAGCAGAATATACATGTAGGTCTGCACAGCGGTTAACTTGAAGTTCACTTCTATGCATGTGCAAGGTTGAATTTCTACTCCAGGGGAGCATTTCATCAAGCGTTTTGTCAGTGATTTTTACCGACAACTGTTATAAGCTACTGAAATCCTTGCATCTGATTGGCCGAGAGCAAATTTGTCAGTAAAAGTCACTGACAAAACGCTTGTTGAAATGCTCCCCAGATGTGTATAATTACCCATCCACTTGACTTGTACAAAAATCTCAAAATTGCACATGTAATAATTTTTCCTAGATTTCGGACTTGTTTTGCATTTTCATTTGATATTTTTCTGTTTTTGTTACTCTACCAATTTGTGACTTTGTCTTCCCATGGAGCAAACAGTACTCTTTCTAATACATTACATGATGGACAACATGTCATTTGATAACATTCTTATGTACTTTTTATGTGCCTTTTTCACATGTAGATATAAAGTTTGTAAATATGTTAATAGAGACATACATGTTCATGTAAAGAGCAAAATATATTGCAACTTCATTTTCAAGAAAAATCAACCTTTAGTACGTGACTGGACTGTTTATTTAATTTGACAGAGAACGTCGAGTTCTGGTTAAGTTGAAAAATAATTTTTGAAATTTCTCAAGTCAGTATGGAAGAATATCATAGAAGAAATGTCCCCTGAAATCCTGATTATTCAAGATATGACCATAAACAGTGTGGACCACACTTTCATGCCACATGTGTATGTAGTACCATATCTGTCTAGAATACATGTGACTTCCAGCAAGAATGGGTCATTTTCTTATTTATATTTTAATGATCAAGCTTTCCCAATTCCCAGCAAGTTTCTTTCACAATGTAATCACATGATCAGAACTCAAGTTTATCTTGAAGTGTAAATGTCTGTATTTTCTTGAGTACTTCCTGTAGTCTAGACCAGAGTTACTGGACAATCCTAAAGGTTGACAGGCATGCTTGGTGCAAACAATCTTCCAAGCCAGCTCATTCTTTCAGACTACTGTAAAACCATAAAATTTTTAATATTTCTCGGCATGAAACTTTCATGAATCTCGACCACTTGCAAAATTTGCAAGTTTTACAGTAATCAAAGAACAAGAGCAAATGAGAAGAGGCAATAGACTGCAGGATTTTAAACAATCCTATTTTCTTGAAAGGCCAAGATTTTGTCAATTTGGAGTGGATTTGGAGTGGATTTAGAGTGGGGCTGGTGATGGTGATGTGGCTGGGGTAGTGATGACTGCATGTAATTTATAAACAATGAACATCAACTGTAATAACACACAATACACATTGTTCTAGAATTAAAAAAAAAATAATTGTCCTGCATCAGTTGATGAGAATTACACAAAAGTCTATAAATAAAAAAAAAACAACCGTTTAGAGATGATATAGAATATATACACATGAAATATTTTATTCTCTCACCAACCTTCCCTTCATGGTGTTCAATTGGAATTATTCCAATTAGAAAAGGAACTGCATTTATACCTAGTACCAATAGAATTATTGAAAGTACTTGTCCATATTTAAACAACCATAAATATCAAAACTGATTGACAAGTTTAAAAATGACTTGGCATAAACTTGTAATTTAAAGATTTTTTGTTTTGCAAGAGTAGGGCCCTAACTACCGGTAGATTTTGATCAAATGGTAATGAATGACGGAAGATGTAAAAATGTTCGAAAATATTAACTATTAAAAACAGCATCTCATCTCCATGAGATTCAAAAAAGAAAATCATAAATGGCAATTTAAAAGCTGCATACTAAAACAGAACAGATCATGCTTATGATTATACTTGGCTTTCAATTACATTCTTAAATACATGGCAAGTCCATATTTATGTCCAAAACAAATAATAAAATCAAATAGTTCACATGACAATTGTATTTTGTCTAGGATTAGGAGGATAACCCTATAAGAGCATGGATATACCCACATTACATATCAAGTCAACCAATACTTTTATTGTCAATTTCTGTCCATTATAATGGTATATTCTTGTTTTAAACAATAAAATAAACAATCACAGATTTTGCCTATGGCACAGAGAGGATTACATTCATGTACACCCCATCCTAAGACAATCGGGTACTTCATCAAAATATTTGTAAAATGTTTCAAAATTTTGACAGGAAAGACTCTCATTTTAATGTTTTACAGAGTTTTTACTCAACTTGAGCATGGACCACAGCTATTGAAAATTCAACATAACTATTTTAGATCTACATCTGCAAATTCATAAAAAAGACATGGGGTACAGCTTGCCACAATGTGTAGACTCTGTAATCATAAAAATGTACCATTCTTAAAGTTTGACTTCACCGCATGTTCGTTTTTCTTGGTTATATTGCTGCCTACCGGTAAATCACCTTGGACATAATATTACAGATAGACTAATTAAACATTGCTAATCTTTAGAAATGGAAAATGGGTTTATTATTTCATGGGTTGTTCTCCTCAGCATACAAAAGCACTTGATTAAACAAAATGATGACCACACCACGGAAGTGAGAAGTAACTTTGTTTATAAATACATTCACTCTCACATACTACATTTCCAAATGTAAAGAATGATTCACAAATGTTGATATTCCTTGGCACAGAAAGAGAAAATGAAAGTGTATTTACTTTTTCAACTACATCCTCTTCAACATATTTAGAATCGGGCTCCTAAATATTTCTGTGAGTAATTTCAATACACTCCTAATAAATGTACAGTGTAAACGGATACCACAAACAAGAATATTTCAGTCACCAAACTGTACATTTACATGGAGGTTAACAACATATCTTTTACAAGGCTAACGGCACACGAGAGCTAAAAATAATACACCTCTGGACAGCTCATGAAAGCTATAAATGTATAAATATCATCCCTCAGGAAATCACTTTCTTTTTTTCTAAAGAAAAATCTAAACAGAACTTGTGTGAATAAAAATTAAATTTATAATCAAATCAAACATCAGCTCAAGTCATGCTAATCCTTATTATGATTCTGAGTACCTGTTTTAACCCTTTGCCTACGGGAACAGGTTGGCTTCTGTATTAAACCTATGGGAATAACAATTCAGCAGTCAACAGGTTAACGTATTCACTTATCCAACGTTTGATGTAAGGGTCCAAACTTAACATACACATGTACATTGGTTACGATATACTTCTCTCTACTGTGTCTTGCTGTGAAATATCTCTATATCATATTTTATCTATTTTTTCAAGTCAAGATTTCTTTTGGTCTAATTCTCATTTCAAGAAGAAGTATTTCACTAATTCATGAGTGATGGAATATCTATCAAAATGCATGTAGTAAACTGCAGAAAAGAATATCAATATTATCCTCTTTGCATCACTTTGACCACTACCTGGTGTACAGAGGGTTGCCAATTTTATGTCTAACATTGCTTCCCGAAAGACAAGTGAAGGTATGGAAAGCATGGGAAAAAACCTCATTAAAATTCAGATCAAAATAATATTTAAAACAACATGCACATATGTAAAACACTACATACATAAATTTCCCAGTTCCAGCAAAATATGCTTATCACACATGAAACGCTAGTAGGATTACATTTGGCAAAAAGGAGACAAAATCTGTTCAAGTCTGCAAGATGTATATATGTACAAATAAAAGTATTCTAGGATTGAAGTAAAAATAAAATATGTAAACCTAGGTATCATTTTGTACAGGAGTATTTCAATCAAAAGAGAATACTAACCAGAATTCAAACTGATTAAATATGAAATATTTGACACTTGACACACTGAAGCTAACCCATGCTATCCCAATGAAATTCTATATCATCATGGAATATAAAAGTGCAAAACTAACTTCATTACAAAACAGATAATGAACAACTAGTTTTACACAACTGATCTTACTGAAATTCCTTTCTTCTCACATATGAAATGTCTTCTAAACCAACTATTTATAAATAATGAATATTCAATGATCAAGAAAATACATGTAGCCATTGAAAAAATGACAAAGTTGGCAAGCATATTTTTCCCCTCTCCTCTCTCTTTTGGATGTGCAGGGCATACACATGTAAGGCAAAAAAAAAGAGCTAAGATAAAATGCCTCAAATTCATCATGCATGATCTGTTCAGATGTAAAAGATTCAGTATAATTTCAATGATGGATTATTTTAAAATTTATTCATATTACCTGAGGAAGTACTTATTTTAGACAATATAAAATACACAAAAGTATGACAAATGTCCTAGAAGATAATCATTTTCTTCATAAAACTGGTAATTATAGTACCATATGAAGGCAAATACTCTACGTACATGCAGTCTTTTACATGTTGTAATTGCTATACAACGAAGGATGAAATTATTTGCAATTTGGGGGGGAGGTAGTGAAACTTTGCAATCAAAAAATTTACTCCATCTGCAAATCTACACATTTTCACTTGTTTCACTTGTTTTCCTTGTATTTTCCACCTGCAAACCTACATATTTTCACGTGTCATAAGGGAGTACAATGGCATTTACAAAATATTAACACTCTTGGTCCCTGTGCCCAAATAAATTAAGTGGTTAAAATGTAGACCATAGACTAAACTACTGAAGGGGAAGCAGAAGACTGGGATGAAATGTTGAACAGAATAATACAAATTCCTCCATTTTTGGCTGTATTTTGATCATTTTTGTTGTCAATGATTTTGCCACTTTAACCCCACTACATACTATATGATCAACTGCGATCCAATTTTGAAAATAAATCGCAATAGCAAAGAACATCTAAGTGATTCAGGTTCTGAACAATAATACGAATACTAAACATAAGATTTTGGTGCCCTTTCAGCCTTATATCCGGAATAAGGGTCAAATCAGTTTAAAATCTTAGACAATCGTAGGACTGCTCTGGCGTCACGACGACTTGGAGCCGAATTGGTATTTCCTCTGACTAGGAAGCTTGCAATAGGTGGTATTTTTCATTTTACCATCTCTATGATTATTCAGAACCTTAATAAAATATATTTCACATTTTCAAATGTTTATATCAAGAAGGTTCAAACAGATGGAGTCACAACAAACAGCTTCCCTTTGAAGTGAGCTTTGATGCCACCACAACAAACATTACAAATGTGCGCTCTCCGAAAACATTCTTCCAAACGAGGAAACAAATCAAATTCCGTTTTATTGCATAACCATGGCATAACCATGGATAAGTACAATGGAGGATATTCTGTTATAATGATAATTAGTTTTCAGAGACCCAAATGTAAATTCAAAAAAGTGCAAATGAATGATATAACAAGGTTCAAGCGAACATATTTAGTGCCAAAAATACCAGAACTGCGATGACAATTTCTTGACTGGCCACTTGTGCCCACTACTTTGGTTGGCTATATTTCCTAGAGCCATCTTTCCCAATGGTAATATATGAAATTTACTAATCAGAATTAAGCGGAAAGGTGTTAAAATTGCCTTTAAAAGAGACATACATTTGTGACACTTTTAAGGCTATATCTCAAAAAAATTGTTCATCCTGAGGCTTGGGAATTTCAGAATGAAATCGACATTATTTTACATTAAAACTGCACATTCACTTTCTGTGTTTGTCAATTTATGAATTTGACTGTGCATCGTAAACATGCAAAAGTCAAAACATCTCTAAATCTTTCTTGTTTACTTTGGTGGCATCAGATATTGATGTCAAAGAATCAAGGCATTTTATTAATTCAATTGTACATCCTTTATAATCTGCCAGGTGTTTGCATTAATTATCGTTAGTTGAGACTCCATCTGTTTGAACCTCCTTGTTCATATCAATGCTATTACATTTTCTTCCCAAATCGGATTGCAGACCGATCATATACAGTATATAATGTGCAGTGGGCTTTAGGCTTTAGGCCATCCATAGTAAATCCTTTAATAGTTTACAACATGGGCTTAATTTAAATTCAGGCCTAAGATTTTGAATAAAATTAGATAGTACAAAATTCCAGTGTATATATATATATGGAATGATGATCTCTCCTCGTACTCATGTTATTTTTCTAAAACACTTGATTTCTTCACTTAAATTTAACCTTTCTTCCTATAGACTTCTATATTTCTCCTCCTACAATCTTAAATTGCATAAGACATTTATCTTTCATCATTTCACCTTGCTTTCAATTTTTCATTTCACTTTCATCTTCTTGGTTTTCTTAACTTTCTTTACCTCAGATGCTGTTTGAGCTATGATACCCAACATATCAGTGGTTACTTTAGACTTCTCCTTTTTACGAGACTTTTTCTTTTCATCTGGGGACTTCTCTGATTTTAGTTTGGCATTGATGGAGATAGATTTTTGGACAGGCGATGTGGTGCTGAAAGACGTTGGATTATTGTTAGGGTCCATTTCCTTGGACTTCTTGGCTTTTTTCTTGGCCTTCTTAACCTTCACAGTCCCAAATCCATTTTCTAATTCAACAGATTTCACAACATCATCCCCTTGCATTTTTAACTTTCTCTTTGATTTTCCTGGGCTCTCTTTTCCCGATTCTGAATCTCGCTTTTCCTTCTTCGTCTTCTTTTTCTTTCCCCCGTCAATGCTCAGCGCATCTGCCTTGCTCACATCAGAGGTCAAAGCTCTTTCTCTGCTCTTCTTTTTCTTTTTTCTCTTGGGTGAATCACCACCTGGGATGTCCGGCAGGGCAGTCAAACTGTTCGTTACCTCAGCTTCATTGTTGGATACGTCTTCTTTCTTCTTTGATTTTGTCTTGACCTTCTTGCCTTCCTTCCCGCTTCCATTTACTTCACCTGACGAAACGTGATCTCCATCTCCGGCACCCTGCTTCTTCTTTTCCTTCTTCTTCGTTTTCTCTGTTGATGGCTCAGCAGAAGTCTTCTTCACTTTCTTTGGTGAAGGTCCTGAGAAAGAAGTTCCAATGGGATCCCCAGGCTGGACATCTGTCTGCTCGTGCTTGCGCTTCTTTTTCTTCTTCTTGACAACTAATTGATAAAGATATAAAATAGATATAAACCTATATATCATTCTATTTATTCATATGAAATTCTACATCATGGAATGTAGAATATGTTCATTACAAACAAATGATAAAAAAAAGTAAACTTGTAAAGGCTGTATCCCTCCCCCGACTCCTCCTATGCTATGAGATTGTCAAAACAACCCAGTCGTAATAGGGCTCTATATGTTCTCAGCTGAAGACATAAACCATTATGAAATTTGGCAAACAGATGTTCAAAGGCACTGCTGATCCCTAAGCATCAACTCTCTCAGACAGCTGTAGATCTCCCGGTTTCTTATCTACAAGGACATAATTGCTTTCTACCTAGTCCGGTAAACTACAAATCAACATTATATTCTTGAAAAGGCAGCACTTTTTACATTGCGTGGTAACTGTTGGTTAAAATCTATCCATTTTAACAATCAAAAGATGCCCCAGACTCTGGGCTAAAAGCTAAAAAAAACTCAGGTTGTACTGTAAAACCACGATCATTTGCCTGCCTTCATGAATTTTGCATGCGATTGACATTTGCACTTTAATGCCTCAAAATAACTGAATCACAACATGGCACCTTTGCAATTTGAGAAGTTCACAACCCTGAAACCGTGTCACTAAATTTGCCAGTCTCATGTCGCTAAAGTTTCTGTTTTTTCATACAAATATCACTGAGAACATACTTTGCTTTCCAACCTGCATGCACCATACCTGATGACTCTTGATCCTCAGCCCCACTGACCTCCTGCTGCTTCTTCTTCTTCTTCTTCTTCTTGATTTTCTCTGCTGAATGCTCTGCAGAAGTCTCCTTTGCTTTCTCTGTCGAATGCTCCACAGACTTCTTCTTTACCTTTTTCGGTGAAGTCTCTGAAGTCTCTGCAGAAGTCTTTTTGACTTTCTTTGGCAAAGGCTGGATGGAAGAAGTTCCATTCTGATCACTAAGCTGGGCATCAGTCTCCTCATGCTTGCACTTCTTCTTCTTCTTCACTACATATTGGCAAAAGAAAGTAACCATGAAAGCAAACTGAAGATACGTCATACTATTGAAATATATTCTAAATCATAGAAGACAAATTTTAAAAATAAATTGATCAAAATAACATACAGCTGCACAGAATTTGATTTATGCCCTTATCACTGGTAAAATGTCTTCATAAGAACAGAGCATGAGTTTAATAAGAAAGTCTGAAATGGTCATATCATCTAATAAGAAGTTAAAGAAGAGTAAAATTTGTATCTAATTTTAAACATGATCTGCAATGATATTCATGTACTGTAAACATGGAATATTTTGCGGTGTCGAAATTCTCGTGCATTTCATGCGGTATGGAAGTTGTGCAAAAATAAAACATGCGAATAGTTTTTATATGTATTCTTTTGCCCATGCGCCTAGCACGTTTGTGAAATGAAAAACATGTGAAATTCACTTTACTCGGCCGACGCGAAAAAATTAATCATGTGAAACTTTCTACTTTTACAGTACAATGGAACCTCGTTATAAATAACACTGTTATAACAAATGCTCATGATATAACAAGGTAAATTTGCTGGTCCAACTTCTTTGTATCATAGTTTTTTTACTCTGATATAACAAGGTTTCGATATAAAGATGTAATTTCCTTGGTCCGAAGGAGTTTGTTATGGGGTTCCACTATATAATACTTGGGAGTTTTGTAAAGGCCCTGAACACTGAAGAGGCAAGTTATTTGCTTAATTTCACAATTATATAATACTGACTGGCCTTGAGGGGGATATCAAATATGTTGCCCGCACCAGAATCATATTGCCCCGAGTCGAAAACGAGGGCAATATGGTTCTTTTAAGGGCAGCATTTTCGATATTCCCCGAAAGTAGAGCCAGCCAATATTATTATTATTACCTATATCATGTATATGCATATTTTGTAGCAATGACAGACACGTCTGTTTGCCTGTCAGTCCCTCTGATTTCAGGTTATTCATGCAGGTATGTAATCTGGGCCAAGCAATTGTAACGTAAATTGTTACTGCTTGTATCCATTGTTTAAGCCTACATTTTAACGCGTACACAATACTGCACGTATGCGTTTCAATAAAAGCGCACCGACAAAAAAAAGGTGGATGTTAACCGCACTGTTTGTACATAAAGTGAATGGTGAAACCTGGAAGAGGGAACATATCAGGGAATGATGACCGCTCGGAACTAGGTCATTTCCGGACCACGCAAAATATGAATTTTAACTGCACCGTATGTACAATGTAACACCAGAAAGCTGTGGGACAGACAAAAACTTATGAACTTGGAAGATAAAAAAAGCAACTTTATTTAACAGGCACGTGTAATACAAAGTTAAAAAAAAAAAAAACTTAATGAATTCAAATAGTCACTTAGTAATCATACATTAAAGATAATCTTTAGTACTAGTAATGGCTGAAAATAACTTCTCTCAAGATAAGCCGTAATCTTTTCTATTTTAATTCCAATTATTGAAAAATATGATAACCTCTTAAACATGTAAATATTAGAATTTGTCACAAAGCACTTGACAAAGAAGTAGGCTTTTAATTTGGATGCATTATAAAAATGGACTCTCAGCAAAGTAGCTCAATGGAGAGAGAAGTGGTCTTGAAAGAGGACAGTCCTGCACCCAGTATCAAGTGCCCTTTGGCAAGGCATTGATTTGCAAAATCTTTCAGAATTGACTAAAAGTTTTAATCTACAAGGACATGTCTTCTTTTTAGCAATGTTATACAATAAAAATGAACATCATAATCATAACTCATGCATGAAAAATACATAAATCATTATATTATGCTATGCACTAACCCAGGGTATGAAAAGATGTGCAAGGCTCAAGGCTCATGAAAGCTTTGGCCAGGAAATATCTTGTACAAGAAAATATTAAGGCAAATGGGGGGGGGGGGGAGCAAATAAGCACATGCACAGCAGAAAATTCAAGCTCTTTCCTCTTAGATTTGGTCTTCAAGAGGTATAGTAACTGACTTGTTGGAATGGTCCCTTTGGAATGGAGAAAGTGCACAGTCCTAGTGGGTATCTGATAAGATAACATGTTGGCCACTTTCTTACAACTGTGAAACAGAAAGTGGCTCCAAAGCTCCCTTTGGTATGGAGTGTGCACACATGTGGCAAAATTAGAAATTTTGCAACTGCATCTAATGAATAGGGTAATAATACACTGTAAGGTGCAGCAGATGGGATAAGTTACTTGTACATGTAACTATGAAATTATGAAAGGCTGGAATGCTCCCTTTAGAGCAGGTTTGCATTGTAAGTGTGAAATTGATAATGAATCCAAATCACATGACCAAGATAATACTACACTGCAATGCATGTAGTGCTTTAATTGGTTATTTGTAACCATAAAATGGACACTGGCTAAAGTAGTCCCCAGGAATTGAATAAGATGCCAAGATGCATAGCAAATTAGCAACTTAGAAATTACAAGTGAATCAAATAAACAGTGTAATGATACACTGCATCAGGTGTCCCACAGAATCAGTTATATGTACTTGTAACAGTAAAAGAGGCATCTAGTAGAAGTGGTCCCCAGGGAGTGGAGGGTGCACTGTAAGTTCAGAGAGATAATTGACTCCAATGAACAGGGGTGATAATACACTGCAAAGCCCTCCGATCATTTACTTGTACCCGGAACATGGTGACTGGCTATAAAGGTGGTCCCAAGGGAGAGGAGACGGGATGAACAGCTGGTACAGAATTAAGATTGAATCCAATAACTAGTAGTGTAACAATACACTGATCAGTTCCTTGCAACTGGAAAAGGCACAATATAAAAGCAGTTATTATTATTACCTGCCTTTCCACCTCTGTTCGTCTCTTCTGATTGTCCTTGTTCTCCATCATCGTCACTTTGTTTCTTCTTGCTCTTTTCTGATGAAGACTCGGTGGAAGTCTTCTTGACTTTCTTTGGTGAGGACTCTGTGGCAGTCTTCTTGCATTTCTGCGTTGAAAGCGCAGTGGAAGAATCTAGTGATACCTTCTCATCTCCAAGCTGGACGTTTGGCTGCTCGTGCATCTGATTCTTCTTTACATGCACAACAATTTGATTCCCGATGAGCTCAAAACTTGTGATATTGCTGCCTGTACTACATGGAAAGACAACTCCTGCAGATCGTTTTGATTTGTTTACGTTTCCTTTCATCACTTTCGCAGTTGGCAACACTTTTGTTTTCTTTTTAGTTTTGCCATGTGTGCTATCTTTTGAGGCAGCCTTGTCAGAGTCCTTGTTGTGGTTTGATGCAACTTTTTTGAAATTGTGTGAAACATTGACCTTTCTCTTTTCTTTTGGAAGGGACAATGGACTATCACTTGAAGGTTTGTCACAGCTTGCTTTTCTCTCCTTTCTAGAGTTGGCCTTCTCCAGACCAGTTTCCATGTTCTGTAGCTCAACCTCTTTCTTACCTTTGCCTGTCCGTTTCTTCGTTTTTGTCTTGAGGTCTTCACCTGTTTTATCTGTACTAGTACTGGCATCAATTTTACAAGGTGTCAAAACTTTGCTCGGCAGTTTCTTCTCTTTCTTCTTTTTCCGTTTTTCTGAGCTAGTGTGCTTGTTGGAAAGCTTAGTACTCCCCCTGCTTGAACTTGAGTCTTTACCTATGACAGATGACAACTGTTTTCCTAATTTCTTCTTCTTCGTTGATGTCCTCTTGCCACTGTTCGCTACATTTCCATTTACTAAGGGGAATGTTTCAATATTGCTACCTGAAGTTTTAAGTTTATCACTTGCATCAGATGTCTTTTTCTTCTTCTTCTTTTTCTTTTTTGTTTTATCTTTGCCAGGTCCTGCTTTCTTCATGTCATCATTAACATTCACACCCAACCTGACTTTTTTGTTCACAACAGCTGCATCGCTTTCCTTGTCCCCTTTCCTTTTCAGTCGTTTCTTTTTCTTCTTGTCTGCACTAAAATCATCATCCTTCATATTTTGCTTGATATTTTCATTTTGTGTAGCTCCTTGTTCATTTCCTGCAGACTGTTTTGACATCCTTGCTTTCTTTTTTACATCCAAACTCACTTGCGCAACACTTGGAGTAAGCAAGCTATCATTCTTGGAACTGTCACTTTTCCTTTTCTTCTTCTCCTTGCTCTGTTTGGCAGTTTCCTCCTCTGAACAACTTCCAGTGTTAACCTTACTATTAACCGTAGTCGCAACGGGTTTCGGTTGATGCTTTTCCTTGGATTTCTTCTTTTTTGCATTTAGTTTCACCTCAAAACTGACCTCTCCATCACTATAACTGAGGGATCTATCACTTTTTGAGTCTTTAGTCTTCTTTTTATCCTTTTTGCTCTGCTTGACACTCGCTTTTTCCCCTTTCTTTGTTGGATTAGCTTCATTGCTTTCTACATTCTCAGTAGATCCATGCATAGATTCATTGTTGTGCTTGGATATTTTCTTTTTCTTAGGTTTCACTTTTACCCCTACATCGACTTTATTCTTTATATGATTTTCAGACTCTGATGCTTTGCTTTTCTTCTTTTTGGTACTCTTTATTGTCTTTGCCTCAACACTGTGTGATGCATTTTCCGAGCTGTTTTCGCTACTTTCCGACTGTTTAGACACTTTTTTCCCCTTGCCCTTATTCTTTCCAGCTTCAGCCTTATCCAAGGTATTTTTCTGACCATTTCCGCTACTTTCAGAACGTTTAAACGGTATCTTATCCTTGCCTTTCTTCTTTTCAGGATTTTTGTTCTCAGCCTCTTTCATTTCTTTCTTTTTGCTACCTCCGTCAGAGTCAGAATTTGAAGAATCGGTTCCTTTGGATTCTCCTGTTTCCTTGGGCAATGGCTCAGTTGATTTAGGGGTATCCTGCAGAAAGAACAGTAAATGTAGTTGGATTAGTGTTATAACAATGACAGACACTCATATCAGTTATTATAAATCATGCGGTTGAGTGGAAGGTAAGTACTACAGCCAATGCTGCCAACCTTTTGTTGCAGCTTGTTAGCAATAGTATCTCACAGAGTAGAAATGATTTTAGTAGAAATGATGTATTTTAAAATGTCTAACTATATCTTGTCAGTATGGGCAATAAAATTGGCAACACCTGAAGAAAGCTGAAGAAATATAAAATGCATAAATTAGAAAAATAATGTTGGTTCTAGCCTAGAATTTCTAGGACAACTACACACTGGATACACCCCCCCCCCAATAAAAAAAACCAAAACAAAACAAAACAAGCAAACAAAACAAGAAACACCAAAAAAAATCCTGGGCACTCTTGTGATCTGACTTTATAAAGCGGTGAATTCTGTTAATAGCAGAATAGCAAAAATACAGAAATCATAATATCAGACATTCATAAGAGAAAAAGAGATGCAATAATCACCAGAAATATAACAGCACATGTGTACTTTTGGCAATAAAGACTTACTGGTTTTGCAGTAGCAGCACTGAAAACATTCCAGACCTGTTCAATCGTCTTTGGGTTGTGAACTTTCAAACTGTTCCTAACAAAGTTCTGGAAGAAGATACGATAAGAAACCAAAGCAGAGAAAAATATATCATAAAAGAGTGACAATAAATACTAAATCATCACTCTTACAGTGCATGGATTCATAATTCTGGGGTTCTACATTTGCAAACTACAACATTATTTCACAATATAAATAAATCTCTCCTTTTATTATAAAAACATGTTTTATTTTTCACTTTACTATCTCAGTATTCTAAGAATTTCACATTCTTTTGTGTTATTCTTACCTGAAAAAAAGTGATATAAAATAGGGACCAACCCATCTACTATTATAGTTTTGTGTGCAATTTCCAAATTTAGACAGGAAATTTGATAATTGGATTGCAACAAGAAAGGCTTCTCTTTTCTCTTTTTCAATTACCTGACATGCTTGACAACTATCATCAAGTAATGTATGTGCACATGGGAATCCTTCTGCAGCGTTCACTTGGGGCTAACCTACATGTATTACATGTAGTTTAGCCCCAAGTGAACTTCACCCTCGACCAGAATTAGCCTATACCTAACCCTAACCTTACACCCAAGTGCAAACCCTAACTCTAACTTAATATCTTTGACAAAATAAAGCCCAGACCAAGTGTGGCCGGGGGAAATGTTGGGTCACCTATGACCTACCTCAAATTTGCTCTTCTTTCTGGGCACGTTTGGATAGTCTGCGATCTGATCCAGCAAGTTTTTGATGTTGCCACTGATATTTCCAGCCCCAACTGCTTCTCTTACACGCTGTATAGATATAATGATATGCTTACCAGAGTAATTCAATCAAATGGTGTAATTCTTTTGGAATATTATTTCCAAAAGAATTACAAAAAAAAAAACCCTCATAATAAACATAACAAAAAAAAAGTTAAAAGAATTGGAACAAGTTGTGGACTTCAGGACTCCATGCTCAGCTTAAATTACGACAAAATTTCACCTTGTTTATTTTACAAATTCTTGACTTTTAAAAACTTGTGACTAGGTACATGTATATGTATACAGTCAAATTTCTATTGTAATACTCCAAAACAATATTAGCTCTTTTCCATGTTCTTTTATTTTCATTTTGAGAGTGATTCTTTGACATCTAAAACACTTAAGAACATGACTTTCCGCATTTCTTTTCTACGGTGTTTTCAACAACAATGTTCCTTAATACTATTCAACAATTTTTTTGTACTTATGCATTATATGCTGCCAATAGTGTGATCCTATTCATCTAACATGTACATTCAAAAGGTATAATACTCAGATACTTTCATGGCTGCCTTCCTCTCCTTTAATTTCCTCCTTTTTTACAACTAGACAGATGAGGATTGAAATTATGTTTACCTGAAGCCACTGTTCTTGCTTAGCTTCTCCCTTGTTAGCATTCTGTGGAGCTTGATAACCTTTGCCTCCATACTTCTGATCTTCTGAAATACACTGTGTGTGCTGTTTGTACTCATCCCCACTGTGGTGCAATAATCAACAAGAGTCCAGTTTAGAAAATTACCGGTAAAGAAAAAGTGGAGTTCTGGTCATACTATGATATCCTTCCAAACTTACATAAAAGGAATGAGAAAGCTCACAAACTATTTTTGACCTTTCCAAGAACTCAACCTTCCCTTTAATTACTGGTAGAAGCAACAACAAAAAAATCCTCCCTTTCACCACAGAGCAAGGTTTACAGGTATTGCTTCATGTTGTATAAAAGGTGGAGAGAATGTGGAAGGGTATTGCAAGTTTAAGTACCAAACTTACACTTTACAAAGCGGTAAAAGCAACATGACTCCAGAATGGTCAATGCACTCATACACTCGTGCACAGAAGTAAACTCTGAGTCAATAACTTCCATGATATGAAATCATTTCTTCCGCTTATGCTCTTTAATTCTTAAACCATTTGAAAGTCTCAGTCATTCTTTGTTTATTTTCTTGTTTGTTTGTTCTTTAGTTTGTAGGAAGGGTGATTTTAGTCTTCTTACAATTTATTCTGTTAGGGCATTGATCCACTTTAACACTTGTGAGTTTCACTCACTCCAAAGTAATGAGTATTAATAACCTTTTCAGAGTATTAAACTTCTGTCATGCTAACCATAAGTATAATTTCTACCATGAGCTAAAAAGCAACATACTAGCCCTGGGGAGCATTTCATCAAGCGTTTTGTCAGTGATTTTTACCGACAACTGTTATAAGCTACTGAAATCCTTGCATCTGATTGGCTGAGAGCAAATTTATCAGTAAAAATCACTGACAAAACGCTTGATGAAACGCTCCCCTGAACTTACTAGAAGTCTTTGCCACAGTCCATACAGGAGAGGACCTCACAGTTCCTGCATCGTTGCTGATAGTGCTTTTCCACCTGAGCTTTCTTGATGGACTGACCACAAGCGTTGCATGTAAAGAAGACCATGGCGTTCAGCTTTCAAAAGATCATCTCCTGTCAGCTTGTCCAAATGGTTAGCTTGGTTTGGATAGTTCAAATCCTGTGGATCATACGAATCATTTAAAGATAATGTTGAGTAATGGTCATGTAAATTCATTGTGAAAGATACGGGCTATACATGTAGGTTATTTTGAATGGTTGATTATGTAGTAAATACGAAATAATACCACTCATACCAATCACACCAATCACATCATACACGCACAGTACTGTCTGAGAATCCTCAATCCACTTCAAGAAAAAAAAATATATGACAATGACAAGGTTATTTTTAGGTCACTATTTCCACTGGTGTGGAAGAATTTTGAAATATTAACAAACTTTAAAGATAAAGGCCGTCTGTGAACTTTCAAGTGCAAAATATGGTCACAGACTCACAGTACCATATAGTTATATGCCTCTGCATGGACCTATTGTTTCTATGACATTCATTTTACTCAGTTGTTGTGGCACTTGTGCTCCGAGATTCAACATCAAATTCACTGAAATTCTTTGTCAATATTTAAAGAAATTCGCATAAACCCCTGAATAAAATGTCTTTTTAGCGGCTGAAAAAAAGTGCATAGCTTTAGGTTACCCATCATAAGGTATAACCTCGCATAAGTGTGAGTGGATAAATATTTGACAAGAAAAATGGCGTAGATCTACTTATGAAAGTTCAAAATTAAACTCTAGTTCGAAAGTGTGCACATTAATGTGTCGATTTAAATAGGATCGGAGGGATCCGGGCTAACTCGGCCCTATCTAGGCCCGGCCAACTCGGACTCAGCGGAAATCGCAGCAGAGTTATCCAAAACAGCCGTATCGATTGCAAATGCAAATGTCAATTTTGCATTACCGGTAAGTATGTCTTTTTCAACACCCACATTCAAGGTTTTTTGATGGAAATGTGTAAAATGGTTATTTAAGTCTTAACTTGTCATGAGTGTTGAAAATTTCAAGAGGTTAAGATGCATAAAACATGAAATTCATCATACATGAATAGTGGTTAATATGACCACTACCCGGGGTGAATGGAAAAAAAATACTAGGTACTGTCTATCACATGTACTAAAGGTATGGGGGTAAAATTAAGATAAATATTTTAAATACTTCCTTTCAAATTCAGCTCTTAAAAGTCTCACTCCTACCTCAAATGGACATTAGGAAGAACTTCTGATATTTCCAGCAAAATCCAGAGTCAAAATCATGTCCAAAACCGAAGAAATCCCCGCTGATTTTTTACGCTATCGCATGTTGTTTTCATTCTGCCGATGTCGGCAAGAAAGTGGGTATCGCGTGCGCACATTGATCTCTACACTACGATCGCGCACACAGAAAATCAGGGCTTTTCTGTTTACGTGATAGGGACCAAATTTTTAACGACCCAATTCTCTTGGGGGAGATGTCAGCGCTCACCGCGATCAGGAAATGTACACAATGACTCCCGATACCCCGTTTCACCAGAATTGACAGTAAATTACTGATTTCATTTTTGGAATTATCTTTTCCAAAATCGGTGAATTAATTGTACATGTATTTCATGGATATGTTGGGGTCGGTTTTTGTAAATTAAATGCCGATTTTTGAGTGAATGTTGGTGACTTTTGTGCAGTGGTGTTTGAAAAAGTTGAGTTGTATGACTGCCTAGAGTCTACAGTAATGCTACGAGTGAAATTTATGGCGATTTAGATTCATTTTTAGTGATCCGGTGTGTAACAAAGGTAGATTGTCAAGTCTTGGAACCTTTTTGCCGTGTGATGCTGAGTTGGCCCTAGTGCCGAGTTAGCCCGACCCCGATCGGAGTGACAGACTGACAGAGACTAACTATTAGGTGATGAATTTAAAGGGTACCTGAGGCCTGAAAAAATAATTTGTGTATAGTTAGCTTACACAAAATCAACCCCAGAAAACTTAACACGACATTCAAAGGTGACAGCATACAGGAGATATTGATTTTTAAAAATAAACTACCCCCAAAAAGTTAATATAAATAAGACTTGAGCACAGACTAGTCGATCGATTACGATAGCTCACCTAACGATATATCAATGAAGACTTTATAATGTCCTTTACTTATGATAATGCTATGTCCATGAACTAAAAATGAAGATGTATGATTTTTCATTTGTACTGAAGGAATGCAATAAAGAATGCTACAAAACCACAAAAAAAAGATCCAGGAACGTCTTTACTTTCAATTTTCGATTTGATAAATGTATTTTGCGACTTAGTTCTAATTTATTTGTTGTTTCATTCTGTCAGTAGATTCTTTGGAATTTAGGCGCCAAACCAATTTCCTATTCAAAATAAACATTTTGCGTTGTATACTCTATAAATTTCATGTTTTATTTGGGTTGTAGTTTCTCCATAAATTACATGCCAACTTATAATTTTCATTTCATTTTGCGTTGTATAATTCATTCATTTCATATTTTTGGGGGGTTGTATATTATCCCTACGTTAAACGCCAAATCAATTTTCAATTCGATATATGTATTTTGCGTCTTAGTTCTAATTTATTTGTTGTTTCATTTGGTCAGTAGATTCTTTGTAATTTATGCGGCGAACCAATTTTCTATTCGATATAAACGTTTTGTGTTGAATACCTGATTCATTTGTTGTTTTACTTGGGTTGTAGTTTCTCCATAAATTACGCGCCAACTTATAATTTTCATTTCAATAAAAACATTTTGCGTTGTATACTTCATTCATCTCATGTTTTATTTGGGTTGTATCCCTAAGTTAAGTGCCAAATCAATTATCGATTCGATAAATGCATTTTGCATCTTACTTTTAATTTATTTGTTGTTTCATTTTGGTCTGTAGATTCTTTGTAATCGTTTACGCTGTCCTTATTTTAATATCATAATTGATAGGATTGAAGTAAATTGAATATATCATAAAGAAAGTAAATGTGAGAAAATTACAATGCCCCGACCGGGATTCGAACCCGGGACCCTGGATTACATGACCATTGCTCTACCAACTAAGCTATCCGGGCTCCCGTTGAAGCAAATTTCGTTGGCATGGATTTGCCCGACTTTAGAGGGAAGACCCGTCTCATTGGTACTGGTAGGCCATATGAATATAGCGTACGTATGGAATTGGTATGGATGTACCCCCTACGCTCGATGGAAAGAGAGGGGCTATATGTGAAATTGTTACTTTGCTTCGACGGGAGCCCGGATAGCTCAGTTGGTAGAGCACTGGTCATGTAATCCAGGGTCCCGGGTTCGAATCCCGGTCAGGGCATTGTAATTTTCTCAGTCTCACATTTACTTTCTTAAGTTTATGATATATTCAATCACTTTCTTCAGTTCAAACTCCTTAACCGCCTACCTGTAAATGTCGGGTAGAGTTATTTAGGGTTAATTTTATACATTCTAACTGTATTCAAATTATTTCTTTTGGCCTGAGTTTGAGTTTAAGTTTAAAGGGAGTGGCAAGTCGTAATCCATGGGCCTGAGCCCTGACCAGTTGGCCTGACTCGGGGAAATTCGGATACAATCAGGTCCAATCGTGCGCTACCGAAGGAATGTTATTGCCAAATTCCTTGCATGATCGTTAACTCGAATCCCTACATACGTAACCGACCAATGAGATTCAAATACTGCCTAGTTACTACTTAGGCCTAGGCCTACTCACTGGAATAAAGAACGCGCGATCTTGTTTACTCAAATTTGGATCAATGCACACCACGAATAGTGGTCATATTGACCACTACGAATACAATATGCAAAAATAGTTCGTATTTTCTGTCGCGTGTAGTAAAGGTATGGGGGGGAAAATAAGATAAATATTTTAAATACTTGCTTTCAAATTCAGGCCTTAAAAATCTCACTCCTACCTCAAATGGCCGTTAGGAAGAACTTTTGATATTTTCAGCAAAATCCAAAGTCAAAATCTTGTCCAAAACCGGAGAAATCCCCGCCGATTTGTTTCGCGATCGCGCGTTGTTTACATACTGCCGATATCTTAGACTAAAATCGGCCAATAAAATTTCTGTCCACGAAAAAACTCGGGATCGCAAGCGCACCGTGTATGCCACAGGGACTGAATTTTTAAGGACAAAACTCTTTTGGGGAGATGTCAGCGCCCGCGGCGACCAGGAAATGTACACATTGACTCCGATAGCTCGTTTCGCGAGAATCAACAGTAAATTACGGATTTGATTTTTGGAAATATCTTTTCCAACATCGGTGAGTTGAATTTATTGTATTTCTTGGATATTTTGTTGTCGGTTTTTGTAAACTAAATGCCGATTTTGAGTGAATGTTTGTGACTTTTGTGCAGTGGTGTTTTAAAAAGTTGAGGTGTATGAGTCTATGACTGCCTAAAATTATACACACGAACATGACGAAGTATAGCCCACTCCCACTATTTTACAGAAATGTACCCGGGAGTGGACTATACCACTCCCGGGTACATTACTGTAAAATAGTTGGTATTTTCTGTCGCATGTACTGAAGGTATGGGGGAAAAATAAGATAGATATTTTAAATACTTGCTTTCAAATTCAGCCCTTAAAAATCTCACTCCTACCTCAAATGGCCGTTAGGAAGAACTTTTGATATTTTCAGCAAAATCCAAAGTCAAAATCTTGTCCAAAACCGGAGAAATCCCCGCCGATTTGTTTCGCGATCGCGTGTTGTTTACAAACTGCCGATGTCTTAGACTAAAATCGGCCAATACAATTTTTGTCCACGAAGAAACTCGGGATCGCAAGCGCACATCGATCTTTACGATCGCGCACACAGAAAATCGGAACTTTTCCGTGTACGCCATAGGGACCGAATTTTTGAGGACAAAACTCTTTTGGGGAGATGTCAGCGCCCGCGGCGACCAGGAAATGTACACAATGACTCCGATAGCTCGTTTCGCGAGAATCAACAGTAAATTACGGATTTGATTTTTGGAAATATCTTTTCCAACATCGGTGAGTTGAATTTATTGTATTTCTTGGATATTTAGTGGTCGGTTTTTGTAAATTAAATGCCGATTTTGAGTGAATGTTTGTGACTTTTGTGCAGTGGTGTTTTAAAAAGTTGAGGTGTATGACTGCCTAAATTATACACACGAAGTATAGGAATGTAGCTATGAGTGGGCTATACCACTCCCGGGTACATTTCTGTAAAATAGTTGGTATTTTCTGTCGCATGTACTAAAGGTATGGGGGAAAAAATAAGATAAATATTTTAAATACTTGCTTTCAAATTCAGCCCTTAAAAATCTCACTCCTACCTCAAATGGCCGTTAGGAAGAACTTTTGATATTTTCAGCAAAATCCAAAGTCAAAATCTTGTCCAAAACCGGAGAAATCCCCGCCGATTTGTTTCGCGATCGCGTGTTGTTTACATACTGCCGATGTCTTAGACTAAAATCGGCCAATAAAATTTTTGTCCACGAAGAAACTCGGGATCGCAAGCGCACATCGATCTTTACGATCGCGCACACAGAAAATCGGGACTTTCCGTGTATGCCACGTAGGGACCGAATTTTTAATGACAAAACTCTTTTGGGGAGATGTCAGCGCCCGCGGCGACCAGGAAATGTACACAATGACTCCGATAGCTCGTTTCGCGAGAATCAACAGTAAATTACGGATTTGATTTTTGGAAATATCTTTTCCAACATCGGTGAGTTGAATTTATTGTATTTCTTGGATATTTAGTGGTCGGTTTTTGTAAATTAAATGCCGATTTTGAGTGAATGTTTGTGACTTTTGTGCAGTGGTGTTTTAAAAAGTTGAGGTGTATGACTGCCTACATTATACACACGAAGTATAGGAATGTAGCTATGAGTGGTATAGCCCACTCCCGGGTACATTTCTGTAAAATAGTTGGTATTTTCTGTCGCATGTACTAAAGGTATGGGGGGGAAAATAAGATAAATATTTTAAATACTTGCTTTCAAATTCAGCCCTTAAAAATCTCACTCCTACCTCAAATGGCCGTTAGGAAGAACTTTTGATATTTACAGCAAAATCCAAAGTCAAAATCTTGTCCAAAACCGGAGAAATCCCCGCCGATTTGTTTCGCGATCGCGTGTTGTTTACAAACTGCCGATGTCTTAGACTAAAATCGGCCAATATAATTTTTGTCCACGAAGAAACTCGGGATCGCAAGGGCACATCGATCTTTACGATCGCGCACACAGAAAATCGGAACTTTTCCGTGTACGCCATAGGGACCGAATTTTTGAGGACAAAACTCTTTTGGGGAGATGTCAGCGCCCGCGGCGACCAGGAAATGTACACAATGACTCCGATAGCTCGTTTCGCGAGAATCAACAGTAAATTGCGGATTTCATTTTTGTAAATATCTTTTCCAACATTGGTGAGTTGAATTTATTGTATTTCTTGGATATTTTGGGGTCGGTTTTTGAAAATTAAATGCCGATTTTGAGTGAATATTGGTGACTTTTGTGCAGTGGTGTTTTAAAGGAGAATGAAACTCAACGAACATTAGCTGATAATCAAGTGGAAAATTGGTAGCCTGTTCGAAATATCTTGAAAATACTCCTGTTTGATTACTTAATAAGGAGAACAATCTCTCTAAATTTTGCAGATTCCTTGCTAGATATTATCCCATGGGGGCTGCCATTTTGAAAAACTGTGATGTCATATGAGTACATGTCCATTTACCTGTATATAATGGATATGATGTTGCATATTGAATAGCTATTGTACAACTAAAGCCACAATGCAAAATGGCAGCCATCTTGGTACCCCCATTGTCTCGCACAGGTGATATCTAAGAGCAGTTGTAGGTCTTTGTCACTTTTTTGTAGAATTGACAAACCTTTGTCTGACCAAACAACTTGTGCATGTTAAATCCTGCTGAACAAAAGAAACAGCTGAACCAAATATCTTGATACAAATAGTATCTTCATTTGAATGTACATGACTACAAAAATGCTTTACATGTATTATGGAAAATCCAGTGTCATGCATTCCACAGGTGATCATGAGTGTTAATATAGCTAGTGTATAGGTCAGTTGGTATCTCATAAATATAACTGCTCTGACATTACTTTGTAAAGAAAATGGCAGCCCCCATGGGATAATGTCTAACAAGGAAACTGCAACTTTTTGAGACACTGTTATCTTTCTTCAATAATCAAACATGAGTAATTTCAGGATATTTGTAATAGGCTGACAATTATCTACATGATTGTAGGTTAATGTTTGTTACCTTTCATTCCCCTTTAAAAAGATGACGCGTATGACTGCCTACATTATACACACGAAGTATAGGAATGTACTCATGAGTGCTATAGCCTAGGAATGTTTGTAGCTATGAGTGGGTCAATGTGCGAACTTTTATTAGCCGCGCGGGATAAATTGAAGTCGCTTTGAACTTTGATCCAGAGAAAGGAGCAGCCAAGTGTAAAACCGCCCATAGATTGCGACTTGTCGCTCCCTTAAATTAAAGTTAACGAAGGAAAAACCTACTCGGCAGACGGCACATTGAGTCACTGCCATTGACCTTGTCCCACACACCGATTTTGACGTTAGTCATAAAATACAAGAAGAATATAATCCAACAAAATGACATATTTATAATGATGATTTTGCAACATTGAAACACAAATATCATACATAACACTCACAGAAATCAAATACTCTATGAAAGCATGCTATTACCTCGTTAAATTCTTGAATTAGAAGCACATCTGGCGATGCTGGTCTACAAAAACACGTTGGGTGGGACTTTCAATTTTTGAGATGGCGCTAAGATCGAGATTGGACGCAGAGGGCTCTTGACTTATAATAAATGGGATCACACCAAATTTTGGTCACAAATCTTGAGGCGGGGGACTTTTCTTTCCAGTCTTTTCATGTATTATTGAAACAGTTATACATAGTAACATCCGAATATCAAATTCCAAATTTGAATTTGGAAAGATAACGGATCTAGCCTCTTTATTGGAAAAATTCACCACTTCAAATATAGGCCTAGATAAAATGTGTAATTTACCGATAGGGGCTAATAAGGCCCAAGGCCAAGCTATATAGCTTTGAAATGTCAAATTAACAGTCACAAAATGAAGATAGCTCCCCAATTTACCTTGCTACCCACATATGAGGCGTTGCCCAAATATTGGTAACCGTTTTAAATTTTCGGGAGGGGCTGGAGCATGCCGGGGGGGGGGGGGGCACTGTCCAATCAATATATGATTGGACAGACGGGTAAGTGCCGCTTTGACGACCCCATTTTTCAACGGCTGATCGCCGTTCTCAATCAAGATACCCGATTTTTTAAACTGCCGTTCTGAAGACTCTCGGAAACGCAATGCCCCGTATATACACGCAGGTGCTCTCATCCGTTCCCTAGCCTTAAAATGTTGCTCGCTCTGGATCCTGAGTGCTTCGAAATATACGCATAGGCATATACGGACCTAAAATAAAGGTTGTCAGTATAAGACCTTGTTGCTGCTGTTAGATATGCAGTTCGCAAGACCCTATTTTTGACTCGGCTGGTGAGTTCCGTAGTTCCCAAGACCCTGTTCCTTTAATAGATACCCGTTTCGAGGGCGGCTGCGGCACACCCCCGTCTGAAAAAAAATTTGAATGCCCCACCCCCGGGCTGCATGCAGCACCAAGCCTCTCCGCATATGTTAACTTCAGCCCTGAGGCCAAGATTATATCTAACCCTAACCAGCTAATAAACCGTACCCTAAACCCTTAACCTTATCCGAAACCCAATCGCAAAAAGGCATATAGGCCTATCATATTTTGCGGATCAAAACAGTCGGCAGGGGCGTATCCAGGATTTCCCAATAGGGGGGGGGGGGCGCCAGGCATTATTGATCGCCGTCCTGGGGAGGGGGTGCCCCCTCCCCTTTGGAAAATTTTTGCTTCTGAAGAAGGGCTGAGATGCAATATAATCTTATATGACTTGTGACCAATTTTGAAGCCTATTTAATGAACAACTTTTTTTTTTTTGGTAGTTTTTTTTTTAACGGCGGTCAGTGGGGGGGGGGGGCGGCGCGCCTGTTGCGCCACCCCCTGGATACGCCACTGGTCGGGTCCGTTCCCCTGTGTTGGATACCGGTAACAAACTGAGTGATAGAATATTATATACAGAAGCTTGATGATAACAGAAGTTTACAGATCAAAGAAAGAGAGAGATAGGGGGTGGGAGGAGGGGGACGGGTGGTTAGCGGGAAGAAACTGCACGCTTTTTAAGAAACAGAAAGCCACTATCAGTTCCTGTGAATCAATAATTTTTTTGTTTGTCAGGTTTTTGAGCTTACAAGAGACCCCCAAACGATAGTGACCCTTCTTTTTTTCTTTTTTCTGGGATATTGGGATCCCTCCCTCACAAAATCCTGGATCCACCACTGGAATCAATATCACTCCCTAAGAAACTTCCTTTGAGCCCATTAACAAACTTCCTAAACTAAAACTTCAGTGATCTCTCGTTTTGAATTGAATAGAGCGATCCAATTTCAGTAGTCCATTTGAAGCAGCGATAATTTTCACATTCATTTATCCCGGAGCTATATTATATCGTGATCACTCTTGTATCTCTATATATGGTTATTGTACAGCTTGGGCAGCTTTTCGAGTAATTTGCTTTTGATCCACTTCTCACGGTAAGGATATACAAATCATTTTCTATATACATGTACATTGAAGTTCATTGTGATTTTATTACCTAAATAAATGTTTAAAGTTACTTAGAATGATTGCCTGAAAAATGGATATAAATTATGAATACTTACAGGGAATCTTGAGTTCTGGGAGAGGTGAAAAAATAATTTGTGAGCTTTCTCATTCCTTTTATATCAGTTTGGAAGAACATCATAGTAGAAACATCCACTACTTTATCTTTAATGTCTTTGGAGCTACTTTTAAAATCTGGTCAAGGTTGGGGTCCAGTTCATTAAATGCCAAGTCCACCCTAACAAAAAGTTGATTTGAATAAATAGAGAAAAATCCAACAAGCATAACACAGAAAATTTCATCAAAATAGGATGTAAAATAAGAAAGTTATGGTATTTTAACGTTTCGCTTAATTTCGCAAAACAGTTGTATGCACATCCTGCTCAGTATGCAAATGAGGGAACCAGTGACGTCACCCACTCACTATTTCTTTTGTATTTTATTAAATGAAATACGAAATATTTTAATTTTTCCTTGTTATAATGTGAAACAAGGTTTGATTCCTCGCTGGATATGTGTAATTGCCATTGTTGCAACCTATACACAATTCAATGAGAGATTCCTAATTCTGAAATCTGCAGAAATTAAAATATTCTATATTTCACGTAATAAAATACAAAAGAAATAGTGAGTGGGTGACGTCACTGGTTCCCTCATTTCCATACTGAGCAGGATGTGCATATAAATGTTTGGTGAAATTAAGCGAAACTTTAAAATACCATCACTTTCTTATTTTACATCCTATTTGATGAAATTTCAGTATTATGCTTGTTGGATTTTTCTCTATTTATTCAAATTAACTTTTTGTTAGGGTGGACTTGGCCTTTAAATCACAGATTAAGGATGACCATTGAATCATAAACCAGTGTTGTGTTTTTCTCTGTGAGGGTTTTGAGTTTTGACGAACAAACAAGATAAGAAACGATAAGGTAATGTAAAGGCGACCGTGGTGTCAATTAAACGAGCACATAACATGAAATACCTGACATCAGTTTCAGTTTCAGTTTTTATTTTTTTTCATTTCCAACGAAAAAGAAATATACAATTCACACACATCATTAAATCAACAAAGTAGGATACACGCAATACAACACATAAATATAACAGTATTGTAGATTAGATAAGATGTACCAAACTATTGCAGTATGAAAAATAATTTTATGAATGTTTGGTTGGAAATGGAGAGGTCCACTGTGAAGCTAAGCTTGTAAATTGTGGACCCCTCAGGTGAAAGTATTCAATAATAGTAATTTACATAACAAAAAAAAAACGAGAATAATGGCCAACAGAGAGGGGAAAGCATAAAGATATCATACAAAAATGTGTGAAAGTAACAAGGGAAAAGTAAAAGGAAAGACAGAAAGAGGAGAGAAATTGATTGCATGTGGGACTGAGGAATGACAAATGAAAGATGAATAGATGTAACTGATCAAAACAAAGGTAGCGCGCAACATCGATTCGTGTGAAAAGGGAAATAGTTATGAGGATGTTCCTGGTTGACGAGTGGTGACGAGTTCTTTGTATAATAATAATAATAAATAATAATAATCATTTAATAATAATAATAATAATGATGCATATATACATAGACACACATACACATTTAAATGCTGCATATATAGAGGTAATCCAAATGCTACTAACAACTGACAAAGCGAGTTAGGTTTTGTAAGGAGCCAATAAAAATTTCTTTAGATTTCTCTTAAAGATTGAGAGTGAAGAGGATTTTTCCAAATCATGGTGCAAAGTATTCCAAAGTTTAGGACCTTCAAAAATAAATGTTTTTTGTGCAGAAAATGTTCTCAAAAATGGTAAATGAAATTCATCCGACTGTCTGGTGGGATATTTGTGAATTGTACGATTTTTTAGAAACATATCGTGAAACGCAGATGGTAGAGTACCACAATTGTATTTATACATAAATTCACCAAGATGAAATAAGTACAGATCTTTAATTTTTAGGATGTTATGTTCAAGGAAAAGAGAATCCGTATGGGCACGTATAGGAGCATTACAAATTATACGAATGACTTTCTTTTGTAGTAGTAAAACTCTTTCCAGCAGTGTTTGATGACTGTTTCCCCAAACCAAAAGACCATAGTTTAAATATGGTAAAATAAGAGATGAGTAAAGCATAAGTAAAGATGCTTGAGGAAGGTGTGATTTAAGTCTGTTAATGATACCGATATTGCGAGAGATAATTTTACAAATATTTTCGATGTGGATTTTCCAGGAAAGTTTACTGTCAATCAAAACACCTAAAAATTTGGTTTGAGAGACTTGCTCAAGAGGGATATTGTCAAAAACAATATCAGTAGGTAATGATGCTAAGGAGTTACTAAACAATATATAATTCGTCTTCAGTAGATTCAATGATAATTTATTAGCCCTTATCCATTCTAATATGTTACGCAGCTCTCTATTGATTACATCGACAAGAACATTTGGATCACTGTGAGAAAAAAATAAATTGGTGTCATCTGCAAATAAGATGAATGACAAGGAATCGGATGATTTATGAAAATCATTTATATAAAGAATAAACAATAATGGGCCTAACAGGCTTCCTTGAGGGACGCCACAAGAAATATCTTTAAAATCTGATGCTTGCTCGTTTAAGGAAACAAATTGTTTTCTGTTAGAAAGGTAGCTCCTGAACCACTCCAAGGCCTTTCCACGGACACCAATATGAGCAAGTTTATAAAGTAAAATATCATGATTTATCGTATCAAAGGCCTTGGAGAAGTCCAGGAATATACCTACTGTGTGAGAAGACGAGTCAATTGAATGGGCAACTTTCTCAACAAAAGACATCAAAGCATGAACAGTACTATGTTTCTCCCTAAAACCAAACTGGAAATTAGAGAGGATATCATTTTTTTTAAGGAAAGAACTCATTCGAGTAAACACTATCTTTTCCAAAATTTTGGAAAAAGAAGATAGTAACGAGATTGGCCGATAATTACCTACTTCAAGTTTGTCACCTTTTTTGAATAAGGGAATAATTTTTGCTAGTTTCATGGAATTGGGAAATTTACCATGCGTCAATGATAAATTAAAAATATGGACCAAAGGATCTACAATAACAGGAATAATGGCTTTCAACATTACGTTATTAATTCCATCAAAACCGGAACTTTTTTTATTCTGTAAGTTGGATACAATATTAATGACTTCTTGCCTATTCGTAGGAAAAAGAAAAATAGAATTTGGATTAACAGGGCCTAAAAAATCACTATAATTTATGTTTGATGGGGGAATATTTTTAGAAAGATTGCTGCCGATTGACGAAAAGTAAGTATTAAAGATATTCGCTATATCTTTGGAATCTTCGATAATTTCATGGTTATACATGATTTTGTTTATTTCAGATCTTTTATCTGTCAAATTCATCGCTTGTTTAATAATTTTCCAGGTATTTTGCATATCGTGTTTGAACATTTCCAAACGATTTACGAAGTATTTTCTTTTTTCAAGGCGAATGATTTGAGTCAATGTGTTTCTGTAGGATGTATACTTTTCCTTTGATTTTTCAGTACCTTTTATTTTATATTTATAAAAGAGATTATTCTTCCGATTAATTAAGCGTAGTATGGATTTAGAAATCCATGGGAGCTTAGGTGTTTTCTTATAGTTGGTTTTGGTCTCTCTTTCCATTATGGTCATTTTCACAGTAAATAGTGTAACTTTTATCTGACAGGGTCAAAATTTCAAAATATGTTTCCATCAACATTTCTACTAAAATTATTACTAGAAATGTCTAAACTATGGATTTTTTTGGGTTCTGGAGTTTAAACTACATTTGAAACCGAGAAAAATAATGAACAAATGTGACAAATATGATAAATTTGAACAAAAACAACATTTTAATGCTACTGCTTAAATGACAACATTTGTTAGGCAAACACTATTCAGTTGCCATTTTTCATATGCCATCCTAATGTACTTGAATGCTTAAAAATATGTTTTGGTCAAACTTATTCGGTCTCCAAAAAAATTCAATGTGTTTTTCAAATTCAAGACAACATATGACTTTGACATTTAAATTTTAAAATTTTTCCTATCTTCCAAGAGTTAGAGCAAAGTAAGAACAAATACCATTCAGAGTGAAGGCTAATTACCAATGAAAATTCCAATGAAATCGCATTTCAAATGAGGAAGTTGAAAATTTCATATGTGTGTGTTTCGGAGGCTTCAGTTAACAGTGTTGTGTGTTTCGGAGACTTCATTCATGGCAACATTGCATATTTAGGTAAAATACTCATTGACATCTAAATTCATTCTTAATTGTGAACTTTAAACTCATAAAATTTGTTAAACATAGTAGACCAACTGTATATCTCAAGCAACAGAATGTCAAACTTTATTTGTGAATTAACGGTTAACTTAAACGAAGACGACCATTTCCTATGTTGAATTGTCCTTGGCTGGAAATGCAGCTATTAAAGTGACATAGCACTACAAGTTAAAGAAAAATTCCATCTGATAAAACAGCTGAAATGTTCAAAACATGTTTTGGAGGTTTCAGATTAACGACAATGCTTGTTTCGGAGACTTCACTCATGTCAACATACTATATTGTCCAAATAGGTAACACATTAAGTAAAATCCAACATCACTCATAATTGGATGTTAAATTGTTAACATACAGCAAAACATAAAACATTTGTTTAAAGAGTAAAAATACTTGGTTAATACATCACTACAAAGTATCTTTACTTAATATACAGCCATGGAAAAAATTATTAGACCAAGAATGGTTACTGAAAGTGTTATATTTGTGGTAAGAAGGAAATAAAATATCAAAAAAGCAATATACATTTGCTGGAATTTGTTATTCATTCAATGAAATACAAAGACAAATCATTTCATCCAAGGGGAGTTATGTCATGATAATATGAGGATAGCGAACGAATTTAACAATTATTTCACAACTGTGGCAGAAAAATTAGCTAGTAATTTGCCAGATAGCAACGCAAGTGAATTTGGAACGGACAGTGTTAAATTACACGACACTAAGGGTGTGTCGAAAGGCTGTTTTCTTTTTTCTCCTGTCAAAGAAAAGTTTGTTTTAGATGAATTAAATAAGTTGAAAATATCAAAAAGTACCGGGCTTGACTTGGTACCTGCCAGATTTTTGAAGGATGGAGCTAAATATTTGTATAAACCTTTAACTTACATTATTAACTTATCTATCTCAACTTCCACCTTCCCTGATGAAATGAAAATTGCAAAAGTAACACCCCTTTATAAAAAGAAAGATAAAACTAATGTTAGCAATTATAGACCGATTAGCGTTTTAAGTATAGTCTCGAAGGTCCTAGAGAAATGTGTGTATGCCCAATTAGAGAACTACTTTCAAGAAAATAAAATAATATACGAATTTCAATCTGGTTTTAGAAATGGTTATTCCACTGAAACTTGTCTTATTCACCTGTTAGATTTTGTCAGGAACGAAATTTCCCAAGGACGTTTTGTCGGGATGGTTCTTCTTGACTTGCAAAAAGCCTTCGATACCGTTAACCATAATATACTGTTAAGTAAATTAGAAGTAATGGGTTTAAATTCTGCATGTGTGCAATGGTTTAGGTCTTACTTGACAAATCGTCATCAAGTTGTCTCGTTGCAAAATGTACTCTCCGATTCTATGCCCATAAGATGCGGAGTTCCCCAGGGGAGCATATTAGGTCCTATTCTTTTCATGTGCTATATTAATGATATGTGTGTTTGTGTCAACGACAGTAAATTACTTTTATATGGGGATGATAGTGTGTTACGGTATTCTGGTACTGATCCTAAGCTGATCGGGGAAAAACTTAGCTTAGAATTATCAAACTGTGTTAATTGGAATGACAGCAAATAAGCTTAGCTTACATATTGGTAAAACCGAAAGTATTTTGTTTTGTTTGCGGGGTAGGCTGAAGTATACTGATGATTTCAATATAAGTTATAACAATCAACTCATTAAGAGACAGGATTCTGTGAAGTATTTAGGACTAAATATAGCTAGTGATCTTTCTTGCTCAAGTTTGGTTGACAGTATTGTCAAAAAAGCTAATGCTCGTCTAAAATTCTTGTATCGTTATCAAAATTGCATGAACTTAAAATCAAGACGCATTTTAAGTTTTTCCTTAATACAATGTTTATTTGATTATGCTAATGCGGCATGGTACTGCAGTCTAGGCAAGGTGGATCAAAACAAGTTAAAAATAATTCAAAATAAGATTGTAAGATTCATCAATCACTTACCACCAAGAACACACATTGGGAAGAGTGAACTTGAAACAGCTGGTCTTCTTCATGTAAACCTTAGATCACAACAACTTTTAATTCACCATGTACATAAGATTTTTTACTCTAATGCAGATCACTATATTTCAAATAATTTTACTCGCTCTTCAAGTGTTCATGGGCATGACACTAGAAATAGTCAATTTAATTTCGTAGTGCCTAAGCGGAAAGGTAAAATTGGAAATTCCTTTTATTTTAACGGTATTCTTTTCTGGAATTCCCTCCCAAATCATGTTAAGTCAGTTAAGAATTTTTTACATTTTAAAAGGGTATTGAAGCATCATCTGAAAAATGTGTCTACTCCATAACTATATTTCTCCTCTCCTTTTTGTAGCTCAGATGGTTTTTTTCCTATTATATGACTTATGTAACCAACGTTTATTATCGATAGTTTCATTATGATTTTCTGTATATAGCTTTTTTCCGTTGAGTAAGTCTTGTTTTCACATTTATGTAATCTTCGCCTACTTTATAAAATTGTTATGTTTTATTTTGCTACTTTAGTACATTCTTATTACTTGTCGTACGTGTACGATAGTCTTGTAGCCGTACTAATGTGTTTTCTTAGTGTATTTTTTAATCAGTTATTTAGGTAAGGACCCCATTGGAAATAAGCCATTTCGGCTTTCATGGGCTATCATGTCATGGTACCTGGTTATGTTTGTATTGCAATATACCTGACGAATAAAATAAAATAAAATCATTAGTTTGAATGCATATTATAGTACCTTTATTACAGAAGCTTGGTCTAATAATTTTTTCCAGGGCTGTATGAGATTTTTGTTGAGTAGACAACATTAGAAAGCCAGTTAACAGAATGTGTGTGGATGTCAAATCTACATGTATGTTGATACTCAAGGAAATATAAAGTCAAGTATGTAATTTCCAAGGAAATCTTTTTTGTCATATTAAAAGTGAAATGTTCAGGAACGTATTCTCATAGGCGCCAGTAAACAGTACTTGTCTCGGAGACTTCAAACGTGTTAACACACTATATTATTACAAAGGCACTATACAAAGCAAAATTGAACCTTACTATTCATAACATGTTGAACTCTAGGCCTACATAACCACTGAAAACACTTGTTCACAGAACCATAAATGGTTGGTACATGTATCATTACCCTACACTTGTGTCTTTGTCTTATTTTCTTCTTAGTGCAAAGAATGAAATTTCTGTACAGTATGTCTACATGTAGGCTTCCACAAACTTGTTCATTATGTGTTAACATCTAAACAGTCATATTTCTGAGACTTCAAACATAATAACACATCATATAAGGCCAGGTACGATAATGAGTGAAATCTAACTCTACTTTTGAAACTCCATACTTCAATTTATGCCTTATTTTAAGTAGTCAACTTCTGCAAAGAAAGTAAATGCCCAAGTACTCTATAATAGATTGTCAGCTGAAAACCAATAGTAAGGCAAGTATTTACATGTGTTGGTCATTGAACACCCCTGTGTTCTAATTCTTATTTCAAATAAAATTTATCTGCCAACATAATTATCCAGTTCTCCTTCTGTGAACTTGTAAAGGTAAGCTCTGCCACCTGGGGTCATGGTTGGTAGAGTCAACTTTTGCATTACATCTGTTTTGGGGTGAAGAGCTTCACGTTCCTCTATTCTGGGGTGTGACCTTGACTTGGAAATCATCATTTATCACCGGTGTTACCTGGCAGCAAAATAGAAATAAAACAAATTGATAAACTTTCATTAAAACACAGCAGAACAGCTTTCGAAATCCATTTCACTTCCTTCAAATCTCTCGCAGTGCTATATTTGAATTCACCTTGTTCATTTGATCAGTACCACTACACCTGCTGATACATACTGGAAATATCAATGTGTAGCTCTAACAACAAAACGGTGTATTTTCAGATAATTCAATTATTTCAGTTATGTAACTGTGCATTATCTTTTATATCCAATGAAAGGGCATAAATTGTATCCTGATCTGTCCACATCTATATTGTCAGTCATAAGAAAATGTATTTATAAATATTTAGTGTTGACACAGATTACATTGCTTATTACCCACTTTACAAGAAAATTCACAGTACAGTCTTCTCAATGTGTTGTTCTGTCATCCTGTTATCATGCTTTTCATTCTTCGTGTCTTGTCTAGACCCCTTGTCATTGGGTTACATCTCGAGTGACTTTATCTTTTTCTTCTTATTTTCTTGATCCTTTCTTTTCCTGCAAAATTATTAGGGGACAAAATAAAAATGGTAATAAATTACATTCCAAAGTACATGTAGTTAGAACTTAATATTTTTTACATTAAAACTGACATTTGAAATTTAGCGAAAACTGTAATAAGTAATGTACAAATTATAACTAGCTTTTATACAATTCTACATGTATTAAAATCTGTTACTACTTGGTTGAGCAGATTTGTCAAAAGCCTTGGCAAGAAACAGCATTTTTATTATGAGAGATGATTATTATTTGTCCATTCTTCATCCAAATATAAATACCATTTGTTTCTTCTCTTGTAATGATCAAACCTGTAAGAAAATGCACAATTTAGTACAGTCCAGTTCTACATGATTATTATTGAGCTTGATGTTGTCACTCAAAAACATTCATTTGTTTGATTTTAGATGTCGCATAGATTTGCTTAAATGTACATGTGCATTACCTAATACATGTATTTGATTATTTATTCAAATAATAGTAGCATATAGTGGTAGTGGTATACGCACCATCACTAAGGATGCTTTATCGTGCTCAATGTGTATATTACAAAAAAACCTTCTAGTACTAATCAATGACAGACCTGTTTCAATCTGTTTTGACCATGTATTTGCAGGAAATCTGTTTAAAATAGTCATATGCACAGTGATTTCATTTTTGCATATCTGATTTGAACAAATTGTTCTAAGGCTAACCTTAAACCAACGCATCTAGTATGGTAGAAGTACATGTACAAAGTATACGTACTAATAAATTTCTTAACGGGCCTCAACTATTTTTTTAGTGACAAATCACACTTAGAATATTTTCACAAATCAACACATCAAAGCAAAGTACATGTAAAGTAATAAAGGACAAAATTAGGTTCTTACCTCTATATTCTTGTGGATGACAGTCAGGAGATGAGAGTTCTATGCAGTGTTCAAGAGATGCTAGCACATGATGCTGTAACCGCGTTATTATGATTTATGATCTTAATGGTCTATTATATTGTCTTAAAATGCATGGTAGGCACTGCTTCTCTAAAGGTTCTAGAGGGTTCTTTGCCCACCAAAGGTCTCTGCTACTGTTACAAATGGTCTTTGAATGGTATGGCCTATGCCATTTGATCATACGGGTTTGGCAAAGATATAGAGCTTGATACATGTGGTTAACACTAAACGAAGCCTCCGAAACACATAGGGTAAATGTTAAGGATGTCCAATAATTTAGAAAAATATATTGATTCATTTTGATACTTTATATGCTGAAATATTCATTAAGGTTGAATGATTTATATCTGTTCACTTTTTTTTTAATTTGGTGAATCGTTTTTATGTCATTAAGTTGGAAACAGGTGAATACTCATAGCATTGGTGTAAAAAAATCTTTCTGAAATACTGACTACTTGTAAATCTTTAAAAATAAAAATCTAATAACTTCTAATGCATTCCTGTAATTCACTAGACCAAAACCAAACATAGAATAGGAAAATTCCGCCATCATTCCTCCATCCATGAGATCACAATGACAAAAAATATGGCGTTAACAACAGTTCGAAGCCTCCTGAACAGGTTTTTTGGTTTTCAGTCAGTCTTGAAGAAAATTACCAGCATATCTATTTACTTTTAACTTCAAGGGAGTATGTACATGCTTTGCAATGCAGATTTAAAGTGAAATACATCAGTCTACGTATTTTTTTTGCCCTTTCGGAGGCTTCAACTGCTAACGGAAAGTTTGTATTGTCTCTTATTTTCTAACAGTGTGGAATATCTCAAATATATTTTATTGACAAGTGACTTAGGGGTCCATATGCTACATTTCGATATATTGATTGGACGAGTTCCTGTATTCATATTTGTACAAGCTGGCTGAATATAGTTTGTTTCGGAGGCTTCAAATGAGCTAACGGAAAATTGACTCTACTCAGTCGAGCTTATGAAAAATTCTTAAAAGCAATGTGATCAGACAAATTTTGTCATTAGTTGGAAGTATAGATATCAAGTGTTATATCAAGAACAAATGACACGATATAGAAAGCACTGAAAATAAAGTCTCCGAAACGACAAATAGCAACACCCTGTTCTCGAAAACTGAGAGGCAGTGACAATTAAAACTTCTTTGGCACTTCTCATTGAACATCTAACTTTCTGCATAACAAAAACCATCCTCACCGTTCCTGAAAAAATGCAGGGCTCTACTGAAATGTATATGTATTTTGTGTACGCCCATATTTATGGTACATATATGCCCGCGAAATTCTAACGAAGTAATCCCTGAAGATGCTTATGCTACCCAAGGTAGCACCCAAGTATGGGAATTATATGCGAAAAAATCTTTGAATTCTGTATCTTTATGAGGTTACTAGAGTTACACCCTTTACCGTGAAAATAACCATATATAAATATATATATATATGGAGAATACTTGAACATTAAATGTGATTACTGTATTATAGTATTTTCCCCTGCACACTTCTTTAAAATATTTTTTTTCTTCAAAATTACACTATTATTTCTGGTATTATGATTGCGCACCGTATTTGAAATTTTCTTTCTTTTTGCAAGTAATTACCTGATGCAGTATACACTGCCGGAAAATAACAGTGCTAAGGAATTTGGAGAAAACCTTTGTTTATTTTATTTATAGAACATGATAGTACATCACGGATTGTTCAGTTCTGTACACATATACAATGGCTTACATGTGTATATATGTATATTCTGTGACAACTTTCACAAATCCAAACATGAAGGAACAAATTTAGAAGCTCCTGCAACTATGCTTAACACAGGGGCGGATCCAGGATTTTGTAAAAGGGAGCGGGGCACAAATCGCAGAAAATTTTCTGACTAGCAAAAAAAGGTCATCCGATTTTTTTTGGGGGAATATATGTCCGAAATTTTCAACATGTTGGACATTTTGTATGTGGAAAATACGTGTTATGTGTCGAGCAAATTTGAACATTCTGAATATTTACTGAGCGAATGCCAACATACACGACTTGTTCAGGTGTAACATGAAGAATTTAATAGGAATTTAAGGCACGTTGGAGGAATATGAGGGGCCTAAAGTAATGATAAGATTTGCCTTTGATAGTAAGGTGACATAATTTAATGATTACCTTGAAGCCTGACCTGGGCTATCATTCAATCTTTATCGTACATGACTTTCTTGTCTTTCTTCGTCCTGTTTTTACACATGCAGAATTCGTAGGTGAAGGAAAACATAGTACCTCACATTTATCATGAACATCGGGACGCAACTTCGTCTTTGGATCTTCCCTCTGCTGTTTGTTGGACAATCTACGTCTTTAACTTTCTGCGATTATTGCTCTTGTGACACTCCCAACATATGGTGTAGCGGGATCGACTTCAATGAAGCATTAAACCATACCATTCCAAGTTATGTCACTAGCAAATCGAAATTCCTTGATGTTAACCTATTTGACGTCAAGTTGATATTGACCAACGATACTCTGACCAATTTCCCAGTCTTACAAAGGCTTACGATAAGTATATACCAAGTCGTTTTTGTTGATGAATATGTTTTTGAGAGGCTTACGGATTTATCATACATTTATTTGGAATTGAACTATATTCATGAAATACCCAGTAAAGCCCTTTTCCGTGTGAAAAATTCCCTGCACGAATTGCATCTAGTAAATCAACCACTTTTAAACATCCCGGCGAACGCGTTTGAGCAATTAGGTAATCTCCTAGAACTGACCATCAGTTATAACAGATACCGCCTCGCTATATCAGCAGGTGCGTTTAATGGTCTTGCGAATTTAACAGGCCTTTACTTATCGGCTTGTAACATTCAGCATTTACCTAACACAACATTCTTGGGATTACCGAACCTACAAGAATTAGACCTTAGTTACAATCTCCTTGTTAAAGTACCGACTGCGATACAAGCCCTCAAGTCTCTCTTTAAGCTGGACCTGTCTCACAATACACGTTTGGACAATCAAAGGAATCTCAATTTTCTGAAAGGTACGATCAAGTTACAGACTCTCCAGATGAGGTACTGTGCCATTTCTGAAATATCATCAGGTGCTGTTGATAGCCTCGAAGCAACACGGGATCTAACCGTCGCGAATTTTGATGGAAATCCGTTCAATTGCACAGAAGATCTTTGCTCTTTTGCAAGTTGGTATCTCAGTCTGCCGGAACCGAGTACAAGTACGCGGAGCCCTTACTTCATACCTTTCATCACCCTAAGTCCTCCTCCAGGAAAGGGGCCATATCAATGTGACAATAATGGCCAGTCCCTCCAGGACTTCTATAGTGAGTCGTGTTTGGCGCGACCTGACCCTAGGCCGTCAATCGTTCCTAGGGACGAAACATCATGGCATGTTGTAATAATTGTTGTTACTTTCATTCTTGTTGCGTTCGTTGTCACCATCGCATCCTTTGTCGTATGGAAATTCAGGTTGATCGAATACTATCGTCATCACCAACGGGTTCACTTTCAACGCCATGTCAACTACGGAGCGGTGGCAGACAATAACCATGAATACATCTTCGATGCCTACGTCAGCCACCATGAAGACGACAAGCCATTCGTCGAAAATGAGATGCTCCCTCGTCTCGAAGACGAGAACGATTTCGAGCTTTGCGTCTCCTTCCGCAACTTTCGTCTGGGTTCCAACCTCATGGAAAATTTGTCTTCGGCCCAGGATGTCAGTCGTGCCCTCATCTTCATCATCAACGAACGCTTCATGCAGAATGGTCAGTGTAAGCTGGAGCTGGAGATGGCTTCGACCAGGATGCTGGAAGACGAAGCAGAGCATGGAGAACAACGCCTCATCCTCATCATGATGGAAGTCCTAGAACCAGAACTGGTGAACAACACCCTGAGAATGCTTCTCAGTCACGTTGCGTACCTTGAGTGGGATCCTGATGCCGAAGAGAGGTGTTGGGGTCAACTCATCGCTACTCTACGCACTTTGGGGCCGGAAAGGAATGCCGACAATGGACAGGAAGCCGACAACGGACTGGAGGACGATAACGGCAACGGACAAGACGACAACCAACATGCCGACGAAGAAAATGTTTGACGAGGAGCCAATTTGAGGCTATATTTTCGCCCTATTTTTCAAGCTGAGTGTTATCAAGTTTTATTTACAATTTGCTGTCCATTCGTGAGATGGCTCACGCCGCGCATCTTACGACGTCGTGTTTCTTACTTACCAGACCGTGAAAATTAATATAAATTACATACAATGTAAAATTGAAAGTAAAATTTTAATGAAATTTTCATGTTGACCGTAAGTTGTAAGATATCTCTTTGATAGGAAACGCGGTACTGATAACACTCTGCATGGACAGCAAGATGTAATCAAAATGAAATCCTATTAGAAATTAAGGTTGTGGACACCCATCTCTATATACCGGGTTGTGTACTGTTGTTGTATGAAGCATGTGACACCAATGGACATGAAATAAGTCGGGTATTTTTTATATTCGAATATTTCACATGTGCTTAGAGGAAATGGGTGTACACATGATTGTAAAAGAAGTAATTGGACAGAATGGTTCATTGATCGCATTATTGTCACGTGCCTAGTTCGCATGTTTATATTGATGTAAAAGTATATTACACATGTTACAATTAAAAACTACACTATTGGATACAATAACTGTTGAAAATGTATTTCAAAGTGTTTGATAAGCAGAATCTAGGCACAGAAGAAAAAGCTTTGTTCGGTATCTTTTGGTAAAAAAAATGTACAGATTGCACTTGACCGATATATAAGCCTATATATGATATTACACATGTTACAATTCAAAACTACACTATTTGATACAATAACTGTTGAAAATGTATTTCAAAGTGTTTGATGAGCCAAATCTAGGCACAGAAGAAAAAGCTTTGTTCGGTATCTTTTGGTAAAAAAAATGTACAGATTTCACTTGACCGATATAAGCCTATACAATGTATCTGATCCTTCCATATAAAGTTCCCCTTATTGCTTTGTCAAACTGTTCCTCCTCAGTTTGCTCCTGTTTCTCACCGACTATATCCGACTTCCGGTTCCTATTTCACTCACTCTGTCTCTCTCTCTCTCTATCTATCTCTCTCTCCCCCTCTCCCTCTCTCTCTCTTTCTCTCTTTCTCTCCCTCATTCTCTCCCTCATTCTCTCCCCTCTCTCTCTCCCTCCCTCTCTCCCTCCCCCTCTCTCTTTTCTCCCTTCCTCTCCGCTCTCTCTTTATCTATTTTTAACACGATCACGAAGACTTTCGAAAAATCAACTTTTAAGTCAATTTCAATAGCCTTGTCCATCGCCTACGGAAATGTATTAATACTACGATGAATAATTAGTAATTCCAACATGGTTTCTATGGGATATATATATACAACTGGGTATTGAATTGACATTGAATTGATTTATCGAAAGTCATTGCTATCGTGATATTTTTTTTTTAAAATTAGTTCATGCATCGAAACAAATCACTCCCAACAAAGGGAGGGGGATGGGTTTCCTCCAAAATGTCCAGTCCAATTTTTGCCAGGGGCGGTGGGGGTATCCAGTGGGCTTTCACCTCATCTTTAAAGGCAGAAGAAAATTGTATTCGCCACGCGGAACTACCAAGGTATATTCTACTCCTCCCTCCCCGGCAGCCCCACCCCCCCCCCCCACACACACACACACACACACACATACACACCAAGAGAGGGAGGGGGATTCTAGCCCCTGTGTATCACTTTCTTGATATTGTAGTTAATATGAAAAGAAAATGTGTGTTGCTATTTGCCATCGAAACGTACATTTTTAAAGGACAGAAAATCACTAGACGAGGAAGTGTATGCCTTAATTACATGTATACTGTAATGTTGGTGATTAAAAAGAAAGATCATGAATAGAAAGTAAAATACACTTGTAAAATTTCAGGGTTGTATCACTTCTTTCCAATAAAACACCAGTCTCTTCAATCTGTTATTCCTTTAAATACGCTTGAAAGTACGTTTTCCTTTGCTTGTCAGAGATTTTTTTTCGGCATTGTGCCCCCTTTTAGAGAATCCTCGGCAACTGACCCCCCGCCCCCCCATCGGAGAGACATGGCCCCCATTTGGGGGGAAATTCTGGTGCCACCACTGCAGCAAGAACCAGGAAATAAGGAAGGAAGCGATTACACGACAGATATGGTATTTTGGGCAGTCATGGTAGGCTCTAAACCTTAAAAGGATATATCAGATTATTGTATAGTCCTTCATCATACATAATACATGTGTTATAATATACATATCATTAATATCTTCTATTTGATTGTATATTTTGTTAACTATCATGTAAAGATTAGAATCATATGCTATATATTGTGACCGTGAATGTAACTAAATAAGGCTTACAAGATGAAGAGTGTGTATATTTCTTTCTTTGCTGTAAATATACTTTATCTTATGTTGTCGGAGCAAAATGCAGAGTGCTTTTTTTTAATCAAAATGTATTTAATCGATTAATTTTGTCCGTTGATATAAGATTTATTTGTATAGGCGTATATACGCTTAACATATTATACATACATAGGCCTACATGATTTATTTTAATCACGCGTGCATAGAAAGGCCCATCCGACTACCCCTCCCCTTTCTGGGCAATCAATACGAAGTGTATCCCTCTCTATTCCTATCCTATAAATACCCCCTTTCTTTACCTGTGTTTGTAATATAATCTTAACACTCATTTATATTTGATTTTATTTTGTTTTTTATGTGTTGCTTTTCATATTTTGTTCTCTTTATATCGTTTTTATATATAGTTTTCGTTTTATTTCATTTTTTTGTTGTTGTGATTTTTATAATAATTTCTGTGATTTCCTTTATATATCATTTTGTATACATGTTCACTGCAAAAAAATCTCTCGGTAAAATTTTAACACATAAAGTGTTAAACTTTACCAGAGTTCGGGTTGACCGGTAGCCAACATAAATCTGGTAATTTTACCCCGTTGCCTAGTTATTTCAAGCCCATCTTCTCTAATCAAATGACCAAAATCCAGGTGAGATTATACACGGAAAAAAAAATTTATCCGGAAAATTTTAAACCAGGCGTTTCCTGCGTGTATTGTTATGTTTGAACTTTGTTCACGGCCTAGCTGAAAAGTAGCTTGTAGCTGAAATATTACAAGAATATTATATCAGTATTGTTAACAACTGATATTTAGAAGAAATGGTATATTATATAGGACTGTGTTATAATGGTGAAAGCTCTCATACGAGAGGTCCTTGGTTCGATCCTTGCTCGGTATCCTTGAGCACCCCCACATAAGTGTATTAAATGGGCACCTGGCAATGCTAATAATTGCAGGGCCCGCAGGAAAAGCAATAAAAACTAGAAAGGCCGTCAGACCCACGCCTTAGCGGCGCTACAGATCGAGTACTTAGTAGTTGCATTCTTTCCCTAATCGATTCTTTCCTGTCACTGTATTTTATATTTTATATTTTTCTCCTTTTTTTATCGCAATAAATTTATCGCAATAAAGACTTCGAGATTTGGCATAATCTACTATTTAATACATGCATGTAAAGTATTATGGTTACTTATTGTTATTATTACGTAATTTGGCACAATGATACTGCATGTGAATATATTTGTTCGTGTATTTTACCTTGATTATTGTGAAAAATGTTATTTTTAAAAAGGAAGTAATAAAATATTCTTAAAAACAAAAAAAAAACTATCCGAAATAAAGTTCCTATAACCGATCATCACCAAAAATATAATCGATTCTTTCCTTTCACTATCCGGACATTCCCTGAAAATTTGGTGCAAATCCGTTCACCCGTTCTCTAGTTATCTTGTACACAAACAAACACACAAACAAACACACAAACGAACAAACAAACAAACAAACAAACATACGGAGCCATTTATGCTAGGAGTCCACTGGGCCGGCGCCAGCTGGTGCCAGTTCGCGCCAAAGATTATGTGATTGGCGCGTAGTGGCTCGCTGTGGCGCCGAATTAATGTCCGCTCGGCATGTGTCACCAAGTGGAATAAACTGGGTGCCATATGGCGTGCGCCAAATGCCACCCGGCTTGCTCCATAATGTTGCGCCAGTTTGCGCCATTACACGGCCATTTGATTCCCAAATTCACCCTGTTGGCGCCATACGCGCCAATAGACGGCTACTTCTGCGGCACTTGGTGATTAGTTTGTGCCAAAGGTCGCCAAATTGGTTTGAACTTGCCGCCACTTGCCGACTATATGAAAATCTTGCAAGTTGTGTGAGAAAGTCCTGCGATGCCGCCCTGCTTTTATAGGCGGCAAGTGGCGCTGAATGGCGGGGCAACCAGGTGGCATTTGGCGCGAAGTAGTCACCAATCGGGTGCAGTTTGGCTCCCGCCACTGCACATTTGGCGCGCTTTGGCGCGGGCTATCCGCCTCTGTTGGAATTATTTGGCGCGTAGTGGCGCAAATAAGGTGCCACTTGGCGCCATGTGGCGCGAAATCTCATTGGCGCAACTTGGCGCGCACCATTACATTCCAGTGGATTCCAATAGGCGGATTGTTTGCGCCAAATGGCGATATGTTCGCGCCATTTGGTGCCACTTGGCGGACACTTGGCGCTGATTGCTCGATGCAAGTGGCGCGACGAAGATTTCAAACATTTTGAAATTTTCTTGCCGCCAAATTCAAATTTGGTGCCACCACGAGCCAGTTGGGAGGCAGTTTGAGCCACTACACGCCACTAGGCATCTTATTGGCGACACTAGGCGCCACAGCAAATTGCATTGGCACAAACTGGCTCCAACTGGCGCCCGCCCAGTGGACTCCTAGCATTACATAACCCTGCCGATTTTATCGGCTTGCGTAATAACTGATTTACCTACCCTGGGTAAATAACACCAAAATATACGGGGTGATTTCTGATGCTAGTAGAAAAGGAGAAATATGAAAGCGTCATTTTGGATAGTGTGCACCTAAATCGTCAAGCTGGGAGCGCGGACGCATCAGCTGTCTGGTTGTCGTTTATCACACATACGGAGCATAAACAGGGGATTACTTTGGGATTTTGGATTTTGGATTCTGTATTTTGGATATATTTTGGACATATACTACGGATCATTTTGGATTTGCTCTCAGTTTGGGGGATATTCGGATTGCAGAAGGGTAAGCTGACATTTTTGGGCCGTTCACGCACTCTGCACCTGCACCATATAGCTTTTGTTTAAATTTCCCGCCAAAACCACAAATGGCGGGCGCCACTCCAGTGGCAGAGAATCAAACTCATCTGAAGCCCTCAGTAGATGATGGAGGTTTTCAAGTAATAAGAAAACTAAAATTAGCAAAAAAAAAGGATGAGAGAGGGTAGTTTAAGTGATGTGGAGGAGTTGGCGGCGGATACCGACTTCGGCATCCCGCCGTCAACTCCGCTCAAAACAGGTGAAAACGCCAAAAAAAAAACAGACCTTAAGGTGCTCTTAGTACCCATAGAGAGAAATAAAAACCTGAGCGCAGTAAATCAGCTAACTATCAAGAGAGATATAGAAAAGGCTTGTAGGTCTCCCCCAGACTACATTAAGTTTGTTCGAGGTGGGAAGGGGCTCTTAGTAAAATGCAGAAATGACAGGCAATATAAAGCCTTAACCCAGATACCGGAGATCGGCAAAATTGCAGTAAAAGCAGAGGAAAAAACCTACGCCTCGAAAGGGGTCATATTTGGGATTTCTCTTGAGACATCTGAGGAAGATATTCTGCAAGAGCTAGAAAGAAGTAGGGTAGTGAAAGTTGAGAGAATGAAAAAAAGAATTGAAGGTGATTTGAAGCCCCTAAAAACTATCATACTGTTTTTCTCAACCCCTCAAGTTCCTGAATATGTTGAATTTTGCTTCCAGCAGATAAGAGTCAAGGAATACATTCCACCAGTACCCAGGTGCTACAAATGCCAAAGATACGGGCATTTAGCAATAGGATGTAAAGCCAAGGAGAGGTGCCCTAGGTGTGGCCTAGGGCATTCGGTAGAAAGTTGCGAGCTGGAGAGACAACATTTCAAATGTGTAAATTGCAATGGTAACCATTCGGCCGCTTATAAAGGATGCGAGGCATCGAAAGAAGCACAAGAAGTGCAGCAAATTAAAATACAAAATCGAATTTCTTTTGCACAGGCAGTGAAACTACACTCAGAACAAAATGAGGAACATAAGCAGGAAAACATTTTAAAAACTCAGAACTTAAGAATGTAATAAAAGAAAATGACAAAATAAATACTCGGAAAGAGAATTTAACAATTGTAGACTCCGGTCAAACCGATATGGAAATCGTCTCCGGCTCGCAATTTTCTACCAAAACGGATACGACAAGCAATAAGTCTGAAAATACAGACCAAAACAATAGAAATTTCTTGAAAGGTGTCCCCGACATCACACTTGTCTCTTTCTTTATCAGATTAATCAGAATAGTCACAAAGCCAGATTGTAACCCATTTGATGAAATTACACATATCTTGAAAGATACACTGGGCTTACATCCCACCGTAGATGAATTACAAACCATTCATGGCCTATTCCACTAGCCTTGTTACACTCGTGGCTTTCAGCATTCTCCAGTGGAATGCACAGGGTCTTGGATGCCACGGGGATGAGTTAATTATTTTTTTACATCAGCAAACAAGACCCTTTGAAATTATCTGTATTCAAGAAACGTGGTTTGACGATGGATGTATTATGCAAATTCCAGATTATATATGTGAATATAGAAATAGACAAGGAGGAACTCGGGGTGGGTGTGCAATATACGTGTATTCTAAACTAAATTACAATAGAGTTTTCAAACACGATGATTTAGAAATCATATCATTACAAGTTTTATTGCATGATAACGTTTCTGTGAATATAGTCAATTTCTATAACCCATGTAACAAACTCAGCATTGGTTCGTTAAATGAATTATTTAACAATGTTGTGAAGGAAAAGCACACAATCATAATAGGAGATTTTAATGCACACAACACTTTATGGGGTAGCCAGAAAACAGATACAAATGGTAAAGTAGTGGAAGAGTTTGCAAACGAGAGAAACCTAGTTATTTTGAATGATGGGAGTGCTACTAGAGTAGACTACCACACGGGTAATTTTTCTTGTTTGGATCTAACCTTAGCCCCTCCTTGTACAGCTAACAAAACAACATGGCAAGTCCTGAACAATAGTTTGGGAAGTGACCATTACCCACTGTTATGCCAATTGAACATATTGAATGAGAATAGTACACATACAAAGATTGATCAATCCCAACAAATTTGTTCAATGCTATCCACAAAGAATGTAAATTGGGATGAATTTAGGCATCTAACTGAGGAACAATGGGATACCTTACAGAATGAAGGTAAGGTTATAGAGTACCAAACTTTTATGGAAACAATTAGGTTTTCGTCATAAATAAATTTATTCAATTTGTCTCCAACGGCCCACAAGGGGGTGACACACGCTACTGCTGTGTGATAGGTTGCCCGGGTGCTGTGAAAAAAATCACAGGCGGAACCGGGCGGGATCCGCCTGTGATTTTTTTTTTCACAGCACCCGGGCAACCTATCACACAGCAGTAGCGTGTGTCACCCCCTTGTGGGCCGTTGGAGACAAATTGAATAAATTTATTTATGACATTATATCACCCGACGGATTAATTTCAATACCTTTGAATTAGGTTTTCCCTGGAAAAAGTGAAAGCACATCGGGCGACAAAGAAAATAAAGAAAAACCCTGTGCCATGGTGGAATAAAGAATGCTCCTCTAGAATAAAGGAGAGAAATAGGGCAAGGAGCAAACTGAAAAGTTATGTAATACCCTCTGCTGATTTAGTGGAGGATTTCAAGAAGAAAAGAGCTATCGCTCAAAGAACTTTAAGGCAAGCTAAAAGATTATACTGGGAAAAATACTGTCAGAACATTGATCGTTTTACCCCTCTATCGAATATCTGGAGTATGATCAAAAGGATCAATAATGATGGTATTTCAACCAGGAAAAACATTGTTCTCATGAGAGAGGATTGTTCCGCAATCACTGACAGTGAAGTCGCGGATACTTTCGCCAGCCATTTTAAAACCATTAACGAAAGTTTTCAGGGCAAGGTTAATACCCCTGAACAAAAAGAAATTGCTAGCCAATGTGACGATATCATATCATCCTTTAGTGATGCACAGAGTAGTAGTGTCCTTGATGAACCCTTTACCATGTATGAATTAAGCATAATATTAAAAACCTGTAAAGAGTCTTCTCCAGGTAAAGATGGAATTGGGTATGAAGTATATCAAAATCTCTCATACAAAGGGAGAGAAGTAATGTTAAATATCATGAATAACATATGGGTAACAGGAATTGTTCCCACCCAATGCAAGCATTATGTTATTGTCCCAATATTGAAACCACACAAGGTAGCTACAGATGTTTCTTCCTATAGGCCTATATCTCTTACTACCTGTTTCATCAAAATAGTTGAGAAAATTATCAAGGAACGAATGACATGGTTTACGGAAAAACATTGTCTGTTACCAAATTGTCACAGTGCTTTTAGAAAAGCAAGAAGCACAAAAGACAATATAACCCAACTAGAAAATGACATTCAAAAGAGTATTGGTAATAAAGAACATACCCTGGCCGTTTTCTTTGATATGGAGAAGGCTTATGACAGACTGTGGAAGAAAGGATTGATTTATAAACTGAACAAACTTGGTTTCCAAGGCAACACTGTTAGGTTCTTATGGAACTACTTAAGTGGGCGCTCTTTCCAGGTCCGGGCAAATCACTGCTACTCAGTAACACATAACATAGAGGAAGGGCTGCCCCAGGGCAGCTCACTTAGTCCTGTCCTTTTTAATTTGATGTTATCGGATATACCGATGGACGCATCTGTCAATATTTCTACATACGCTGATGACTGTGTAATATGGAAGAGTGGGAAAAACATTGATTTTCTGAAAAGAAAAGTACAAATCTACGTAAATAACCTAAATGAGTGGTTCAACAAATGGGGTTTTACCCTTTCTAAAGAAAAGTCTGTTACTTTATTTTTCAGCAATACTAACAAAATTGTACAGATTGACTTAGATGGGGTCCCTTTACCACCAAAGGAGGAACATCTATTTTTAGGTGTAATGCTGGACAGGAAGCTTACATGGAGACCGCATATAAATATGATTGTAACAAGAGCTAAAAAGAAAATAAATATCATGAAAAGACTAGCGGGAACTACCTGGGGAAGTAGCTATAAAAGCCTTATGAAATTCTATAAGGTGGTCATTAGGCCACTCTTGGATTATGCATCTGAGGCATATGATTCGGCTCATGATCATGTGAAGAACTTCTTGCTGACTATTCAATACCAAGCTCTGAAGTTGTGTACAGGGACGTTGCCGGGAACTTCCTTAGAATCTTTATAGGTGGACACGGGTGAATTACCACTCGACCTAAGAAGATCCATGCTTAGTAAGGTATACAAAGCAAAAATAAGGCAAAACCCCACACATCCACTCCAATCCTCCTTGAAGAACTGCTGGCAATTTGAATATGAAAAGAATAAGAAAGTGCGTAAACCATTTGGTTTGAGAGTTATGGAAGATGAAATATACATGTATCATGCAAACGAATCACTCATGTCTTTTACCCCCATGCCGCCTTGGCATCTCTCTCCACCAGAAGTGTCATTGGCGCTACATGAGCTTGTGTCAAAAAGTGATAACATGTTTTATCAATACAATACAACTGTGGAGTATATTAATAAAATGTGGAAAAATAATCTACATATTTATACTGATGGTTCTAGAGACCCTGCAAACGGCAGCGCCTCTGCTTGCTATTATGTGCTTGCAATGCGGGTAGTTGAATGTAAAAGAATGCAAAATTTTACATCATCTTACAGATCAGAATTGGCCGCAATTGTCTTGGCACTACGGTGGCTTGAAAATTTGAATGTTTATAATAAAGTGGTAATTTTGACAGATTCTCTGAGTGCTATTCAAGCAATCAAGGAAAACAATAACGACAATTTCGTAAAAGAAATTATAATCACCGCTACATGTCTAAAATACAAAGGCACAATAATCTGCTTAGAATGGATCCCATCTCACTGTGGGGTCCAAGGGAACGAAACGGCTGATTTCTATGCGAAAACAGCCCTAAAACAAAGAATAGAGATTAATAATGGATTGAATATCCAAGAAACCAAACATATTTTAAGAATTTTCATACAAAATGAATGGCAGAAGAGATGGGACAGGTCAAACTCAAAATTAAGAAAATACCAAAAAGTGGTCTCAGAAAAACCAACATTTCAGTATCTCTGCACCGACAAAAGTAGTGAAAAAATGATTCACAGATTACGCTTGGCAGGTTTGGGTTTGAATGATTTCCTGTTTAAGACAGGAAGACACACAACTGGAAAGTGTGATTTTTGTAACGAGAGAGAAACGGTATACCATTTTTTATATGTTTGCCCTAGGTTTATCATTCAACGCGCCCTGTTACTTGCTGAATTAAATGTGAGCAATGTCTCTGAGGCGGAACACAAAGTGGAGAATCTCAGTGTCAAGACACAAGGTGCACTCGTCAGATATTTCAAAAGGACTCGTCGATTTGTAATTGGTTGCCAAGAGGGCAACCGTGATAGTAAGGTGTAACCAAATAAAGAAAACGGAATCGAAGTAAATCGGATAGGATTTATGTTGTGACCATTGAATGTTAATGTGTATAATCATACTGTATGTTTTTTTTTTTTTTTTTTTTTTTTTTTTTTAAGCTGCTCAAAGATGAAGCACTTAGTTATATACTAACTATAGGTATAGGTGCACTTTTCTTGTAATTTCACTTAATTGAAAGGCCCTTTAATGTCAGTATATACTCTACCTAAAAAAAAAACAGAAAGAAAATCTGTGTACGTATTTATTTTGCTTTTATATTATATTCGGATTTTCTAATCAGGTTCTATGAGGAATCAGAAAGAGCGCCCCCTGCTCACGTTTGAGAGACATAGGGAATACTTGTATTCCTAAGACGCCCTCGAAATGTACCTCGAGCGGGCTTGTCAGGATAACGTTGTAAAATCAGGGCAGGAGTGGCGGTCCTGCATGGTATCCTGGAATCTGTACCTTTCTAACAAAAACTAAAGTTAGACCCACGGATCAACAAACAAAGTATAAGTGAAAAGAGCAATTTAGTAAGGCAACAATAGTCAAAATTGACTAGTTTGCCTATTTTAAAACAACAACAACAACAACAACCAATGTAATATAATATATAACACTTTTCGTAAGTAACATAATATTATTATGTTACTTACGAAAAGTGTATCAATGTGATTATTCATTGTCGAAGTTGATACATTGGATTATTGTTTTATGAACAAAATACTGTTACATTTATTTTTCTGTCAATTTAATAGTTACTTCATTAATTCATTATATTATTTTTGGGTTATAAAACAGTCTCACACATATGTGAATAATAATGAGTTTTAACGACATATAGATCTATCATTTTATTTATATTTTATTGCTATCACAAAAATACAAAGATATTCAAACAGTACTAATGTACGTGAAAAGATGAAAGAAAAAATATTGCTTCATAAACATATATGACTCTTAAGAACAACACTGCTTTCAGTTTTCTTTATTCAAACAAAATAGTAGGTTGATACGAAATTTGAAAATGTATGCTGTATAGGCCTCTTGATATTTATTAAGGTAAACTTTTTTTTTACTACATAACAATCGACATTACCATCTATCTCAATTTTGTAAATGTGCAGATTAAAATATTGTAATTCGTGTCCTTCTGTTTCGTTGTAGATTAAAACTAATAATACAATGAAATAAAAATGATTTAGATGAATTACAAGTTGTCACTATTTAACCCATAGAGGATAAATTTGAAAGAAAATGGCTTTGATGTTTCATTATCATAATACGCGTGACAAGACTTGCAGTATCATACTTTCACGTGTCACAAGTTATTTTTCCTTTATTTAGTCAGTAGAACTTATAACAATCGCTGTATTCTTTATATACATGTATGTGACGGACATATGATTTACTATAATAATATTCTATTAACAAATTTAGTTAGACATTAATACGCAATACATGATACAATTAAAATCTTTAAAAATGCTTGCTTGACTGGTGGCGAATATTTGATTAAAACCACGGGCTACAATTCAATCATAGCTTTGAATGCTTGCAGCCCTGAAAAGCTACACGAAATTAGAATTTCAGAAGACATTGTTTAGACAATAATGCGATTAATAGTTTATTAATTGTAATTATTTTAAATCAAAGATCTAGTTATTAATGTACTTGAAACCATGTTGTATCTTAATAATAATAATAATAATTACATTTATAGGGCGCTTTATACGGGCGTTTCTAAGCGCACAGGTGGTCTGTCTAACTCAGTATACACCCCTGGAAAACATTATTAGACCAAGCTTCTGTAATAAAGGTACTATAATATGCATTCAAACTAATGAAAATGATTTGTCTTTGTATTCCATTGAATGAATAACGAATTCCAGCAACTGTACCTTGCTTTTATGATATTTTATTTCCTTCTTACCATAAATAACACTTTCAGTAACCATTCTTCGTCTAATATAATTTTGTCCATGGTTGTACATTGTACATCCAATAACTTAAAAGCAACAAAATGAAATAAAATATTACTAATTAATGCATTCGATACCTATACTAATGGGGTGTTGCAAGAAAGTTGCGATTGATTGCAAGTTGCAACTGATCGGTACTGACCAATCAAAATCATTGTTGCAAGCGCATCTTCTTGAATGGGCAGACCCTGAACCATTCAGAATGGTTGTTCTAATTTGCAATTGATTGCAACTTTCTTGCAACACCCCATAAGACTTTGTGCGACTTAATGTAACTATTCGTTGAAAAAAAAAACCTTGTTGATTTATAGCATTCATATTCTGTTATCCTGAACACATAAACGAAGATACAATAAAGATGGTATATCACAAATCTAACAGAAACTTTGTGCGCTATGCGTATATACTCATGTATTTTACACTTGTTTTATAATGCTTAGACAGTTTTTACAAACAAATCATATGATAATATGTTTCAGAAATTAAAGAAAAGTGAAAGACAAATTAATGATATAAAAAAGACATTTCAATATAAGTTATCAATGTATTCGCTGCCTCAATGACAAGCAGTACTGGTAGGAAATATATTCAGAAAATGTTTATTCTCAATAGGGTAGACATTCAAACGTGTATCTATAAAATATTATGACATTATATTACAAGGCCATGTAACATAAAGAACAGAAAGTAATGGCGTAAACTGGTCGCCTAAATCACAAGAAAATGGCACTGAAAGATGATCTGTAATGAAATTTAATTATACGACTATCAGTGTGGTTAGAGTGCATTCAGAACTTAATTGTCCTGGGGAGCGTTTCATCAAGCGTTTCGTCAGTGATTTTTACCGACAACTGTTATAAGCTACTGAAATCCTTGTATCTGATTGGCTGAGAGCAACTTTGTCAGTAAAAATCACTGACAAGACACATGATGAAACGCTCCCCAGCACAGCTGCACTTTGTTTCTCTACACTTCGATTAGGGTGCAATTTATCCATGGTGTGCCAAGAAATCCACATCATCTTTGGACTTTATAGCGGTAGCTATAAAAATAAATATTTATTCCAATACTAATAGTTCTGTTCTTGGGCTACACAATTTTTTTTACCACTAATTGTTTTAGGATGAGAACAAAATGAAATAATTTCCTGTGTTTGATATAATTATTGCATTATCTGTTTATCTGATATTACTTGATCGATATACAGATCAACGGGGAGGGGTGTCGAAATGTACTTGGGCGAGGGTGTTGGGGCATGTTCCCTAAAAAAAATCAAAACTATTTAACAAGTTTTCCTGAAATCTGAGGAACATACTATACCAGTACATGCTTTTAAATTTGTTTGTCAAAATACATTAATTCTTTGTGGGCCCGCAAGGGTCACTTCCGCCAGCTCAGCCCTATGCTGGATACGCCAAGGACGTGAAATAGTAATAGACGTATTACAGGAGTAAGTATACGAGGTAGAAGAGAGCGATGTTGAACACAGACAGGGAAACGGTGGTGGCGCTGTCTGTCACGTGAATCTTCCATCCGAGGAAACGATGCGTGTAACACTGCGAAAACAAAAAACAAACCAGAAACTGATAACATGCGTCACGGGGGAGGGGGGAGGGGGAGGATCTTTCTAGGTGAATAAAATAATGTGCGAGAAGAAGGTCATGGAGTAGGGTAAGGAGATCTTCTTTTGACATTGCCTTGCCTCGCCTTGCCTCGCCTTGCCTCGCCTTGCCTCGCCTCCCCTCCCCTCCCCTCCCCCTCTCTGGCAAGCTTTATTATTTCCTTTTTTATCCTTTTTCTCTATTCGATGGGGTGTGGGTGCCTCTTCGAGCATCGCTTACCTACAATATGGAGCTTGTTATGTCCTGAGAGGCGAATATCGTAATTTCTTGTTTCAACGAAGTTACATTGCATCTCATTTCAATAAGTATAGATAGATAAATGGACATAGATCGTAAAAATAGCTAAATAATAGGTAGTCAGACAGATAGGAGGGTGAACAGAATTATAAACATATCGAAAAATATATATATAAACAAAGAAAGATATATGATATGTACATTATACTTAATTTATTCAATCAAGACGACCCGACTGGTTATGTTTTAGCCAAATTCTTACAATTATATATAATATTAGAATAATGTTAAAAATCACTTGAATGAGAGGAATAATTTGCGTAGCTAAATTCATTGTTCCTCCTTACTGAATTCGATTTGTGGAGATAACTGCAGGGGTTGCAAAAACTGTCACCGCCGGGTGTCGAACCTGGGCGCTGTACGCCAAACGCCTTAAACACTAGACCACGGAGGCGCGGGTTGAGTGGTGTTCGGCCTACACCAGGTCCAAACACCGACATGCAGCCATTGCAACCCCTTATCAGTTAATATATTCCTAACGTGGAGAAGGTTTACGGTTCACCATGTGTGTTGGTAGGAGGAAAGGGAAAAAGAAATTGGAGATGGATAGACGAGAAAGGATGACAAGAGAGAAAAGAAGAAATAATCTTTCGTGACACTGGGTGAAGTCCTGAAAAGGACTGTAGACCAGATGAGATGAGAGGAGAAGACTTGGTTGATGACCGATGGATGAGCAGCGATGGATTGAGTAGCGAAGGTTTGAGTAGATGAGGCTTGAGTAGGAGGTTACTCGACGTTTCGAACAGGTTGACTGTCCGTCATCAGGAGTGAAGTGTGCTAGACGAGCGGCGGGGTTTTATGGAGTGTGTGCGGACGTCGGAGGAATCGGCGGCCGGAGGTGCGGGCGGGTTGCTGTCGGTGGTGGCGCTATTATGTCCGAGAGTTGAGTGGACGTGTGTGCGGACGTCGGATGGATTGGTAGCGGGTGGCTGGCGGCGTGAAGTCCTTTGTGTGTTGGCTGGTCGAGGGCGGAGATTGTACCGGGTTTGTGTAGGTGGGACGGCGGGCTGTGGTGTCGGGGGTGCGTCGGCCTGAGGGTTGGGTGGGATGGCGTTGGTAGTCGGCGGGTCGGCGTGCTGGATGGTCGGCTGGTCGGCGGGTTGAGTGGGCTGTGAGTCGGTGGGTTTGGTGGGCGGCGATTCAGTCGATTGAGTTGTCAGTGGTGCTGGTTGTGTGGATTGGGTTTGGTGTTGGTTGGTGCCCCTATGAAGGATTGGGTGCCAGATGTGGTTGAGATGAAGTCCAGTGTCCTGTGGTACTGTGTCGTGGCGTTGAATCTCGATGGCCTCCCTCACTCTTCTGGTGTGCCAGTGCTTGATGTTGGTGATTAGAGTGCTGTGTGCCCAGTCGATGTGGTGATGTTCTTGTTGTGCGTGTTTGACTATTGCAGATTTGTCCCAGTCGCTAAGTCGGTGGCAGGCCTTGTGTTCCTTAAGTCTTGTGTTGAAATCTCGTCCTGTCTCTCCGATGTAGACTTTGCCGCAGTCGCAGGGAATCTTGTATACACCGGGTTGTTTGTTGGTGGGGGTCTTGTCCTTGTGTGAGTGCAAGATGGAGTGAAGTTTCTTGGAGGATCGGTGTCGGACTTTGAAATTAGCCTGAGTAAGTATGCGGTGTAGTTGGTGGGATGTCTTGCCGAGGTACGGGAGAACAACTGTGGTGGGTTGGTTGCCGGTGGGTTGGTCGTCGGTGGCGGCGTCTGTGGGTTGGTGATGAGGTCGGTGGGTGGAGATCTTCTTCCTGGGGTATTGGTTGATGGAGGTGAGTGCATTGGTGATGTGAGTGAGTTCTTGTTGAAGATGGTCCTTGTCACTGAGTTGGTATGCGCGTCTGATGAGGGAGTTGGGTACCGACTGGTGGACGGATGGGTGGTGGAAGGAGCGGTAGTTGAGGTATCTGTCCGTGTGGGTAGGTTTTCGGTAGATCTGGTGTGAGAGGAACCCTGAGTTAGTCTTCTTGACGAGAACGTCCAGGAAAGGGATTGAGTCGTTGAGTTGAGTCTCCATTGTGAACTTGATGTCTGGGTGTTGGCTGTTGAGGTGGTCGAGGAATCGGTGCAAGTCTGTTGTGCTGTGTGGCCAGATGACGAAAGTGTCGTCTACGTAGCGAAGCCAGAGTGAGGGTCGTTTGTCGGCGGTCTTCAGTGCTTGCTGTTCGAGGTGCTCCATGAAGATGTTGGCGATGATTGGTGAGAGAGGTGAACCCATGGCAGCCCCTTTGAGTTGTTTGTAGAAGTTGGTGCGCCACTTAAAGGAATTGGAGTTGAGGCAGGTGAGGAGAAGGTCGTGGATCTGGTCAGGAGTGAGGTTGGTGCGTGAGGCAAGGTCTGAGTCGGTGAGGAGTCGTTGTCTGATGATATCGCAGGTTTCGGTGACCGGTACGCTGGTAAAGAGTGAGACGACGTCGAAGCTGACGAGTGTGTCGGTGGGTTGAAGCTTAGTCTTGGAGATGATGTCGACGAAATGCTGTGAGTTGGTGACGTGATGGTCGGTGAGGCCTACTAGTGGTTGAAGTATGGTGGCTAGGTGTCGTGCTGTGTTGTAGCTGGGAGATCCGCGGGTGGAAATGATGGGTCGGAGAGGCGTGTCGGGTTTGTGAATCTTGGGTTGGCCGAAAAGGATGGGGCAGGTGCCTGAAGAAGATCGGAGTTGAAAGTAGAGTGGTTTGGGTATGATGTCTTTGCGGTGGAGAGCGAGTAGCTTCTGGTTGATCTTCCTTTCGGTGGCTTGGGTCGGGTCGTGCTTCAGTTCTTGGTAGGTGTCCTTGTCCTTGAGTAGGTCGTTGATCTTGTGGTTGTAGTCTTGTTGGTTCATGACGACTGTTGCGTTGCCCTTGTCAGCTTGAAGAATGTGGATGGATTGGTTTTCGCGTAGTTCCTTAATGGCTTGGTGTTCTTCCTTGGTTAGATTGGGTTTGGGTGGCTTGGAGTCGGCTAGGGCGTTGGTCACTTTGCGTCTGATTTCGTCGGCGGCTGTCTTGGAGAGGAAGCGGAGCTTAGGTTCAACTTGCTGGATCACGTTGACCGCCGACCGCCGACAAACGACCCTCACTCTGGCTTCGCTACGTAGACGACACTTTCGTCATCTGGCCACACAGCACAACAGACTTGCACCGATTCCTCGACCACCTCAACAGCCAACACCCAGACATCAAGTTCACAATGGAGACTCAACTCAACGACTCAATCCCTTTCCTGGACGTTCTCGTCAAGAAGACTAACTCAGGGTTCCTCTCACACCAGATCTACCGAAAACCTACCCACACGGACAGATACCTCAACTACCGCTCCTTCCACCACCCATCCGTCCACCAGTCGGTACCCAACTCCCTCATCAGACGCGCATACCAACTCAGTGACAAGGACCATCTTCAACAAGAACTCACTCACATCACCAATGCACTCACCTCCATCAACCAATACCCAGGAAGAAGATCTCCACCCACCGACCTCATCACCAACCCACAGACGCCGCCACCGACGACCAACCCACCGGCAACCAACCCACCACAGTTGTTCTCCCGTACCTCGGCAAGACATCCCACCAACTACACCGCATACTTACTCAGGCTAATTTCAAAGTCCGACACCGATCCTCCAAGAAACTTCACTCCATCTTGCACTCACACAAGGACAAGACCCCCACCAACAAACAACCCGGTGTATACAAGATTCCCTGCGACTGCGGCAAAGTCTACATCGGAGAGACAGGACGAGATTTCAACACAAGACTTAAGGAACACAAGGCCTGCCACCGACTTAGCGACTGGGACAAATCTGCAATAGTCAAACACGCACAACAAGAACATCACCACATCGACTGGGCACACAGCACTCTAATCACCAACATCAAGCACTGGCACACCAGAAGAGTGAGGGAGGCCATCGAGATTCAACGCCACGACACAGTACCACAGGACACTGGACTTCATCTCAACCACATCTGGCACCCAATCCTTCATAGGGGCACCAACCAACACCAAACCCAATCCACACAACCAGCACCACTGACAACTCAATCGACTGAATCGCCGCCCACCAAACCCACCGACTCACAGCCCACTCAACCCGCCGACCAGCCGACCATCCAGCACGCCGACCCGCCGACTACCAACGCCATCCCACCCAACCCTCAGGCCGACGCACCCCCGACACCACAGCCCGCCGTCCCACCTACACAAACCCGGTACAATCTCCGCCCTCGACCAGCCAACACACAAAGGACTTCACGCCGCCAGCCACCCGCTACCAATCCATCCGACGTCCGCACACACGTCCACTCAACTCTCGGACATAATAGCGCCACCACCGACAGCAACCCGCCCGCACCTCCGGCCGCCGATTCCTCCGACGTCCGCACACACTCCATAAAACCCCGCCGCTCGTCTAGCACACTTCACTCCTGATGACGGACAGTCAACCTGTTCGAAACGTCGAGTAACCTCCTACTCAAGCCTCATCTACTCAAACCTTCGCTACTCAATCCATCGCTGCTCATCCATCGGTCATCAACCAAGTCTTCTCCTCTCATCTCATCTGGTCTACAGTCCTTTTCAGGACTTCACCCAGTGTCACGAAAGATTATTTCTTCTTTTCTCTCTTGTCATCCTTTCTCGTCTATCCATCTCTAATTTCTTTTTCCCTTTCCTCCTACCAACACACATGGTGAACCGTAAACCTTCTCCACGTTATAAGCTCCACCATGCAAACCTTCAGGGATAATATATTCCTTTCTGTTTGAGGGACAGGGGAAGTTATTTACATGGATATATTATAATGTACATAAAGCACAAAAGACGTTTCATACTATACTTCTAACTTTTATTAGCTCTTGTTGTGAATTTTTGGCATTTTACTCGTTTTTATATAATGAAACAATTAAATATTAGATAAATAATTAAACAAATAAATGTTGGGGTTTAAAGCATGAAACGATTTCTGTTGATTTTTTTTTTAATTCTGTGTGTCTTCATATACCAACACGTGGATTTTCTGTTGTGTATAGATAGACCGGGCCTACTGAAAGCAGCCAACAGCAGTCAACAGAAGCCAACAGCGGACAGCGAAGCCGAAAACAAATCCTGGAGCAGCCAAGAGACAACTAAAAGGCTCCTTAAAATATTGCTAAGGCTATACTAAATCTTTCAGTACGAAACCAGTTATTTTAGGGCCTAAAATCAGCAAAAGAATATGATAAAACACCCCGAATGATCGATATGATTCTTGGCGGCTTTTAGTAGATCGGACTCTTGGCGGCTCTTGGCGGCTATTGGTGAATCGATTACCGTGTCTTAGCGGGTCCTACTAAAAGCCGCCAACAGCAGCCAATAGGATACCAGGACCAAGACCAAGACAGCAGATATCTTGATGACAAGTCCACCATCATCCTCACACACGCATTTGTCACATCCCGTCTAGATAATTTCAACTCCCTTCTCTGTAACATTCCCCCCAAAGGACATATCCCATCTCCAGATAATTCAGAATATCTCATATCACTGCACGCACCAGACGCACAACACCTACTACAACCCTTCTACACGCACTCCATCGGCTCCCGGTTGACAAGAGAATCGAGAATCGAACACGCACACAGTACTATGGCTCAGTCTTTTGCCTTCACTGCGCCCAAAGTATGAAATGCTCTACGACTGCACCTCAGGACCAAGCCGACAGTCGACTGATTTAAGTCTGCACTTAAGCATCACCCTTTTACTTCTCAATAGACTCTAGAATTGTCACTCACAATTCACTATAATTGTAATTAATACATAGGTATAAAGTTTTAATTTAGATATATCATAGCAGTGGCGGATCAGACCTTTTGTCGATTGTGCCCCCCCCCTTTTTAGAATGAACTTGTCAGATAAGGAGGGGGTGGGGGTTATGGGGTCCTGTTTCCCTCCATAATTCTCTGACAAGCAAAACAAAAAAAAAGCTTTTCGTTCTAAAAGGGGGGGGGGGGCACGGGCCGGAAGTGCCCCCTCCTGGATCCGCCTCTGTTAGTAGGACAGACAGACAGACAGACAGACAGACAGATAGATAGATAGATAGCTGATATAAGCCCTAGCAATCTTGAAAGAGCCTCTTTATTATCTCTTGACTGCTCTGGAATTTGTTTTCGGCTGTTGGCGGCTTTTAGTAGGACCGATTTAGATAGATAGATAGAGACAAACCTGATAGTAGAGTAGATCAGGTGCATCACTCGGAACGGTCCACACGAGTCTGCCCGGATCACCGGGTTCACATTGCCGGGTCAGAGTTTCCTGGTACTCGGCAAAGGAGTTGTATAAATCGGGGAGTGTGTTGCTCATATACTGGCACAGGGGACCCTCTGTCAACATAATAACCGGAGTTAGATATCAGTATATTAGATCTGATATATGCATAGCCTATACATGTCATCATTATCATCAACATCAACATCAACATCATCATCATCATCATCATCATCATCATCATCATCATCATCAAAAGATCATAGTAGTGCACGGGATACAATGATTACCAATATTGTACATAAACTTATATACATAAACGCATCGTGGTATTCTTTCTTTTCAAAGACTTATGGAGACGGCGAATTAATGTCAAAATTTCAGTCAACTCTTGACAAAATAACTACCGGTACATTCTAAAAAAAAATACACATGAATAAAGACAAGAATCTACAATTCAGTGCTGATTTTCATAATACAGATTAGAAATTTACCAGGATCTCTCCAATACATAGGCATCATATATATATATATATATATATATATATATATATATATATATATATATCGGGGCTTCATACGAGGGGTGGGGATGGAAAGAGGGGGGGGGGGGGGGTATTAGGACAATTACCCCCCCCCCCCCCCCCCCCCACACACACACACATATTGTGTCTTCCCTTAGTATGTAAAGGTCGGTGTACTGGTCGGTGGCACATATCAAGATGAAATTGGTAGGAAAGGTCCTAACGTCAAATATTACAAGGGATATTAGAAATCAACTTACCTTCGGGTCCTGCGTAGATTGCTATATTCTGAAGAAAAAAAACAACATCGAAATAACAATCAGTAATCGTCGGCACTAAATGTGATGTCAACTGTGAGGCATGTTGAAGCTTTTAGAATTTGAGGACCCTATCCCTATTTTTTTCAAAGCTTTCTGGCAAATTCTATAGAGTTTATTGGCAAATTTCGAAATACGCTATAGCACCATACTCGATCGCGTCAATTCCTGGTTAAAATGGCCACAGACTTTAAGAGGAAGTTGCATGCGCATACAGAAGAACATGAAAAAAAACCCCTGTATAGTAACGGTATTGCCGTCAGATTTGGTAGAAGAGGAAATTCAACGGAATTACATCCCTTTTCTTTACTTATGTCTAGTATAGGATTAGTAACACGTTCCCGCTCATTATCATAACCATTGTTAACATTGATATTTCTGTTGTCTTAAAAAGAAATCATCGTTTTAAACCATAAAAAAGGCTTAAATGTCAAGAGATTATAGGCAACGGAATTAATAATAATAAATGTAACAAATGTAACTTATATAGAGCCAAATCCACTCTGTGGAGTGCTCAAGGCGCAATTACTCTTAAACTTTGGCATATCTTGTATTTCAAACTTGCAAAGAGGATTTTCTTGTGGTATTATTAAATCAAAAAAATTCAGTGAATGAAGTTATTCAAAGATTGCGTTCTGCTATTTGTAATGAACTGAGATATTTTGTTTTATTTCTTCATTTTTTTAAAGGCTTTAATTTCCTTCATTTAACATGTGTTACATTCAAGGAAACAATAAATGATCATTAAATTAAAACAGAAACGTTATTTTCCTTTTCTTTAAACATTAGCACATGTTAAAAAAAAAATCAGCTTTAAAAAAAAGAGCGCTTTCTTGCCTTGTGACATTCTCCATAATGAGACATAACAAACTCACCTCTCTCTGACCTTCAGGAAGCTGGGCATAGCCACCGTTGACGTCATCAGTGATGTAAAAGGGGTGATAGTTCCCACTGATGTCAGGGTTGTCCCCCCCACTGACGAGGAACGTGTATTTGACGTTTCTCTTCAGGGTCAGTTCGGGAATAAGCTGACCGTTGATGAACCATGCGATTCCCCAACCAACACGACCTGTGGAAACGTGTTAACGCTAAATTAATTATTTTCGATTACTTCCAAGTTTTTTCGTATGGCTTCCAACTTCTTACGAATGTTTCCCAACTTATTCCGAATTTTGCGATTATTTCCTAATAATTTCGAATATATATCCGAATACTTTTAATTCTTCCAGTGCCGATGTCACATATATGTGACAGATAGACTTGTCATTTCCATTCACCAATTGCTCGACCACAGGTATAAAGCTTCTGTCACCTTTACCATGAAGAACTGCTACGAACGCCGTAAGAACGATTTTTAGACCATTTCGTAAGATCTTCTCAAGAAGGCCGCACGAAACCAGCGTTCGTAGACCATTCGTAAGTTCGCAGGCTGGTCGATGGCCTTGTCCAAGATTTTTTACAACGTCGTACGAAACCCCCTCTTCGTAAGAACATCGTAAAAATCACACAAGATTTTGTAGGGTCAAGAGACAATTCTAGAAGCCTTAAATTCTTACGATGATCATAAGAACGCCTTAAGTTGTTCATAGAGGGCTCTTACGGCGTTCGTAAGAACGCCTTACGATCGGAGATTCGTACGGTGCTCTTACGAACGACTCTTGGCGTTTGTAAGGCATTCGTAAAGTGCTCGTAAGGCGTAGGTACACAATTGTGTTTTGGGGGGTATAAAACAAAACGCGCAAAGTTCAAACCCTCACTCTGTTCATGGTGTTCTGCAGTTGTAGTCTCCTTAGCAGTACTGCCATCTTGAAAGTATCAAACTTTCAACAGTCGCACAATTTTCGATTTTCGATAGTACACGGCAGCGCCTTTTTGCAACCCGACAAAATATAAAAAACATTGTAAGATCTTCTTACGAATGACTTGAGAGTGCCGTGAGTTGCACGTACTACCATCTTGCGACAACAAAAACATCGTAAGATGGCCGTAAGTCTGACGAAAGAATAACTCAAGGCATCCTGACGAAAAACGTACAAAATCTAAGGCCATTGTATAACCGAAAATCACTTCGTTTCTCAAGAAGGTCCTAAGTTGTTCTTGCGAATTAAACGGCGTTCTTACGAACTTCTTAAGAAGGCCGTAAGAATCTATGCCTCATCTACGAATCTCTACGAACTCCGGAATTCGTAAGAACAGTGAGATTCGTACGAATGCATCGTTCGTACGAACATTTGTGACCGTAGCTTTAGGTATATGGTGGTAAATGTACATCAATTAATTTTGAGCATAAATCAATCATTCTAAATATATGATTATAATTATATGCTACCATAGAAATTTTCAGAGAAAATTGCAGATTTCTAAAAAGATATTACCTTATTTCAACATTAAACAATAGTAAACAAATGAGAAACTTAAAAATAATGGACAAAAAGAAACTCAAATGTCATTTTCAATAATTCTTATACATAAAGTTGGGTAAAGTAATGTTTATTTTACTTCAAGTTTTGTACACAAAATTTTGTGAGGTAATAGATGGTTAATGAGTTAAATGAATAATGATTAGGCATAATTTGACAATAAAGCGCATCATTTTCATCTATACTGGCTAATATCAAACTCCATGAAATTCTATGTTTGTTGTTGGATCAGATGACCATTTCTATAACCTCGAATAATAAAATCCATTTATTAAAATTTCATGCTTTTCAGGACAGCAGTGAATACATTCACCGCTCTCTTGAAGAAAACAAAATTTGGAGTTGCTCTGAAAAAGCAATGCTGGGACAGAGTTTATGTACATGAACAGCGTTCTGGTAATTTGGACGGAAAGAAGAGGTAATAGAACTCAGCGCTCAATATTAATTGGGCTTTAGTTCAGTCTTCAGGCGTAACTAGACAATTTTGAATGGGAAGATATTCTGAATGGGAAGAGGGGGCGTCGGACCATATGTGTAGACCAGATATCCAATTATTTACCAACAAGCAAAAACAAAATAATAAAGAAATGCCTTTGTCGTCCTGAAATTTTCTATATTTCCGACGGAAGTTCCATTTTTTTCTTCAACACGCATAAAAAAGAAAGGATAAGAAAATAATATAGCTGACCAACTGTTGCGATTTGCCGACGAGACTCTAAAATTGCAAATCTACCTTCAGAAAACTTTAAGAAGGGGGGGGGGGGTATCTTTCCACAGACGGACCTCTTTGTAGATTGCGTTTAAATGCATTCTTACCAGTGATAGATTCATAGCCTTTACGTCCACCCGACAGTCCCATCTCCACGGTGAAGGTAGCTTCTTCAAGTTTTTCGATTCCTGGGATCTCCCAACCGTCAGTCACAGGTGGGACCGTAGCACCCTGGCCGAGGGGAGGGCATGTGGAGCTAGCTTGTCCGAAATTGATTTGGAGGTTTGAAGAACCTAAACGGAGAGAGAAAACGGGAGAGATCCATACTGAAAATAAGGATGCACATCGTTTGTGTCATCAGGTTTTCCTAAAAGAATATGGGGAAACGGTTATCACATTCTGTGGTGAATTTTAACCTAAAATTGCTGCAGGGGCACAACATACGGCATATTTTAATTTTTGCCAATTCATAATTAAAGTATGCCATGTTTGGTTTTCCCGGGGCATCTGTGCCCTTGGATCCGACACAACTGAAACAACAAACAAATGGTTTAAATTCATGATGACTAGAAATACAATAATTTATTTTATAAAGTGTGGAAAATCATATGGAGTTTGGTGTTCATAGGGCTTTGTTAGTGCACGAAAGAGAAGAACACGATACATCTCAATATAGTCAAATGACAAGAATGGCACACTGTTCTGAAATAAAATCAATGGGAATGAAATTGTCAAGAGTACAGTACTTTCATATATACATTTGCAGATTGTTTTTGAAGGCCTGTGGGTTTGCAACAATGCTAAAAGGTAAGTACAGCTTATTGTCCATGAATTCAATATTTGAACTCACTTGGTGATCTCCGGCCTCCTTCGTGGTATGCAACACGTCCATCCGCGTTGATAGGTCCTCTAGCCCATATGACGTAGATAGGACCATCAGTTGTGATGGCCTTGTCGAACGTGGTGTCTAGAGGAATTAAGTCATACAGAATTTATGGAGGCGGTAGAATTACAAAAAAGACGCAAATATCAAAGAGACATATTTTCACATAATCCTCCATATTCACATTTTTAGCACATATTATTGTGTTCTGAAATACGTAGGGAGCTTATGACAGTATAGCCAACTCTGTTAAGAGCTAGTATTTTACCATATTATCCATGTCTTATTGCATCAACCAAACTGGCAGAAGCAATTTTTTTGAAGTAGACAGCAGCATCAACAACTACATTTGGCTGGGGGACGCCTAAAAAGTATCTAATAAAACTAACATTTTATATAAGATAGGAAGGCATAGGGGTACCCCCCCCCGGTCACAGATCCGTCTCTGCCATTAAAACATTCGCTTACCAGATGCATTAAGGGGCCGACGGTAGGCGATGTTTGTGACTCCGTTCTCTACGTAGGACTCAACCAGTTCCACATTGTTGGTATCGTTCGTTGACGACGAAATGGTGTCTGGACAGGCCCCGTCGCCATTTTGAGGGGAGCACTGCAAAGTTGAGGATATAATTTATCATCGCTATAGAATTATACAGGGCTTGATTATCAGGGGTTGAGCTAATTCGTGACGTGAAGTATGAGCAATGATTCTATAGCATGTAAAATATCCCAATTTCGAAACCCTCGATAGGCTTCGGTCATTGGCGATATTAATGCAGGATTACATCAATGACTGGTGCGGTTTTAAGCCCACCGCACACTTAACGATCGGTTTGCGATCCGATTTCAGAATAAAATGTAAACGTGATATAAACGTTTAAATACAAATAATATTTTTGATTGAGGTTATGTCTAGTCGTATAGATAGTAGAATCGAAAATGCGGCATATTGCGACTTTTCTTGTCGGAGGAAATGCCTAATCGGCTCCGAGTCGTAGTGACGTCAGAGCACTCCTACGATTGTCTACGATTTGAAACTGATTTGGCCCTTATTCCGGGTATAAGGCTGACAGCGCTCCAAAACCCTATGTTTAGTATTCCTATTAAGATTCTGAACCTGAATCAGGTAACTTTTATTTGTTAAAATGCCCATTATTAATGCCATTGCGATTTATTACCAAAATCGGATAGCAGTAGATCGTATAGTGGTCGGTGGGCATTAGAGGCATCATGTGAAAATAACACCAAACTGTACCAAAAATTGACTGCAATTCCAGTTTTGGTATCCATACAATTATGTTTAAGCCGAATTTCTTGTTACATTAAAGCATGCGAAAATGAATTAATATATAATTAAATGGCTGTCAAAATAAAATGCTGTGTTTGTACCTGTGCTTGTCCTTGAAGATAATAGTCAACGACCTGTGCGTTTCCCATGTCATCTAGAAAGGTCACCACGACATCGCCGCCAATCATCTTGGTAACACTCGTCGATCCACTGAGACCGAAAGCGGAGTAGTCGCCGGCATCGTTGGTGCTGCTGAGTTGAATGACGATGTCGGTGCCGTTAATCATCCAGCTGACTTGGAACTCGTCTTCGACCAACGTCTCGCAGTTTGGAAACGTCTATGGATTACGACAAAGGGAATGGGTGTATGAGAGTGAACCAGCCCCAGCAATGATTCTATTGACATTTTCGTCCTCTGCCTATTCGTCTATTATCAAGCTTGTCTAAATCCATTTCGTTTATCACTATCTGCAATTTCATATTATAGTACAATTACCTAATAATAATAATAATAATAATAATAATAATAATAATAATAATAATAATAATAATAATAATAATAATAATAATAATAATAATAATAATAAATAATAATAATAATAATAATAATAAATAATAATAATAAAAATAAACCGTTTTTTATATAGCGCATATCACATTATGAGTTAACGTCCCAATGCGCTTCCAAAATTTTTAGATTAGATTTAGCTACCATTAATTTTGGTCTATAACAAGTTAAGCTACCAATCATCACCATCACCATCACCATCATCATCATAACATGGAATTATCATCATCACTATTAGAATCATTATCCTTGTCCACGAGACATCCCAGTAGACGGACAAACCACGAGACCGACAACCCACAGACAACTTTTTGAGGGTTTAAGAGGGTTCAGTAGAATGTCGGTCTCGTGGGCTATCGGTCCCTTAGGCTGTAGCCATCATTGTCATGGTTACCAGTCCAGTTGGGCCGCCCCAACCCCGCTGGCGAGAGGTGCAGGAGGGCTGTTTCGTTTTTATTAGTTATGTGGAAATAATGACTCTGAATTCGATCTAATCGAAATTTCACTCATCATCGTTATTAGAATACATATAATTATCGTTTTCATGGTTACCAGTCTAGTTGGGCCATCCATCCTGGCGAGAGTTGCTGGAGGGCTGTTTCGTGTTTATTAGTTATGTGGAAATAATAAATCTGAATTCGATCTAATTTAAATTTCAATCATCACCACTATTAGTATAATTATCGTTGTCATGGTTACCAGTCTAGTTGGGCCTGTTGGGGCACCCCCGCTGGCAAGAGGTGCTGGAGGAATGTTGAGGTCGTCCTGCGATGGAATGTCGACGTGGCCGAAATCCTGGGTGAAAGCCACGCACCACAACCCGAAGTGCCCGATGTCGAAGATGTCTTTGCCGTCGGGCAAGGTCAGGGTAATCGTTTGACCACTGTACCCACTGATAACATCAGTACTGCAAGAGATGAATGTTGCATAAGGAGGTGGAGGTGGGGGAGGGATGGGAATGAACAACGTCAAAAACATTTTACATGTCACAAGCAGATTATTTTTTATGTCTTCGCGAAACAATCAATTTCAGGTAACTCAAGAATTTTTAGCACGTAATTGAGGAAAATCGTCCCTAAGCAGTAACCTTTGACAACAGTTATAAATGTAACAATTTAAAATAAATAGGTTCATTATAAAGTTCTTCTTTATAGCAGCTATCATGAATACGTTTGAATGTCAAGTCATTGTGTACATGTATATAAAATTATGTATATTTAATTTCCGTGGCTCATCTCCAATTAGCACTTTGCAATATATTGGATTCTTTTAGCAAAATAAATATAGACTATATTTAATTTTTTAGTTACATATATATGTCATATGATTTTGGTAGTGAACGATCAAATAAAAATCAAATCTTATCAATTACCTTCCGGTCTCATCTGGAATCGCAAAGTCGCCGCTATTAGAAGGCGTACCTCCAGTTCCCACCCAGAAAAATGCCCCTGAGTGAATAAAGAAAAGTTATTGAAAAGATGGTTAACATGATTCCTTAATGATTTAATGACATTATTTCATTGATTATGGTATCAATACTGATGAACGGAGCCTACCCTGAAAAGCATTCGCCATTTGGTTCTGATAGTCATGCAACAAGACTGTAGAACTTTGGGGTAATATCTGAATAAATACAATGAGAGTGATTGTAGAAAGAGTAACATTATTATCACATACAATTCCCCATATGAAAAACTAACGAGAGTCTTAGCTTTACAGGAAGCTTCTGTAGAAACTCCGGTTCTCTAGGACAAAATACCCTCAGGAAGGATGCCCCCTTAGAAAATAATTAAAGTAGAACATACATTGTCCTGAAGCGTTATATTTTTCTTGACATATAATCACTCGTGCAGTCTTTCCGACATTCATCCTATAATCTAAATAATAACCCTGAAAATAATTTATTTATACGAGAAATCCCAAAATCGTGGTTTTCTACCCCTCAAAAAGAGCATTACCTAGACCGGGTCCGGTCGCTATTCGAAAGGACGGCTATTCATATATACAACCGCTATTCATTTAACACGCGTTATGAATAGTGGTCCTTATGAATGGAGGTCCTTACGAATAGCGAGGTAATTTGTCTATGGTTTGCTCGCTATTTAGAAGGACCGCTATCCATAGAAAAATGCTATTCATTTAGTCACGCGTTATGGATAGCGGTCCTAATGACTAGCGAGGTTACCCCATCTAGACAACCCTTCAGATGATTCTTTTCTTTTCGTTTCACTTTCTTAGAATGAGACCATTAAATCCTCGTTATGGACGTCGCGAGGCAATTACGGGGGGGGGGGGTCAGAACAAATTTGGAACATGACAGGTCCTCAGAATTTTCATTTGGCCGACATAGATTTCACTTTTTCAAATCTGCAAACAATTTGTAATATGCGGATCCACACTGGGAAAGAAAATCGTCCGCCCCCCCCCTCTTGGAACAAGAGTTTATAGAGGTTATGCATGTTACGCAACTTACGCTACCAGGGGGTGTTTCATAAAGGTGTTCGTAAGTTACGCACGACTTTACGCACGACTGGTGATCAGTTCTTGTGCTAAATGATTGAGAATCTGATTAGTATAGCACCCAAGAACATGTTCCAGTCGATCGTAAAGTCATTCGTAACTTAACGAACAGCTTTATGAAACACCCCCAGATATCGTTTTGATATCGTTTTTTTTTATCGTGGACTGTCGCGGGTTTAAATAACCCATCTCCTTCAGACAATCTTGGACACGCCCTTGTTTGAGATTCGCTGACAAAATTTTTAAGAGGGTGTCATCCCCACTGTCTGACAACGCCCCCAATCCCAGATGTTATATCTTACGTGGTCCAGTGCCATCATATTCCAGATTCTCCACTCTGATCTGCTTTGGATTCAAGATGATCACAGCTGACGCGTAAGTGTTGTGAACACGAGGAGTGAAGCCCAGAGCACCCAGGTTGTGTGGGGCCGGAGCTACGAAGCCATCGGGAACTTGGAGCGACCCAAAATTTGCCTGTATTATTTTAAAAAGAAAGTAGCAATTAATCAAATTTCGATTCCCCCCAACAATCTTTCTACATTTTGTTGTAAAGAAAAATACTTCAATGTTTTAGTCCAGGTACCCTAAAGGTATATTTTCAAGTGTGTCATGAAGACACACCAATACTCACGCAGGTATACTAATGTGTCTTTCCCTTTGTTCTCTCTATTGTTCAAATAGCCACACAAGCCTGACGGAATAAAGGCATAGATCTATTAACTGTCCAATTAGTCACACAAGTATACCTCTGTCGGTACACCCTCACCCACACACACACACACACACACACACACACACACCCTCCCACACACACACACACACCCACCCACACACACCCTCACACACACACACACATACAGTTAACAAAATTATTCATACCCCTTGGAAAATTCTAGTTTTTTGCATTTTTCCTAAAAATGAATGGTTAACTGAATTGAATTGCACATCACTTGAATACATTTAGTTATCATCTGCAAATGAATGCTGTTTCTGGTTTCACTCATTTGCATAACAATAGAAAAGGTGATTTATCCAAACTGGGTGATGTTCGAAATTATTCATACCCTTGGTGATCTATTGACTTTGTCAATCAGTATGAATCCAGTCCTTGTGATTAATGCTCGTGACACTTTCTTCACACTGTCACAATGCTTCTGGAGGTCTCTACTGAGATATCAGGCCAATACCTGGTCTCCAATGGCCCAATATCCTTGAGGATGTTGTCCACACATGCCATCACCTGGTCTTCAGGGGATTCGATGGATTTAAAGCAGATTTTGTGTTTGCAGGTGGTGTAGTTTTAGACGTCATGAGGATAGGACTATGATATTGATATTTTCGTTAATATTCCTTACGTTTTAATGACAATACTGTATCTAAGTTGAAACAAAGCACTCTTCCTGGAGAGACTTCCCTCGAGGCATTCACTGTTGCACTGTCAAGGGAAGGTATTTCCTGATACTTTTGTTCCATTATTATTAAGAATGTTTAGGGAGGCCATGGTAGTTGTCTAAAGGTTGGATGGTGCCAATTTTATCAGTTTATTCAGTTACACTGATTGACACATTTTTGATATGGACACCTGCAAGTGGGTACTCTAGTGAAGCTTAAAATACTGATCTTTATGTTCCAGTGCACTGTCAAAGTGGTAGCATTTTGTGCACTGCAGCTGGTAACATGGAGGGCATATGGTATAAATTTGGTTTGTACATTCAGTTTGATATCAAGGCTTGTAGCTTTCATACCAAAGATACAAAGAATATACCATATGGAGATTGATATACAGTAACAGTCAATGTGGGATGTGTATGGTACTCAAAGGTTACATACTGTTATTCATGGTGACCTGACGTTAGAGTCTGCAATGACTTTAATATCACCAACATGCCCTTCCTGAGCACTCTGATTAAGAATGGGGCCAATGAATAAAGGTGAACCCTCCCACAGGCAGTGCAAAAGGGAAGGGCTCTTCATGAATGGTGCTTTGCTTCATAAGTAGATACAGAATTTTCATTAAAATGCATGGAATAAATGACCGAAAATTTCAATATCATAGTCCTGTCATCATGAAGTCGATAACTGCATCACCTGTAGGACACGAAATCTAATGAACTCTCTGAAGGTCAGGTGAAGGCATGTGGGGACACATCCTCAAGGAGATTGAGCCATTGGAGAACAGGTACTGGCCTGATATCCCGGCAGAGACCCCTCCGGAAGCCTTGTGACGGTGTATTAAAATAATGTGAATTACAAGCATTAATCACAAGGATCGGATTCATACTGATTGACAAAGTCAATAAATCACCAAGGGTATGAATAATTTTGAACATCGCCCAGTTTGGATAACTCACCTTTTCTGTTGTTATGCAAATGAGGTGAAACCGGAAACGGCATTCATTTGCAGATGATAACTAAATGTATTCAAGTGATGTGCAAGTAACTTCATTTAACCATTCATTTTTAGGAAAAATGCAAAAAACTAGAATTTTCCAAGGGGTATGAATAATTTTGTTGTTAACTGTATATGTGACCCGCCGCCTCAAAACCTACAATAAGTCGCACGGACCACAACGTAGCAAACATCCCAAAATAGTAAATTTGCTTGGATCAGTCGATTTTCTGTTTTTGATGGAAATGGGTAGTTCCATTATCATTCTATCATGACTAAAGTTTGTGAGTCGTAATTCGACTTAGAAATATGTCTTGGGGGCATTTTAAAATGACTCCTTTTTTTACCTGTCGAGCTAATAAATCGAAATCGCCGAAATTTGTAATACTTTCATTCAATGCCAAAGTACTACTTTACCTCTAAAAGAATTAGATTGATTTTTGGAGTGAGTAATGAATAGGTCCTCCTGGAGCAGCGCACCAAAATTCAGCCTAATCTGATAATCCCTTCATACCGGTTGCTATGGCCATTTGAATACCCAGTTTTACTTGGGCGCACACAGAGAGCGAAGGTTTAGCACTCTTTTGTTCCCAACGTAAATGGCCATTTTCTCTGAATAGGAGTTATTGATTGCTGGGTACATACTGATCCTAAATGTGATATTTAAAGGTGTTATCATTGAATAAACTATGCAATTGATATACCATTGGAAAGCTGAGAATCTCTACTTTCAGAAAATGTATACAACAAAACAAAAAATTTTGGCAACTTATTGTAGGTTTTGAGGCGCCGGGTCACATATGTATGTATATATATACACATGTATTTGTATTCGTGTGCCCCCTCCCCTGGCAAAAATTTTGACAGCTTGAAAATGAAAGAATATTTTTTTTCTGCTTGTCAAGACTAAAAATTCACCCAAATACACGATTTTGGAGACTTTTGCAGCCCTCCAGCCCCCCCCCCCCCCCCCCCGCCAGAGAGTCTTAGATGTGCTACGGATTGAAAAGAGGAGAAACCGTTTTCCATACCGAAAACTGAATACACCAAACAGAGATCCAAGCAACCGATGACACAGTCTTCCCTGAAGGTAGGGTTACCCTGATGTCTACGTTATTATACGAACCAAGCTTTTGATCTGTTCTGTAAGGAAAAGAAATATAAACAATAATGATGATATGACTATATTTTTGGTGACGTCATCTTGGTGGAATGAACTTCCTTTGGGAGTGTCAAAGAGATCTTCCATGTATCTCGGTTAATGGTCTGTACAAGTAGTGTTGTGTGTCTCGTTTCCAATATTCCGTAATCTCTAACCCCCCTTTCTCTCACTCCCTCTCTTTCTCTCTTAAAGTTCATCTAAAGTGGAAAAGTGAGGTGTATCAATCAATATTCTCCCGGTATCCTGGTAACATGGTGTACCAGTATTATCTACAAGCAGTCATGTCAAGGAGCTATGTGTATCCAATCTGTCATATCCAGTTATCTTCTCCCTCCCTCCCCCTCCCCGTCACTCTCTCTCTCCGCATCTCTCTCTCTCTCTCTCTCTGTGCCGCTTCTTCTTTCTCCCTTGTTTCTCTTTCTACTCCCCCTCTCTCTCCACCCCACCTCCTTTCTATCTTTCTTAAAGTTCATCACCCAAGAGCAGTAAATGATGAGTTTCTTCCTGATATCCCGGTAACGGTGTGTACCAATCATGCCAGTACTTTTGGGACAAGTGGTCACGTCAAGGAAATACATGTAATGTGTATCTCATCCATGTTATCTTCTTCTCTCTCCTCTCTCTCTCTCTCCCTCTTTTGTCGCTTCTTATTTCTCCATTGATTCTCCCGTCTCTCTTTCTCTCTCTCTCTACCTCTTCTTCTTTCTTTTTGGATTCTCTCTTTACCCCCTGCCCCCCCCCCATCTCTCTCCCTATCTTTCCTAAAGTTTATCACCAAGAGTAGTAGGTGACGAGTTTCTTCCTTGTATCCCGGTAACGGTGTGTACCAGTCATGCCAATACATTTGGTACAAGTGGTCATGTCAACAAGATATGTGTATCTAATCTTTCATATTCTGTTATCTCCCTCCCCCTCTCCTCCTCTCCTTCTAATTCTCTCATCCCCCCTAGATCTCCCAATTTCACTTCTTCTTTCTCCCTTGATTCTCCTCCCCCCCCCCCCCCCCCCTCTCTCTGATAGAGTTAATCCAAGAGAGTGGGCAGTGTCGAGTTTTAATATTCTATCCTGTATCCTATAAAGTTCATCCAAGAGAGTGGGAAGTGTCGAGTTTTAATATTCTACCCTGTATCCTAGTAACAGTGTGTACCAGTCAATTTGGTACAAGTGTTATCAAGGAGATACATGTATCTCATACCCATTTATATTCCCCCTGTCTCTCCTTCCCCATTTCTCATTCTCTCCTTATGTTTCTCTATGTCTGTCTGGTTTCCTCCCTATCTCTCTCTCTTTCTCTTTCATCCCTTCTTCTTTCCCCTTCATTCTGCCCCCTCACCGCTCTTTGATATAGTAAGATAAAAGATAGTGTGAATTTGCAACGGATGGATAAAAATTCGAGAACGCCCACCAAACTTACCCTTGAACTAAACGGAACCGGAAATAATGTTCTTACCTTCCTTGTTCATCAGGTATAATGAAACCACTGCTGGACGGTGTACCAGACTCTCCTGCCCACAGGAAAGCATCTGAGACAGGAAAGAACGAAGAGATATGTAAAATAAATCATAAAAGGAGGGTAGTCACCTTGGAAACATGGAGATAAATATAAGAATAAATATAAAATTTATATATATATATATATATATATATACAAATTATGTATAACAATGCGCCCTCCCGGCGATTACCATAATGGCTTTATGGCAACACAAGGACTATATATATATATATATATATATACAGCCCTGGAAAAAAATATATGACCAAGCTTCTGTAATGGAGGTACTATAATATGCATTCAAAATAATAAAAATGATTTGTCTTTGTATTTCATTAAATGAATAACAAATTCCAGCAATTGTACCTTGCTTTTATGATATTTTATTTCCTCCTTACCACAAATATAAGACTTTCAGTAACCATTCTTGGTCTATTAATTTTATTCCATGGCTGTACATGTAGATTGATAGATAGATCGATCGATCGATAGATAGATACTCTAGATAGAAAGATAAATGCATTATGTAGAAATAGATGTTTGCATGACCATGTCCACAGGCGTAGCCAAGATTTCATTTTAGGGGAGGGGTGGTTGTGGGGCACGCGAAGAGTGCGAAATTGGCGATGAGCACGCAAAGCGTGCTTCCGAGGGGGTGGGTACAGGGAAGGGGAGGTTTACAGCAAATTTGAGAGAAAGATAACGGCTCGTAACACTTTTTTATGGCAAAAAGTTAGTTCGACGCCCTGGCTGCTTATTCTGGACGCAATACTGTACTGTATGTAACAGGGATGGGTACAGGGAGGAGTTTCCCCCTTCCAGCGCGAAGCGAAAGCCCTGACTCTTTAGCAAATTTAAGAGAAAGTTAAACGGCTCGTAGCAAACAATTTATTGAGGCGGAAAGTTATAGTTCGACGCCCTGACTGCTTTTCAGTTATTCGGACGCAATACTGCACTGTATGTGACAGGGGTTGGTGAAGGGAGGGGGAGTTCTCCCTTCCCGTGGGAAGCGCGAAAGCTTTGACGTTTTAGCAAATTTGAGGGAAAGATAACAGCTCGTTAACAATTTTTTAGGCGGAAAGTTATAGTTCGACACCCTGGCTGCTTTTCAGTTATTTGGACGTAATACTGCACTGTATGTAACAGGGGTGGGTGCAGGGAGGGGGAGTTACGCCCCTTCCCGCGCGAAGCGCGAAACCGTTTTCAGTTATTTGGACGCAATACTGCACTGTAACAGGGGTGGGTGCAGGGGAGGGGGGGGGGGGGGAGTTTCCCTCTTCCCGCGCGAAGTGCGAAAGCTCTGACGTTTTAGCAAATTTGAGAGAAAGATAACGGCTTGTTTGTAGCAAACTCCTTTTCAATTATTTGGACGCAACATTTCACATGTGAGGGAGCGAAGCCAGTGGCGTATCTAGGGATTATGGCGCCCGGGGCAAACAATGAAGTTAGCCAGCCCCCCCCCCCCCCCCCAGTGCCCAAACTTATTTACGTTATTGTACAAGCGAGGGAGCTATAAAGCCCCCGAGCAGCAAATCTTTCAATTTTTAACCCTAAAAAACACATTTTCTTGTGCATTTTAACCAGGAAATTTTGCATTTGACCACCGCAGTTGAGCTGTAGAGAAGCTCAAATTTTATACATTGATAAACGGTTTTCTATTCACTCACTTGAGGCTTGAGAAAGAGTCGAGAAATTCAGCAAGGCCACATGAAGTTGAGATTTCTTTCAAAAGTTGAACCTTTGCGAATGCTGTTTCATACACTTTATCCTATATTGGGAGCGCAACATTTAGCAGGAGTCATATGAAACTTACATGATATAGCGAGCAAAGCAATTAAATCTTTATTTTTTCAAACTTTTTGAACCTTTTAAGCTATTTAAGAACTATATACTGGGGGAGCGAAATTACGGGATCCTGGCCTGAAATAAAATAATTATGCGAGGGAGCAAAGCGACCGAGCTTTGGAAAATGTTCGCATTTCAAACCTTCAAAAACTAGATTTCTAGTGCATTTACCCTCCGGATTTGGGGCGCGTGGTCCGTAAAGATTATGATTTTTCTTCATTTCCCCCTATTTTTCTCTCTCTCCTTTGCGTTGTTTGCGCCCCCTGCAAGTGCTTCCCGGGGCATGTGCCCCCTGCCCCCTAGATACACCACTGAGCAAAGAGACCGAGCGGGGTTGGGAGGGGGTATCCCCCTCCTACATCAGGGAATTTTTCATTTTAGATATATACCCGCATCCCAAAATGCTTTTTAATGAAAAGAAAAAAAATGCAAGAAATCTACACCAATGGACGGAATCCCTTAATTGAGAATAACAATATGAGCGAACGAATTTTCTTCGATATTTTTGCATTGAAATTATGCCATTTCTTATTTCCTTACTTCTAATCATTAAAGAATGTGATGGTATTTCAAGATCAAACATCATGAGTTTGGATAATTATCAGTTTTAAGTTAATGTATCATAAATCGTATTTATTTTATCCCAAAATATTGGGGAGGGGGTGATAATACAGGCCAACCCCCCACCTCATTTTTTTTTAAAGATATATACCCCCATCCCCCGGGATCGACACCCATGGTAACAGGGGTGGGTGCAGGGAGAGGAGAGTTATTTCCCCCCTAAACTTTGACGTTTTAGCAAATTTTGAGAGCCAGACAACGGCTTGTAGCGGCTTGTAGCGCCTTTTTGGGCCTTTTTCTCTCACTTTTTTTGTTAGTGGCTGAATAGGGGGCTGGCCCCCGGTGCCCCCCCCCCCTGTCTACGCCAGTGCCATGTCGTGTTTGGTGAAAAATTTGATATGCTTATGCGAAATCACGAGCTCTTCTACTACAGAAGGTTACACAAGTTATATAAAGTATATTTGATAAACAGGGTTGGGTTTATTCTAGGTATGGTAAACAATCTTCATATTAGTCTTCGCTTTTTGATCACGTTGAATTGAATACAAAGGTTACATATAAGCCTACCATTCTTCTTATTACACCGTGTTTGTTTTGTGAAATAAACAAGCTGCACCGTATAATGCAGTGAAGAGGAGTGGATTTGATAAGCACAAGCAGATACAGGTCATTTGCAAAAATATATAGAGGTAAAAACCAGATTATGTTTTCATGAAAAGCATGCATTATTCATGTTTTGTTTTTATACCTTTTTTCTATGTTTCTAAGTTGTATTTCTATGGCGTATCAAATATAAGGTAGAGCTAGCGTAAATCAGCCACGGCGTTAAAAATAAATGTCATCCGACTAAATGTGTTTCTAAGACTGTACGGAAAATGCTTAAATATTTTAAATACTTTAAACTGGTGAGCATGATCCCTGTAGCACTGACTTATATGCAAAACACGAAAATGCCTTTTGCAACGCAGGTACACCCCCCCCCCCCCCACACACACACAAATGCTTATTAAACGCCATTTAATTTACAACATAATAATTCATTTAAAAGACAGTATAAGAATCGTCTATTGACTTTTTATAAAAAAAATTGTGATTTTTGCTGTCGCTCTTGTTTTATTGTATCTATTGCTTCGCTGACAACTTTAATTTGATATGACTTTGGTATATGCACTTTACAAGCCATGCCTTGACTTTTCGCGTACGTCGGTTTCCGATCAATTACCGTTGTTTTTTTGTATTCTGTTTTGTTTTGTATTTGTTTTTTACTCCTTTTGATTGTTTCCCCTTATTGTTATAATGTTATATTGTACACAGCCGCGATTTGTACGTGTTTGTTGTTTTATCAAATGTTACGTTTGTATTTTTATGTTTGAATTGAATTGGAAATCAATTTTATCTTATGATAAGGATGCACCTTATTTAAAAAAAAAACTTGTGAATACACCATGCCTTGATATAGAGAACTTGGAAGTACTCTCTTTAAAGAGGGTGAAATGTGGTTATTCTAAAACGGTTATTCTAAATTACACAAGGCTGGTATATTTCTAAAATTGTTTGCCTGTAATCATGAGTCATTTTGAGAATATGTCAACATCGAACTTGTAGTTATCAGAATGTGGGCCATTATATGATTTATGCATGCTACACCGTTCAGTATTAAGCCCCTTTGTACATAACAACCCCCCCCCCCCCCCCCCCCCCAAGTGGATTATATTTTCCATCTCACTGCAAATACATGTATGTTAATGAAAATTTTTCTATGAGCGCTACCCCATGTAATTATAGAGATTGAACTCAATTGGAAACTCATGGGGATTTCCCTGTTCCAGGCCGTACCATCTGTGCGAAAAGAGATCAATAATATCAATGAATATTAGCTCGAAGGCTTAAAGCCTTTCATAAATGAGAAGATTTGTTGCTTCATGTTATGTTTTTACGTGCTTTGAGCGACCCAAACTTATATTAATATCCAACTGTGCCTAACACAAATGTAAACCGAAATGTCATTAACGATTGTACAAGCATGACAACCATTGCAGAAAATATCAATCAAGCGTTGTTGATATTCAATTTAGGACCATACAGTAACTCGCCCGATATGATCAGTGGCTATATTGTGATAAATGATTATTAGGACTGCTCAAGGATAAAGGCTACCAGGAAAATTATTCGAGTATTCAAAAGTTTTGTGCCGTGAAATTTAATGCCCAAATAGGCCTTGATCTCAATCTTAAGACCTGCAGCAGAAACTACAACGTGTGAAAATGCATATATGGAGAGAAACTGATATGAAATTATTACCGAGAGCAGAAATATAGGATTGGAATGAAAAGCTTTTAATAATAGCGCATTTCTTGCTATTCTACTACACTCTTAGAAATGTTGGGTAAATGCCACTGGGTAAATGAAGATTGGGCATAGGTTGGTTTTTTCCCAACATTGGTCAAAAATAACAATGAAATTGGTAAAGTTTACCCAAAAGTTGGTCGGACTCATAAGGACCCTCATGTTGGGTAAAATTTCGGTAAAACTTTGCCCAATATTTCTAAGAGTGTATGTTATACTATTGTAATTTTTTCCATTAATCTGTTCTTACTGCAAAAGTAGGATTGTGCTAATGCCTGCGTCACATATCCAACGATCTCCGGCCAAATTTGTTGATCGCCACAAAGTCGCCGAATTCCAAATCCGCCCGGGAGTCGAGCGTATTTTTCGCTTTCAATCTACCCAGTCACATATTGGACGGGACTCGGGGAGCGTTTCATTAAGTGTTTTGTCAGTGATTTTTACCGACAAATTTGCTGATAGGCCTACCTTCCAAAAGGCGACTGGAATTCACCAATCAATTGTTTTTTTTTATATTAGAGCATTAGTTTTTTCGAAAGGTAATTGAACATAACAATCAATCAAAACAATTCTGATATATCTTAAAGGCGCATCCAGAACGTGATAAAGAAGGGGAGGAATACTCCCCAGACAGTGGAGGAAAGTAGCTGGACTGCAGAAGCCGTCCTGTGCGTGTATGGAACATAAACCCTAAATTCTGATTTTGTTGTCAGGGGGCTTACGCTGGGTTTACCCTATTCTGAATACATGTGCGTACCGAGGGGGGGGGTTCAAAGACCCCCTTTAAAATTGCTAACCTTTTTTTTTTGCTAGTCAGATAATTTTTTTAGTAAACCCCCCCCCCCCCCCTTTAAAGAAATCATGGGTACGCCACTGGCTGAATACACCACTGCTACTGGTCGTAAGCAAGATGCACACGAGGTGTTATTTCGATTGCGTCAGAACCTGCTCTAATCAAGCCTGATGGGGGCAATTGTTGCATGCGCCAGTATTATTTAAAGCTATATGTTTGCAATGTTCATTTTGCAATTCACCGTTACAACGATATCACTCTCATATCGCAAGTCAAAGGCTAAGTTAGTCGCTGGCGCAGTTCTCCGTCAGCGCCTCGTGTGCTGGCAACCGTCATTATGCTTACCTGGTGCAGAGCCGTCATAACTGAAGCCAATGATTCTAAGCGTGGTATCATCCTCGGCATAGACCGTCCCGGCTATCCCATGCGTAGACACATCACTCAGGCTACCGACCAGTCTGCCTTGGTATTGGGCATGACATACCAACACCACTGAGATAAGGGAAGATAAAGGAAAAAGACTCGGTCAGTAATGATCAACTGAAGCGTGCATTTTTTAACTTGATTTCCTCATTAGCAATGATATACTGTCATTATACTGCCGTTATATTTCTTTTGTTTCAAAAGTAATTCCCATGTAACTTAGTAGTAGTAGTAGTAGTAGAAGAAGTAGCAGTAGTATATTAGTAGTATGGTAGTATATAGTAGTAGTACATCTGGGCCCTGTTTCATAAAACTTGATATATATATGACAAGTTACAACAACACTTATAAGCTACTGAAATACTTGCAACTGATTGGCTGAGAGCAAATTTGTTATAGATATGTGAAGTTGTTACTGATAGTAAGTTTTATGAAATGGGGCCCTGGTAGAAATAGCTACTTCTACCACTACTACATGTGCTACACTACTATTACTACTACTACATGTACTACTACTACTACTACTACTACTTCTCTACCACTACTACTACCACCACCACTACTACTACTACTTCTTCTCTACTACCACTACTACTACTACTACTAGCCTACTACTACTCTACTACCACTACTAGTCCACTACTACTACTACTTCTACAACTGCTACAACTACTACTACTACTACTTCTACTACTACTACTACTACTACAACTATTACTAATACTGGTACACCACTACTACTTCCTGCAATAACATGCCTACTGCTAGCGCGATGTGAATATATTCTTTGGCTAATATACATCCACTGTGCGACAGCTCATTTCAGTATTCATAACCGCTACGACAAAGGCGCATAGACAGAATTATTATCGCTTTTTACAGAAATAGGTAATGAATCAATAAGAGACAATGCCGAGTGGCATATAAGTGGAAATAAGGACTTCACTTAGCGAACATGTACCAGGCATTGACAAATTTCTAATATATTGCAGGCCTAAATAAGGGCATGTTTATCTGATTCGAAGCTCCCTATAATGGCTCACCGATATCGGGTTTTGCAATTTTGAACAAAACAGTTCCCAAAACTGCAAACTGTCCGGCAGTGGTTATTGTAGACGTTCCCCACTGAAACTACTCTGGGATCAGGAGATGCGCTTGATGTTTTATGATTTTTATTTGATAAACTTATATTTGAGCACATGAAAGCTCAAACATGTCAAACACATCAGAAGAATATGGTCAACGGAATTACTCACACCATTTGGAATATTTTGAGTATTTGCAAAAAAATTCTTCTGAATTTCCAACAATTCAGCCATAAATGTTATTCAAAGAATGTCGTCTTCTCATTTATGATAAAGAGATTGCATAGAAGATTTAGATTCACAAATAAAGCAAAGTTAATTCTGCTTCTCTCTTCCTCTTTCCAATTTCCAACCTAACTGCGAGTTATTCTACTGCTGAAACAATGACCCATAATTCGATTAAAAGTGAGCTGAGTAGCAATGAGGTTTTCTCAATACATTTTCAAGATTCAAGTGCTGAATTCCGTTCTTATTTTGGTTTCGGTGATTATGCTTGTAAGCTGTAATGAACGTCAGATTGAACACAAACTGAACATTCCACAAACATTTTTATAAAGAGCCTACATGTTACTAGTAATGTCATGAGCTTTGGAGAAGAGAAATTTGTATACTGAGAAAGTGCCGATTATTAGAAGGCAAGATGATTTGCGCTGTTTCATTGATACGGAAAATTTGAATTCCTACCTTGCGTCATAAAAATGTTCTCTAAAATAAAAACCCCTCAACCAAATTTGTCAAACTTGGTATCATTTTTTATCATTGAAAGATTCTCCTTCCGCTGGTGTAGTGAATTTGACCTAAGATGATTGGAAGTATATTAATAGTATGGTAGTATATAGTAGTAGTACATCTGGGCCCTGTTTCATAAAACTTGATATCTATGACAAGTTACAATAACACTTATAAGCTACTGAAATACTTGCAACTGATTGGCTGAGAGCAAATTTGTCATAGATATGTGGAAATTGTTATTGATAGTTTTATGAAATGGGCTACTTCTACCGCTATGCAACAACTACTACATGTGCTACACTACTATTACTACATGTACTACTACTACTACTACTACTACTACTCTACCACTACTACTACTACTTCTCTACCACTACTACTACCACCATAACTACTACTACTACTTATCTACTACCACTACTACTACTACTATTTCTCTACTACCACTACTACTACTACTACGACCACTACTACTTCCACTACGACTACTACTATACTACTACTACTACTACGACCACTACTACTTCCACTACGACTACTACTATACTACTACTACTACTACTCAGTGGCGGCACCAGGATTTTTAAAGTGGGAGGGGGGGGGGGCAAATGGGGGCAAAAGAAAATGTTGGGGGGGGGGGGGGGGCAAGGGAGGACAAAAAAAAAATTGCGTGTACATCTCAATATCAAGCGCGAGTGGGTAGGGTCCAGGGAATCACCTTGAGGCCCGGGTGAGTTCCAGGGGCGGAGCACCCCCCCCCCCCCCCTTGATGCCGCCACTGCTTTCCAAGTTTCCGTTTTCTTTCTTTTTCCTTCTTTTCTCTATTCCTTTTTTTTTTTACTTTTTTCTTTCCTTTTTTCTTTCTCATTTTCCACCCTTTTATTTGTTTTCACTCCGATAATTATTGGGGGGGGGGGGGAACTGGGGGGGGGGAGGGGGCAAATGCCCCCAATGCCCCCCCCCCCCCTGGTGCCGCCACTGCTACTACTACTAATACAACAACTACTTCTAATACTGGTACACCACTACTACTTCTGCAACAACATGCCTACTGCTAGCGCGTTGTGAATATATCCTTTTGCTACGAAAATATATAATACATCCACTGTGACAGCTCATTTCAGTATTAGTAACCGTTTCGGTGATTATGCTTGTAAGCTGTAATGAACGTCAGATTGAACACAAATTGAATATTCCACACACATTTTTATAAAGATCCTACATTTTTATAAAGAGCCTCCATGTTTATGTCATGAGTTTTGGAGCAGAGCAATTTGTACACTGAGAAAGTGCGGATTACCAGAAGGCAAGAAGAATTTCCTACCTTGCGTCACAAACTGCTCCCTAAAATAAAAACCCCTCAACCAAATTTGTCAAACTTGGTATCATTTTTAATAATTGAAAGAGTCTCCCTTCCGCTGTTGTGATGAATTTGACCTAAGATTACTGGAAGTCTGCTACTCCCCTTTTCTTTGAATTATTTTTTTTTTATTTATTTATTTTTGTTATTTTATAATTATTATTTATTTTTATTATTATTATTATTATTTATTATTATTATCATTATTATTTTTTAATTTTAAATTTTTTTTTTTTATTTTTTTATTTTTTATTTATTTTTTTTTGGGGGGGGGGGGGGGGGCTACTCTGTATCTTGGTTTTTGCTGCATGTCACCGGTGTACTGTAAGGTTGTCCACATTCAGAATGGATATGCATTTCAAGGAAATACAAAAGTGCAAAGTCATTTTAGTTTGTCGTTGTTATCATGGTTATGACGCGACTATATGATATTGCAACGAAACAAAGCGCATATGAGTCAGATGAATTACCCGTATTAAAAAATCCCCTTCTTTTAAATCCATCACTTCGCAGCTGATATAGGAGTCAACAAAATGAGTCTCACTACTGTGAGAGGTTAGAACAAATACATTGACCTACTCGGTATCCGGAACCGATAGCCTCTTTTATGGCAATGGCTATAGTTAACTGAGTTTCTGTAAGGGCGATATAATATGTACACACAAATAGAGTCATGATGTGTAATCGCACTATAATTTACACATATTTGCATTACCATACCCGAATACAGATTGACATTAGCGGTTGCTTCTTTTTGTGCAACTTGTTTTGAGAGAAAAATGTTAATTTTGTTTCAGCATGAAATACAATATACAGCCAGTATCAGTAATGAAGTATATTTATAGCTGCTTGAAAACATTTATCTACACAGCTTTAAAGCCTTGAATTGAACTTTAACCCGTACTGAATAAAGCAGACCATACACTATATCACATGCATGGGCACGAACGTAAACACGCATAATTATCCATTGTTAGGGGGGGGGGGGGTGATCTATTCATCATCTTCACTACTAACAATAGAAATCGTGTTCGCGTCTAGCGTCACTGCACATGGGCCAAGAAAAGCAGAAAATGAGAGAAATATGCCCCTGTAGCTTTATAGCAATTTCCATGTAAGAAATATTGATCACCAGATAGAATACTCCCACATCATTTATATTCAGACAGATAATATAGCGGGAACAGAATGATGTATAGGAGAATTGCGACGGATTCAATTCATTCAAGGTGAAATCCACCACGTTGCTATAGCAACTGCCACAATATCGCGGCATCGAGTGATGGAACCCCTATGACAAGCTATGGTAATAATAGGGATAATAATAATAATAATATGGACATTTGTATTGCGCCGGTATCCATCATGGCGCAGATTATTGGATTGGATAGGCCTATTTCATTATTCGTGTAGGATAAAAGACTGTATATATGTATATATATGTATATTTGACTAACGGGTACATTAAGTCGACACCTAACAATGCAGTTTATTCCGTCATAATAGCGACCCCTACATTAGGTCGACAGTTGGTACATTAGGTCGACAGTTGAACAAAGAAAAAGAACAAAAACTGTCCTCCTAATGTACCCATTAGTCGTTTATATATATATATATATATGTATATGAAGGACCAACTACAAGACCAATCAACATATTTGAAACTAGACGAGAATATAGATACCAAAATTATGAACAAGATGAAGAAATTGATAAACAAATACGAACACTGCTTAACTAAAGATGAGGTAGACTTTCTGACTAATTTCGAATTTAGAAGTAGTAACCTGTACGGATTACCAAAAGTACATCAGTGCAAAGATATACAGGATGAAATAAAAAGTATTCATTCTCCTTATATTCAATGCCTACTGCTAGCGCGTTGTGAATATATCCTTTGGCTACGAAAATATATAATACATCCTTTGGCTACGAAAATATAATACATCCACTGTGCGACAGCTCATTTCAATATTCGTAACCGCTACGACAATGGCGCATAGACAGAATTATTGATTTTTACAGAAATAGGTAATGAATCAATAAGAGACAATGCCGAGTGGCAAAGTAGAGATTTACTCTAATTTATTCAAGTTCATTTTGTTAAATAAATAAGGACTACAATTAGCGAACATGTACCAGGCATTGACAAATTTCTAATATATTGCAGGCCTAAATGAGGGCATGTTTATCTGATTCGAAGCTCCCTATAATGGCTCACCGATATCGGGTTTTGCAATTTTGAACAAAACAGTTCCCAAAAACTGCAAACTGTCCGATGCATAATGAGAGACAGGCGTGGAGAGTTACAACCTTTTGGTGATTCAAGAAGGGCGGTAAATGCCTTTTTGTTGCTAAAATTTTACATGGCAGTGGTTATTGTAGACGTTCCCCACTGAAACTACTCTGGGATCAGGAGATGCGCTTGATGTTTTATGATTTTTATTTGATAAACTTTATATTTGAGCACATGAAAGGTCAAACACATCAGAAGAATATGGTCAACGGAATTACTCACACCATTTGGAATATTTTGAGTTTTAACTTGCAAAAAAATTCTTCTGAATTTCCAACAATTCAGCCATAAATGTTATTCAAAGAATGTCGTCTTCTCATTTATGATAAAGAGATTGCATAGAAGATTTAGATTCACGAATAAAGCAAAGTTAATTCTGCTTCTCTCTTCCTCTTTCCAATTTCCAACCTAACTGCGAGTTATTCTATTGCTGAAACAATGACCCATAATTCGATTAAAAGTGAGCTGAGTAGCAATGAGGTTTTCTCAATACATTTTCAAGATTCAAGTGCTGAATTCCGTTGTTTTTATTTTGGTTTCGGTGATTATGCTTGTAAGCTGTAATGAACGTCAGATTGAACACAAATTGAACATTCCACACACATTTTTATAAAGAGCCTACATGTTTATGTCATGAGTTTTGGAGCAGAGCAATTTTTATACTGAGAAAGTGTCGATTATCAGAAGGCAAGATGAATTGCTTAAAACGCGGTTTCATTGTTACGGAACAAATTTGAATTCCTACCTTGCGTCACAAAATGCTCCCTAAAATAAAAACCCCTCAACCACATTTGTCAAACTTGGTATCATTTCTTATCATTGAAAAGATTCTCCTTCCGCTGGGGTAGTGAATTTGACCTAAGATGATTGGAAATCTGCTACTCCATTATTTTTTAAATATTATTTTTTTTAATTTATTAATTTATTCTTTCATTTTTTAATTATTTTTTTTTAATTTTATTATTTTATATATATATATATATATATATATATATATTTTTTTTTTAATTTTATTTTATTTTTATTTTTTTTTGGGGGGGGGGGCTACTCTGTATTTTGTTTTGTTGGTTTTTACTGCATGTTTCCGGTGTACTATAAGGTTATCCTCATTCAGAATGGATATGCATTTCAAGGAAATACAAAAGTGCAAATTCATTTTAGTTTGTCCTTGTTATCATGGTTATGACGCAACTATATAATATTGCAACGAAACAAAGCGCAGATGAATCAGATGAATTACCCGTATTAAAACATCCCTTTCTTTTAAATCTACCACTTCGCAGCTGATATAGGAGTCAACAAAATGAGTCTCACTACTGTCAGAGGTTAGAACAAATACATTGACCTACTCGGTATCCGGAACCGATAGCCTCTTTTATGGCAATGGCTATAGTTAACTGAGTTTCTGTAAGGGCGATATAATATGTACACACAAATAGAGTCATGATGTGTAATCGCACTATAATTTACACATATTTGCATTACCATAACCGAATACAGATTGACATTAGCGGTTGCTTCTTTTTGTGCAACTTGTTTTGAGAGAAAAATGTTAATTTTGTTTCAGCATGAAATACAATATACAGCCAGTATCAGTAATGAAGTATATTTATAGCTGCTTGAAAACATTTATCTACACAGCTTTAAAGCCTTGAATTGAACTTTAACCCGTACTGAATAAAGCAGATCATACACTATATCACATGCATGGGCACGGGCGTAGACACGCATAATTATCCATTGTTAGGGGGGGGGGGGTGATCTATTCATCATCCCCACCACTAACAATAGAAATCGTGTTCGCGTCTGCGCCACTGCACATGGGCCAAGAAAAGCAGAAAATGAGATAAATATGCCCCTGTAGCTTTATAGCAATTTCCAAAATTGTAAGAAATATGGATCACCAGATAGAATACTCCCACATAATTTATATTCAGACAGATAATATAGCGGGTACAGAATGATGTATAGGAAAATTGCGACAGATTGGTTTATTCAATTCTTATCAAGGTGAAATCCACCACGTTGCTATAGCAACTGCCACAATATCGCGGCATCGAGTGATGGAATCCCTATGACAAGCTATGGTAATAATAGGGATAGGCCTATTTTATTATTCGTGTAGGATAAGACCGTATACGCGGATACACCAATGTTTATATCGACGTTCATATAAGCAATGTATCATGTAAACAGAATGTGATTAATCAACTTGAAAAAGTGCAATACATGTAAATTAAACAGCTTAACAAATATCAGAGATATGAGACTTAAACATGGACTCTGACGGACAACTGACACGATGCGTCATTTGCTCACGTTAGGACGCGTCAGTGACTTCTTTTGCACGTCATGGAAGAATGATATCATTTAAAACGTGATAGCAAAATCAATACTGTAAACAATACTTTTATAAACTGGCGTATCAGTACGAGAATACACCAGATGGTGGACTATACTCATCTGGAAGAAGAAGAAGGATCGTTTCATTTCTTCACAGCTAGGGACAGGCAGGCTCGATTAGCGCAGGTATAATGACGCCTCGGGTGAGCCAGGCTTTACAGGTCGGTCTCCAATTTCCAGACGTAATATGATATCTTACTGATACACATCGGTAAAAACCGAATTACACACATCAATTATCATCGCATATTCTTGTTAAACCATTCAAACAGAAATCAAAATTTAGTTGGTTTTTTTCCTCATCTTCATTAAATCTGAACGAGTCGCATTGAAAGTAATAATCCTGATGTGAAAATATATTTTTTTAAGGTACTCATCAACAAAAATTTTGTAGTGTTGATATTGTTTAAAGATTATTGTATGTATAGGCCTATATATATCTATATATTCCACAGTTACACAATGGTAATTCAGTGCCACATTATATTCGCGTCTTCTTGGCAGCAGGATGCGTTGACCTGCCTATTTAAGCCTATTGATAAGGTTGAATTAATTGAAATGGGATAGTTGGTGAGTCACAGAGTATTGAGATGTATAACGTACAAATAAAAAGCAAAGGAACGAGAGCATACCATTGTAAAGCACCGACAAGATGACCAGTCGCCGGTTTGTCACATCCATCGTTGTCTTTTTCGGTGTTCACTATTCTGATCAGCTTGCTATCTATATTTAGAAAGATTCCAAAACCTCGAGTAAAAGTAAACTGGCGATTTGGTTGATTATTAACCTGACAACCAGCCTAAAAATGCACATGCAATCCACTATATATCAACTGAAACTATATCCGCCTATCTCGTTCATGTGTGAAATTTCGTACGAGAGCATAACAATATCTGTGACATGTTCCCTGTAGTTCAATCAACAACAAGAACAGGGTGAAAGCACAGAACTCCGTCTTTAGGAGTTCTGTGGGTGAAAGTCGTTAATCTGCATATGTACAGCTGAAGCGCCAGTGAAGCGAGAAGAGAAAGATAAACGCACGCACGCACACTCCGTGCTGTTCTTTCTATTCGATTCGCACGGGCTGGAAGTGCCCCCGGCCTCGGATGCGAATTTTTTTTGCCTGTACCTTTCACTATGAACACGGTGACAAAGAGAGCGGACAATTTATGCAGCTCCTCATTGTACCCTCCACAATAGCTCTAGTAAACAAAAGGACATCCCTTCACAGCTATTATGTGACACCTGTTCTACATATTTTTACAGGATAGCAATGAATGGATGTTCTTTTGTTAACCAGTGCAATTGTGAAGGGTACAATGAGGAGCAGCATAAATTGTCCGCTTCTTTGTTCGTCATGTTCATAGTGTTTGGGGCTATCCAATATGAATATTCATGAAAGAGACTACAAGTATCGGACTTGTATTTTCTTACTCAGTTTCACCTTATTATTAAATCAGCAAAAGAAAATTTCGTAATATATTCCTCTACCGAGATTGGAACTCGCGGTCTCTTCATCGATAGCGCACCAGATTATCCGATTGCGCCACACAGAACAGCTGCTCAATGGCCTTGCTCGTTTTATCATATCCCTACAGTTCGTTTCATGAATTGTCATGCCGACTAGTCTTGACGGAATAAACCGTATTACTTGTCATGCGCATGCGTACTCTCATCTCTAAGACCCAAGTCATGAATATTCACGTTGGATAGCCCAAGAGGTATAGGAAAAAAAAAATCGCGCCCCGGATCCGCCACTAGCTGACGTAGATGATAGATCCTCCCTCTTTATCCGTGTCAAACCATGGACCTACTAGAAATGGAATGTTAACGGAGCTTTCCTTTATTTGATCCTATGATCGTCACCGCCTTCTGATTATGTGCATCTTAATGAGAAAATTCAGGTGTTTTGACAATGATTGCGTGAGCATGTTCGCACATTGACAAAGGAGCAGTTTCCTAGCTCACTTGGGTTCTGTTTAGCTTTCGCTCCTTCCTGCCTAATTTGCATAAAATAAACAATTTGTTTACGTAAAACGGCTACCGAAGAGTCTCAGATAAATTGTGAAATCTCGCCCTAGAAACAACCAAATGAAATGAACTAAACGTCAAATTCCAGAATAAGAGTTGCTCTAACCCATATTTAGTATAACTCGTAGTCAAATCATTTTTTATTTGTGAAAACGTGGAGAAAAACTCCCCCCCCCCCCCCCAGCGAATTTTGCAGGTCTGGCGAAAAAAAAAATCCTCATGAGATCAAAGTGGAGAAACATGTGCAGAATGTTATTGAGATTGCTTTGACAGAGACATCATCAGACTTGTGCTTGAATTCATTAACGAAACGATGAATGTCCATATTCTAGTAGGTCCATGGTCAAACAGTGAGCACTATGATGTACTCAGAAGCTGACCCTATATACCCTTCATTCGATATTGTTGTGATCGACTTCGGATTATCATCGAAATGTTATCAAGGTTATATAATCCATCAAAAACTAGGCTAATATATAAACGCCCGAATAAATTAATATTGTATTCCCGCTGTATTGTGCGATATACCAAATTCTGCATTCGTCATCTGCATTCGTTGGTTCAATCAACACTATGAACATGACACACATTAGAACGGACAATTTATGCAGCTTCTCATTTTACTCTACACAATTGATCTGCCGGACGTTAGAACACCCGTCATTGCTATTATGTAGAACAGGTGAATATGCATGTGCCATCTGTTCTACATAATAGCAATGACGGGGTGTTCTAACGTCCGGCAGATCAATTGTGTAGAGTAAAATGAGAAGCTGCATAAATTGTCCGTTCTATTGTGTGTCATGTTCATAGTGCAAGGAGGTACTCGTACCTCCTTGGTTCAATGTGGCTCGAGCAAATATGTAAACACACCCATCCACCCGTTTGACAAGGCATAATAGAAGAACTTTTCAGGTATATGTGGTATGTGACTGCCAGGCTGAAATGTACTATTCATGTGTTTTTGCACAGATACTATAAGCCAGTTCCTCTATTATGACTTATCAGATGATCACTGGCCGTGTGTTTGCATAATCCTGACAATATTTTTGGTTACTTTTGAGAAAGCAATACATTTTCACAGTTTGATAATTTATTAATCAAACTACAAATTAACCTCAAGAAGATTATTATACACAAAATTATGTTATGAAAGTTTGAACTGAATTGAATTAAACATTTTTGGAGTTACCAAAGTCAGAAGGATAGAAAATGATTTTTCTTTACATGTAGAGCTTTTTTTTCTTTGGGTGGGGGGAAGGTTGTCAAAGGGCACTTTGGGATTTTCATTTCGGGGGGGGGGGGGGCTCTGACACCCCTTTCCCGATGGACAATTTTGTCAGTTTTTATATTTTTTGGAATATACATCCATAGCTCTTCCTTCTGACAGCATTTGGTCACCGGGCTTCAAGGGGAGAATAAAAATATGCAATTTTAGGGGCCGTCTGACACCCCATCCCGACGGAAATTTTTGTTAGTTTTTTGTGTTTTGTAATGTCCAGTCATACTACTTTCTACTGATAAGTTTGGTGCATGGGGGAGACGGGGTGAAAGCGACCCGAATTTGGGGTTTCTTTTGGGAGCTCTGGGGGATAAATCCGACGGCTACGGTCAGGCTGACAACTTTTTTGTCAATGACATTAGATGGTCAAAGCAACTTTAAGGGGTCAGATCTTATGGGTGAAATGGGGTGACTTTTTCGGGACGGGTTTCAGACTATAAGGTAAAACTTATCGACGGAACGAATACCTCACGCACGACGACAGTCTCATTAAAGTCAAACCAAGGAGGTATCTCCTTGGTCAAACAATGATCCGCCCTTCTTTTACAAGACATAATGTCCATAATAACGGTCTGGCAATTTCTTGAGAATTACGTAACGATTTTCTTTCAAAAGAACTCACGCTTACGAGACAAACATACTGTCAGAATATGAATTAGAATCTCAGAACCTCTCAGAACCTCCTGCTTTGATTGCACGACAGCTTTGTTACCGAGTTATAGGCCTTTTAATTTTTTCAAAAATTTTCTACAGAAAAATAATGTTTTTTTTTAGACATCTATACATGCACAATGAATTTGTGTCAAGCAAACACTTCATAGATATCTGCGCAAATATACACTGTACTTTTATATTGTGCGTATTTAACCAAGCAATCCATCGCCATTATTTGTGTAATAATATATACCCTCATTTTCTCTTCAGATAGAGGTGAAAGGGGATATTCTTTATTTACAAACCTTGGATTAGGTGAAAAAATATTGAAATTGGATCCTTTCCAGTATATACCATTAGAAATTTCGTTGGTCCCCAAAACACTGCTTGGTGGATCCAGAGGTGCAAAAGGGGACAGCACCCCCGTAAACGTGAACATCACTAATTACAGGCATAGCCCTCCTCCCCCCCCCCCAAAAAAAAAGTATCATTTGTTCTATTTTATTTCTTTTATTTTCGTAAGTAGTTTTCACTGATGCAATTCACCACAATGCTTTGTTAATGTGCTCCACCGTTGGCGACTTTAAAGTTAATCCAAGCTTCCACATTAATAAACATCTCCGGTGATTAAAATTTCATTTCCCAGTCGTCTGCATATCTGACTCTTTGTTGTGGTGGGGGTGCTGCACTTATTTTAAGTAGCATGACACATGATTTAGGCTGGGTGGGGGCACCGATTTTCCTCGGTTTTACCCTGTAGCGCTGATCGGGCTGGAATCCCGAGTTCGAGCACAACTCTGGCTGATGGAGTGCACCTCAAGAGAACAAGGTCTTGGAGTTATGGGAGGGAATAGAATGAGAGGGGTCAGTATAATTCCCTTTTCACCTGTCTTTTCCCCTTCTCGCTTTCCTTTCTCTCTCTCTCTCTCTCTCTCTTTCTCTCTCTCTTCCTTCTGTAATGTTGCAGTTTAAAAGCGAAGTGTCTCGTTCCACCTACGCGCCATTGTAATCTTGATATCTGCAACACTGCAACAGACTGCATGAATTAATTCATAGTTTCTCGTCCCCACCTCCTTCCCTTTTTCGGCCAGCCCCATTTTTTTTTTTTTTTTTTTTTTTTTGTTATTTGAAATTTCTTCGGAAATGGACTAAACTAAGAAACAAATATCTTCAATGAATTCTAATTTTACCTTGTTTTGAACCTCTGAAGTACACTGTACATGCACAAATAAATTGAATGAAGAAAATTCGTGTGGAATTTGACCCTTTAGCATTTGTATGTACAAGAATCCGAACGGGATATTAAAACTAGAAATGAATTTCACTTGGCCTAAATTATGAACCACTTACATTAATCAAGCTTCAGTGCTGATGAATTGACCATTCTCCTGCCACAATATATTCATCTATACTCTTTAGCCTCTAATTCACCAGTTGCTATAGAAACCAGAAGCGGTGTGCGAACACGAATACAACCAACCAACAATATGCTATACAAAATAAGGTTGTTTTACTAATGAGTGCCTGCTAGATCTATGGATGTAACCATGGGCGGATCCAGGATGTTGTAAAAGGGGCCACACAAATCTAAAAAAAAATTCTGATAAGCAAAAATAAAGAGTTGTCAGATTTTTTTTTTGTTTTGCTCTCTTTGTCCTCCATAATTCTCTAACAAACAAAAAAGAAAAAAAGAAAAGGTTATCGTTTATAAAAGGGGAGCACAATTTAAAAATGAGGGGCACAATGTACACTTTTGTTTCAAAAGGGGCGGTAACCATAGGTTGTAACACATCTCTGTCAATATCATATGTCTTAATGAATACAGTAATGATTAAACTATGGGTAAAACAAGCCACTTAACTCAGTCTTCATTCCAATTATACGTTGTCATTATCCATTTTTAACGTGCAAATCTACTCTAATCACATTCGGTTTATAACGAACAGTGTTTAATTCTTCCAAGGAGGTACTAGGCTTGGTATCAGGACTTAGCGGATTGTTTTTCCGACTTCTTTTTCAAGAAAGTTAGCAATATTCGTCAAAGTCTTGACACTTGTAATGTCACAGATGATCACTCACTGTCTGACAGCTCCGTTCAAGTTATGTCTGAATTTGTACCAGCCACAACTGGTGAGGTTCGAAGAATCATCATGAATTCTCCACCTTCTACGCGTGAACTTGATCCCATTCCAACCAGTCTTATCAAGGATTTTGCTGATGATTTTACTCCATACATCACCACGATTGTAAATTCATCTCTTCGTTCTGGCATTTTCCCTGAATGTCTACAGCACGCACTCATTAAACCTCACTTAAAGAAGTTAAGCCTTGATAAACATGAGCTAAAGAACTATCGTCCAGTGGCAAATTTAAAGTATCTTGGAAAAGTGATTGAACGTGTAGTATCTACCCGTCTTCAGTCCTGCTTAAGTGAACAGAATATTCAAAATCCTTACCAATCAGCTTACAAGGAAAAGTAATCTTGCCCCTTCATATATCTCCCCTCTCCTTCATTCCTTAACTGGCCAGAGTTACCTATTCAATATTACTTTTTCTGTCCTATGTAATTTTCTTCTCTTTCTTGTACAATTATTTTGTATGTTATCCCTTGGGATGGATATGTGCGCATTATAAATGATGCTATTATTATTATTATATTGTTCATGTCATTATATCTTTCATCGTATCTTTATTTCATTCTATGCCCTCCTTCATCACTTTCTATCCTACTATACATACATATCTTGTAAAATCTATAGACTAAATGAAACCTTCCAGATCCTGCCCCTCCCCCTTCCTCACCCCCTGTCACTTTGTCCTTCTTCTTCTGTCTTTTGTAAAGTTTACTCCTTTCCATTGTTACTATTCCCAGCTTTCTGTGTTCACATTAATTTTCAATGCTTTCTCTTCGATGGAAAGTGTGTTATGCTTATTATTTGTTTGCTTTCCATGGCCATGTATCTGTCTTCTTCTTTTTCCCTATTATAGGGCATAATGATTGCACAGTCTAGTTTTGTATGTACTGTATTCATGATTTATCTTTTGCCAGGGACCAGCGCTTCTACAAGCTATATGCTTCTATGCTGGTCTCTGTTTTCATTCTCACTTTCATAAAACTAATATAATGTAGTCTTCATTACTGTTACGTTTTTCTTACAACTCAGACTTTAATGCACTTTATTTTGCTTGTAATAATCGAAAAAGTTTCTGCACTAAGTTGTGTTGCCAATTATATTGTATATTGTTGATTGCACAATACATATTGTTATATATATGTACTTTGAAAAATGAAAATGTAATGAAATAAAATCTAAATCGGAAAATCAGAAATCTGAAGGAGGTACTAGACAACCTCCTTGCTTGTGATAGGTTTTGTAGTTTTCTTGTAAACAGGCTGCCCCATTCACAAGCATTATTTTATGTTTTTCAGGGACCGCGCCCCCTTATCTTGTATCTGAACATGTTTTGCGTATAATCTTATATAGAGGTAACGAGGAAGAGGGGAAGGAATAAATGTTCTTTTGAATTGAATGGAGTTGGTAAAAATGCCTTGTACCTAGTGAGAGAAAAATAGTCACAAAGCATCCTTGAAACTGGCAGTGATTTCAACGCCCGTAAATATATGATATTATCGTTATGCCCTACAATATTACAATTTTTATTCGAAGGACAATTTTCATACTCGTATTGTTGAGAGAACAAAAGCAGGAACTGTTATGAGCGTGGGAGGATTCAAATGACTCATTTGTACAAACAAGCTTGAAATCGAGTTCATGTTCATTATAGCACATGAGTTGACATTGGTGAACTTTCCTGGCCAGTGGCGGATCCAGGGGGCACGGGGGTCCGGACCACAGAACTCCAAAAGACGTAGAAGGCTCATACCCATTCACAACGCACAGATCGCGGTATCCTCGAAATACCCGCTGGAAGATTCGCTCGAGTGCACACGCCGCCATATTGCTTAGTCCTCGTTCTTTTCAGTGAGCTTACCGATCGTGCACGTCACAATGCCTATTATATTCGATCTTCTCAAAAGGGCCATCTGTCTATCATTTGAAAATTTTTCAGTCTGATTTTCCTTACATAAATGACATCAACTGAATGTGTATTACACATGTAACAGTTTAATTTTAGTTCTCTTTCAGGAGACAAGAGTTAAATTTCACTTCGTTTCCAAGATACTAAGTTTTGTAGTTCTCCTTCAAGGTACATCGGAGCCCGAGTTCATTTGTTCGCAATCATCCTTCTTGACACCCCCCCCCCCCCTTGGAAAAAACAAAAACAAATCACATACAAAACAAAAACAAAAACAAAAACGAAACATTTAAAATAAAGATATTACTTATATGGTTGTACAACCTGTCATTTTTTGTCCAATGTGTCATCGATATAAATTTATATAAAGGTATTTTTTCAAGTACTGTATATTATTTGCCTTTAAACATTGGACAATTTTCCTTTTGATTTAATTTGCTTTTTTGCAAAGTTTTAGTTTTGTTCAACATGCTACTACTGTGTCATAAATAAATTTATTCAATTTGTCTCCAACGGCCCACAAGGGGGTGACACACGCTACTGCTGTGTGATAGGTTGCCCGGGTGCTGTGAAAAAAATCACAGGCGGAACCGGGCGGGATTCGAACCCACGACCTCTGGATTACTAGACCAGTGTCATAACCACTAGACCACCGGAGTGCCCTGAGTGATCAGGTTCAAACTATCCCAATATGGGGACTATCAAGTCAAAGGTATTGAATTAATCCGTCGGGTGATATAATGTCACTCAGGGCACTCCGGTGGTCTAGTGGTTATGACACTGGTCTAGTAATCCAGAGGTCGTGGGTTTGAATCCCGCCCGGTTCCGCCTGTGATTTTTTTCACAGCACCCGGGCAACCTATCACACAGCAGTAGTGTGTGTCCCACCCCCTTGTGGGCCGTTTGAGACAAATTGAATAAATTTTTTAGTGGATACATTTCACAATACTGCAGCTTTGCAATAATATGCTAGTTCACATGCTTAGCACCCCCCCCCCCCCCCCCCCCCCCAGTTTAACAAATGCTTAACGGCCCTCGAATCAATATTATTCACCTTATCTTCTCTTTCTTAATACACACTGACATTTTTCCTCATGTACATGTAGGCTAGTAGCTCAACAATGAAGCACAAGCTTGTCACAGTACACCCCCCCCCCCCCCCCCACACACAATGCACATGTCACTCTTCATAGCATTACACAAACTCAAAGAGAAGCTTACTACATTTGTAAATAAATTTACATTGTACACATACATCACAACTGGAAAAAAAAGAGAAAAGAAAGAGGAGAGGAGTAGGGAGATTTATCAACTGTTACAGGCAAATCTTATATTAAATTTTATGGAATCGAAAAAAACAAAATTTTATAGTTAAGTTCAACATTTATTTTCCAAAAATAATTCAAAAGTTCACAAAATCTTTGAACAATAAAACTATGTTTTATTGCAGAAACTGACAAAGCATTGGCAAGTTACAAATTTTTCACACAAAATACATGTATTAGTACCAGTAGCAATGAATGTGATAGTTACTATATGCAAGTGCATATTGCCAGTGGTCACATTGCTACATAAGCCCCCATAGCCCGGCAAAATGCTACAGACAGTAAACTCTCATTATAAATTTAAGAACTCTATTACATGTATAAGACAGTTTTATCATAAACAATATTTTTCCCACCAGACTCAAATGCTCCTTTCTCTGTGTTCCTTTTTTTTTTATGCTGGTCCAATATGATATTCTTGATAAGTAAGCAAATTGTATGAGTCTAATCAATATCATTTAAGAAACAGATGAATATGATGATGGACTTGCTCATTTCAATCACAAATGATCCTTTCACTCCACTGAATAATATTTGACAATGTCTGCAAAGTAACCCATAATAAGGAGAGAAAACGAAGTCATTGTACCCATCACTATGTTGTTTGTTTTATGATTATCACAGATGCATGTAACTGTATTTCCACCAAGTATCTTTAATTAATGAAAATAAAATTGCACGAGTAACTTTGGCATATGGATGTAAATACATGGATTCAGTGTTGTCTGCAAGGGGCTTGGGTTTGATCGGGGTACTGAGTTCTTGTCTGTAGGTATCACGTGCTGGATCCTCATTTGAACACTCGGCAATGTGAAGATTGGAGTCATCAACCTGTTTAAGGGCAGAGTGTGGTTGAGCAGTATCTCGTGGTATTGGGGGCTTGCACTGTTTGACATTCTGAAATGAGAAGGGAGGGGAAAAGTTAATCAAAAGTAGACAGTTACAATAAAAAAATAAATATCAAGTAACAGAGTCTGATGATGGAAAATGCATGAAAAGTTTTCAACTCTGTTTCTTTATATATATATATATATATATATCAAATTAATCTTACATTTGCACAGATTTTGCAAAGCAGTTGACTGCTAATCATTAGATCAACATTGGTTCAATCATTCTTTGTTACCTTAGTTCACAATCATAAAAGTTAAGAATATAATTTCGGCCCAACAAATTTAGCTTTGATATTAGGAGACATCAAAAAAAAATGCATAAAATGAGAATTGCCTGTACCATTCACGTAAATATAAACAAGATTCAAATAAAAATAAATAAAATTAAAAAAAAACAGCTATAAATGCATATAATATAATGTATTATTTGTATCTAAACCCTGCATGTTGTTGGTGCCATAATGTTGCATGAACATTAGTTACCTTTATAAGATGTTGGGGAAAGTTGAACAGTGTTGGCACAGCATCTGAGCGGAGCCGAGTTGTCGGACCAGTACGATCGAAGCATTCCTCTGCAAAGTGGTCGCAGCATATGGACGAATACTGACCAGGTGTCCAGTTGTCTCTTCTCATGTTCACGATCCATCTCTTTAGGAGAGAACTATCACCTCTTGGAAATCTGAAAGTGGAAAAATAAAAACATAAGATCACAATTAATTTCTAGGAATTAATCCTAATTGAAAAGAATCTCTTTGGAAATACAAACTACATTGTAAGAAAAATCAGAAATGTTTGATAAAGAAATAAAAGAATTGTTTAATAATTTAATTTAATCAATACATTACTTTTTAAGTTAAAGGGCAATCCAACCTTGGTAATAAGATGATTTGTGTGAACGCAGAAAAATAAGAAAAATAGGATGGTGAAAGTTTGAAAGAAATCGGACAAGGACTAAGAAAGTTATGGATGTTTGAAAAATGAGATCACTACATCTATGCAAATCTCAAATTGTGACATTTTTGTGGACAACTCTCCCGTTTGTCGTACACAAAAATATCATTAATTTGCAGTTTTATTTGAGGCGCTTTTACCCTCGGGCCAGTAATATATTGGAGATAGCATATTGTTAATGTAGGTCCTCATAAAAGAAAAAGATCCTACTGAGTAGGCCCTAATACATTTTGTTATTCATTATTGCTTGTCCGATTTCGTTCAAACTTTCACCAATCTGCTTCTCTGATTTTTCCTCTTTCTTTTAAAGCAACTTGCTATTAATTAAGGTTGGATTTCCCTTTAACATCAGAATTCAGGTCAACCTCACTAACACAATTACACCACATATTACTCATACTTCTAAGAAAATCGACAATTAACGCGTTAACGACAGCCATGACAGTGTCACTCATCTCATGACCATCGCATCTTCAGTCATGTCAGTTCAGGGAAGTCATGCCATGGAAGTGAAGAAGAGTGAAGACGTAGACTGAACTTCTGAAGCGAAGTCTTCACAATCACAGACACAGCTCACTCTGTCTTCACTGTGAGTATTAATTACTAACTTAGATTTACCTATTAGGCCTTAGAGTTACATGTCATGACCGAGTTAGAATTTCTCTCTAAAGTCTAAGTCTAACTTTACTGTCAATAAATAACTGTCACAAAGTTTCACTGTCATGACCTGATGACTGAGTGTCAGTCATGTCAGTGTCACAATTTTTACTGTTCTTAAAATGGTTAAATTAGCTGCTTAGATCTCTTTAACTATTCTTTAGGAATGTCAGAAAGGTATGAAATGGTAATATTCATTAATTTAATTAAACAAGTTATTTATCTTTACTCAATGAGCGATTTTCATAAGACCACATCATGAAAACTGCAGCGAGTAATTAAAATAAAACGGTAAAATGAACAGATGGGACTACGTACTACAAAAAGTCAAGTATCACGAAGAGAGTCGACATTGTCAAAACATCATAAATTATAACTTATTACTGAATTAATCAGATCAACTAACCTGTGGAAAGTTTTCCCGCATCCTTTCTTCTGACGGTTAGTACAGTTATATGCCGTGCAAAACGGCATGGCGATGAAAATTACTCAAAAGTTCATGAATAGAATCTACATGTTAAATGAATTATTGCGCTTGACGATCCGCTATCTGAAGGACTAACCAAGATGGCGGATATCACGTGACCACGTACGAGCGACGGCGATAGTTTCGCACCCGCACAAGCCTTCTACGTCTTTTGGAGTTCTGTGGTCCGGACCCCCTTAGGCCTATTAGCTTGTCAAAATTAATGACATTACTATTTTCTGGGGGTGGGGGTCAGAGACTCATATTCTTTGAAGGACACCAACTTTAAGCCCTGTTTAAACCCTGTCTAATTGCTCAGAGTTAGTCCACCAAATTTATGGAGTGCCAAACTTAATGTCAACCTCTTAGTTTTCTACAAATCATCAAACACCTAAAGCTACATGAAGGTACAAAACTTGCCTCTACGCAATTGATTTCTCATGTTCATTTTCATGACATGATTATTATTCAGGTAAATAAATACAGTAATATAGCTGGAACTGAATAGCTGACACTTTGACACGTTGACACATCTAGAAATCAGTGGATTAAGTTAAGCCAGGTTTAACTTAAGTCGCTTTTCAGAATATAGGCCAGAATTTTGGGGGAATTAGAATCCCCCATTTTAATACAAAATCCTGGAGCCGCCGCTGTTCCCATTGTCACCTGCAAACAGCATTATTATTTGCGTCATTTCCTGCATTTAATCGTTTGTGCGGTGTAATCCAATACAATCTCTTTCAGGGAAAAATACTGAGGTTTTCCTGAATGGCACTTCCTCTTCCACGTATTTGAAGGACAGCTCCGGGTGCGGATCTTTTCCTCTCTACTTTCATAATAATAATAATAATACATTGCATTTATAATGCGCTTAATACAAATGTTTCTAAGCGCCGAAGTATTATTACCCCGGCTGTAGCTAGGCTACCGAATTCGGTGCTCACAGCATTTCAAGGAATAAATTCCTACCGGGTACCCATTTACTACACCTGGGTAGAGAGTGGCAAATGTAGATTAATGTCTTGCCAAAGGACATTAGTGCCGCGGCTGGGCTCGAACCGCAAACCATGAGATCCACAGTCCGGTCACGTATCCACTAGACCACGACCTCCTCTACTTTCCTCTAGAAAGTTTATTTCTATATCTACCTACATAAAGAAATCGATTATGATGAAGACAAGAAGTGTTAAACAAGTTGCAGATATGGTTGCAGATATTATCTGGTAATACCACAGGCACACCGAGAAGACTGACGACATACCGACGAAAAGAAGATAGCGACCGAACAAATAATTACATTGCCACCAATGGCCAAGAATTGGTCGGTTTGAAGTCGGTGAGGGGTTGGTGTGGGGTCGGTTTAATAATAATACTAATAATAAAAAAATAATATTTTATCAAGCGCAGAAACTATATTATATAAATATTCTACTGCGCTGCAAGAGCTCTTGATGTGCTTAGAAATAACTATGATGAGTGATTAAATGAAAAGATATACTTTTAGTTTTGATTTGAAAGTATTTACCGTCGGTGATTTCCTGATATCGAATGGTAACTTACGGTTTGGTGGTGAGACTAGTCGAGTCTATATGCTGGTAATGATAAATCATGATGGTATGGAAGCAGGATTATATAGAATTCAGAGTAAGTAAGTAAGTAACATACATGTCTTCTACTTTAATTGTTCATTCCTCTTATATGCAAAATAAAGCACGTGCCCGACACCACAGCGAAATCCAACCTGATAAATACCTTGATTATACACAACATGAAAAAAAAAATTGTAACCAAACTCAACAACTTTTTGGTGCTTGTAGTAAAATGATCGGTGACATTGCACCTCATTATGCACCTCACCCCCTACCCCCCCCCCCCCTTTAAGAGAATCATGCAGGCCCGTAACTAGGATTTTTGCGGGGGGGTTCAACATTGGAAAAAGTGGACCTTTCTGAGGGAGCGAAGCGACCGAGTAGGGGTGTCGGGTCAGGGGGTGTGCCCCTACAAGAATATGGGCATGAGCGTATAGTCAGAATTTGACAGGGGGTGGGTCAAATGTGAAGCCCGAACATATACTACCACTGTGTTGGATTCCAAAAACTGCGAGCGAGCAAAGCGAGCGAGAGAAAAATAAAAATGTACTTTTAAATGGCAAAATTTTATTTCATTAGTCACCAATAGGTGAAATGTAAAGCTATATCTCCGGTCATCTAGCTGCCACATGCAGGAATCATTCATATTAATAAAGTTTTAGGAAGTGAAGCGAATGGGGGGGAGGGGCAGTTTGCTCTTGTTCTTTTATAGAAAATCAACCCTAATATCTGGGCGCCATGGCGATAGGGCAGTGACGTGCCGAAAATTGCCATTGAATATTTATGGACCTCGCTGCATGAAACATCTCGTTTATAAGGTTTGCGAGCGAGCGAGGAAAATTCACTGACTTTGCTGTTGCGCATTTCAATAAAGAAAGTAGACCTAACAAGTATTCGGATGTCATGGCGATAGGGCAACGACGTGCCTGAATATTGCAATAACATCCTATGGAAATATTCATGGACCTCGCTGCCTGAAACTATCTCATTTCTAAGATTTGCGAGCGAGCGAAGCGAGCGAAGAAAAATGCACTTTAATTTGTTGCTCATTTTAATATAGAAAGTAAGGTAACCCTAATTTCTGGGCGCGGTGGCGTTAAGGCGGTGACGAAAATTGTCATAACATTGAATATTCATGGACATATTACAATAACATATACTATGGAAATATTCTCGCTGCCTGAAACTATCTCATTTCAGAGTTTTGTGAATGAGCGAAGCGAGCGACGAAAACGCACTTTACTATCTCCCAAATGTTTCCAAAACACCCCAAGTGTTATATTGGGGCATCTTGTTATTTCTGATCAGAGTTTCCAAGAAGTCGATGTTTTATAAAATACTCTCATGGCACTCGGTTGAACAGGCTGTATTGGAGGACCATGAATGACTAGACCGGGTCCGCCAGGAGTACTCCATGCAATTTGAGAGCGGGACAATTTTTCATTTTAAAGTGAACAGACACATTAAATACCCCTCTCTCTTTTCCATATCTCATTCATTTTCGTCAGATTTTATTCGAATTCGTCCGACCTGGCAATCCGTTGCAAAATTTTATCATCAAATCCATCTTTGGGATGTCGATTTCAAGAAATTGTCATTCAAATTCGTCACATAGACAAGACCTTACAACGAGCGGGTGACGATTTGAATAACTCTCTATACTCTTTCAGTCTTTGACAAAATCGAAAGGAAAATGAACAATAAATTCCGAAAATGAATGGTCAAAGACGTATATTGTCTAGGCCTTATTATTAAGATGCAGGACAATAGCAAGTGTTCAAACTGAAGGAAACCCGGCTGGAAACCCGGCTGGAAACCCGGCTGGAAACGTTATTATCTCACATTATTTTTCACTTTCCTTCCTCTCTCCCCTTTCACGCGACCCCCTTGTGTGCCTCTCCCCTATCGAAGCCAGTTGGTATGAAAATGTTTTTAATAATTTAACATAAAACTCACTATTCTGATGTCACTTTGGATAATTCTTTTCGCCTAATGATTATTTTTGTTGTTGTTGTTGAAGCAGATTTCTGCTCGCCAGTTTGGGGGCGATACTACAAACGAATTTGAATAATTCTTTGAATGACGTTTTGAAAGAAAATCGATTGCAACATGGCATAATGTACAAAATTCGAAAATGAATGGTGAAAGACGACATTGATTAATTATATATTTGCCAGATTAGGAAGTTACTGGACAAAATCAAAATAAAATGTATTAAATAGACGGAAAGACCGATGTTTTATCACTTTATTTTTCCCTTTCCATCATCTCTCCCCTCGCTTTTTTTTTTAAGCGGACCTCTGCTCGCCAACGGGGGGGGGGGGGGGGGGGGGGGGGTTCGTTCGAACCCCCTGAACCCCCCCTAGTTACGGGCCTGTCATGGAACCGCCACTGTACAATGAGCTACGCATTTTATCAAACAATGACAAATGAACGGCGGAAATAGGCAAATGATATTCAGGATATTAATTTAAAAAACACATGGATTCGAGAATATCAAAGAAAGAGGGGGAGAGGAACTAGAAATAGCTCTTATTTATCATTTATTTTATTGTTTTTAGATAATACAAAGTCATGTGTGTCACATACCTTGGTCTAAACAATCGAAGAATGCATGGTGATGGATATCAACACAGATGATCTTTCAGAAATATCATTTAGCAGAGTGAATAATTTGTGGCATGAAAAATGCTTCTTAGGAAGATGGCGCTATGTAATAATTAATCAGAGCCATACAGATCCATACACATCCATCCATGTGTATGGATCCATGCGGATGGCCCCGATTTCCATTGCTTAATAATTGTGAGTGTAATGAGTGCCCATTTGTATCATTCATTCTGTGAGCATGATAGCAAAAAATGTATTAAGCACTTTCCATTTTCATAGCTTTATGAAGATTACTTTGAGCCACGATTTGTCATAATTAATTAACTTTCACTTTATTTAGTAGGGAAGGTATTTACTGACACGTCATTGTTTTAAATAACTGTACCATGATATTATGTCATAGTACAATGTAAGGTGACTGGGGATATGACCGGTATTGTTATATCCGGAAGACGCATGTACTTAAAGTCTTGGACAGTTATCAACATCGCTCTTCAGGGGAGAGGGGAGTGTATTTGGATCTGAAAAAATATTCTTGATGGAGACCAGTCCACACAGCTATTTAACAAAATGTGCCAAGGGTTTGTGAGGTGTAAATGGGCACAATACTCCGAACAAATTTTGAAAAAAGGGGGAGAAGAGGGGGTCGTTGAGATTCGTGCTACTCTTACTAAAAATGGGTTTCCTGCGAGATTCTTAGCTTCCAGCTAGTAGTGTGTATAATAAGAACCCATATATCATTCATGTAAAAGTTCAAACGAAAATTCGTCAAATATTTACGTGAATCCCATATTGTCTCGTGTTGGTTGTGTAATGATACCTCTCAGTATTGGTTTATCAAAATTACACACTAGTATATACTCGACTCGCCCTATCATATCCAACCTCATTATGAACATATTCATTGTTGCTAATTTACCAATTCAGTATTCAGTGTGACTCACACAAGCATCACAAGGGCGGGGGGGGGGGGGGGGGGTGCAATAACCAGTGATACCCAAATAATATTGTGATCAATTTAGGACTACATGCTACCGCGGACTTATCCTATCTTGATGCTTAACATTACTTTAAAATATTTTAAAACAAGTCTTTTCCGCTGACATACCGCCAGCACCATCACCGTTGCATACGGCACTGACACGCATGCCATGCAGCTCTATCAACCATGTCAACACGCCAACATCTGCCTTCTACACCATCATTTAAACCGCCACCATCACCATCATTACCACCACCACAACATCCACCACTATCACTATCAGTATAATCAGTATCATTTTAATCGCAACCATCTAATTCCAACCACAAACTACCGCCACCTTCACCTCCACCACTACCATTATCAGTATGATACGATCCAATATATCTTTCATAACACCATCATCATTTCAAATGCCACCGCTACCAGTAGCACCACCTCCACCGACACACTCCACAACGAACAATACCACCGCAACTACTGTCACCACAACCACCACCACCAACGCCTCCACCATCAACTCTATGAGTACCACCATCACACCTAACTGTAATGAAATTTCATGAATGGAAAGTAACTTCTATTCATCTCCAAAAATCAATTCGCCATTTTGGAAGTGTTGTTTGGAATTCCTTGCCCTCCTCATTAGGACATAAACAATTTCGTAATTCATTCAAGAGAAAACTGAAATTATACTTATTATATTTTTATCAGTAATTTTTAAAAGTTGAGTTAACAGTATGACTTTTTTTTACTTTGTCTCTCCTGCCATAATATTTGATTTTTATAATTTTGTTATTCTACGCCTCCGTTACCATCAACTTGTCAAGCAACAATAGGCTTTTAATGATGATCATTTATGCCTTGTATTTGTTTTTAAATGCTTTGCAAATATTTTGATGTTTGTATGTTTTTGAAACTGGAGAATAAACTAGATTGATTGATTCGAGTAAATGGAGTATCTTTATCATCATCTCACCAAACATCACTAACACCACATCACCACCACCACCACCACCACCATGAACACCATCATCAAACAACGACTACCATTCTAGGACAACAAACCCTGGACTACCATCCTTCGGACTACTACACTCGCGGACCACTTCAGACAAAACCCCCGGACAACTGTCATCTAGGACAACAACTGCCTTATAGGAAAATAACCCTGGACGACTACGCCATGACCCTCCAGTGAATTTATTACTTGAGTTGAATTGAAAGTAATTTGAAAGTTAAGGGTACTGTTCTGTAGGGATAACTATCCGGGGGTAATGGTCCTATATAGGGGAATATTTTTTCCGGGGGGGGGGGGGGGAGTAATTGCTTCTAAATTAGGGGATAGCAGTCATTTGGGTAGGGGTTTTTTTTTCTTTTTGGGGGGGGGGGGGCGTTGTCCTACTCGACTTCGACACTACCAGGATTATCACTACCTCGAAATTTTTTTGTATTCATCATTTCAATTCCAATCATCAACAATTTCAAAGCAGCCCATAAGTATTTTGATTATGAGCACGATGCCTGATGTGATGTTTGGTAACAGTGGGCTCTGTTTCTCTAGGGTCTTTATTATCCAAAAAGCAAACCACGAAAATGAAACGTTTAAATATACTTGATAGTGCCAATTTAATCATAAACCAGTCAAATAATACGTATACAAGCACATATGCACAAAACAAATAATCGTCAATTAAAAATAGCGTCAGTATGATACAAACAAACTAATGCTAGCTGAATGTGAAACGTGAAATATATAGGAATAGTGATCATACTTGATTTCAGCACTTAATTTTAATCTGAATTACCCTATACAGTACTGCTGTATATACGTCATAACTATCTTTTTAGCTGTTAGATGTTTAACGAGTAGTCTACTGGTTTGAACGTTATTGTGACTCGAGTTTACTTGAGCGCCTGTAAAGTAGCGCCTGGGTGGAATGATTTTAACGCTGTGAACAGGAACTGAGTACGCTGTCATAAATAGTGAGAAAGCACTTTATGACAAGTCATTGCTTTTATGGTTATTTTAATAACATATATCGTTACTTGGGTAAAAAGGAGAAAACACGCCACTAAAGTGTTGTTTCTCTGGATATTTTCCAAATCTCTAGCAACGACATGAACGGCATCCCGTATCCATGGTGATGGGCTTTGAGTCAGGCAACTGCACAATGAAAGCTCGTTCGGTTCACCGAAAACAACGTTATTATTGATCGGCAAATATGCTTTCAATTGATTCTCAAAAGTGTTTATCGTAAACATGGACTTTCAAATGTCACAAGTAATGTCTAATGATGAGAAGAAGAAAAATTTCTCTCAGCTAATCCATGTATAGAAATATATTTTCAAATAAAAACAACCGAGAAGGGTAGTATATCATAAATACTGATATTCTATTATACTTAGGTAAAAACTCAATGCTTGGTCTAAAGCCATGTTTAACAAAAGAAAATAACTTAGACTATTATCTAAAAATGACAGGAGGAATTTGTTTACTTTTACTTTAAATCATTTTAGCGTTCCAGCACATTTCTCTTGTAAAATTCAAACGACTGCTTAATGCTGCCTTTGCAGAACAAGATGATAAAATATGGTATTCATAAGTAGATCCTCATTGCTAGGAAAATTGCACTTGATGCATTTTTATATTTTGACCTTGTCAGGGATATGTCATTTGTTATTGTCCTGCTTTGCACAACATGTTTGATGTTTCTTAGCCCTCGAATGTAGGTGGGCATAATGCTTTTCAAACTGAAAGAATGATTTCATATAATTCATTATCAGTAATAAATACATTTGTATTTTTACTGTTAATTAAGAGTGTGCATTCAATTGATATACAAGATTATATGAAATAACTGTGTATAATTATTATCCAGTAATTAACTATCCTGTAATCCTATCCTATCCTATCCTTGTTTTGAATGAAAATTAAAAAAATTGGTATCCCTAGTGTCTTTCTCAACAAAGTATATGATGCATTTATTCAAAGTCTAATACATGCCTAAATGAGCTAATAGTTACTTCTCACCGAATTTAAAAACTAATTACCGTCTATCAAAATATTATTATAAACATGCAACAACGTTTTCTTGAAAAAAACCAGAACCAAAACAAATAAAAAAAAACAAAACAAAACAAAACATTCGTTACGAGGATACCAAATATTTTGTATATCTGTTTATACATGTTCTTTTGTTGTTGTTGTTGTTGTTGTTGTTGTTATGAGTTTATAAAAAAAGTTTATATTCATGATTTTTTTTAAAACTATTGTTTCTAATTATTATTCACGGGGCCTCATGATAGAACACCACTTTTGGTGATAATGAGTCACCCTGTCTGAGTACCATAAATAAATAAATTAATAAATGAATAACTTAATTGGTTAAAACACGACTTTAGGCCTAGGGCTGGTTATCAATTTGAACAGAAAACAGGCCCGCAATCATGGTAATATAATATCTAACATGTCTAAGGGCACAATGTACAGATGTCAAAAATCAGAATTCTGCGCTCAGATTTTAGAAACACTATGTGCTAAATATATTGGAACATAGATAGCATGCTTACGTATAGCGTGGCAGCAGTTATAAAATTGAGTCTCGATAAAGTATTAGCAAACAACATTTTTTTTCTTTAGAAAAAAGGCACTCTACGGATATCTATTTGAAAGTGCTCATTATATTCTTAAGACTATGTACTACAACGAATATTGAACAAACTATGAAAACTGTCAACTGTCACTCCAAAAATAAGACCTTAACACAAAGCTTTGAAGTTCGGTAGCTACATTCAATACAAATGTATCCCAAATTGTACCCTGTGAATTTCATTGAAAAGTCTTTGAAGCGGAAAAACTGAACCCTTCCAGCTATAATCAAACTTGAATATTTTCAAATTGTAATCAGAATGGCAATTTCAAAATAATTATGTAACATCTTAGTAGTGGCCATAAACTAACACTTATTGTTGAATAAAGCCAAGAAAATTGAGTTTACATTTAGTTCATTATTACTCTCTTTTTCTTCCGGAGTACACGGTAGAAATACAAATAATACACAAAACAACTATATGTCGAATATAAATCACTATGAAAGAGAACTCAGCTCAAAATGAATATCATCACCGAGATTCCCTTACAGGTTGTATAATCTATGACTAACATGCAATCCACGCATCTATTTCATAATTTCATTACATATATGTCTACAAGAAAAAAAGTACAAAGAACATACACATTTCAAGGTGTTGCTTTTGCATGAGTCGTACTGTTTCTTTTTTATATTCATAAATATCAAGGTAATGAGAAAGCCACCCACTACAACCCCCAAGTAGTCTAACGTTTCAATGACGTAATTTTTTTTAGCGTACTCGACTCAGTGTGGACCCGGTGTGTATAATAATAATAATTTGGATATAATTTGGACTTATTTACCAAGGGCAAATCAGAAAGTTATGGTGGACGCTTTAAAATTTGTCATAATTACAGATAACTCAACTGATTTTAATTGTGATACTACTAGTATCTGACGACATTCCCTACATCATAAGTTTTTAGACGAAATATTACCTTGTGAAATATATATGGTTCACCACAGCGAATGGATCATTTCTGTACAACTCTCATTCGCAAGGGAGACGGTATTTTAATGAGATTAATCACCAGATAGGGGGTAATTTTTAAATGTATTACACCTTTATGATATGAATTACAAGTTCAATATCCCCGAATGCTTGCGCTCCGATATGCTCCGGATCCGACGTCAATTGCCCCGGGCAGGCTACAATCAATTCATCATTTAATTAATATAGGGTTAGTGTAAGGGTTAGAGTTGCCATATGATTTTACGTTAGGTCTAAGGTTAGGGTTAGGGTTGGGTGTAATAATTGGTCCAGGTTGTAGCTTAGGATCAATAAACTTTGTCGAAGATTCGCTGAGTCGCTTCCCGCGCGCGCGCGCGCTCTAAAACATGATACCCTGCAAGACAAGGGCGAACCCCATCAGCATAGCGGAGATCGAGATCGTGGTTCCATGGTTGTCATCACCAGCCCGTGGACTCGTGGAGGGGGTCGCATTATCGTCGTCTTGGACATCGCCATCATATGGGGTCACCTCTGGGAAGGGGATCGGGGTCAGTGGCACGTCGCAATTAGAGGTACCATCCTGAGCGAAGTTGATTCGGATGTTCTGATCAGCTGCAAAAGAATGATTATATCACAGCTTGTGTTGGTTTTTCTTTCTGATTTGATTAGGTTTTAGATATTATATCACAAAATACGTAATATTTGAGATACAGCGATTTCAATTTTTGGACGAAAGCTTTACGCAAAATTTTATTTAAAGGAGAATGAAACCCTGGGGAAAATCTATTTTACTGAAATGAGAGGATAGAGAGAAGTACTTAAAACAAGAGCCCCAGGGGGCACGACGCACACCTGAGCTGGATCAATTCACATCTGGTGCATGTTCTCTCTAGCACCACCAGGAGATGTTAGAAATTGAAACAACTAGGAGGATGTACATGAGATGATGTTAGAAATTAACATAGTTCCCCCCCCCCCCCCCCCGTGACTGAGGGGGCCACATGTACCATTTTAGCAACTTTGGGTCCCCTACCCCTAAGGATGATTCCTACCAAGTTTGGTTAAATTCCGATCATGTGTTTTGGAGAAGATCAGAATGTACATTTTGCCTGGCAGCGCCCCCCCTCCAGTATGTTACCCCCACAGGCCCCCTATAGGGCCATTCAGAGAAATTTCATGAACAATATTCATTCTTCATCTATAGAGGTATCTCCATACACAATACCAAGTCTGAGCTATGCCTGGTTCTGGAGAAGAAGATGTTTGAAATTTACATAGCTTTTACAATTGGGGACCCTCCCCCTGGGCCCCCCTGGGGGCCACATGTATCATTTTAGCAAATTTGGGTCCCCTACCCCTAAGGATGATTCCTACCAAGTTTGGTTGAATTCCGATCATGTGATTTGGAGAAGAAGATCAGAATGTACATTTTGCCTGGCAGCGCCCCCCCCCCCCCTCCAGTATGTTACCCCCACAGGGCCCCTAGAGGGCCACTCAGAGAAATTTCATGAACAATATTCATTCTTCATCTATAGAGGTATCTCCATACACAATACCAAGCCTGAGCTATGCCTGGTTCTGGAGAAGAAGATGTTTGAAATTTACATAGCTTTTACAATTGGGGGCCCTCCCCCTGGGCCCCCCTGGGGGCCACATGTACCATTTTGGCAACTTTGGATCCCCTACCCCTAAGGATGATTCCTACCAAGTTTGGTTGAATTCCGATCATGTGTTTTGGAGAAGAAGATCAGAATGTACATTTTGCCTGGCAGCACCTCCCCCCCCCCCCCCCCAGTATGTTACCCCCACAGGGCCCCTATATGGCCACTCAGAGAAATTTCATGAACAACATTCATTCTTCATCTATAGAGGTATCTCCATACACAATACCAAGTCTGAGCTATGCCTGGTTCTGGAGAAGAAGATGTTTGAAATTTTTACAATTGGCGGCCCTCCCCCTGGGCCCCCCTGGGGGCCACATGTACCATTTTAGCAACTTTGGGTCCCCTACCCCCAAGGATGATTACTACCAAGTTTGGTTGAATTCCGATCATGGGTTTTGGAGAAGAAGATGAAAATGTAAAAAGTTAACGGACGACGGACAAATTTCCATCGAAATAGCTCACTCGAGCCTTAGGCTCAGGTGAGCTAAAAAGTTCCGTCAAAATCGGTCACAAAGTGGGAAAGTAATGAAAGTTTGAAAATTCTCAATTTACTTTCTATGGCGATCCTCAAATTTACAAAGTGTTTCTTCAAAGTGACAGGTACTCTCCATATGTTTTGTACACAAACTTTCATTATTTTCCACATTATCTCTCAAAGTAAAGCATGTTTCCTTCTTAGCTCAAAATATATCATGGGAAAATGTATTTGACACATTCACATAGAGACAAGCAGCATCTTTAGAGATAAAGGAGAAAATATGAAATTATGTGAACAAAATATATTGAGAGTTGTACTACTAAACCTGCCATTTTGAAGCAACATTGCCAGTTTGAGGATCGCCATAGCAAGTAAATTGAACTTTTCAAACTTTCATAAATTTTTCATTTCGTAAGCGAGTTTGATGGAACTTTTTTTTTAATTGCTTCTCTCTATCCTCTCTTTTCGTTAAAATGGGTATCCCTCAGGGTATTATTCTCCTTTAAAGAATAGTCCGTCAAAAAGAAATTAGAACGAAACAGAAAACAAAAAATACAAACATTCAAACCAACGTATAACCTTCTAATCAAAGGAATTTGACAAAAAACATCAAAATAGAAAGAAATCAAAGTAAATATTACATAGTTGTTGAATTAATACCAGGAATGCGAGCGGTATGTTTTGAGATCAATCCGTCGTCAGTTCGTTGTCCACGAGCCCACACCACATTCACGGACCGGTTAGTAGGAATCGCCAGATCGTAGTCTGGGTCTGTCGATTCGAAAGTAAATATAGTTAAGGAGTATTCCATGGATCGTGGGCGCTACTACAAGAGGCTCGAAATTATGTAAGACAACCAGCAAGAAAGATTGTTATATTATATGTATATTATATGTGACATAAGGGTTAACACTATGGCCCACCAAGCAATATGGTACACATGTATTATAATATGAATTCATCGACAAGAAGAAATCATTGATGATATCATAATTCATCTATAATTTCATGCAACATTATACATTTATATTAAAAATATATACATTATATTATTATTATACAGATAACAATTCATCAATCCTATGACTATCTTATAATATTTTTTTTTCTATTCACATGTGTCAAATTCGCGCGCACGCATGTAATTGAGCGTTTACAGACGCCAGATTAACATCTAGGACCGGCCTAAAAACGTGACCATCCTAACGACATCACTCAGTTTCGAACCTGGGTCGGATCAGAGTCAGTTTGTCGGTGAAGACAAGAGAGTGGCCACAGACATTACCGCTAGACCAGCTCAGTCCCCACATGCCATGACTGCACCGACTTGTACATGTAGCTACGCCAAGTCTGTGCAATGGTCACAGTAAGTTAAGATAATTGAGCAAACTCACGACCGATACTACAAAGAAACCTTCCCAGAATGGGCCACTACCTTATAAAACCAGTTTTTATCGACAATGAATTACCTTGAGCAGTTAGGGGTCGCTGGTATCTAAAGATCTTGGTACCGCTCTCTATGGATGCATGCAAAAGAGTGACGTCATCATGAGCCATGTCAGAAACCTTTGTATCGGGACAGGCTCCCATTCTATTTTCTTGGTTGCACTGATGCAGAGAATAAAAATGATGTGGTCAAAAAGAGGGGTGATTAACAGGGTGATTAACAGATCATGATATAATATCAAAGTATGTAATAATGAAAATAGGGAAGAGGGAGACACAGGGGCCTCGCTAGAACATTTTAAATGGGGGAGGGGGTGTGACATCCAAATTTGCCGAAGATTTTTTTAGGGTGTGACACCCATATTTGCCGACCAAAATGCTGCATCCTAATCCCCCACAAACAATAATACAAGCAAATCGCAGATGTAGAGATGTTGATCACACAGGTTTATTTTCGCAATGCCCGAATATCAAATTTTACATTTAAAAAAACTTTTAGCAGTGAAAATGTACAAAAGTTACATACATAAGTCATAATATTATCCGGGAATATCGCTGCCCAAATATGTGGATAATCTGGCACCTCGCTGCTCGAATATGAAGTAGTGGTTGCAAGAATGTCAGAACTTTGAAAATTCTCGGAGGGGGGGGGGCGGGGGGTGGGGGCTGCAGCCCATTGCTGAAGGAGGATGCATTTTGCCCGAATAATAACTTTCAAGTTTTTTTGCCAGCGAACTAACAAAATTGCCAGTTTTTCCTTCTTTTTCTTTCCCTCGATTTTCCTTTCCTCTTTTCTTTCTGTATATGTTTTCTTCTCCTTTCTCCTTTGAACCTGTGAACCACAAGGTCGGGGTTCGAATCCCTGCCTCAGCACTAATGTCATTTGGCAATACTTTAATCTACATTTGCCGCACTCAACCTAGGTGTGGTAAGTGCACTGTAAAACTACATGTTATTTGGCCCCTGAAATTACAAGTTATTGTCGTTATTTCAATTTTACAGTCTTTTCCCTGTAAAACAGCAAGTTTGTCGGTTTACCGGAAATCAGCATATATTTACAATCGCCCGACATAAAACACTGTTAAAAAAACATTTTCTCATATTTAAACCGCGGTCTATGTACTGTGGAAAACGGTCATTCCCGGCACCCTGACTAACAGGAATTTCCCGTGAAAAAACGGCAACATTTTTTACAGTGTGGATACCTGGTGGGATTTACTCCTTGAATGCACTTAGCGCTAAACGGCTGTAGGGTATAAAGCAGGGGGTAATGATATCCAAAGTGCTTTGGAAGTGCATAGAGACTTTACATCATAATGCTGTACAAACACGAATATTATCATTATCATTATATGAGTTGAAGTTCTCTGCACGAGGAATGGAACTGAATGAAACTGAACTGAATTGAAAGTAAACCAAACGTTACCTTAGCTTGACTTCGTAGGGAGTAGTCCACAAGCGTAAAATTACCGTTGTTATCTATGGACATGACATCAACGTCACTTCCAATCATCTTTGTCGCGGTCTCCGAGCCGCTTAGCCCAAAAGCCACGTACTCGTCGAGATTTTCGATCACGCTCTTGATTTCGATGATGGCCACGTCTGCGCCCATATCGACTGCGTACTTGACTTGCAGCTTACCAGCGTCCAGGGTCTGGCAGTTGGGTAGGTCCTGATGAGCAAGTCCGAATGAATTAGGGAAGATATAAAACAGATTACATAACTAAGGAGAAGGAGAGGCTTATGATAATGAGGGAAACTTAAAAGTATTAAGTGAAAAAAAGATGATAGATGAAGTTGAAGAAGAGTCGACGTGCTTATGAGGGTGGGGGAAGAATTGTTATACTAACAACATGAAAATCGTGAAAACGATTGTTGATGTACCACAATTTTGTCATACAGTCCTACACTCTAAAAACTCAAATGTTAAATCTACATTTAAGAGGTTGGAGGAGTGACAACATTTTCAAAATGGTAAATGAACACTTTTAACATGCTGCATCCAACCTTTAAACTATTAGATCCAGCATGTTAAAAGTGTTAATTTACCATTTTAAAAATGTTGTCACTCTTCCAACCTTTTAAATGTAGATTTAACATTTGAGTTTTTAGAGTGTACAAAACAATGTATCGAAAGTTTGGGATAACAGGGATAGCGTACCCCAGTAGTTTGGGAGCAGAAAATAAGGTAGATTCGATCAAAATAGTGCAAGGAGCAGGAACAACGGTACATAAAATGTGACTCAGCTTGTTTGAATTAAACTGAATAGACTTTAATAAATGAGCGATTTAATCATGTTAATGTCAATTCAAAGATATGACACAATTCAAAAAGGATGAAACGTAGATTTATGCCTTTCATCATGTAAGCGTATGTCAATATAAAGTGATTATGTTACAGTATATAGAATGAAAATTCTTATTAGTTTGCAAGTTTCAGCAAGGAAGGAAAGATTGTGATCTAAAGTGTAAAGAACGGCAGAACACGAGGAGAATGAAAATTGAAATAATTCTCACGAGTGTCAAATACACATATTCATGCTCTTTAGATATTAATCATTCTCAGAAATTCAAATGCGAAATCAGTTAAATACACACCATGTTGGCGTGATCCAAAGTGCTATGAGTATCGTTAGATGAAGCGCTTGTTGAATGAGAACCTTGTCAGGAAAAAATTCAAATATTACAAAACAAATGTTAGATATTATAGATACCAATAATAATGTACTTATTTCCAAAATTCTCTTTTCTCACTAGATACAAAGCGCTTTATATATATATATATATATACACACTCAACCAAAAAAGTAAGTTCCCCCCTAGCATTTTTGGATATAATTATGTCAAAAAGTATTTTACCGATGTTCATAATTCAAACGGGAATGGATAGGAAATTTTATTACTCATAACATGAATGGCATATCATTGCCACCAGATATCATTATTGGTGTAAAAAAATGCATTTTATGTCAAAATGCATGGGGAAAAAAGTTGCACTTAAGGTTATATGAAGCATATTGTGTACATTTCCTATGCAAGTTAGCAAATGACCTTTTTAAATTGTTATGTTATTCTCAGGAATTTCTTCAGGTACAATAATTATGCTTCCCTATTAAACTGTATGCTCATGAAAAGAAAGAGATAGAGAAATATGCAAATCACTAAAGTGCAACTTTTTTTTCCATGCATTTTGACATAAAATGCATTTTTTCACACCAATAATGATATCTGGTGCAACTTTTTTTCCATGCATTTTGACATAAAATGCATATTTTCACACCAATAATGATATCTGGTGGCAATGATATGCCATTCATTATTGGTGTGAAAAAAATGCATTTTATGTCAAAATGCATGGAAAAAAAAGTTGCACTTTAGTGTTTTGCACTGACTTTTACACAAATAATCAAACAATCACTCATGATTCTGAACTGTTAAGCATGGTTTATTGCATATTTCACTATCTCTTTCTTTCATGAGCATACAGTTTAATAGGGAAGCATATTGTACCTGAAGAAATTCCTGAGAATTACATAACAATTTAAAAAGGTCATTTGCTAACTTGCATAGGAAATGTACACAATATGCTTCATATAACCTTAAGTGCAACTTTTTTCCCATGCATTTTGGCATAAAATGCATTTTTTTTACACCAATAATGATATCTGGTGGCAATGATATGCCATTCATGTTATGAGTAATAACATTTCCTATCCATTCCCGTTTGAATTATGAAAATCGGTAAAATACTTTTTGAGATATATCCAAAAATGCTAGGGGGAACTTACTTTTTTGGTTGAGTGTGTGTATATATATATATATATATATATTTATACATGTATGTATGTTGACATTACATAGATATCAATAATAATAATAATAATAATAATAATAATAATAATAATAATAATAATAATAATAATAATAATATAGATTTTTCTTATGTAGCGCCTTACCAGTTACAATGTAACTGTTAATTAGTAAGTATTTTATACTTCTACTTCTACCACTACTACTACTACTACTACTACTACTGCTACTACTACTACTACTACTACTGTGATCACTCCTACTACTACTACCATTACCACCACTACCACTATACTACTACTACTACTACTACTACTACTACTACTACTACTAGTAGTATTACTACTATTACTACTACTACTACTGCTATGATCAATGCTACTACTACTACTACTACCATTACTACTACTACTACTACTATTAGCACTACTACTACTACTACCACCACTACCACCACCACCACTACTACTACTACTACTATGACCACTGCTACTACTACCACCACTACCACCACTACTACTACTACTATGATCACTACTACTACTATTACTACTACTACCACCACTACCACCACTACCACCACTACCACCACTACCACTACTACTACCACTACTACTACCACTACTACTACTACTACCACTACTACTACTACTACTACTACTACTACTACTACTACTACTACTACTATGATCACTACTACTATACTACTACTACTACTACTACCACCACTACCACCACTACCACCACTACTACTACTACTACTACTACTACTACTACTACTACTACTACTACTACTACTACTACTACTACTACTACTACTACTACTACTACTACTACTACTACTACTACTTCCACTACTGCTGTTGCTACTACTACTACTACCACAAATACATGTACTTCTGACTGGGCCGACTATTGATTCTTTACTTTACTTTACTCTCTACATTTCCCTTTTACACTTTCATCAAACATTTCTACTTAACCCATTGCCAACAGAAACCGTTTTCCGGGGGAATGAATCCAATGAGTTAATGGGTTATTAGAATATGCTCCCCTTTTCTAAAGCTCCCCCCCCCCCCCCCCAATTATCATCAAAAGAACTCAAGGACAATATTACATAATAATTTTCATTGTACTGATTGATCTTTAAAAACAGATTTTCCACGATCAATTTACATATACATGTGCATATATATATATATATATATATATATATATATATATATTGACAAAGACGGTGAGAGGATCGTCGAAAAATCGTGAGAAAAGAAAACAGTTGGAGAAAAAAGCATGAAATGTCTACTGGTCTTTTTCTTTGATATTACTCCAACACGTGGACTTTCTATTCAATATATATATATATATGCAGCAATGGAAATACCAACATGAGAGTCTACCCGGGGTTGCTCCCCCCCCCCCCCCCCGGTTAGACCAACCCTGGGTCGATTAGGGAACATTTTACGTATGTTTCTTGCCATTTAGTTAACCCAGGGTAGATAACAATTCCAACTATTTATATCACAGGCGTCCCAGATGTTTTAATTTATTGTCAACCCAGAGTAGTATTTGTGGCCACTTTGTCCATCCAGGGTACACAGAGAACACGCTGTTTAACAATGCAAAGAGTTAATTACAATATGAACTGAACAACCCGTTGTACAGTTCATATTGTAAAATGTTTGTTTAAATATTAAACAGGTTGTATAAGTTTTAAACAACCTTTAATCAGCGTTTTTACTGTGTAGATAAGAATCTCAACTGCCTATATCACAATCATCCTAGACCCTTTAGTTTATTGTCAACCCAGAGTTGCCTTTCTGTCATTAAGTCAACTCAGTGTAGATAACAATAAGCCATTTCGGGGATGCAATCTGAGCATGAGCAGATAAAGGTCATCTGTACCAAAATTCTAAAACCCACTGACACTAATATTCGATATGTGCTCATGAATGTCATGTAATCATTATTCAATTATGCACTAATGGTGCATTCCATGATATCCAGGTGGAAGTATTCTTTTTAAAGGGGGAAACAAAAGCTATTCATGAGGCACCTCTATCACTCCCAGAGTTATTTTTCTGAAGTGCACATAAAGGGACCCTCCATGTCTAAAATATCTGTGGATATTTGGGGTCATTTGTACAATCTCAGTACCATGCGCTAACCCCGAACTGGCTTATTCCTACTGTCTATATCACAGGCATCCACAAATATGATTCTGGGTTGACAACAAATTAAAACATCTGAGACACGTGTGATACAAACAGTTGAAATTGTTATCTACCCTGGGTTGACTAAATGGCCATAAAACTACTCTGGGTTGACAAACTAAAACGTCTAGGATGCCTGATATATAGACAGTAGGAATTGTTATCTACCCTTGGTTGACTTAATGGACACAAAGACAACTCTGAGATGACAATAAATTAAAACATCTGGGACACCTGTGATACAAATAGTTGGAAGTGTTATCTACCCTGGCTTGACGAAATGGCCAGAAACATACCTAAATGTTTAAGTTCCCTAATCGATCCGGGTTAGTATACGGGGGGGGGGGGGGGGGGGGTCTTCCCCGGGGTAGACTGTCATGTGGGTATTTCCATTGCTGCATATCAGTGTCTTACAAGATACAGGTACATGAATCAATTAAAATAATACAAAGAGCAAAATAACATCATATATGTAACAAATAATTTCCATTAATAACATTCATACTATATATATCAAGGTGGGGGAAGCTGTCAAAGCTGAACTTGTCGAGTTAGGTCCCCGTTTTGTCATTATGGTCAGCAATGCTTCACTGCGTATCATTGTGGGTTGGAAAATATGAAATTAAATATTCGGCTCATTGGAATCATGGTATAATTGATCATCATTACATCGCACACACTCCTGCATGTGAACAAAGACGCATAACAAAAAGCTCTCTTTTCTCATCGTGGGGGACTATCATTGGGATGGGAATTTACCCAGTGTGCGTTACATGTCTGGTGGTATTCCCCTTGACACATTGAATTGCTTAAATACATTATTAGGGAAGGGTTTCTCTCTCTCTTTCTACTTCAAATGGATAGGCTAGAGCGGCAGTATTTCTGCATAATTTATTAAGTTATATACATGTATATATAAATATATATATATATATATATATATATATATATATATATATATATATATATATACCACTGGATCGGGTATTAGGGAGACACATGACAATGTAGTTTATTTCGTCATAATAGGGACTAGCGTATTTTGGAGACACCATGGAAAAAGAGGGAGAAAAACTAGTGTCTCCCAAACGAAGATCTAGTAATATATATATATATATATGTATACATTACATAATTACATAGATATCAATAATAATAATAATAATAGATTTTTCTTACGTAGCGCCTTACCAGTTACAATGAAACTTGCGTAAATATAATGTAACTGGTAATTAGTAAGTATTTTATACTTCTACTACTACCACCACTACTACTACTACTATTATGATCACTACTACTACTACTACTACTACTACTACTACTACTACTACTGCTGCTGCTACTACTACTAGTACTATACTATGATCACTACGACCACTACTACTACCACAAATACTTCTATTGTTCTGACTGGGGCGGCTATTGTTTCTTTACTTTTTACACCTTTCCCTTTTACACTTTCATCAAACATTTCTACTTTTAACCCATTGCCAACAGAAACCGTTTTCCGGGGGAATGAAAGAATTAAGTATCCAATGAGTTAATGGGTTATTAGAATATTCTCCCCTTTTAATTTATTGTCAACCCAGAGTTGCCTTTGTGTCCATTAAGGCAACTCAGTGTAGATAACAATTCCTACTGTCTATATCACAGGCATCGACAAATAGTTGTCTGTGTTGACAACAAAATAAAACATCTGAGACACGTGTGATATAAACAGTTGAAATTGTTGTCTACCCTGGGTTAACTAAATGGCCATAAAACTACTCTGGGTTGACAACAAACTAAAACGTCTAAAATGCCTGTGATATCGACAGTAGGAATTGTTATCTACACTGGGTTGACTTAATGGACACAAAGACAACTCTGAGATGACAATAAATTAAAACATCTGGGATACCTGTGATACAAATAGTTGGAAGTGTTATCTACCCTGGCTTGACGAAATGGCCAGAAACATACCTAAATGTTTAAGTTCCCTAATCGATCCGGGGTAAGTATACCAGGGGGGGGGGGGGGGTTCTTCCCCGGGTAGACTGTCATGTGGGTATTTCCATTGCTGCATATCAGTGTCTTACAAGATACAGGTACATGAATCAATTAAAATAATACAAAGAGCAAAATAACATCATATATGTAACAAATAATTTCCCTTTATAACATTCATACTGTATATATCAAGGTGGGGGAACCTGTCAAAGCTGAACTTGTCGAGTTAGGTCCCCGTTTTGTCATTATGGTCAGCAAGGCTTCACTGCGTATCATTGTGGGTTGGAAAATATGAAATTAAATATTCGGCTCATTGGAATCATGGTATAATTGATCATCATTACATTGCACACACTCCTGCATGTGAACAAAGACGCATAACAAAAAGCTCTCTTTTCTCATCGTGGGGGACTATCATTGGGATGGGAATTTACCCAGTGTGCGTTACATGTCTGGTGGTATTCCCCTTGACTCATTGAATAGACCGCTTCTGTAATGTTACAAATTTATGTACATGTATTCTCTGAGCACCTAGTGACGAGCTATTCCATTAACCTGCTGTTTATAAATGAACCTCAATGCTTGGAATTCAGTTTGCATACATACCGAAGCGGTCTATTGCGTAAATACATTATTAGGGAAGGGTTTCTCTCTCTCTCTCTACTTCAAATGGATAGGTTAGAGCAGCAGTATTTCTGCATAATTTAGTAAGTTTTATATATATATATATATATATATATGAGTTTTTTAACAAAAACTTGTTCAAAAACTCATCTGCCCCCGACAAGGGGAATTAATTAATAAGGTTGAGGATTTGTCAATCTGTCGGTCAATTGAATCTGGTGTCGCCGAAACCACTAACCCGTCTCCGTGGTCTAGTGGTTAAGGCATTGGCGTTCTAAGCCAACGACCCGGGTTCGATTCCCGGCGGAGACATTTTTTCAGCCTTTGCAAAAAATTTCAAAAAATATATATACATCTTGTACTTCTCATTTGATTAAGATAAGACAACCACGTACTCTCTTTTTAGGAGGGTTCTTCGATGTACTGATCCAGGATTTTTCTAAAGGGGATGGGTATTATTTAAGAAAAGAATATGCTTTAAAGGCCAAGTCCACCCTAACAAAAAGTTGATTTGAATAAATAGAGAAAAATCCAACAAGCATAACACTGAAAATTCCATCAAAATAGGATGTAAAATAAGAAAGTTATGGTATTTTAAAGTTTCGCTTAATTTCGCAAAACAGTTGTATGCACATCCTGCTCAGTATGCAAATGAAGGAACCAGTGACGTCACCCACTCACTATTTCTTTTGTATTTTATTACATGAAATACGAAATATTTATAATTTTTCCTTGTTATAATGTGAAACAAGGTTTGATTCCTCGCTGAACATGTGTAATTGCCATTGTTGCAACCTATACACAGTTCAATGAGAGCTTCCTAATTGTGAAATCTGCAGAAATTAAAATATTCTATATTATTATACATAATAAAATACAAAAGAAATAGTGAGTGGGTGACGTCAATGGTTCCCTCATTTCCATACTGAGCAGGATGTGCATATAACTGTTTTGCTAAATTAAGCGAAACTTAAAAATACCATAACTTTCTTATTTTACATCCTATTTTGATGAAATTTTCAGTGTTATGCTTGTTGGATTTTTCTCTATTTATTCAAATCAACTTTTTGTTAGGGTGGACTTGGCCTTTAAAACATATTGTAATAAAAAATAGATTAGTTATTAACCCCACCCCGTTTACCTTTTTCATTTCCTTTCAATAGGGGGGGGGGGGGGGGGGGGCTCGAACTCCCAGAACCCCTAGTTGCAAGGCCTTGTCAGATTAGGACACCATTTTGATTATAGAATGGTAGCATACTCTCATGACTATATTACACAGATAATTAGGATCTACTTTATACACATGATACTATAATTACAATTACAATCCGCCAAGCTTGCTGCTCATGCACATACACAAAGCTGAACATCACAATATGTTGTCATGGCACCGAATCATGCCAATTTGCAATCAGTTGAAATATTCATAGTCAATAGTAACGGGTCATTCTTTTATATATGCAGAGTGGGAGAAAGATGAGAAATAAACAGCAACCTTTGTCAGAGTTAGAACGGAAAGAGCATTCGAAATAACATGTCCCATCGCAGAGCATAATCAGCATGACCAGGTTTTCTTTCAAGGCAAGTCGCGTAAAGCCAATCATATTTGGGAATAATTTGCAATATAAATTTGATATAAATGCTCAAAAATCACAAATCTTAATGATCGAGGTTCTGAATATGAATGGTCCAAATGTTGTGGTATCTTAAGCCACCTAATTGTTGGAGAGGGTGGGCGGGGGGGGGGGGGGGGAGGGGGTGGCGTATGGACGTGATCTTAAAGAAGGTTCATAAGCAGTTCTCCAGTTTGTTCAAATGGATTGTGCAATCCTCAGATGGTACACGCCTACCAAAGCTTTATTTAACAATTGTATATGCATACTAAAGTCAAGTTGCAATTCTAGATGAGAGTCATCTGGACATCTTTCGAGAAGAAAACGGAAGGATGACGACGGCGGGGAGGGGTCGTTAAATAAATTTCTAGTGTTAATGGTTTACGAGGGAAACTATCAAAGAGATTGGCTTTGCTCTCCCCCTCCCCCTTCCCCCGGAAAAACCAAGGGTTTTAACCCCCCCCCCCAAAAAAAAAAAAAAAAAAAAAAAAGGTGTTGAAAAATCCAAGTTAGTTTGTAAGGTTACGACTGGGGAGAGCGTAATGGCGCCTCACGCATTAAACCTTCTAACCTTCAGTCAAATTAATAAAAACTGAAAAAAAATCTACTTGTCATGGGTAAACAGGAAAAAAGTTTTCAGACAACTGTGTAGAGATCATATCAAATTCAGAAAAAAGCTCACATGGACGGATATCCAGAAGCTAGATAGGGCAATTAACGTACAATTTTTCGGAGAATTTTGCTCTTTTGGCCTCATTAAAAGAAAACTTGCGAATATTCAATCTCTGTTACAAAACCAGGGGTAATACTCGTGTAAGAACTTGTGTTAGAATATAATTTGGGCATCGCTTCCCGGCATCACTTGGAGCTACAGCGGCTACTCAAATTTTCATAAGTAACATTACCAAAAAAAAGGACATGAAAAATGAAGGGTCATGCACTTTGCCGGACATCATACACCTAGCAGGCAAAGTAAGATGAAATTATATTTTCCAGTTATTTTCTAGGTTTTTAACCTTTGGTAAGAAATATCTATCCTATTGATTTCAATCAGCATTTAAAAATGATGGTTAGTAACGTTACATTTAAGTAACGTTATAGCTTATAAAATCATGAAATAATGGGGTTTAAACACCTTTTTACTGACATTTTCTGTTGATTCAACATCTGGAAATACATTTTATAATGTACATCATTGACTTGGTGCATTTAAATTAAAAAAAAGATAACCAAGATTGTATTTATAATTTGTTTGTGCAGTCCCACACATCTCAATTCACGTACAGTTTCAGATTCTCCATGGACGAGCTACGCAAGAATCAATTTAATGGTAGACAATGATTCCCCCAATTAATCTAGACATATGATCCCAATTTCAACCATCGTGGGCATAAAAGATGGAAGAAATACTGATCTTAATTTTTTGGTCATGTCTCACTAATTATTGTGGAATTGCCCAATATATACCAATATGGGTTTTCATCGTAAACTAGAAATTCTAAAAGATGTTTAGATAACTCATCTGTAGATGTACTCTGGGGAGCGTTTTATCAAGCGTTTTGTCAGTGATTTTTACCGACAAATTTGCTCTCAGCCAATCAGATACAAGGATTTCAGTAGCTTAGAACAGTTGTCGGTAAAAATCACTGACAAAACACTTGACGAAACGCTCCCCTGATCATCACATTTGAAATATATTTGAAAGATATATTGTATAAACACGGATGTGTAGTTCTACATTAATTCTTCAGAAGTAGGAGAATATCGATAGATTGATTAAAAAAAACACATTTAAATGACGTTATTGGTTGCAGACGTAATTATTTTCCTGACAAATCTTAGACATGCCAACTATGGCGATCTCTGAGACCAGCTAGAGGCTTTAATAACATGTCGACTTTGATACGACAAGTTTACTCAAAAACACATAAAAATAAAGCATTACCTATGAGAAATACCATGAGACCCAAAATCATCTTGTTCGTCATATTTACTTCGCCTTGGCCCATCATGCAGCAGGTAGTCAAATGATTTGTATCAAAAATTTAGTGTCTGTAACAAGGGCTGGCAGGATGTAAAAACACCAGGATCAGTTGCTGTGTGAGTGGTTCTGATTCACTGCTGGTGCTCCTCAAACTGTGCTCACAATTCCTTTTATGATGAGATGAGATGAAGTAGCCGCATTATGAACGAATAGAACAATGGGGCTGTTGTAGCTTTAAATATGGTGAAGCTAAAATGAGAAGCTTATTTTGGGAGTGTCAGTCCTATACGCCACCTATTGACAAAGACAGTGCGTCCGTAACATTTTTTTAATCGTAGGATGGCAAGTTTTATTGTCATTGATTCATGAAATTGCGTTTCTAATCTATAAGTGTGTAGTCTACGAGCATATTCATTGCAGTTACTTTATTGATTAACCAAAGCCAGGGTAATAATATGCAGAGCTGTCATGGATAACAGTATTTAGTACTGATGAGGCTACCCCGGGTAAACAAAACTTATTAATATTATTATCATTATCATAAATAATATCTGAAAATTTGCCACTCTAGCTAGGCCCCGCAATACAAACATTAACATTTAACACGTAACACTAACGCTAACCCTAAAACTAACCCTAATCCTAAACCCAACCCTAACCCCTAATCTTAAATGATCACCTTGTAACACTAAAAATGCGTACGTACATTCATATGTAATTATGCATATTGATAAAAGATCATGAATAATAATAATCTTTATGTGCCATCCTACGATTTGAAAATTCGCTTCCTGCTTTTATTCGGATTCCACTCCATTTAATACGATGTCATTGTAACCATGGAGATGCCGGGCATTCCCCATTTCCAAAGCTCCTGATGAAATTAAAGGGGAAATCCACCCTACCGATATTGAATTGTTTTTTATCACAAGCGCACAATGAGTGAAATAGATCAGTGAAAATTTAAGAAAAATCCGATAAAAATATGTTGTAGTCGATCAAACGAAAAATGGCTTTTCTGTAACGTTCCTTTCGAGGACCTCTCTCATTTGCTTCCAAACGGCAATCATAAGTTTTAATTTTCGCTATTTAAAGAAAACATGTATATAGACATGCCTCTTAAATTTAATTATTGCACATGTGTTATTACACAACAACTTTATGAAATTGAGCTGATCCTCTTCCAATAACCAAGAAAGTGAACATTTATGAGAATTTCAGTTTTTGTCTTCATCAGAAATTTGTCATTTCTTGTTGTTCCGATTTGCAAAATATGTTTGGTGGTTTGTTTCTTAGCCCCAAAATGTAGGATGACACAATGCTTTTCAAATTGAATAGATGATTTCATATCATTCACTATCAGTAATAAATATATTTTAAGTTTTACTGTTATTTAAGAGACACTGAACATTCGATTGCTTTACTATATTACATGCAGTCATTGTGTAATCCTTGAATATTAAGTATATTATCCTGAAATATGTTTTGTAAATGTATAATAATTTTGGTATCCCAAGTAATATGTTTCTATACTGAGCTAAAGTAGTCTTTATACTTTGTATATGTTCTTTCAAAACTATATAATGCAATTTCGAAATGACTTATATATACATGGTTATTTCTCAACGCAGTTGAGAAAATAATTACTATATATACATATGGTGCTATTTTAAGACACTAGAAATGTGCCACGACATTTTCGTAAAATAAACAAACATTAATTACGAGGATACCACATACTTTGTATATATAAACTTGTAAGGAATAACATACACAATAGCTTTGGCAACTCTCGTGGAAATAAATACAATGTGAATACAATGTGAAAGGATATGAGAGAATAATGGTTGCGTAAAAATCAAAGTTCCCCAGAGATGTCCTCCCATTTTGAAATTTTTGCAAAGGTTGAAAAATTGTCTCCGCCGGGAATCTGGGTCGTTGGCTTAGAACACCAATGCCTTAACCACTAGACCACGGAGACGGGTCAGTGGTTTCGGCGACACCAGATTCAATTGACCGACGGATTAACAAATTTTCAACCTTATTAATTAATTCCTTTGTCGGAGGCATGCGGCTTGTCTTTGCTCTAAACTCACCTGCCCCCGACAAAGGAATTGATTAGTAAGGTTGAAGATTTTTTAATCTGTCGGTCAGTTCAATCTGGTGTCGCCGAAACCACTGAGCCGTCTCCGTGGTCTAGTGGTTAAGGTTTTTGATTTCAATGCAGAAAATTAACCAATTTGTTTATAAAAAACAACTTTGTATCAAATACTGAAATATTAACCGTCTGAGTCTTGCTTGCATCATTTTCGGAGATGGAGAAATTTCGAACTAATCATTTTCTCTTTCTTCCACTGAATTCTTTCAACCAGGAACAATTTTTTATTTATTCATTCATTCCTGATATTTATGCGGAGTGGTATATTTCACCAAAAGCAGTGGTCTTCCATGTGGTCCTGTTTTATAACTGGTATCAAAAGTATAAACTCATAACAGTAAGAAAACAAAGATCACAATGACATGTTTGCCTTCCTTGTCAATATTTTTGCTAGCATGTGTTTTTTGGGTTACATGTCGTTTTTCCGAAGGTTCGTATTTCCGACGGTTCGTTTTTCCGAAGGTTCATAATTCCGAAGGTTCGTTATTCCGAAGGTTCGTTACTCCGAAGGTTCGTTTTTCCGAAGGTTCGTTTTTCCGAAGGTTCTTTTTTCCGAAAATGAAATAGGGTTCATAATTCCGAAGGTTCGTATTTCCGAAAATGAAATAGGGTTCGTATTTCCGAAAATGAAAAAGGGTTCGTATTTCCGAAAATGAAATAGGGTTCGTATTTCCGAAAATGAAAAAGGGTTCGTATTTCCGAAAATGAAAAAGGGTTCGTATTTCCGAAAATGAAATAGGGTTCGTATTTCCGAAAATGAAAAAGGGTTCGTATTTCCGAAAATGAAATAGGGTGCGTATTTCCGAAAATGAAAAAGGGTTCGTATTTCCGAAAATGAAAAAGGGTTCGTATTTCCGAAAATGAAAAAGGGTTTAAATTCAGAGAATACGGCGTCAATCCGTATTTTGGATAGGGAGGAGGGGAAAGACGGCCAAGTGTAAAGATATTCATTTCGTAATCTATAATCATAACAATGATGATAACAATTATAATAAAATCCAGAGAAATAGCCATTATTATCGTAATTCCTATCAATATTATCATTATTATTATTATGATTATTATTATTATTATAATCATTATTATTATTATCATCATTATTGTTATTATTATTAATATTATTATCATTATTATAATTGTTCCTATTATAATAACCAATATTTGTGAGTGAGCGTGGAGAGCGAGCGCCTCAGGAATACATGTTTCACTTCTCATAAAATGATATTACTTCGGCGATTAAAATACATACTGATGTATTGAAGAAAGTGAATGATCGGATTCCGGATTAAATTTCCTACAACGAAATTGGCTTGAAGTTATTTATATAATGTATATACCGCTTTGGAAAAGTTCCAAAGATCTTCACAAGCAGAAAATGGTCACGTAATGTTTTTGAAAGGGGGAGCTGATGCCTCTTGGCAGAATATCATACTCCCCGTTCGTACAATTTGCAAGCGAGCGAAGCGAGTTAGAAAAAACCCTTTTTTATTGTAATGGAAATGCAATTTCGCCATCAAAAGACAAATATAGAACATGTAATAATGAGCCATGAATAATATTACTGAACCCTACTGCCGAATATGGAATATTTGGGCACTTCACTCGCCCTAATGAAGGGCGTTCCCTGTCCCAAACTATTCCTTTTCTAAATCTTACGCGCTAGTGAGCAAGTAAAAAAAAGGAGATATTGTCTATAGAATAATGATTTTAGCCGACCATCTCGCTTCCCAAAATAACAGGATGTTCGGGCACCACGCTGCTGGATTCCAGCGAGCCAAACATTGACACTTTATTATCTTTAAGATGTAATTACTTCGTGAACATAAATTGTGATTTAAAAAGTATACTATGAAAAGCGTAAACTAAAAATAAGGTGGGGGCGTCCTGCTTCCCTAGCCCTCAGAGCCATCTATTACAGAGTTTGGCCAACTCGGCTCCATGTAGGTAGCAATATGACGCTTGTTGCTTTGTTAGGCAAGCACTAAACAAAGGAATATACGCCATGTTGTGCCCAAATAAACCGAGTTGGCCGAAGTCTGTAATATGGCTCTGTAGATGACTCTACAAGCCCTCCCCTCCGGTCCCCAAAACAACAACAGCAATAAAAACAACAACATAATATTACAGAGAGTTCATAAAGGAGTCACTGCTATTGATAAGTGCCCTTTTTGTCTTGTGATAAGTGCCCTATACCTATATACCTATATATATATTTAATATATTGTACGTATATACTCCGATGTCGCTTACAAATCGAGCCCTAAAGTCCACAAAAGAACCACATAGGCCTACCTAGCTCAGAGAGGCTTCCTTTATAATAGATTCCGATCCCCTACTGATATCAGCATAATGAGAGGCAGTGGAGCAGGGGGCAGTTATACAAGAATGAGCAGTGCCCTTACATCAAAACAGGAAGAAGGACAATTTCTTTCTAAATTTTTTTAAGCTCGCTGGCTACGCCCCTCGCATTTACCATTGTCTTTTTATCATATTAGGAAAATCGCTGTTATTCAAAATATCTTCAATATGAATAATCAGATCATTGCACTCAACTGTAAAATATTTTTTTTTCTTTTTTTTTCTTTTTCATCTAGAACCATGCTAAGACATAAACACTAATGTGTCGAAAATGATATTCGATAGTGTATTAATGGGTGGGGACACCAACAAAAGTAATATACTATTGTCTCAGCTCAAAGTGGCATTTCCCGCAATTTTTTCACCCTTTGCCCCCAAAGTGCCCCTTTTGTTGGTGCCCCCACCCATTTTGAAAGACGCTCCACCGCCCCTGCTATCACCCACACTGGGAGTTACTAAAGTTCTGGATTCTGATCTTTACCTCCTATTTTGCTCTTTTTAGTTATATATTGTGATATGATTTACATTGCATACAAGAATTATCTTTTGATGAACATTGACGAGTGCATATGGACGTCTATTAATGACGTCTATTATTCACAAGTAATATAATTTGATAATGCTGAACTCACTTTCCTTTTCAGATGATGATAGAATCTTAATTACATTCAAATGATCCTAATGATTACTAAAGTTTTGCAACCATGGGCCTATTTCTATCTGTCAACCTCAAAACACATATCCAGTGGATCCAAATTTCTACATATCCATAATGAAAATTATAGTGTCCAAAGCATATTAAGCTAAGGCTGGCTACTAAAATAAGGCAATTTTTTAACACGTATTTTTTTTCATTTAGTATGCATGAATGTGTAAAATTATTTGACTATATAAATTCATTATGCAAAACATAACATCATATTTTACTCCCATTGCAGGCTAATTTTGTGGGTTGTGACCATAGCTTTAATGCCAAATGAATTTAAAGTAGAGAAAACCTTAGGTTGGTGAAACATTGTAGATTGACAGATTGACGGGTATTATATGAATACACAGATGAATTAAGAGTGAACATGACTGTCATCAAATAAACTGGGTAATTTTCCTGATCGGTAACTTATACGTAAAAATGAGAGTGTTAAGATATATCATTTCAGGTAAAATATTAAGGTGCACAAATATACTTCTTAGAATAATGTTTGTAAGTGTCTTTTGTTGATAGCATTTAAAGATGATAAAGTGTCCTTTTTTCTCGTTCGTTCGTAAAACTTAAACTTTTCTTGGATGCCTCGTTCAGCAAATATACACATATTCGTGTTGCAAACTGCCCGAAATCCGACATATGATGCACCACGCGTTACCCCGGGTTATAGCGTTGTACCCCGGGGTACCATAGTGTCCCTGTATTAATTAAAGAGTTGCGACAACTGGGGATTTGAACGCCATTTTGTTTCCACTATTACATAACATTTCTATTCAATTCCGATGAGCACCTGGGTGTTCTCAATAGAAAGAATTCGAACGGCATTTTGTTTCCAGAAAAGTGAGACGTCCATGTCGCAACTCTTTAATACAGGGACACTATGGTACCTCGGGTACAACGCTACCCGGGGTAACGCGTGGTGCATCATATCAAGTATAGGAGGTGATCATGTACATAAACTTTTCTCGTGTATTTCTTTGACAAAATAAAATTGTAGGTTAATTCTTTCCTCGCTCTCTTCGCTCGCTCATAAAATTTAGAAAATGTAGACACATAATGGTGGATTTTCGGGAAAGATGTGTCAGCCCCCCCCCCCCTACTTAAAAAAAAGGAGTTATGCGGCCCCTGTAATTATAAAAATTATAGTTAACCTATATCTGCGATTACTCGATAATTTATGTTTGTATAAAGTAAGCAAACAGTGGAACGACGGTTTTAAGTCACTTCGAGGGGCATGGTGACCGCATCCACTTGGTTTCAAACACGAGGCCCCCAAATACACGTAGTTATTGTATTAAGTTCCATTATAGTCCAGTAGAAGTTTTTGAGACCTGGAAAAGTTGTTAAGTACAAGGTTTTTTTGTTGATTCGTATTCTAGATGGGTATTGAGGTAAATTCAGCTTGGTTGCCACCTTGGCAACCTTGAGCAATTTTTTTTATTAGCCTAATTAGCATAATCATCTAATTAGCATATATGCAATATATAATATGTTGCTAATCTTAACCCAGAAAGCCTGAAAATATAAATAATACAACTTTTCTAGGGGTTTCTATGGCGAGGAATTCATTTATGACATCGGTTTTTATTTTTAAGTAATGCAATTGTCATAAATAGCATAATTAGCATAATTAGCTAATTAGCATATGTACAATATATGGACTTATTTGCCATTGTTTATCCAGGAAGCCTGAAAACACAACTTTTCTAGGGTTTTCTATGACGAGGAATTCATTTATGACACCAGTTTTTATTTTTAAGTAATGCAATTGTCATAAATAGCATAATTAGCATAATTAGCTAATTAGCATATGTGCAATATATGGACTTCTTTGCCATTGTTTATCCAGGAAGCCTGAAAACACAACTTTACTAGGGTTTTCTATGACGAGGAATTCATTTATGACACCAGTTTTTATTTTTAAGTAATGCAATTGTCATAAATAGCATAATTAGCATAATTAGCTAATTAGCATATGTGCAATATATGGACTTCTTTGCCATTGTTTATCCAGAAAACCTGAAAACATAAATAAAACAACTTTTCTAGGGTTTCTATGACGAGGAATTCATTTATGACGCCATTTTTTATTTTTAAGTAATGCAATTGTCGTAAATGGCATTATTAGCATATGTGCAATACATGTATGTAAACTTCTTTGTCATTATCTAAAAAGCCTAAAAATGGTGCAACGCAACATTTTAAAACGGTTTTTAAAGACAACAAATTAGTTTATGAGAAGATGTTCTATGTAAATGTAGTATAATTAGCCTAATTATCATACAGGTTGTAATAAATGAATTTTCATATTTGCATTTATTGATATAGTTAATCCAGAAAATTCTGGGATGACAGATTTAATGTGTTTACATTTTTATAATGACCAATATTTACCTCAGAGGGCAACCATGTTCAATGTAGCAAAGGATTGTAACTTTGTAAATTCATTCCCTACGCATATGAGTAGAAGCACTATACCTTAGACTGCCATGTACTATGCCCAGACAAAACAGGTATACAACAAATTTTCTTAATTCTGTCCCAGACACCTATAAACTCAAAGAAGAAAAAGAACGAAAGAACAAAATTCTAAATATACTTTACCATCATTACCATCTTTCAGTCGACCCAAACATTTTCTTTAAATATTTAATAACTTACTGGTCTCTGTCATGACTGTTCATTCTCTTATCACTGGTACAGTGGGAAATTACAAATGAATACCTACGTATTCTGTCCTGTCAGAGAGAAATTCAAGAGGCCACTAGGCAATTGCCTGATTAATATGCTAATAAGGGTAATTATTATTCGTGTCAACATGGTCGGTCATAATAAAAATGTATACACATTAAACCTGTCATCCCAGAATTTTCTGGATTAACTACAGTATATCAATAAATGCAAATATGCGAATTTACTTATTATGTTAATTGGGCTACTTATACTACATCTGCATGGAATGTCTTTTCATTAACTTATTTGTTGTCTTTAAAAGGTGTTTTCAGGCTTTCTAGATAAACAATTACAAATAAGTCTACATGTTGCTCCTATATAGCGCATTTGATACCATATATCAGCCTTGCTTTTTTTATTGGAAACGCTTTATAAGTTCTGCTTTGACATTGATGATGCTCTCAGATGGAGTGAGTCATATTTGGCAGATAGACATCAAAAGATCAAGATTGATGATGCTGTCTCTGATTCTTTTCTCGAGCCCTTCGGGGTCCCACAAGGTTCTTGGTTGGGCCCTCTGTTATTTACTCAGGTTATCTCTTTACCAAGGTCCACAATTAGTTCATGGAATATAATGCCACTGCTACGCCGATGACAGACAGATTTACTTGTCATTTAGACCCTATGTATATGCTTAAGAGCAAAGCATCTCGCTCATAGAAGCATATGTCAGTTATATACGTGAATGGATGCTGCAAAACAAACTCATGCTAAATTACAGTAAAACTGAATTGTTGCTCGTTGGCACATCTAAACGGGTATCCAAACTTAATTTCGATTGGATATTTGTTGGAAGTTCTGTCATAAAACCATCCATGAATGCTAGAAATCTGGTATTGCATTTTGACAGTCATTTGAATATGGAAGCACACATTACCAATGTATGTATATCATCATATTGTATTTTATATAATATCAGACATATTAGAAAATATATTGATCAGGATAGCATGAAAACAACTGCTCATGCATGCATCACTAGTAAGTTAGATCATTGTAATGGGTTATTGTATGGACTCCCTGACTCTCAAATAGGACGACTGCAGCGGGTCCAAAACCTTTGTGCAAGACCAATTTGTGGATACTTCAAAATTCTCAAGGATCACCCCTGTTTTTAGAGATCTGCACTGGCTACCAGTGCGACAAAGAATATATTTTAAAGTCATGTTGATCGTCTTTAAAGCTCTAATTGGTCAAGCCCCTAAATATATTGTAGATCTGTTACAACTCAAAAGCTTGCGAACATACTCTCACCCTGCACAGTTCTCGAGATACTTTAATACTGCCAACCCCATCATATAAAGCAAAAATAACCTTAGGAGATCAAGCATTTGTCTGCACAGCCCCCAAATTGTGGAACAACTTACCATTAGAAATCAGGAAATCCCCAACTATAAATACTTTCAGATAAAAATTAAAAACATATCTTTTCATTTAATTACTCCTCTTAGTTATCAGTACATCAGGAGCTCTTGCAGCAGGGTAGAATATACTGGGCGTTAAAAAAAGGAAAACCAACTTTGAAAATTATACGAGTGCATGGACTAAATATTTACCGGAGTTTAATTTCATATCATATAAAAGAGTAATTAATTTGCTTTCCAATGGTAACTTGTTTAGGTTTCCACAGTCAAGCATCAGTGAACACCATTGTCTTCTGTGCAAAATTCCAGTTGGTTAACTTTCTTGTAAAACGCAATAGGCATGGTTTGGGTTGAATGGCTTTGTCAACTAGCTTGGTAGCTCTTTATCTGTTTATGGCAATCCGTTAGCAAGCAAATCTCATAATGATTAATTTTACGCCTTAACAAAGGGTCTTATGAACTTCGCAAAGCACGGAACGAGTTATTAGTCATAACCTTATGACAAAGAGGAAGCGAGATCTTCCGAAAACACAGAAAACGTCTTCGTTTGTCTTGAGTGCTGCAGGAGTGTCCGTCAATTTTCAACTAAAGTTGAATTTTTTGAAAATCAGCAAAGTGAAATCTTCAACCACACGCATGAGTTTTTGATTTTCCTTATTTATACTCTTTGTTTTTGATTTGCAATTCTTAGTGATATTGCAATCCTTTTGGTTCGCAATGGTTTTTTGGCATGCACCCTTGTTAAAATTCACCGAAACTGTCTTCTTTGCAAAATGATTTCTATCTGAAAAGGGCTTTATAAAGCAAAAATCCTGAATCACGGGTGAATAACATCTCATTAACACAAATTTGAAAAAGAAAAATATGCACAATGAGGATTGGAGCAACAAGGCCATTTCACAAAAGGCATCTCCTTAACATCATGCCTATTGTGTTTTACAAGAAAGTGAACCAACTAGATTTTTGCACAAAATGTTGAAGACAATGGTGTTCATATGACCCTGGAAACCTCAACAACTTACCATTGGAAATATGAATTACTCTTTCATATGGTATGGATTTCATTGTTGGTAAACATATAGTTCATTTACAGGAATTTTGCAAAGTTGGGTTTCCTTTTTTTTTAAACGCCCAGTATATACATAATTTCTGTACTTTATGAATTATTATTATTATTATTATATTATTATTGTTGCATATATGCTAATTATGCTAATTACTTCAATTGCATTACTTCGAAATGAAAAAAAAAATGGTGTTATAAATAAATTCCTCATCATAGAAAACCCTAGAAAAATATTATTTATGTTTTCAGGCTTTCTGGATAAAAAATGGCAAAGAGTTCCAAATATAGTACATATGCTAATTAGCTCATTATTAGCTCATTATGCTTATTATGCTAATTACGTCAATAAAATTGCGTAACTTGAAATTAAAAACTGGTGTCATAAATGAATTCCTCGTCACAGAAAACCCTAGAAAAGTTGTATTATTTATGTTTTCAGGCTTTCCGGATAAACAATGGCAAAAGTTCCATATATTGTACATATGCTAATTAGCTCATTATGCTAATTACATCAATTGTGTTACTTGAAATTAAAAACTGGTTACATAAATGAATTCCTCGTCACAGAAATCCGTAGAAAAGTTGTATTATTTATTTTTTCAGGCTTTCTGGATAAGCAATGACAAAGAATTCCATATATTGCACATATGCTAATTAGCTCATTATTAGCTCATTATGCTTATTATGCTAATTACGTCAATTGCGTTACTTGAAATTAAAAACTGGGGTCATAAATGAATTCCTCGTCACAGAAAACCCTAGAAAAGTTGTATTATTTATGTTTTCAGGCTTTCTTGATAAACAATGACAAAGAATTCCATATATTGCACATATGCTAATTAGCTCATTATGCTAATTATGCTATTTATGTCAATTGCATTACTTAAAAATAAAAATTGATGTCATAAATGAATTCCTCGTCATAAAAACCCTTAGAAAAGTTGTATTATTCATGTTTTCAGCTTTTCTGGATTAAGATTAGCAACATATTACTTATTGCACATATGCTAATTAGATGATTATGCTAATTAGGCTAATAAAAAAAAATGCTCAAGGTTGCCAAGGTGGCAACCAAGCTGAATTTACTTCAATACCCATCTAGAACACAAATCAACAAAAAAACCTTGTACTTAACAACTTTTCCAGGTCATGTACATGGTATATGGTACCGTCTACTGGACTATTATATGAACTTTATAAAGATAACTGCGTACTGCACAATGTGAGATCACATGATCAGGCTTATGACTTATAATAAGATATATAAATTTTCCTACCCCACCCCTATCATGGGCCTTGCTAAAATGGGTTGGGGCAGGGGTGGGGTGTTGGGATGTCACTCCCCCCTCATATTCAACACTGCTGTCAGTATATGCGCCACTATGTGGGCAAAAAGGAGGGAGAGGGAAGAGAAAGGAGAAAAGAAAAAGGTGAAAAGATTCATTAGAGGTTAGAAGGGAAAAAAGAGAGAAAAAGAAGAAAAAAGGAAAGAAAACAGAAAACCTAATTCCGATTTTTTCAACACTGAAATTCGTATATGCATATGGGAGTAAATAGATTATAAGAAAAAAAAGCGAAAGGAAAACAAAGAAGAAAGCGACAGGATGAAGAAAGAAGAACTTTGAGATGAGATTAATGATGAACATGGCTGCCCAAATACAGTTTTGTATCTCAGACCCGGACGAGACTCATCTTTCTTTCACATTCCTTTAATCCAAATAGGACTGGAGGGCAATTAGCGCCCCCCCCCCCCCCCCACCGCTGATAGTTTTAAAGGGCTTGCCGCGCGACCTTATGACTTTTTCTTTAGAGTGTAATGTATCTTTTGATACAAAATGTGTGTGTATTCCCGGGTATATGGTGTTACGTAACATTTGAAGGTCATATAATAAATGTCAATGAAAAATGGTAGGTTCGTATTTATGAGTAAAACCTTTAATCATTTGTACAGTCCAACCGTCTTCTTTCCTATTCCATTTTCTTTCTTTTTTTCTTATTTTTCGCCATCCGATGAGGGAGGGGTGGGGGCGTTCCCTCCCCCCCCCCCATTTCTACACCTCTGCTCCTGATGAATTTGCTTTTTTTTCCAGGAATTATGAACCCTATTTCATTTTTCGGAAATACGAACCCTATTTCATTTTCGGAAATACCAACCCTTTTTCATTTTCGGAAATACGAACCTTATTTCATTTTCGGAAATACCAACCCTTTTTCATTTTCGGAAATACGAACCCTATTTCATTTTCGGAAATACGAACCCTTTTTCATTTTCGGAAATACGAACCTTATTTCATTTTCGGAAATACGAACCCTTTTTCATTTTAGGAAATACGAACCTTCGGAATTATGAGCCCTTTTTCATTTTCGGAAATACGAACCTTCGGAAATATGAACCCTATTTCATTTTCGGAATTATGAACCTTCGGATAAACGAACCGTCGGATAAACGAACCTTCGGAATAACGAACCTTCGGAATAATGCAACAAATGTTCGGAATTACGAACCCTTTTTCATTTTCGGAATTATGAACCCCCAGGCATGGGAAATTAGTGTTTCGGAAATACGAACCTTCGGAAATACGAACCTTCGGAAAAACGAACTTTCGGAAAAACGAGATGCCCCCGTTTTTTTATAGCAATACATAGTATAGACCTATAATAACAGAAACAGTTACAAAATTAAATCATAAAGAATATGCTTTTTTGTTACAGTTCGTAGACAAATTAATAGATCACCATGGATAATGGATGAGTGTTTGAATTCGGCGCTTGTCCTTGTTTTTTTTTAAAACAAATTTGATAAATCTGAATCGAAGATGAGTGGAAAGAAAATAAATTCTTTAATTAATCTTGATATAAAGAAACTTAAAGGAGAATTATATTTTCATGAGTTTAATGAGCATCTTGGTGGCCCTCGAAAAAATCTGGAAAACATTAAAGAAAATTTAATTCCAGAAAAAATCGGGAGATAACAGGATGGACAGATGATTCTGAACTGATTGCCTCACTAAATGTTTAATGAATATTTTACTCAAACTGCCAGTCACTCTAACACTGAACATACTTTTTAATAAAATGAATACATTTACCGATAAGATTTTTTTTGTAATTCCACAATAGAGGATTATGTATTTCAAGAACTTTTTAATATATTTTTATTCAAATCCAGTAGTTTTGATTATCTGTATCAGCGTCTCTTTGAATCATGCTTCACCGTTCATTCCAAGACCACTTCGCATTTGATTGGTTCACTCTCCACTGGTTTTGTACCTGTTGAATGGAAGGGCGCAAGGGTGACGCCTATTTTTTGTGACGAAGACAAAAGAAACCCATCTTTCTGTTCGTTCACATATTGTTAAAATCGGGAAAGGGCAGTGCACTCCCAATCATATAACGGAATTGGAACGGTATGGTATAAGAGGACACGAATGGGCTTGGTTTGAAAGGTAATTAAATGATCGATTACATTACGTCACCGTGGTCATGGCTATGAAGGAGGAGATCCTGGTATCTCACAGAGATCAGTATTGTGCTCCTCCTTTTCACTGCTTTCATAAATATTTTTGCAACTTATCCTATTTTGAAAATATATGTTTAAACGCTGATTATGCGACAATATATTGCCAAGGAAAATAAGTTGCCCTATTTGAGAGAACACGGAGAGATGTTTGTATTTTTGTTAAAGTCATTTGCTGTGAAATTTCTATTAATATTTATGTGAGTTTCAAACAATAGTCAATAGCATTGAAAGAGATGATATAATGTTGAATATTAAAAAGTGCAAGATCATGCTATTATTATACTAGAAAAAGAATGGAAATTTAAACTGTACGTTTGAAGTACCGATATAATATTATTGCGGTAGTAAATGAGTTTGAATATCTTGGTGTTATATTCGATAATTTTTGAAGTCGGAAATACATAATATCGAAAACTGTTTCCCAGAATATCTAGAACCATAGCATGTAAATAATTCGTGCCGAAAAGAACAAAAGCTTCAAAATCCTTACGCCAGTGTACGCTCGTTTGGTATTAAATGTACGGTAGATATTTTGACACCTCGTAGTATATTATTATCCAGTTTAGGAAGACGATCAGTTGTTTTAAGAGAGTGCAATACAAATTTGGAATATGGATGCATAAGGCAATGGAGAATTAGATGCCAAAATATATTAAGAATATTTTATGTAATCGAACGATAAACGTGAATTCTCGACATGCATTTGCCTCTCCGTTATAATATTGACAAACCCATGCAGATCGAACCGAATATTTCAAAAGATCCTTTTATTATCAGGGCGCCGTTATATGGAATGCATTACCCTCTACTTAACATCATTGGATTCTTTAACCCCCCCCCCCACAAAAAAAAAAAACACAAAAAAAACAACCCAAAACCCCAAAAACCAAAACAAACAAACAAAACAAAACAAAACAAACCACGGCAACTGCTTTCTCACACACAGCTATAATCACTACACTGATGTTTACATTAATGTATTATTTTTTAAACTTATTTTGTACTATCTTTCTACTTTACTCGTTTTCCCCCTCTTTTTGTCTTTGCATGAACCTTAAATTAAGTTTGTTTTATATTTTCCTTGTTTATATGTGTTTACATGTTATCGATATGTGGTTTAGTTATTGTTGATACAGGGCCCCTTCGTAGGTCAGTTTTTATTATTATAGGATTTCCCGGTCAATCTTAAACTCTTGCCAATCAAATTCGTAAAATGGTCAGTCAAATTAAACGATACCTCGCGTATCGTGTCTATCGATCAGTCAAATTAACACAAACAGCTACAAAAAACAAACAAACCAAAAAACAAAAAACAGCAAGCAATTTCGTTTTTGAGCGATCAAAAGTGTTAATAGGAAAACATTTTCGTTCATGTGCGTGGAATTTGAAATTTCTGCAATCAACTTAAGAAGTCACGGGTGGTGAACGTGCTTCGAGCATTAAAATTCTTTTTTAGGAAGTCGATTTGTTACTTTTTTCATTCAATTTAGAATCATTGTGTACGATATATCCGCGTAGCCACAATCTACATTTTGATCTAACATGCGTACATACAGAAACGTACTTACAATTTACTTTCAAATTTCTTGTTTTCTTTTGAATCTTTATTTCATTTAAAATTTTCTTTTCTTTTCTTTTCATTTTCTATTTTCTTCTTTTTTCTTCTTTTCTTTTCTTTTATTCATGACTTGTTTTCTTTACTTTCTTTTCTTTTTCGGTTTGTTTCTTTTCTTTTCATGTTATTCTTTCCTGTACATGTTTTTCTTGTACATGTTATCTACTTGTGACTTTTCATTTCTTGTGTGCATGTTTATGTTCATCGTTTCATATTTTTCATCTTTACGTTTATCTTTCTCTCAAAAACAGATATATATATATATATATATATATATATATATATATATATATGTATATATATATATCTTTGTCTCAGTTATCAGTACATGGTCTTCTGTCTGAAAGTCTGCCGGTCTATCCGTCGATGTTTTGTCTTGCCAGGCATCGAGAAAAGAATGTCTGACTGTGCCGGTAGCACAGACTACATTTTTCTGCAGTGATGGCGCCGATCGAAAGTCGTCCAACCTGGAGTAGCAGGATCAGCCTCAACTGCTGAAGATTGATGCCTTCCTCCTGTGCCGCCTCTCTGTCATCCACCCATCTCTGCCACTCTGGACGAGTGAGCATTCTCTTGACCCGAGCCTTGATAGCAGAATGAGCGTTCCCCACCGGATGAGGGAATATGGCGGAAGCAGCTTCAGGGTGATGTTGTCCATTCCATCTGGTAGCCTGGCGTTAATTTGTGGTCTGGCGTTGTCGAAAATGAGAAACATCTGATCGTTCTCTTGAAAGATATCTTGGCATCGTCGGGCTGTACGAGCCAGAAAACCTTCGAAGCCCTCTCTGGTCATAGTCTCTTGCACCATGGTGTAATGCACCAGACCGACTTCAGGGGATATTGCCAGGGTTACATTCCGATTTTGCCCTCGTTGCCACTCACGACCCGGAGAGCTGGCTGACCTCTGGGGGCACGGCCGTATGTTCGGCGAGTCCATATATATTCGCACTCGTCAACTTGAAGCCGGGTTTTCCCACCACCCCTTCCCCCTTCCTCCATAAGCCACTGCACATACTCCGCCCTGTTGTGTAACACTCGCTGTTCATTTCGTTGTCGGGGACATCTTCCACCAGTTTGCACGTATAAAGCATCCCATCTAAAGTACGCGCGATGGTATAGTACTCATATGGGGCTTGTTTGGAAGTGATGCTTCAAAGTCGGTCTACGCCGGTCTACTAGTATTACGCAATAAATTAAAGGACCATTTATATTGGATTAGGGCAGAACCGGGGCAGACCCCTTAAGAAATCACAAAAGAGATCAAAATTCTACCCAGATTTAACATGAAAAGAAGGAGAATGTTTCTGGCTATTTGCCAAATAAGCACAACACCATGTCCAAGTATTGACATGATATTATGAACTAGCGCATTGGCGGATCTAGGGGGCACTTCCGGCCCGTGCACCCCCCCCCCCCCTTGGAAGAAAAGTATGCATTTAAACCATAAAGGATCCGCCATTTTGTCGATTGTGCCCCCCTTTCAGAATGAAAACTTTTTTTTTCTTGTCAGAGAATTATTGACGGAAACTGGACCCCCATAACACCCCCCCCCCCCCCCCCACTGTGCGAATTTTGGAGGTCTGGCGAAATATTTTGTCGATGCTAGGTCATGTGACATGTGCATCATTTTTGTGATACAAACATCATTTGTAATTTGCCCATTGTTTGTGACGGTGGTGTGAGTCAATTTCAGTGGTTTCATCAGTCACAAAGGTGACGGAAATATATTTTAAATGTTGAATAAAATGCTTTTCTTTTTACACACACTTGTTAATCATCATCATACGGGCATATTTTCGCGAGGTGGACTGACGCCTTTTGCTCAAATATCAAATTTCCAAGTTTACAATCTTTGGGAGCCAGCGAAAAATGTTGGCACTTTATTTAATTTCATCATCAAAATGACATATTCGGGAACTTCGATGTCCGAATATGAGGACATTCGGGCATCTCTCCGCCTGAATATGAGGCGATTGTTGCCCGAAAATTGGAATTTGACAATCCTCCGGGTTGGGGCTGCAGCCCCAAGCCCCCTCCCCCCAGGCTTCGTGCGCCTGTGAATAGGCCTATATAAAAAAGAAGATAAATCACAGGCTAGGTCAGGGGTGAAACCATGACTCTGAAATTTCCCGTTTTCATTATTTGTATGAAATAATTGATGTTTATTTTTTTGCTTATTAATGAATGGTTGAACACTAAAGGGGTTGAACGGGATCGTTCGGGAGTCCAGAACGAAACCCTTCATAAAGGTTAATTTAATGAAATGTGGCAAAAAGAAAAATTTAATAAAACAAATCACATGATTGTTGAGTTAGTCTTTGATGAATGCACACTTTTGAATCTATATTTTATCAAATGTTTACATCATCGTTTTTTGGTGTTTTTTTTTTATAGTAGTGGTTGATTTTTTTTTCTTCAAAGAATAAAGTGTACCATCTTGATTTACTAATGGCTTTGACTACCACGCCGTACTTTTAATCAAAACAGCATGTAGCATGCGCCATACTTTTTGTTATCTTTGATTATTACTAAATTGAAACGATAAAAAGCAGGTTTCAATCATTTAATTTTTCTTTAACCATTACATATTATCATCATTAAAAATCGCGTAAATAAAACGTAAGATTACGTTCAAATTTAATTATGTTAAGCGCCCTCTTAAGCCTGATCAAATAAATTGCTGTTCTATTGCGATTATGTGAATTTTGCCAGCCATTTAAGTTTATGATCAGCTCCTCGAACCCCCCCCCCCCTTCCCCAGCCCATGTAAACTGATCATGAAAGGGAAACCACTACATTAATAATCTTTTAAATTTGCGGTTGACAGGTTTGGACATTTGTGGTCAAAGAATACCACTCATTAAAAAATGTTGTTATAATGGGCTTCAAATAAAACAATATTGCAATTTTCATTACATTCTCTACAAGCGTAAGAGCGACTCGTGAGTAGACTACTTGACGCACCCGTACGTGCACGCCAATAAAGGGCTCGCGCGGAACCAAACTCGGAGTTCGGTTCCGCGCGAGCATTATCATATCATCCTAAACATGTATTTCCTTCGTACTCCTAAACTGCTGTGCTGTAGAATGCCAAATAAAGTCTTTGAGGTTTATTTTATACTTTTTAGCTGTACACAATTTATATTTTCAGGTGAATGGTACACTTTAGGGAACTTTTTTTTAATATATTAGGAATTCTAATCGTTAGGAGTAGCTCACACACACGTATACACACGCACACATACTGTACATACATACATCTCATATCTTACATAGGTGCATTATGCAAGCAATGAAATTTTACATTTGCGGTTGACATTTTATGACATTTGAGGTAAAAATGGAAATTTTTACATTTGTAGGCAAAATGCTTTTACATTTGTGGTTTAAAAAGATTTTTACATTTCTGGCGAAGTTTTTTTTTAAACATTTGTGGTCAAATTTACACTTGTGGTTGACATGTTTGGGGTTCAATGTTTTTAAATTTGTGGTTATTCTTATATTTGTGGGCTCTAACCCCCCCCCCCCCCCCCACACAAACACACAATAAGATATATAGTTAAAATATAAAGACAACTGAATGTAAGTTATTAATTAGCAAAATGAAATCACTGGTCTAAGAACATTATTTCGAAACAAGAAGGAAAATCACAGCTGCAGTATTTGAAAAGCAATGAATTACACAAGTGAGATAATTCAATTTACTAACAAGTTTCAAAACAGTAATTATGATGGACGACACTATACTGGGGTGTAAGGGGTGGGGCAAATAATCAATACAATTACTTTAGTGTATACCGGCATGCGGTATGTTCAATTTATGCAAATAAGCATGACGGGTATATCTAAGCGGATTGGGGGGGGGGGGGGGTACTGGCCGTATATTGAGGTTTCCTTTCTTAAGAATGGTTTGTTCGGCTGACCATGCAACCTCGATCAATAGTTATCTCTTTCCAGTGTCTTTTACCAAGTCAGAAGCGTTTGTCCCTGGTCATTGTTAGCACGCCATTGTTCATAATCCGAAGAATGGCCTATAAATTCCACAGGCAGGCTGGCTAATAGTTCTTGGAGACGTTTGGAGCCATGTTTGTTACAGATCTGGTTCGAATCCCATAACTGAGCTGTATTATCAACTTATTTGGGTAAGTTCATTTTTGCCTGAAGTACCTACTCTGTCATGTAAACATAAATAAATGATGACAACGAATCTATTTTCCACAGGCTCGAAGAACCAATCAAATAATTGTTTTTACCATTGGCAGCGGAACCAGTAGGAGAGGTGAAAACTAGCTGTACGAGCTCCTTGGCTTATCAATCTGGTACTTGCCTACGGAGCTGTACATGGGATGCATACTCTGTGTAAAGTTTTGAGAAAATACTTCCTTCTACATTTCTTCAATATATAGGATCTTTATCATCTCGCTTAAGTGAAATTTCCAGTCTGCTGTTTTTGATCAACGATCTTGCTCCTTTCCAGCACAAATAAATATTATTATGTGCTAGAGATCACACACTTGGTATGGGAGGCAATTCTTCGTGGTAGGAAGATACGGGGTGCGAGGTCCTCGCATAACAGTGAGTGAGGAGAGGGTGATGTTCGACTTTTCAACTGAATTTTATGACCTTAAGTTTAGAAGTTTTGTATGTATGTGTGTGTGTGGGGGGGGGGGTGTTTGTGTGTGTAATTGGGGTTTTAAAGACGTCTATCAATCAGATACGATTATTTACGTCTGCATGGAACCAAACTTTAACGTCATCATCCGAAAGACGTGACTCAGTTACTCATTAATACTGTTCTACATCCAAAAGGTTTGAAATTCTTCTGATGTTTTAATATTTCCATTCGCAATTAGGATTGGCACTGACAGGGTGTTCACGATGCATAGCAGTTTTTTGTCTTAGAATATCTGCAAGCATCTGCCTGCGCAAATCTAAGGGCATTTCACCTAATTCTGTTTGTAATACATCAAGTGATGTGAGGGGAAGAGCTCCCGCACATATTCTTAGTGATTGGTATTGGATTGAATCTAAGGGTGGTTTTATAGATGAGGGTGCACTATCATATGCTTCGCATCCGAAATCCAGTAATGGCCGTATTAATGCTTTATATACAATCAGTAGCATTTTAGAGGAGCCTTCCCCACGTAGTTCCTGTTAATTAACATCTCAAGATATTTAATTTACGTTTACATTTGAGACTAGCATATCTTTGAGTTTTCCATGAGAGTTTTTGATCAAATATCATTCCTAAGCATTTCTTCTTAGATTGGAAAATAAGTGTAGTATTATTTAATCTGAGCTCTGGGTATTTGATTTTATTCTTTTTCGTGAAAAGTACGGGGACGGTTTTACTTTGTGAAAGCCGAAAACCCCATTTAGTGAACCATTTATTAAGAGTGTTCAGATAATACTGCAGTTTATTTGTAATGAGTTTTATATCATTACCAGATATCCAGATGGCACAACAGTCATCAGTATAATATAGATGTGATAGATTCATCAGTTGGAATATCACCCATCATAATATTATATAACAGGGGGCTTAATACACTACCTTGGGGTAGACCGTTGTACATTTCATAACATTCTGATATTTCTTGCCCAATTTTCACCTGAAAAGTGCGCTCTTTTAACTCCAAAAACCAAAAATTGTAGCATTATTACCTGAAATACCATTTAATGCTAATTTGTACACTAAACCTTTGATATTAAGCCGATCATATGCTTTTTCAATATCGAGATACTACCACAGTGTATTCACCGACATTAATACTTCTTTGTATCGTATTGTATTGTAAGTATGATATTATCTAAGACATTGCGTTTCGCACGAAAAACTGTCATAAAGGGAGGAAGTATCCCTTTCTTTCCACAACCCATTGAAGTCTATTCTTAACTACCCGTTCTAATATCTTAGCAAAGCACGAGGTAAGTGCTATTGGTATGTATGATGATATGTTATGAGGATCTTTGTCCTGTTTGAGTAAATGTATTAAGATGGAATGTTTCAGACTGGTGGGAATATCTCCCGTGTCCCATATTAAGTTCATAATCTTAAGCATGTATTGTTTACTTTCATTTGGAAGCTTTTGGTAGACCTGGTAAGGGATCATGTCTTTCCCAGGGGCTGATTGTTTACAGGAATTTAGAGCCTTTTGCAATTCCTGGAGCGGGTTCATTCAGGACATGATCCATTCCCCGGCCCATTGACTTGATTGCAGTTTGTTCGTTACCTATTTATGAACATTCCTTTACTTGACTTATCGAAAAGTTTCAGCCTTTTCTTTGTGAGATAGGATTTCCCTTTCATTGTCCTTTAATATTGGTATGTTTTGTGATTTTCGCTTTTGGTTAGACGACCCCTTTAACCTTTTTATAGTAGACCATACCATTGATTCTGGTACATAAGGGTTTAGTCTGTGACAAAAGTCCTGCCAATAATTTCTTTCTGCTTGGCGATTTTTGGGCTTCTGCTTTTTTCTTTAAATATATGTTAAGATTTTCTGTTGAAATATGTCTTTTGAGTCTATTATTTGCCCTATTTCGTTCTTTTATGATTTTTGTGCAATCATTTGACCACCTGGGAACAGGATTGTTTCTTTTTGCTTTTCTTGGGCAGAACTTCTCTAATAATCTCTGTTAGTTTATTGATAAATTCATCATACAAAATATCGATCGGGTCAGTTAAGGTTTTACTACCTTCAGTAAGACCTCGTTCACATTTTCTAGTAAATACATTCCAATCAAAATTTTTAAAGGACCAGATTGTTTCTTCATTGTCATTAACCCTGTTTTTATTTGCTTGCTCAGCTCGATCTAGTAGTATCTGGGTAGATATGGGGAAGTGGTCACTGCCAAAAGTGTGTTCCAAAACTTCCCACGTACACTTTCCAGATAGCTTGGGTGAGGTGATGCTAAGATCTAGACATGAAGCTTTCCCAGAACATGGGTCTATTCTGGCTCCGGTACCATCGTTTAAAATTACTAAGTTTTTGTTTTGGATGAAATTTTCTAATATTTTTCCATTTTGATCTGTCTTTGTACTGCCCCACACAGGGTTATGGGAATTGAAATCTCCAACTATAAGAAAAATATCGTTAGGTATAAATTTAATGATCTTATTCAATGTACAGTCATCCAGTTTTTTTACAAGGGTTATAAAACTTTACAATAGAAATGACTGATCCGGCAACATGTATTTTAGTCAGTTGCATTTCGATTTCTTTGTCATTTATTGGGTATTCATAATGAATGGATTCGTGAATATAGATTGCACATCCTCCTCTGGAGCGAATCTCCCAGTTTCTATTAAAGCATATATATTGGGGAATATCTAATATATAATCGTGGTTAAACCAGGTTTCTTGTACACAAATTAAATGATATATTACGTCTTTATGTAAATTCAAGTGATTTATTAATTGAGGGCCGTGATTTAACAGCCCTTGCGCGTTCCACTGAAGTATGGATAGCGCACCCATCATCATTATTAGACTACTCCAGTGCATCATCAGATCTGTTTGTAACCCTTTGTTAGAACAGTCTTTCTGCCCCTGATTTAACTAGAGATGAAATCCTTCTTCAGTTCTTCCTTCAGTAAAAGTGAGAATAAGTTGGGTGATGAAGGAAATAAGTTGCTCATTATACCTCTACAGAAGTGTTCTTCGTTACTTTTTATATTACCTCGGGAGAGGATTTCTTCGTTGCTTTTATTATTATTTCTACTTTCTTGAGTTTGAGGGAGGGGGGTTACGGGGTTGGAGGTCTTGTTTGGGTACCGGGTTAGTAATTTTGGGACGAACTGTTCGCATAGGTTGGGGCGGGAGAGGCCAGGCATCATGTCGAGGATTTAGTGGTTCTGAGGGTTCTGCAGGGGGTTCAGTCGGTACGTCAGGGGGTTGTATGGGCTTTTCTTGTTCTAATAACAGTTTCGCAGCCTGTACATAAGTAACGTTGTTTTTTATTTTTATTGTTTGGATTTTCTTTGCTTTTTTAGCTTCTGGGCATCCTTGGAAGGCTGCCGAATGGTCTCCTCCACAATTAGGGCAGATGCAGGTTTCGTTATTATTAGCGTTGGAGGCATATTGTCACAGAGCTAGGGAGGGTGGGTAACTTTATTGAAACTGAGAATAACACTTGTCATTGGAATAAACTTAGGTCTATTTTCTTCACTATCATCAATACTTTTAACATTTGATTTAGATCTTTTCATTATTCTTTTCACATCGACAACCCCCTGGTGTTTCAATTCATTGAGGATTTCGTTTTCTTTCATCTCCGTTGACACTCCGTAAATAACCCCTTTCTCAACTGTTTGCTTCTCTGTACCTTTCACTGGTATGGTTCCTATGATACTTATTTGCAAATTGCTTTAACTTGTTTTTGATTTCTGCACTTGATTAAGAGACCTTGCGCAGTTGGCTTGATGAATTCAGAGTTTGGGCATACCGCATGTATCTGTCTTGCTATGATAATGGGATTGACACTTTTTAGAGATTTTGATCTGTCTATTGGGGTAATGAATACCTTGAATTCTGGTTGGCGCTTCTGGGTCGGTGTGCTGAAAACCGTGGGTTCATCGTCAGAGGAATTTTCTGATCTAAGAGAAAGATTTTCAACCTCAATACTTCCTTCGCGCTTTCGTTTGATTCTCTGTTTTAGGGCTCGGGAATATGTAACAGTTTGAAAATCATCTTCGTCATTGGGTTCTAAATTCAGTGCTGGGTCATCACGTGAGGCGGCTGCCCCACTCCCGGCCTTGACCGGGATTAGTTGCCTGTAAAAGGCGGGAGATTTAATTCTACGTATGTAAAGCCCACAATATACTTGCTTAGGCTTCTGATTTGAACCTCAAGAAAGGATTCTAAGGAATCCAACGATCCTCAAGAAATTAGAAGTCCGGAAAGCAATGATTTTCAAATCAACCAAACAACTATATCAAATTTTTAAGGAAATTCCACAAAATATTCCACAAAATTTCAAATTTTTTGCGAGGTTCTGCAATACGGATATCAGGTTATCCTGAGAGGGAAAGTTAGTCTTTATCAAGATGTTTGTATTTTTCTGGATATCGCTTTTAGTAAAGCCGTAACAAAAGAGCATAATCTTGATATTGTCCCTTCAAATACAAACTTATCCAGGAATGCACGTGCCCCTATGTACCAGCCAAAACCAAATCCGACATATCTTAGTTACACATCGAATGAAAGGAAATGTGTACCCCCCCCCCCCCCCCCCCAGCACAGAAGGAATCTGAAAATGTGATAACCTTTTTTCCTTGCTCGTCCTAAAATTCAAAATAGAATGCATCTGATGATTTTTTTTTGTTCGTCAGGCGTGAGCTCCCCCCCCCCCCCCCCATCCTACACCCATTCCTTGTATTCCTGGATATACCACCAATACGGTAAGCTATTTGTAATATTCTGCTGTAGCAATCTGAGCCGACAGGCGAAGAAAACAGTATAGGGGCTTGCTCCGAAGCCCTGCACCAACGCAATAGGGCCTAATTGCTACCGATTATACACTGTAAAAAATAACTGTCGATTAACAGGGGTTTTTTTGACTTGTAAAATTACAAGTTTTGGCCGTTTTTCTGTTAATACGGTATTTTTCTTGTGAAATGGCAGGAAAATTGACATTTCACGAGAATTTCACAAGAAAAATACCGTATTAACAGAAAAACGGCCAAAACTTGTAATTTTACAAGTCAAAAAACCTGTTAATCTACATAAACCTGTTAATCTACAGTTATTTTTTACAGCGTACGAAAAGGGGGAAAATGGCCTCCGTGTTTTGAATTGAATTAACTGGTAACCAACAATAGTAACTGATGATACAATTTATTTATTACCAGTCCTATTATGTCTTTGTAGAAATATCCCACTCCTTTTGCCCCATCTCTCTTTGTCTCTCTCTATCTCTCCTTTCCCTCTCCCTCTCACAGGCTTTCATTTTCTCATACTCTCTCATTCTCTCTTATAACCGATCTGTAAAAATGACTCCAATAGAAATGAGGACAAAATAATGATCTCTTGTGTTTCACCCCCCCCCCCCAATCTTTCAATTTAATGAGATCGACCACTAACACTATGCAATCCTATTCTTCACATCCATGACAGAATAGCAGATGCGGGGGCGAATCGGCCGGGGCCCCCTTTTTTTAACCCCAATTGGCAAACGGGCTCTTGCCTAAAATGTGAATAAAACCGGATCGAGCACCAAATTTAGTTTGGGAGCCCACGAGGCTAACAATGTCGGTCTATTAACCCTCCGAGAATACTTGTAAAAAGGCCCACCCCGCAAGACTGACGTGACAGTACGGGCATAGATCAGTGGCTAGAGGCTTTTTTTTATTGTGCCCCCTTTTAGAAGTGTTAATTTTCTTTTAGCTTGTCAGAGAATTATGGAGGAAAACTGGACCCCATAAAACTTTTGGAGGGCTGGCGAGAATAAAAGAATTCTTGCGATCGGGATCGCATAGGGGTAGACCTAGCCTAACTTGTGCTAGACACCTATTCAGCTCAGCTATTCAATGCTGCTTGCACGATATAACATCAGCCATTTGGCTAGGCCTAATCCGGTGATAGAACATTGGTTACATGAATTTATAAATTTAACACATTGAATTTTGCCTCTGGTACATTAGAGATATAATAGTTAACTGAAATTTAGTTAGTTTCTTTTAATACCGGTTAGGCTGGGCTTGCCTTCGGGCGGGCGTATGTCTGCTACATGATCGTCTGCTAGCGCACGATCTCATTGGATGTCGTCGATCCACGTAATCGGTACACGCCCACATTCATCAATCACAAAACACGGAATTCACGTGTAATATGGCGAATTACTTTTGTGCGGGGTTTATTGGACTCATCGAGACTTAATTATACCCTTTCAGAGCTTTAAATTTCATGTAAATCACATTTTTCATAATTCAAATAAATATTAGGGGAATTAAAATCATTTCAAAACCCCTGTTTTCATGTGTTAACCTATGGGAGCTGGAATGCCAAAAGCATGCATATTCCCGGGGATTTATGCGGGGTTTACTTTACTGGAATCATCAAGCCTTAATTATACCTTTTTAGAGCTTTAAATTTCATGTAAATCAGATGTTTTACATTTTCATATAAAGACAAAGGGAATTATAATCATCCTAAAATTCCTTGTTTACGCGTGTAAACCTATGGCAGGAGAGACTTTTTTGGTCAAAAGCATGCATATTCCCGGGGATTTATGCGGGGTCTATTCAACTAGTTGAGTCTTAATTATACATTTTCAGAGCTTTAAATTTTATTTCATGCACTTTTTAAAAAATTTTTAATTTACTTCTGGGGGAATTCTAATCATTCAAAAATCACTGTTTTTGCGTGTTAACCTATGGGAGATGGAAGGCCAAAAGCATGCGGATTTATGTGGGGTCCCTTCCGATTTTTTAACCTTCATTTAACTTTTTCAGAGTCTCAAATTACATGTAAGCCACATTTACACTAAATTCAAGGTAATACTAGAGAACTATAATAATCATTCTTAAAATCCATGTTTTCACTTGGCCTATGGCAGATGACTTTGTCAAAAAGCAGGCATGATCCCGGACGGACATTCATAGCGGCATTTATTGACAATAAATGTTCAAGAAATGTATTTTGAACTGTCCATCCCTTTTCTCCTGCAAAAATCAGACTTGAAAAAGATTAGAGTAAGATATGAAATATCAAGAAAAATTGAGACATCTGTTCACGTGTTATACCTATGGCGAACGTATTTTTCCGAGTCCTTTTTTAACACAGCAATTTACGCCTGCAAAATGCACTACGGAAGTAGGTGAGAGTAATCTGTCTTGATACTATTAAAGTAGCTATCCAAAGAAAATCACAAATATGGCAATTAATGTATCACTAGAAACTGGGAAGCTTACAGATGGCAATCGTATAAGTTTTATGTCAACTGCGTATCTGATGATTATAAAAACAACATAAATAAAAGCTCTTCTCAGCATCTGGAATATCCAAGGATTCGCCAGAAATATAGCGATGTTTTGATGTCGTCACACTAGAGACCAATCCTGCTTAAGCAGACGACGTCCTATAATGAATGAACGTAATTGCAATGCAATTATTTATCAAATTATAAAGAGTTTTGTATATTTAAACATGACCTTATTTCACACCATTCTAAAAGAGAAAGTGAAACTGATTCTGATAACTAAAACCGTTTGATTGTAAATACACAGGAGAAGGGTCAATGATCAATGAAATAAACCCCACTTTCAAATTGAAAAGCCCTCCGAATAATAGCAGGGATGGTATTCGTTCCCTCTTGAAACGCCGAACATGCACCGGTGCAAGCAGCTGAAAATACAATGGCGTCTTATTTTGTTTACAAGTGACTGATTCCTTTATTTTTTAACGCTGCATTTTTCATCAAAATAATACCATACACGAAGTTAAGAGTGAGGCAACAGACTAACATTAAGACTGACGCTAGTCAAGTAAGAGAAATAAGTGAAGAGGAGATGACAAAACAGGCACTGAAAATGTGTAAGATGTTATGGGACATCGTCTGCTTAGACAGGACTGGTCCCTGGTGTGTGTGGTCACACATCTCAGCAGCGTTCGAGGAGCTCTTCAGCTGCTATATCGGGGGCTGTATTTTACCGTTTTATAATTGGTAATAATCATTACTTCAAATGTTTCCAAGCGTTGAATTTGGATAACCTTGTTTAATGTATGCCATCTATGCAATAATAAGTATTAAGCCAATATTTATTTTGATGGAATTTTCTTGTAATGTGATCTTTAACAGTCTTTGGTGATGGTTACGTGAGTGGGCTGTACATTACAAAATGTGAAAAAATACAAAAATTTCCATCTCGAAGGGGTTGTAACGTACGCTATCCTGAGAAAAACCCACCAAAGTGCCCCTTGATCCAGCTTTGTTGACCCAAAATGCTTTGGATGTAGATAAAGGTGTTTTTTTTAAACATTCCAACCGTGATAACTCAAAAGTTCTTTATTCAATAGACCTGTTTACTAAGTGATTCAAATTTTATGCATACTTTTGAAACAAAGGTTGTTCTTGACAACCTGAAAGCTTGCCAGAGGCTTTCCAGACATAGCAACAAGTAATGTATGCAAACTGGATTCCAAGTATTGCAGTTCATTCATTAATAACAGGTTAATGGGAATACCTCGTTACTAGGTCCCCAGGAAAGAAACATCCATAAATTTGAATCACTTAGTAAACAGGTCTATTCAGGTCAAATGTACATTAGTGAATATTAACCAGAAATTAATAGACCTGTTTACTAATTTTATGCATACTTTTTGAACAAAAGTTTCTCTTGAGGACACGAAAGCTTGACAGAGGCTTGCCCGACATAGCAACAACTAATGTATGCAAAATGGATTCCATCTATTGAGACGCCATTATGCATAGCATGTGCACCAAATAGTTGGTAACTAAGGATTCTGGAGAGAAACATGCATAAATTGAAATACATTAGTAAACAGGTCTATTCTTTTGACCCAGAAGAACTTTTACACCTTCTTGACCCGAAATGCGTTTCACATTCAATACATTGGGCATCATCCCATCCAGTGTTATCCGAATGAGATGGATTACTCAATCAATCTAAGAGCTCTTTTGTGTTCTTTCAATCTATCGAAGGGAGGTTATATAAGAGACTTGTATTGTATCCACGATTCGTTGCACAAGATTTGTCTATTTCGCAACTCGCACTGTGTGCTTTAAGTTGTCTCGATCATAGGTCTCGATCTGGCGCTGTTTGTTTTATATACCTGTATTTGGATTTCTGCAAATTATGCAAAATGACCAGTTTGCTTTTTCGGAAACAAATTTGAAATACTTAGGACAGCACGTGGGATCACAAATCCACATACACACATAAACACACGCTCACACACGCCCACACACACGAAATAGAAATAAACGGAAAGAACTAGGTTCATAAAATGTTAAGTCGACAAAATAGTTCAAATCTTTAGATCAAATCTTGATTCCACAACTGTAGTCTATTTACAGTGTTCTTCATCGTTTGTGATACTGAATTAATTTGTTATTTTAATGATTCAAAATTTAAAAACCTCATTAGTGCTAAATATATATATCCCAATAACTTCTAGATAGTTCTTTTACAAGTTATGTCGTGACAAGAAATTAACGTTGTCTTTAAATAGGTCACTGGGAGTGAAACTTATCAGCATGAGGAATCAATTTGGCGCCATACGTGGCTTGATTAACCGATCGGCAGCCAAGATGTTTTGTTCAAAACAAATGATCAACACATCGGTGCTTGTCTCGGTGGTGTTCATGGTGTTCATGTATATGACGTATTCGACTAAAGGTAAGTTCAGCTATGGATAAAAATTTTAGAGGCAGATCAAAAGGGTAAATGATGGGCCCTATATTATATAGGTAAAAAGAAGTAAAAATGCCAGTGGTAAAAAAATCCAGAGGTAAAAATGTCATAGGTAGAAGTGTCAGAGGTAAAATGCCAGTCGTAAAAATGTCAGCGGTAGAAATGTCAGTGGTAAAATGCCAGTGGTAAAAATGTTAGGGGTATTAAATGTCAGTATATATAGCCCATAGGTTTAACGGCTTTTCCTGGGGGCAATCATAACTTTGACACTTTCGCCCTGTTATTTTACCTCTGGCAATTTTTGTTTACCTCTGACACTTTTACCTCAGAGTCTGTCATTTTACCTCTGACAATTTTACCGTTAGCATTTTTACCTCTGAAATTTTTTACCCCTGACAATCTTACCACAAGCATTTTTATACCGAACCGCCGGGAAATAGGAGATTTGCAATCGTAATCAGTGTAATGACCTATATAAACTTGTTTCGCCTTTCGTGTACCCCTTCATAGTAGTTTTTACCCCCCCCCCCCCTGCAAACAAAAACCCAAAAGGAGAGAAATGAGTACCCTATGATCTGCATCTGTTAAAAAATAAACGAAAATGACATTATTGAGTCACTATTTCCAAGGCCTTTCTTTTTTTTTCTTTCATTTTTTTTTTGCATTGTATTGCATCGCCCCCAAAGGCCGTCTTATCTGGCCAATACCAATAACAAGCATAGCGTACGAACATGGACTACCTTTTATAAATATTCAACTGTTGAGAGCCAGAAGGGCACTAACTTATATAGTTTAACACAGATCAAACCCCTTTCTGGCTTTCAGTAGACGATTATGTTGAATAATGAATGATTTATATGAAAATAAAACAAATCAAATGAAATCAAGTTTCATTCTCAATCATTACGCCATTACGTCTTACCAGGTAACTGGGTTCAACGCACCACGTCTTCGGCAAAGCACATCCCTAAGTACGCCTCGTACAAAACTGATCCCGTTAATAGGTAAATATATATATATATATATATTAAGTAAACAAGAGCAAGCAACAACAACTGAGCAACAAACAAACAAACAACGAAAAGAACAAACAAGCTAACAGAGGGTGTAGAAGTGTCAAATAAAGCAGATATAATCATACTACCAGTATTTACGATTTACTTCTTTTACGATCGGCTTTCTAACATGTACCCATACATTTATGAAATCTGAAGTATTGTTATTGTGATTAAGGTCAAAGTACTATTCCGCATGTTCAGCAGTTTATTGAAGTAAAACAACCCTTTTTCAACCATTGTTTTAGTCACGGTACCCTATATATAAGATATAATATATAAGATATAATATATAAGATATAATATATAAGATATAATATATAAGATATAATATATAAGATATAATATATAAGATATAATATATAAGATATAAGATATAAACAGAAAATTCTTTTTGCGTCATTGACTCACTGGTCAGATTGGTGTCATCATCATACTGCCTTTTCTTTGTCTTGCTTCAGGTTTCATCCACTTTACCTGCTGTATCACTTCATGACGCAGTTGATGGCTCTGATTTAGTGGCTGATTCGGGAGCTTTTCTTTAAAAAAAAAACATTATGAACGCACTTTTGAATTCATGCAAGGCTGTTAAAACGCTGTAAAAACAAAAACAATACAGAATAACATATCGTGTATTGTATTATCAATGATCAAATAATTTTGCCCTCATGTTTCTGAATCATATCGATCTCAGTATTCCTATCGCTATGATAAAACAGCGCTTGTTATCGCGCGCGTTTCGTGCGCAGTTGTTGTTGTTATTGGAGAATTGTAATGATATTCTTAATGATGATAATAATAATAGTGACAATAATAATGATAATGATATTACATGTGTGTAGTAATATTAAAGATAGTGATAATAATAATGACGATGAAATAATAATTTATTTTCGAATACAGTAGTACTGTATCTCATTTATCAGCTCCTGATTTTTTTCAGTTTAGCGCCATTTCTACGAATAACTTCATATCACGGTCGCATCAGTGACAAAATATCCCCTAAATAACTGATAGTATAAAATATATACATGTCTGAATATAGCAGCATATCATCATCTCCTGATTATACAAAGACTATCACGTAATAATTGATATTGTCCTACAAAACTGGCAGAAAAGTCTTGTAAATTATACTGACGTAAATGTCATAACATTGCCTTACAAATTTGGCAAAAATATTTCGTCATTACTGATACATGTCATTTTGATGTCAGTTTATAACCTGTTGAAAAGGAAGTCAACACGGAAATAGGTTTTAATATAGAGGCAGAGAAATAAGAGGAACATCTATAGGTCTGTGAAAGTGTTAACAAATTTCGATAAAATATTAGGTTATTTATCCCCAATCCCCCATCCTTCCTTTCACAATGACAACTCATCAGAGTATGGCAATTTTGTTTATACGATTTTATTTATAATGTTATTTCATATTATTTTCAGTATCACGTAGGCCAAATGATCACCACCAGAGCTTTCCAGTTTTTGTAAATGGCTATGAGCAAAATAGCTCCCCCCAAAGTAGTACATTTCCTGTGTCGGCATACAGGATGCCAAATCTTGTCTTTAAGACGTCTTAAAAATGTCGTTTATTTTGTCATACAAAATGGCTAAAACATGCAAGACGTCATAAAGACGTCGTACTATCGTTAATTTTGATTTTAAAAATGGCAAACTATTGTCTTTGAAAAGACGTCATAATTACGTCGTCTATACTGTAGAAATATGACGTCGTAATGAGGTTCCATGCACGACGTATGACGAGTTGACCAGTTTACGACGTCCTGAAGACGTCAGTCAGTCTTCTAATCAGGGTGGGGACCGACCTTTCATGTCATCGTCCAAAAAAAGTGACTCTGTTTCGTCTGATCAGAGTCAGTTTGTAGGCGAAGACTGAGAGCTGACCGCAGACGTTTCCGCTAGACCAACTCCCATCTCCCTTCTTCGGTTGTTTGTAGTCTGTAATCAAGGTGTTTTTCTTACAGTCTTCAGTCAAAGACACAAAATAACTACTAGCTCCTATCGAGCGCCGTTATGAATGAAACCCACATTGTTAAATGTTTTATGTGAACTAAATTAATAGGTGTCTATGTGTAATACGTGGAAATGATTTCTAGTACTTTTCAATTGACTTATTCCAAGATATTTTGATATAACTAAATTTCTCCCGCGGCACCCCCTAGCGATGCCTATTGTGGCCACAGAATTCTCAAATACGTCTTTAGGATTTCTGTGCTTGTGGTACCCCAATTGAAAAACTAGGGCCTAGTTTGTACGGCCCTCTTTGTTAAGAACGTATATTGTATGTCACATATTTTACAGCTTATTTTTGTTTTCTTTCAAGAATTGATGAGTCCAGAACTGGAATTGATGGAAATGTACATGGAAACAGTAGAAAAGGTATGAACACCAGGACACTGACGGAACTCATGGCTGACGAAAATGCCGATTCGGTTTTTTCCGTTCTTGCCAGTGTCACACAGCACCGGAAAGGACTGCCCAATTATTATATTCATGGGTTGAAATCTGGAATTAGCGAGGATTATGCAAAATGCAACATCGCTTTCTTGCACCTCCACAAAGCAGGTGGAACAACCACCAAGGCTGTATTGAGGAAGGTGCACCGAAAGGCAAGAATGGGTATCGTGAAGATGTCCCACAGTACCACTACTGATGCCTTTGACCACTTTCTCAAGATAAGACGTACATCCAAGCCAACACTCTTCTGGGGTGGTTTCAGCTTTGGTATATGTGACATATTGCGTGGGAGGCCCTGCTCATACATGACGGTTCTTCGTGATCCTTACGATAGGATCATTTCGTCTTACTTCTTCTGCCAAAGAAATGCTGTCCTATGTGGACCGGTGTATCCCCGCAAGGTCTCCATCACTACTTGGGCGATTCATCAAGGCAGTCACTTCTTCAATCAACTTCTCATCCACCCGGATACTTGTAGGAATGACTCAAGTTCTGATGAGTACGTAAAACTCTACCAGAATCACACTAAAGATATCATCAAATATGTACATTCTCACGAGGACGCCTGCTGGTTTCGACAGAAGGCTCTTCATAAAGAGACATTAACAAAAGAGCAACGCCGTGCACTTCTAAGCTATATCCTTGAAAACCTAGATAATTGGTTCGCTGTAATAGGAATGCTGGAGGACTTTCAATCATCTTTGCATCTCTTTGGGGAAGCATATCGCATGAATTTTACAGCTGAATATTCAGAACCCCTAAACAAGGGCGAAACCAGAGATAAAACGGAATATACGCAAATTAAACAAATGAAAAACGAGTTAATCAATAGTGCAGAAGTCAGAGAAGCGTTGTATGAAGATATCATGATCTACGAGAAGGGTTTAGAGATCTTTAAAGTTCAAAAAGAGGAATATTCTATACTAAAAAATAGAAGCAAAGACAACAACAAAACAATCTTTTAGTTCTACGATTTGTTGATGTATTTAAGTATAAGTATTTCATGTATTTTAAAAGTATAAAGTTGTAGTTGATGCATTTTTAATACTTGAGGATATAAAATCATCGAAGCAGCGTGGTTATGCAACTTTTTTTCGGTTGTGCTGGTCGGCAACCGTTCACCACTCTAGTGCGACTTGTGCTTTAGAAAAGGCAAATATCAACATTATCTATATCGACCCACTTATCGGTTGTTGGTAGAATTTGGTTTGAATAATAAATGAATGATCAGTGAATGGGTTTCTTTTCTAATGCGATAAACGTTTTTAAAATGTAAATCGAGTTAATTAACCATCTTGGATATATTCCCGACTGAAAAAATGAATGTAAAAGAGCAATTCCATGAAATATGGGACATATATGCCTAAATTTCAGAATGGTTGTTTTCTAGCTGAATTTTGTGTTTTATTTTAGTGCACGTGTTGAAGATCGCAGGGAAAATGTCTGGGATGTCATCTGCTCACAGAAAATATTTTTCACACATATTTTTGCGGCTGATATTTCAACATTAAGTTGTATGCATAAATGTTCATAATTATTATGATTGTGATTTGAAAGGAAAGGACTATATTCATATCAGGCTTATTTTCTTTAATCAAATTCATTAATCTGTTAGCATGCAGTCAGAGCCATAATGTACGAGTGGGAATGATTGGGACCGAAAATTCCAGAAAGCTCCACAAAATGAATGTAAAAGAGCAATTCCATGAAATATGGGACATATATGCCTAAATTTCAGAATGGTTATTTTCTAGCTGAATTTTGTGTTTTATTTTAGTGCACGTGTTGAAGATCGCAGGGAAAATGTCTGGGATGTCATCTGCTCACAGAAAATATTTTTCACACATATTTTTGCGGCTGATATTTCAACATTAAGTTGTAGGCCCTATGCATAAATGTTCACAATTATTATTATTATGATTGTGATTTGAAAGGAAAGGACTATATTCATATCAGGCTTCTTTAATCAAATTCATTAATCTGTTAGCATGCAGTCAGAGCCATAATGTAGGAGTGTGAATGATTGGGACCGAAAATTCCAGAAAGCTCCACAGAGTGGATTTGGCGCTATATATGTTACATTTATTGCCATTATTACTAGCAGAAATTACCCGTGACATCATTGGGGGGGGGGGGGGGGGGTCTTCTTCTATGTACAGCCCAAGTACCATTCACACTGAAAGGCAATTAGTTTGTTGTTGAAATATATATAAATAATTGATTCATAGCAGACCTCTCTTTAAATATAGATAGGTTTAATTTAATTAGCATTAGGGGTTCAACTGGGGAAAGAACTTGAATATCATTGCGGAGTGAAATCAAAATCTAACTATAGAATGGAAAAAATGTATTGTAACACGGTGTATTTAGTAAGCAGTCAAGAGGCAATTATTGTAATTGTGGAAAATAAATGTGTAAGTACAGTATCCTACAATGTACAACAGATTGCATTTGTTTGTAGTTCTCCAATTAAAGGTTGGTCAATCATAATAGGGGAATGTTGAAAGAAGCGAGAGAGAGAGAGAGTGATACAGTGGGAAACAGTGGTGGGGAAAATGAGTGAGAGAGAGAGAAACAGTGGAAATATGAGAGGGTGAGAAACAGCCAGTGGGAAATTGAGAGAGAGAGAGAGAGAGAGAACAAAAAAGGACATGCAGGGGGATAGAAATTATAAAGAATACAGGAGAAAGAGAGAGAGAGATAGAGAGAGAGAGAGAGAGAGAGGGGGGGGGGGGGGGGGGGGGGGGTTAGCAGCTGTGATGAAAAGTGATAGATTTGGAGGGCTTCCACTGGCGTGTTTAGGTTTCTGATATTTTCCCCCTGGTAGGTTAAGTAGTTGTGCATTGAACGAATTGATGAAAATCTTAGAACATACACTGAAAAACTTTATCTTATGGAACTCTATGGAACTATGACATCTTCACTTATTCAGTTTCCATTCAAATAAATAACAATATTGACAGATGTTAGATCAGTGGTGGATTTAGGGGGGCACATCGGCCCGTGCGCCCCCGCCCCCCACTTTGGAAGAAAAGTCTGCAATTGTGCCCCCCCCTCCCCTTTTAGAACGAAAAACTTTTTTTTTTTTTTTTTTTGCTTGTCAGAGAATTATGGAGGAAAACTACACCCCCATATACCCCCACCCACTCGATTCCCCTGGTAGGTTAAGTAATTATGCACTGAACGAATTGATGAACAAAATCTTAGAACATACACTGAAAAATGTATATCTTATGGAACTCTATGGAACTATGGCATCTTCACTTATTCAGTTTCCATTCAAATAAATAACAATATTGACAGATGTTAGATCAGTGGCGGATTTAGGGGGGCACATCCGGCCCTATTGTTGATGTGTAAACAAATAATAATTTTGGCATTGTTCGCTCCAATGTCTAAAGTATTTTAACGCTCTGTGATTAGCATAAATACAAATCAAGTTTGAATATACTTGAAATGACCGTCAAAAAGACATTATCCGATCAAAATTGGAGTGAAACTCGTATAGGATGATTTGGTTAGTGCGTAATCCTATGTTAAAATATGCACATCTCACTTTGATGAGGACACCCGCAGCTCGAAATGATTGATTTATATAATGTTATTGCGGAATAATTAAGTCTATTCTTTAGACCATATTGTATTGTAACCACAAAATCTAAGACAATTCTAACTGATCAAATTGTATTGGTTTAACAAACAACAAATATGATTTTGAAAAGACATTGACTTTCGAATTAAGAATTTCAGTGTGATAAAATTTATCTTCCTTTAGTAACTCTTTTTAAAAACAAAATTTAGAATATGGTCCTAATTTTGTAAGTTCAAAGATAATCTTTGACTTGATAAATTTTTACTAATATAAATTTAAATATCAGGTTAAGTTTGTCCAGGATCCTATTGGTCATGTGGTTCCTCTATCTCATAAAGTTTTCATCATACTATATGTTTTAGTATTACATGTACCGTAATTGACCGTTTTGTGTGGTATTTTCCTTTCCTTTAGTTTTGTAAATGAGTATGATAGAACAGCATTGTTATAACTGTAGGATAGAGTACAATAGAGTTACTTTTAATATCATTTGTCATATTTGTATGGATGTCACAATGTAACTAGTTTACCCCCCCCCCCCCTTTTATTTCTATGTAGCTCAGGCTTGAACTTGAATAGTAAGGAATGCTGTTGCAAGGCACCAGTGCTTCGTAGGGAATAGTGAAACTGGTCTAAACCAGTTAGGGCAATTAAGACACAGCTTGAGTGTTTTGAATGTTTTATACAGGTGGGAGTTATTGTGTTAAGCAGGGAGCTATTGTGTTTGTGCATGAGTGTGAGTTGAAGTGAGGGGATAGTTTGGGTAGGATAGACAGAGGACACTAATGTTTTGCCAGGAGCAGGTTGGGTAGCTCATGCCAGGAGCTACATGTTATGGCGAGTTGTTTGTAAGTTGCATTGGAAGCACCAAGGATGAGGCACACTCCATGTGTTTTGTAGTGTTATGCAGACCAGGCATAACAGCCCTTGTTTCAGCTTTCGCTTCCGGCAGTTCAGGCCAGGAGAAGCCTTCATGCTTTCAACTCGACTCACACCTCCATGAATTGGACGAGCTGGGCTCGTCGGTACCCCTCGTTGGTACCCCTCGTCGGTACCTCGTTGGTCCATCGTGGACACGACTCAGCACTCAACAACTCTACTCATCAACTACTCTACCCACCAAGCAGGCCGGATCACCACTCAGAATCTACTCGTGAAATATGAACTCGATCGCACGTTGCATGGACTGAAACGTCAGGTCGTCCTGAATTAGCGAACCAGAGTTCAACTCTTACACCCCATTTATAAGGTGCTATTCAACCATATCTTTTGTTAGGATGAGACCCTTATTCTGCCACACTACAGTTTAATCTGTGACAGTATGTGTTCAAAGAAGATGTCATACTGTTTTGGAATAACATTTGGCCTTTAAAACATTTAGGTATTTAATCAAGTATTTGTTAACAAAAGTCACCTAGAAGCAATATAATTTAATACACTGCATTGTATGCAAGCATTCAACTGTATTTATTTTTGTTCTAAAGAAGTATATATCAATGTAATGACTTGAATTTATTTTTGAAGTTTGAAGCTCTAATTAAAAGCTTATCAAACCTTATATCTTGTGTGAAGTCACCTTATTTTTTATAGTTGTGCTATACACATTACACAACACCAGAATCAAACCTATCGTTAGCCTGGTAATCTACAGTACCTAGAGCTGACAATGGATACATTTGGAAAATAACTTATAACATCATTATGAGTGAAAATCGATCCATTTATTTGTGTCAGTTGATCAAGTAGGTTATTTAAATGATAGAAACATTTGTGGCCGTCAGAATAATTAATGACATGATTTTTCACACATCAAATTTTAGTAATCCAGGGTATTTATGAGCAACTGGCTTCGAAAAGGCTTTCGATTCAGTGTCACATGTTTTTATTCAAAAGGTATTAAACTCATTTCGTTTTGGACCGATATTCAGTGAATGGGTTAAAAACTTTATATTAATGCACAGAGCTGTGTCTTTAATGGAGGGTCATCAACCGTTTATTTCAAAGTCGAACGGGGGCTAAGGCAAGGAGACCCCCTGTCTCCATACCTCTTTATATTGTGTATAGAGTGCCTTACTTATTGTATTCGAAATGATAATTTGGTAAAAGGTATTCGCTTTGGTGAAACGGAAATAAAGCAAATTCTTTACACTGATGATATGGCAATATTTGTCCAAGATTTAGACTCGATACATAGACTGGAGATCATCCTAGAGAATTTTAGAAAAATATCTGGACTTAAGATTAATAAGAATAAAATATTCATTTTGCCACTGGGGCCCTCGCGGTCGCCTGGAGTTGTGTTTACCTTTGGGAAGGAAGTTGATATAGTTAAAATATTAGGCATACATTTTTCACTAGATCCGGATGTTGCTGAAGAATTATAAAGAGATCTTGAGTAAATTAAAAAGCTACTAAATTGTGGAAACAACGGGATCTCACTTTGATTGGAAAGATCCACTTGTTAAAAACATATGCGTACTCAAAATTAATTTGTTAGCTCTCTGACTCCGGTGCCTGAATGGGTTTTCAAGGAAATTGATGATATCTCTTTCGATTTTTTTATGGCGAGGGAGGGACAAAATAAAAAGAAGCACCTTGATTACAAACAAGGGGGCTAAAGATGCTTAATTTTATTCCTTTTCTTTTGGTACAGAGGGTAATGTGGATCAAAAGACTGGAGATCAGAAGGTAAAATGGAAACAAATATTTAAATATCTCCTCAGACCATTCGGTGGTAATTTAATTTTCTATTGCAACTTTTCGCCTGATATGATCAAATAAAGCTACCAAAATATTATCAGGAAATGCTTAGTATTTGGTTTGATATGAATTTGTTTATTAAAAAGGATATAAGTAATAAAAAAAAAACGAAATTTTCTTTAACAACATATATATTCAGAAGAAAGGAAAACCATATTTTCATGAAAATCTTTTCCTTAAAAATACATTTAAATTGCATCATATATTACAGGTGTAGAAGGTGCACATAAATCAGATACTTATTTCAGATGTATGGGACTAGATGAAGAAGAAATATCAGTGATCAAAACATATTTGCAGACACTCCTGGAGAATGGAAAAGTGAATTTAAAAAGCATACTTCAGTTGATGGGTTAAAAATTGAATTTAATATGTTCTGTAAAACAGTTTTCCAATTTGAATCGGCATGTTCAAAGAATTTGTTTCGGGCTTGTTTGGTAAGATGGCCGACATACCAATTAGTTTTCACAATTTGGAATCATCATACAATATGTCGGTAAAAGAAATTGAAAAAGGCTTTTATTGTGCTAGATTAAGTACATTGGACAACAAATTGAGCTAATTTCAATTTAAATTACTATATAACATTGTCTTTGTAAATTATCATTTACTCAGGTTTCAATTTATAGCAAGTAATAAATGTTCTTTTTGCGGTAAAGATGAGGAAGAATTAAGCTGGGAGGAAATCCATATTGGGGTAGATGAGACAGCTTAAAATAGACAATTACTTTATCATATTCTTTTACTAATTAAATATTTAATATACCTTGGGAGAGGAAAAAAATAAGCCACCGATTGCTGAAGAGATACGAGAAAGGCTACATAAGAGTAAAGAAGAAGAAAAGAAGATTGCATTCCAGCGAAACACATTAACACGACACTATAAAAAATGGGAACATCTAAAAGTATTAAGCACTAATCAAAACCAGAAGAAGGATGATGATGATGGGAGGGTCCGAGTTCGCGCATTCTGGGGTTTGACCGATCTTTGCCGCTGTAGACTGCCCTCTTCTTTTTTTTTTCTTCGTTTTGTTTTCCCCTTTCCTTTTTCTTCTTTCATTTTTTCCCTGTTTGTAGGTGCGTATGTGTATATTTGTGTGTGGGTGTGAGGGAGGGGTTATTCTAATTATGTTTATTTGTTTCGTTGTTGGTTTGTCTTTTGACGTTTGTGGTGGTTTGGGTTTTTTTCTCTTTTTTTATTCCTTCGGAGGGGGGGGGGGGGGGGGGGGGGGGGGAGCGGGTCAGCATGGCCAAATCAATCTCCGATTCATTCAGAGTGATATAAGTTGTTGACCATTCAATTTTCATTATTAGGGTATATTAACAATGTATTAACATATTATGTCTTATGAATTATATTATGTGCTATGACTTTACAAGGTTCATGATTCGACTTATATTGTTAATGTTAAATGTTGACATACAACAATAATAAATAATGAAAAAGATAAATAAACAAACTGGTAATGGCGTCAGCACCATTCTTAACGAAGAAGAACATTTTGTATTTTACTACTGAATTATAAAGTCTAGAATATCGTTAACTCCAGGTACAAATAACCAAAGTCGACCTCGCCCATTAGTATGGCTAATCGCATCGCTTAATTTCGGCAGGTAAGATAGAAATTTGTACTTACATTTCAAGAGAATTACTGTAACTAGCGAGCAGGCTCTTTGATTTTACGATTTAACGATTGTTTCGATGAAAAAAAATGGAATTTCCTCGCCGAGCCGATCTTTTCCCCGTACTATACCGTCGATTCAAATGACTCGATCGCACTGTGTGATCGGGTCACGGTATACGGTACATTACACAGAGTGCTATCGAGTCATTTGAATCGACGGAGCGCGTTGAAAGAGAGAGTCGTGACACGCGCATAATAAGCCTACTCGTCCGCGGTCTTTGGCGGATCATGTAGCTCCCAATAGTTCCCTTTCACGTGTATTCTCTATGGGAGGGAACTATTTGAAGCTCCATGAAATGACTGACCAATCAGAAGCGACCTCCAGTGTGGCGACTCTCTGTATGTAATAGCTCTGCCCATGGAGCTTGACAAGTTTTCACCTTTATGATCTTAGTTCTTCTCAATCGAAACGACAAAAAATAATAATAATTAAAATAAAAATTCGATTTGCGATTATCTCCTATTTATGGAATAGTTATACAATCAAAGAAATCGGACGCATCGATCTTTGGGGAATCTAAACAGGTTTATCACAATGATAGAACTCTATATTTTCATTCTACCATATAGTCTGGTTAAAAAAAAAATAATAATAATATAGGTAGTTTTTATATAGCGCATTTCATAACCGAAAGTTATATCAATGCGCTTTACAAAGGAGATATTATTACCCCGGTGATCGGATATTGGCATGCCTGCACACAATGTATGCACATTCTCCGCTCCCTGGGGAGTATTCCAGCAATGGGCAGTACAATGACGCTCAAATTGCTAAACAAACGACATTAACTTTCGCATCCTACCGGGTACCCATTTAACACCTTTATAATCATCATCATCATTACTATTATATTTACATAATTCACATGATATGATCTTTGAGCATTCCCACAAATTAATTTTGAATAATATCGTATGATATTCTACCTTTATGAAGCGTGGGATTAAAGGGTAAGTCCATCCTGATATCAAGTTTGTTTTAATAGAAGTAGTAAAATAAGAGAATCAGATCAGTGGAAGTTTAAGCAAAATCCGATAAAAATTAGAAAGCTATGAATTTTTGAACTTGTAATCGATCGAACACAAACTGGCACCTTTGTCATGTTTGTGACGTATTTTGTGAGGTCCTCTCCCATTCGCCCTGTACCATAGGACTCATAAATCTATATTTCCTCCATTAAAAAGAAACTATTATAATTATTATAATAATTGCGCAAATGTTTTTACACAAATAAAACAAATTTATTTTTACATCAAATTAACAACTAAGAAAATTGAAATTAGTGAAACTTTGAGTACAGAGCAAATTAGATAGGATATTACAAATGTACAAGTATGCATTGATTGATTATAAATTCAAAAAATCATAATTTCTCGTCTTGCTCAAGCGTTAACTAACCTATATCCCAATCTCTCATTTCTCTGCTGTCATTAGAATCAAACTAAATTGCAGGCTGGACTTCCCCTTTTATAGAACATGGCATTCTGGGAACTATTTTTCATACCACAAGGACAAGCAAGGGTAGGCCTACCAATCATCTGCAAGCTTTTATTACTTGGTACTTTCCAGTAGTCCCGCTCTGATGCCTTTTACGCGCTGAGGATTAACAGCGGGAGAGAGTTCGAGATGAAATTCAGATATATTTTGTTATTAATACGAGCGCCTGATGAGGAGAGAGGCAAATTATAAACAGTCACTCATCCTCCAAGGTCTACCATTGCCGTTCTTATCAGTATACATAAAAGGTATCGTCCCTATATCATCCGCGGTGGATTATCATTTTTTCCCCTATACCATTTTAGCTTACTCATGAGCATGGTGTTTATTTAGACTGAAGAGCCATCGCAAATAATCTTCGCTCATAAGTGAGTATCATTTCATAATATGCTTATTTTTGTACTTGTCATCTTTGACATATTCATGTGCACAAAATAATCATGATAATATTCAGATGTGATGGTGTCATTTCAGTGCAATATGGTGAAGATATGATTATTGATTGTTATTTGATGGAGTGATGTGAACACCGTTTTTTATACAAAAACCTGTTATCTTTCTCAACGTAGGTTTCAATGATTATTTCCACGTCCAGTTGTGTTTTGTATTTCAGATGGTTATTGATGGTTATTTGATAGAGTGACGTGAACACCGTTTTTTATACAAAAACCTGTTATCTTTCTCAATGTAGGTTTCAATGATTGTGTTTTGTATTTCAGAATTTGCAAGCCTCGATTACATCCATTAATCTGGGGAGCGTCTCATCAAGCGTTTTGTCAATGATTTTTTTACCGACAACTGTTACAAGCTACTGAAATCCTTGCATCTGATTGGCTGAGAGCAAATTTGTCAGTAAAAATCACTGACAAAACGGGCGCTTGATGAAACGCTCCCCAGAGCTTTAAACAGTCGTGGTTTTACAAAGGCGTCAAGCACAATCATAATAAGCCAGTTCGGGGTTAGCGCATGGTACAAATGACCCCAAATATCCACAGATATTTTAGACATGGAGGGTCCCTTTATGTGCACTTCAGAAAAATAACTCTGGGAGTGATAGAGGTGCCTCATGAATAGCTTTTGTTTCCCCCTTTAAAAAGAATACTTCCACCTGGATATCATGGAATGCACCATTAGTGCATAATTGAATAATGATTACATGACATTCATGAGCACATATCGAATATTAGTGTCAGTGGGTTTTAGAATTTGGTACAGATGACCTTTATCTGCTCATGCTCAGATTGCATCCCCGAAGTGGCTTATTACTGGAGCATGTAGTTCTGTTTCTTCCCTTTCTTTTACAAAATCGGGGGTACTCGTTTTTCCGAAGGTTCATAATTCCGAAACACAAAATGTGTTATATTTTCGGAATTATGAACCTTCTGAATTATGAACCCTATTTCATTTGGGAAATAATGAACCTTTAGAATTATAAACCTTCGGAGAAAACTTACTTGTGAAGGATGTTTGCATTGACAAGTGAATAATATCTTTTTACTCTAGGACAACTCCCGCATGGACATTTACCCCTGTCGGCCAATTAAAGTGTATAAACTACTGTATATAATATGTAAACTGTATTATTTGGACATAATGTTGAATATTGTCTAAATAAATGGAATAAAATCAATGTTAATTTGAATTGAGTTGAATTGAACCTCGGACAACTTCACCAAAAAGGTTATAACAGCTTTGAGGTAGTTTTTCGGAGGGCCGGATTCTTCTTATACTGGTGTGGATGTGTGTTGGGGGAAGGGTCCAGAAGACAATTTCTGGGAGTATTTATTTGGGAATGATGGTCTGGTGTAGTCATGTAGATACGGGTTTTATTACAAAAATTAATTTGTATAGAGCAATGATTCCTACTTTAAACTTTTTCTACTCCACCAGTGTTTGAATTCAGTAGTCGTTTCAACATGTATACATTGAACAGAAGAAAAAAAAGTCTACTGGATAAAGCTTATGAGGTTTTTGTGCAAGCAGCATTTTATCTGACAGACAAAATAGATATTTTTTATATGAAGCGAGTCAACTGCAGCATGTCGTGTTGCAGCCATTAATCCATCTCCAACCCGAATTTCGTCGCTGATGCTGGTCGTCTTCATTCGATAAAACATTTCAGGATTCGAAGATAATTTAATCAGATTTCCGCCATGCCGGTCTTCTTGGTATCCTTCACGCCATCATCTTATAGCGATGTCATGGTAACGAGATGAATAATTGAATTAACATCTTCTTTCCTGTTCTTTTCTTTATCAAAGTTCTATTGATCGTAAGCAGTACGTGATATGTAATTGATCAGAATTTAGATGCAAAGCCATGGATGAGAGGAATGAGGGTATACATCGATTGCACGTATACACACAGAGCTTTTTTGAGAATGAATAACATGGGAATTTAAAAAATAATTTTGATCAAATTATGGGTGCTCCGAAATTATGCCCGCCAAAGATATAGGGTCAGGGTTAGGATTGCGATTGGGGTTTGGGTTATCGGTAGGTCCAGGGTCGAAGTAAATAAATAATTCAGTTAGTGTTGTAAATTGCTGCGGAGCAAGATTGTTCCCGGAACATAATTGGCTATCTTTAGGACAGCATTCTTTGCAGACGAAATTAGCCTCAGAATGAAGCGCCCTTTGGTACATATACGTGCAAAAATTGATGGGGTACTTTGAATGAAAATCCTTGTGAAATAGAAAAATAGTTTAATGCTGAATTAAGGCGACGGTGTATTCAGGACAAATTCATCATGCTGCCAGACATGGGAATATTTCAAGAACATTAGAATATTCCCGGGCACGATGGCAGTTTTATGCAAAGGCATGATTGATTCTCATCAAACCATTTGGGAGAGTGGTAATTATGTCTGTACTATAATTATCTATTTTGGAATATTGAAAATGGACAAGATGATGTAAATTCTAATGAAATTATCCATTTTATTTGACATTCATCATGTTTATGGTAGTATGGTCATATATATTGGGGGGGGGGGTTAATGTCCAAAATGTCCACATTATTTCTTCCAAGTTTGCGCTAATTCTGACAAATTGTTTGATACAATCAAATATATTACCCTTATCAGGGCAGCAATAAGTTGCTATTGTTCTTTTTTCTATTTTTTTTCTTTAGATTTCTCTATTTGTTTGCGGAAAAAGGAACTAGTAAGCGTTATGATTGTTTTAATATTTTCGTTGTTAAATTACTTTATTATCTTTATTTTCCTTTCATAATCCATTTTTACGTAGGTGATATCGCCCGTAAAATGTCTTGTGAGTGATTAAGCGCATCCAATATTCTGAAAAGGGAAATTCTACCGCCAATGAGACACATCTCACCTAACCCGCTTAATCAGTGGTGATATTACAGCCGGGCAATCGGGCCACGTATACCAAACCTCTTCCTCACCGCCATTATCGTTATTAATCAAAGAGGCCATTCAACCATCGTCTGCTGGCAGCGTCGGGAGAAGACATATCACCATGGAAACGGCGATGGGGGCTTGCACATGTTATGTTTCATCTAATTGGAGGGGGATGAGTACCACCAAGGGGGTGTTTTTGTCATCCCTTGTTTTGTTCGCAACGCTAGGTAAGCTAGTGTCTATAATTATGTCTGTATCGAACCGTTCTTCACTTATTCCCTCTGTCTCTGTCTCTTTCTCTGTCCCCTCCTCTTTTTCTCGCCCATTATCTCGACTTCTCTCCCTCCCTTTCCCCAGTATCGATCCCCCCTCTCTCTCTCTCTACTGCTACGTTACCTTTTTAAACGAATGTCCTCTGTAAATAAGTAAATACCATTTACGACGTGTAATGCGATAGGCTAAGTCATTGTTAGGGTTGAAAGTATCAATTTGACAGGAGAACGGAGGTACCTGCAAAAAAAATATGCAAATGAAATAGATGTTAAAGTACTATTACTATAATAACAAGATGCGTGCATACGGAAGGCAAAGGGGTACTTACTCCCCCCCCCCCCTTTGAATAGCGAAACAAGTAGGAAATGAGCAAATAAATGGGATGAGAGACACAAATTGATGGACAGCCAGGAGGAGAAAATGTGAAACGAGGATGTTACGAACCCCTCACACTTTGATCCTAATCAATGACCTTGTTGTTGCTTTGCATTTCATTCACTGATCTGAGTAAGACCAGTGCACCCCGGATTTGGGAGGGGAAGGGCTCAAGTAAGAATATTCTCAAACAAAATTGAATGATAAAGTAGGTCGTCAAATATTTTGGTTGTCTTTTCCCCTCAAGATTATCTGACTCCGCCCCCCCCCCCCCCCAAAGAAGGAGGGGATTGTCAGATTATTTCGGTCCCCCCCCAAAAAAAAATAAAAAAAATAAAAATGGTAAGGTAATTACCATCATTTGGCGCCAATTTTTTTTTTTTTTTTTTTTTTTTTTTTTTTTTTTTTGGGGGGGGGGGGGCCTTTTTTTTCCCTTTTTATAATTGATCTTTACTTAAGATATGCCAAATTGGATTTGGACAGGCCGAACGCCCCGCCCCTCCTATGTCTCCCGCATCCGCTACTGAAGACATAGTGACTTTCTCATTATTCTCTTACTCTGTCCGCTCTAATGTTAATACACAAAACGTGATATCTCACTATGATCTGGATGAGTGATTCGTTGAGTTCCCTGTTTAAAAAGAAAATCATTAGAGAGAGGGGGTATACCTTTTAAATTTAGCAATAACGATCTCCCATTATCCTTAATTGACGGCACCATGCCGCTCCCGAGCTGGACCATAAAACCCTCGATGACAATATTTCCACCGTGCAGCCATTTCATGTATGCATAGCGAGAGGCGTACCCAGCATAGTGTGGAACCGGTATGCGCCCATCCACCCTCCCACATACCCCTCGCTCCTTTGAAAAAGTGTGGGGGGGGGGGGGGGGTAATAGAACTTGGAGTGGGTCTAGGGTATACGCGAGGCTTCCAAGACACCTTCCGCCTTCCCTTTCAGGAAGGATTCGCTCCCCTCCTGTATATCAATTCCTGGATACGCCACCTCTACACAACGTTATTTAATGGCGATGAATAACATGTATATGGGATAAAGTGTACATGGGGTAAAGGGTGGTCTATGTATAAGGCAGGCTTTGCTCTGGAGGAAGTTATCTTTCGTGCTCTTTCATCCTTTTCGTATTAAATGACAATTAAGCCTAAGGTGGGTTAACTATCAGCCAACCATCCCGGTACTCCATGTTTAACTATCCAGCTCCCAAGATGCTGCCCACACTTGGTGACAGAACATTTTCAACTGCTGCTCCCAAACTGTGGAATCAACTACCCCAAATTCTCCGTAACCAACTATCTCTGGATACCTTAAAAAGCTTCTCAAAACTCACTTATTCCGTTAATAACATTGTAAAGCGCATTTGAACATAATATATGGAAAATGCGCATTATTATTATTATTATTATTATTATTATTATTATTATTACGGGGCAAGCAAACGATTCGCGAAGGATGCGAATGTCGAAAAAATGGCAAAGTCCAACATTCGAATTTCGCAGAAGTTTTTCTCAAAATGTATCGCGACAAATACAATGGAGCTCGGAGCCTAAATCACTCTGGCGCAGTTTTGTGTAGTTCTCACAACATATAAGCGAATGTCTTGTGTGTAGCGTTGTCGAACTATGGCCAGTCCAAATACAGGAAAAATACGTGACTACAATGTGAACAACAAGAGAAATGATGGGACGAACTTCGCTGCTTTTGCGAGACATGCGCGATTTGGGTGATTTCAATTGTGATTGTTTGCCACACCATCATGATGTGAATGCTGAAAATATAATGTTTTATACAAATATGTATGGGCTAAGTCAGCTTATTGATACTGCCACAAGAGTTACAAATACCTCTTCCACTTTAATTGATTTGATATTTGTATCAGACAAAGAATTGTACAATGAATGGGGAATATTTGAAACTAGCATTTGGTGTATGCACTTCGCGATTTCAGTGCTAAGATCCATAAACATTCTGAAAATGCAGAATTTCGCTCGTTTAAAAATCTTGACGAAGAGAAATTCTACAGTGAATGAGAAATACTCCTTGGCAGGTCATAAAAGATATAGATGATGTTGATATTGCATGGGATGTTTGGTTGACTTTTTTCAATAATGTAATCAACAAGCACATTCCTGTATGTAAAAAGCGGATAAGAAAAAAGGCGTGTCCATGGATATCTGACGAGGTCGTTAAGCTCATGACGGAACGTGACAAGGTTCTCAAAGCTGCTAAAGCTAACAAAAGTGATGATCTTTGGGACACCTACAAATTTCTAAAGAATAAAGTTATTCGTCTCATGAGAAAAAGTAAAAGAGAATATAATGCAAACCAGATTTCACAAAATCATAATAATAGTAAGAAAATGTGGAGATGTTTGAGAGACCTTGTGCCTAAGTCAGTACCTATTTCTCCCAATACCATAAACGTAGATGGAGCAAATGTGTCGGACAATGCAAATATTGCTGAGGCATTTACTGACTTTTCATTTCTAATGCTACTAAGATTACAAAGGACCTGCAGAGGAATACGTCTCAGCTGAGAGTAGACGAGGACAAAAATGTTGGTCCGACTCATTCTCAATTTGAACTTAATTTGATCACCAGGGATTTTGTATTGAAACAGATTGATAATCTGAGTATAGATAAAGCTACTGGTGAAGATCACATCAGCTGTAAACTTTTAAAGATGACAAAGAATGTTATCGCAGAGTCTCTTTGCGATATCATTAACAAATCCCTGTCTACGGGAGTTGTTCCACGTGAATGGAAAAAGGCTCGGGTAGTACCGATATTTAAATCTGGAGATATTTCTTCGTTGAATAATTACCGCCCCATTTCTGTATTACCTATCGTGAGTAAAATCATAGAAAGGGCCGTTCATCAACAGCTGAGTGAATTCTTGGAAGAGAATGATTTATTACACCCAAATCAGTCTGGTTTCAGACCTATGCATTCAACAGCTACTGCCCTTGCAAAACTTGCAAATCAATGGTCGTTGAATATTGACAACAATGAAATTTCTGGAGTTGCCTTCATAGATCTTCGGAAGGCCTTTGATACTGTGGACCATGAGCTACTTTTACATAAATTAGCTTGTCAAATCATATTTAGGTAATCGACAACAAGTGACCCAATTCAAAGGGGCCAAGTCGCACCCTTCAACCATCAAGTTAGGCGTGCCACAAGGTTCAATTCTAGGTCCCCTTTTATTTTCAATATATGTTAATAGTCTACCTGAATGTATTCCTGAAGGTATCATTGATATGTATGCTGACGATACGACACTTACCGTCAGTGCAAATGATGCAACAGTTTTGGAAGAAAAATTAACTGTGGCGTTAAACAGAGTCTTGGCATGGATTAAAGAAAATCGTCTCGTCCTTAACACTGAAAAAACTTGTGTCATGGTAATAGGCTCTCGTGCTAATCTCAGGAGTGACCGATGATGTCATGCACTCACTTTTCTTTATGTATTTTATTTTATGAAATATCATAGATTTCATTTTTTTGCTTCAATAATGTAAAACATGGTTTGACTCCATATGGAACATGTAAAAATCATCATTATTCTAATTTATTTTCATACAAGGAAGGGATTATTTATTATCACATCTATAAAAATTGAAATATTTGAAATTTCATATAATAAAATACATAAGGAAAAGTGAGTGTGTGACATCATTGGTTCACTCATTTGCATACCGCCCATGCTATGCATATTACTGTTTCATGAAATAATGCAAAACTTCAAAATGCCGTAACTTTCTTATTTTACATCCAATTTCAGTGAAATTTTCACTGTTACGCTTGTTTAATTTTACTCTATTTATTCAAATCAACTTGATATTAGGGTGGACTTGGCCTTTAAAGGGAAGGTTGAGTTCTGGGAAAGGTAAAAAATAATTTGTAAGCTTTTTCTTTATTTTTATGTTAGTTTGTTTACTAAGATTATCATTGTAGAAATGTCCCCTGAAACGGATTGCTCTTCAAATGCCCTCACATTCAAAATATGACAAGAAACAGCTGAAATGGTCTGGCTGAACATTTGTGTCTAGTCCCATATACATTTTTCTGTGGGCAGTGCATGTGACTCTCAGCAGGATTGAGTAAATTTCATAGCATTTTCGTGCTTTTAAGACCTTACAGCATGCACGAGTTCTTAATTGCTATGTAATCAAACTTTCCGATTGCTTGGAGACAGTTTCTTTCACAATTCAATCTCATGACCAGAACTCACCTTTATCTTTATACGAATGTTGTTTATTGCCATATTTTCGAAATTCGCATTCTTCGCGAATCGTTCGCGTGGCCTGTAAAAAGACACACACAGAGTAAGGCTATGATAATTTGTCGTAATTACCCACGCCGATGAAATCGGCAGGGTTATGTAAAGGGCTCCGTATGTTTTTTTTTGTTTTGTTTGTTTGTTTGTTTGTTTGTTTGTTTGTTTGTGTACAAGATAACAAGAGAACGGCGTGAACGGATTTGCACCAAATTTTCAGGGAATGTTCAGAAAGTGACAGGAAAGAATCGATTAGATTTTGGTGATGATTGGTTGACCCCTGCAAATTCTGTGTGACCTTGAACTTTTGACCCTGTAGTAAAGTATAGGAACTTCAGTTCAGAGTGTGACAGGATAGAAACTAGAATGTTTGATGACCCCAAACTTCGCCTGCCGATGCAGAAATATTTTGGTCAATCAAAACACTCATTACTTCGTCTCACCAAAAATCTATTTCAGGTTTATGAATTTTAGAAGACTTTTAGACCCATTATTTGCTATTTCACTTCAAATCCGCACGAGCCTGCAATGAATATTCAAAGCCAACGTATCCCAGCAACAAGGGATTTTTTGCGCTTGAACTGTACTCTCGTTGCGAAATCGAAAGCGGCTAGGTATACGGTATACGTATAGCCTAGCACGTCTAATTTCTCCTATTTCTTATCTTCTGTGCATTTCTGTTTACTTTCCCCGGTTCTTTCCACTTTGTTGTGGAAGTTTTTGTGATTTATTTTATCCTGGTGGACGTGTAGTACGTGATTTTAATTGTTTTCGGTGAAAATCTGGTGCGTTTGTTCGACGTGAGTGAGTCTATCGCACTCGCGAGTGTTCGCGTGTGTTGATCTGAGTGAGTGGCTGAGTAGCTAGCTGTAGTGTACTATACACAGCACTGTCGCGAAGTGCCTGGGCCGGGCCGGCTGACTGTAGTACTGAGTGAGTAAGCTCTGTGCCTCGCATGCACGTCATTTTCAAGTCGAGATCCAACTTCTTTTGTCGTCATATTTATTTTATCCAAGCCCGATGAAAAAAAAAACAACAACCCGAATTGCAATGTAAAGATAGAACATGAATACATTTACTAACACTGACGTGACTGAACCAAGGCCGTACGCAGCGGGGAGGGGGGGGGGGGGCCCCTGCACCCCCCCAGAAATTTCAAAATCATACTTTTTTTTAATCGGGTTTTAGACTTCAAGTTATGGGTTCCTTTGAAAGCGATCATCTTGCCCCCCCCCCCCCCAGGAAAAAAAAATCTGCGTACGGCCTTGGACTGAACACTGAATACAAATTGCTAACATTTTTTTTCTCACCACGCCACGCTCTCTGACATGTCTAATCAATTACTTTTAGGGGAGGGATGTTTCAATAATAAAATATCTTTTTCAGAAGAATTTTTTCAAGGGTGGGGACACACAAAGCTATGACCTGGATATGGCAAAATTTATTGGGGGGGGGGGGGGGGGGAGATGTGCCTCTTGTTATCCCCTTTGAATGGCTACTGCTTACAAAAATAATCGCAACAAAACAAAACCTATTGGGTTAAGGCGTGGGTCTGCCGCCTTTGACGGCCTTTCTAGTTGTATAAGATTTAACACATTAATATGACCAGTTTTAAGGGCTGGCCTCATTTGTCCGAAAACGATAACGAGATTTCATTCTACTCTATGGCGTATACGTCTTAGTAGGCTCGTGGCTGTAAATAGTAGAGTGTACCTTTAATGAAAAAAATCTCGTTATCATTATCGGACAAATGTGGCCAGCCCATCACTCTTGAATGTGCAGTGTGCCTTTTATCTGCAAAAGTAAGTAGTTCCAAGGAGTTATCACAGAACTGTGATATCCTTGGTAGTTCTCATTCTACCATCTAGCCTGTGGCTGCAAATCCCCTAGGACTGCTAGAGCACCCCCATCACCCTTTAAAAAACCAACAGAGTCAAGGGAGCATGCGCGGCTCCAACCATTAGGTCATTCGGATGGCATAAATCTTTTTCCCGCGCAAAATTGCAAGGAAACCTTTCCCCGACGTCAGTTTCATTTTCCTGCCAATTTCGTCTGCACCACCCGAGGCCAAGAGACGAGCGCAGTCGCATGCAAAATACATTGCACGGATAACGTGTTTGGAAGTCGGTCAGGGAAATTATCTTCTAAAATCCTTGGCGGGAGTTTTTTGCTTACAATAACGGACTGATACTTTTACAAGGACGAAATTTTCATATTGTATGATATTCAGCCTGCTCGCTATATCGTAAGCATCGTATGCATCACGGCATTTTGTGTAAATACATGTAGACGGAGTAGTGGTTTTGTACTGAGCTGTAATATAACCTTCTTTAAAATGGTTTATGAACAGCTGTGAGTACATGTATTTGATATTATGCAGGTATTAATGTCTATTGTGTCGTGGTACCGGCACCAACTACAAGATTTTAAGCATTATACATGTAATGATACCATGGCAAGCCAAGTCAAGTCGGATAATGGCATGGTGTCATTATAACTGCTACTGGCTGATGTTGTTTTATTCAGTAATATCAGTCATGTGATAAAATGATAACTGAAGCAGATTACAAGCTATGCTGAACATGCTGAAGGAGTAATTTCTTTCTTTTTCGCTAATCGCTATATAGTAAGTAAATTAAATATGTAACGTTGGTGCTGTTCTAGTCGATGTTGATATGTCACCCTCACTTCTTCCTCCTCATTCAACGTAGCGCGTAACATCTTAAATTTCAATACGTATCTCATATTATAATTTGTCTTCGCAGGTTACGCATCCGGAAAGACGACGACATCGACGTCAACCACAATTTCGTTACCGGTAAGTCGTTTTCATCCAATAATCAAATTGTTGCGTTTTCTTCGGGGAGTGTGAACGTGTCACGTCAATGTACTATGCGTAATAACTGTTACATTGGTTTTTTTGAATGGTTTCCCTCCACATGAAAAGTTTTGATTTCAGAACAAGATATAAGCAGAAATACTTTAGTATCTTTGTGTCTTGATTTCAAACAAGATCCAATAGTTCCTCTCTGTAGTATTTCACATGCATTGATGTGTAATAAATGCACGACGTAAAAATACATATAGGTGCAATATTTTTCATTCCGTTCACGATGAGATCATTGCTAACATAAGGCGAATAAATGAGGAGGCAGATTTTCGTATACCTGTCCATAAAATACAAGAAGGAAAAAAAAATAGAAAGAAACCAATGTAGATAATGAAGGAATGTGTTAAATTATTGTGAGAATATTTTTACTGGAATCCAGATTTATAGAAGAGAGATTCATGTGAGAATAAAAGTAAAAAAATGAATCAACTAAAAAAATAATAAACTAGAAAGGCCGTCAAAGGCGGCAGACCCACGCCTTAGCGGCGCTACAGAGTAGTTGCAATACTATACTCTCTATGGGGTCAAAACTACAAGGTTACACAGAATTTGCAGGCTTCACCAAAATCTAATCGATTCTTTCCTGTCACTATCGAACATTCCCTGAAAATTTGGTGCAAATCCGTTCACCCGTTCTCTAGTTATCTTGTACACAAACAAACAAACAAACAAACATACGGAGCCCTTTACATAACCCTGCCGATTTTATCGGCGTGGGTAATTATACAATAAATAACATATAGCAGGCAGAGAAAAAGGAAGAGGCAACGATGAGAAAGTGTAAACGTTCCTCTCCCCATGAACATTATGTTGTTAGTTACCAAAAATTAATGCTTTATTAACACGACGCACTGGGATTTCATCACATATATTGGAAATAAAATTTATCAATTATGAGTCATTGTATCACAATGATAATTATCCTACGATTGACTTAAAACTTGATAAGCACATAATTCTTTATGCATGATTTATTATGCACATACAGGAACATGTATAGGAGACGGTAGCGATTAGGTCTGTACATATCCAACTAGGCTATGTATATAGTGGAAGTTATTAAACATAAAACCACAAATGACCAATAGTATAGTACCAGTAAAAGTATCCCTCGCCCCCTCTCTCTTTCCATCAGTCTCTCTCTCCCTCTCTCTCTCTTCCCCCCTCTCTCCATCAGTCTCTCTCTCTCCCTCTCTCTTCCCCCTCTCTCCCCCTTTCTCTATCAGTCTCTCTCTCTCTCTCTCTCTCCCTCTCACTCTCTATCTCTCTCCCTTTCACTCTCATTCTCTATCGGACTCTCATCCTCTACCCTTTCTTCTAGTTTTTTCTCCAGTACCAGCTTTTATAAAATTAGATAAGCCTATAATTTGTCTGCCAGATTATCACTGGAATTCAGAACCCCATATTATTGTCGGCGTAATGAAATATATGCAATTATTGCTCTCGTGGGTACGCACCCTATTTAGAGGGTAAACGTTTATTAAGTCCATTAACGAAAAATTTGATTATTTGCAATATTAAGGATTTACTTTCCAAAGTATGTTATTATACTATTAATACATGGTTGGGAGTGCGTTGGTGCGATCTGGCAACACAAAGGTTTTTATCGTGGTGTACTATACGCACGAGATGCAATCCGAGTGTGTTTGACACGATAAAAACCTGCGCGTTGCCAGATCGCACTTACGCACGAACTCACAACCATGTATTAATAGTTTTATAAAACGGGTCGGCAATATGATTATGAAGTCTATAAAAATGGTTACGAATCCCATAGAAACGCCAAGAGTCGCACAGTCATGGAGGCTGCCATTTGCTTTCCTGGATGACATCACAGAAGCGCAGCCAAGAAAAGTCATGCGCGTTTCAGTGCGCGCATGTAATCCCTGCGCCAAAATGACAATTAAACTACGCGATTTCATTGCGTTTTAAGTTTGCACGCACCAGAGATACGCGTACGCGCAGCTCAGCCGTGCTTTAGAGCATTTTTGCCGTGCGTTATCACTTTTTTTGTGCACGGTCACGTGGTGTTATTTGACCAATCAGGATGGCTACATTCTTGAACCCGTTTTATAATTCGCATTTAATCATCGAAACGATACAAGTGATCAAATCCAAGCTATTTTGTCCCTTGCATATATAGGTTACCGACCACATCTAAGATTTTTAGGATCGTATGCCTGTATCAAGCCGATAACCCTTCTAAAGATTGGGTCGGAAACAATATGAAGTAGAATCATGTTTTTATATCAATTTATGTTCACATTTTCATAATACAATTTTCCAGAATACTTGTCAACTTAATGGATATACCTTGGACCTAGGTAATTTAGGCCTACAATGACCTGAACCTGTGAATTGTATACTACAGTAGGGGGGGGGGGGCAGTTCATTGTGTGTTTGGCGCGCTCACAATAATTGTCCGCCATGCAACCAAAAGGTGATTACCATGAAGCCGTAGACACTTCAGTTCAGTTCAGCTGAGTTAAGTTTATGCCACTTCCAAGCACACGAACAAACGCATAATACAATACATAATACATAATGCATAATATCTAATACATAAAATCCGATACATATAGCCATATTGACGGGGCTGTGTACATAATTATGAAAGCCTCTACGTGTATGGTAATGTAAATCAAACAGAATTTTTTTAAAGCGAAAAGACCTTTAAAAAAGCTACGCGTGTTAACATAGGCCCTACTGGTTGAAATAGATTGAATAATTGATTAATTGAATGATTTCATAAGTATGATAGAACGTGAAATGTACAACATTGCAAGGAAAAATATATCTCGAAGGAATAACCCATGAAAGCTTGTAATTAGCTTATTTTCAACTCTCTTCAGTGCCAGCTTGTCCTATAGCCATTTCAGTGTGCTTAAAATCCCTCTCTTGCCATAATCCTTCTCACCAATTTTATATTGCTTTAAGACTTAACTTTAAGGCAGAAAAACCTAAAAGCATTATACGTAAGAGTACCTCTAAAAGACTGTAATGATGAAGAAACCCATTTCTGTTCCGATCAGAATCATATCCGCAATCATATGTATTTCAAAACGAGAAGTATCATCGTAGAAAATACTCTCTCTAAAACAAAGAATGAATTTCACTCTATTTTCACTCCCCCAGGGAGTGACGTCAGTGATCACTTGTTTATGAGTGAATATCGAGTGACTATCGAGTGCTCTCTAAGAGGAAGAGTGGAGTTTCACTCTATTCTCACTCCCCCAGGGAGTGACGTCAGTGATCCCTAGATTTTTTAAATTTTGTTTTATTTATTTATTATTATTTTTTTTTTAAATTAATTTATTTTTTATTTTTTATTTTTAATTTAATTTTTTATTTATTATTATTATTATTATTATTATTATTATTATTATTATTATTATTATTATTATTTTTTTTTTTTTTGGGGGGGGGGGATATGGATAAGCTGCTGCAACCAGAAGGGCGTTTACTATATGCAACAATACATACATTAGGTGGATGCCCGTTTGGCTCTATAGGCATACGCTATATTCATAAGGGTACCCTCTGATGAAAGAAGAGTGAATTTTCACTCTACATTTTCACTCCCCCGTGAGTCAAAATCAGAGATCACTTGTGTAGGAGTGAATATCGATTGTTTTAGAGTACTGTCTTTAAAAAAGGGTGAATTTGTCATTGTTTAGTTTTTTACTATATTTAACTCCCCTCGCGGGGAAGCACCGTCAGTGTACACTCGACTTTTTTTACAGAGTAAAACTCGTATTCATATAAGATAAAGCTCTTATGGGGTGTTGCAAGAGAGTTGCGATTGATTGCAAGTTGCAACTGATCGGTACTGACCAATCAAAATCATTGTTGCAAGCGCATCTTCTTGAATGGGCAGACCCTGAACCATTCAGAATGGATGTTCTAATTTGCTTTACAATTTGCAATCGATTGCAACTTTCTTGCAACACCCCATTAGTATGTTATTTCACAAAAAAGAGAGACAGAGAAAGAGAGAGAGAGAGGGGGGGGGGGGGGGGGGGGGGGTATGGAGAGGAGAAAGGAGTGTTTTTCCTTCTTTTGGGGGTGGATACATGTATCTAACCTTAGCCGGAAATCCCGGAGCAAATGAAAAGAAAACAACTGAAAGAAAGTTAAGAAGTTTAAAAGAAAGAGCGACATACTGATAGAAAGTAAGGGGTGATGCAGTGTTTTGATAGTTGCCTATTATACTAAAAAGAATGACAAAACCTCAGAACAACTACGAAGGAATTAAGTCAACACGTCTTATTCAATATTCAACGGATTCGAGCAAATCAACCGTGCTGGTGTTCAACACTAGTGGCAGGTGTGACAATCCTCCTGCTTCATTTATTATTTCTCGCCTGGAGCAAAAAAAAAAAAAGAAAGAAAAGAAAATACATCAATAGTTTTCATCTCCCTGCACGGGGAACACATGCCTGACACATGTGATTTCATGGTGTATTCTCGTCGTGTGTGACATTCTGACATATTACGGCTCAGTTCATATGGCAATTTGCATCGAAATGATGGGACAAGCATTATTCACATATTACAGTTTTTACCGCCCATATAATGATGCACAAGCATGCACCCTGCCGGTCTGCAATAAGCGTTTTCATTCGATGTTGACGTTGGAAAATCTAAAATGGAGATCAAGATGTTGGAAGGCCAAACTGTTTAGCACATCCAATGGGCTTATGACTTGAAGTCTAGACGCTCAGTGTTATAAAAGAAAGGGGGAGTATCCTAAAAATATTACATTGCACTTATAAGCTGTATATTCATGATTAAATTATTCCTCAACCCATACAAACTTTTTTAATTGGTACACTGTAAAGAAAAGTTTGGATAAAACCCCAACATGCAGGTATTTATGTGTTCGCTCGACTTCTGGCTAATTTTATGGCCATATTAGGTACTAAAAAAGTCCAATTATATTCACGTTTTATAACAAATTGAGCACACAACTGCCCAAAAGTTGGTCGGACACATAATTATCCTACTTCCTAGTTAGTGTTGTTGAGCTTTTACCCAACATTTTTCACGCTATAAAAAATTACGAATTTATACAAAATATCACATTTGGCAAACATCTTTTTACTAAAAATTTACTTCATTAAGGATTCGTTAACTGGATGCAGTATAACACAATATTGACTGCTCTTTTTTAAGGTTAAATTATAGCCCTAGGTCATGTCGGTGATCTCTAGACTGTAATATGCCTTCGAATTCGTCGCAAGCCATAGCACAGTTTCAAGATCACCTCGGGCAATAATTTTAATTATGCCCCTCGCAGTCCAGTCAATAGGCCATTTTCGTATTGTATTCAAATTCATACAGTTTGCCTCGTGACAAACTATCACATTCACCTGTAAAACGCTATTCTTTATCAATAGTAAGACTTGTATATATCAGACGTTGTTAGGTTGGATAAACATTTCGGCTTCGTACACAAGGAAGATGACATTAACGCAAACAAAGCCGTCACTTTTAGAGCTTCATGTAAGCTCATTAAATTCTCTCCTGCCCATTAATGAAGTACATATACGATGTCAATATCATGAGATCTATATCAAAATAAATAACAATTCAAATATTTGTTAATGCATTTTGCAATCCAATTACCTTGAGTGGTTCTAGGCCGCATAGAACATTATGTGATTAAACAATCAATTCAGACTCAGGCAAATATAACACCGACCAAGGATCTCGGAGTGTCGGTTAAAAGCTTTGCCCAAAGGGACATTTCAATATCTCAGAAACGAAATAGTCATGAAAAGAAGATGCGATACTGGTTTAAAAAAAAATTACAGATAATATATATAATACATATTACTATGTGTGTGTGTGTATGTGTGTGTGTGTGTATATATATATATTTTTTTTTTCAACCTTTGCAAAAATTTCAAAAAGGGAGGACAGCTCTGGGGAACTTTGATTTAAGTAACGCAACCATTATTCTCTCATTTCCTTTCACATTGTATTTATGTATTTATTTCCACGAGAGTTGCCAAAGCTGTTGTATATGTTATTTCCTCACAATTATATAATGTATACATGTATATAAATATGGAAATACCCACATGAGAGTCTACCCTTGTAGGGCCCTGGTCGATTAGGGAACTTAGATATTTTACGTATGTTTCTGGCCATTTAGTCAAATAACGCTTCCAACTATTTATATCACAGGTGTCCCAGATCAGTGGTTTAATTTATTGTCAACCCAGAGTAGTATTTGTGGCCATTTAGTCAACCCAGGGTAGATAAGAATCCCAACTGCCTATATCACAATCATCCTAGACAGTTCAGTTTATTGTCAACCCAGAGTTGTCTTTGTGTCCATTAATTCAACCTATGGTAGATAACAATTCCTCCTGTCTATATCGCAGGCACAAATATGAGTCAGGGTCGACAACAAATTAAAACATCTGATACACGTGTGATATAACAGTTGGAATTATTATCTACCCTGGGTTGACTAAATAGCCTCAAAAACTACCCTGGATTGACTAAATGGCCAGAAACATACGTTAAATATTTAAGTTCCCTAATCTACCCGGGGTGCGAAATTTTTTTTCCCACGAACTTTTTGTCACTATCGTCCTTGACGCATGCGCAACTTTGAAATAGCCCTACAATGCTTGGAGTTGGATGGGGTTTCAAAGTTTCATCCTACTTTTAGTAATAATAAAAATACAAAACGTTATTTCTGTAATGTCCAAACTGAGAGTCGAACCCACATACCTCAGGTTAAATGTCCGAGGGCTAACGCATCTCGCCACAGCAAGACGCTGGGAGCAACCGTCATTATATCGCTTACGGAATAAACCCTATGATTGGTAAATTGATTGAGATCGGAAAGGATCAGGTGCGCATGCGCCAGGGAGGACAGGGACAAAAAGTTCGTGGGAAAAAAAATTTAGCACCCGGGGTGTGTCTTTTTTTTTGGTAACCAAGCCTAGGCAGATTTCGCATTTTTTCATACTAATACGGTTTATTCCGTCAAGACTAATCTGCATGAATATTCATGAAAACGAATTATAGCTATATAATAAAACGAGCAAGGGTATCGGGCAGCTGTTCTGTGTGGCGCAATCGGATAATCCAGTCCTCTCTTGGTGAAAGAACCACGAGTTCGAACCTCGGCAGAAGTTTATATTACGAAATTTTCTTTTGCTTATTTTAAAAATAAGGTCACTGAGTAAGAAAATACAAGTCCGATACTTGTAGTCTGATTCAAAGTCTTCAAAAAGGGGTTTCTGCCTAGGCTTGGTTACCAAAAAAAAAAAGACGCACCCGGGGTTGGTCTACCCGTGGCCGAACCGTACCCCGGGTAGACTCTCACAAGTGTATTTCCATTGCTGCATATATATATATATATATATATATATATATTTATATATAGGTGTGTGTGTGTGTGTGTGTGTGTGTGTGCAGCAATGGAAATACCGACATATATAAATGTTTGTATACATTAAATAGGTCGCTGAAGATTTGATAACACCTTGAAAGTAAGGCTGTATAGTTGTTATGGTTTTTGTTGTTGTTGTTGTTTTGTATATTGCCGAGATTAAGGTCGTTCTGTTTACATATATTTTTTTTTCTCTCTCCCCGAAGGTGGGGTAGAACCGTTAACAAAACAATCGAAAGGATTTCTCGTATTATCATGATTATAATGATGATTGGATTTTCACATGATTTCAAGCACAAGGTTGTGTGAGTTTTTTTTTCTTCTAATATTTTTGTTCTAAAAATGGATAATTTTGAAATCATTCTTTTTCATAAATTGTAACATTGCTTATTAACGAATGTTGCTTGATTATTATTTGTGTCAAGTAATTATCTCCCTTCGCGGTAAGCACGATTTCTTTTTCCGATGAGGGCCTATATATAGGAATGAGTTTAATCAATGCATTGTAAACCATTACCTTATAACGAGTCTGGAATATGATGTAAATAAGCATTCTGGCGTGAGCTACGTCCCTTCTGGACGAGAACACAAATGATTTAATTTCTATGCTAATTTACTTTAATTGCGAGTATGCCTGTGACCAAAATAATAATTACGATAAACATGCAGCGGGGGCAATATAGCACCGGCTCGCCGCGAGAGCTCTCCCGACTATACATAAACACTGGTTAACAAATTAGTTAGATCACAATGGCCGGCGGTGGCGTAGATAGGGGTGCATAGGGGCACGCACCTCCCACCACCACCACTACCACCATCGCGTAGGGGGAGAAAAGGCTATAAGGAGAAGGGAAGAGGGAGAGAGAGAGAGAGAGAAAGGAGAGCGCAAAAAGGGAGATGGGAAAGCATCATTATCACTCAATACCCCCCCCCCCCCCCCTCATGACAAGAGTACCCAATCAATGGCTAGGCCGACACTACGCCCCAGTATAGTAGCACACTCTTTATATCATTCGTATACAACTTCTCAAACATTGGATTTCATATTTTCAGTGACAGTGACAGTGACACAATCAATTTGCTTGAAACTTTATACTTTCTTTAAACATGCGGTCGTACAATAAAGCGAGAGGTAACATTAGTAATAACGTATCAACGAAATGAGACGTAGTATTACTACATGATTTTCATGTTTTGTTTTTTTAATAAAGGGGATTGCAGCCCCTTCAACACCCCAATGTATGAATAACACTTATACGTATATTTACATTTCTCCAGCATTTGAGAGTTCCCATTTTGCAGTTGCAGAAGGCTCGACGGCAGCATTTGCTTTAACGCAACCGTTACAATAAACAGTTGTCCTCCAGTTTAGACTCGAAGCAAAAACTGTGACAAGCTTAGTATTAGTAAAACAAACTGCCTGTTTCAATATTTATTCACACACTACAGCTTTTACCCAACATTTGTATTGATATATTCATGCAAACGATGCATGTGCCCACATTAATTTCGAAACTATAGTTACTGTAAGTTGCATATAACGTCAGGCCAACAAATCTCATCTACTCAATTACTGGGAAAAAAATCACGGTGATAAAAAGTGTCTACCCCGATGATAATAATAATTATGATATATGAATATTTTTATAGGGCAAATCGCCACACTGTGCACAGTCCCTTTTAGAGAAAGAAATATAGAAAACGAGAAAGGAGTACATTGTACATTCAATTTTGAAAACCGATTGTAGCATCTGGTTAAAAAAAAACAACTGCATAATAGTCTTGTGTTTAAAGAAATAAGAGAGAGAGAGAGAGGGGAGAATTTTATTTTCATTATAATTTTGTACAATAATATATCTCATTTTGAAAATCATCCTCACAGCATACAGGAAATGTTCATTTGATTTTCCAACTAATGCTATGTCCATGTATACAAGATTCCATTTTGTGAATTTGTGTCCTCGCTTTAATAATTCCCATTCTTCACGTCACCCATTTTGCTTCTTTTTATGGAGCTGCCTATTTTCATTATTTGTATGCAATATAGACACGTTCTTTTTTTCTGACGTCGCTAGTGTCATTAATGCAGTTTCTAATGATAATGACATGAATTGATACATGCTTATCAATGCCGTTTCTTCTTATAGATATTGAATGCTCGGTTATCCAACGCGCATGTTTGTGTTATGATACAAAATACTTCTGATAAATTAAGGTTTTATTCTTACGAAATGCGTAAGGGGAGGAAAAGTGATAGAAATGCAAATGCGTGAAAAAGAATCGTGTATAGTTTGTATAATTATGTACAGAATCATGCACGTAAGTCATGCGGAAAGAGACTACCCAGAATAAAATGATGCTTCGTGCAGTGTCGTGTATATGACAAAGTGATAAACACTATGAATGCTGCATTCGAAATGGCGTCTTTGTTCATATTAGTGATTTCAGTGTTCTGAGAAGAAAAAATGTCTGTCAGACTTTTTGCTTTCCACAATTATTATTATCCCCGGTTTAATATGGCTTCTATATTCGGCGCTCTATAGCATTGAAAATGAAGGAATGAGTGATATTAATCATTATATAATAATGCATATATTATTATAAAAACGATATAGTTATATAGATAGATAAAGGGCATAATATGTTTATAGTTTATATTGTTATCTTAGATAAGATGATAAAGATCTATATGGTTTATGAAGAATACAGATATGCGGAAAAAGGAACAATAAAAGGATGAATTGAATAGAGGGATTAAAAGATGACGAAGGAAGATAAAGGCAAATACAAACGTTACAAACTGAACGGACAGTATAGGAAAGCTCAAGCAATATTTTGAACCGCGGGGCCTTGAAAGCACTGATGAATAGATACGGTTGTCATGGCGACCTGTCATTCAAAAAAATAAAATGATTCCATCCAAAAATTATTCTGATGTACTCCGTTGCGATCGATATAATTCTCGATGGCAAATTTCATTTTATGGACCAATATGCAGGATTTCGTTTCAGATTTAATTTCGCACATTGACTGATGCCATGCAGAATATAGAAATAAAAAAATTGATCGCGTCTCATTGACCCATTTTGTATTTCATTATTTTGTACTTGCCTTTTGTATGTTAGATATGGATTATATTATTTAGCAAATTGATTGATGACATACGGTAAGAAATGAAAAATGTGTTATATATTGAACTCACTTATGAAAGTTGTCATTAACAAGATTTGTTGACAGCAGTTGCATGTCCTTGTACCATCAGTAGTAATTACACAGGATATCAAAATGGGTCCCAAGATGTTTTGATGGATTGACGATGAAAATCACAAACAATAATTTTTGTTCAATTCCTTTGGTTGGCATGATCTAGGGTGTGTCCATGCATATACGGATTTTTTTTTTATTTTTTTATTTTTTTTGTCTTGTGGCTGTTTGTGTTTGTGTGTTGGGGTGAGGGTGTACATGTTTACGCATTCAAACCAATGACATCGAACAAAGAGAACAATGGGTCATCGGTAGTAATTCAATATGTCATCGGTTGTCAAAAATTGGTGACGTTTATTCCGTCAATGATTTTTGTGACGCAATTCAATAGTGGAGTCATCGGTTGAAATTCGAACAATAGAAAACATAGATGTTTGTGTGTGTGTGTGTGTGTGTGTGTGTGAGAGAGAGAGAGAGAGAGAGAGAGAGAGGGGGTGTGTGTGTGTGTGTGTGTGTATGGCTACAACACTATACAAGTTTGTGATTAAATGCAAGCTTTATTTAGAATGACAAATATATATATGTCAGTATTGAAAGCGATGAGCTTAAACTGTAATTCTTCCTATGAATGCATATCATTTTGTAAATATGGTATCACTGTTATCTTCCTAGACACGAAATGTGTTGCCTTATTAGTAAAAAAACCAAGTGATTTCCCCGATTAAAATGAAACACCGAAAACGGAGAGTATACACGCGTTAGGATAGTTAGGATAAAGTTGAGTTCTGGTCATGAGATTGAATTGTGAAAGAAACTGGAATTTGGTAAGGTTGATTATATAGCATTATAGCACATAAAGATTGGTGTATTCTGTAAGGTTTTGAAATCACCAAAATGGTAAGAAATTTACTAAATCCTGCAGAGAGTCACATGCACTGCACATAGAAATGTGTATATGGGACTACACACAAATGTTCGGCCCGAACATTTCAGCTGTTTCTTGTCATATTTTGAATGTGAGAGCATTTGAAGAGCAACCCTTTTCAGGTGAAATATCTACTATGATAATCTTCCAAACTAATATAAAAAGAATAAAGCTTACAAATTATTTGTTTATCTTTCCCAGAACTCAAGTTTCCCTTTAAGTACAATTAGTGGTATAGAAAAGAGGCCCTCGCTCTTCCACAATACAAATTCTACTAACTCTGCATGCTGTCATAGAAATAAAATCAAATTCCGAAGTAAGACAGAAACCGACAATAAAAACAAGTACAGTATGTTCCAAACTTCACGATTTTCCTAGCATAAGCAACTTCCCGGAATTCCCCACTCACACTGACGAGACTCTATCACCAGACCGACAATAGGCCGAACAAAAATTACATCACCCCGAATGGCCACGATTTTGTCGGTCATCGGTTTGTTTGGCGGTGTGACTAAGGCATAGAATCGCGATGTTTTAACCCTAGTGTATAAAGCGCTGGTCAGACCTTTTTTTTTTGTTTTGTAATAATATTTATTAAAATCATTCAGTTCAAATAATACAAAGTGTAACAATATATCATTCAGTTCAAATAATACAAAATGTAACAATATATCATTCAGTTCAAATAATACAAAATGTAACAATATATCATTCAGTTCAAATAATACAAAATGTAACAATATATCATTCAGTTCAAATAATACAAAATGTAACAATATATCATTCAGTTCAAATAATACAAAATGTAACAATATATCATTCAGTTCAAATAATACAAAATGTAACAATAATAAATTAACATTTTCGTAAAGCATGTACACAACAACCTAATATACAGAAATTGCTCAATGAAATGACACTGAATGAATAAGGAAAAAAAAAACCACGTTACCCCTCACCCCCACCCACCCAAGGGCATGGAAAACAAAACGAAAACAAACCGGACGGAACGTACATACACACACACAAAAAAAAAAAAAAAAAAAAAAAAAAAAAAAAAAAAAAACAAGACCTGAATGATAACGATACCGATATTTTTAATCAAAGGTACACCCTGGACCTACTGTTGTTTGTGCGCTTTGTGTGTGCGGCATACACACCTACACAACACAGGACAGCAGGGTCTACCTTCAGTTCAAAATCGTTATTGACCAATCTTCAAAATGTACATAATTCTGAATTATATCGGGAATGTCTCCAGCTCGTAGATTCCCTATAGAGTTCCGATCTGTAACTTACACCGTCAGTATGTTTATTAACTTGTCACGCAGCTGTCTTTCTTGCTTATTATTCATAGCAGATGGCACCAGAAAGAGGGCATTGGTGAATGATGACAGTCTAGAATGCGTCTCAAGGAAGAATAGCAAGGACTAGGATGTAATTATTCACGAAGCTATATTTGGCATGCTTGAATTGTAATTTAAAGAGAAAAGCGGTATAAAACATTGTTGTGTTATTAGAGTAATGAAACACTGGTATATATGATTTCATATAACGTTTGTTGTGTATGTCCATTATGTTTAATGAAACTATGCTGTCATTAGCTGTCTGATTTACGTTTTATCGTCAAATATTGCTGTAATAGATCAGATAGTATAAAGAAATTTTTCATCTGCATCTTTGAAATGCTTACCTCATCCATCTCAAGGAACCCCTATTTGGAAGATAGCCTCCGTGACATTTAATACACCCTGTGGAGTTGAAATGCCTACTGTAGTTATTTACGGCAAATGGCTTTAACAATACAAACCTGCGTGTGATTACGACTTGTGTTGATACGATGTATAACACTTTCAGCATGTTCATACACACGAATTCACTCACAGCTTTGTCATGTTTATATTAAGCTTCGACGTGACATCAATTTAAAGAAATTGATGTTGTCATTTTAATAATTTCGAGTAAAATTATTAGTACTTGCAGTGGTACATCCACAGCTTAGCTTGAGAGTTGATGGGGGGGGGGGGGGGGTTACAGCGTACGACATCATATGCTTACCTCTAACGAACAGGAATTGTTTTGGAGAAAATATTTTTCAGAGCAATTTTATAATCATAAACTTATCTTTGAAATAACTAAATACTTTATTCGAATCGCATGCTTATGGTAGGAAATGTGTCGAGAGGAAGTGTCCCTCTTCATAATTATGCACCAGAGGGGGCATCTTTTGTTTGGAGAACAACAGATCCCCCCTTCCATTGTCCCAGCCCGACATTCTGCCGCCTCTGTTATGCACCAAGCTGCATGTACTTGGCATTTTGTACCTTAGAAATATACTTTCTTTCCTGGCATTTAACATGGTGGGCCCCACAATCCTAGCTTACCGATCTGCTGCCCTGTAAGAGTATAACACGCCAGATTCCTCTTCGACAGATTTTTTTCCTTCTCAAAATATCGTTTGCGCTGCACTCACACTATAAGTACTCCAGTTTCAGGCTAAAATGTATATTTTTGTGTGAAGTTGTAGTATACCATATGATATGGAAATACAAAAAGATGGATGGATTTTAAAAACAACGAGGACATTAAAATCCGACTATTTAGTAGAAACTAGTCAAAGTTCGGCAGATGAATATTCATTTCTTGTACCATGGGTATTATCTAACATGATCTCTGTAGGTTTCCACAGTGAGTGAGTATTCACAATTGAAGGCTGCTGGTATTATCAGGTAAAAACAAGTCGTGAAATACATTTTAGAGTCTGCACATAAATGACGGAGGTTATCATACTAACGCGGCCATTAGCGGTGTAACAGAACAGTGATTTGAATGCATGTTCACGTATGGGGTCTCGTTTTCCATACAAATTGGAGGAAAGGCAAAATGGCGTAACCGTTTTTAAGACAAAATGCTGAGCTAGATGTAAGTGACATGGATCAAGCAGTGATTACGTGGAGTGGAAGCATGGTGTCTTGTCTGTAAGAGGATTACTCGTGTGTTATGTAAATGAGAGAGAGAGAGAGAGAGAAAGAGAGAGATAAAGAAAGAGAGAGAGAGAGTGAGGAAGAGAGAGGGAAGAGATGGGAGATAAAGAGGGGAAGGTCAGATATAAAGAGAGACAGAGAGAGAGAGAGAGAGGCAGGGAAGAAAGAGAAAAGGAGAAAATAGAGAGGAAAAAAACAACCGATGAAAATAAAAAGGTAGAGAAGGGGCAGAATGAGAATAGAAAGAAAGAAGAGAGAGAAAATAGAAAGGATAGAGAAAAGAAAAGAAAGTATAGAGAGAGAGAAAAAAAATGAGCTATCTACCTTTGATGTTGACTCATCCTATTGGAATGCATTTTTCGTCTGTTGAGAGCTAGAAGGGCGTTAATTCTATATGACTTAATGCCCTTCTGGCTCCAAACAGACGTTTTGTTGGTATGTTACAGAATAGCTTGTGGTGAAGCAATAAGCATTAAAGGCCAAGTCCACCCTAATATCAAGTTCATTTGAATAAACAGAGTAAAATTAAACAAGCATAACAGTAAAATTTTCACTGAAATCGGATGTAAAATAAGAAAGTTATGGCATTTTGAAATTTTGCATTATTTCATGAAACAGTGATATGCATAACATGGCCGTATGCAAATGAGTGAACCGATGATGTCATGCACTCACTTTTCCTTATGTATATTATTATATGAAATATCATATATTTCATTTTTTTGCTTCAATAATGTAAAACATAGTTTGACTCCATATGGAACATGTAAAATCATCATTATTGTAACTTATTTTCATACAAGGAAGGGATTCTTTATTATCACATCTATAAAAATTGAAATATTTGAAATCAACTTGATATTGAAGTGGACTTGGCCACTGCATTATTCATGTTTACTTGTCATAAATGCCTTTTACCACAATCTCTTTCCCAATATTTTGAACTAAATTGTGAATTACACTCATATGCAACAAGAAATAACACTAACTTTCATTTACCAAAAGTAAGAACCAATTTAGTTTTAAAATCAATATTTTATCGTGGACCTATATGTTGGAACTCGTTGTCAGAGGAATTGAAAAACTCTTGCTCCTTAAACATATTCAAAAGAAAATTGAAAAATTATATGATTTGCTTGTATTCATCTTAACATTTTTTAACTTTTTGTGTGTATTTTGTAGTATGGGTTTTTAGGTATTTCTTCCTTTCCCTAAAATATCAATTTTTTTAATTGTACACTTTTATAATATTTTAAATCGGGTCGGCCTATTATAAGGATAATCCTTTTTGGCTGACACCCTCTCAGTATATGTATTTTAAATATTGTACTGATATATATCATTTCTTATATCATTATGTAAATTATCCTGTTTGTTGTATTGTTTTTTTTTTATGCTGAGTAAAATAAAAGAATTGAAGAATTGAATTGAATTAAAACATGTGATTTTACACCAAATAATGATTCGTTTGCTTTATCATTCCAATCATGCTATCTTACCCTGATATGAAATTAGTAAAGATAGAGATCATAAATTTTTACGATAATCCATTTAGCAAAATTGAGTATTTGCACGCTTGTAAATCCCAGGGGAAGGTGGGTTATACATCTCCCCACATACACTTTTTTTTTTTTTTTTTTTGGGGGGGGGGGTGTCTTGTACAAATACATGTATACCCACACTTTTAAAGGAAATGATTTGAAAATCAATCAGTTGTTGAAAATTTTAGGATTAATATATGTATAGTAGTGAAATTTTCTCATTAAAATGCAATTAAAATAATAAAAAATAAGTTTTAAATGAGTCCCGTTTTTTTTTAAAAACTTCTTATTCTTTTTTTTTCAAAATCCATCTACCATTGTTTTCCGCGAATGCAATGTTGGTGCCTGATTGCAGTCACCCCCCCCCCCCCCCCCACTCCTTGAAACGGATTTACGCCACTGCATGGTGTTTGGGGGGAAGGGAGAGCTATTTTCCATAGCCTATTACAGAATGTATGGTTTCATTCCCATTATCATAGGCCTATGACCCGAAATGAATTAGAAATGAAATTTTGTTTCATTTCTTTTCTTATTCATACCTGGCAGAGCATACCTCCTTATAATGAATATAAACATGTCTCATTTTCACAGCTACTCTATGTCTGAGTCATTATATATTTGTGAAAGTCCGTAATTCTTCTTTTCTCCATAACGTTGGCCGTTTCCTTCTCAAACATCTGTCTTTACCCTTCATCTAGATATATGCATTATGTCTGTCGCCCAAGGTTATTTTTCTCGCGTCCTTCTATATCTGAATGTAGTACGGTTTGGCATTCAATGTTTTTGCAAATGATTATTTTATTTTATTTACTGCTCACGTTTATGACATTTTACCCTAAATGGCGAAATGGATATAATTTTGCGTGCAATCGCATAAACGTACTGATATCCTGTTATCATTCATCATCGTTTAAAACGAATTAGAATTTATTTGATGAATGGATATTTCCCGAATATCACTTTCACGATGATAATTTCCTTAATCTATATTGATGTCAATGGGGCAAAAATATCTTTTTTCTCTTTATACACATCATTCCTTTTAATGTTCAGAGCATCTGCTAGAAAGCGTTTCTTACATCTTTCAGAAGCATAAATATGTCTAAAAGAATCTCTGGAAAGGAAGACATACAGTATAGTCATCAATTTGGTCAGAAAAGACACATACCTCCGATCTGCCCCTACGCGTATTTGTTTTTCTTTCATAATAATAAACAAATCTTTCGGCATATTACTCCCAGTGTTAAAGATCGTATGCTCGATCTGTAATGAAAAACACAAGTCAGAAAAAATTGGAACCAGCGGGATTCGAACCTGTCATCTACTGCTTGCCGGGCAGCGACTTAACCACCAGGCTATTCTGGTTCACGGCCAAGTCACGACGAACTATTCAATTCAATTCAATTTTTTTCATTCATTTATTTCCATATCGAATTCAACAATATAAAAAACAATACATTGTAGGAAAACAACATCACAAAAGATATGAAATACAAAATAAAAACAAGATACAAAGCAATTCCTAGAAGTACAGAAAAAAAAAACATATGCAAATTTGAATATGGAGGGATTGCCAGAAGCCAAAAAGGCTTATCAAGGGCAATCCCCAAAACAGTGTACAAAAAAATAGATATTAGACAATAAGATAGAGAGAGAGAGAGAGAGAGAGAGAGACAGAGAGGGAGAGAGAGAGAATAGACTTTAAATAAAGAAAAACATGCTTGTACGTACATATTATGAATCAGCACGCAGTATATAAGCCTTGAATTTGCGTTTAAATACTGACAATGAAGAACACGATTTCAGTTCACTCGGAATATTGTTCCAGCATTTTGATCCAACGCAAACAATTGTAGTTTTGGAAAAATTAAATTTTAGAAAGGGCAAACGCAAATCCCCCTGTGCCCTTGTACTATATGAGTGAATTGCACTATTTTGGGTAAAAAGATCACTAAAATTTGATGGCAATAGTCCTTTGGAGTAAGAAAACATAAATATTGCAACTTGTAATTGATTTATTTGAAAAATAGTTAAAAGATTCATTTTTTTGAACAAAGGAAAGCTATGACTTAAAGGTGGAGAATTGCACATTACCCTGATGGCACGCTTTTGAAGTATATACAAACGATTTAAAATGGTTATTCCACAGTTTCCCCAAACAAGAATCAAATACCCAAGATCCTCTTCTTTCTGACTCATTAATATTCAAACGGTCCGCCGTGGAACAATGGTTAGTAAGCGAAGAAGCTTGACTGGGGAGGAATTTTTTAATTTGTAAACAAATCTTTCGGCATATTACTCCCAGTGTTAAAGATCGTATGCTCGATCTGTAATGAAAAACACAAGTCAGAAAAAAATTGGAACCAGCGGGATTCGAACCTGTCATCTACTGCTTGCCGGGCAGCGACTTAACCACCAGGCTATTCTGGTTCACGGCCAAGTCACGACGAACTAGAATCAAATACCCAAGATCCTCTTCTTTCTGACTCATTAATATTCAAACGGTCCGCCGTGGAACAATGGTTAGTTCGTCGTGACTTGGCCGTGAACCAGAATAGCCTGGTGGTTAAGTCGCTGCCCGGCAAGCAGTAGATGACAGGTTCGAATCCCGCTGGTTCCAATTTTTTTTTCTGACTTGTGTTTTTCATTACAGATCGAGCATACGATCTTTAACACTGGGAGTAATATGCCGAAAGATTTGTTTACAAATTAAAAAATTCCTCCCCAGTCAAGCTTCTTCGCTTACTAACCATTGTTCCACGGCGGACCGTTTGAATATTAATGAGTCAGAAAGAAGAGGATCTTGGGTATTTGATTCTAGTTCGTCGTGACTTGGCCGTGAACCAGAATAGCCTGGTGGTTAAGTCGCTGCCCGGCAAGCAGTAGATGACAGGTTCGAATCCCGCTGGTTCCAATTTTTCTGACTTGTGTTTTTCATTACAGATCGAGCATACGATCTTTAACACTGGGAGTAATATGCCGAAAGTTTTGTTTACAAATTAAAAAATTCCTCCCCAGTCAAGCTTCTTCGCTTACTAACCATTGTTCCACGGCGGACCGTTTGAATATTAATGAGTCAGAAAGAAGAGGATCTTGGGTATTTGATTCTAGTTCGTCGTGACTTGGCCGTGAACCAGAATAGCCTGGTGGTTAAGTCGCTGCCCGGCAAGCAGTAGATGACAGGTTCGAATCCCGCTGGTTCCAATTTTTTCTGACTTGTGTTTTTCATTACAGATCGAGCATACGATCTTTAACACTGGGAGTAATATGCCGAAAGATTTGTTTACAAATTAAAAAATTCCTCCCCAGTCTAGCTTCTTCGCTTACTAACCATTGTTCCACGGCGGACCGTTTGAATATTAATGAGTCAGAAAGAAGAGGATCTTGGGTATTTGATTCTAGTTCGTCGTGACTTGGCCGTGAACCAGAATAGCCTGGTGGTTAAGTCGCTGCCCGGCAAGCAGTAGATGACAGGTTCGAATCCCGCTGGTTCCAATTTTTTCTGACTTGTGTTTTTCATTACAGATCGAGCATACGATCTTTAACACTGGGAGTAATATGCCGAAAGATTTGTTTACAAATTAAAAAAATTCCTCCCCAGTCAAGCTTCTTCGCTTTCATAATAATAGTAATAGCTACAGCTACATTTATATTGCGCACGTATCCATCCCAGATGCTCAAGGCGCCTACAAAGGAGTATTATTACCCTGGCTTTAGCGCAGCTGCCCTAAGGCGCTGAAAGCATTCAAAGAATAAATTCCTACCAGGTGGGTAATTCCATAAATAAGGGAGTCAATTTGTGACATTTTTGGTGTCCCTTTTACATATGAAACCCACATGTTTTTATGGCTCATAATGAAAACACCAATAGTGGAGTGAGATTGTAAAGTGATCTCCAAGCATAATGTTGCATTGTCATGCTTAGAATCACCTTACAATCGTACTGCACTATTTGAGTCTTTACTCAGAGCCACATAAACATGTGGGTTCCATATGTAAAAGGGACACCAAAAATGTCACAAATTGGCTCCCTTATTTATGGAATTACCCAGGTACCCAGACACCTGGGTAGAGAGTGGCAAATTTAGATTAATTTCTTGCCAAAGGACATTAGTGCCGCGAACCATGAACCATGAGATTCACAGTCCGGTGACGTATACACTAGACCACGACACCTGTTTTCATCTTTTTCCCAGAAAAATAAAAAATAAGGCTTCTTGTGTGTACTGCTGAGCATATGTGCTCGAATTCTAAACAAACAAGTCATGTGCATGACCGCATTATGAATTATCCTTGCACGTTTCAGTAGCTTAGCCCATGGCTTCATTTTTTTTCATCTTAAAATTATATTTCCAGTTATTCTTCCACTAACAAGTTCTGTTCATGTGAGTTAGGATGATGTTAGTTAATTGGCTTCTACTATAGACTTTATTATCTACAGCATGATAATTAGGGATGCTCGAAATATTTAGATGAGTGAAAATGATGCAGCAGCCATTTTGGTAGCATAATTTATAGAAAATTTAATACGTGTATATGTCGCCACTGAATATCACAATTATAGGGAATGTGGACAAAAATAGGGAGATTGCTTTGTTATATTTGTCCCTAGGATGATGTAGACCTTTATTATTATCATCATTATTTTTATAGTGGTTATATTATTATTATTATTATTATTATTATTATTATTGTTGTTGTTGTTGTTGCTATTATTGTTATTATTATTATTGTTATTGAAGCGTCTGCATCATTCCTGAGCGAAATATATGTCAAAACACCCTTTTTATATTTTCCACCCATGCATCCCGATGTACTTATTCGACCCATTTTACGGAATTGTTTTTTTCCCTTTTGGTGCATGTCAGTCAACAGGTTGGCACGAACGAAATACGAGGAGGTGGAAATTTATATCGGCTCGTGAATCTATATAAGTTCTGGCTTTGACGTACAGTATAATCCATACAAAATGTTTGCTAATAGCTTTGTCAGCAGAATGTTACATTATCTGATATTCTACACGTGCAATTAGCAAGCTATTAAATGATTATTACCCACCCCCAGGGGTTCCCTAATGGGTTGCAAAGTGGGAACCTTAACTTGCCTCGACGCTGGCCGATTAGAGCCCATGGATAGTAATCGATGTGCTGTCACGTTCATATTCCTGTCCTTGGTCTGTTAGTAAATCTCAAGTGCACCTTGATCGATAGATGGGGTAAATATTTAATTCCACATCATTCAATCTGTCCGATGTTTATTAATCACGTGTAAAGTATTTTCATACTCACACGAAGAGTTGGCTTGGTTAAAAAAAGTGTCTTGTTCAACCAGGTAACTTCGTCAGTGGTTGATGTCATGATGACGTCATTGCTGTTGCATTGTGGGTGTAATACTGGGACAGAATGCAGAGTGTCATTTATAGAGGGCGAGGTAGGTTGGGCCCTTACTGGGGCTTCTTCATTACACCGGGAACCTTGGACAGAATCGAAGAATAGTCGAGGCAACGTTATAGTTGGTAAATATCAATGAACATCAGGGGAGCATTTCATCAAGTGTTTTGTCAGTGATTTTTACTGACAAATTTGCTCTCAGCCAATCAGATGCAAGGATTTCAGTAGCTTATAACAGTTGTCGGTAAAAATCACTGACAAAACGCTTGATGAAACACTCCCCTGGATTCTTTCCCATTACATTTTCATCAAATCTAAGGGACCGTGTGACCTATTTCTCGAGAATACCGAAATACCTCTCATTGTTTTTATATTACCATACTTCTTTATTCAACAACACGCTCCGAAAACTTCCCCTGTATGCAGTCCATTCCATAATTGAAACTGTCAGCCCACTGTGCGGTCTTTTTTAATTCATCCATAGTACTTGATGTGTAAAAAAATGACACTTTTGATCGTGAATAACTCAAACGTTAAATATGAGACAATTTCACTTTGTAGAGTTTAAGGATTTATGAACCTTCGGAATTACGAACCCTATTTAATCTTCGTAATTACGAACCTTCGGAGTAACGAATCTTCGGTATTATGAATCTTCGGAAAAACGACACATAACCTGTTTATCCATAGGCCTCGTATTTAATGTGTTCATCAACCCGCTTGCTTGGCATGAAAATGCTGCCGTTGATCCAGAAACCCATATTAATCGCATTATGACGAATCTGCCCCTTTCCATGCAAACAAATTTAGATGATGGGAGGCTGTTTAGGAAAGAAAGGATGAATACCTAGAGAGAGAGAGGGGGTGGGGGGGGTGAGGGGAGGGAGAGAGAAAGAGACAGAGAAAAAAGAGGAAGAGAGAGAGGGAGGGGAGGGAGGGAAGGAGACAGGAGAAAAGGCAAAAGGAGGGAAGTGGAAAAGAGTTGGAGGAGAATTGGTCTGTACAGTGTCTGTACAATCTAGGGATTATGGCGCCCGGGGCAAATAAAAAAGTTGCGCCCCGCCCTCCTCCGGTGCCCACACCTACTTGTACAAGCGAGGGAGCGAAGCGACCTAGCGGCATTTTACCCAGGAAATTTTTCAGCTGACCACTATATACGGTAGAGAAGTTCGAATTTTGTACATTGATAAACGGTTTTCTATTCACTCCCGTCTAAAATTAGGAGCGAAATTAGCGAGGAATTTAGCAAATCGACTGAAAGTTGAGATTTCTGTTAAATGTTGACCCTCTGCAAATGCGGTTTTATGCATTTCATCCTATATTGGGGGCGCAATACTTACATGGTAGCGAGCAAAGCAACGACAATTACATCTTTATTTTTGAAATTTTGAACCCTTAAAAATAAATGTATTTAAAACTATATACTGGGGGCGCGAAATTACGAGATCCTGACTGACAATAATTATACGAGGGAGCAAAGCGACCGAGCTTTAGAAAATTTTCGCATTTTAAACCCTCAAAAACTGTATATGTTATGCATCTTTTGAAGGGAACATTCATTGTCCATTCGGTTTGCCGTCAAACTCGTCTGTCATTATCGCACGTTAATCCACCTTGGGGACGAATAATGCACCAAATGTGTGAAAACCATGGGGAGAGTGTATAATGGATGATTTTTTTTTCTAGGGCATGAAGGGCAACACAATGCGGCGTAATGAAATTGGCAGGGCATTCCACCCGAGTTGACACCATCTTGATCTTGTGTGGATAATCCAGATTACTTTTCTGTTCTTTTTTTTTCTTTTCTTTTTAAAATAAAGTCCACAAAGCATAAATCAAGGGCGGATCCAGGATTTATTATAAAGGGGGGGGGGGGACACAAATGCAGATTTGTCAACTTTTGGAAAAGGTAGACCCGTATTTTTTGGTCTCGCCAGCTTCTCGAAAAGTCGCTCAGGGGGGGGGGGGGGATTTTCCGTCAGACCTCCAAAGTCTGCTCAGTGGGGGGGGGGGGGGGGGGGGGGGGTCAGTTTCCCTCCATAATTCTCTGGCAAGCCAAAAAAAGAGGTCATCTTTCCAAAGGGGGGGGGGGGGCACAATCGAGAAAATGGCGGCTCGTCTATGGTAATAATGAATTGATTCTTAAAGAGAAGGTTATAGATCTGGTAGAGATGAAATATAATTTGTGAGCTTTCTCATTCCTTTTATGTCAGTTTGGAAGAGTATCATAGAAGAAATGTCCCCTGAAAAGGATTTCAGTATACACGTAATATTTCATATTTCATATTCCATACGTTCACTGAAAGAAAACGATAAAAACACGAAGAGAAAAAAAAAACATGGCCTCGTCTGTATTCCACGAACCTCAGCGAACATTTCATACGCTCTCTCGCGTGACCTACTACCTACATCGTGATAACAAGTTCCAACCAGGAGAAAATGAAAATCTCTTCTCAAGGAAAATTTCTCAAGGCGAAGAGAAATCAATATCTTTCCGGGTTATGTCTCAGGATTGCCATATATTTACAAGCCCTCTGGACAGGTTTAAGTGGCTCGGGTCCAAGGACCAACATGTCTACATAAACATGAAGAATATTAGGAAGCTCTCTTTTCTGAGAGTGTGCTGAGAGTATAATCAAAAGACCGATCGTAATCTACATGCCTGATCACCCCCACCCCCCTTCGTTCAGACAAAGAACTTTCGTACAGTAACTATACAAAAGTAATATGTATTGTCTTGTTTAAACGTGGCGGAGAGAAAAGCGTACAGCGTCACCGAGTTTTGCGCATCGATTTTGAACGAAAATTCGAGGGGGAAAAAGGCACGGTCGACTCGTCGAGTGATCGTAGTAGGCGTAGTCAAGAGGGGTAGGGCGCAAGGGGGCCATGCCCCCTGTTCGTCTCCCGAAATTTTGTTCATCCACTGAACTTAGGGGTCAAAATCATGCCCCTACCCCTACCCCCTACACTGAAAAAAAATCCTTGTAAAATTTTAACACAATAAGTGTTAAACTTTACCAGAGTTTCGGGTTGACCGGTTACCGTAGCCAACACACTGAAATCTGGTAAATTTTACCCCGTTGCCTGGTTATTTCGAGCGTATCTTCTCCAATCAAATTACCAAATTCCTGGTGAACTAATGCGATTATACACGGAAAACTAATTTACACGTAAATTTTTTAACCAGGCATTTTCTGTATTTGGAGATCATCCCCACCGTCTGTGATCCCAGTTCAAAAAGTCTTCAATTTTGAAGTAAATATTATGACCAGTATGTTTTATTTTATCAAATTTTATCAAATTTCTTCAAAAGATGTGAAATTCATAAATTTCGCCGTACAAAATTGAATTATACCAAGTCTTTTTGAATACAGAATCTGCAATCAGAAATTTTAGTTGATTTACCTATTCATGCACAGTTAAATTTCCTTCTTCTCTTGAAGTTTCTACTTGAATTCCTGTTTCCGCAGTAATGTACTTTATTGTATCCTCCGGCAGAACTGCCTGAGGTAACGTTGGATTCAGCAGCGTTACGCCGCCGCCGCCGCCGCCGCCGCGTCATATTCTTGTGTGCGCTGTAACTGCCACATTCCTTGACGGATTTTTTTTCAAATTTTGTATGGAGGTGTATCTTGGTATAATCTAAACACCTACAATTCCTGGTGAAAGCTGCCCCCAGTGTTCCGTCTTTTATAGGGTAAAAGGCCATATTTTTGTGGATAGTTTCTTGTGCGCTCTGGCGGTCACATTTCTCAACGGATTTTGTTCAAAGTTTACTTGAAGGAGTCTCTTGGTATAATCTAGAAGCCTATAGATTTTGGTAATGCTGCCTCCCGTGTTCCGTCTTTTGATAGGGTCAAAGGGTAATTTGGTGCGCTCTTACTTCTGCATTTCTTGATGGATTTCTTTCAAATTGTGTATGGAGGTGTATCTTGGTACAATCTATAAATTTATACTTTTGATAATGTTGCCTTCATTGTTCCGTCCTTTATAGGGTCAAAATACCTTTGGTATTTTGACCCTATTTTGTGCGCTCTAAATGCCACATTTCTTGATGGATTTCTTTCAAATTTTATATGGAGATGTGTCTTAGTAAAATTTACACATCTTTAGTGTTTGCTGATGCTACCCCCGTTATTCCGATTTTTATAGGGTCAAATGTCATATTTTGGTTGCTGTCTTGCATGCACTCTGGCGGTCACATTTGTCGACTAATTTCATTCAGATTTTGTATGGTGGTCCATCAAAGATTACTCTAGACCTCTACAGTTTTGGGTAATGCTGCCCCCCAGTGTTCCGTCTTTTATAGGGTCAAAGGTCATATTTTAGTGGATTGGTTTTTTTGTGCGCCCTGCAGGTCACATTTCTTGACAGATTTCTTTCAAATTTTCTATAGAGATGCATTATGCTCTGATGCTGCTCCTATTGTTGACTGGTGGCAATCTCTACGTCATCCTTTGTTTGAGGGAGGGGAGGGGGCTTTCAATTAAATTTGTACTTTGGAACCTTTGATGCCTCAGTTTCTAACTATAATACTCTACCTCTACCTCCCCAGCAACCAGTGACATTTTTAGCGACGTTAAGATGGCTTTACACAATATTTAGTAATTAAAAATTTAATCCAATATGAAAAGGGTTGTTTTGCTGTCGACCATATTTTCAACAAAAACAGGACTGTTATTAATAAAAACGAAAACGCAAATGTCATTCTCACGATGAACATGTTTTTCCACATCGTCAATTTCTTTATGTCAAAATCATTTTGTTGATGAAAATACATTACCGGTGTATGTGTCATATTTTTAAGGGCAGCTGCCACGATGCGACTCGTGTACTTTTACGATCGCTGCATACAGTGATAGTGATAGGGTAGGTCTGTATTTCATTCGGCAGGGGGGGGGGGGGCGGTGGGGGCGCAGGGATTGCATCACTGCGGGACAAATACGCGCGTGGCTTTTGGAGGGCGATGTTGACCGTACATTTTATATCTCCTCTGTCTTATTATTTCTCTCTCTCTCTCTCTCTCTCTCTTTCATAGTATAGGGCTCCCCACCCCTCTTATTCGCAAATGTTGCTTCTTGCTTCATCCACGATACTCCACTGTGTGTGGGTTGGCTTATAGCATTTGATTATTTTGTGTAAAACTCATCTCGCAAGCCTTTGTAAAAAAAGAAACACCTGTTCAATATACGCTTCATTCTCAATACAGGCCTACACTCTATGTAATAATTAATATCCTTTACCTGCCTTTCTCCATTATCGCACACACGCAGCATATTTTTTTAAAGATTATCTAATCAGGTACCCTTATTTTTTTCAATGTTATAGAAAACCCCGATTGTTCTGTATACCACTGAACAAGTGTGTTCTTGGAAAAGTCAATTTTAATAACATTGCTTCCATTGAACAAACAATACGTTGTTAAAATGTTTCAGCAGAAAGGGTGTTTGAACTTTCTAAAATAATGCGTTGGACAATTGATGCCTTGTCAACATTTTGAGCAGTATAGAATTTGGGTCATTGCACTGTAGGCCACATCTGATTCTTTTTTAAAACTTGCAGGTATATAAAAAACTCTTTTTACAAAACATAACTTTGAAATTGTTCTTCCTCTTCTGTAATTATTATTATTATTATTATTATCCTGACACATTTGGGTTATCTTCTATGTAAACTATATTTATATTTTTTCTAGTCAATATATTTACATGTTACAAAATATTATGTTCGTCATTACTTCGAGGGATTCACATTCTACAAGCTCTGCTTTTCAGTAGATCCCTCCATTTCCACAGGTTTACCTTAAAAAAATTAAAAAAAACTATTATACTGGATGTATACTACACGTATATGTATACTTTCTAGATTATAACCCCAAACTATGTGAAATGTATTACATTATTGAATATTGGATTGCATAATTGATTTTTTGTCAAAATCAAATGTTCTGTTCTGTTGGAAATGAAAATAAAAACTGAAACTGAAACTGAATAATATCCATTAAATTCAAGATTAGCCTCATTCATGACAAGGCCAAATTGACTTAAGCTTTATATACAAAGATATTTCTGCATAGTGCTGATAGGACAGAGGTAAACCCTGTGAGGGGACGGGGTGGGGCATGTGTTCTCCACTCAAAACTAGTCTAACATGAGCATAGGTGCAACCCCCCCCCCCCCCCCCCAAAAAAAAAAAAAAAAAAAAAGTAAATAAATAAATAAATAATAAAATTAAAAATTAAAAATAAAATAAGAAAAAAATAAAAAAATGATAATAAAAAATAAATAAATAAATAAAAAAATGATAAAAATAATAATGATAATAAAAACATAAATGAATATAAAATAAATAATGATGATAATAATAACAATAAATAAATAAATGAATTTCATAAAAAATAAAGAGATTGATAAATAAAAATGAATAAATAAATAAAAAATAATAATAATGAATAAATAAATTTACAAATTAAAAAATGAGATAATAATAGATAAAAAAATAAATTATATATATATATATATATAATATAAAGAGAGAAACAATTAATGAATTCCAGAGAAGACATTGGTAATGCATTGAATTCCAACTTTTATATTTATTTTCACCAAATTTTCGATCCTCACGGATCTTCCTCAGGGTAATGAACAAAGTGAAGTATGTATGTGAAGCTCTGCTCTGCTCTGCTTGTTCTGTATAATATATATACATTGTGATCTTTTGCACCCTCTGCTCTGCTCTGCTTGTTCTGTATAATATATATACATTGTGATCTTTTGCCCCCTACACAAATTTTAGACCTAGAAGAGGGCACTTAAACTATATGATTACATGTTGCGTTTTCGTGTTTGTTTGTTTGTTATTGGTTTTGTTTTATTTTTTGCTTCTTGGAGATTTTTCGAATGCCCCCCCCCCCCCTTACAAGTGTAGTTGAACACTAACCATGTGTTATCATAATCAAGCCACTAGTATACGCTCTTATAGCATCACTATGCTTGTGGTCAGTGCAGAGGCGACGCTCTCGGGGGGGGGGGGGGGGGGGTAGTTGGCAGAGTAACCCCCCCCCCCCCACACACACACACAATTTTTCAAGTACCCCAAAAGTGCCCCTTTTCATAGCTGATAGTGCCCCCTATTCTTCGTATAGTACCCCTTTTTCTTCCTAATAAGTGCACTTTTTACGTTCTGATAAGTGCCCTCTTTAACCTCAGACATTACCGCCCCTTATGAAATCTAATAATTGCCCTTTTTATCGTCTAGCCTAATTTGAATTTGAATTTTGAAATTGAATTCAAATAGTGCAGATTTTCCTTCTGTCAGTGCCTTTTCTCACTTCTGATAAGTGCCCCTTTTCCTTCCGATAACTGCGCCCCTTATTCTTTGTGATATATGCCTTTTTCACTTTCTGATAAGTGCCCCCTGTAACATCAGACATTACTGCCCCTTTTGAAATCTGTGCTTTTGCTTTTCGTCTGATTAGTTCCCATTTTCCGTTTTTATAGTACAATTTTCCCTTCTTATAAGTGCCCTTTTTCACCTCTGAGAAGTGACTCCTTTTCTTCGTATGACTGCCTCTTCTTCTTTCTAATACGTGCCCCTTTTCACCTTCTGATAAGTGCCCCTTTTAAGCTCAGATAAGTGTCCCCTTTGAAATCCGACAAGCGTCCCTGTTTTCGTCTGGTGCCCATTTTCCGTTCTAATAGTGTAATTTTTCCTTATGATAAGTACCCTTTTCACCTCTGATAATGTCTCTATTTAAGTGCCCCTTTTACTTCTGATAAGTGCCCCTTTTGTCTTCTGATAAGTGCCCGACCTATATACCTATATAGCTTAATATGTTGTACCTATATACTCCGATGCCGCTTACAAACTGTGCACTAAAGTCCACAAAAGAGCCATATACGTAGGTCCGAATAATCAAAGAGGCTTCGTAATAATAGATTTCCCTACTGATATCAGCACAATGAGATGCAGTGGAGCAGGGGTAGAAGGGGCACAATTGCCTAAATTATACAAGAATGAGCAGTGCCCCTAAATCATAACAGGAAGGAGGACAATTTTTTCCAGATCTCGCTCGCTACGCTCACTCGCATTTACCATTGTCTTCTTATCATATTAGGAAAATCGCTGCTATTCAAAATATTTTCAATGTTTTCCTTGCTCGCTTCGCTCGCTCGCAAATGAATAATCCGACCATAACACTCAACTGCAAAGTAGTTTTGTTCTTGTTTTTTAAATCTAGAACCATGTTATAAGACAAACAATATGTGTCGAAAATGATCCTCGATAGTGTATTAATCAGAATGCAGCGGTATACTAATGTCTTAAAGTGGCATTTTCCGCCTTGTTTTCCGCCTTGTTTTCTCCCAAAGTGCCCCTTTTTGTTGATGCCCCCCCCCCCACTTTTAAAAACGCTCCGCCGCCCCTGGGTCAGTGGTCTGGTGTGTTGGAGAGAGAAAAATACGCATGGGCAGATCAATTTCACGCTCCGCTTGCAAATTTTGCTACCATGAATTATAAATGATGCTTTCCCCACTTGTTGTGAGGTGAATATTATGATGTTTGTATTCTGTGGCATTGGTGCTTTGTTCTCTTCTTAACTGTACGTATAACCATGACAATTCTTTTCAAGCCACGTTCATTTGTGATGATGAAAACTGCATGGTGAATTAAAGGCCTATGATAATTATTGTTAATTAGGTGATTATAAACGGGAGCAGCGCGTTCAATGATTAATTTTAAGACTCTGGATAATTGAGCCTCATCCCTCAGGTGTAGGATTTGTATTCTCCCATCTATCCCCCCTCCCATCTCCTACGTTCCCCATTCAATTTGTTTCGTTTCATTTCCCTTTAATAATATGGCTAATTTCCAGGTGAAGTTACTTTATATTCGCAATCGTATGAGTTTGGATATTTTTCATTGACCAATATACCAACAAAAATTAACTCTACATTTAATAACAATGCAAACCTCATTTACAAATAACTCAATTTTAAAACCCATAAAACACGTGTAAAAAGAAAAGATTTGCATCGTAGGAAGCACCAAGGCACAGTGGTTTATTCACTAGACTTCAAATCGAGACGTTGATAGTTTCTGCCCGGTTTCTGCCATGATTGATCTAGGCATCTTCAAATTCACTTTGTGCTGATAGCAGTTGCCGACTAGCAGAATAGCTACATAACCAGGGCAACAGGGCGGATAGAAAACATCATATAAATAAATAAAGACTGTTTTTCAGAGTCCATCTGTAATAGCTACACGGAAGCTGAACGTATCATATTTCATCATAATACGTTCATTTCACATGTCCCTAGCCTGTACTATCAATAATCGTTTTGTTCATTTTGTATGTCACAATTAATTGCGCTATACACATACACGCGACACGTTGCACCCATTAATTTGCCGCAAATGTGTGCATGTATTTGATAAATTGATATTGACAAAGAGAGATCTGACAATTCGTACGCTAGCCACTGCCGTACATGAGCCAGGGTTGTTGAGGGGGGGGGGGGGGGGGGGCAAAGACCAGGGGTTATTAATTAATTAATTATGCAAAATTATGCATGAAATCAAAATTTTGCTCTAAATCATTAAATAAAGTTCAAAAAAGTGCTAATTTTTGGTCTAGTCACTCTTTCCAGTATTCTTAGCAAATATACTTGAAAAACTTCGGTATCAATATTGATTTCATATGTATTTTATTGTATTTAAAATTTCTAATGTATTTCTTTGGTTTTTTACCTTTTGTTTTTTATTGTTTTACGGATGAAATTTGTCAGGGACACTTTCACGAACATAAACAGCATAAAATAAATTAGTTTTAATCAGCAAATGTAAAAATATTCATAGATTTCTAAATTTTGGCTGAAAACACATTTTGTATTGAAATTATACATGAAATCAAGTTTTGGAGCAATTTTTGGTCTGACGTGCAAGTACGAAATGTTGAGTAACTTCGGAACCGCACGCCCGGACACCGCGAATTTGGTCTCAAAACATGCCTGAGATTCGAAAGAAAAAAGATAAAAAACGTCGCGGCGACTGCTTTGCGCGTTGCGGACATATCGCGAGAAACATCTAAGGGGGGGGGGGGGTGGATTCCACCCCCGGCCCTTTTAGGGTTAAGGTTTTGACACCTCAGTTTCGTGGATTACTTTTTTTAAGCTGATGAACAGGGGACCACGGCCCCCTTGCGCCCCCAGGCTACGCATATTACTCTAGCTAATAAAACTGGAACTTAGTCCGTTCCATTGGTTTAAGGTGGAAAGACCGTGATGACTTTTACTTCTTCTCCAGCGTTTCCATGGTAACGTCTATCAGAATTGACGGGTGAAATCGGACAATTTTCTTTCTCGTGAGCCTGAGGCAGAAAATGCTTTTTATCACGGATGATGGTGAGTGATGTGGCAGTAATGTATTACCTCAGGCATGACAGGGGAGAATTCAAGCAGAAGAAAGAAGAAAGGGAACAAGAAGAACTGTAAAAATGTCACTCAAATAGAGTAGGGACCATGGAAACATGCACTTTATATTTTCTTTGAATCTTGGTATGTTTTATCGTGTGGTACATCTTTTCTTCGCGCGACTTCCTTATTTTATGCTCAGTGATCAATTATTGTCAAACCAACTCCCCGTTTCACTTGACCTTTCTTTCGGTTGCTATAAAAAGAGAAAATTCTACATCATTCTGGGAGAGATTGAATGTGACGGAGGAGAATCACGCAAATCAGATATTTTAAAGGGATACTCAACCGCATATTGTGGACGTTTTAATGCCGCGAGAGGGCACCGTGAACGTTACCTGATCATGCCGTTGCCCCGCGGGGCGCAAACCTCGGATAGACTGGTCGCCGCACAAACATGCACGCTCCGCCTAAAGCTCGAGCTCACGTGCGAGATTCGGTCGGCTTCGTGCAGTCGAAATGTAATCCCACTTAGTCCAACGGACGCATTCGACGCACAAACTTTGTGTACGAGTGAATGGGGCTTACGCAATCCTGACTTTCCCCATGGCCGCCCGGTGGCGTATCCCTTTAATTTTCTCATCCTCTCTTTCAGTTAGAGTGTCGACGTAAAACATCTGCCCATGATTTTATATTGTGTGAGCGACAACCTGAATCAGCTATTTTTGAGATTAAATGTTTCATTTCTGCATAGGCCAACGAGGTGGAGGGGGGGGGGGGCAGGGGGCTGTACCTCTATCTGTTTTTGAAATTACGTGAGTAATAATACTCAGGCAATGAGGTATATTTGTATTGATCAATTATAGGCCTTTTTAAATTATTGAATATTAAAACGCTATAAACAGTGGATGTCACTTTGATAAATAAATTATTATATCGCTTCTCTCATTCGCAAATACTTAAAAATGGAAACGTCCATATTCATGATATTCGGGCTAGTGGCATCTGCACCCCTAGCGAAATTGTGTCATGCGCCAATTATCCTTGCCTTTTGAATATAACACAAATTAAAAGCACAATTTACCTTAAATGATGCGTAGGAAAAGTTCTCTTTAAGAACCTTTTATTATTTTAATACATCAAATAATTTTGACTTTATTGCACCATCTATTAAAACACTGGAATAATACAGCTTAATAAAATGAACCACAGTGGTAAAAATTCATGATAAAAACAGAAAATACTCATTTACAGATATTTTTTAATATTACAACAATTTTAAATATCAAGGTTTTGAAAGGACAGGGAATGAAATGATAAAATTGATAAACGTGAAGCCAAAATGCCAAAAAGAACTCCAAAAGCTGTAATAATTGGAGAACCCGGGTATCGATCCCGGTACCTCTCGCATGCTAAGCGAGCGCTCTACCATCTGAGCTAGCTCCCCTTGGTGTACGTGTTATAGAAGTTGTCCTAACCTTGGATCCAGTTTATCGTCTGTAATAACGCTATCCCTGTCAAAGCACCTGGCAGTTAGTGGCGAATTCGGACCTTGGCTTCGACGGAAGGGGGGGGGGGCGGTGGTCATCACAGCCACCAGCAAGCTATCACGGGCCCTAATAATTGACGTCAGGGGAGGGAAGGGGGGGGGGCGGGCTCCCCTTCATTGTAGCAGAAAATTGTTGTATATCTATAAAATAGATAAATAAATGGGAATGGGAATTATTGGTTCCAGTCACATTATTTCTTTCAAATCATGTTTGTAACTGTATTCGTGTTTTGATATGTGTGTCATGTTTAATTTTGTTTGGGAATGTTTGAGCGTTATTTGTATTTGCAAAGACCGAATTAATGCCCCTATTCAAAATGTTTTGTTCAACGTACACAATCATAAGGAATTCGTTGGCACAAGCTGATTTTTACACTCTCGCAAACAATATCCCCTGGTCATCCAAGAGTAAACACATACCACACAAAAATGGTACCAAATGATGCGGGCCCGATAAGACACTTTTTCAAAATATGTATAATAGTTTTGCGTTCATAACTGAGTTTTAAACAAAATAGCAATTTTCTAAGTGTAGACCCTTTTTTTTTTACTCACACGGTTTATTATGATATTGATTTTAGTTGCTAAGATTTTGAAAATGGCATTGAAGTCCGAGCAAATCAGAGTCTTCGACCGCTTCCTGAGAATTGCATGACTTTTGTACGTTTTTGCGTAAATTTCCAAGCCAAATCATAGAGTAAGCTACAAAAATGTTGTACCACCAAAACAGTTGTAATTCAACCTACATATCGTGCATTGTACGATTTACAGGAACTGAGAATGATTGAAAAGAATTCAATAGCCGAATATATAATTTCTTATTCCTTAAGCAGTTGTGAAGGAAACAAAGTTTATAGAGCAGAATATGAAATCATTTGTTAAATTAACAGATTAAACGCAAAATAATAAAGCCTTCCTGATAACGCATAATTCAAATACGATAAATTTTTCAGTAAGCCGAAAAGTAAAAAGGTATGGCATGTGGAGAACCCGGGTATCGATCCCGGTACCTCTCGCATGCTAAGCGAGCGCTCTACCATCTGAGCTAGCTCCCCTTGACTTGTCATAGTAGTTATCCTAATTATCTTCAATAAAGCAGAGGCGTTTGAAGAAATTTCAGACAAAATGTCGACTTTTTTGCACAACATAGCACTGTTTACAATGAATTTGTATAACTTTACTCGTTTTTTTTTTTTTTTTTTTTTTGGGGGGGGGGGGGTGTTTGGTTGGGTTTTTTCACAAATGTACACTCTTGTCGAGCCATTATGTTGGGAGAAAGCTTGAAACTATTGTTTGGAATTGAATAAGAAAAACGTCGGTAATTTCATGAGCGATATTTGAGTAACGTTAGAATGAAGTCACGGAATTCATTTGCGTCTATTCAGAAATATATTCCAGTCTCATCAATAGTCAATATTTACTCCGATGAAGGTTGTTTGAGCACGTGCAAAGTTATCCTTAAATTGCCCTTTCTAAATTTGACATGTGACGAGCAATTACGTACATTGTCGAATATCTGTCATGCATACTTCATACAGCACGACTTAACATATTAGTAGCATGCGAAAACAGCTCTCTTTCTCATACACTCCATACATAGTGCTCTAGTGAAAATCAACATAACTTTACTGTTCTTCTCTTCGTGTCCACAGATCTCCCAAGACGCCTCAACCTTGACAACGACAAAAGACAGTCTTCCATCCACACTGCCATCCGTGCCTTTCACTGACTCCTCAAGTGGACCAACTTATACATCGTCATCAACATTATCGTCATCATCAACAATATCATCTAACGCTTCGTCCGCATCAACAGATTCGGCGTCTACATTGCTTGAGACACTAAAACAGAATTCATCTACTAGTATTCATTCAACATCACAAACTTCCAGTAGAACTTCTTTGGATATCTCAAAGAATCACACAACATCATCAAGGAATCTGTCATCGCGCAGTCCCAGTGAGGTCTCCGCCAAAACAGCGTTCACGCCAACGTCGTTCTTGACGTCGTCCACGTCTTCGCCGACAATCATCTCTCAACCGAGTCTGCAACCGACAAAAAATTCTGACGTGGTTTCATCGACTGATGAATCATCCAGTAATTTTCCAGAAAGGTATAACCATCAAGGAACGACACAGGAAGTCCCTGCAGCATTGAATATGACGGACGAGTTCGATAGGAGGACGGCCGTTGGCTCGACCTCGAACAACTCGTCATCGGAGCTACCCAAGATCCATTTCACCCTCTTCACCGACTGGTGGCATGCGACGATCCTTCTAGGTGTCGAGGTCTTCTTCTACATCATCACACTCGGTATCATCTACTTCATGCGCAGGAACAACATCCGCTGGCCCCAGGTCATGCAGGACGATTCGGACTCTCAGTCAGACACTGAGCCATTCGGGTAACAGGGATCCAAAGATCCTAGCATTTGTTGATGCTAGCATCTTCTCTTGTTTGGTAGGAAACACATGATCATTGGTTGATTCGTTCGTCAAAGAAGTTTGACTTCAGTCTGCCATTTTTTTTGTGCTGAAGCTTGATGACAGTTTGATACATATAGGCCTATTTTTTCTTACTGGGAAAGCGTGGAAGAAACATGACGAAACCTCAAGCAAAATAACTTATGGGTCTTAAAAGAATCTATTATATAAAGACGTGTATAATTCTTGATTGATGTAAGCGTTGACTTCTAACCGGATGAATTATTTGCAGAGGTTGGTGGAACAAAAGTATGCTGTGATTATTCAGAAGATCAACTCGACTTTTAAAATTAATGAACAATTATGTTGAAAGTTGAAATAATTCAAATACAGCGTCTGAAATTGTGTTCATTATAGATGTTATAACGCTGATGGGTCTTTGGCTCACACTTTGTCTTACTCACGGTGCCAGTTTCGTTGCACCTGATGCGAACTTAATTTGTGCTCGGGATTTATCGCATCAAGAATAAAGGAGACCTTTAAGCACACGTGATGAAGGAGACATTGTAGTCGACATCGAGACAGTATGGTATTCTTCCTTTTGGTTACTAATGCTGTAAATATTGTCTCAAAGTTGTACGAATTTTAGAAAAGAACTGTTAACAGATCTAGGAGTCTGTTGTTGCAAGGTTGTGTCTATTTAATAATATAGTATTCTTATCTGGAAGTCAAAGATCACCTTTTTGTGTCTTGGCTTACTTTTATATCTAGAATATCTGTTGTTGCTACTAAATACCATCTGACCATTTACTCGTTAAATGGCATTAGTATAGTTGATACGAAAGAAACAAAATAGAAAGTTTGAAACAGCAAGTCTTACAGCAAAATTAATAATTATGAATTTCGCTAGACACTGTATAATATTAAAGTTTGATATCAATCACACTCATGCGTATAACATGTATAAGATAGGCGATAAAACTTTGATATAACGACTTGCTATTGATTCCGATCATTAGCAATTTGTCATAAAACGGAGCCCTGGAACTATGAATTCATTGCATTAATTCTTATTTAATCCTATATGACCAAAAAGGGGTTACTCGATCGTTTATCCTAATTTGCGATTTTTCCGAATCACAAATTTCCCATAGGAGGAGGTTCATAATTCGGAAAACGAATTAGGGTTCATAATTCCGAACATTTGATGCATTACTCCGAATGCTCGTTATTCCGAAGGTTCGTATACCGTGTGGCTAAAAAAAAACAACCTTACACTTTTGAAATGGTTGCCAAATTAAGCATATATATTTTTATGGGAAAATGTTGATATGTATGGAAAGCTAAAGGACCCACCTTTCATATGATATATACCTCTAACTTAAGTGAGCACTGCTCATCGATGCATGAATTTTTTTTTTTTCAATATTTTCAATATTTTCAATATTTTCATATCATATGAAAGGTGGGTCCTTTAGCTTTCCATACATATTTAATATTTTCCCATAAAAATATATATGCCTAATTCGGCAACCATTTCAAAAGTGTAAGGTTTTTATTTTAGCCACACGGTATACAAGAAGAGAAAGGGTAGACAGAAGAGATAGAGAGAGAGAGAGAGATGAAGAGAGATGAGGGGTACCCGTTGGTATATGTTTGCACCTCTTGGTAAATGTCATTATGACAAACTACCAGCTTCACGCTTTGTAAAAAATTAATAGTAATATATGATCAAATAATAAAATGTGTGGGGTTTTGGTGTGTTTTTTTAATGAAATTTGTATTTTTCAAGATGCTCGTATGATATATGTATCATTTTAAACACATGTGCGTATTGTTTCTATTTTGTATATCTATAGAGACTTTATATTTTCTTAATTTCCTGGAATTATTTAATCGGGTTATCCAATGGAATGTTCGGCATTCCCTAGAAATTCTGAATAATTTTTAAAGATGTTAACTTCCCTACTGCAGCATGATCAGCTGGACATAATAAGTCACTTAATTCATAATGATAACAGTATTAACAATGATAGTATGAATGATTATACTAATGTCATTAGTAATAATGAAAATTGTCATTCAGTTAAAAAATAATGAAAAGAACTACAAATAATATTAATGAACATAATTATCATAACAATAATAATAATGATAATGAAAAAGTGATGATGAAAATGATAATGATTATAATGATGATGATAATAATAAATAAGAAGAAAAAGGATTAGGTTTTGAAGCTCTTATGTTCGTCATACAGCGTTCTAAAAAGAACAATCTTTAGTCTAGCTACCGTCACATATACATGTAGTATAAAAAACGAAAGTTCTCAAATGTTTCTTTGATTCATACTTGTCAGTTTCGTCGCTATCTTGGTGACATCAAAGGTGGTGCCTGAGGCATTATGTTTTCGGGTTGTCCGATCGTCCGTCTGTCCGTCCCTCTTTCTCGTTCTAGCGATAACTAAAGAACCACATGAGGTGTAAACTTCAAACTTGGTGCTAGTATGTATCACCATAAGAAAACGATCTGATTAGATTGTGGGTTACGTAGGTCAAAGTCAAGGTCACAGAGGCCAATTTTTGAAATTTCAGGTGTTAGCCTCGTTCTAGCGATAACTCAAGAACCATTTGAGGTATAAACTTAAAACTTAGTGCTAGTATGTAACACAATAGGAAGACGATCTGATTTGATTTTTGTTCACGTGGGTCAAAGGTGACAGGTCATACAGGTCATTTTTTTGAAATTTCAGCTGTTAGCCTCGTTCTAGCGATAACTCAAGAACCATTTGAGGTATGAACTTAAAACTTAGTGCTAGTATGTAACACAATAGGAAGACGATCTGATTAGATTTTGGGATATGGAGGTCAATGGTCAAAGGTCATAGAGGTCAATTCTGAAATTGCAGGTTTTAGCCTTAACGTGATATCTCAAGAACCATTGATCCATTAACTTCAAACTTAGAACTAGTATGCAGCACCATAATGAGAAGAACTGATTAGATTTTTGTTCACGTGGGTCAAAGGTGACAGGTCATATAGGTCATTATACACATGTATGTGAAATTAACGGGTTTTTTTTTTACCTTTGTTATCCCAATATCTCAACTAATTTGTATTCATGACTAGATGAGATAAAGCGATCAGACTTTTGGGTATAAGGTGTAAGGTCAAATGTCAAAGAGGTCAATTAGCATGTAATTAGAAGCTTTTTATTTTGGTTATCACAATATTTCAAGAACAGTTTGAGCCATCAACTGATTTAAATTTTTTTTTTACCTTTTGTTATCACCATATCTCAACTATTTTGTATTCATGACTAGGAGGAGATAAAGTGATTCAGACTTTTGGGTTATAATGTGTAAGGTCAAATTTCAAAGAGGTCAATTAACATGTAATTAGAGGCCTTTATTCTGGTTCAATCAAAATTAAAAACAAATCAACATGAATGTGCGATATATTTCTGATCTGGCAAGGGCGGAGGCATAATTTTCTACTGCGCGCAGTCTATAATTCATCTAGTTTAAAGTCATTTCGATCTTGTAATACCAATTCTATCTTAAGTTGCATTGAAAGGCTAACACGCAAAACTTTATATGGTTTTAATAAATGTAAATTGGGAGCTTCTCGGAAGTGATTTAAAAAAAACAGAAGAAGAAAGACCAGCTCCGATAAACACGAGTAGTTCAGATCAAATGTGTTAGTGGCTCAAATAAGGCATACATGGCAACAACACTGGAATGTACCTTCTGAAAAAAAATGAAAAATGATTCATTTATTTACTGATTGTGCCAAGGAAGCAATTTTCCCTTTTTAATTTGTAATATACGTGATATCAATATGTGATATTTCATTATCATCCGTTAATAAACGCACAACTTCAACCCTTTGTTATGCTGTATTTACTGTTTCTGTTTTGATTTGGTTGTGGAATCCAATTGAAAGAAATTATATTAATAATAAAATGAATAGAACCTTATATAGCGCATCATACATTTGAAAAAGATCTCAATTCATTTAGGAAAAGATGAAAAAGAGAAACAAGTAGGAAAGCTGCCGGAAATGTTATAATACTATTAATTAATTTGAATAGGTATGTTTTTAGTACAGATTTGAATTGCCCTGTATTAGCTTGTAAAACATGAGAAATGGGAGGAATGTACCCAAATGTATAATGGAAATCATCTATATCAATTCATGTGTATATTGATCAACTACTGGGTTTGCTTGGACAAAATGTATGGACTAAAATTTGGTAAAAGTAATCAATACATAGGAAGATCCAGTAGGGCGAAACCACTGCGTCATTTCCCCCCTAATGTGGAAAAAAGAAACAAAATTATCATCTGAAAGCATTTTCCAGTGCTAAATTTGTTTGATGTATTCCGAGGAAAATGTTTCCTTTCAGTGTATGCACACATTACTTTATTTCAGCTCATATAAGCAAACATCTTACAAGCATTACGTTATAGCTCAATCATCATGATCATGATGTTTCTGTACATCATGATAATTGACGTCATTTGAGGATGATTATATGTTTAAGTCATCTCTGTAATTGCACATGTGACATCGAATTATCCAATTTTCTCTGAGCGATTTGCGCAGTATAGATCAATATGTAGCTGACATCTTTATAATTACATTGCCTATCTCCTCAGATGAGGCACCTTTTCATTGTTTATCAATATCCGTCATGCTAACATTCCTAACTCTCTCTCTCTCTCTTCTCTCTTATTCTCCCCCCATCTTCAGTATATTCTATCTCTATCTCTCACATACATTCTTTACCCCCCCCCCCCTCTCTCTCTCTCTCTCTCATTTTCATTGCTCTTTCTGCCTATCCCTCTCGTTTCCTTGCTCTTTCTGGCCATCCCTCTCTCGTAAGTGACGGTTTCATGTGTTGTATATATGTGACATGATTATTGTGGTAACAAATCAACATAATAGTAATACAACGTGACACCAAGCTGGTCTCGTTGGACTTGATATTCAATAAAGTGTGAATCAAACGACATAAGGATAAAACCTTGGGTAGTTACTGAGCAACGATGCCCTTTCTTATCATGCTAATCACGCTAATGGAAAATATAGAAAAAAGGAGATATCCTTTGAAGGCGAAAGATTCGTGTTAAATTGATGCCTTGTTAATGGTACATGTCATTTCCATTAGCTGTAAACTCTATTGATATTTCTAAGCCGGCGATGACGGCCTTGACGAGAAAATAAAGTGAGAACCGTGAATGAGTGTAGTGTTCGAGTGAAATGAAGAATAGAAAGAGTAAGGCGAACTTTCCCTTGAGGTATTATTATTATTATTATATTATTATTATTATTATTATTATTATTATTATGGCACGAAAAAGAGACATGATAACGAAGCTTTTCGACTTGCACTCATCAGGTTATCACGCAGGTATATAACAAATTACTCGATATCAACTATATTATACTCGATGAACCCGGACGCCGTAATTTCAGAACAATCGCAAAGTTTGGTCGAACTCCTTTTGTCTGCATAGAAGCGGTTCATGGGATTAAATGGAGGCGACTTCCAGAAAGCGTAAATGGGCTGCGCTTCTGGCCTGGGACATAATTAAGAATTGATCGTCGGCATAGCTTTTTGCGAAAGCTGGATTGTTCAGCAAATGGAGACCAATCGCTGAATCGCATTTGGCTATCTCTGGTCTGTTAGCGTGCATTTCAGATTTGTAGGCACGGACGGGCTGCGTGCGCTGATTGGTTGTACGGTTCCGAATAGTCGTGGGCCATACTTCTCAGCGGTTGGCTGATCGCAATAAACAAAACGTCCCCTCGACTATTCGGAACCGTACAACCAATCAGCGCACTCAGACCGTCCATGCCTGCAAATCTGAAATGCACGCTAACAGACCAAAGATAGCCAAATGCGATTCAGCAATTGGTCTCCATTTGCTAAACAATCCATCTTGCGCACAAAGCTATGCCGACGATCAATTCTCAATTATGTCCCGGGCCAGAAGCGCGGCGCATTAATTTTACGCTTTCTGGAAGCCGCCTACATTCAAGCGCACGAACCCCTTCTGTGCAGACAAAAGGAGTTCGTCCAAGCTTTGTGATTGTTCTGAAATTACGGCGTCCGGGTTGCGTCCGGGTTGCGTCCGGGTTCATCGAGAATAATATAGTTGATTTCGAGTAATTTGTTATATACCTGCGTAATAACCTGAAAAGTGCAGGTCGAAAAGCTTCGTTATCATGTCTCTTTTTCGTGCCATATTGAAATTTTGTAGTACCAAGAAATTATTTGATTATTATTATTATCATCATCATCATCATTATTATGAGATGAGCAACTTAGATGGGCATATAGACCCATTTTTTTGGTATATGTGTATTTTGCTTCCCGAATATCAGCTTTTCAGTTCTTACAACAACCCCCCCCCCCCCCCCACAACTCCCATAACACCTTCGACGGGCTTATTGAGAGTGGGTTACTTGTTTTGGTTGAGAGCATTAGTCTACTCCCTCTCACGGAACGGTCAAAGTGATATTTACGAAGAAGACTACAGAAATAACTTAGTAAAGCCATCCTCTTAACTTTAAATAATTAATTATTTAATTCTCCTCCCCTCCCGGTCACTCGTACTCAATGACAAACATTTTCATTTTTTCTTTGCGTGGCGCCACCTTCTTAAAATACCCAACATATCGACCATGTCAACGCAACGAATCCATGCTTTCGGAGCGCCTCTTCAACAACATATGCAGTTATTGCTATAATCACGTTCGACTACCTATATTTAAACTACTGCAGCAACATAGCGCCAATTTCACACAGCACACAGTCTACATGGGGTAGCCCAGCACCTCACATCTCAGTGCGATTCCCCCTCTCGAGGCGGACGTAATAGGATGAATGCGTACAAGTCTGGCCACAACAGGCATAGACAGCAGAGAGGTGACGGGAGTTGACCGGTCGTAATTGGCGGAGAACATCTAGCGGATGAAATGGAAATATATTGATTATTGGAATGGGGAGATTACAAAAGATGATACTTTGAAATATGATGTTGACGATGATTCACAACATTTCATTGGCGCCATATATCTGTTTAAAAACACAAAGATACAAGAAGATTACTAGACCCACATCACCATCATCATGGACGTGGATCCGTTTTTCGAATAGGGGTGTGGGGGGGGGGGAGAAGACAGGTATGTAGGACTCTTCATGGTATTTTTAACGCCCCTTAATTACCAGCTTCTCCACGGTTACATAAAACGGGGAAAATGAGAGAATTTGCCCGCGGAGATCGCGGCAAAATTGAAGTCTATCGTGTAATACCTTTTGTATTTCATTGTTTGGAAGGTTTCATTTCCCGAGTTTGTATTTTCATAATACAGTGTCTAAATGTGGTTTAACTTTGTACAGATATTTAGACTGGACTTGCGGTCTAAGCCAGTTTTAATTAAACTCTGGTTTAATGTAGATTGGACTTTAAGTTAAACCCGAGTTCAGAATACGGGCCTCTGTGTAATGCCAACTTTTGTTCGGTGTGACTAGGTATTTCTCTTGAAACTGACGATGTCATCTAAAAAGAAAACACACAATCATAATATATCGCTTTCGATCTCTCTGAAAATTGTCTCGTCGACCACTACTCCGACCGTTCACCTTACCTTATTGGTTCCACAATCTTCCACTGTTTCCCATTCCTCGTCGGTCGAAAATGAAAGTGAGAATGATGTCGTCCAATCTTCGGAGACGGGATGGTCACGCCCCTGGGTGACCACTCCGGTCACGTGATGATTCGTCCCAAGGTCAATCTGAATTTTAAAACAAATCATCGATTTTTTTTATTGAATCCCTGGATATGACCCAGGTGTTAAATGGGTACCCGGTAGGATGCGAAAGTTAATGTCGTTTGCTAACAATGTGAGCGCCAAGCCCATTACTGGAATATTCCCCAGGGAGTGGAGAATGTGCAGGGCAAGCCAGAATCCGATGACCGGGGTAATAATATATCTGTAAAGCGCTTAGTGACATCGCCGATGTATTAGGCGCTATATAAAAGCGGAATATTATTATTATAGATTAGTGTCCCGTCAAAACCATTTTAAAATGGCATTATGTTACCCACGAATCTGAAATCAGGTCTTAAAAACAGAAATATTTGTTTGTATAAAAATAGTGAGAGTACTTTGAAATTCGGGCTCTTGACTCTCATATGAAACGTCTCGGGTTGGATCCATCCTCATTTCTTTTATGCCTGGACAAAGTGTCTACCCACTTTTGTATTTAATGGGTACCTGGCAATGCTCTGGTAATAATGTTTACAGGGCCCGCAAGAATAGCAGTATGAAAGGTCTCGGGTTGGATCCATCCTCAGTTCTTATTTGCCTTGACAAAGTGTCTACCCACTTTTGTCCCTCTCGACCTAGGTGTAATTAATGGGTATCTGGCAATACTGTGGTAAATAAGACCGTATCATTATTGTGATTTTTTTATTTATATTTTCTTTTTACAATAAACGAATAACCATGCACTCATAACTTTTGTTTCTGCAATCAGGTCTTAAAAACAAAAATATTTATTAAAAAATTAAACTTTTGATCTCAACACAGGGAAAATTCTTTACCTCGAAATTTTCGGCTATCCACTGCAGCCTTTATCAACGATGTGACCCGATTTGACCTTAGTGACGTAACGATCGATGATCGGGTCATAGACATTCGGAAGCTTGTAGCGGCCTCCGTCCTTGTTGAGAGAAGGTCGCAAACCAACACACGCAGATCAATATCTGAACTTTTCCTCTAATCACCCACTTGAACACAAGCTCGGTGTCATTAAGACTCTCTTCCATCGGGCTGCAGCGGTAATTACAAATCCCCTTACCGTTTCTGAGGAAAAGGATCATATTAAACAGGCTCTCTCTAAATGTGGCTATCCCAAATGGGTTTTCAACAAGATTGATAACCCACAAGAAGGGAAGTCTCGACCAAAGAAGGACAACTCTAAGCCACCCAAGGGACAGATTGTTCTTCCTTATGTCAAAGGAATATCAGAAGCTCTCCATCGAAACTTTAATCAGTTTGGTATCAGGGTGTGCTATAAACCGACGAGGACTTTAAGGCAGTACCTAGTTGCACCAAAGGATAAGACTGAGAAGAAGGACATTACTGGTCCTGTTTATTTGATTCCTTGCCAAGGACAAACAACTAAGGGTTTATGCAAGGAATCATATATCGGTGAAACTGAACGTTCCCTCAGGACTAGATTCCTTGAACATCGACGCCCGAGCTCCACTTCTTCTGAAGTTTCTCAGCACATTCACATCGAGTCCCCTGGTCACCACGTGGACATCAACAAAGTTCAAGTGTTGGACAGGGAGCCACGTTACTTCGAAAGGGGTGTGAAGGAAGCCATCTACATCCGGGCGTTCAAACCTTCTCTCAACAAGGACGGAGGCCGCTACAAGCTTCCGAATGTCTATGACCCGATCATCGATCGTTACGTCACTAAGGTCAAATCGGGTCACATCGTTGATAAAGGCTGCAGTGGATAGCCGAAAATTTCGAGGTAAAGAATTTTCCGTGTGTTGAGATCAAAAGTTTAATTTTTTAATATCTTACACCAACACAGATTAACTTTCATGATCGAACAAAAATATTTGTTTGTATAAAAATAGTGAGAGTACTTTGATAGCTGTAAAGGCGACTCGTCCCTCGTTGATGTTTCCTCCATGCAAGTTGATGGATGTAATGAAACGATCTATGAAGACACAAATGGATACCATTTACTATCTTACAGGAAAAAAAAATCCTATTACAGGGGTGTCGCATCATGCGAAAAAGGTGGACGGCCACTGACAGAATTATGTCAGATTGACTCATTAATATTGGCTAGCGAAGAGACTAACGAAACACGCCTGTAGGCTTCAGGGTAGTGAAGCTCCGGGCCAAAGCAGTAAGTTTTAGAAACTTGTATCAAAAACGAGTTTATCTAATGGTTATGCTCTAATATGAATTTCAACAAAATGATGGGGAAAATCATGGAAGCGGCTATCTAAGCCGAATATATTTTCAACTGCAAAAGTATACCATAGCCTCCAGATAATGAAGTTGGTTACTCGATAGTGGTATTTAGAAGCTTTCCGTTTTGCAGTTTGGGTTAGGATCTCTCTGCTAAACAGAAAATCCCGGACTGACACTTTATAATGATTTGATATGGGTTTTCTCGAAAAGAAGCTTCACTGCGAGAATTCAAAATTTACTGCATGCATTGTGTATAAGAGAAAGTAATAAATCACCTTGTTGTTCACATTGGGATTAATTGTTATGACACATACAATGATATCCGTCAGGGGTTTATTTACATGTTCCATCGTTCAGACAAGGCGTCGACAAACAGTCTGAAAAATATGATACAAAATATTGCATTCAGAATGCCATTGGTTAAAGTGGGGAAATCAAATAATTTAACTGAAATCAGTTGTTGAATTTGAATTTCAAAACATGTACAAGGTGCTTCGTCATGGCAATACGTAAGAATATTAATTTAAGTCAATTTCACATAACAAAGCCGTGATCATGACTAGAGGTAAAATTCGTCAGTTAAAAAAAAACAATTTAATCATTTACCAGGTATTTGGCAGATGACATGAGCGAACCCGTCTGGGAGCTGCAGCTGAAGATGCGCAGGAGCAAGTTTTGGGACATATTGGAAGAATTGGTCATTTTTATTTTAAAAAAGACCCGAAACTTTGATTATTTGTTATGCATTGTGTAAAATGCGATACTGCGTTTTATTAAAGGTTGTTTGATGCACATCAACTTGAACATGCTTATCCCAGAATAGTTATTTTAAATAATGATAGAGTATACAGGAGAACTCTTATTCCTCTCGAAAGTAATTTTGGATGAAACACAAAATATTTTGGGGAAAATAGCGTATTTTTTTTTTTCATGCGCAAAGATGGTAAACATTTCCGTCGATTTCGGGGCTGAAAATATAATGATCGTCTTTCTTATAGTTCATGCTTTACACTGCTACCAAATTTGCCTGCTACTTTTTGCAACTTTTCGTGTAAGAACCCATTTTCCACCCGCATGTTTGCCTCTTTTTTCGCCTACTAGTAAATCTTCTATGCGATAGAAGTGCGCACTGTGCTCATAAAAATGCGCGGACAAAGCACACACAGCAAAGTACCGAAAGAAACTTTAATAGTCTTCTGGCCCTTTTTTAGATGATGAGACATGTCAGAAAACAACTAATATCCCAACATATGGATTGCATTTAACCTTTAGGCCAATCTTCAGTGGTAGAACACTCGTCGGTCAAGAAAAGATTCTTAAGTTTCCGCAATGAAGTTCGGAAACAAAAAAGTGGAGGGAAACATAACAGAAAACGAAAACTGAGACATAGAAAAAGAAAATATAAAGAGATGGAGAAGGAGAGAGAGAAAAAACCCAAACAAACAGGAAAGAAAAAAACAGAGAAAGAGAGCGAGAGAAAGAGAGAGCATGAGAAGAGAAGGAGAGACTGGGCGTCATGTTCATCACAATCTGTGAATAGGTCTGGATTGAAATGTTTACATCAAGCGGGTGAAATGACTACCACTACTGCCTAAATTGATCTGGTTTCTTTTTTGTAAACATTGCAGGTATATTATGATGCCAAAGATGTTCAATGGTGTTCAGTATTCTAAGGGATGCTCAACTTTTTGCACTTTTTATATCCCGAGGAAATTGTTCTATTTTGTTATATTCGTTTAAGGTAAGATTTATCCTGTTATTATTAACGATGTACATGTAGTTCACGTTTGTGCGATTGATATATAAAAGAATAGGCTTCTGTTATGATGTAGGATAAGATGGAGATCTGATATAATTTCCAATGTCCGTAAATGTTCCTATTTTGTATAAATAAACAATTGCTTGCTTCCAAGCCAGAATTCTTTATAACGACCCAGACTTGTCATTAATGACTGTCATGTAGTTTAAAATTCATACCGGTTGTTTATAATTTATATAATTTTGAAACCTTTGGAGAAAGTATGATTTGTATCAAAATTTGTCCAACACCAAAACCCAGCTCTCAAAATGTTTTTTTTTACAGACCCAAATTCACAGTGGCTTCAGTGAATATTTCAGGGCGAAAGCTTTTCGAAATAATTCACTCTTCTGACAGTATAAACATTAGGGCAAAGGGACTTAAAATATGCATGGATTTTATCAGTCAGTATTATGATTTTGATAACTCGATAGTACCTACAGAATTACTTTTCAGTGATACAGGTACGTTTCTCTTTCGCAAAGTTATCAAGGTTGCAGAGGGTGCTCTTTCATTTTTTTAAAACTTATTTTAATAACTCATTTTTCAGTTAGCTGAATATTATTATTGTATTAGTTTATGCATTATCAAAGTTTACTTTCAAGTTATGACATCATACATTACAATACATTGCAAATTTCTCATTATTAGAAATATTTCCAAGTAGGGCGCCACCCCCCCCTTTAAGTCACTCTTACGTGCCATATGCCTGAGCTTTAAGTTAACACCTTTTTCACTTTTTTATATACAAGTATAGAGATCGCATTATCAATTTTCTGAAGTAGGAAAATCATCGTAATACGAGAAATATCTTATTTTCCATTGAATTTTGGCAGCCAATCGGGAAATCGGCATTTTAATGACGTATTTGAAAATATTTTCTACGGGTCTGAATACCCATAGAACCATCATCTAAGTTTAAATTTTAAGTCTCAGTTAATTCTCAGTTTATTTAAAATCTCAGTGAATGTGAATTTTGGCGCACTTTGGAGCCATTCTGGCCCACTGTGCGTTGGTCCTACATCACTTTTCCTTATTACGACCCGTATGATAGACGACTGGGGTTGGTTGGTTGGTTTTATTTTGCGTATAAAAAGATCGTCAATACATACATATAAATACGCATGTACAATAATACATAAATAAAGAATTATAAGAATATAAGAATATAAGAGAGAGAATGAGTAAGAAAGAATCATGAGAAGAAGATGCACCTCTTCCACACCCCCCCCCCCCTAATATGCGGCCTTATTAATTCACATTTCATCGTCCTGCTACAAAGGCTGGTTCCCCCTTAATACCATGCCCCCTAAATGGCTCTAAATGGTTCTCTCTGTCTTTGTTACTCTTTATCTTTCTCAATCGCTCCACCTCCTCTCTGTCTCCCCCGTCTCTCTCAACTTTTGACAAATTCATATTGTTCAAGAACCGTGCACCTTTGTCATTAACCCACCGTAAAGCCCGGCGCACACTATACGATCCGACTGCGACCCGATTTTCGAACAAATTGCAGTTTGTATTAAATGTGAAAGTTTTAAAAAGTGAAATTATCTCATTTGAAGTTCGGAATAATGATACGAATACTAATATCTAAATATTATGGTTAACTACAATTCTTCTGGTTAGAGTAAAGGCCAAATCGGCTTCAAATCTTTTAGTCGATCGCAAGATTGGTATGACGTCACTACGATTTGGAATTGAATTCGCTTTTATTCCTACACGGGGGCTCGCAGTAGCCCGGAATTTCGATTTTAGTATTCATACTACTATTTGGAACTTTGATCACAAGATTTTACATGTTTGAAGGTTCATATCAAATGTTATAACAACTTTTCCCAAAATCGCATCGTAGTCAGATCGTGCAGTGTGCGCCGGGCTTAAAGGAGAATTACCACTAGAATATAAATGTACTTATGTTCAAAGGTGTAATATATTCTTAATCATTGGCCTGTATCACTTTAGAAATAAAATATCAGAAAATGGTTTAAATCAAGACATTCTAGCTCACGATATCATCTGCTAACGCTTCATGGGGGCTGCCATTTTCTTGATGACATGGAGTTGTACATGAACCATTGGAAACCGTTCCGGTCAGGAAGATATTTTTAATCCACGAACTAACTTGCTTCTCTTCATTATAAAAAAGCCCCATGTATGATGGAAAATACATAACAGGTGTATAAATATATTTTAAAGTTTGAAATTTATAGATTTTATAGATTTTATAGAAATCGATTTCTTGGTCTTGCCTGGCAGAGCAGAACATAATTTATACAACGCGCATTCTGATTTTTGAAGTCCATTATCTCAAAGCAGGTGAATGCATAGTTTGTCACTATTGACGCTCGGGAAAGTCATCATCCATAAATTTGAATTAATTCGCTCCGTCGCGTACGTCATAGTATCAAGAAAATAGATTTATAATTAGTAATAATTAATAATTTTCAAAGAAATATAAATCACATTTTCGTTTTTAGAATATATATATATATATATATACCTGTTAAATATTTTAAATCTCAAATGGAATTTTGTATCAGGAAGAAAGACAATTTTGCATTCGGATTAAAAATATCTTTATGTACACATCAAGAAAAATGGCAGCCCCCGGGTATACAGCTAGCAGACGATAAATCTTGCTGAGAAAATCTTGATTTATACCCGTCTCGTATATTTCAATGCAAAACTACGTAGGACAACAAGAAGCAATAGATTACACCTTTGAACATAAGTACATTTATATTCTAGTGGTAATTCTCCTTTAAAATCAACGCCATAGTAACGATGGCATTTCAACGTTGCCGTAACTTAGCCATACCTCATCCATCATGAAATTGTGTCTGTAGTTCGTAGTTTATATTTCATTTTAAATGATTTTGCAAACACATATGCTGAGAGAATTATGTTAAATTTACCAACACAATAAAAAATACATTTTTTAAAGAATAGCCTCTACCTCACCTCCTCCTCCTCCATGGGCTACGCTAATGGCCTATAATTGTTTTATCAAGGCTTGACATGGCGCTATTGTATTGTTTGAAAATCATTTAATATTTATGTGAGTCATCTCAAGTCTTTGTCTTTTTAATTGTGATAACCATTACATGACCGTGACTATTATACTGGGCCTGCAATTTTTTGCAATCAAAAAGGGAGTAAGTGGTTCGGAAATTATGAGACGCTAATATTTTACACCAAATTGAGACTCCATTACTGAACATATGAATACTTGCATAGAGATATGTATATTTGATTACAAAAATGAAATATCAATCACATAATATTACAAGACTGCTTATCAATAATCGATGTCTTCATTATACCCTGCATTATACAGTTTGAAAGTGTTCGTAGACATTGCAAATTTCACCCAGTTTTTTTACAAAGTCGTGCATTTTCTTGACCCATTGCTATTAATAATAAATAATAGTGGCTACTTGTATAGCGCACAGGTCGACCTTTCGGTGCTCATGGCGCTTAGAGAAAAATACATACAGAATTCTCCTAAACATAGTAAATTAAAATATTGCAATAATTACAAGGAAGATCTGAATGTTTCTGTTGACGACAGTTTGACGTAATTATAGAGGGAGTTCATTCCAGAGTTTCGGACCCATAGCTAAAAAAGCCCGATTGCCCCAAGCATGTTGTAGGAAGCAACAATTTGTCTGATGACGAGCGAAGACTTCGTGTGGGATTGGAATTTGACATAGATTTGCTCAGGTATGTGGGGGTAAGAGAGTAAACTGAATGATGTAATAGAAACAAAATTTTTAAAGATAATCCTTTTGTCAACTGGCAGCCAATAAAGAGAACGTAAAATTGGCGATATGGAATCAGATTTTTTAGTGAATGTTAATAGGCGGGCTGCAGAATTTTGTAGTCGTTCAAGTTTTGTGATATCTTTTTTTGGAAGGTTACAGAACAACCCAATTGCAAAATTTAAACGAGAAGAAATTAAAGCAGAGAGGTTATTGTCAATGTGAGCTCAAACTCATAAAATTGCGGAAACACTAATTTCGGTTGGTATATTAGATTTGATAACTTCTTTGTTTGAAGCAGCGTTTCTTATGGAAAAAACCTTTTAAAGCACAATGTGCACTTCATAATTCGATATGTATATCTCAGTGTTATAGCCGACCCAGCCTTTTTCTGGGGCAGTAGAAGGAAATGATTAAGTGTCGACAAAGTGAATATGAATAATAGCCACAAAGTGTCGGACTGAACATCCTGATTCATAAGTTAGTTGGTAAACCAACTAACCGCATACTAAGTTATTATTGATAAAGGAAGGAAAATCTTCATCGTTTTAATTTACCAGAATTATTATAATTTGTTTAGCTAATGAACGGAGAATACTAAATTAAGATTAAAAATAAAATACATGACAATGTAAGATAAATTTTAAGAATTAGAAAAAAACACATTTTAAACATGGGCTTCTGGAGAACCCGGGTATCGATCCCCGTACCTCTCGCGTGCTAAGCGAGCGCTCTACCATCTGAAGCTAGCTCCCCTTAGCTTGTCTGCTATCAATGAATGGAATTGCAAATTTTTGATAATACCAAGGGGCAGGGTCAGGAATAGAACAGTATCCCTTATTTTCTGATAGGTAAAATGTATCTAGGGTGCTCGGGTACATGAAGTAATCTCTTTTGTTTTGTTTCTTTTCTCACGGGATGCTGCTAGTGTGCAGGGAGATTTTTTGGAGCAATTTTTGAGAGAAAAAATACCCCATGTTTCGGACTATTGAGCATAACCTTTTAAAAGATCTGTAATATATTTTTATTTATCGAAAAAAATGTGTTCTGTATACCAAGATAATAATAATAATAATAATAATAATAATAATAATAATAATAATAGAAATAATAATAGAAATAACAATAATTATAACAGTTTGTGTTTGACTTGAATCTAAACTTTAAAAAAATACAGTACGTCTCCAATATCTGTAAGGCAGTGGTTTAGTCACTTGTCCAGTTCCTTCTTCTTCGTGTCTCCTCCTCCCCCTCCTTTTGGTATTATTAGAGACAGCAATTGAACACAAAAAAGACATAAAATATCACTTTAGAGTGAGATAAGTATCAAGAAAAAGGATTTCCACCTGGAGAACCCGGGTATCGATCCCGGTACCTCTCGCATGCAAAGTTAGCGCTCTACCATCTGAGCTAGCTCCCCTTGGCTTATCTGAAAGTTAGTAAGATTTACACAATACATGCATTTACATGTATTTAAATGTAGTCAAAGTCAAACACAGTTTATAAAGGGTAATCTTTTCTGCCAAACTTTCTCAAAGCACAGTGTTGATAAAAGTTGAGTGCGACAAAAGAAATATTTTTGGTTCAGGGTAAAACACAACTCGTTCAAAATATCGTAATGTACTTTTATTTTAATGAAGAAAAAAATGCGTTCTGTTTACCAAGAGGAGGCGTGACTGCTCAGTTGAAGAGAAATGGTGTCGTAACTGCCAGGGTCCAGCTTCCAAACCCCGAAGATGCATTTGAGCCCTTTGGTAAGGCAAACATCCTCACTTTGAAGTCCCTCTGAGACGAAATAAAGCCTTCGGTCCCCTGGTTGCTTACTTACAAGAATACCAGTCATGCATTCTTAGAAGTCAGGTATAATAAATCATCATCAAACTAATAATATCAATTAACAAAATGAGCAAAAAGAAGTTATGTAATAAAAAAAAGTTATGTAATAAAAAAGGAAGAGACAGCAATTGAACACAAAAAGACATAAAATATCACTTTAGAATGAGATAAGTATCAAGAAAAAGGATTTCCACCTGGAGAACCCGGGTATCGATCCCGGTACCTCTCGCATGCTAAGCGAGCGCTCTACCATCTGAGCTAGCTCCCCTTGGATTATCTGAAAGTTAGTCAGATTTACACAATACATGCATTTACATGTATGTATTTAAATATAGTCAAAATCAAACGCAGTTTATAAAGGGTAATCTTTTCTGCCAAACTTTCTCAAAGCACAGTGTTGATAAAAGTTGAGTGGGACAAAAGAAACATTTTTGGTTCGGGATAAAACACAACTCGTTCAAACTATCGTAATGTATTTTTATTTTATTGAAAAAAAAAATGTGTTCTGTTTACCAAGAGGAGGCGTGATGGCTCAGTAGAAGGGCAGTGGAGTCGTAACTGCCAGGGTCCAGCTTCGAAACCTAGTAGATGCACTTGTGCCCTTTGGTAAGGCAAACATCCTCACTTTGAAGTCCCTCGGAGAGGAAATAAAGCCTTCGGTCCCCTGGTTGCTTACTTACAAGAATGCCAGTCATGCATTCTTAGAAGTCAGGTATAATAAATCATCATCCAACTAATGATATGAATTAACCAAATGAGCAAAAAGGGGTTATGTAATAAAAAAAGAAGAGACAGCAATTGAGCACAAAAAAGACATAAAATATCACTTTAGAATGAGATAAGTATCAAGAAAAAGGATTTCCACCTGGAGAACCCGGGTATCGATCCCGGTACCTCTCGCATGCTAAGCGAGCGCTCTACCATCTGAGCTAGCTCCCCTTGGCTTATCTGGAAGTTAGTCAGATTTACACAATACATGCATTTACATGTATTTAAATATAGTCAAAGTCAAACACAGTTTATTGAGGGTAATCTTTTCTGCCAAACTTTCTCAAAGCACAGTGTTGATAAAAGTTGAGTGGGACAAAAGAAATATTTTTGGTTCAGGATAAAACACAACTCGTTCACATTTGAACACAAAAAGACATAAAATATCACTTTAGAATGAGATAAGTATCAAGAAAAAGGATTTCCACCTGGAGAACCCGGGTATCGATCCCGGTACCTCTCGCATGCTAAGCGAGCGCTCTACCATCTGAGCTAGCTCCCCTTGGCTTATCTGAAAGTTAGGGTAATCTTTTCTGCCAAACTTTCTCAAAGCACAGTGTTGATAAAAGTTGAGTGGGACAAAAGAAATATTTTTGGTTCAGGATAAAACACAACTCGTTCAAAATATCGTAATGTACTTTTATTTTAATGAAGAAAAAAATGCGTTCTGTTTACCAACAGGAGGCGTGATGGCTCAGTTGAAGAGAAATGGTGTCGTAACTGCCAGGGTCCAGCTTCGAAACCTAGCAGATGCATTTGAGCCCTTTGGTAAGGCAAACATCCTCACTTTGAAGTCCCTCTGAAACGTAATAAAAGCCTTCGGTCCCCTGGTTGCTTACTTACAAGAATTCCAGTCATGCATTCTTAGAAGTCAGGTATAATAAATCATCATCCAACTAATGATATGAATTAACAAAATGAGCAAAAAGGGGTTATGTAATAAAAAAAGAAGAGACAGCAATTGAGCACAAAAAGACATAAAATATCACTTTAGAATGAGATAAGTATCAAGAAAAGGGATTTCCACCTGGAGAACCCGGGTATCGATCCCGGTACCTCTCGCATGCTAAGCGAGCGCTCTACCATCTGAGCTAGCTCCCCTTGGCTTATCTGAAAGTTAGTCAGATTTACACAATACATGCATTTACATGTATTTAAATATAGTCAAAGTCAAACGCAGTTTATAAAGGGTAATCTTTTCTGCCAAACTTTCTTAAAGCACAGTGTTGATAAAAGTTGAGTGGGACAAAAGAAATATTTTTGGTTCAGGATGAAACACAACTCGTTCACAATTGAACACAAAAAGACATAAAATATCACTTTAGAATGAGATAAGTATCAAGAAAAAGGATTTCCACCTGGAGAACCCGGGTATCGATCCCGGTACCTCTCGCATGCTAAGCGAGCGCTCTACCATCTGAGCTAGCTCCCCTTGGCTTATCTGAAAGTTAGTCAGATTTACACAATACATGCATTTACATGTATTTAAATATAGTCAAAGTCAAACGCAGTTGATGAAGGGTAATCTTTTCTGCCAAACTTTCTTAAAGCACAGTGTTGATAAAAGTTGAGTGGGACAAAAGAAATATTTTTTGGTTCAGGATGAAACACAACTCGTTCACAATTGAACACAAAAAGACATAAAATATCACTTTAGAATGAGATAAGTATCACGAAAAAGGATTTCCACCTGGAGAACCCGGGTATCGATCCCGGTACCTCTCGCATGCTAAGCGAGCGCTCTACCATCTGAGCTAGCTCCCCTTGGCTTATCTGGAAGTTAGTCAGATTTACACAATACATGCATTTACATGTATTTAAATATAGTCAAAGTCAAACACAGTTTATAAAGGGTAATCTTTTCTGCCAAACTTTCTCAAAGCACAGTGTTGATAAAAGTTGAGTGGGACAAAAGAAATATTTTTGGTTCAGGATAAAACACAACTCGTTCACATTTGAACACAAAAAGACATAAAATATCACTTTAGAATGAGATAAGTATCAAGGAAAAGGATTTCCACCTGGAGAACCCGGGTATCGATCCCGGTACCTCTCGCGTGCTAAGCGAGCGCTCTACCATCTGAGCTAGCTCCCCTTGGCTTATCTGAAAGTTAGGGTAATCTTTTCTGCCAAACTTTCTCAAAGCACAGTGTTGATAAAAGTTGAGTGGGACAAAAGAAATATTTTTGGTTCAGGATAAAACACAACTCGTTCAAAATATCGTAATGTACTTTTATTTTAATGAAGAAAAAATTGCGTTCTGTTTACCAACAGGAGGCGTGATGGCTCAGTTGAAGAGAAATGGTGTCGTAACTGCCAGGGTCCAGCTTCGAAACCTAGCAGATGCATTTGAGCCCTTTGGTAAGGCAAACATCCTCACTTTGAAGTGCCTCTGAGACGTAATAAAAGCCTTCGGTCCCCTGGTTGCTTACTTACAAGAATTCCAGTCATGCATTCTTAGAAGTCAGGTATAATAAATCATCATCCAACTAATGATATGAATTAACAAAATGAGCAAAAAGGGGTTATGTAATAAAAAAAGAAGAGACAGCAATTGAGCACAAAAAGACATAAAAAATCACTTTAGAATGAGATAAGTATCAAGAAAAGGGATTTCCACCTGGAGAACCCGGGTATCGATCCCGGTACCTCTCGCATGCTAAGCGAGCGCTCTACCATCTGAGCTAGCTCCCCTTGGCTTATCTGAAAGTTAGTCAGATTTACACAATACATGCATTTACATGTATTTAAATATAGTCAAAGTCAAACGCAGTTTATAAAGGGCACTCTTTTCTGCCAAACTTTCTTAAAGCACAGTGTTGATAAAAGTTGAGTGGGACAAAAGAAATATTTTTGGTTCAGGATGAAACACAACTCGTTCACAATTGAACACAAAAAGACATAAAATATCACTTTAGAATGAGATAAGTATCAAGAAAAAGGATTTCCACCTGGAGAACCCGGGTATCGATCCCGGTACCTCTCGCATGCTAAGCGAGCGCTCTACCATCTGAGCTAGCTCCCCTTGGCTTATCTGAAAGTTAGTCAGATTTACACAATACATGCATTTACATGTATTTAAATATGGTCAAAGTCAAACGCAGTTGATGAAGGGTAATCTTTTCTGCCAAACTTTCTTAAAGCACAGTGTTGATAAAAGTTGAGTGGGACAAAAGAAACATTTTTTGGTTCAGGATGAAACACAACTCGTTCACAATTGAACACAAAAAGACATAAAATATCACTTTAGAATGAGATAAGTATCAAGAAAAAGGATTTCCACCTGGAGAACCCGGGTATCGATCCCGGTACCTCTCGCATGCTAAGCGAGCGCTCTACCATCTGAGCTAGCTCCCCTTGGCTTATCTGAAAGTTAGTCAGATTTACACAATACATGCATTCACATCTATTTCAATATAGTCAAAGTCAAACGCAGTTTATAAAGGGTAATCTTTTCTGCCAAACTTTCTTAAAGCACAGTGTTGATAAAAGTTGAGTGGGACAAAAGAAATATTTTTGGTTCAGGATAAAACACAACTCGTTCACATTTGAACACAAAAAGACATAAAATATCACTTTAGAATGAGATAAGTATCAAGAAAAAGGATTTCCACCTGGAGAACCCGGGTATCGATCCCGGTACCTCTCGCATGCTAAGCGAGCGCTCTACCATCTGAGCTAGCTCCCCTTGGCTTATCTGAAAGTTAGGGTAATCTTTTCTGCCAAACTTTCTCAAAGCACAGTGTTGATAAAAGTTGAGTGGGACAAAAGAAATATTTTTGGTTCAGGATAAAACACAACTCGTTCAAAATATCGTAATGTACTTTTATTTTAATGAAGAAAAAAATGCGTTCTGTTTACCAACAGGAGGCGTGATGGCTCAGTTGAAGAGAAATGGTGTCGTAACTGCCAGGGTCCAGCTTCGAAACCTAGCAGATGCATTTGAGCCCTTTGGTAAGGCAAACATCCTCACTTTGAAGTCCCTCTGAGACGTAATAAAAGCCTTCGGTCCCCTGCTTCCTTACTTACAAGAATTCCAGTCATGCATTCTTAGAAGTCAGGTATAATAAATCATCATCCAACTAATGATATGAATTAACAAAATGAGCAAAAAAGGGGTTATGTAATAAAAAAAGAAGAGACAGCAATTGAGCACAAAAAGACATAAAATATCACTTTAGAATGAGATAAGTATCAAGAAAAAGGATTTCCACCTGGAGAACCCGGGTATCGATCCCGGTACCTCTCGCATGCTAAGCGAGCGCTGTACCATCTGAGCTAGCTCCCCTTGGCTTATCTGAAAGTTAGCCAGATTTACACAATACTTGCATTCACATGTATTTCAATAAAGTCAAAGTCAAACGCAGTTTATAAAGGGTAATCTTTTCTGCCAAACTTTCTTAAAGCACAGTGTTGATAAAAGTTGAGTGGGACAAAAGAAATATTTTTGGTTCAGGATAAAACACAACTCGTTCACATTTGAACACAAAAAGACATAAAATATCACTTTAGAACGAGATAAGTATCAAGAAAAAGGATTTCCACCTGGAGAACCCGGGTATCGATCCCGGTACCTCTCGCATGCTAAGCGAGCGCTCTACCATCTGAGCTAGCTCCCCTTGGCTTATCTGAAAGTTAGGTTAATCTTTTCTGCCAAACTTTCTCAAAGCACAGTGTTGATAAAAGTTGAGTGGGACAAAAGAAATATTTTTGGTTCAGGATAAAACACAACTCGTTCAAAATATCGTAATGTACTTTTATTTTAATGAAGAAAAAAATGCGTTCTGTTTACCAAGAGGAGGCGTGATGGCTCAGTTGAAGAGAAATGGTGTCGTAACTGCCAGGGTCCAGCTTCGAAACCTAGCAGATGCATTTGAGCCCTTTGGTAAGGCAAACATCCTCACTTTGAAGTGCCTCTGAGACGTAATAAAAGCCTTCGGTCCCCTGGTTGCTTACTTACAAGAATTCCAGTCATGCATTCTTAGAAGTCAGGTATAATAAATCATCATCCAACTAATGATATGAATTAACAAAATGAGCAAAAAAGGGGTTATGTAATAAAAAAAGAAGAGACAGCAATTGAGCACAAAAAAGACATAAAATATCACTTTAGAATGAGATAAGTATCAAGAAAAAGGATTTCCACCTGGAGAACCCGGGTATCGATCACGGTACCTCTCGCATGCTAAGCGAGCGCTCTACCATCTGAGCTAGCTCCCCTTGGATTATAAAGTTAGTCAGATTTACACAATACATGCATTTACATGTATGTATTTAAATATAGTCAAAATCAAACGCAGTTTATAAAGGGTAATCTTTTCTGCCAAACTTTCTCAAAGCACAGTGTTGATAAAAGTTGAGTGGGACAAAAGAAATATTTTTGGTTCAGGGTAAAACACAACTCGTTCAAAATATCGTAATGTACTTTTATTTTAATGAAGAAAAAAATGCGTTCTGTTTACCAAGCAAAAAAGGGTTTATTAACATGCATGTAATAAAAAAGAAGAGACAACAATTGAACACAAAAAAGACATAAAATATCACTTTAGAATGAGATAAGTATCAAGAAAAAGGATTTCCACCTGGAGAACCCGGGTATCGATCCCGGTACCTCTCGCATGCTAAGCGAGCGCTCTACCATCTGAGCTAGCTCCCCTTGGCTTATCTGAAAGTTAGTCAGATTTACACAATACATGCATTTACATGTATATAAATATAGTCAAAGTCAAACGCAGTTGATAAAGGGTAATCTTTTCTGCCAAACTTTCTTAAAGCACAGTGTTGATAAAAGTTGAGTGGGACAAAAGAAATATTTTTGGTTCAGGATGAAACACAACTCGTTCACAATTGAACACAAAAAGACATAAAATATCACTTTAGAATGAGATAAGTATCAAGAAAAAGGATTTCCACCTGGAGAACCCGGGTATCGATCCCGGTACCTCTCGCATGCTAAGCGAGCGCTCTACCATCTGAGCTAGCTCCCCTTGGCTTATCTGAAAGTTAGTCAGATTTACACAATACATGCATTTACATGTATTTAAATATAATCAAAGTCAAACGCAGTTGATGAAGGGTAATCTTTTCTGCCAAACTTTCTTAAAGCACAGTGTTGATAAAAGTTGAGTGGGACAAAAGAAACATTTTTTGGTTCAGGATGAAACACAACTCGTTCACAATTGAACACAAAAAGACATAAAATATCACTTTAGAATGAGATAAGTATCAAGAAAAAGGATTTCCACCTGGAGAACCCGGGTATCGATCCCGGTACCTCTCGCATGCTAAGCGAGCGCTCTACCATCTGAGCTAGCTCCCCTTGGCTTATCTGAAAGTTAGTCAGATTTACACAATACATGCATTCACATCTATTTCAATATAGTCAAAGTCAAACGCAGTTTATAAAGGGTAATCTTTTCTGCCAAACTTTCTTAAAGCACAGTGTTGATAAAAGTTGAGTGGGACAAAAGAAATATTTTTGGTTCAGGATAAAACACAACTCGTTCACATTTGAACACAAAAAGACATAAAATATCACTTTAGAATGAGATAAGTATCAAGAAAAAGGATTTCCACCTGGAGAACCCGGGTATCGATCCGGTACCTCTCGCATGCTAAGCGAGCGCTCTACCATCTGAGCTAGCTCCCTTTGGCTTATCTGAAAGTTAGGGTAATCTTTTCTGCCAAACTTTCTCAAAGCACAGTGTTGATAAAAGTTGAGTGGGACAAAAGAAATATTTTTGGTTCAGGATAAAACACAACTCGTTCAAAATATCGTAATGTACTTTTATTTTAATGAAGAAAAAAATGCGTTCTGTTTACCAACAGGAGGCGTGATGGCTCAGTTGAAGAGAAATGGTGTCGTAACTGCCAGGGTCCAGCTTCGAAACCTAGCAGATGCATTTGAGCCCTTTGGTAAGGCAAACATCCTCACTTTGAAGTCCCTCTGAGACGTAATAAAAGCCTTCGGTCCCCTGCTTCCTTACTTACAAGAATTCCAGTCATGCATTCTTAGAAGTCAGGTATAATAAATCATCATCCAACTAATGATATGAATTAACAAAATGAGCAAAAAAGGGGTTATGTAATAAAAAAAGAAGAGACAGCAATTGAGCACAAAAAGACATAAAATATTTACTTTAGAATGAGATAAGTATCAAGAAAAGGGATTTCCACCTGGAGAACCCGGGTATCGATCCCGGTACCTCTCGCATGCTAAGCGAGCGCTGTACCATCTGAGCTAGCTCCCCTTGGCTTATCTGAAAGTTAGCCAGATTTACACAATACTTGCATTCACATGTATTTCAATAAAGTCAAAGTCAAACGCAGTTTATAAAGGGTAATCTTTTCTGCCAAACTTTCTTAAAGCACAGTGTTGATAAATGTTGAGTGGGACAAAAGAAATATTTTTGGTTCAGGATAAAACACAACTCGTTCACATTTGAACACAAAAAGACATAAAATATCACTTTAGAACGAGATAAGTATCAAGAAAAAGGATTTCCACCTGGAGAACCCGGGTATCGATCCCGGTACCTCTCGCATGCTAAGCGAGCGCTCTACCATCTGAGCTAGCTCCCCTTGGCTTATCTGAAAGTTAGGTTAATCTTTTCTGCCAAACTTTCTCAAAGCACAGTGTTGATAAAAGTTGAGTGGGACAAAAGAAATATTTTTGGTTCAGGATAAAACACAACTCGTTCAAAATATCGTAATGTACTTTTATTTTAATGAAGAAAAAAATGCGTTCTGTTTACCAACAGGAGGCGTGATGGCTCAGTTGAAGAGAAATGGTGTCGTAACTGCCAGGGTCCAGCTTCGAAACCTAGCAGATGCATTTGAGCCCTTTGGTAAGGCAAACATCCTCACTTTGAAGTGCCTCTGAGACGTAATAAAAGCCTTCGGTCCCCTGGTTGCTTACTTACAAGAATGCCAGTCATGCATTCTTAGAAGTCAGGTATAATAAATCATCATCCAACTAATGATATGAATTAACAAAATGAGCAAAAAAGGGGTTATTAACATGCATGTAATAAAAAAGAAGAGACAACAATTGAACACAAAAAAGACATAAAATATCACTTTAGAATGAGATAAGTATCAAGAAAAAGGATTTCCACCTGGAGAACCCGGGTATCGATCCCGGTACCTCTCGCATGCTAAGCGAGCGCTCTACCATCTGAGCTAGCTCCCCTTGGCTTATCTGAAAGTTAGTCAGATTTACACAATACATGCATTTACATGTATTTAAATATAATCAAAGTCAAACGCAGTTTATAAAGGGCACTCTTTTCTGCCAAACTTTCTCAAAGCACAGTGTTGATAAAAGTTGAGTTGAGTTGAGTGGGACAAAATGGTGTCGTAACTGCCAGGGTCCAGCTTCGAAACCTAGTAGATGCATTTGAGCCCTTTGGTTAGGCAAACATCCTCACTTTGAAGTCCATCTGAGACGAAATAAAGCCTTCAGTCCCCCGGTTGCTTACTTACAAGAATTCCAGTCATGCATTCTTAGAAGTCAGGTATAATAAATCATCATCCAACTAATGATATGAATTAACAAAATGAGCAAAAAGGGGTTATGTAATAAAAAAAGAAGAGACAGCAATTGAGCACAAAAAAGACATAAAATATCACTTTAGAATGAGATAAGTATCAAGAAAAAGGATTTCCACCTGGAGAACCCGGGTATCGATCCCGGTACCTCTCGCATGCTAAGCGAGCGCTCTACCATCTGAGCTAGCTCCCCTTGGCTTATCTGAAAGTTAGTCAGATTTACACAATACATGCATTTACATGTATTTAAATATGGTCAAAGTCAAACGCAGTTTATTGAGGGTAATCTTTTCTGCCAAACTTTCTCAAAGCACAGTGTTGATAAAAGTTGAGTGGGACAAAAGAAACATTTTTGGTTCAGGATAAAACACAACTCGTTCAAAATATCGTAATGTATTTTTATTTTATTGAAAAAAAAAATGCGTTCTGTTTACCAAGCAAAAAAGGGTTTATTAACATGCATGTAATAAAAAAGAAGAGACAACAATTGAACACAAAAAAGACATAAAATATCACTTTAGAATGAGATAAGTATCAAGAAAAAGGATTTCCACCTGGAGAACCCGGGTATCGATCCCGGTACCTCTCGCATGCTAAGCGAGCGCTCTACCATCTGAGCTAGCTCCCCTTGGCTTATCTGAAAGTTAGTCAGATTTACACAATACATGCATTTACATGTATTTAAATATAATCAAAGTCAAACACAGTTTATAAAGGGTAATCTTTTCTGCCAAACTTTCTCAAAGCACAGTGTTGATAAAAGTTGAGTGCGACAAAAGAAATATTTTTGGTTCAGGGTAAAACACAACTCGTTCAAAATATCGTAATGTACTTTTATTTTAATGAAGAAAAAAATGCGTTCTGTTTACCAAGAGGAGGCGTGACTGCTCAGTTGAAGAGAAATGGTGTCGTAACTGCCAAGGTCCAGCTTCCAAACCCCGAAGATGCATTTGAGCCCTTTGGTAAGGCAAACATCCTCACTTTGAAGTCCCTCTGAGACGAAATAAAGCCTTCGGTCCCCTGGTTGCTTACTTACAAGAATACCAGTCATGCATTCTTAGAAGTCAGGTATAATAAATCATCATCAAACTAATAATATCAATTAACAAAATGAGCAAAAAGAAGTTATGTAATAAAAAAAAGTTATGTAATAAAAAAGGAAGAGACAGCAATTGAACACAAAAAGACATAAAATATCACTTTAGAATGAGATAAGTATCAAGAAAATGGATTTCCACCTGGAGAACCCGGGTATCGATGACGGTACCTCTCGCATGCTAAGCGAGCGCTCTACCATCTGAGCTAGCTCCCCTTGGATTATCTGAAAGTTAGTCAGATTTACACAATACATGCATTTACATGTATGTATTTAAATATAGTCAAAATCAAACGCAGTTTATAAAGGGTAATCTTTTCTGCCAAACTTTCTCAAAGCACAGTGTTGATAAAAGTTGAGTGGGACAAAAGAAACATTTTTGGTTCAGGATAAAACACAACTCGTTAAAAATATCGTAATGTATTTTTATTTTAATGAAGAAAAAAAAATGCGTTCTGTTTACCAAGAGGAGGCGTGATGGCTCAGTTGAAGAGAAATGGTGTCGTAACTGCCAGGGTCCAGCTTCGAAACCTAGCAGATGCATTTGAGCCCTTTGGTAAGGCAAACATCCTCACTTTGAAGTGCCTCTGAGACGTAATAAAAGCCTTCGGTCCCCTGGTTGCTTACTTACAAGAATTCCAGTCATGCATTCTTAGAAGTCAGGTATAATAAATCATCATCCAACTAATGATATGAATTAACAAAATGAGCAAAAAGGGGTTATGTAATAAAAAAAGAAGGGACAGCAATTGAGCACAAAAAAGACATAAAATATAACTTTAGAATGAGATAAGTATCAAGAAAAAGGATTTCCACCTGGAGAACCGGGTATCGATCACGGTACCTCTCGCATGCTAAGCGAGCGCTCTACCATCTGAGCTAGCTCCCCTTGGATTATCTGAAAGTTAGTCAGATTTACACAATACATGCATTTACATGTATGTATTTAAATATGGTCAAAGTCAAACGCAGTTTATAAAGGGTAATCTTTTCTGCCAAACTTTCTCAAAGCACAGTGTTGATAAAAGTTGAGTGGGACAAAAGAAATATTTTTGGTTCAGGATAAAACACAACTCGTTCAAAATATCGTAATGTACTTTTATTTTAATGAAGAAAAAAATGCGTTCTGTTTACCAAGCAAAAAAGGGTTTATTAACATGCATGTAATAAAAAAGAAGAGACAACAATTGAACACAAAAAAGACATAAAATATCACTTTAGAATGAGATAAGTATCAAGAAAAAGGATTTCCACCTGGAGAACCCGGGTATCGATCCCGGTACCTCTCGCATGCTAAGCGAGCGCTCTACCATCTGAGCTAGCTCCCCTTGGATTATCTGAAAGTTAGTCAGATTTACACAATACATGCATTTACATGTATTTAAATATAATCAAAGTCAAACACAGTTTATAAAGGGTAATCTTTTCTGCCAAACTTTCTCAAAACACAGTGTTGATAAAAGTTGAGTGCGACAAAAGAAATATTTTTGGTTCAGGGTAAAACACAACTCGTTCAAAATATCGTAATGTACTTTTATTTTAATGAAGAAAAAAATGCGTTCTGTTTACCAAGAGGAGGCGTGACTGCTCAGTTGAAGAGAAATGGTGTCGTAACTGCCAAGGTCCAGCTTCCAAACCCCGAAGATGCATTTGAGCCCTTTGGTAAGGCAAACATCCTCACTTTGAAGTCCCTCTGAGACGAAATAAAGCCTTCGGTCCCCTGGTTGCTTACTTACAAGAATACCAGTCATGCATTCTTAGAAGTCAGGTATAATAAATCATCATCAAACTAATAATATCAATTAACAAAATGAGCAAAAAGAAGTTATGTAATAAAAAAAAAGTTATGTAATAAAAAAGGAAGAGACAGCAATTGAACACAAAAAGACATAAAATATCACTTTAGAATGAGATAAGTATCAAGAAAAAGGATTTCCACCTGGAGAACCCGGGTATCGATCACGGTACCTCTCGCATGCTAAGCGAGCGCTCTACCATCTGAGCTAGCTCCCCTTGGATTGTCTGAAAGTTAGTCAGATTTACACAATACATGCATTTACATGTATGTATTTAAATATAGTCAAAATCAAACGCAGTTTATAAAGGGTAATCTTTTCTGCCAAACTTTCTCAAAGCACAGTGTTGATAAAAGTTGAGTGGGACAAAAGAAACATTTTTGGTTCAGGATAAAACACAACTCGTTAAAAATATCGTAATGTATTTTTATTTTAATGAAGAAAAAAAAATGCGTTCTGTTTACCAAGAGGAGGCGTGATGGCTCACTGTTGAAGAGAAATGGTGTCGTAACTGCCAGGGTCCAGCTTCGAAACCTAGTAGATGCATTTGAGCCCTTTGGTAAGGCAAACATCCTCACTTTCAAGTCCCTCTGAGACGAAATAAAGCCTTCGGTCCCCTGGTTGCTTACTTACAAGAATACCAGTCATGCATTCTTAGAAGTCAGGTATAATAAATCATCATCAAACTAATCATATCAATTAACAAAATGAGCAAAAAGAGGTTATGTAATAAAAAAAGAAGTTATGTAATAAAAAAAGAAGAGACAGCAATTGAACACAAAAAGACATAAAATATCACTTTAGAATGAGATAAGTATCAAGAAAAAGGATTTCCACCTGGAGAACCCGGGTATCGATCCCGGTACCTCTCGCATGCTAAGCGAGCGCTCTACCATCTGAGCTAGCTCCCCTTGGCTTATCTGAAAGTTAGTCAGATTTACACAATACATGCATTTACATGTATTTATTTAAATATAGTCAAAGTCAAACGCAGTTTATAAAGGGTAATCTTTTCTGCCAAACTTTCTCAAAGCACAGTGTTGATAAAAGTTGAGTGGGACAAAAGAAATATTTTTGGTTCAGGATAAAACACAACTCGTTCAAAATATCGTAATGTACTTTTATTTTAATGAAGAAAAAAAATGCGTTCTGTTTACCAAGACGAGGCGTGATGGCTCAGTTGAAGAGAAATGGTGTCGTAACTGCCAGGGTCCAGCTTCGAAACGTAGTAGATGCATTTGAGCCCTTTGGTAAGGCAAACATCCTCACTTTGAAGTCCCTCTGAGACGAAATGAAGCCTTCGGTCATTCACATTTCATCGTCCTGCTATAAAGGCTGGTTCCCCCTTTATACCATGCCCCCTGAATGGCTCTCAATGGTTCTCTCTGTCTTTGTTACTCTTTATCTCTCTCAATCGCTCCACCTCCTCTCTGTCTCCCCCGTCTCTCTCAACTTTTGACAAATTCATATTGTTCAAGAACCGTGCACCTTTGTCATTAACCCACCGTAAAGCCCGGCGCCCACTATACGATCCGACTGCGACCCCATTTTCGAACAAATTGCAGTTTGCATTAAATGTGAAAGTTTTAAAAAGTGAAATTATCTCATTTGAAGTTCGGAATAATGATACGAATACTAATATCTAAATATTATGTTTAACTACAATTCTTCTGGTTAGAGTAAAGGCCAAATCAGCTTCAAATCTTTTAGTCGATCGCAAGATTGGTATGACGTCACTACGATTTGGAATTGAATTCGCTTTTATTCCTACACGGGGGCTCGCAGTAGCCCGGAATTTCGATTTTAGTATTCATACTACTATTTGGAACTTTGATCACAAGATTTTACATGTTTGAAGGTTCATATCAAATGTTATAACAACTTTTCCCAAAATCGCATCGTAGTCAGATCGTGCAGTGTGCGCCGGGCTTAAAGGAGAATTACCACTAGAATATAAATGTACTTATGTTCAAAGGTGTAATATATTATTAATCATTGGCCTGTATCACTTTAGAAATAAAATATCAGAAAATGGTTTAAATCAAGACATTCTAGCTCACGATATCATCTGCTAACGCTTCATGGGGGGCTGCCATTTTCTTGATGACATGGAGTTGTACATGAACCATTGGAAACCGTTCCGGTCAGGAAGATATTTTTAATCCACGAACTAAATTGCTTCTCTGCATTATAAAAAATCCCCATGTATGATGGAAAATGCATAACAGGTGTATAAATATATTTTAAAGTTTGAAATTTATAGATTTCTTTTAAAATTCTCCGGTTTTGCTAACTAGAAATCGATTTCTTGGTCTTGCCTGGCAGAGCAGAACATAATTTATACAACGCGCATTCTGATTTTTGAAGTCCATTATCTCAAAGCAGGTGAATGCATAGTTTGTCACTATTGACGCTCGGGAAAGTCATCATCCATAAATTTGAATTAATTCGCTCCGTCGCGTACGTCATAGTATCAAGAAAATAGATTTATACTTAGTAAAATCGTAATTTTCAAAGAAATATAAATCACATTTTCGTTTTTAGAATATATATATATATATATATATACCTGTTAAATATTTTAAATCTCAAATGGAATTTTGTATCAGGAAGAAAGACAATTTTGCATTAGGATTAAAAATATCTTTATGTACACATCAAGAAAAATGGCAGCCCCCGGGTATACAGCTAGCAGACGATAAATCTTGCTGAGAAAATCTTGATTTATACCCGTCTCGTATATTTCAATGCAAAACTACGTAGGACAACAAGAAGCAATAGATTACACCTTTGAACATAAGTACATTTATATTCTAGTGGTAATTCTCCTTTAAAATCAACGCCATAGTAACGATGGCATTTCAACGTTGCCGTAACTTAGCCATACCTCATCCATCATTAAATTGTGTCTGTAGTTCGTAGTTTATATTTCATTTTAAATGATTTTGCAAACACATTTGCTGAGAGAATTATGTTAAATTTACCAACACAATAAAAAATACATTTTTAAAGAATAGCCTCTACCTCACCCCCTCCTCCTCCATGGGCTACGCTAATGGCCTATAATTGTTTTATCAACGCTTGACATGGCGCTATTGTATTGTTTGAAAATCATTTAATATTTATGTGAGTCATCTCAAGTCTTTGTCTTTTTAATTGTGATAACCATTACATGACCATGATATTATACTGGGCCTGCAATTTTTGATTCCACATCATGCAATCAAAAAGGGAGTAAGTGGCTCGGAAATTATGAGACGCTAATATTTTACACCAAAGTGAGACTCCATTACTGAACATATGAATACTTGCATAGAGATATGTATATTTGATTACAAAAATGAAATATCAATCACATAATATTACAAGACTACTTATCAATAATCGATGTCTTCATTATACCCTGCATTATACAGTTTGAAAGTGTTTGTAGACATTGCAAATTTCACCCAGTTTTGACAAAGTCGTGCATTTTCTTGACCCATTGCTATTAATAATAAATAATAGTGGCTACCTGTATAGCGCACAGGTCCACCTTTCGGTGCTCATGGCGCTTAGAGAAAAATACATACAGAATTCTCCTAAACATAGTAAATAAAAATATTGCAATAATTACAAGGAAGAGAACAAATAGTTTTCAGTCGTGATTTGAATGTTTCTGTTGACGACAGTTTGACGTAATTGTAGAGGGAGTTCATTCCAGAGTTTCGGACCCATAGCTAAAAAAGCCCGATCGCCCCAAGCATGTTGTATGAAGCAACAATTTGTCTGATGACGAGCAAAGACTTCGTGTGGGATTGGAATTTTGCATAGAGTTGCTCAGGTATGTGGGGGTAAGAGAGTAAACTGAATGATGTACTAGTAACATTTTTAAAGATAATCCTTTTGCCAACTGGCAGCCAATAAACAGAACGTAAAATTGGTGATATGGAATCAGATTTCTTAGTGAATGTTAATAGGCGGGCTGCAGAATTTTGTAGTCGTTCAAGTTTTGTGATATCTTTTTTTGGAAGGTTACAGAACAACGCAACTGCAAAATTTAAACGAGATTGTCAATGTGAGCTCAAACTCATAAAATTGCGGAAACACTAATTTCGGTTGGTATATTAGATTTGATAACTTCTTTGTTTGAAGCAGCGTTTCTTTTGGAAAAAACCTTTTGAAGCACAATGTGCACTTCATAATTCGATATGTATATCTCAGTGTTATAGCCGACCCAGCCTTTTTCTGGGGCAGTAGAAGGAAATGATTAAGTGTCGACAAAGTGAATATGAATAATGGCCACAAAGTGTCGGACTGACATGACTGAACGTACTGATTCATAAATTAGTTGGTGAACCAACTAACCGCATACTAAGTTATTATTGATAAAGGAAGGAAAATCTTAATCGTTTTAATTTACCAGAATTATTATAAAATTTTCGGCAAGATATGTTTTGAATAGCAAAACATAAAATTGGCAAGAAAATAACGGTGGAGATCAAATACATTTACAATTTTAAGCTTTTTGAATAATTGGTCTGTATGAGCAAGATAGGGTGATTTAGTAATGATTCTTATTGCACGTTTTTGTAGTAAAAATATTTTTTGTAGTAAAAAGGTTGCACTGCTTCCCCATATTATATTACAATAGGTTAAGTATGGCAAGATCATGGTGTTATACCAATTGGTAAGTATATATAATGGTAGTGTGAATTTTAGTCTATTAATTATACCAATGACACATGACATTCTGTATGATATTTCATTGATATGATCTTTCCATGTAAGTTTATTGTCAATCTTTATTCCAAGGAATTTCACTGAAGTTAATTTATTAATTTCATTGTTATTTATATACAGATTAATCATTTCTTCATCGATGGACTTATTTCTTGTTTTGAAAATCATATAATTTGTTTTGCTAAGATTAATCAATAACTTATTGACAATGAACCAAGAATTGACTTTGACTAATTCAGAATTGATTAAATGTCCTACGTTGGATGGATCATTACTGGCAAGAAAGAGGCTTGTATCGTCAGCAAATAAAATGAAAGACAAGATATCACTCGCGTTCCGCAGGTCATTTACATATAAAAGAAATAATAAAGGTCCCAATACCGACCCTTGCGGAACACCAAGTGAAATGTCTGCATAAGAAGAATTAAAATTACCAATATTTACAAACTGCTTTCGGTTATTTAAATAATTTTTCATCAAATCTAAAGCCACGCCTCTTACACCATAAAAATATAACTTTTGAATTAAAATAGTATGGTCTATACAATCAAATGCTTTAGACAGGTCTAAAAAAATTCCAGTTAAAAATTGTTTGCTTTCAAAAGATTTGGCAATTTTTTCAGTAAAATCAATGAGGGCATGGTAAGTACTATATCCTTGTCTAAAACCATATTGCCTACTGTATAAAATATCATTCTGATCAATAAAAGACATTAGTCGATTGTATATTATTTTTTCAAAAATTTTACTAAATATTGATAAGACAGATATTGGTCTGTAGTTCGTTAAAAGTAGTCTATTACCATTCTTAAAAACAGGTACCACCTTTGCAATTTTTAGTGAGTCTGGAAAAACACCCTTTTCAATGGCAAGATTTATAATATTGCACAGTGGTTTAACTATTGCATGACCTGATCGTTTTAGAATCTTTGGATGGATGCCATCGTATCCTGGACTTTTATTAGGATCTAATTTATCTATAATGGACATGATATCATAAATGTTGACTGGGCTTAAAAATATAGATGATGAAAAATTTCCTTTTAACCATTGTGCGCTATTCTGATTCAAGTTATATTCAGGTTCAGGGCAAGAGTTTTTGATCTTATCTTGAACAATTTGGCCAACATTTACAAAAAAATTGTTAAAAGCATTTACTATTCCTTGTTTATCTGATGTACTCTCGCCATTAATTACTATCTCATTTATATCGTTCTTCGATGCTTCTTTTTTATTCAATACATCATTAACTACTTTCCATGTTGCTTTCATATCGTATTTTGCGGTGGCAAACTTAGTACTGTAGTAAACACGCTTTTCACTTCTGATCTTATTATTAACAATATTTCTACAGCATTTATATATTTCATGACGATTGGGTGTAGGATTCTTTACATATTTCCTGAAAAGATTGTTTTTACGCTTTATCAATAATTTAATTTCTTTTGTTATCCATGGCTTACGTTTTATTCGATTATTCATCTTCATTTGAATAGTAACAACAGGAAAGCACTTCTCATATAACTGCTTATAAAGTAATATAAAATTATCATACATCTTATGAACATCCTTTATACAATTCAGAAATTCCCAATTAATTTGTTCCAAATGAGTACAGAATACATCAATGTTAGTTTCACTCATATCAACCTTAGTGCTACTATAAGTGTCATTTGTTGGACCATTATCAAATTCCATAACCATGAAAGGCGTTAAGTGATCACTGATATCAGTGGTAACTATTCCAGATTTCACAACATTTTCAGCATTATTACAAAATATATTGTCAAGAGTTGTAGTGGAAACACTTGTAACTCGAGTTGGTTTATATATTTGTGGAACATAAGAATAAGAAATAAATGTGTTTAAAAAGTCAAACAAATGTGGGGTGTCTTGGTTAAATATGTCTACATTAAAGTCGCCCATAATTATGCACTCCTTCTTCTCCTTTGAAATTGTATCCAGAGATTGCACAATTTTTTCCAAAAAATCTGTAAAATTTTGATTTGGTGGGCGGTAAATAACTGCAACGATACATCTCTTAAGTTTAGTATGTATTTCAATAAATAGGCTTTCTAAACAATCACAAAATACATCTAGATCAGTTCTTCTCTTAAAGTGTAAATTCTCATGGATATACAATCTAACTCCACCACCTCTCTTTATTTTGCGACAGTTTCCAACAAACTCGCAATTGGGTATACCAAAATATACATTTTCGTTTTCCCTTAACCATGTTTCAGTTACTCCTACTATAGTCATGGAGTCCTGTATGATATCTGTTACATTTGTGAATTCATCAAAATTACATCTCAGACTACGACAATTGAAATGATATACTTTTAAAAATGAATGATCATATTGTTTCAAAATATCATTTTTAAAATCACTGGGAGTATAATATTCATTTTCAACATGTATATTGGGACTATAATCGCCACTAGGACTATAGTTATCACCTTCATCATCTATGAAATCATTTTGACAAATACGAGTACACAAAATGCAATTTTCACAAATTAAATTTGAGTTCAAATTTCTGTGCCTGCAAGACAAAAAACATTTACATTCACGTGACATGCAAAATAACAAACAAATGTATATAGGTAATAAAAAAGAAAAGAAAATGGGAAACAAAATATTTTTTCTTGATACTTATCTCATTCTAAAGTGATATTTTATGTCTTTTTTTGTGTTCAATTGTTGTCTCTTCTTTTTTATTATACATGCATGTTAATAACCCCTTTTTTGCTCATTTTGTTAATTCATATTATTAGGATGATGATGATTTATTATAACTGACTTCTAAGAATGCATGACTGGAATTCTTGTAAGTAAGCAACCAGGGGACCGAAGGCTTTATTTCGTCTCAGATGGACTTCAAAGTGAGGATGTTTGCCTAACCAAAGGGCTCAAATGCATCTACTAGGTTTCGAAGCTGGACCCTGGCAGTTACGACACCATTTTGTCCCACTCAACTCAACTCAACTTTTATCAACACTGTGCTTTGAGAAAGTTTGGCAGAAAAGATTACCCTCAATAAACTGCGTTTGACTTTGACCATATTTAAATACATGTAAATGCATGTATTGTGTAAATCTGACTAACTTTCAGATAAGCCAAGGGGAGCTAGCTCAGATGGTAGAGCGCTCGCTTAGCATGCGAGAGGTACCGGGATCGATACCCGGGTTCTCCAGGTGGAAATCCTTTTTCTTGATACTTATCTCATTCTAAAGTGATATTTTATGTCTTTTTTTGTGTTCAATTGTTGTCGCTTCTTTTTTATTATACGTGCATGTTAATAACCCCTTTTTTGCTCATTTTATTAATTCATATTATTAGGATGATGATGATTTATTATACCTGACTTTATAAAGTGCGTTTGACTTTGATTATATTTAAATACATGTAAATGCATGTATTGTGTAAATCTGACTAACTCTCAGATAAGCCAAGGGGAGCTAGCTCAGATGGTAGAGCGCTCGCTTAGCATGCGAGAGGTACCGGGATCGATACCCGGGTTCTCCAGGTGGAAATCCTTTTTCTTGATACTTATCTCATTCTAAAGTGATATTTTATGTCCTTTTTGTGTTCAATTGTTGTCTCTCCTTTTTTATTACATGCATGTTAATAACCCCTTTTTTGCTCATTTTGTTAATTCATATCATTAATTTGATGATGATTTATTATACCTGACTTCTAAGAATGCATGACTGGAATTCTTGTAAGTAAGCAAGCAGGGGACCGAAGGCTTTATTTCGTCTCAGATGGACTTCAAAGTGAGGATGTTTGCCTAACCAAAGGGCTCAAATGCATCTACTAGGTTTCGAAGTTGGACCCTGGCAGTTACGACACCATTTTGTTCCACTCAACTCAACTCAACTTTTATCAACACTGTGCTTTGAGAAAGTTTGGCAGAAAAGGTTACCCTCAATAAACTGCGTTTGACTTTGAGCATATTTAAATACATGTAAATGCATGTATTGTGTAAATCTGACTAACTTTCAGATAAGCCAAGGGGAGCTAGCTCAGATGGTAGAGCGCTCGCTTAGCATGCGAGAGGTACCGGGATCGATACCCGGGTTCTCCAGGTGGAAATCCTTTTTCTTGATACTTATCTCATTCTAAAGTGATATTTTATGTCTTTTTTGTGTTCAATTGTTGTCTCTTCTTTTTTATTACATGCATGTTAATAACCCCTTTTTTGCTCATTTTGTTAATTCATATCATTATTTGGATGACGATTTATTATACCTGACTTCTAAGAATGCATGACTGGCATTCTTGGCAGAAAAGATTACCCTTTATAAACTGCGTTTGACTTTGACTATATTTAAATACATGAAAATGCATGTATTGTGCAAATCTGACAAACTTTCAGATAAGGCAAGGGGAGCTAGCTCAGATGGTAGAGCGCTCGCTTAGCATGCGAGAGGTACCGGGATCGATACCCGGGTTCTCCAGGTGGAAATCCCTTTTCTTGATACTTATGTCATTCTAAAGTGATATTTTATGTCTTTTTTGTGTTCAATTGTTGTCTCTTCCTTTTTTATTACATGTATGTTAATAACCCCTTTTTTGCTCATTTTGTTAATTCATATCATTAGTTGGATGATAATTTATTATACCTGACTTCTAAGAATGCATGACTGGCATTCTTGTAAGTAAGGAAGCAGGGGACCGAAGGCTTTATTTCCTCTCCGAGGGACTTGAAAGTGAGGATGTTTGCCTTACCAAAAGGCACAAGTGCATCTACTAGGTTTCGAAGCTGGACCCTGGTAGCTACGACTCCACTGCTCTTCTACTGAGCCATCACGCCTCCTCTTGGTAAACAGAACACATTTTTTTTTTCAATAAAATAAAAATACATTACGATATTTTGAACGAGTTGTGTTTTATCCTGAACCAAAAATATTTCTTTTGTCCCACTCAACTTTTATCAAAACTGTGCTTTGAGAAAGTTTGGCAGAAAAGAGTGCCCTTTATAAACTGCGTTTGACTTTGAGTATATTTAAATACATGTAAATGCATGTATTGTGTAAATCTGACTAAGTTGCAGATAAGCCAAGGGGAGCTAGCTCAGATGGTAGAGCGCTCGCTTAGCATGCGAGAGGTACCAGGATCGATACCCGGGTTCTCCAGGTAGAAATCCTTTTTCTTGATACTTATCTCATTCTAAAGTGATATTTTATGTCTTTTTTGTGTTCAATTGTTGTCTCTTCTTTTTTATTACATGCATGTTAATAACCCCTTTTTTGCTCATTTTGTTAATTCATATTATTAGGATGATGATGATTTATTATACCTGACTTCTAAGAATGCATGACTGGCATTCTTGTAAGTAAGCAACCAGGGGACCGAAGGCTTTATTTCGTCTCAGATGGACTTCAAAGTGAGGATGTTTGCCTAACCAAAGGCCTCAAATGCATCTACTAGGTTTTGAAGCTGGACCCTGGCAGTTACGACACCATTTTATCCCACTCAACTCAACTCAACTTTTATCAACACTGTGCTTTGAGAAAGTTTGGCAGAAAAGAGTGCCCTTCATCAACTGCGTTTGACTTTGATTATATTTAAATACATGTAAATGCATGTATTGTGTAAATCTGACTAATTTGCAGATAAGCCAAGGGGAGCTAGCTCAGATGGTAGAGCGCTCGCTTAGCATGCGAGAGGTACCGGGATCGATACCCGGGTTCTCCAGGTGGAAATCCTTTTTCTTGATACTTATCTCATTCTAAAGTGATATTTTATGTCTTTTTGTGCTCAATTGCTGTCTCTTCTTTTTTTATTACATAACCCCTTTTTGCTCATTTGGTTAATTCATATCATTAGTTGGATGATGATTTATTATACCTGACTTCTAAGAATGCATGACTGGAATTCTTGTAAGTAAGCAACCAGGGGACCGAAGGCTTTTATTACGTCTCAGAGGGACTTCAAAGTGAGGATGTTTGCCTTACCAAAGGGCTCAAATGCATCTGCTAGGTTTCGAAGCTGGACCCTGGCAGTTACGACACCATTTCTCTTCAACTGAGCCATCACGCCTCCTGTTGGTAAACAGAACGCATTTTTTTCTTCATTAAAATAAAAGTACATTACGATATTTTGAACGAGTTGTGTTTTATCCTGAACCAAAAATATTTCTTTTGTCCCACTCAACTTTTATCAACACTGTGCTTTGAGAAAGTTTGGCAGAAAAGATTACCCTCAATAAACTGCGTTTGACTTTGACCATATTTAAATACATGTAAATGAATGTATTGTGTAAATCTGACTAACTTTCAGATAAGCCAAGGGGAGCTAGCTCAGATGGTAGAGCGCTCGCTTAGCATGCGAGAGGTACCGGGATCGATACCCGGGTTCTCCAGGTGGAAATCCTTTTTCTTGATACTTATCTCATTCTAAAGTGATATTTTATGTTTTCTTTTTGTGTTCAATTGTTGTCTCTTCTTATTTATTACATGCATGTTAATAACCCCTTTTTTGCTCAATTTGTTAATTCATATCATTAATTGAATGATGATTTATTATACCTGACTTCTAAGAATGCATGACTGGAATTCTTGTAAGTAAGCAACCGGGGGACTGAAGGCTTTATTTCGTCTCAGATGGACTTCAAAGTGAGGATGTTTGCCTAACCAAAGGGCTCAAATGCATCTACTAGGTTTCGAAGCTGGACCCTGGCAGTTACGACACCATTTTGTCCCACTCAACTCAACTCAACTTTTATCAACACTGTGCTTTGAGAAAGTTTGGCAGAAAAGAGTGCCCTTTATAAACTGCGTTTGACTTTGATTATATTTAAATACATGTAAATGCATGTATTGTGTAAATCTGACTAACTTTCAGATAAGCCAAGGGGAGCTAGCTCAGATGGTAGAGCGCTCGCTTAGCATGCGAGAGGTACCGGGATCGATACCCGGGTTCTCCAGGTGGAAATCCTTTTTCTTGATACTTATCTCATTCTAAAGTGATATTTTATGTCTTTTTTGTGTTCAATTGTTGTCTCTTCTTTTTTATTACATGCATGTTAATAACCCCTTTTTTGCTCATTTTGTTAATTCATATCATTAATTGGATGACGATTTATTATACCTGACTTCTAAGAATGCATGACTGGCATTCTTGTAAGTAAGCAAGCAGGGGACCGAAGGCTTTATTTCCTCTCCGAGGGACTTGAAAGTGAGGATGTTTGCCTTACCAAATGGCACAAGTGCATCTACTAGGTTTCGAAGCTGGACCCTGGTAGCTACGACTCCACTGCTCTTCTACTGAGCCATCACGCCTCCTCTTGGTAAACAGAACACATTTTTTTTTTCAATAAAATAAAAATACATTACGATATTTTGAACGAGTTGTGTTTTATCCTAAACCAAAAATGTTTCTTTTGTCCCACTCAACTTTTATCAACGCTGTGCTTTGAGAAAGTTTGGCAGGAAAGATTACCCTCAATAAACTGCGTTTGACTTTGACCATATTTAAATACATGTAAATGTATGTATTGTGTAAATCTGACTAACTTTCAGATAAGCCAAGGGGAGCTAGCTCAGATGGTAGAGCGCTCGCTTAGCATGCGAGAGGTACCGGGATCGATACCCGGGTTCTCCAGGTGGAAATCCTTTTTCTTGATACTTATCTCATTCTAAAGTGATATTTTATGTCTTTTTTGTGTTCAATTGTTGTCTCTTCTTTTTTATTACATGCATGTTAATAACCCCTTTTTTGCTCATTTTGTTAATTCATATCATTAATTGGATGACGATTTATTATACCTGACTTCTAAGAATGCATGACTGGCATTCTTGTAAGTAAGCAAGCAGGGGACCGAAGGCTTTATTTCCTCTCCGAGGGACTTGAAAGTGAGGATGTTTGCCTTACCAAAGGGCACAAGTGCATCTACTAGGTTTCGAAGCTGGACCCTGGTAGCTACGACTCCACTGCTATTCTACTGAGCCATCACGCCTCCTCTTGGTAAACAGAACACATTTTTTTTTTCAATAAAATAAAAATACATTACGATATTTTGAACGAGTTGTGTTTTATCCTAAACCAAAAATGTTTCTTTTGTCCCACTCAACTTTTATCAACACTGTGCTTTGAGAAAGTTTGGCAGGAAAGATTACCCTCAATAAACTGCGTTTGACTTTGACCATATTTAAATACATGTAAATGCATGTATTGTGTAAATCTGACTAACTTTCAGATAAGCCAAGGGGAGCTAGCTCAGATGGTAGAGCGCTCGCTTAGCATGCGAGAGGTACCGGGATCGATACCCGGGTTCTCCAGGTGGAAATCCTTTTTCTTGATACTTATCTCATTCTAAAGTGATATTTTATGTTTTTTTTGTGTTCAATTGTTGTCTCTTCTTTTTTATTACATGCATGTTAATAACCCCTTTTTTGCTCATTTTGTTAATTCATATCATTAATTGAATGATGATTTATTATACCTGACTTCTAAGAATGCATGACTGGCATTCTTGTAAGTAAGCAAGCAGGGGACCGAAGGCTTTATTTCCTCTCCGAGGGACTTGAAAGTGAGGATGTTTGCCTTACCAAAGGGCACAAGTGCATCTACTAGGTTTCGAAGCTGGACCCTGGTAGCTACGACTCCACTGCTCTTCTACTGAGCCATCACGCCTCCTCTTGGTAAACAGAACACATTTTTTTTTTCAATAAAATAAAAATACATTACGATATTTTGAACGAGTTGTGTTTTATCCTAAACCAAAAATGTTTCTTTTGTCCCACTCAACTTTTATCAACGCTGTGCTTTGAGAAAGTTTGGCAGGAAAGATTACCCTCAATAAACTGCGTTTGACTTTGACCATATTTAAATACATGTAAATGTATGTATTGTGTAAATCTGACTAACTTTCAGATAAGCCAAGGGGAGCTAGCTCAGATGGTAGAGCGCTCGCTTAGCATGCGAGAGGTACCGGGATCGATACCCGGGTTCTCCAGGTGGAAATCCTTTTTCTTGATACTTATCTCATTCTAAAGTGATATTTTATGTCTTTTTTGTGTTCAATTGTTGTCTCTTCTTTTTTATTACATGCATGTTAATAACCCCTTTTTTGCTCATTTTGTTAATTCATATCATTAATTGGATGACGATTTATTATACCTGACTTCTAAGAATGCATGACTGGCATTCTTGTAAGTAAGCAAGCAGGGGACCGAAGGCTTTATTTCCTCTCCGAGGGACTTGAAAGTGAGGATGTTTGCCTTACCAAAGGGCACAAGTGCATCTACTAGGTTTCGAAGCTGGACCCTGGTAGCTACGACTCCACTGCTATTCTACTGAGCCATCACGCCTCCTCTTGGTAAACAGAACACATTTTTTTTTTCAATAAAATAAAAATACATTACGATATTTTGAACGAGTTGTGTTTTATCCTAAACCAAAAATGTTTCTTTTGTCCCACTCAACTTTTATCAACACTGTGCTTTGAGAAAGTTTGGCAGGAAAGATTACCCTCAATAAACTGCGTTTGACTTTGACCATATTTAAATACATGTAAATGCATGTATTGTGTAAATCTGACTAACTTTCAGATAAGCCAAGGGGAGCTAGCTCAGATGGTAGAGCGCTCGCTTAGCATGCGAGAGGTACCGGGATCGATACCCGGGTTCTCCAGGTGGAAATCCTTTTTCTTGATACTTATCTCATTCTAAAGTGATATTTTATGTTTTTTTTGTGTTCAATTGTTGTCTTTTCTTTTTTATTACATGCATGTTAATAACCCCTTTTTTGCTCATTTTGTTAATTCATATCATTAATTGAATGATGATTTATTATACCTGACTTCTAAGAATGCATGACTGGAATTCTTGTAAGTAAGCAACCAGGGGACCGAAGGCTTTATTTCGTCTCAGATGGACTTCAAAGTGAGGATGTTTGCCTAACCAAAGGGCTCAAATGCATCTACTAGGTTTCGAAGCTGGACCCTGGCAGTTACGACACCATTTTGTCCCACTCAACTCAACTCAACTTTTATCAACACTGTGCTTTGAGAAAGTTTGGCAGAAAAGAGTGCCCTTTATAAACTGCGTTTGACTTTGATTATATTTAAATACATGTAAATGCATGTATTGTGTAAATCTGACTAACTTTCAGATAAGCCAAGGGGAGCTAGCTCAGATGGTAGAGCGCTCGCTTAGCATGCGAGAGGTACCGGGATCGATACCCGGGTTCTCCAGGTGGAAATCCTTTTTCTTGATACTTATCTCATTCTAAAGTGATATTTTATGTCTTTTTTGTGTTCAATTGTTGTCTCTTCTTTTTTATTACATGCATGTTAATAACCCCTTTTTTGCTCATTTTGTTAATTCATATTATTAGGATGATGATGATTTATTATACCTGACTTCTAAGAATGCATGACTGGCATTCTTGTAAGTAAGCAACCAGGGGACCGAAGGCTTTATTTCGTCTCAGATGGACTTCAAAGTGAGGATGTTTGCCTAACCAAAGGCCTCAAATGCATCTACTAGGTTTTGAAGCTGGACCCTGGCAGTTACGACACCATTTTATCCCACTCAACTCAACTCAACTTTTATCAACACTGTGCTTTGAGAAAGTTTGGCAGAAAAGAGTGCCCTTCATCAACTGCGTTTGACTTTGATTATATTTAAATACATGTAAATGCATGTATTGTGTAAATCTGACTAATTTGCAGATAAGCCAAGGGGAGCTAGCTCAGATGGTAGAGCGCTCGCTTAGCATGCGAGAGGTACCGGGATCGATACCCGGGTTCTCCAGGTGGAAATCCTTTTTCTTGATACTTATCTCATTCTAAAGTGATATTTTATGTCTTTTTGTGTTCAATTGTTGTCTCTTCTTTTTTATTACATGCATGTTAATAACCCCTTTTTTGCTCATTTGGTTAATTCATATCATTAATTGGATGATGATTTATTATACCTGACTTCTAAGAATGCATGACTGGAATTCTTGTAAGTAAGCAACCAGGGGACCGAAGGCTTTATTTCGTCTCAGATGGACTTCAAAGTGAGGATGTTTGCCTAACCAAAGGGCTCAAATGCATCTACTAGGTTTCGAAGCTGGACCCTGGCAGTTACGACACCATTTCTCTTCACTGAGCCATCACGCCTCCTCTTGGTAAACAGAACACATTTTTTTTTCATTAAAATAAAAGTACATTACGATATTTTGAACGAGTTGTGTTTTATCCTGAACCAAAAATATTTCTTTTGTCCCACTCAACTTTTATCAACACTGTGCTTTGAGAAAGTTTGGCAGAAAAGATTACCCTCAATAAACTGCGTTTGACTTTGACCATATTTAAATACATGTAAATGAATGTATTGTGTAAATCTGACTAACTTTCAGATAAGCCAAGGGGAGCTAGCTCAGATGGTAGAGCGCTCGCTTAGCATGCGAGAGGTACCGGGATCGATACCCGGGTTCTCCAGGTGGAAATCCTTTTTCTTGATACTTATCTCATTCTAAAGTGATATTTTATGTTTTCTTTTTGTGTTCAATTGTTGTCTCTTCTTTTTTATTACATGCATGTTAATAACCCCTTTTTTGCTCAATTTGTTAATTCATATCATTAATTGAATGATGATTTATTATACCTGACTTCTAAGAATGCATGACTGGAATTCTTGTAAGTAAGCAACCGGGGACCGAAGGCTTTATTTCGTCTCAGATGGACTTCAAAGTGAGGATGTTTGCCTAACCAAAGGGCTCAAATGCATCTACTAGGTTTCGAAGCTGGACCCTGGCAGTTACGACACCATTTTGTCCCACTCAACTCAACTCAACTTTTATCAACACTGTGCTTTGAGAAAGTTTGGCAGAAAAGAGTGCCCTTTATAAACTGCGTTTGACTTTGATTATATTTAAATACATGTAAATGCATGTATTGTGTAAATCTGACTAACTTTCAGATAAGCCAAGGGGAGCTAGCTCAGATGGTAGAGCGCTCGCTTAGCATGCGAGAGGTACCGGGATCGATACCCGGGTTCTCCAGGTGGAAATCCTTTTTCTTGATACTTATCTCATTCTAAAGTGATATTTTATGTCTTTTTTGTGTTCAATTGTTGTCTCTTCTTTTTTATTACATGCATGTTAATAACCCCTTTTTTGCTCATTTTGTTAATTCATATCATTAATTGGATGACGATTTATTATACCTGACTTCTAAGAATGCATGACTGGCATTCTTGTAAGTAAGCAAGCAGGGGACCGAAGGCTTTATTTCCTCTCCGAGGGACTTGAAAGTGAGGATGTTTGCCTTACCAAAGGGCACAAGTGCATCTACTAGGTTTCGAAGCTGGACCCTGGTAGCTACGACTCCACTGCTCTTCTACTGAGCCATCACGCCTCCTCTTGGTAAACAGAACACATTTTTTTTTTCAATAAAATAAAAATACATTACGATATTTTGAACGAGTTGTGTTTTATCCTAAACCAAAAATGTTTCTTTTGTCCCACTCAACTTTTATCAACGCTGTGCTTTGAGAAAGTTTGGCAGGAAAGATTACCCTCAATAAACTGCGTTTGACTTTGACCATATTTAAATACATGTAAATGCATGTATTGTGTAAATCTGACTAACTTTCAGATAAGCCAAGGGGAGCTAGCTCAGATGGTAGAGCGCTCGCTTAGCATGCGAGAGGTACCGGGATCGATACCCGGGTTCTCCAGGTGGAAATCCTTTTTCTTGATACTTATCTCATTCTAAAGTGATATTTTATGTCTTTTTTGTGTTCAATTGTTGTCTCTTCTTTTTTATTACATGCATGTTAATAACCCCTTTTTTGCTCATTTTGTTAATTCATATCATTAATTGGATGACGATTTATTATACCTGACTTCTAAGAATGCATGACTGGCATTCTTGTAAGTAAGCAAGCAGGGGACCGAAGGCTTTATTTCCTCTCCGAGGGACTTGAAAGTGAGGATGTTTGCCTTACCAAAGGGCACAAGTGCATCTACTAGGTTTCGAAGCTGGACCCTGGTAGCTACGACTCCACTGCTATTCTACTGAGCCATCACGCCTCCTCTTGGTAAACAGAACACATTTTTTTTTTCAATAAAATAAAAATACATTACGATATTTTGAACGAGTTGTGTTTTATCCTAAACCAAAAATGTTTCTTTTGTCCCACTCAACTTTTATCAACACTGTGCTTTGAGAAAGTTTGGCAGGAAAGATTACCCTCAATAAACTGCGTTTGACTTTGACCATATTTAAATACATGTAAATGCATGTATTGTGTAAATCTGACTAACTTTCAGATAAGCCAAGGGGAGCTAGCTCAGATGGTAGAGCGCTCGCTTAGCATGCGAGAGGTACCGGGATCGATACCCGGGTTCTCCAGGTGGAAATCCTTTTTCTTGATACTTATCTCATTCTAAAGTGATATTTTATGTTTTTTTTGTGTTCAATTGTTGTCTCTTCTTTTTTATTACATGCATGTTAATAACCCCTTTTTTGCTCATTTTGTTAATTCATATCATTAATTGAATGATGATTTATTATACCTGACTTCTAAGAATGCATGACTGGAATTCTTGTAAGTAAGCAACCAGGGGACCGAAGGCTTTATTTCGTCTCAGATGGACTTCAAAGTGAGGATGTTTGCCTAACCAAAGGGCTCAAATGCATCTACTAGGTTTCGAAGCTGGACCCTGGCAGTTACGACACCATTTTGTCCCACTCAACTCAACTCAACTTTTATCAACACTGTGCTTTGAGAAAGTTTGGCAGAAAAGAGTGCCCTTTATAAACTGCGTTTGACTTTGATTATATTTAAATACATGTAAATGCATGTATTGTGTAAATCTGACTAACTTTCAGATAAGCCAAGGGGAGCTAGCTCAGATGGTAGAGCGCTCGCTTAGCATGCGAGAGGTACCGGGATCGATACCCGGGTTCTCCAGGTGGAAATCCTTTTTCTTGATACTTATCTCATTCTAAAGTGATATTTTATGTCTTTTTTGTGTTCAATTGTTGTCTCTTCTTTTTTATTACATGCATGTTAATAACCCCTTTTTTGCTCATTTTGTTAATTCATATCATTAATTGGATGACGATTTATTATACCTGACTTCTAAGAATGCATGACTGGCATTCTTGTAAGTAAGCAAGCAGGGGACCGAAGGCTTTATTTCCTCTCCGAGGGACTTGAAAGTGAGGATGTTTGCCTTACCAAAGGGCACAAGTGCATCTACTAGGTTTCGAAGCTGGACCCTGGTAGTTACGACTCCACTGCTCTTCTACTGAGCCATCACGCCTCCTCTTGGTAAACAGAACACATTTTTTTTTTCAATAAAATAAAAATACATTACGATATTTTGAACGAGTTGTGTTTTATCCTGAACCAAAAATATTTCTTTTGTCCCACTCAACTTTTATCAAAACTGTGCTTTGAGAAAGTTTGGCAGAAAAGAGTGCCCTTTATAAACTGCGTTTGACTTTGAGTATATTTAAATACATGTAAATGCATGTATTGTGTAAATCTGACTAACTTTCAGATAAGCCAAGGGGAGCTAGCTCAGATGGTAGAGCGCTCGCTTAGCATGCGAGAGGTACCGGGATCGATACCCGGGTTCTCCAGGTGGAAATCCTTTTTCTTGATACTTATCTCATTCTAAAGTGATATTTTATGTCTTTTTTGTGTTCAATTGTTGTCTCTTCTTTTTTATTACATGCATGTTAATAACCCCTTTTTTGCTCATTTTGTTAATTCATATTATTAGGATGATGATGATTTATTATACCTGACTTCTAAGAATGCATGACTGGCATTCTTGTAAGTAAGCAACCAGGGGACCGAAGGCTTTATTTCGTCTCAGATGGACTTCAAAGTGAGGATGTTTGCCTAACCAAAGGCCTCAAATGCATCTACTAGGTTTTGAAGCTGGACCCTGGCAGTTACGACACCATTTTATCCCACTCAACTCAACTCAACTTTTATCAACACTGTGCTTTGAGAAAGTTTGGCAGAAAAGAGTGCCCTTCATCAACTGCGTTTGACTTTGATTATATTTAAATACATGTAAATGCATGTATTGTGTAAATCTGACTAATTTGCAGATAAGCCAAGGGGAGCTAGCTCAGATGGTAGAGCGCTCGCTTAGCATGCGAGAGGTACCGGGATCGATACCCGGGTTCTCCAGGTGGAAATCCTTTTTCTTGATACTTATCTCATTCTAAAGTGATATTTTATGTCTTTTTGTGCTCAATTGCTGTCTCTTCTTTTTTTATTACATAACCCCTTTTTGCTCATTTGGTTAATTCATATCATTAGTTGGATGATGATTTATTATACCTGACTTCTAAGAATGCATGACTGGCATTCTTGTAAGTAAGCAAGCAGGGGACCGAAGGCTTTATTTCCTCTCCGAGGGACTTGAAAGTGAGGATGTTTGCCTTACCAAAGGGCACAAGTGCATCTACTAGGTTTCGAAGCTGGACCCTGGTAGCTACGACTCCACTGCTCTTCTACTGAGCCATCACGCCTCCTCTTGGTAAACAGAACACATTTTTTTTTTCAATAAAATAAAAATACATTACGATATTTTGAACGAGTTGTGTTTTATCCTAAACCAAAAATGTTTCTTTTGTCCCACTCAACTTTTATCAACACTGTGCTTTGAGAAAGTTTGGCAGAAAAGATTACCCTCAATAAACTGCGTTTGACTTTGACCATATTTAAATACATGTAAATGCATGTATTGTGTAAATCTGACTAACTTTCAGATAAGCCAAGGGGAGCTAGCTCAGATGGTAGAGCGCTCGCTTAGCATGCGAGAGGTACCGGGATCGATACCCGGGTTCTCCAGGTGGAAATCCTTTTTCTTGATACTTATCTCATTCTAAAGTGATATTTTATGTTTTTTTTGTGTTCAATTGTTGTCTCTTCTTTTTTATTACATGCATGTTAATAACCCCTTTTTTGCTCATTTTGTTAATTCATATCATTAATTGAATGATGATTTATTATACCTGACTTCTAAGAATGCATGACTGGCATTCTTGTAAGTAAGCAAGCAGGGGACCGAAGGCTTTATTTCCTCTCCGAGGGACTTGAAAGTGAGGATGTTTGCCTTACCAAAGGGCACAAGTGCATCTACTAGGTTTCGAAGCTGGACCCTGGTAGCTACGACTCCACTGCTCTTCTACTGAGCCATCACGCCTCCTCTTCGTAAACAGAACACACAATAAAATAAAAATACAACGATATTTTGAACGAATCCTCCAACTTTTACTCAACTTTTATCTGTGCTTTGAGAAAGTTTGGCAGAAAAGATTACCCTCAATAAACTGCGTTTGACTTTGACCATATTTAAATACATGTAAATGCATGTATTGTGTAAATCTGACTAACTTTCAGATAAGCCAAGGGGAGCTAGCTCAGATGGTAGAGCGCTCGCTTAGCATGCGAGAGGTACCGGGATCGATACCCGGGTTCTCCAGGTGGAAATCCTTTTTCTTGATACTTATCTCATTCTAAAGTGATATTTTATGTCTTTTTTGTGTTCAATTGTTGTCTCTTCTTTTTTATTACATGCATGTTAATAACCCCTTTTTTGCTCATTTTGTTAATTCATATCATTAATTGGATGACGATTTATTATACCTGACTTCTAAGAATGCATGACTGGCATTCTTGTAAGTAAGCAAGCAGGGGACCGAAGGCTTTATTTCCTCTCCGAGGGACTTGAAAGTGAGGATGTTTGCCTTACCAAAGGGCACAAGTGCATCTACTAGGTTTCGAAGCTGGACCCTGGTAGCTACGACTCCACTGCTCTTCTACTGAGCCATCACGCCTCCTCTTGGTAAACAGAACACATTTTTTTTTTCAATAAAATAAAAATACATTACGATATTTTGAACGAGTTGTGTTTTATCCTAAACCAAAAATGTTTCTTTTGTCCCACTCAACTTTTATCAACACTGTGCTTTGAGAAAGTTTGGCAGGAAAGATTACCCTCAATAAACTGCGTTTGACTTTGACCATATTTAAATACATGTAAATGCATGTATTGTGTAAATCTGACTAACTTTCAGATAAGCCAAGGGGAGCTAGCTCAGATGGTAGAGCGCTCGCTTAGCATGCGAGAGGTACCGGGATCGATACCCGGGTTCTCCAGGTGGAAATCCTTTTTCTTGATACTTATCTCATTCTAAAGTGATATTTTATGTCTTTTTTGTGTTCAATTGTTGTCTCTTCTTTTTTATTACATGCATGTTAATAACCCCTTTTTTGCTCATTTTGTTAATTCATATCATTAATTGGATGATGATTTATTATACCTGACTTCTAAGAATGCATGACTGGCATTCTTGTAAGTAAGCAAGCAGGGGACCGAAGGCTTTATTTCCTCTCCGAGGGACTTGAAAGTGAGGATGTTTGCCTTACCAAAGGGCTCAAGTGCATCTACTAGGTTTCGAAGCTGGACCCTGGTAGCTACGACTCCACTGCTATTCTACTGAGCCATCACGCCTCCTCTTGGTAAACAGAACACATTTTTTTTTTCAATAAAATAAAAATACATTACGATATTTTGAACGAGTTGTGTTTTATCCTAAACCAAAAATGTTTCTTTTGTCCCACTCAACTTTTATCAACACTGTGCTTTGAGAAAGTTTGGCAGGAAAGATTACCCTCAATAAACTGCGTTTGACTTTGACCATATTTAAATACATGTAAATGCATGTATTGTGTAAATCTGACTAACTTTCAGATAAGCCAAGGGGAGCTAGCTCAGATGGTAGAGCGCTCGCTTAGCATGCGAGAGGTACCGGGATCGATACCCGGGTTCTCCAGGTGGAAATCCTTTTTCTTGATACTTATCTCATTCTAAAGTGATATTTTATGTTTTTTTTGTGTTCAATTGTTGTCTCTTCTTTTTTATTACATGCATGTTAATAACCCCTTTTTTGCTCATTTTGTTAATTCATATCATTAATTGAATGATGATTTATTATACCTGACTTCTAAGAATGCATGACTGGAATTCTTGTAAGTAAGCAACCAGGGGACCGAAGGCTTTATTTCGTCTCAGATGGACTTCAAAGTGAGGATGTTTGCCTAACCAAAGGGCTCAAATGCATCTACTAGGTTTCGAAGCTGGACCCTGGCAGTTACGACACCATTTTGTCCCACTCAACTCAACTCAACTTTTATCAACACTGTGCTTTGAGAAAGTTTGGCAGAAAAGAGTGCCCTTTATAAACTGCGTTTGACGTTGATTATATTTAAATACATGTAAATGCATGTATTGTGTAAATCTGACTAACTTTCAGATAAGCCAAGGGGAGCTAGCTCAGATGGTAGAGCGCTCGCTTAGCATGCGAGAGGTACCGGGATCGATACCCGGGTTCTCCAGGTGGAAATCCTTTTTCTTGATACTTATCTCATTCTAAAGTGATATTTTATGTCTTTTTTGTGTTCAATTGTTGTCTCTTCTTTTTTATTACATGCATGTTAATAACCCCTTTTTTGCTCATTTTGTTAATTCATATCATTAATTGGATGACGATTTATTATACCTGACTTCTAAGAATGCATGACTGGCATTCTTGTAAGTAAGCAAGCAGGGGAACCGAAGGCTTTATTTCCTCTCCGAGGGACTTGAAAGTGAGGATGTTTGCCTTACCAAAGGGCACAAGTGCATCTACTAGGTTTCGAAGCTGGACCCTGGTAGTTACGACTCCACTGCTCTTCTACTGAGCCATCACGCCTCCTCTTGGTAAACAGAACACATTTTTTTTTTCAATAAAATAAAAATACATTACGATATTTTGAACGAGTTGTGTTTTATCCTGAACCAAAAATATTTCTTTTGTCCCACTCAACTTTTATCAAAACTGTGCTTTGAGAAAGTTTGGCAGAAAAGAGTGCCCTTTATAAACTGCGTTTGACTTTGAGTATATTTAAATACATGTAAATGCATGTATTGTGTAAATCTGACTAAGTTGCAGATAAGCCAAGGGGAGCTAGCTCAGATGGTAGAGCGCTCGCTTAGCATGCGAGAGGTACCGGGATCGATACCCGGGTTCTCCAGGTGGAAATCCTTTTTCTTGATACTTATCTCATTCTAAAGTGATATTTTATGTCTTTTTTGTGTTCAATTGTTGTCTCTTCTTTTTTATTACATGCATGTTATAAACCCCTTTTTTGCTCATTTTGTTAATTCATATTATTAGGATGATGATGATTTATTATACCTGACTTCTAAGAATGCATGACTGGCATTCTTGTAAGTAAGCAACCAGGGGACCGAAGGCTTTATTTCGTCTCAGATGGACTTCAAAGTGAGGATGTTTGCCTAACCAAAGGCCTCAAATGCATCTACTAGGTTTTGAAGCTGGACCCTGGCAGTTACGACACCATTTTATCCCACTCAACTCAACTCAACTTTTATCAACACTGTGCTTTGAGAAAGTTTGGCAGAAAAGAGTGCCCTTCATCAACTGCGTTTGACTTTGATTATATTTAAATACATGTAAATGCATGTATTGTGTAAATCTGACTAATTTGCAGATAAGCCAAGGGGAGCTAGCTCAGATGGTAGAGCGCTCGCTTAGCATGCGAGAGGTACCGGGATCGATACCCGGGTTCTCCAGGTGGAAATCCTTTTTCTTGATACTTATCTCATTCTAAAGTGATATTTTATGTCTTTTTGTGCTCAATTGCTGTCTCTTCTTTTTTTATTACATAACCCCTTTTTGCTCATTTGGTTAATTCATATCATTAGTTGGATGATGATTTATTATACCTGACTTCTAAGAATGCATGACTGGCATTCTTGTAAGTAAGCAAGCAGGGGACCGAAGGCTTTATTTCCTCTCCGAGGGACTTGAAAGTGAGGATGTTTGCCTTACCAAAGGGCACAAGTGCATCTACTAGGTTTCGAGGCTGGACCCTGGTAGCTACGACTCCACTGCTATTCTACTGAGCCATCACGCCTCCTCTTGGTAAACAGAACACATTTTTTTTTTCAATAAAATAAAAATACATTACGATATTTTGAACGAGTTGTGTTTTATCCTAAACCAAAAATGTTTCTTTTGTCCCACTCAACTTTTATCAACACTGTGCTTTGAGAAAGTTTGGCAGGAAAGATTACCCTCAATAAACTGCGTTTGACTTTGACCATATTTAAATACATGTAAATGCATGTATTGTGTAAATCTGACTAACTTTCAGATAAGCCAAGGGGAGCTAGCTCAGATGGTAGAGCGCTCGCTTAGCATGCGAGAGGTACCGGGATCGATACCCGGGTTCTCCAGGTGGAAATCCTTTTTCTTGATACTTATCTCATTCTAAAGTGATATTTTATGTTTTTTTTGTGTTCAATTGTTGTCTCTTCTTTTTTATTACATGCATGTTAATAACCCCTTTTTTGCTCATTTTGTTAATTCATATCATTAATTGAATGATGATTTATTATACCTGACTTCTAAGAATGCATGACTGGAATTCTTGTAAGTAAGCAACCAGGGGACCGAAGGCTTTATTTCGTCTCAGATGGACTTCAAAGTGAGGATGTTTGCCTAACCAAAGGGCTCAAATGCATCTACTAGGTTTCGAAGCTGGACCCTGGCAGTTACGACACCATTTTGTCCCACTCAACTCAACTCAACTTTTATCAACACTGTGCTTTGAGAAAGTTTGGCAGAAAAGAGTGCCCTTTGTAAACTGCGTTTGACTTTGATTATATTTAAATACATGTAAATGCATGTATTGTGTAAATCTGACTAACTTTCAGATAAGCCAAGGGGAGCTAGCTCAGATGGTAGAGCGCTCGCTTGGCATGCGAGAGGTACCGGGATCGATACCCGGGTTCTCCAGGTGGAAATCCTTTTTCTTGATACTTATCTCATTCTAAAGTGATATTTTATGTCTTTTTTGTGTTCAATTGTTGTCTCTTCTTTTTTATTACATGCATGTTAATAACCCCTTTTTTGCTCATTTTGTTAATTCATATCATTAATTGGATGACGATTTATTATACCTGACTTCTAAGAATGCATGACTGGCATTCTTGTAAGTAAGCAAGCAGGGGACCGAAGGCTTTATTTCCTCTCCGAGGGACTTGAAAGTGAGGATGTTTGCCTTACCAAAGGGCACAAGTGCATCTACTAGGTTTCGAAGCTGGACCCTGGTAGCTACGACTCCACTGCTCTTCTACTGAGCCATCACGCCTCCTCTTGGTAAACAGAACACATTTTTTTTTTCAATAAAATAAAAATACATTACGATATTTTGAACGAGTTGTGTTTTATCCTAAACCAAAAATGTTTCTTTTGTCCCACTCAACTTTTATCAACACTGTGCTTTGAGAAAGTTTGGCAGGAAAGATTACCCTCAATAAACTGCGTTTGACTTTGATTATATTTAAATACATGTAAATGAATGTATTGTGTAAATCTGACTAACTTTCAGATAAGCCAAGGGGAGCTAGCTCAGATGGTAGAGCGCTCGCTTAGCATGCGAGAGGTACCGGGATCGATACCCGGGTTCTCCAGGTGGAAATCCTTTTTCTTGATACTTATCTCATTCTAAAGTGATATTTTATGTTTTCTTTTTGTGTTCAATTGTTGTCTCTTCTTATTTATTACATGCATGTTAATAACCCCTTTTTTGCTCAATTTGTTAATTCATATCATTAATTGAATGATGATTTATTATACCTGACTTCTAAGAATGCATGACTGGAATTCTTGTAAGTAAGCAACCGGGGACTGAAGGCTTTATTTCGTCTCAGATGGACTTCAAAGTGAGGATGTTTGCCTAACCAAAGGGCTCAAATGCATCTACTAGGTTTCGAAGCTGGACCCTGGCAGTTACGACACCATTTTGTCCCACTCAACTCAACTCAACTTTTATCAACACTGTGCTTTGAGAAAGTTTGGCAGAAAAGAGTGCCCTTTATAAACTGCGTTTGACTTTGATTATATTTAAATACATGTAAATGCATGTATTGTGTAAATCTGACTAACTTTCAGATAAGCCAAGGGGAGCTAGCTCAGATGGTAGAGCGCTCGCTTAGCATGTGAGAGGTACCGGGATCGATACCCGGGTTCTCCAGGTGGAAATCCTTTTTCTTGATACTTATCTCATTCTAAAGTGATATTTTATGTCTTTTTTGTGTTCAATTGTTGTCTCTTCTTTTTTATTACATGCATGTTAATAACCCCTTTTTGCTCATTTTGTTAATTCATATTATTAGGATGACGATGATTTATTATACCTGACTTCTAAGAATGCATGACTGGCATTCTTGTAAGTAAGCAACCAGGGGACCGAAGGCTTTATTTCGTCTCAGATGGACTTCAAAGTGAGGATGTTTGCCTAACCAAAGGGCTCAAATGCATCTACTAGGTTTCGAAGCTGGACCCTGGCAGTTACGACACCATTTTATCCCACTCAACTCAACTTAACTTTTATCAACACTGTGCTTTGAGAAAGTTTGGCAGAAAAGAGTGCCCTTCATGAACTGCGTTTGACTTTGATTATATTTAAATACATGTAAATGCATGTATTGTGTAAATCTGACTAACTTTCAGATAAGCCAAGGGGAGCTAGCTCAGATGGTAGAGCGCTCGCTTAGCATGCGAGAGGTGCCGGGATCGATACCCGGGTTCTCCAGGTGGAAATCCTTTTTCTTGATACTTATCTCATTCTAAAGTGATATTTGATGTCTTTTTGTGTTCAATTGTTGTCTCTTCTTTTTTATTACATGCATGTTAATAACCCCTTTTTTGCTCATTTTGTGAATTCATATCATTAATTGGATGATGATTTATTATACCTGACTTCTAAGAATGCATGACTGGCATTCTTGTAAGTAAGCAAGCAGGGGACCGAAGGCTTTATTTCCTCTCCGAGGGGCTTGAAAGTGAGGATGTTTGCCTTACCAAAGGGCTCAAATGCATCTACTAGGTTTCGAAGCTGGACCCTGGTAGTTACGACTCCACTGCTCTTCTACTGAGCCATCACGCCTCCTCTTGGTAAACAGAACACATTTTTTTTTCAATAAAATAAAAATACATTACGATATTTTGAACGAGTTGTGTTTTATCCTGAACCAAAAATGTTTCTTTTGTCCCACTCAACTTTTATCAACACTGTGCTTTGAGAAAGTTTGCCAGAAAAGATTACCCTCAATAAACTGCGTTTGACTTTGATTATATTTAAATATATGTAAATGCATGTATTGTGTAAATCTGACTAACTTTCAGATAAGCCGAGGGGAGCTAGCTCAGATGGTAGAGCGCTCGCTTAGCATGCGAGAGGTACCGGGATCGATACCCGGGTTCTCCAGGTGGAAATCCTTTTTCTTGATACTTATCTCATTCTAAAGTGATATTTTATGTCTTTTTTGTGTTCAATTGTTGTCTCTTCTTTTTTATTACATGCATGTTAATAACCCCTTTTTTGCTCATTTTGTTAATTCATATCATTAATTGGATGATGATTTATTATACCTGACTTCTAAGAATGCATGACTGGAATTCTTGTACGTAAGCAACCGGGGACCGAAGGCTTTTATTTCGTCTCAGAGGGACTTCAAAGTGAGGATGTTTGCCTTACCAAAGGGCAGCAATGCATCTACTAGTTTTCGAAACTGGACCCTGGCAGTTACGACACAATTTCTCTTCAACTGAGCCATCACGCCTCCTCTTGGTAAACAGAACGCATTTTTGTCTTCATTAAAATAAAAGTACATTACGATATTTTGAACGAGTTGTGTTTTATCCAGAACCAAAAATATTTCTTTTGTCCCACTCAACTTTTATCAACACTGTGCTTTGAGAAAGTTTGGCAGAAAAGAGTGCCCTTTATAAACTGCGTTTGACTTTGATTATATTTAAATACATGTAAATGCATGTATTGTGTAAATCTGACTAATTTGCAGATAAGCCAAGGGGAGCTAGCTCAGATGGTAGAGCGCTCGCTTAGCATGCGAGAGGTACCGGGATCGATACCCGGGTTCTCCAGGTGGAAATCCTTTTTCTGCTCTTCAACTGAGCCATCACGCCTCCTCTTGGTAAACAGAACGCATTTTTGTCTTCATTAAAATAAAAGTACATTACGATATTTTGAACGAGTTGTGTTTTATCCAGAACCAAAAATATTTCTTTTGTCCCACTCAACTTTTATCAAAACTGTGCTTTGAGAAAGTTTGGCAGAAAAGAGTGCCCGTTATAGTCTATGGGCCAACGTAGACCCCCCTCCCCCCCCCCCCCCCCCCTTAGGCACATTTTTTGGTGATGTTTTCCTGGTAGCTATGACCCTAGGCCATCAGAATCTGCCTGTTTGCCAAAGAGTTAGTGGTGGGTGTGGCCACCAGGGCCGTTACCATGGCAACGCATCAAGGAAATATAGGAATTTAGTAAAATACCTAATATTTCTAATTCAGAAATTTGAAAAATGACTGGTAAGCATCTAAATATATGTATTTTGAGTTTCCTGATTGATTGAAACCAAAATCTAGGTCATTTGAAGTCACGGTCATGTCAAAAAATGGCCGTTACTATGGAAACGGTAACATAAAAAGTTTATATTTGGGAAAAATATCTAAACTTATCAGCATAAAATAGACAGAGAGGTGCCTACACAATCTTAGATTATATTTTTATGTTAGCTAAGACCCTCAGCTCTCATAATCTGCCTGTTTTCCATAGAGTTCATGGTGGGCGTGGCCGCTAGGGCCGTTACCATGGCAACACATAACGAAATACTGGAATTTAGAAAATACTGTATATTTGTCATCTAACAGCATAAAATATATGGTAAGGCCTCTAATATATGTATTTCAACCTGCCCCACTGACTCCAACTACAATCTGAGCCATTTGCAGTCATGGGCGTGTAAAAAAGGGCCGTTGCTATGGAAACGGTCCCACAAAATGCTTATATTTGTGTAAAATATCTATGATTTATCAATACAAAATAGAAAACAACTGTCTGCACAATCTTAAATCATGTTTTTCTGTTAGCTAGGACCCTCAGCTCTCATAATCTGCCTGTTTTCCATAGAGTTCATGGTGGGCGTGGCCGCTAGGGCCGTTACCATGGTAACATAACGAAATACTGGAATTTAGAAAATACGGTATATTTGTCATTTAGCAGCATGAAATATACATGGTAAGGACTCTAATATATGTATTTTAATCTGCCCCACTGATTGCAACCACAATCTGAGTCATTTTAAGTCATGGGCGTGTATAAAATGGCCGTTGCTATGGAAACGGTCCCATAAAATGCTGCTATTTGTGGAAAATATCTATGATTTATCAATACAAAAAAGAAAACAATTGTCTGCACAATCTTAAATCATGTTTTTTCTGTTAGGTAGGACCCTCAGCTCTCATATTCTTCCTATTTTACATAAAGTTGGTCGTGGGCGTGACCACTAGGGTTGTTACCATGGTAACACACCAATGAAGTGAATTTTAGAAAATACTATATATCTGTAATTCAACATCACAAAAACAAATTGTAACCATCTAACTATATGTATTTTGGGGTGCCTGTTTGATTGCAATTAGAATCAGAGACATTGGAAGGCACCGTCATGTCAAAACATGGCTGTTGCTATAGAAACAGTATGATAAAAATTGAATATTTCTGTAACTAATCAACACAAAACAAAGAACAAGTGTATGTACACCCTAAAATGGTGTTTATCTGTCAGCTAAATCTGAGTCATTGGAAGTCACCGTCATGTCAAAACATGGTTGTTGCTATAGAAATGTTATGGTGAATTTATAAATAGTAGCGAAAAAATATGTAACTATCCAATGCACTTTATAAAGTAAGGGTCTCCACAACCTGAAATGATGTTTTTTCCCCTGTACGTTAGCTAGGACCCTGGATATATCCTCCCTGACTGCCACAAAGGTGGATACTGGGCGACCACTAGGGCTGTTACCATGGTAATAAGATAGGAAATAACATATATGTGTAATTCAACAACGTGAAAATATTTAGTAGGCATTACATCTATTTCAAGCAGCTCTTTTGAGTGCAATTTTTTTTTGTGCTTTCAAGGTCACAGTCAGGTACACGATTATAATTCTTATTATCCATTTGTTCTCAAACTGACGCCGATGGTGGGTGTGAGCACCAGCCCCATTACTATGGCAACACACCATCAAAATATTGGAAATTGTTTGAAAATTACATATATATTCTGTTTCAACAATAGAAAACACAAAATATTGGTCTTGATTTATCATTAACTGCCAGAGTTATTACAGTCATAATCCAAATCACTTAAGGCCATAGTAATGTCAAAACAGGGTTGTTGCCATGCTAGTAGTATTATGAAAACTGAGCAATTAAAAAAAAAAAGGTGACAGAATGTTGTTATTACACAGCAGCAATTATGTTGCAAAGACATTTTTTAATTGTTCGCGTGTTCGGGTAGCTCCGGGCAAGATGTGGTTGTCCATGTGGGGAACCGTTGCAGTAACAACAGCTGATCCTAACTGGTTAGCTGTACTTGAGTAGTTATGCTTCCACCTCTATGCCTTGGCATTGGGAGGGAGGCAATGGAGGCTTAATAGATGGATTCACCTCAGTCACAGAACCTAATATATTCATAAGATGATAAACTTGTCGGTCTGTAGCTAAACCTGTCTACTTGAAATAAATCTGAGAGGATTGGAATAGAATTTAGCATATTTTCCCCTAATCCTACCCATAATAAATCTGCATGTTCATTAAGGATTAACAGCATGGCCAAGGTGGTCTAGGATTTGAACTTCATCAGAAACAGGGCCAAAGAATTGAATTTTTGGGTGCCTCATCATAGATCAAGTCCAGGATTAAAGTGTTGATACCTGCCTGGAGTTTATTATATTTGCTAGAAGGTACATGTATTCAAAAGTGTCACTGAGAAGGCCTGTGGTGAAATTGCAGCTCAGCATTCTCATGACTTGCATGATTGGGGTACATGTATATTAGCCATGGACTTGATGTGTTGGGGACCATAAGACCTATAGGTTTACATATTGGTTGCCCTTTACAGGTAAGCTACAGGTTTGGCTTTAGAGGAGATATGACCAATAGTTTGTGAGATTGTTCCTCTAATACTATCTTGCCTTAAGCATGGTTGGATAAAGGATGGGGTATATTTTTGGCAGAGTTTAGAGGCTAAGTCCATAATATTGTGAAATTAGTGAACACCAGCGGGGTTTGTCTATCTATCTTTTACAGCTTTAAGGCGTTCTGCAGCCTTACTTGAACTGAGTATTCTCTTATTAAAACTTGGTTGACTTTCTTACAAGTCTGATATGGTGAGGCACTCTTATCTGGCTTGAATCACATGCTAAGAAGGTCATGGTGAGGAGATTATGCAACCCTCCCCCGGTTTGGTTTGGCAGAATAAAATCAGAACTCAAGATGGAGATATAGGTGTCATCTATACCTCCACCACTATGTTAGAAGAGAATACATTTTTGCAATTCTTGAGTAATATCTCTATGGTTAGGATGAAGATGAGTGAATCCTCACTTCACCCTAGAGGGAATTCAAATTTACTTAGTATAGTTTGGTATGTAATTCTGAAGTCTGTCAATGCCTTATTGTATCTGTTCTTCATGATAACTCTGATTGATGGGTAATCCTCAACCTCATCCAAAGTAGTGGGTGTTGCTGCAAGAGGAATTCTGCTGAAAATGTTCCATACCTCTATCCCAAGGATGCTCTCTAACTTCTGATTCCTAATGACATCCATTTATAGAACTCCTTGAAGGGGCAAAGTGGAATACAAGTAGCTCTCACTCATTTCAACTGGGTGTGGACACTTATGTACCTCAGTTATCATTTCACAGATGACCGTGAACTCAAAATCGACACATTAATTGCAGTTAGCAGTACAGTCAGAAATTAACTTTATAAAAATATATCATCACTAACATTATCTTTCGTGTTGTGAAATCACAGAAACATGCCAATTTTTTCTAAATATAGATTTCTCGACCATAATCTGCCTTAGCAGCGACCATATTTGGATATGATCATTGGGAATAAATGATTAACATTTTCAATGCAATCATTCAGGCTGCTTGCAATGGAGATATCTAGCATGTCTATACTGTTATATTGTTTTAAAATAACTAAAACAATGCCACTTTCTGAAATGCCAATATTTTAAAGATATGCTTTTGGTGCTCACAGCCACAGTACAACACCTACCAAGTGGTCAAAGTTAATACTGTAATGCGACAACACAGTAGATGAGAGTTTCTCTAAGTACAGTGGTACTTTTTCAATATGAATTGGCTTATAAAATACAATGAATTTTCAGAAACCTTGCATATCTATTTGAACATTTGCATCTTCATTTGTCATAGCAAGTGTCCTACCAGGCATGATCTTGATTGATGAGGCCTTGATCTGGATTTGAACCAATAGGACAGTTGCACTTGTTTATAATTCATTATTTAGATAAATAAATATCCCTTTCTTAAAAATCAGTATTAGCTTTCTTATCATTCTTTTCCTTTAGCAACGGCATATTTTTATATAACTGACCTAAACTAATCCGGCTTTTGATTGCAATTAAAGGCGCAGCTTCAATTGTGTATAATTCGATGCCTACATTGTACTTCGTTACATTACAAATACATGGTGGAAGCACTGTGGTATATTGGTGAAAGCCTTTCACTCTCATACGAGAGCTCTTGGATTCGATCCTTGATCGGTGCTTACATCCCTGGGCAAGATGTTTTGCCCACATTTGTTTTGCTTGACCCAGATGTATGAAATGTGTACAAGGCAATGATAGTTGCAGGGCAGTAATATTACTGATGTGGTTATCCTGGGTAAGTAAGATAAATTTATTATTATCTATTATTCTAAAACTCTTGTTTTTTGGTGCCTTACCATGGTAGCTACCTTGACAGTCTCACCCACAATCAACTTTGTGGCTACTAGGAAGCTTTCGATTATGATAGCTGACAGATAAACACCATTTTAGGCTGTAGATACACTTGTTCTTTGTCTTGTGTTGAAATTTTCAATTTTTATCATACTGTTTCCATAGCAACAGCCATGTTTTGACATGACGGTGACTTCCAATGACTCTGATTCTATTTGCAATCAAACGGGCTCCCCAAAATACATATAGTTATATGGGTACAATTTGTTTTTGTGATGTTGAATTACAGATATATAGTATTTTCTAACATTCAATTCATTGGTGTGTTACCATGGTAACAACCCTAGTGGTCACGCCCACTACCAACTTTATGGAAAATAGGGAGAATATGAGGGCTGAAGGTCCTAGCTAACAGAAAAACATTATTTAATATTGTGTAGACAGTTGTTTTCTATTTTGTATTGATAAATCATAGATATTTTCCACAAATATCAGCATTATGTAGGAGCGTTTCCATAGCAACGGCCCTTTTTGACATGCCCATGACTTCAAATGACTCATATTGTGGTTGGAATCAGTGGGGAAGCTTGAAATACATATATTAGAGGCCTTACCATATATTTTATGCTGCTAAATGACCAATATACGGTATTTTCTAAATTCCAGTATTTCGCTATGTGTTACCATGGTAACGGCCCTAGCGGCCACGCCCACCACCACCTTGATGTCAAACAAGCAAATTATGATAGCTGAGGGTCATAACTAATATAAAAACATTATCAAAGACTGTGCAGACACTTTTTTTTTCTATTTTGTAATGGTTAGTTATAGATTTTTTCACAAATAACAGCTTTTTGTTGGACCGTTTCCATAGCAACGGCCTTTTTTGACACGCCCATGACTTTAAATGGCTCAGATTGTGATTGCAATCTATCAGGCAGCTTGAAATACACATAATAGGATACTTACCATATATTTTATAGCTATTGAATTACAAAGATGCAGTATTTTCTAAGAATCCAGTATTTTTGATGTGTTACCATAGTAACGGTCCTACAGGCCACACCCACCACCAACTGTACATGAAATAGGCAGATTATGATAGCCGAGGGTCCTAGCTAATAGAAAAACATACTTTAGGCTTGTGCATACTCCTTTTTGGCTATTTCATATATATAAGTTTAGAAAGTTGTCAAAAATACCCGTTTTTTATGGTACCGTTTCCATAGTAACGGCCATTTTTGGACACGCCCATGACTTTAAATGGCTCTGATTATGGTTGCAATCGATTGGGCACCATAAAATACATATATTAGGATGCTTACCAAGTATTTTTAGATTCGTGAATTGGAATTATATGACTTTTCCTAAAACTCATATTTTTCTTGATCCGTTACCATGGTAACGGCCCTGGTGGCCACACCCACCACCAACTTTATGGCAAACAAGCAGATTCTGATAGCTGAGGGTCCTAGCTAACAGAAAAACATCATTTAAAATTGTGCCTAAGGGGGGGGGGACCTTTTCGGTTTCTGGCCCATGGACTATTATAAACTGCGTTTGACTTTGAGAATATTTAAATACATGTCAATGCATGTATTGTGTAAATCTGACTAATTTGCAGATAAGCCAAGGGGAGCTAGCTCAGATGGTAGAGCGCTCGCTTAGCATGCGAGAGGTACCGGGATCGATACCCGGGTTCTCCAGGTGGAAATCCTTTTTCTTGATACTTATCTCATTCTAAAGTGATATTTTATGTCTTTTTTGTGTTCAATTGTTGTCTCTTCTTTTTTATTACATGCATGTTAATAACCCCTTTTTTGCTCATTTTGTTAATTCATATTATTAGGATGATGATGATTTATTATACCTGACTTCTAAGAATGCATGACTGGCATTCTTGTAAGTAAGCAAGCAGGGGACCGAAGGCTTTATTTCCTCTCCGAGGGACTTGAAAGTGAGGATGTTTGCCTTACCAAAGGGCACAAGTGCATCTACTAGGTTTCGAAGCTGGACCCTGGTAGTTACGACTCCACTGCTCTTCTACTGAGCCATCACGCCTCCTCTTGGTAAACAGAACACATTTTTTTTTCAATAAAATAAAAATACATTACGATATTTTGAACGAGTTGTGTTTTATCCTGAACCAAAAATGTTTCTTTTGTCCCACTCAACTTTTATCAACACTGTGCTTTGAGAAAGTTTGCCAGAAAAGATTACCCTCAATAAACTGCGTTTGACTTTGATTATATTTAAATACATGTAAATGCATGTATTGTGTAAATCTGACTAATTTGCAGATAAGCCACGGGGAGCTAGCTCAGATGGTAGAGCGCTCGCTTAGCATGCGAGAGGTACCGGGATCGATACCCGGGTTCTCCAGGTGGAAATCCTTTTTCTTGATACATATCTCATTCTAAAGTGATATTTTATGTCTTTTTTGTGTTCAATTGTTGTCTCTTCTTTTTTATTACATGCATGTTAATAACCCCTTTTTTGCTCATTTTGTTAATTCATATTATTAGGATGATGATGATTTATTATACCTGACTTCTAAGAATGCATGACTGGCATTCTTGTAAGTAAGCAACCAGGGGACCGAAGGCTTTATTTCGTCTCAGATGGACTTCAAAGTGAGGATGTTTGCCTAACCAAAGGGCTCAAATGCATCTACTAGGTTTCGAAGCTGGACCCTGGCAGTTACGACACCATTTTATCCCACTCAACTCAACTCAACTTTTATCAACACTGTGCTTTGAGAAAGTTTGGCAGAAAAGAGTGCCCTTCATGAACTGCGTTTGACTTTGATTATATTTAAATACATGTAAATGCATGTATTGTGTAAATCTGACTAATTTGCAGATAAGCCAAGGGGAGCTAGCTCAGATGGTAGAGCGCTCGCTTAGCATGCGAGAGGTACCGGGATCGATACCCGGGTTCTCCAGGTGGAAATCCTTTTTCTTGATACTTATCTCATTCTAAAGTGATATTTGATGTCTTTTTTGTGTTCAATTGTTGTCTCTTCTTTTTTATTACATGCATGTTAATAACCCCTTTTTTGCTCATTTTGTGAATTCATATCATTAATTGGATGATGATTTATTATACCTGACTTCTAAGAATGCATGACTGGCATTCTTGTAAGTAAGCAAGCAGGGGACCGAAGGCTTTATTTCCTCTCCGAGGGACTTGAAAGTGAGGATGTTTGCCTTACCAAAGGGCTCAAATGCATCTACTAGGTTTCGAAGCTGGACCCTGGTAGTTACGACTCCACTGCTCTTCTACTGAGCCATCACGCCTCCTCTTGGTAAACAGAACACATTTTTTTTTCAATAAAATAAAAATACATTACGATATTTTGAACGAGTTGTGTTTTATCCTGAACCAAAAATGTTTCTTTTGTCCCACTCAACTTTTATCAACATTGTGCTTTGAGAAAGTTTGCCAGAAAAGATTACCCTCAATAAACTGCGTTTGACTTTGATTATATTTAAATACATGTAAATGCATGTATTGTGTAAATCTGACTAATTTGCAGATAAGCCAAGGGGAGCTAGCTCAGATGGTAGAGCGCTCGCTTAGCATGCGAGAGGTACCGGGATCGATACCCGGGTTCTCCAGGTGGAAATCCTTTTTCTTGATCCTTCTCTCATCCTAAAGTGATATTTTATGTCTTTTTTGTGTTCAATTGTTGTCTCTTCTTTTTTATTACATGCATGTTAATAACCCCTTTTTTGCTCATTTGGTTAATTCATATCATTAATTGGATGATGATTTATTATACCTGACTTCTAAGAATGCATGACTGGCATTCTTGTAAGTAAGCAAGCAGGGGACCGAAGGCTTTATTTCCTCTCCGAGGGACTTGAAAGTGAGGATGTTTGCCTTACCAAAGGGCACAAGTGCATCTACTAGGTTTCGAAGCTGGACCCTGGTAGTTACGACTCCACTGCTCTTCTACTGAGCCATCACGCCTCCTCTTGGTAAACAGAACACATTTTTTTTTTCAATAAAATAAAAATACATTACGATATTTTGAACGAGTTGTGTTTTATCCTGAACCAAAAATATTTCTTTTGTCCCACTCAACTTTTATCAAAACTGTGCTTTGAGAAAGTTTGGCAGAAAAGAGTGCCCTTTATAAACTGCGTTTGACTTTGAGAATATTTAAATACATGTAAATGCATGTATTGTGTAAATCTAACTAAATTTCAGATAAGCCAAGGGGAGCTAGCTCAGATGGTAGAGCGCTCGCTTAGCATGCGAGAGGTACCGGGATCGATACCCGGGTTCTCCAGGTGGAAATCCTTTTTCTTGATACTTATCTCATTCTAAAGTGATATTTTATGTCTTTTTTGTGTTCAATTGTTGTCTCTTCTTTTTTATTACATGCATGTTAATAACCCCTTTTTTGCTCATTTTGTTAATTCATATTATTAGGATGACGATGATTTATTATACCTGACTTCTAAGAATGCATGACTGGCATTCTTGTAAGTAAGCAAGCAGGGGACCGAAGGCTTTATTTCGTCTCAGATGGACTTCAAAGTGAGGATGTTTGCCTAACCAAAGGGCTCAAATGCATCTACTAGGTTTCGAAGCTGGACCCTGGCAGTTACGACACCATTTTATCCCACTCAACTCAACTCAACTTTTATCAACACTGTGCTTTGAGAAAGTTTGGCAGAAAAGAGTGCCCTTCATGAACTGCGTTTGACTTTGATTATATTTAAATACATGTAAATGCATGTATTGTGTAAATCTGACTAACTTTCAGATAAGCCAAGGGGAGCTAGCTCAGATGGTAGAGCGCTCGCTTAGCATGCGAGAGGTGCCGGGATCGAGACCCGGGTTCTCCAGGTGGAAATCCTTTTTCTTGATACTTATCTCATTCTAAAGTGATATTTGATGTCTTTTTTGTGTTCAATTGTTGTCTCTTCTTTTTTATTACATGCATGTTAATAACCCCTTTTTTGCTCATTTTGTGAATTCATATCATTAATTGGATGATGATTTATTATACCTGACTTCTAAGAATGCATGACTGGCATTCTTGTAAGTAAGCAAGCAGGGGACCGAAGGCTTTATTTCCTCTCCGAGGGACTTGAAAGTGAGGATGTTTGCCTTACCAAAGGGCTCAAATGCATCTACTAGGTTTCGAAGCTGGACCCTGGTAGTTACGACTCCACTGCTCTTCTACTGAGCCATCACGCCTCCTCTTGGTAAACAGAACACATTTTTTTTTCAATAAAATAAAAATACATTACGATATTTTGAACGAGTTGTGTTTTATCCTGAACCAAAAATGTTTCTTTTGTCCCACTCAACTTTTATCAACACTGTGCTTTGAGAAAGTTTGCCAGAAAAGATTACCCTCAATAAACTGCGTTTGACTTTGATTATATTTAAATACATGTAAATGCATGTATTGTGTAAATCTGACTAATTTGCAGATAAGCCAAGGGGAGCTAGCTCAGATGGTAGAGCGCTCGCTTAGCATGCGAGAGGTACCGGGATCGATACCCGGGTTCTCCAGGTGGAAATCCTTTTTCTTGATACTTATCTCATTCTAAAGTGATATTTGATGTCTTTTTTGTGTTCAATTGTTGTCTCTTCTTTTTTATTACATGCATGTTAATAACCCCTTTTTTGCTCATTTTGTGAATTCATATCATTAATTGGATGATGATTTATTATACCTGACTTCTAAGAATGCATGACTGGCATTCTTGTAAGTAAGCAAGCAGGGGACCGAAGGCTTTATTTCCTCTCCGAGGGACTTGAAAGTGAGGATGTTTGCCTTACCAAAGGGCTCAAATGCATCTACTAGGTTTCGAAGCTGGACCCTGGTAGTTACGACTCCACTGCTCTTCTACTGAGCCATCACGCCTCCTCTTGGTAAACAGAACACATTTTTTTTTCAATAAAATAAAAATACATTACGATATTTTGAACGAGTTGTGTTTTATCCTGAACCAAAAATGTTTCTTTTGTCCCACTCAACTTTTATCAACATTGTGCTTTGAGAAAGTTTGCCAGAAAAGATTACCCTCAATAAACTGCGTTTGACTTTGATTATATTTAAATACATGTAAATGCATGTATTGTGTAAATCTGACTAATTTGCAGATAAGCCAAGGGGAGCTAGCTCAGATGGTAGAGCGCTCGCTTAGCATGCGAGAGGTACCGGGATCGATACCCGGGTTCTCCAGGTGGAAATCCTTTTTCTTGATCCTTCTCTCATCCTAAAGTGATATTTTATGTCTTTTTTGTGTTCAATTGTTGTCTCTTCTTTTTTATTACATGCATGTTAATAACCCCTTTTTTGCTCATTTGGTTAATTCATATCATTAATTGGATGATGATTTATTATACCTGACTTCTAAGAATGCATGACTGGCATTCTTGTAAGTAAGCAAGCAGGGGACCGAAGGCTTTATTTCCTCTCCGAGGGACTTGAAAGTGAGGATGTTTGCCTTACCAAAGGGCACAAGTGCATCTACTAGGTTTCGAAGCTGGACCCTGGTAGTTACGACTCCACTGCTCTTCTACTGAGCCATCACGCCTCCTCTTGGTAAACAGAACACATTTTTTTTTTCAATAAAATAAAAATACATTACGATATTTTGAACGAGTTGTGTTTTATCCTGAACCAAAAATATTTCTTTTGTCCCACTCAACTTTTATCAAAACTGTGCTTTGAGAAAGTTTGGCAGAAAAGAGTGCCCTTTATAAACTGCGTTTGACTTTGAGAATATTTAAATACATGTAAATGCATGTATTGTGTAAATCTAACTAAATTTCAGATAAGCCAAGGGGAGCTAGCTCAGATGGTAGAGCGCTCGCTTAGCATGCGAGAGGTACCGGGATCGATACCCGGGTTCTCCAGGTGGAAATCCTTTTTCTTGATACTTATCTCATTCTAAAGTGATATTTTATGTCTTTTTTGTGTTCAATTGTTGTCTCTTCTTTTTTATTACATGCATGTTAATAACCCCTTTTTTGCTCATTTTGTTAATTCATATTATTAGGATGACGATGATTTATTATACCTGACTTCTAAGAATGCATGACTGGCATTCTTGTAAGTAAGCAACCAGGGGACCGAAGGCTTTATTTCGTCTCAGATGGACTTCAAAGTGAGGATGTTTGCCTAACCAAAGGGCTCAAATGCATCTACTAGGTTTCGAAGCTGGACCCTGGCAGTTACGACACCATTTTATCCCACTCAACTCAACTCAACTTTTATCAACACTGTGCTTTGAGAAAGTTTGGCAGAAAAGAGTGCCCTTCATGAACTGCGTTTGACTTTGATTATATTTAAATACATGTAAATGCATGTATTGTGTAAATCTGACTAACTTTCAGATAAGCCAAGGGGAGCTAGCTCAGATGGTAGAGCGCTCGCTTAGCATGCGAGAGGTGCCGGGATCGAGACCCGGGTTCTCCAGGTGGAAATCCTTTTTCTTGATACTTATCTCATTCTAAAGTGATATTTGATGTCTTTTTTGTGTTCAATTGTTGTCTCTTCTTTTTTATTACATGCATGTTAATAACCCCTTTTTTCCTCATTTTGTGAATTCATATCATTAATTGGATGATGATTTATTATACCTGACTTCTAAGAATGCATGACTGGCATTCTTGTAAGTAAGCAAGCAGGGGACCGAAGGCTTTATTTCCTCTCCGAGGGACTTGAAAGTGAGGATGTTTGCCTTACCAAAGGGCTCAAATGCATCTACTAGGTTTCGAAGCTGGACCCTGGTAGTTACGACTCCACTGCTCTTCTACTGAGCCATCACGCCTCCTCTTGGTAAACAGAACACATTTTTTTTTCAATAAAATAAAAATACATTACGATATTTTGAACGAGTTGTGTTTTATCCTGAACCAAAAATGTTTCTTTTGTCCCACTCAACTTTTATCAACACTGTGCTTTGAGAAAGTTTGCCAGAAAAGATTACCCTCAATAAACTGCGTTTGACTTTGATTATATTTAAATACATGTAAATGCATGTATTGTGTAAATCTGACTAATTTGCAGATAAGCCAAGGGGAGCTAGCTCAGATGGTAGAGCGCTCGCTTAGCATGCGAGAGGTACCGGGATCGATACCCGGGTTCTCCAGGTGGAAATCCTTTTTCTTGATACTTATCTCATTCTAAAGTGATATTTTATGTCTTTTTTGTGTTCAATTGTTGTCTCTTCTTTTTTATTACATGCATGTTAATAACCCCTTTTTTGCTCATTTGGTTAATTCATATCATTAATTGGATGATGATTTATTATACCTGACTTCTAAGAATGCATGACTGGAAAAATTAAGCAAACGGTGCGTGAAATACTTGTCTTAAAGATGCACATGATTCTGATTGCAAATACTTTTCTACCATCGTTTGAAAAAAAAATATTCAGAATATGGTTAATCACAGCGAATTAAACATAGTATATCTATAGAACTATTAAGAAATATGGTTACGGAAAATAATTGTAGGAATATCATCCACGAATTCGAAGTTTTTGGTGAATATTCTGAGTAAGTGGGCAGGATTTTAAGAGAAACAGATGAGCAGAATGTAACACTAGAAAAAAAAACATCGAAGCATCCTTGAAAAGGAAAGTGGGTGAACGTAAACGTATAAACCTAGAGAAGAGAAAGATGAATAAGACCTAATTTGGAAAGAGAAATATGAGTAAATTGTAATGATAAATTAATTCTTGTTAAACATCTTAAACACTTACAAAAGTACATTGAGATGCATTAATAGAGACATTTAAGAAATGAGATAAAGACCAGGGTGATAGTCAAATATAGTGAAATTAATAAGATAAGACAGAGAAAGAGAGTGTTTCAGTTTAAAGAGAGACGATAATTGCTAGAAATAATTCAATTTTAACATGTATGATATAGCCTTATAGCAGTGATCATGCCAAGCATAATTTATATGATTTAAATATGCAAAACAACAAACTGGATATAGAGGATATGTATTTTAATCATAGACCGCGTTTACACAGAGTGAACTCGAGTTCAAATTCGACAGCGAAGTCAATTGCGACCTTGGATTAGCATAAATTATTTTTCGGTGGGCTGTTTACACCAAGCGTTGGACGAACTCGAATTCAGAAGGAAAGTGAATTCGACTTGATTACGCCCTCGCTTGGTGGGAATATCGTGATAATCAACTTCCGGGTTAAATTTGTGAAAACCCCGCGAGTGAGTTCAAAATGGCGGTATCGAGTATTGTAAGCGCAGCCATTTTGATCTGGTTTTGTATGATTTTACGTCGGAATTACACAATTATGAACGAATATTTGCAGATAAGATGAGCGCGTGGTGGATTGATTCAAGCCAGTTCGGTGAATGTGTCGTCGTTCGTTGTGGTTCACTTGTTAAATGACGCTTGTTTTACTGACGCGACGCTTAGCGTTGCTTAGCAATACCGGAAGTGACGTATGACGGGGTCACTGGCTGGATATTTGTTAGTCGACTTTCAATTACGTGTCCGTTCACACTGCAAATAGCGAATTTAAATTCGATAATAGTCGAATTTTGAATTCGATAAAAGTTGCTATGGGTCGTCATTCGAATTCGAGTTTTGAACTCGAGTTCTAATTGCGACTACCCTGTTTACACACAAATGAACTCGAGTTCAAATTCGACTAAAGTCGAGTTCAGTCTCTGTGTAAACGGGGTCATAAACAAGTGCTATAATCGGTGATTACCTGCGGTCCTTTTATCTATTGTTTAGGGCAGTTCTTTTGTCCGCTTGCACTCTCGCGCCTGATTGACTGAAAGTGTTATGATTCGGCAAAGCCAAAGGATTAGAGAGGCATAGAACAAAAGAGTCTCGCTCACATGGCGGTGAAGAGTGAATGGAGAGCAACAAAATAAGGAGGGGGGTCTCTTTTTCTCTGCACCATGTCTCCCGCTTTAAAACATTTTACTTGACATATAATGTAGTGTGTTTTCGAACGAAAATTATTGTAAAATGACGCATAATCTAGAGTTGTGGATAATTTCTTTTTAAAGAAAAACAAAACATAACAAATGACAAGTGAAATACTGTCATGTCTTTTAGATTTACGATTATGATACCGAATATTTGTTTACATGCATTTGCAAACTAACCTTTTGCGAATACAAGAGTACATATCCAATGTACCACAGTATATAAACAGAATTGAATAAAGCTATTATGAATTATGATTAGTGAGAATTACTGCAAGAATATCATGCATTATTATTCTGATTATAAAATTAACGAAGAGGATCTTTTGAGAAATAGATGAAAGGAAATAGAATAGATTACAAACCATACAGCACGTCGAGGTATTACTGAAAACTGTAAACCTGAATCAGGTGAAGAAGAGTATGTTATGATGAGATTGGACAAAATATATATTTTTTTGTTAATTACTTAGATAAGTAAATGGAAACTCTGGAAAACCAGGGAGTTATGTTTGGAAAGATGAGAGCAACAAATGTGATTTTTTTTTGTTTTTAAGATATTTTTTATTGTTTTCTCTCAAATCAAATACATAAAATGCAATTTTCATTAAACAGATTGTACAAATTATTAAAAAAAATATTTTAACAAAATAATACAATTATACATCAAACATTGAAAGAAATCTGAAAAAAATGAAGAAAATATTACTTGTATTTTATACATAAATATTGAACTAACGTAATGCCTTAAAGGACAAGAGAGCAAACCCAAAAGATAAAATCAGGTACTGTTCTGCCCCTCTCCACCCCCTCCCGGTGTAAAGCACCCTTCATTAATGTTTTTATTGTTTTCTCTCAAATCTAATACATACATAGCAAATCTCATTAAACAAATTGTACATGTTATTTGAATATCTTAACATAATTATATAATTATACATCATTGAAGAAATGTTAACATGATATAGAAGAAAAAATATGACTTGTATTATACAAATTACACGTAATTTGTTAAAGGATAAGAGAAAAAAACAAATAAAAAAACAAACACAAAAACTTATAACTGTATAAGTAAACAATTAGTGTTTAACTGCGGTACTTTTCATATATTGTTTAGGTCATTGAGCTCTCGCACCTGATTGGCTGAAAGTATTTTGACGCGGCGAGGTCAAAGGGATTAGAGCGGCATCGAACAAGGAACGGTCGCAGTCGACGGGAAAGAGCATGAATAAGAAAGATTAATATCTCATCATTGCGCATTCTTCTTCAAAGCCAATCATCTTCCAAGGCACATCTCTTTTATCTACGGAATACGTTGTAGGACGTATATTCACTGGCCAGTAAAATAGTATTATACAAATTGAAATAACGTAATGTGTTAAAGGATAAGAGAGAAAAACAAATAAAAACAAAAACAAAAACAGGTACTGTTAGTCTACCCTACAGTCTACAATATCATTTATCGATATAATATCATTTATCGATATAACTCTTTTTCCGGATATAAACGATATTTCTTCTCGAAGAGAAGTATCATTATTATTCATATTCATGTTTCGTTTCCAGCTTACTGGAATCGTTTCATAAATTGTCTCTATCAATTGAAAATCATTAAAATTTAACCCCTGTCTCTGGAAGTATGAAACAGATCTTAAGTTTCCATCACAATCCATGATATGTTTCAATCTATAAATATTTTTTCATATAAATTTTGGTCAAATATGCGTTTTCCTTCAACTCGTATAAATTTATTGTTCAAAAATATCTCGTTCCCTTTAAACGTTTCTGATTTAAATCGAAAATCCTTTGTATCTATCCACACTTCTAATAAATTCATATACAATTGCGGCAACAATCCAAGCAAGTAATCGCAAGAAAATATAAATTCTCCCCCAGATGTTTTGTATAGCATATTTGAAATATTGTTTCCATTTAATTGCATTATTTTCTTTTAGTCTTTTAATCCACATAACCTTCTGTGCCTTTATAAACCATTGAAAGTTCATCATTTTCAAGCCACCAAGGTGGTAATTTAAATTTTATTTCTCCCACCTCACAAAAATGCAAAAGCCAACTCATCAAGTTCCTCGTAAAGCCATCCTGGGATTGGTGTGAGAGATGTCACATATATAAATTTTGAAAAAATAAACTGCTTTAATAACTGTACTTTGCAAATTAATGTTAAATCTCTTTGCCTCCACCAGTTCAACAATTTCTTTATTTTACTTAATATTTCTTTATAGTTTAACCTTTCCTTTACTTCCACATCTAAAGAAAAAAATACACCGAAAATCTTCACAAAATCTACTTTTTGACCATAAGAAATATCATACGATTTTCTTTGAGAGGAACCGAATAATAACACCTTCGTCTTCTCGTTATTACCTCTAAGTCCTGATACTTTTTGTAAAAATTTGTATTATATTTTGACCGAGTTCACATCTCGAACAAAAATTGTCATAATCGTCGGCATACATAACCTGATTTACTTCTTCCTTTCCGAAGGAAATTCCTTTAATGTCGTTGTTATATCTTATATTATGCACAAATACTTCTATACATAAAATAAAAAGATAAGGCGAAAATCAAAATTAATATCGATTATAAGAGGACAGATGTTCTGTATGGTCACATAAGAGATCACAATTAAAAAGGAAAGGGAGATAAAGACAGAGTTTCATCAAAGAGTGGGGAGAGGTGACAGAGAGAAAGTGTGAGAATGTGGATTAGGCATTGGAGATAAGGGGCAGAATGAAAATGATTTAAATTGAATATGAAGGAAAAAGGATGATTAATATATTAAAATTAAAAATATTTCAAACATTGATATGACTTGATTTGGCATGGTTTATTCAATATGAAATTGATCGCAGCTAAAATCTGAATTGAGATTCTTTTCCAATTCAGCGAAACAGAGGAATACATCCATGATACAATAATGTCAATATACAAAAATAATAAACAATCAACATGACTGTGCATTAATATAGACAATGGTTATCAAATTAAGTACAAATCAAACAATATACGATATGAGTGATTGGTTGAATCATTAGTAATTATCAGCAAATTTTGATTAGCAAGTCAAACATTTTTTATGCATCAGGCGTGCCAAACAAAAAAATCCTGTCTATTTTTATAACCGTTAGGGCTAGATTTGAACTTTTTCTTGAATATTTTTTTTATTAGCAAGTCAAACCTTTTTTATGCATCAGGCGTGCCAAACAACAAAATCCTGTCTATTTTTATAACTGTATAAGTAAACATTTAGTGATTACATGCAGTACTTTTCATCTATTGTTTAGGTTATGTGTTTATATAATTAAATAAGATTAGATCATTGAATATACGGTTAAGTGTCGAATGAACTTGGAAGTCAGATATCGGCATGTATGGTTTATGAAAATTGTGGGATAAAATGTAGCCTCAGGAAAGGTGAATGCTAATATTGAAATATTTAAGCTGAAACCGTTAGGGCTAGATTTGAACTTTTTCTTGCATATTTTTTTTTTTGATAAGCAAGTCAAACATTTTTTATGCATCAGGCGTGCCAAATAACAAATTCCTGTCTATTTTTATAACTGTATATTGTAAACAATTAGTGATTAACTGCGGTACTTTTCATCTATTGTTTAGGTCTGTCGCTTTGTTAACTTGAGCTCTCGCACCTGATTGGCTGAAAGTATTTTGACGCGGCGAGGTCAATAAAGGGATTAGAGCGGCATCGAACAAGGAACGGTCGCAGTCAACGGGGAAGAGAATGAATAAGAAAGATTAATATCTCATCATTGCGCGTTCTTCTTCAAAGCCAATCATCTTCCAAGGCACATCTCTTTTAGCTACGGAATACGTTGTAGGACGTATATTCACTGGCCAGTAAAATAGTGGATAATTATAAAGAGGTTCGTGTGATTTACACACTATAATTAATACAAACGATGCAGCAGAGCAAGTATAAGAAGGTCAGGCGATATCCTATGCAAAATTTGAAAAACGCCCTTTTTTGTTGAGTCAAGTAGTAAACTATACATATGTGTTAATAAGATAATTGGATCATTTAATATACGGTCAAGTGCCGAATGAACTTGAAAGTCAGATATCGGCAGTATGGTTTATGAAAATTGGGGGATAAAATCAAAATGTAGAACAGGAAAGGTGAATTGCTAATATTGAAATATCTAAGCTGAAACCGTTAGGGCTAGATTTGAACTTTTTCTTGAATATAATTAGATGAAGATGGAAGTGGCACTTCAGCATGATTTAGGGCACAGCCTTTAGTACGAAGGCCTGGAAAGATATATGATGTATCCATCTGGAGAGAAAGAGGGGGGGGGGCGGCGGTGCGGGGTGGGGTGGCTTGGAAATGGGGGATATGATTATGAAGCCAATCTTTTATTCATATCTATTTGGTTTCTTCCATAATTCCCTCTACCCCCCCCCCCCCCCCCCACTGCATTGTACCGTCAAGTGTACTTGATCGAGACAAAACTATTTGACAAAGTAATACATAATAATAATAATAATAATAATGGTCTTTATTCATTCATGCATAAAAATCATCTCTTGCAGCCAGAGGCTGAATTACAAATGATTGAACAAAGTAAAATATACACATAAAATTAACAAAACGGCTACTGGATAATTGTAAACAGAAAATGAAAGAAAACAAAAATAGGACCAATTTACCATATATGATAAATGATAAACTCCATTCAACTTTGCAAAGTTTGCAAGAAAACCGAAAATTTAAAATAGTGGTGTGCAACGGAAGCTGGATTATAATGATGAAATCTGGATTGTGAATCTAACATTGAATGGTAAGTGAGAGGAAAAGAAAAAGAAAATTGAGATAACCGTAGGCAATACTAATGAGTGTAAATTCCTAAAAACCGATTAATTATGAATTGTGTGATAAAACAATATAACTAATGACGTAGCCAAATAGATACATTGCAAAGCTGAATGGAGCACTGAACATTAATATGGAGCAATGGTTACAAAATTATAAAATACACACTGTAGTGAGGAAAGACACAATACCCAAACTGTTCAATTTAAATACATATACAACATTTAAAAATCTGAGCCTTGTTTTGTTATGACAAAAATAAAAAGAGAAATATAAAATTGCATTTCTCGTAACCTACAGTATCATATAATAGTTATTATTGCACTACATACACAACAAATGGAATACTATTTTAAAAGCAAGCCCTTTGACAGGTGTGCAGTACAAGAAGAAGGAATTAGGTTAAAAGGAGAAAGAGAGAGAGAGAGAGAGAGAGAGAGAGATACAGAGAGGGAGGAGAGAGAGAGATAAATACAGAGAGGGAAGAGAGAGAGAGAGAGAGAGTAAAAGAGGATACACCTGTGAGGCGGGGCATCTCGTTTTTCCGAAGGTTCGTTTTTCCGAAGGTTCGTATTTCCGAAACACTAATTTCCCATGCCTGGGGGTTCATAATTCCGAAAATGAAAAAGGGTTCGTAATTCCGAACATTTGTTGCATTATTCCGAAGGTTCGTTATTCCGAAGGTTCGTTTATCCGAAGGTTCGTTTATCCGAAGGTTCATAATTCCGAAAATGAAATAGGGTTCATATTTCCGAAGGTTCGTATTTCCGAAAATGAAAAAGGGTTCATAATTCCGAAGGTTCGTATTTCCGAAAATGAAAAAGGGTTCGTATTTCCGAAAATGAAAAAGGGTTCGTATTTCCGAAAATAAAATAAGGTTCGTATTTCCGAAAATGAAAAAGGGTTCGTATTTCCGAAAATGAAAAAGGGTTCGTATTTCCGAAAATAAAATAAGGTTCGTATTTCCGAAAACGAAAAAGGGTTCGTATTTCCGAAAATGAAATAGGATTCGTATTTCCGAAAATGAAATAAGGTTCGTATTTCCGAAAATGAAATAGGGTTCATAATTCCTGGTAAAAAAAGGCGAATTCATCAGGAGCAGAGGTGTAACAACGGGGAGGGGGGGGGGGAGGGCACGCCCCCACCCCTCCCTCATCGGATGGCGAAAAAATAAAAAAAAAGAAAGAAAATGGAATAGGAAAGAAGAAGGTTGGACCCCTTCCGGCAACCCCCCCCCCCCCCAACCCTCTTCCACCAGCGGCGTCTTAGATTAGCTTAGATTATTCCAAAAGACTTGTGCCTCCAATGGTGCCAGTGCTCCCACAATGGCTAGACTCTAGCTACGCCACTGTTAAAGGGAAAATTTAGGGTAACGATAGGATATTATGGTTTTAATTGCCATCTTCAAAAAGCGAATCTCTTTTCGACGAAAAGCACCTCCCCCACCCCCGCAATGAATAAAAATATGAAATGGAGACACAAAACTGCATATGGGAAGGTTTATAAAAGAGGAGAGGAGAAGAGAAAAGAGACGAAAATAAGAGGACGAGATTATACAAATCGAATAAGTGTTTATGTGCTTGTGTGTGTGGGTGAGTGTGTGTGTGTGTGCGTGTGTGGAGGTGTCGTAGTAGAACGGTTTACAGCGCTTGACTGGAAACGCGAAGGTTGGGGGTTTGATCCCTGTTACGGCACCTATGGCATTTTTGTTGTAAAAAATATGATAGCAACTTTCATTTTTTTTAATTTACGAGCGCGCGAAGCTAGCGACCAAAAATAATTGTGCCTTTCCGTTGTGAAAAATCATAAAAATAACATATTTCGGCATATAATGACTGGAATATGAGGATATTCGGGCACCTCACTCCCTGAATGTGAGGTGTGAGTTGCCGGAATATCGGCACTTTCAAAATCCGGGGGAGGGGGGTTGGCTGCAGCAGCCCCCCTTCTCGTACGCCTATGCCTAGGCCTATGTACACAGTTGCGATTGATTTTAACTTGCGATTGTTTCAAATAAATCGCTTCAACTCCTTATAAGGCGGGGCACTGGTTGATAAAAGCCATTAATTTAGGTCAGAATATTTTCTTCTCCATGTGTAATTCCTTATTTCTGTTTTTTACGATGAGGATTGTTTTACTCTCAATGTCTTTTAGTGTTTTGTAATTCGTTATGCTTCTAAAAGTTATTTCAAACTTCAGGTCAGCGGTTGTAACTGTTAAAAACGCAGACTGTGCAGTAAAATGAAGCAACTCATTAGAATCTGTACAAATTTATTATGCTGTAAGCAGCTGTATAAAATGAAAGATTTTCATCCATGTTTAGAAATGATGGTATTTTGGCAAAGTTAAAGAACATGTTCAATGATTTTAATCTATTTATGCGGCATAGATAGTTAGAATTATTCCCTGTATGATAATTATTTTAGCCCGACTGAAAGAAAACATTTTGATCCACTATTCTTCAAATTTGGTTGTATGTTGCTTTTAATCATTATCATTATATTCAATTAGCGATTGCACCTGACCTATATACTTACACATAATACGCCAGACTGGTATAAAGAGTTATTTTTATTCTTCAGATGCGGTGTGCTACATAGCAGTGGCTTTAACATTTTTGTTGTTGCTCACTTGTTATCTTTCTTTTCTTCAATTTGGTTTTCATAATAAGTAGCTGCTGCACGGCTTTTGTAAAGTTCTGTTGGAATTGTAAAGTGTTTGAAAACTATCTGCGTCATAGTTCATTTCAGATATGCGACAAACAAAATGCTGTATAGTTGTGTAAGCAAGGTCATTACTTACAGCATAATTATTATGTTGCATTTCATTCATTTACCAATACAATTTAAGATTTTAATCTGTTTTAAGAAATGTTAATACTTTTGCAAGGTTATAAAACACTTTTCATAGTATACTTTATTAATCACAATTGTGACCCGACGTCTCAAAACCTACAATAAGTAGGCCATTTTCTGCTTGTAAAGATCTACTTGGAACTTTGGTGTGTCTCATTTTTCGAAAGCGGTATATACATTATATAAATAACTTCAAGTCAAGCTATCTATTTTAATCACCGAAGTAATATCATTTCATGAGAAATGAAACATGTATTCCTGAGGCGCTCGCTCTCTACGCTCGCTCACAAATATTGGTTATTATGATAGGAACAATGATAACAATGATAATAATATTAATAATTATAACAATAATGATAATTATAATAATAATTATAATAATAATAATCATAATAATAATAATGATAATATTGATAGGAATTACGATAATATAATGGCTATTTCTCTGGATTTCATTATAATTGTTATCATCATTGTTATGATTATTGAGTACGAAGTGAATATCTTTACACTTGGCCGTCTTTCCCCTCCTCCCTATCCGAAATACGGATTGACGCCGTATTCTCTGAATTTACAACCTTTTTTCATTTTTCGGAAATACGAACCCTTTTTCATTTTCGGAAATACGAACCCTTTTTCATTTTCGGAAATACGAACCCTATTTCATTTTCGGAAATACGAACCCTTTTTCATTTTCGGAAATACGAACCCTATTTCATTTTTGGAAATACGAACCCTTTTTCATTTTCGGAAATACGAACCCTTTTTCATTTTCGGAAATACGAACCTCATTTCATTTTCGGAAATACGAACCTTCGGAAATATGAACCCTATTTCATTTTCGGAAAAAAGAACCTTAGGAAAAACGAACCTTCGGAAAAACGAACCTTCGGAGTAACGAACCTTCGGAATAACGAACCTTCGGAATTATGAACCTTCGGAAAAACGAACCTTCGGAAATACGAACCTTCGGAAAAACGACATGTAACCTGTGAGGCACCTAACTACAAAATACATACAGCATCCGATTTAAAAACTTGTTTAAATAATGGAGTTCATGTATTATGTCATTATAACTTCATACCATACATGATGGTGAAAGAACGAGGTAAACCATACAGTCAACGTGTACATGAGATTACATTAATCAATCAGTCAATGGCTCTCTTACACTGACTTGGGAGACCTAACTACGATGAGGAGAGGGAGAGAGGAGGAGGAAAGAAAAAGATGAAAAAACAATAGATGACAAGAGGAGATAAGTGGGAGAATTAGTAATAAGGAAATAAAGAGCTGCAAGAGAGGAGAAAGAGAGGAGGGGAAAGGAGAGAGAGAGAGAGCCAAGTCTTCCCAACATCATTACAAAGCATTTAGATATGGAATTGGGCTTCTCCTGTACCTTTCAGTTCTACACTTCACTACAGGATACTGTACTGATCTTCTTAAGGCTGCATGAAGAGTACCTGGTCTGGCGGGGTGCTGGAAGCCAGTCCCTGAACTGAGGTGACTTAAGCAATGACAATGCAAATCTGCGGCATAAATCTTGCCTGCGAGTTTCAAGAGACTGTAATTGTGTTAACTGGAGGGCACTGAAATATGATACATAACGTTCTCCTAGAATCATCCTTAGGGCTCGTTTTTGTACCCTTTCAATTTGGAGAGACTGATGTTTAGTTAGGCCTGGGTGCCATGCTTGGACACCATATTCTAACAAGGGTCTCACGTATCCTGTGTATATTGTTAGCAGATCTTTTACAGGAAGTACCAGTAGGCCTATATAAATGGCAGGTAGTATAATTAGTAGGCCAATATTCCCTTCGTATTCTTTGAGGCCTTTCACACTCACTTCTGGACCGCTCCAAGTTAGAGCGCTCCAGAGGAACTGAAGAACGCTATTTGGTTTTGTTTTGTTTTGTTTTGTTTTGTTTTTGTTTTTGTTTTTATTAAGAACGCTATTTGTTTGCTTTCACACCCCGCGCATTTTTTATGTCTCAAATCGCTCAACAAGTCAAAGTGGTCTTGTTGCTATGACAGCTCAGGTAAGCGGGTCAATTTTTTTCGCCGGCAAATCAAACCGTATACTGCCCGCCTGATGCATTTATCTCTATATCTTTCCAATTTCTTTTTTTTTCTTTATTTTTCTTTGTTTTCATCATCCTATCGTCTTTTCTTTCATTAGATTTCTCCAGAAGAACGCTTCCTGGACCACTTGAGCATTCACACTCACCTGGGCACCCGGGGGCCACTCAGATTATGGGTGTACACATGCGCGTCCAAGAAAACGCGTAAAAAGGGGTATTTTTTCAGGTGGAACGCGTAAAGCGCGTTACGCGTTAAGGGGTCAAAAAACGCTGATTTTCAACAAAAAGGGGTGCTTTTGACTAATCTGGCCGAACGCGTTTAGGGGGTATATTTTTCACTTTGGCACCAATGTGTAAATGGGACATTTTCTGATATTTTCACGGGGATTTACAGCCCGATTTCAGTTCAGGGAGTGGCGTGTTGCAGTGCATGCAGATGGATGCAAAAAAGAGAGGAGAATCGGGAGCGGAGGGTTCTACCTACGCAGCCATAGTGCACTGAAATAGTTCCCCCTCTGAAATGTGTTGTTGCTTATAAGTTATAGCGCGTGCTAGCTTGCACTAAGTCAAACCTGTTTAGGGGGGTTGGATGATGAAAAACCGCGCAAATATCCCGCGTTTAGGGGTATTTTTTTCATCCAAATATAAAACCTGTTTAGGGGGTATTTTGAAAACCCATGGACACGCATGTGTACACCCATATATCTGAGTGCCCCCCCCCCCCCCCCCCGGCCTGGGCACCGCTCCTGAGGAACTGTAGTAGGAATTACCCCCACCCCCTATAGGGCTTTACCCATTAGAGGGCGCCATACACCTTTGGGCACGAGACTGTGTGGAAATTATGCTGAACCGAACAAGACTGACCGAACTGGAAACTACAGAACCTTTAGTCTCGGTAAGTTCGGCGCTTTTCACCATTTACAGTAAGTTAAGTATTTACTCGTGTAGTTGAGGTCCTTAAGACCAAACCTACATTATTGACGCTGCTTGCAGATCTGAATTTTGCCTTTGTGGGCGAATTTTGTCTCGTAATTTTTTGACACAGCGGGCACAGCTGCCCATCTACGCATAGGCATCTTGTGCGACCCCGTGCGTTGGGCTAGGCTGCTCGCTGTGACTGATATTGGAATCACAGTAGGGTAAAATTTTGATTATTGTCGAAAGCAGGGCTGCTAGGTCGGCCTTGTTTATTTTGAACGTTGTAATATATATTTTTGTGCGTTTGGTGTGAGTGTCATCGGTCGGGCTGAGTTATTGGCCCGGCTTGAGGCATTTTTCTGAGTTTTTTTTTAGTCGTCTGTCCCAGTGTAGTTCCGGCGAATTTTTGCCGGGGTTTTTTCCGTTGGGGGTGAGAAGGCTAGTGCTATACACGTGTGTCCTTGTTTTGCTTCTGGCACGGGTGTTGGGCATTAGTTAAGGCTGTGAGGTGTCTATTTTGGTGTCTTTTTAAGGTGATTGTCGTTGTGCGTGTGCTTTTGGGGTGTGAAAGTGGGTTATTTGTCAGTTTGAGTGTTCGTTTCGTCTGCTCACTATTTGTTGTTAGCGCGTAGGTTCTCGCAAGGGCCTGGGCTGGAACGGCTATACTCGTATAGCTATAGTGGTTGTGGCTGGCGGAGGGATACTCTTTGGGCTTTCCGTCGTGGATCGACGCCATCTTGTTTTCTTGTGCTGTGCAAATCCGTGCAGATCGACACAGACGTCAGCTTTCTGTAGAGAACGTCAATTGATCCTTAATTAGGTAAGTCTTTGGTATTTTTATCCGTTTTCATTTATATAGTGAACTGTTTCTGAGTTTGAGTGGGTATATCGTGCCCTGTTCGGGTTTGTTTTGGGCAGGTTTTCTGCGCCAGAACGCTTGGAGTTTCGAGCTAGTCTAGTGGTCTATAGTGGTAGGCTGTGTGTAGTCTATTGTGTGAGTGAGTTTATGGTTTCTGCTTGTGTTGCGTGTGGACCCACCCACTCGTTGTAGTGCGGGAGTCCGGTTAGAAAAAAAAAAAAAAAAAAAAAAAAAAGTTTGTGACGGTGTGTGGTGTGATTATTCGTGTGTGAGTGTATTAGCGAGATTTCGTTAATAAATTAGGAAACTCCAAGTGTTGTAATATATTCCTGTCGGGTAGTTTAGGACTGGACGGGAATAAGCGGTTATTTTAGAGTAGTTTTTAGATCGTCGCAATGACGGAGGGGGAGGGTAGACTCCCCATCAATATGTGTTCCTACGAGGAACTTGCATCAATGCCGGGGCTCAACCCCGTGCAGGCCGGGATCATTTTAGGGCTCCGGACTGAGCATGGGAATATAACCCCTGAATTATTTGTGGCATTTCCAGGGCTTACAGAGTCCCGGGGGCTGGTTGACCAATTCGACTTTGCTACTCGGGACGTAGAGAGCACCTGGGTCACAGAGGGGACGCCCCTTCAGGGTGGGGGCAAAGGGGGTGTTTACACCAGTACCCCCAACGGGGCTAGGGCCCACGTAGGACAAAGGGGGGCAATAGACCATCAGTACCCCTATGATATTTATCCGCCTCCCTCAGGGGATGTGTCGCGCAAATCCCGGGGCGTAGCCCCGAGCATGTCTCACATTCCTGGGGGGCCCCAATATAGAGCTGGGGAAAACCCAGGGGAGGGCGGACCTATTGGTTATCGGCTGATGGGGAGGGCAGGTGAGGTTCCCATGGAGTCCGGGGGGTGTTCATGGAGGGGGGCGGGGTACGTCAGCCCCCCTACCCGAGTAGTCCCCCAACAGGGGGGCTCATTTTGGCAAGCCAGCCAGAGGGGCACTGCGGTGGGAAGGGACCACCGGGTCTCGTCACACCTGGGGTTTAGTTCCAGGGACATTCGGGAGGAATTTCAACCCCAATTAGGCCGGGAATGCTTAAGGGATAGTCATGGAAGGGGCAACCCCCTTTCAGGGTATCCAGGGGGTCCTATAGGGTCCCCCCTCTTTCCGGAAGAGCAAGATTGTAGGTTCTCTGCTCCTAGGAGGGGTAAGCTGGGGGAAAATGCAGGTAGGCCAGTCTACCAGCCGCTTCCCAGAACTATCTCCTTTGACGGGCGGGGAAACTGGAAGGCATTCTTCCATAAATTCACGGCTTTTGCCGACCGGCAGGGGTGGGAATCTCCCCAACGACTAGATCAACTTAGTTGGTGCCTGGAAGGAAAAGCGGGAGAGTATTTGAGCTTGGCTCTTGAGAGGGAGCCAGACTTGGAGTATTTCTCGCTCGTACGCAAATTGTCGGAGCGATTCGGGGAGGGCGGGTTGCCGGAATCCGCCCAACTCGAGTTCGCGGCGGCCAAGCAGGGACCAGAAGAGTCTCTGCCCGATTGGTCCGATCGGGTGCTCGGGTTAGCCCTTCGGGCGTTTCCCGGGGGCCAGGGGTCGTATGTACAACAGCAGGCCATTCTCCGTCTGTGCCAGGGGTGCTCAAATCGGGAGGCGGGGTGTCATACGCTGACTCAACACCCCGCCACCGTAGAAGAAGCCGAAAAAACTATCCAGTGGCACCAGCATGTACACAGGGCTATGTACGGGCGTGGGCGACCTGTCAAGGCTGTGGCCTTGAAGGACGAGGGGGATTTCGAAGTCCGCAAAATAGACCTACCCCCTCAATCGTCGAGCCGTCCCCCTGGAGACCGGCAGCGCGCCGCATTGGGTGAGCCTCGGGGCCGCCTAGAGGCCCGGGTAACCGATTTGGATGCCCGGGTAGCCGGTTTGGATACCCGGGTAGCCAGTTTGGATACCCGGGTAGCAAATTTAGAGCGGGACCTCCGGAAGGTCCTAGAGGCCCTGCAGTCCAGGCCGGGGGCTTCCCGGGAGCGAGCTAAGTCCCCGGGGGGCGATCGGTGTTATGCCTGCGGGGGGCACGGACATTTCCGGAAGGATTGCCCCACAGCCAGGGGAGACAAAGGGAACGTGCGGGTTTCCTTTGTCAACTGTCCTGAGGAGGAAAACTCCAGCGGGTCGGAGGCAGAGGCCAGCCCCCGGCCCGACCCGAAAGAGGCCAACTAAGGACTGGGTTGCCGGGCAACCAGGCGGCTGAAAAGCACCTGGGAATGCCGGTTTCTGACAAAACCTGGTCAGAAGACGCCTCCAAGGAGCTGGGAGAGGTTTTCACTGCAGGGGATCCAGTAGTGGGGGCATTTTCCCAGTATATAGCGGAAGTCACCACTTGCGAACTTCCAACCAGTCCAAGGAAGACCATTTCTTTGGATCCGATGCCGGATAATGCCTCGAGTCCGGAACCGGAATCCGATGAGATAGAAGAAGTGGTAGTTTGCCGACTTCAGTCTTCTTCTTCGCTCAGTGTCCCTATAGTTATAGGGGGTCACCCCCTTAGAGCAATAGTGGATACGGCGGCTGAAGTCTCTATCATCTCCGATCGGGTGCTGCAACACCTGAAACCGCAGCCGAAAGAGCTCCGGAATGCCATATTACATGCGGCGGGTAGAGACATGAGCATGAAGGGGACAATAGTGGGGCCGGTGAGTATTCAGTTGGGGAACAAACGTTCTCTGAGCGGCTGTATGTTGCACCTATCACAGATGATATGCTACTGGGAATGGATTTTCTCGGGAAACATAGGGCAATTATACATTTGTTTCACCCGAAGCTGGTGCTAGGGGGAGAAGAGATTCCCATGCTACATGGGGATAATCCCAGGCAGATGGGTGTAGCAAGGGTCCATGTCCGCAAGAGAATTGTAGTCCCACCTAATACAGTTAAGAGGATAACCGGGGTCCTAGACCAACGGTTAGGGGACTATGTGTTCGAGCCACTGTCGGGTCACTCATTCCTCTTGATTCCTTGTTCCGTGCACGGGGCGGGGAACGAGATGGAGGTATATGTGGTTAACCCCACGGACCGGCACCGGAAAATTACCTGTGCGGACGTCCTTGGGGAGGCACATGAACTCCAGGCCGAGGTCTCTCAGGTGGCTTCCTCTGTAAGCTTTGACGGGGAGATCTCCCAAGTCAAAACAGGGGGGACCGAGGGGTTCCCACCCCACCTGGCCGAACTGTTCAAGCAGTCCTCAACCCTTTTATCGGAGGAAGGGCGGGACAAACTCCGGGATTTATTAATTCGTTTTTCCGGGGTTTTCGCCCAAGACGAATTCGATTTAGGGAAATTTGAGGGTGTTGAACATTCCATCGATACCGAAAATGCAGCCCCGGTTAAACAGAAAATGAGGCGTACTCCGCTGAATTTTGCCGGGGAAGAAAAGGCGCATCTGGACAAGATGACTAGGGCAGGGATAATCCAACCTTCCCAGTCCGAGTGGGCCTCGGCCCCGGTCTTAGTCCGGAAGCGTGACGGGGGTGTCCGGTGGTGTATAGATTACCGGGCACTAAATGCGGTAACTCGGAAAGATGTTTACCCGCTACCGAATATCGAGGAATGTTTGGACACGCTAGTTGGTAACGCTTGGTTCTCTAAGCTGGATGCGAATTCGGCTTACTACCAAGTAAAAATAAAAGCGGGAGACAGGAAGAAAACCGCTTTTACCACAAAGTACGGGCTCTATGAGTTTGTGCGGATGGGATTTGGTCTGTGTAATGCGCCAGCGACTTTTTCGCGGGCGATGGACCTAATCCTAAGGGGAATAAATTGGCAGACTGTCCTGGCCTTCCTGGATGATGTTGTTGTCTTGGGAAAGTCGGTGGAAGACCACCTAGCCAATCTGGAGGAAGTCCTGGGAAGGTTCGCTAAATTTGGGCTTAAATTGAAGCCTAAAAAGTGCGTTCTATTCCAGGAAAAGGTGGAGTTCTTGGGGAGGGAGGTGAGCGCTAACCGGGTTCAGCTCCGGAGGAGCATATCCGGGCGGTCCGCCAGTGGCCCACTCCAAGAACTACAAGGCAAGTCGAACAATTCCTGGGCCTGGCCAACTATCACCGGGCGTTCATCAAGGGCTTTGCTGCTACTGCAGTTCCCCTCTACCGGATCACTGGGAAACAGCAGTTTCAATGGGGAATAGAACAACAGCAAGCCTTTGAAGGAATTAAAGACAGTCTCACGGAGGCACCGGTACTCACTATGCCTAACGGCCGGGATTTATTTATTCTGGACACTGATGCTTCTAATGAGGCCATCGGGGCAGAACTCCTTCAGATACAAGAAGGGGAAGAGAGGGTGGTGTCCTATGGCAGTTGTGCGCTCACCGCAGAACAACGGCGGTACTGCGTAACTCGGCGAGAGCTGCTGGCGGTGGTTAAATTCACTCGGCAGTACCGCCATTATCTGCTAGGGAAGCCGTTTGTGGTCCGCACGGATCACAGTAGCCTCACATGGCTTCTCCATTTTAAGTACCCCCAGGGGCAACTAGCCCGCTGGATGGAGGAGCTCAGTCAGTATGACCTGCGCCTGGAACATCGTCCGGGCAAGAAGCATGCCAATGCTGATGCTCTGTCTAGAGTCCCACTAGCAGAGCCGCTTTGTGAAGAGTACCGGTTGGGTTTTAGTTTAGAACACCTGCCGTGCGGAGGGTGCGGATACTGTTCCAAGGCTCACAAGAACTGGGCCACTTTCGGCGATGTGGTCGATAATGTGGTTCCCCTTGCTGGCCGGGCCGCAAGGGTGAAGGCCATGTTTGAGTCAGGGCTAGAGAAGAGTTTTGGAGCGACTCATGTGGTAGTCTGCACTTCGTCGGCGGGGGCCGGAGCTGTGGTGGGGGAACCCATAGTAAGAACAGCAAGGCTCCGACCTGTGGAAGTCGCGGAGGAGGAACCCTTGCCTGCAGATAGGATGCGGGCTGAACAAGAAAAGGATCCTGCTCTGGTGGCTTTGGGGAAATGGCTCGATGATCGGCAGGAACCGGATGAGGCCACTATAATGCTGTGGGGTCCGGAGGAGAAATTTCTCTGGATTAATAGGGCCCAGTTCCTGCGGGTAGAACGAGTAATATGCAAAAACGAGGAGGACCAGGGCGCACGGCTGTTGGTGCCCAGGTCATTGAGGGAGGAAGTCATGCGTGCAAGTCATGACATTCCGGCCGCAGGTCATCCCGGCAGGGATCGGACCAAGTCCTACATTCGGGCCAAGTACTTCTGGTACAAAATGGGCAAGGATGTGGCGGATTATGTCCGAACTTGCCCGACCTGCAATAGGAACAAGAAGGCCACCAGGTACGGTAAGAGTCCCATGCGGAATTATCACGCAGGGGCTCCCATGGAACGGGTTCACCTGGATTTTCTGGGGCCATTGCCTAAGTCGTCCCAGGGAAATGAGCATATCCTCATGATGGTGGATCAGTTCACTAAGTGGGTAGAGTGCGTCCCACTGCCATCTCAGACAGCGGAGGAGACTGCCCGTGCTGCGGTTGGGGAATTCTTTTGCCGTTTCGGGTATCCGTTCGCTGTTTTTACGGACCAGGGGAGAAATTTCGAGAGCAGACTTTTCAAAGGTATCTGCAAGGTTCTCCTGATCCACAAGGCCAAGACGACGCCATACCGACCTTCGGGTAATGGCCAGGTGGAAAGGTACAATCGTACCTTGATGGATGCTGTCCGGTGCTATATCGGGCGGACCCAGAATAAGTGGGACGAGTACCTGCCTCAGATTGCTGGAGCGCTAAGGGCTACGGTTAACCGTAGTACCGGATATACTGCTAACCGGCTGATGCTAGGGCGGGAGGTGAATCAGCCAGCCCATCTTATGTATCCTCTACCCGGGGACAGTGTGACTTGGGACCAGGAGGAATACTTGGGCAGGCTAATGAAAGCAACCCAGGCTGCTCATGAGACGGCCCGGGCTAATCTGAGGAACGCTCAGATGCGTATGAAGCGGGACTACGATGTACATTCTTTCCGGAGGCAGTTCCAGGAGGGTGACCCGGTTTATGTCCTTGACACTGCAACTGTCAAGGGCAAATGTAAGAAACTGAGCAGCCCCTGGAAGGGTCCCGGGAAGGTAGTCAAAAGGTTAACCCCCGATCTGTATCGGGTGGAGCTCCGGAAGTCGGTTTCCACCGTACACCAGGATCGGCTAAAACCGTGCCGGGACCGAGAGTTGCCGGAGTGGTGCCGAGAGGGGAGGCGAGCCGACCCGGAAGCTGTGTATTGCTTATGTCGCAAACCATATGACGAGACCCGCTTCATGATCGGCTGCGACGGCTGTGATGATTGGTTTCATGGGGACTGCGTGGGGGTAACCCCTAGCGAGAGTACCCATATAGATAAATATTATTGTCCTCTGTGTGTGGGGCAGGAAAGGAAGTAAGTTTAGGTTTCCGTTCATGTGTGCGGGGACTAATTATGCTTTCCTTTTCTCGTCAACGCCCTGGTGAAGTCCTTCACCAAGGACCAGTTGATTGCTATCCGCAGGGTCCGTCTGGATCGTTTGCTAGAGGAAACTAGGGTTAACGCCCTGGCGCTCTACGGCCGTAGGCCCGGAAATCCGCGGGAACTCCATTCCCGTGTTCCTGGTGAAACCCACGGGAACTCTGTTCCTGTGTTCGTGATGAACTAATTGGTGGGGACTTTTGAGTTTCGATCATAATACTTTTTGCTATATTAGCAAATGTGTAAATGTGTTTTCTATATCTTCGGTACTTACTGGCATATATTATGATTGTTCCAGGGAGACTTTTTTCCAAATGGCTCGCTCTGAGTAATGGCGGCACTGACGCCTCCTTCCCGCGCCGGAGTGACCTAGGTGAGTTTCCGGTTCTCCGGCCACTCTCCGAAAAACTCAAGAAATGTACCTCTTGGGTAGGTAAGATGGCGCCGTAGTCCGGAAGGACAAGTGGACAGCTCACCGCTATGAGAGCGTGCATTATTCTGGGTAGGGAATCTCCTCTGGCATATGTTTCTAGTTTTTTGGAGCGTTGGGTTTATTGAAAAAAAAAAAAAAAAAATTGTGTTCTGGTTCTATATTGCTCGTAGTTCTGGGGCAAGGAGAGAGAATTTTTTTTTCCTTTTCATTCGGGTGGGATTTTCCCGGGCCCATTTTGGTTATGGGCCGGGTTTTTCAAAACAGGGGGGAATGTAGTAGGAATTACCCCCACCCCCTATAGGGCTTTACCCATTAGAGGGCGCCATACACCTTTGGGCACGAGACTGTGTGGAAATTATGCTGAACCGAACAAGACTGACCGAACTGGAAACTACAGAACCTTTAGTCTCGGTAAGTTCGGCGCTTTTCACCATTTACAGTAAGTTAAGTATTTACTCGTGTAGTTGAGGTCCTTAAGACCAAACCTACATTAGAACCTTTCTTAGTTCAGCGCTCTATTGGCGAGTGAGTGTCAAAGGGCTCAATTTCCAAGCTTCAAAAGTATAGCCCCCGCCGAAGGTCGAGACAAAACTATTTCTAAAAATTGATCCCTGTGTTGGTGTCTCTTAATTTATATTCTTTAATTTCTTCCTTCCCCCTCATGCTTCCCCCTATTTCTAAAAATTGATCCCTGTGTTGGTGTCTCTTAATTTATATTCTTTAATTTCTTCCTTCCCCCTCATCCCCCCCCCCCCCCCCCCCCACCGCCAAACCCTCATTCCCCATCGTATTAAATTTGTGATTCCTGGAATAGAGGCTAAATTTGGACACGCGAATTTCCGAAATCCCAGGGCAAGCAGGTTTCTGCATAGAAATTGGGTGTGTTTGTGACTGATCTGATCGGACGAAAGAGGCAGACAGAGTTATGTGGAACTGGCAGATATTCTGCTTGTGTATGATTTTCATTTTTGTGCACTTGAGTGTGAAAATATACATGCAAGAACCAGGAGGTGAGTTATCAGGCGACTTGCACCATTTCCTCCTTCATACACTGCCAGTAGCTCGGGCGGTGTGTGCCCGGTCTTTCCTCTAAAAATCGTGGTGAGGTGTATGCCTCGCACGCGTTGACAATTAATGCAAAGCCAACTAAAAAATTAAGGCGCTGTATCCAACACTCATCAGGGGAAGAGTTCCTTTTGCGACAGTCACCCAAAATGAAAAAATAAGTCTATAGATAGAGGGTTAGGGTTAGGGTATATAATTAATGTTTTGAACACCTTCGACTTCAACTCATTCTCGCAGGTACATCCTCATGATCAGGCATTAATAAAGTTGGAGGACTGGCAATATTGAGGACCCAGGTTCGATACCCAGCTTTGTTATTTTTCGTTTGTTTCATTTGTTACTAACCGATGTTTTCTCTCTACAGAATTACAGATATACTAATGGAAAAGGCTGAGGAGACAGAGAAACAGAGACAGAGAGATTTTTACTCAACCCCCATATATCGCCCTTTTTTAGAATGTTCGCTATAGGCCTAGTTGGATTTGAGCAATTTTAGGTGGCTGTCGCAAAAGGAACTCTTTCCCTCATCAGAATGCAAGAATGACATTGTCAGTATTTCCCTCTTTCTTTTTAATATTCACTCAATTTTCACTCAATATTCACTTAATTTACCACCATATGGCATAGGAAACTACTTACAACAAAAATACTGTATGTATGTCTTTCTGTTTAAGTTTAACGTCAGTGCGCATTGACTCGCCACCGTTGTTACATGTAACTCGCCACTCACCTGTCACTGTCTGAACTCGTCCTCTAAAAATGATCTGCATCGCTTCAGACTTTGTTCTGGCTACAGTGAATAGGACAAAATATATTCTTCCGCTGTTGGAAGTCTCTTGTAAGATCCGGCGCATGAATAAGTGTATCTGTGCATCACGGCACCCACAGGTGCCGTGCATAGCGAGTTGAAAGAGCTAGTTATGCGATGCTAGATGTCCGGCGTGCTTACGGTATTGTCTAGCTGATGAATATTCATGGCTGGATATTTAGGGAGCACGTACGGGTGCCCGTTATCCTCCGTCATCTGCACCCGCGGGAGTTGACGTGAGGGCAAGAACTCCACCAAGAAACAGAAGCTGAAGAACTGGAACTCAATATCAACATGGACATCTCTTGCGTCGACGAATACTGTGCCCCTGTTAATTGGTGTATCCTCTTCCTCGGCTATCTTTCTGCCGTTCTCGCTGGTTAGCTTTGGCAACATATGCTCTGCTATATGTAAGTCTCTGTGACTTTGTGTTACCATCTTCATCTCATTGGTACTGTCTGTGTGTTTGTCTTGTCTTGTCTTGTCTCGTATTACTCTAAAGTGAAACTGTTTGGTATTTAACCACTCGTCGTCCATCACATCATTCATACTTAATTATAATTAATAAGTTATATTAAGAAGCAGTTTTACTTTGGCGCTGCGAGCAGGGTAATACGAGACAAGACAAGACAAGTTTGGATCAAACTGAACCAGTGTTCCATATGAATCTTTGGCTCAGATCAAATAACCAATATTTCATGTGAACCTTAAGATCAGATCCAAATGAACCAAAGCATTTGTAGTTATAGATTCGTCCCATCAAACATATATTTGAATCTACTCAAGAATGCTGAACAGACTAAAGTTTCTTTATGAAAACGGAGGTCTGTACAAAATATATAGAGGGACCATGGGCGAATTTTATGTTTCAAAGCCGGACAAATTTCGGATAACATTGACGAAAAACTTAATTTGTTATGCCAAATCAATTAATCCCCTTTTGCTAACCGGTATGAAGAGTTTTTTTTCAGGATGCAGCTGGGAGCCCTTTCATGTATCTGAGGGAACTAGGTCTGTTTCAGACTGAGAAGCTGAGCCGGGCTGTCCAGATGATATGCTTTAAAGTGGAAGGATACTCAACAGTGTCGGTCCTGCAAAACTCTTTAACTAATAGAGAAATAATTACATTCTATGTTTTCAATTAATCTTCAACAAAGCAAATTCCTGAATATTTCGGACCGGCCGCTTTTTGTTAAAACTATATATACAAACGAGTTCCTTGTCCAGTACCCTGGAACAATCTAGGATATTGGACGATTGCCCAATGATGTGTCTAACATTGTTTTTACTTCTAACACCCCCTTGTCTAATGCCCCGGAACCAACTGGGACATTCTTAGATTGAACTATTGCCAGTGTATGTGTCGATCTAAGGGACCTGGGGAAGTGTTGTAAAAACTGGCTATAGCATTATTGTTTTTACTATAAATTAGTCCCTTGCCTGATAACCCGGGATAACCTGGGGTAATAGAAGATTGCACAATATAGCCAATCCAGGTTATGGATTGTCAATATATGTGTCAATCTAAGGGACCGGGGGAAGTGTAGTAAAAATTGGCTAATGCTCTTCCCAGTATCTGTGCATCACGGCACCCACAGGTGCCGTGCATAGCTAGCTGAAAGAGCTAGTTATGCGGTGCCAGTATCGGTGCATCACGGCACCCACAGGAGCTGTGCATAGCTAGTTGAAAGAGCTAGTTATGCGATGCCAGATGTCCAGCGTGCTTACGGTATTGTCTAGCTGATGAATATTCATGTCTGGATATTTAGGGAGCATGTACGGGTGCCCGTTATCCTCCGTCATCTGCACCTGCGGGAGTTGACGTGAGGGCAAGAACTCCACCAAGAAACAGAAGCTGAAGAACTGGAACTCATGAATATTCATGTTTTGTACGAATCGCGAAGTCCATGCCTCGCGTGGACCAGTGCAAAGCCAACTAAAAGTTAAAGTAATGTGCAGTATCCAACACTCAACCATGACAAGAGAATGCAAGAATGACATTGGCAGTATTTTCCTCTTTATTGAAATATGCACTCAATTAGTTTTAACAAATTCAAAAATATGTTGCTTAGACTTTGGTTGGCAATTATGTAACTGCAGTCTATCCATTCCAGGGCAGGGAGCACTGTTTCAAAACAGAACAAGTTAAGATGAAGATTTGTACTTAAATATTTAGAAAAAAATCTTTCACCTCACCATACGATGTCCGAAAGCTATGATCGTGACGATTTGACAATTGTGATGGGGAAAAAAAATGTTTTCCCCTGTTGTACTTGTAGCTTCGATTAAAAAATTAGACTTGAGATCACTCGAGTACATGCAATCGGCGGTCCCAGCAATGGCGCACAGGCTTTTTGTCAATTTAAACCGTAACTTCAAACTTTTTCTCTCCCATCATTTATACAGAAATGGACAACACAAGTAGCAATAACCTTGCCTATGGAGGAATACTCAATAATCTTGTTTCCTTGCCAGCAGATGATACCGATATTGAAGCAGCTGCAAAGGTAACACTAGCTAGGATAACGTTATACAGAATAGCCTATATCACTGTAAATATTTGTTTTTTCTTCTTCTTCTTCTTCGGTATGAGACGACCGACTTGCTAGGCCATATAGAGACACGGATGAGGGTCACATGACCATGGAATAGATCGATCTCTGTTTGATATGCATTAGGATTTGGGTCTTAGTGTCAAGGGAAATCATAATGATGTTGTCAGGTAGTCTATTCTATTCTTGACACGTACGTTGGAAAAAGTGAACAATGTGTAGAAATGGTATGAATATTTCGGTGAGAAATGAGAACAACTTGCACTCTTTACATGCACAGCATTGCAATTCATTTGAAGTGTTATCCCTATAGTATTTGCAAAATTTGAATGAAATTTGCAAAGTGTGTATTTATGTGAGATAACCCCTTGGATAAATGGCATGTTTTTTTTTGTTTTTTTTGGGGGGGGAGGGTCTGATTTCAGGCGTTCAACAAGATACATCGTGAGTCTAGTCACTGTGTGTCCTGATTGTCCTGATTGTCCTCTAGACCCTTTGTAATTAAATATTCCAAATCTACTGCTGTTGTAGAATAATTTCAGTGATTGAATTTGGATCATCACTCTATTAGAATGGTCATTTTTATTTTAATGCCCATAATATGTTATGATTCAGTTTGCAGCAGAATATGCTTTCAAGAGACATCCAAAATCCATGCCATTGAATGAGCAAGGTGAAGTCATACCATGGCAGGTCCTAGAGCCTAAGAAATTAGTAAGTATTATTTAGAAAGTAATTGAATAGTTACAATTTACTGTGTATCGACCGATTCGGTTTCCATGGTTTCCGGGAGCATTTGGAGTTCTTTGTCCACCATAGCTGGGGGCCTTCCAAGAGCATAACAATAGATGATTCAATGTCTTTAAGGTAATCAGACAGGCCATCCCTGAACTAAAGCGGGAGTATTTTAACTACCAGTATTATTTCACATACTTGATGGCACCCAGTACATGGCGGCTGAACACTTCCATGTTCAGCTCTCTGAATCGTACATGGACATTATTGATCACAGACTTCCTATCCATGCGGACAACAACATTTTGTCTTGGTGATTCTTATCATTCATCTGTGATAGGTTTATCCCCTATCAGGTACTCTCAATACTAGTTTTAATGAAATTTGTTGAGCAATTCTGTTTATACATTGTTTCCCACACTCTCTCCAGAAACTGCACTTTACAGAAGACGGCATCAACCCTTTCATCTTTGAGGAAGTATCTCATGGATCAAGTGGTCGTCAAGTCCAGAATAGACAGGCAATCCTTGGCATCACATATATATTCACTCTCTCATGGCTATCTGAACCAGGCAGCTACAATCACAGATTTACAGTCAACAAGAACAGAGAGAAACAACTCCATGTGTACTCGCACACCTTCTCCAAATGTAAGTCAGCATCAGGTCCCAATTCCAAAGGGAGTTGCATTGACCAGTCAGAAAGCTGCAGCTCTGAGGATGTTGCCCAAACTTTAGACCAATCAGAGGGCAAGGCTACACTGGACAGCCAATCAGGGTGTAAGGATGTAAGCTCTCATAATGTGTGGACAGACCCTGAGGGAGACAAAGAGAGAGGAGCTAGTAGTGGATGTGTTAAGACGGATGAGACGTTTGGAAGGTTCACGACGTATAATATTTGGAATTTCAATGGCAAGCGTCGGGAAGATGAGGATAAAAAATTTTACTGCCTGAGAAAGGACCGCATGGGCAAGGTATGTAAGAAAAATGTCAATTAAAACAGTGGAACAATATTACAATGGAGTATTTGGGTTTTGTTTGTAATATGGTAGTCCGTTAAGATATATCATAATTCATTTTACAAAAATTTGGAGGAGTCACATAAAAGTCATCATTTGCTGGGAGGTACTTTTGCACCCTTATCAAGTGTATGCTTGTGAAATATATTTCATGGAATGTATTGTGGACAGGAAATTTAGATCCCAAACTGAAATAATGAAAAACTAAAAGTTTTTAGAAACTTCAAACCATAACATCTTGGGACAGAGTATAATCAGAGAAGCCAAACCAGAGCATTATAAGAAAATGAATTGTCTTACAGTAACATAGACCTGAATTTAACTTAATGGTACATACATGTACACTGTAAGATAAGTGCTGAATAACTGCTGAATGTACATGTCTGTAATGTTGAACAACTCTATAAATAGGTGTGAATTGATATGGTTTGAAAACCTGTGAAGCTTTTACAAACTGTACCCTGATTCGACCAAATCACTTATTGTTTAAATTCTGTTTATTTTTTGTCCAGCTCCTTTTCGGCTCCAAGAGTGACATTATAGGCGTACAGGAAGTTCGGTATGACTACCAGTACAGCTCATTTTGTGGTCCTGCACAAGTCTCTCATCTAGCAGAACATCTAATGGACTACCAGGTAAAAAGTCGCTACTCAAATCTTTGTTTGATACTTGGGCATGATCATGATAGAGGGCATAAGATTGATTTCATATTTTTTCTTATTTTCTATTAAAAAGCCTAGCCAGATTAAGAAATGTTAAGATCATTTGTAATTCTGGATTATAAGCTTCACAAATTTTTACTGTACAAATTTCCTTTAGAACTTTGGTAACGGGGCAGAATTGTGTGATGGTTTGGGTTGGTTTGATGGTGTATTTAACCCGACTGCTAAGAAAGCATGTAAGTAAGCAACCAGGGGACCGACGGCTTTAAATCCTATCCGAGGGTCTTGGTAATGAGGATTAATGTCTTACCAAAGGGAACTAGCGCATCCACTTGGTTTCGACCCGGGTCCTCCAGTTACGAGACCACTGCTCTACCACTGAGCCATTGCGCCTGTTTGTCACAAACATGTAAATACTTTTCCATCGTTGTTGCCAATGTTCTATTGGAATTTTTTTAAAGGAGAATGAAACCCAAACTTGTATGCACTTTAACAGAAGCAGAAAAATCTTAGAAGCTTGAGGAAAAACGGATAAAGAATAAAAAAGTTATGAAGATTTTAAATACTCATTATGCTAATGAGATGCAATGACGTTTTTGTGCACTCTCGTTATAGGTAATAGATAAGAAAATTATCAGGTTTCAGCTCTTAAACAAAGGAAATTGAGTTATCAACATTGTGCTTGAAATGTATTGTGAGGAATAAATTCATGAACACCACCTATAATACAGAAATCAAATTTTCCAAGATATATTCAAGGAAAGTGGATTTTTACAACATTATTTTTATAAGGCAATTGGAAAGTATAGCACATTTACATCACAGCATCTCATTAGCATAATGAGGACGTTGCCAATTTCAGATCTCCATTCATTTAGCGATTTTAAGATTTCAAATATTCATAACTTTTTTATTTTCTGTTTTCCTCAGCCTTTCACTGATATGCTTCTTTGATTTTTTCTGCTTCTATTAAAATGCATTTATTTGGGGGGTTTCATTCTCCTTCAGGTACATCTTTGCAGCAGTTATCTCTTTTGGATAAAATAAGAAAATATTAGTATTTACGTGAACCAGGTGCACATGATTTCAGTTGATTGAACTATTTAAAGGAATATCCCTTTCTTCTTTTTAATATGCCCAATGGCAGAAAGTGTTTCTTCAATTTTCTGCTTCTTTTAAAACCAACTTGTAATCAGGGTGGACTTCCCCTTCAAAGCCTCCTGGAGACTTTGCCAGCGTTCAGTTTATCCTTCTATCCATCTGTGTTTTGGTTCATCTCTCCATATTTCTCCCTCTCTCTCTTCTCCCTCTTGCTGCTCCCTTTCCTTTTACTATTTTTTTCTTTCTCAAGATTTATGCCCCTCTCATTTCAGTTCATCTACCAACCGGCAAATACATTCTGGAGGGGACATCTTGGTAGATCAGAAGAAGGATTGGCTTTATTCTCGAAGCACCACATCCTCTCTCATGACTTTATTTTATTGTCAAGGTAAATGGCTATATTTTGTGTACTGCTGAACTGTGACTTGTCATTTTATTTCCCTCTCATTCCCGTATTCGGCCACACACATACACATATTTGTATATATCGCATTTACTGAATTCACCACTGAAATATGAAGTTCACCAATGGCATTGAATGCAGAAGTTAAAGAGATGCTTAAGGGTGACCCACTGTTTTGCTTATTTCTTTCAAGCTGCTTGTTTGTTATCGTTCATTGTTGACTGCAGAAACAGGAGTGACGAGGAAGATCGTCACCAGCGTATATGTCTCCATGCTGAGATCGATCATCCTGCTTTGGGCGTGGTAAGTCAATTTCTGTTTCTTAAAGTAGAACACTCAAGAAAATCACAAATATGGCAATTAATGTATCACTACAAATTGGGAAGCTTACAGATGGCAATCGTATAAGTTTTATGTCAACTGCGTATATGATGATTATAAAAACAACATAAATAAAAGCTCTTCTCAGCATGTGGAATATCCGAGGATTCGCCAGAAATATAGCGATGTTTTGATGTCGTCATACGAGGGATCGATCCTGCTTAAGCAGACGACGTCCTATAATGAATGAACGTAATTGCAATGCAATTATTTATCAAATTATAAAGAGTTTGGTACATTTAAACATGACCTTATTTCACACCATTCTAAAAGGGAAAGTGAACTGATTCTGATAACTAAAACCGTTTAATTGTAAATACACAGGAGAAGGGTCAATGATCAATGAAATAAACCCCATTTTCAAATTGAAAAGCCCTGCGAATAATAGCTGGATGGTATTCGTTCCCTCTTGAAACGCCGAACATGCCGCGGTGCAAGCAGCTGAAAATACAATGGCGTCTTATTTTGTTTACAAGTGACTGATTCCTTTATTTTTTTAACGCTTTTTTTCATCAAAATAATACCATACACGAAGTTAAGAGTGAGGCAACAGACTAACATTAAGACTGACGCTAGTCAAGTAAGAGAAATAAGTGAAGAGGAGATGACAAAACAGGCACTGAAAAATGTGTATAATGTTATGGGACATCGTCTGCTTAGACAGGACTCGCCCCTCTTGTGTCGTCACACATCTCAGCAGCGTTCAAGGAGCTTTTCAGCTGCTATATCGGGGGCTGTATTTTACCATTTTATAATTGATAATAATCATTAATTCAAATGTTTCCAAGCTTTAAATTTGGATAACCTTGTTTAATTTATGCCATCTATGCAATAATAAGTATTAAGCCAATATTTAAAATCATTAGTGTTCTACTTTAATACACAATAAAAGAGAAGGTTGAGTTCTTCGAAAGGTGAAAAATAATTTGAGCTTTCTCATTCCTTTCATGTCAGTTTAGAAGAACATCATTGTACAAATGTACCCTGAAAAGGATTGTTCTTCAAATGCCCTCATATGGGAAATATGACAAGAAATAGCTGAAGTGTTCGAGCCGAACATTCATGCCACATGTGCGTGCAGTCCCATATACCCAATTCTTTGTCCAGTGCATGTGCTTTTCAGCCTGATTGGGTCATTTTGTTATCATTTTGATGATTCTAAAACCCCCCAGTCTTATGGAGAAATGATCAGCCTTTCCCAATTGCTTCCAGACAGCCTGATTGGGTCAATTTGTTATCATTTTGATGATTCTAAAACCCCCCAGTCTTATGGAGACATGATCAACCTTTCCCAATTGCTTCCAGACAGTTTCTTTTACAATTTACATGTAATTGCATGACCAGAACTCAACTTTATCTTTAAAGTCTTATAGGAGAAGTGTATAGCATAAAGTCTAAAGCATCGGTATATGCTTGTGAATATAATGATACTGTATTTGACCATCAGAGGATTACGACCATGGTGGTTATGATGATGATGGTATGAATATGATGATCATATAATAGGTGTAAGGGCACATTTTTGATTTTCGAGTATCTAAAGTTTTGCGAGAAAGCGAACTGAGCGAGCAAACATTTTGACATATTTTGTAATGAATTATTACACATTTGGGTACCTTCCTTCTTGATTGAATATGAGAATGGTTGGCTGCCCAAACATGACGAAGTGGTTGCCAGAATATCACCACTTTCAAAACCTTGAGGGCTGCCCCCCCCCCCCCCCCCCACCTTGTATGCCTGTGATGATGATGATGATGATGATGGTATGAAGTTGAGAAGGTGGTGTTGATGATGATAATGTTGCTATAAAGATAACCATGATGGCCATTAGTGATAATGATAATGGTGATGATGATGATGATGATGATAGTGACAATAGCGATATATTAGTGTATCTCTCAACTCTTGACCCTCACAGCATGTTACAATTTATCCTTCAATCTTCTTCCCATAACAGGTGCATGTGTTTGTGAGTCATCTATCTCTCAACGCAGTAGCTAGGGAGAGGAGTGTTGTAGAGATTTGGCGTTACATGCAACGTTTCTCTGGTCTGGCTTTACTCATGGGAGACCTCAATGCAGAACCCCATGAAGCACCGATGAAGTAAGCTACTAAGCAGCTAAAAGTATTGGTAGCAAAATGGACATTGGAATCAAATATGTTGATTGTAGTCTTATTCTCTTCTATACGTACTTGTATCAAAAGATATAAGTGTGAGTCTGATATTCTGATGTTCCGTTTGTGATTTTTGATGGAATGCAGAATCTCAACAAAGATCCTTCTTTGCCAATTGTCCCTACCCTACTATCTAGTGCTGGGACTAAAAACCGGGTACCCGGGTCCCGCCCGAGAGCATCGGGTCCCGGGTCAAAATATTACATGCCCGTTTCCCGAAAATAAGTATTTAATGATTACTCATGTATGTAACATGACAAGGCGGTAGATAACGTCGACCAGCCATTCAATATCTACATGTAAATATCCATGTAGCGCCCCACTGCAGTGATGCGCTTTCGAGTTTTTCCCAGTGTAAATAGCTTCTTAAGGGTAAATATAAGCTTGTGATTTTCGGGTAACCGGGAACCTGCCCGAAAAATCGTCGGGTTCCCGAATTGAAAAAATACCCGAAACTCCCACCCCTACTGCTATCTCAAAGCAACAGCTGACTATTAGTTTTATACATGTCTGTTGCATGTTGGCAGTGTTAGAATTCATTCATTCATTCCCTGTCCACTGTCCACTTATTACCTCTCATAATTTTGTCCAGTATTGCCCTTGAAGTGAAATAAATTAAAGTGCAAAGCTGCTTATTATTGATATTATATTGCTATTTATCATCTATATTCAAAAGATTTTTTTTCTTATGGGGGGGGGGGGGAAGGGGGTGGGCTTACCACACTTGAAATGAAACACTGCAACTAGCTGCTCATTATTATAATGATGGGTGTGGAACTGTATGAATAGAGATCTGTTATCTTTTGCACATGTTTCATACGCATAAATGTAATTACAAATTTTGCCCCACACCTCAAGTATAGCATTTTATCTCAAAGTTGTAAATGTTAGGAATATCCCTGAGGTGTTTGATAATGATTTACATTGTTACGTATACTTGTAGAATTTCTCAATATCGAAACTGTTTTCCTCTCTCATTTCAGATTTTTAAGGGGAGAGATTGAACTGCAGGGACACCGAACAGAAGGTTTGCTTGATACATGGAACGTCTTTCACAATGAACCAAGGTAGATGAACACTTCATGCACATAGCAGCCCAATTCTCTTATATCAACAGTAATAACCATCACTTACATAGTATTTACTTCTTAAAGTGATTTTGTAACTTTGTAGAGGCTTGATAAAATCTGAGCTGCCTGGCCTTAAATGCTATCAGCGTATGTAATATGGTATAAAAATGAAGCCCAGGAAAAAAAAAGTACTTCAAAATCATCATGTGCTTCACAAAAGTAAACATATGCAAGTGACCGGAAATGCCAGACTCCTTTCCCCCATAGACTCAGTGTTAGACTAAAGCGTATGGCCATACGCTTTCATAAATGGGAGTATTCAGTCATAGATATCTTAATAATAGCATTATGTATTTGAAAACCTTTCTGTACCTGGCTATTGGTTTATCCTTCTGAATATCATTATACAAGACAGATATCAACATTCAACAATTTATTAAATCAAGCCTCCACAAAGTTACCGAATCCCTTTAACAATTCAGCTCTACATAATGAGAATTTTACTTTTGCAGGACACCATAATGACGCCAAGACTTCCTTAGATTGTCAGAGTTCAGCCCTCGTATGAATGTCTATATATTTCAGTGTATTTATTATCTCAGTAGGTTTCCCCAGTAGATGGTTTGTTTGGACAAGTGAAATATAAAGATATTATTGAAAATCTGCTGGACATCCAATTTCTTGAAAAGTGCAAGTCACAATTTCCATATGTATGAGACCTTGAGTATGCACAAGTTGGGAATAAGAGCCATATTTCCTCACAATTCTGTACTCTTTAGATTTATTGTACAGCTTTTCTTCCAAAAACTTTTTTTTCCCCAAATCATGTGTTGTGCTGATCATTCTTTTTTATTTTTTAATCTGTAATGATGTATTTTTGTCATAAAGCTATGAGAACTCAAGTTTAATTTTTATTGCACTTGGAAAACTGTTAATTTTGAGGCAAATCACCTGGAGTCACTGGTTCTTATTATTCTTTTTATGTCAAGGTTATTTTTATGTCAAGGTTATATATATGTAAGGCTGTTGTAGTTTAGGGGTATAAAATTTGACTGATGATGCAAAGGTTGACGATTCCAGCCTTGGCATGCCACTAATTTCCTTGAGGAAGGCATTAATCTAGATTTGTCACTCTCGACCCAGTGTTGTAAGCGGATACCTGATAGGATTTATTTCTTGAATGCTTTGTGCACCTTCAATGGCTGAAGGAGCTGAAGGTGGAGCAATTATTCCCAAACCCTGTGGAAGCGCATCTAGAGACTTTATATCATAGTGTGATATGAGAACAGAATATTGTTATTGTTGTTAATGTTGGGGTTTTTTTCCTCAACAGACCTGATGTTCCAGGAACTTACAAGCGCGATGAGCCTCATGACCTTGGTTTGACCTTCAGTGCCTTGGAGGAACATATGAGCAAAAGAGTGAGTTTCAAATATGATCATATGTGACCCTCCACCACAAAACGACCAATAATTCGCAGTGGGAGTTCTAGAGTAAACAGCTGAAAAATGTTTTTTGGGGTGGAAATATTTATTTTAAGTTTTGTATTTTCTGAAAGTATAGATATTAATCTACCATCTGACAAAATTTCGCAGTAAAATACCATCTTGTTTTACCCTCATTCAAAATGACCATTTTTTCATGGACATTCAAACTTTGTGAGTCAGCTTGCTGGGGTCGTACTTCACATCGCTTTTCTGGTATAACTCAAAAACTTTGCATTGCCTGATATTCAAAATCTACAGAAGGAAAGAAATATATCTATTCTAAAGGTACGGAAAGTTTCAACCCAATCCAATGAGTACTTCAGTGTAGGCTTTGGAGTTTTGACTCAACCTTTTGTGCGACAAACAATAGGACACAGATTAGGCGCTCTTAAATGGTCATTCTTCTTTAGAGCCCGTTTTCTCCATTGTTTTGGTCATTAGCCTGTCTGACACTCTGGCATTCTCATTTTAATTTATAAGGCTTTGCCTAGTCTATACAAGACAAGTTGTATATCATTTTAAAGCTTAGAATCTAAGCTTTCAAACTGTGTTGATTTTAAAAACCCAAATTTCTGACTTATTGGTCGTTTTGTGGTGGAGGGTCACATATAGTAGTTCCTTCTCTTTTGCTATAATAGCATGGCAGCAGTGGTAGGCTGACCAGTTTACGGTTTTAGTACGCAGGATATATCTTGCCTGTTTAGTTTGGATCCAGAGCAAGATTGAGATCCATAACCTGACACGTATAACCCTTCCTGGTTCAAATAATATTTCTGGCTTGTTTTTCATTTACATAACAATCATACATGTAAGGTTGATACCTAAACTGTGAGCTCAGCAACATTTCTCTCTTAACTCTTCGTAATTCCTAATGTTCTTGAGATTGAATTTCCAGACTTTAAACCACTGTATAAAAGTCCTTATAATTTATTTCTTGTTTCTCTAGGTATCTTACATCTTATGCTCATTCTGGGTTCTCATGAATTTGTGCCCTTACATGATGTACTGTAAACGTGGAATATCTCGCGGTGTGAACATTTTCACGCATCATGAAATTTACGCGAAAATAAGAACACTCAAACATTTTTGTTTATGTATTCTTTTGCCCATGAGCCTAGCGCATCGGGGAAATTAAAACCACATGAAATTCACCTTACAGAGCCAAGCGTGAAAAAAATTAATGGGAGTGAAAATTCACTTTTACAGTAATTCTCAATTTATATACATTTCCTAATTTATTTAATGCAAATCCACATCCAATGAATCACCCCGTCTTCTTCATCCTCATCTCTAGATTGACTACATCTACGTCCGTCAGACAGACGATGCCAAACTCTTGGAAACATCCTTGGTAGATGATGGTGTCCGAGGCGACCAGGCAGCATCTGATCACGTTGGAGTAGCAGTCGTCATAGCACCAGCGTCACCATCATGAGGAAAGCTCTTTCACCCATAGCAGTTCAGTGCCTCCTGTTAGAGACATCTTTTGATCCAGAATGCGAGTTGTGCCATTCATGAACAATTTCAATGCAAATAATCATTAAAATCTCTAAATCTTTATTGGGAATGCGATGTGAAATTTATAATCCCTATTTTGCATCAATTGGCAATATAAGAATGATAGTTTCCAATTTGAAGGAGAAGCTGAATCTCTGAACTGCTACGGGTTGATTTTATCTGTTCTGTACTGACATTGTGACATTCCATGTATATGCTTTATGAATATTTTTATAGTGAACAGCAATTAGCAACGTAGCATTGGTGCCTTATATGAAATTCTTGTGTTGTTTTCAATCCTTTAATATATGTTTTGTGATTTCCGCTGCAGAGTGACGAAACCATAAATCTTGGCATGTAGATAAGTATCAAAATGTCATATCACTTTAACTGATCATTTATGTATTCACATACATTATGAAAATTCTAAATTTTTCCCTGTTTTTTAAATTTTAATCTCTTTTTTTGCTCTGATAAATGATAACAATTTTTGTAAATTTGGTGTCAATCGATGCTTGCGACTCAAGGTTATAAAGTCAATACAGTTCATTGAGAAAATATTGCAGCAAACATATAGGGAATGGTGGCAGATTAGATTACCCTTGATGAAATTAGTTTAGACAACCCAATTTTCCAATTTGTGGACTTTGATATAGAATATTTAGATTGCAAATTTTGGTCAGAGATTTGCTTCCAAATTTTGTTTTTTTGATTTGACAGTGCACATTCATACCATAAATTTTTGCAAGTTTCGCAAATGGTCTATAATTACATAATAGATGAATCACAACAAGCAATTTGTCTATGTCTGAAAATGTTCAATTTAGAATAGGTTTGGCAGCCACACAGACTTAGATTTTGAATATTAAAGCACTGCAAGTAGATGGCTTTGGTATGTAAAATAAAAAAAAATCATCACAGTATTGATATTAATAATATTACCACTCCCTGGAGGGATGGTATAAAAAGGTACTGCTACTTAAAATAGGTATGGATTTGCGTGCAAGAGCTCTCTAAAAGCTTGATATCCTTGATCAGGCTTGAGTCAGTCAATGTCAGATCAGTTGTCTGCTGAATGTACAGTTCGTCACTTCATTGATGATTCCGCAAATGCTGTCACCAGACTGAACCCCTGCAGTTATTTGAATCCTCAGGTCCTACATCAGTATTATGAAATGTTCTTGCTCTCAGCACTGGAGATTGCTGGTTAAATGAATGTTCTTGATTTCTCTTATAGTTGAGCCATTTCAAAATAAATATTAAAAAAAAAGCGTGTTTGTGCTTTGATGCATGCGTATTGAAAATTGTAAAAAATAGTGCATTCGCGCTGTCTTGCCCCAGAGACTGGCAAAGAGCAATTCTATTGGCTAGGCATGATGAAAGTGAAATCTAACGACATTTATTGGTTAAGGCATGATAACGGGCAAATATCTACGGTCTGGTGCCATATTCCATGAGGCTGGAGGCAAATGGAATATGGCACCAGGCTATAGATATTTCTGTATTTCGTGAGAACAAGCATGGGGTAACGATTGTTTTAAATTGATGTTGTCATAGTCCTCACTTTCTACTAAGTATGCCTCGAGAGCCTGGGCTGCCTTTGAATTGGCGGCTATTCTAGTTTTGGGCGTTGTAACTTTCTTCTCACTGATTTCTTCCCGCGAGTGATGTTGAAATCGCTGGCTGTCAGCCATGTTTGTTGTCTGTATGCAACAAGATCAAGCGCATACATGTGCACGCAGCTGTGATGATAACGTCATCGCGGAATACGGGAAATATATTGAGGGATGGATTTAGCGCATGCGCACAAATATCAACAATGCAAAACATAAAACCGACATGTGACATTCACAGAATACAGGAAATATTCAGTGGATGGTCTGTATTTGTAACCGAGTACATGGGTAATACAAGATTTTATCAAAGACATAATTGACCAATGAGATTACAGAATTCATTATTACTAAAAGAAAGATAAATGTCCATATCTATCCTCAGCTGCGCAGCCTCATATCCATGTTTCGCTACATCTCTTCTCCTATTATTGAAATAATCTCTAACACATTTATTGTTCTTTCTCAATAAATACTTGACAAGTATAGTTCTTCAGTTCAGAGTTCAATAACAGAAGTTCTTCTGTCCATAAACTGGAGTATACTTAGAATGCTGATTGGCATTAGGATATTGCCATGGTAGGCTGTGATACATTCCCTGCTGGTAAGTTAACGGTGGCGTCTCATTGTTGGGTCCATGTCTTGATGTTAGAACAGTCTGTGCCGGAGGCATTTGGACATTCATGGATCTAGGGTCTGGCATTCCAAGACCATAATAAGTTTAATGGGTTAGGAGGTTGACAATCTTACACTGGACATCAAGGAATCAGCTGCTTCTGGTATAGGGACAGAATCATAGTGTGAGAGAGAAAAGAGTAAATAAGTTTTGTATACAAGATTATTCCTGTGAGCAGAAAAAATAGTGTGCGTGTCTGCTATAAAGCAAATTGCAAGTTTATTCATTTGAGCTACAAAAGAGTTATAAGTAGGTCTACCGTACAAAGTAAATTCCATAGGTGATTTTCATGTGAGCGAGAAAAGAGCAGGCCCTATTCAAGTTCATTATAGGCTAAATTGCAAGTTCACTGTGCTAAAAGAAAGTGACAAATCGGTATTATATAACGGGGAACAAAGAAAGACACCACAATGGGGTGAATAGGCATTGTCTAATGCAGGTGCCAGGCCACCCAGGTGCGCTTAATCTCTCCATTGGAACTCTCTCATGAGTTTCGTGATATTTGAATGACTTAAGCCCCCAAATTAAACTCTTGTTAATACAATGAATAGAATGTTAATACACACCTGCTAAATTTCAACTAAATCTGACAACGCCTTCATAGTGGTTACTATGGCCTTTTGATTCACTCTCTATTGATTTTCTCTTATGTTTTCTTGCTCCGCATGCTTGAATAGGCCCAAACTTTAGAGCTTGTTTCCTCCGTAACTAATACCAGCAAACTCTCTTACTAGCTCCATTTATTTGCTAAATTAAAAGGGTTAGGAACCTTCAATTTTGACAATTTATATAGCATTTTAAAGCTGAGACTCTGTTCTTTCCAAATAATAAAAATGGCAACACGGCTGTCTCCTGTTGGCTATACTGGCTATTTGTGATCAAAATGGCAACACGGCTGTCTCCTATTGCTATACAGGCTATATGTGATCATAATGGCAATTTGGCTATATGTGATCAAAATGGCAACACTGCTGTATCATATTGCTATACTGGCTATACAGTACGTAATAACAGTGGCAACACGGCTGTCTCATATTGGCAATTTGGCTATATGTGATCATATCGGCAAAATTTAATAAAATATGTTTCTGAGCAGGATCTTGAACAACTTCAGATTAGCTGCTTTTTACATTTAATCCCTTTTGTACTGAGTTATTGTGTGCCAAAGTGGTTTAAAAGGTGCTAGGTACCTTTTGTTCACCTTTGTGACTTCTGACAGCTTCGTGTTGAGTAGATATCAGCACAGACATGTTGCTGGTAAATACATATATATCCTATATCCTAATTGGTATAACAGCTCTAAGCCTTAAAGATGTCTTCATAGGATTTGGTGTATAACATGCTGAAAAGCACATACATTGCACAAGGCTGTATGTACACACTGAACATTGCAGTGCACATCTTATATTTTTACGTTATTCTGTTCACTTGAAATTATATTTTTTCTAAGGAAGAGAGCAGGAAAAAGGAAAAAGAAAGGGAGAAAAATTGAAGCCATGCTCATCAGTAGCCAGGGCATGGGAATATACTTACTGCAGACCTGTTTCTGAATCAAGATTTGATAGGCAAACCAGATCCTGGCTATACAGATCTATGTCTTACCTATCGAAATCCTTTCGTACCCCATACAAGACTTGTCAATTCTGAACAACTCAGAGTGCTCTTGAGTCTTCCATGTTGACCTGTATAATTAAAAGACATTACAAATTTGTATTTTAATTTCTATAATTCATCTTTTCAATGATGGAAATATTAGGTATGTTCACACGTAGAGCGATAGCATTGATGCTATCTAGGTTTCAAGACTATTTGTCATGACCAGATAGTTTTAAGACCAAACGCTGTCTGAACGCAGATAATCAAGAGATAGAAGCGAGTTGGAGCTAGGTTTCGAAACTATTCTGGCAGCGAGTTTGGCAGGAGTAAATCTCAGGATCCAGCGACAAAGCATCGATGCTTTGCGGTAGACCACCCACCGCGCTTGTGACTATTTGTAATGTGAACGCAATCGCTGCTTCACTCGCAACTTCGCATGATATGACCCATGTGCACAAACTTCAATACCAATTATACTCGGGTCACCGTGTGTGGCGCAGTAATTATTTTTTTGGCAGCGAGTGAGCAATGAATAGTCAGAGTGGGTGATAGAAGCAAGTCGATCATGGCCTGTATGAACGCAATGGAAATAGTTTTGAGACTTACAAAGCATCGATGCTATGTACTACATGTAAACATAACTATTGACCCCAAAATGCTAGTAGTAAATATGGATCAAAGTTGTCACTAATCACCCAACAGTAGTAGGAAATGTACATGTATGTAATTAAGCAATAAGTAATTGCAAATATATTTTAAAACATATTTTAAAGTTTAGTTCCACTTTCAGAGCATAAACATACATGCATTCGTCCCCTTGTGTTTTAATGCATAATTATTCAATTCTATTTATTTTGCACAAATAATGATTTCAAAAAAAAAGCTTTTTTTAGATACTGTTTTATTATATTTTCTACATCTTAGACAAAAGAAAAACGAAAAAACCAGCAAGAGTACATATTTCAAAAATGTCTAAAACGTCTGTTACAAAAGTCTACTTAACACACCCATTCGAGGAAAGCCCCCCGGTTGTCTCGAAGTGGCGCGTTCATTGAACTTCTCGCTGGGAACGCGTCCATTCGAGATAACCGGGGGGCTTGTCTCGAAAGGGTGTGCCCGTTCCCGCTCCCATCCCGCTCCCGCAACCCACCCATTCGAGACAAGCCAATTGATATCATGTTGGCATCCCTGTTGTCATGGCAATTATGAGTATAAAACAAACCCAATGTTTTTCCAATATTGGCTATTTTTCTAAAATTGGTCTTTTTCAGATTTTGTACACACGAGTAGTTCTAATTATTTGCAACTATTACACAAAGTTGAAATTATATATTTCTTTTTTTTGTGGGGGGGTATATCGTTTTTTTGCCAAAATTGTAAAATACAATTCAAGAAAAAATATTTTATTCAATAAATTGTAATTGAAAAGTGATTCTAAATAAATTGACTTCAGAACAATATGTTTCCATAATTGCCATGCACGGAACATTGATTTTTAAAGGAATATTGAATTATCTTGTGTTGAATAAGATTTTATAAGGTAAATTGCAGTTTCATTTAATGTTTGGACCATCTATTTCAGTAAATATTGATTCAAAATGTTTGTGAGTTCAGAAAATTTAAAGAAACATAAAAGTTTCAGCAAAATGCAAAAATGGTTTGTAACCATCAAAATCGTATCGTAGGCCCCAAACTCAAACTCAAGTTGGCAACTCTGTCATAATAGAACAACTACACCTAGCTAGGCCCTGTACAAAAATATCACAAAAAGTTATATTTTTCACCCAAAACATAATTTGTGTGTTTGTTACTCAGCCCATGTTATGACTCAAGTTACTCTACATTCTTTCTTGAAAGGTCAAAGTCATATGGTTAATTGATCTCTCAGGAGAGAGATTAGTGAAATTTATACAGATAACCAATTGAAAGTTGTTCAGTTGTAATATCACACACAGTGATGGAGTGCCCGTTTAAGGTCCCACGAGAGATCTATAACAGACTCTAATTGTTGGCATTGTTAGAGAAAGGTAGGGCATTAAAAATATTATAAATCTTTAGGTTACCGGTATTTCTTTTCAATTACAGGAATAGAAAAAATTATTAATATATTAATTAAATTTCTTTTTTTAATATATATAGATCTAGTTCTACCTTTATAATTATGTTCAATTAGACTATTGGCTAGATTGATTGATTGTTAAAATTTTAACGACACTATCAACACAACAGTGTTATATAAGTGTCTGACATTAATAGATAATAAAGTTAAAAATTTCATTAAAACGCTATAAACTTTTAACGTTAAAATTTTGACTGATGTTATACATGTATATGAAATTCTTAAGTTCTGAAATTCAGATCACAATGATTAGTATTATGTACATTTTATACAATGTCCAAGTGGACTAAAAACAATAATTTATAGTTAATTCGTATAGATCAAAAAATATTTTAAAAGGCAGTTTCTTTCCACCAAGGACTTAAGTAGATCCCCGAGTTACTGAGTTACTAGCCAACTGGGCGAGAGCTAGAACCTAGCCACTCCCAATGACTAGCCGAGAAGGACCAGACACCAACCACCGACCATCGTGATAAAATAACACCACGTGTATGATCTGTTGTGGAAGGAGTGAGAGTCCAACCGATGACCTATAGCAGATGAGAATCCACCATAGGCCCCAGCGCCCGGTTCACTAATGTATAACATTTTCCTTTGTAAAACAGAGTGCAATTTTTATATGAGTTATCATTTTATTCGAGTTTAATATCCATAGTACATACAATTCCATGAGTATAAATACTTTAAGACTTAAAAACGAATGATATTTGTGCATGTAATTTACTTTGGATGTTTTGGACGAACTTTCTGTAAGGTAGATGGTACGGATCCCCTACCCCATCTAATGTGCCATCTTATCGGCTCTTACAAGGTATGTTATGTGTATAGCTAATCAGGGACTTAAGGCCCCCTAAGATAACTCAAGCACGGACCAGAGGTCGTCCACTCTACCCGACATACTCGATCGTTGTCTTAAGGAAGACATTGACATTTTTTTTAAAAAGAACCCAAAAAATGCAATTTGAAATACCATAAGTTTTCCTAGTACACAGTACTCGGACATGAATAATATTACTATGTTAAAAGTATCACATATTGTGTATGTATTGGTTTGCATTGCCCTTTTTTCAATAAATGTTTGATTTTAGATATACATTCATATATATTAACATTGTTTTACTTAAAATAAATTCCAGCTTTTTAAAAATGGACAAAAAGTTTAATCTCTTTAAGATATTTTATTATATTTGATTGAGGAATATCTCTGAATAATGTTTTCAAGTCAGTAACAGTATAGTACTTGGTTCGAATTGGTGAAAAAACACCACAATCAAGAAGAATGTGTTTAACTGTGAGTGGGCAGTTACACGGTATACAGCTATAGGTGGATTCTCAGCTTTAAGTAAATATGATTGTGTTAAATATGTATGACCAATACGAGCCCTGGTCAAAACAATGTCCTCTCTCCGGCGAAACAATGGAGATGTGTGGCGAGGTTCAATAGAAGGTTGAAGTTGATAGAGTTTATTCTTAGGATGAGAGTTCCATAACGCTTGCCATTTCTTTTTAATGTAACTGTTGATCTTTGTTCTTAAATCACTGCAAGGAATGTGAATATTAGTAATATCCTCATTTAAAGCTTCTCTAGCCAATCTATCTGCAGTTTCATTACCTTTAATACCTACATGACTTGGAATCCAAGCAAAAATTACACTTTTCCCCATAGCATTTATTTTAAACTGTTTTTAATAATTGACTAACATACGGGTGTTTATGGCATCTTCCCTGTATTGCTGTTAAGCTCGACAGGGAATCTGTAAAAATGATGAAACGCTGTTCCTCACAGATTTCTATAATATCAAAAGCTATCCCTAAGGCCACTAACTCAGCAGAAAATATAGATGAACTATCTGGCAATCTTATTTGTACTTGCAACGAACTGCTTGTAGCTGCTGCACCTACTTTATTTTGGTACTTTGACCCATCTGTATAAATTGCACGATAGTTACAATATTTATTCTTAAGTTCAAAAAATGCATTTTGGAAAACTAAATCACTAACGGTACCCTTCTTGAATTCATTTAGTGTCAAGTCTATTACTGATTCACTAATTATCCAAGGTGGAATATTGGGAACCAAAAAAGGAGCTATCTTATCAGTAGTTAGTATCTGTAAGAAAGCTTCTTTGATACGAAAGCCAAAAGGTCGAATTGCCGACGGTTTACTAGTGTAGAAATTAATGAATGGTGGTACAAATGTACCTTCGTATGTTGGGTTTCGAGGGTTATTTTTCAGTTTCAATGCATATTGTAATGATAGTTTCTCATATCTCAAAAATAATGGAGGTTCATTGGCCTCTATATAGAGACTCTCCATAGGGGAAGTACGATACGCCCCAAGACTAAGCCTGAGACCTTGGTTCTGAATAGGTATCAGCTTTTCAAGGTAAGATTGTCTAGCAGAGCCATATATTGCACAACCATAATCTAATTTTGATCGGACTAATGATCGATAAAGACGAAGTAATACAATACGGTCAGCTCCCCAGTCCATTTTTGATACTACCTTCAAAAGTGTCAAGGTTTTATGACATTTTTTCCTTACATAGTCAATATGAGCTTTAAAATTAAGTTTATTGTCAAAAATTAAGCCAAGGTACTTGGTTTGTTCAACTACGGGAATAAAAGCATCATTAATACTTATTTGAGGATCTGGATGTATTGATCGTTTATTACAAAAGTGTACACAGACAGTTTTCTTTTTTGAAAAGCGGAAGCCGTTCTCATCAGCCCACTTCTCTATTCTGTTAAGACAATTCTGTAATAGTCTCTCAATAATGAGTATTTGTGTTGATGAACAAGAAATTGAAAAATCATCTACAAATAATGATCTATCAAATCTAGGGTTTACAGCATCGACGATACCTTGTTTCTCATTAAAATAAATAGTAACAGAAAGTATACTACCTTGAGGGACACCCATTTCCTGATTATGTAATTCAGAAATTGAGGTCCCAATTCGAACTCTAAACACCCGATGTGATAGGAAACTCTCAATAAATTTGGGTAATCTGCCTCTTAACCCAAAATTATAAAGATCTTTAAGGATTCCATACTTCCAAGTTGTGTCATATGCCTTTTCAAGGTCAAAGAATATTGAGACAACATGGTGACCTCGGGCCATACCATTTCGTATAAAAGATTCAAGACGGATAAGTTGGTCAGTTGTAGTACGATTATGCCTAAAACCACTTTGACATTCAGTTATCAAATGATTTCTTTCTAAAAGCCAAACTAGGCGAGCATTAATCATTCTTTCCATCGTTTTACATAGACAACTAGTAAGAGAAATAGGACGGTAATTTGTTGGGATAGATGCATCTTTCCCAGGTTTTGGAATGGGAATTATGATGGCTTCACACCATGATTTTGGAAATTTGCCAGTTCTCCAAATATCATTGATAATGTCCAATAAAACAATTAACGACTCTTCTGGTAGATGTTTAAGAAATTGATAATGAATATCATCTGGACCAGTAGCAGTATCATGACATTTATTAAGAGAAATATTTAGTTCAGCAAGAGAAAAAGGAATATTATAATCCTCTCTATTATTTGAGAAAAAGTTTACCTTTTGTTTCTCAGCTATGATCTTATAGCTCTGAAATGAATGTGAATAATGTTTGGACGATGAATTGTTTGCAAATTCATTTGCCAATAAATTGACAATATCTTGATTTTCTGTACATTTATTACCATGCGAGTCATTTAAGTGAGATATAGATGTATTTGTCTTTTTCCCACTTATTTTTCCAATCATATCCCATACTTTCTTTATGGGAGTTTGAGTATTTAATTTAGAGACAAATTTTCTCCATGATTCTCTCCTATTTTTCTTGATTACAGCTCGGGCCTTTGCTCGTGCTTCTTGATATTTTATTAAATTATTTTTGGTCGGTCGTTTGTTGAATTTCCTTAGTGCCCTTTTTCGGCATTGAACTGCTTCTTTGCACTCTATATTAAACCAAGGGTTATGTTTATTATGCAGGGTGCTAGAAGACTTGGGAATTGTCTTGCTAGCTATGTCCAGTAATGTGTCTGTAAACAGTGTCAAACAATCTGTGATGTTCACAAAACGTTCCTTCGTAATATTATGTTTGCATTGTGTTATGAAGTCACCCCAATTTGCTTTTTGGAGTTGCCATTTAGGAATTCTATCTTCTGGTATTGCTTTAGTAATATCAATAAAAATAGGAAAATGATCACTTCCACACTGATCATTATGTGTCCGCCAGTGAAAATCCATAAAAATATTGGCTGAACATATTGATAAATCAATAGCCGATGTGGAACCGGAGGCAGGATGAAGATATGTACAAGAATCATCATTCAAAAGACATAAATCAAAGTTTTCAATTGTTTTTTCTAAAATATTACCGAGTCTATTTGATTTCTGGCATCCCCAAAGAGAACTATGAGCATTAAAATCTCCTAACAGGAGAAATGGTTCAGGAAGTTGATCAACTAATTTATTTAATTCATTTTGTGTCAATTCATACCTCGGAGGAATATAAATTGAACAAATAGTGACTGTGCGATGAAGTGTTGTTTTAACCGCTACAGCCTGTATGCGAGTATCAAGTATAATATTTTCATGTGGAATTCCTTTCTTTATTAAAATAGAGGAGCCTCCAATGGGCCTCTCATCTACTAGAGATTTATTGGTTTTACTATACATATCATAACCTTTAAATAAATTTGTGTCTGAATCTTTTAAAAGTGTTTCTTGCAAACAAACTACATAAGGGTTATGATTAATTAGGAGACACTTGATTTCCTCGTAATTGGGTTTAAGCCCACGACAGTTCCATTGCAGAACTGCCTTTTCTTTTTGAGTCAGCATTATGTGACTCGTTCATTATTCTTTATAATTTTAAGTTTCGAAGAGGGTTGGTGAATGGGGAGAGTTTCCATATCATCAACCCCCTCCACTAATAATGGTTCATATCTATTTTTAGTTGATAACACATCAGTTGACTTTTTAATTACACTAGATTGCACTTTACTTTTATCCTTTGGATGATTTTTGGATTGTTTGATTTCTTTAGACACGTTAGGATTTTTTGGAGTAGGGTCACGAGATAGACTTCTACTTCTACGATCATGTGTAGATTTTATAGTCTGTGCTTTCTCTTGACCCTGATTCTGTATTGTGTTTCTTATCTCGGTGTTAGTTGCTTTGCTATTATTATCAAGTTTTAATAAGGTTGGGTTATCTAAGTTACATGACCATGTCAAATTAGTTTGCACAGCCCTTGTTACTTTGGGTGATTGTTTTACCTCTCTATTTACTTGCTTATTATCTTTTGTTTGTTTAACCCTATTTGCATATGAATTCAGTTCGTTGTTGTTTTGGATCTGATAGAGCTTCTTTGCTTCTGGATATGGAATGTTTCTTAGTGCCTTTATTCTTTGTATTTCTTTTTCTTCAATCCATTTTGGACATGTTTTAGAATTTGCAGAGTGATTACCATGGCAATTGATACATTGTATCTGTGCCTGGCAATCAGTGGCATTATGTTCTTCACTACCACATTTTTCACAGGTTTCTTTTCTTTGGCAACTTGTTTTAAAATGTCCAAATCTCTGGCACTTAAAACAACGTATAGGGTTTGGAATGTACTTATCTATTTCAACTTTCAAGTAACCAACCCTCACATATTGTGGAAGGTTTGGCTGATCGAAAGTTAAAAAAAGTGTATTAGTAGGTTTCCTTAAACCATTCTGTAAAAAAGTAGCTCGCTTAACGTCAACAACATGTTGGTCAGAAAGTTCCTGCAAAATTTCTTCATCATCGCAGTCCCTCAAGTCGGGACATCGTAAAACCCCTTTACAGGAATTTAAGGTCTTATGAGCGATGACTTTTACAGGAATTTGAACAAATGTATCAACCTTAAGCAGGCTACTTGCCTGGACAGCTTTTTCAACCTCAACCAATATACTGCCTGATCTTAGTCTTTTTATGTTTTTTGTAGATCCAATCAACCCCTCAATGCCTTTGCTTATAGCAAAAGGAGAAATCTTTAACGGTTTCGCTGGGTCTATTGCCTCAATCACAAGGAAATGAGGGAAAACTTCTGTACAGTTAGAGTCAGAGGAATCACTTCGTATTCGTTTGTTTGATTTAGCCATATTATGTTGATTTATATTCATTACCATTGTTCCCCACCCACCATGGAGCCCAACAAGGGGACGTTATCATATGAGGATAGTCACTCATACCAACGACAAGGATACAATAGAAATATACTCAGAGAGGATATATATAATATATAAATATATACATAAAACAATATCTACCCTGATTGACCTGTTAAGCAGTCGCCTTCTAGAATCAGTATTTCAGACGAATATCAAATAGAGGTATTGAAGTTCAAGGTAACAAAAACGCCATCTAAAAAGTTTTAAAATCAGATCCTAGGGCTAGACACCACCAGCCGATTGATTTAAGTCAGGCCAGCTTAAACCTCCCGACTAGGTGAATACAGGGCCAAAGTAATGTGTTGTTTCAGGTGGACCGCAGTCTCACCCTCCACTCAATCACCAGGATCCCTTTCTCCACCGACACGGGTCGCGCTCCACGGCAAACGGAGCTCCGTTTAGTCGCCTTTTACGACATGCAGGTTCACAGTGGGCCTATTCTAACCCCCGGACCCACAGGGGGGGACTATTGGCTAGAGAAAGGTAGGGCATTAAAAATATCAAATCCTTGGGCTACCGGTATTTCTTGTCAATTACAGATATAGAGAAATTATTAAAAGTATATTTCTTTATACATTGATTTTTTTTTTATTCATCTATATCTCTATATTATTTTCTTTATTCAATTTTATAAACATATCTCATGCTCAATAATCAGTCATTTTTTAAGCTATATTGAGAGTTCCTAATCGTTAATTATATATTATTTGGGGCAATCCCTTATATTTATAACATTTTGAATAACTACCTATGAGGAGAGCCCTGATAATATAGCAATACTTATTTTCCTCATGGTATCCTAGGGTTAGGGTAAGGGTTAGGTAAAAGGTTTTTACCCCAGTGTCCTAGGGTCTTAGGGTTAGGATAAGGTTTAGGGTTGGGGTTTCTACCCCAGTTTCCTAGGGTCCACAGACCCCGGTGTCCTAGGGTCCGGGTTAGATTTAGGGTTTTTACCCCCACCCGGTGTCCTAGGGTTAGCGTTAGGGTTAGGTCTTAGGGTTAAGATTAGGTTTAGGGTTAGGTTTTTACCCCAGTTTCCTAGGGTCCGCCGACCCCGGTGTCCTAGGGTCTTAGGGTTACGGTTAAGGTTTTTTTATCCCAGTTTCCTAGGGTTCACGGACCCCTATTTCTGTGGGTCTGCGGACCCTATAATGATGCTTATCATTTCACACCTAAAAGTGCCGCTCAGCATGTGACCCAGTGCCCCCTTGCACGCACCCCCCCCCCCCCCCCCCACCCCCCGCGGATAAGCAAAAAATTCAAATTTTTATGGTAATACATAATATACATTATTCCCAAAATTTTAAATTTTGAATGACCTTTGAGGCAAGAAGAAGAGCTTGTCGATGTGCAATAATAAAATCAATACAAAACAGTTCTACCGATTCTTTCAATTCTCCATTTACTCACTTAAATGTCCTCTTTGCACTTTCCACTCTGGATAAGTGCATTCCTCATGTTTTTTGTGATGCAGGCGGCGGTATATTCTTCCCTGTCTGCCAGTCGATGATTTCGGGGTCATGCTTAACAAATACTCCTCCATGTCTCCAACATTTTTCAGGTCTGCCAGAGCTCTCGAGAACTCTGCACTGCTGACACTCATTGACATTACACAGCTAGACTTGAAAGAGCGATAAGTCAGGACGCTTCCCGGTGATCTTACAACGGCGGCGGCCACGTTAGATGGTGTCGGTTGCTCTTTAACCGGAGTGGTAACTGGGGTTGTCATATCTCAAAGTTCCTGTTGAGTTAACAAAATAGAAAACAAAAGAAATATAAATCACATGGTTTCCTGATAACATAATAAACAAAATAATCAGAGCATCAATAACACTCCGTAATGGCTTTCACTTGACCTCTTGAAGCATTTATTTATTATTCATAACGTAATTCATATTATCATAATAATATTTAATAATTGTCTGCATTTGTAGAGCGCACAAATATAATTGTTTATTTTTAATTTTTATAATCGTTAAAAGTTCTTTTAATTAAACCATTATTGTGTTTTGGAATGGGCCTAAATGTATTATTAATAAATTCATGTTTAAAGAAAATACATGAAGCTCTATAAATAAGGCGTACTTACGATTAAGAAGGTTTCTTTCTGTCCTTCCACATAATCCACGAACTTTTGGGCTGCTGCGAGGCTTTCCATGCCGATCTGCTGGCTTGGTGGAGATGGTGTATCACCCTTAAGGAGGTCCTCAACTATTGACGACAGTACATGAATTGGTGTGGCCAGTCGAACTAGAAGATCAAATTTCTTTGTCTGTGGTGGTGAAACACCTACAATAGCTTGGTTTATAGATTCAATGTACTGTTCATTTTGCTTGTCAAGTTCTTCCTCACATTCCTCGGTAAAGGAGTATTTCATCCCCTTCTCGTGAAGATTTTCAACGACCTGTAGCACATGGGTGATTGTTGGTGATTTCGATTCCATGAGACGACGGCGTGCCTCTCGTGTATCTCTAGGAAATGGTCTCGGGCAATCCGGAAAATGAATTATCAGTCTCTCGATCATCCCGTTTCCTGTGTCGAGCGCGGTCAGGAGATGTGCGGCTGGTCCTGGTTGGGTAGCACCCAAGATAGAGAAAGCACGGCCACTGTCTATTTCCCTTTTGTTTTGTGTCGCATATGTGGAAGATACCTTTTCACCACTGAAAAGGTGACAGAGTAGCGATGTCTCCGCTGGCACTTTCACTGTCATTCTTTGCCATTTTCAGTAGAATGTCGTGTATCTCACTCGATACCATCATGCCATTCCCTTGGGACAATCTCGTAAACAGACCCGCAGATGTTGATTTCCCTATGACAAGAGGATCATTTCTGAGAGTGCAATGCTTCCCATCTATGGTCCACACCTTCAAGATCCTCGTCCCTCTTTAATACTTAGAGAAGCTTTGCATGACCTGCTTATGAGGACCGTTCTGGAGTTTCTTTTTGTTTTTTAAGAGGCTGTTTGGCATTTGTTTACCAAGCCGATAGCTTGTGCTGAGATCCGATTCAGTCATGATCACACCGGCCGAGGATGCAATCTTGACAACACTGTCCGTTTTCTCACCATCAGACTCAGGAACACCACAGATGACAACGTTGTCCCTTCGCGCGTTCTGCTCCACATCATCATCATGCCTCTTCATAAGTGCCCCTGCCTTCTGAGCAGATACCTGGCAACCTTGCTGAATATGTGCAGAAATTGACTGCACCATAGGCAGCAAAGCTGACACCACCACTTTCACAATGTCACCAACAAGTTGACGATTTACTCCAGCATCTTCTTGGCGAGCTGGAATGCACCCCTTGGCACATGCTACAACTTTGTCAATTTTCAATGTGATGTCCTCATCTACATCACCTTCCACTGCAAAAGGTTGAAACTTATTTGATGTCGCCATTTAATGCAAAGAACAAAAAACAAACCCCAGGAGCTTTGCTTCTAAAGTCAAAATCCTCAACTCACTGTACAGATGACACACAGTCTACGCTGTAATGCTCAGCTGTTGTAGAATGTACTTTGTTCCAACTTCTAGCAGAATACCAGACTTAGCAATCACTGTGACAACAGCACCAACTGCCGATGCAGCAACTTACATGTAAGTATAAATGGAAAGGATTTTTTAAACTCTAGCAGAATACAGATTGTGGCAATCACTGTGACAACGGCACCAACTGTCGATGCAACTTAAAGAAACTAGCGTGAAATTAATTGCTATTATCTTTATTTCAATCCATTTAATAAACTAAAAAAAAATAAAAATAGCAACCAAAATATTCACAATGATATATATATAAAAAAAATTTTTGTTAAAAAACTATTTCATAATATGTTCACAAAATGATAGCCAATCACAAAAACAGCCCCAAAACGTCATGCACAAACAACGTGTCAGATCATATGAAGTCCATGTTTTGAAGTTAAATATACTCAGAAATGGTATTGTCTGTGATTTGCTGGGTTCATTGAAATCACTAAAATCACATATTACGTGAGTTATAATCGTGTTTTGACTTTAACGAGGCAAACATCATATTTCTCTTTTTCCTCTATCATCCTTCGTAGACTTCCACCATACGGCTCCAGTTTCTTAGGTGTTGGGCATTTGATTTCTAAGATGGTTTCACTGTCTACAATGCCATCAAGGCTGGTTCCTAACCAGTGTTCTGTCTCATGGACAACAAGGCCTGTTGTTGTCACCTTCATTTGGCACAGTCGTTTGTAGCACTGATGTGCAAGTGGCTCACATTCTTGGCCATGTCTCGTTGCATCATTTCCTTGAAAGCAGTTGCTGAGTTTGCGATTAATCCAGTTCTTTGGATCCAATTTCTTTGGCACTTGTGCTGCTTCGCTGCTGGTGGTTCTCAATTTCCGTTGATCCAGCCACAGTGATGAAGACTGATCAGCGGTTGCTCTCATCAGCGTCTCCTGTTGATCTCTGCTGCACATTATGTACTTGCTGTATACAAAATGGCATAGTTCACACTGCTGTTTGGCACAGTCCCCATCTTGTTTTGGAAGCCTGTCAGACACAGATTTAGGTTGTTGATATGGCTTGGTGGTGAGAACATGGTTAAGAATTGTTCCAGGTATGGATGCAAGTCCAGCTATTTGTGGCGAAAGCAAGTGCTGTATTACGTCGTCAATAGTTTCAAAGGACATAGTACACTGTATTAGCATACATTTGTGGGGATGGAATATCAAAGTGTTTAATAAAAATTCAAACTAAAAAATGTACGTGTTCAAAAACCTCCACTTTTTGACTTAATTTGATCTCACAAGAATGAATGCAAAAACACAATCAAATTAATTGCTGGTGGTTTAATGTCTGTATTCACCAAAACAATTTCAATCAAATAAATAGACAAGGTAAATGCTTATGTTAAAGTACAAACGGCTCTGTAGCGAAAGGCCGCCGCTGTAAACATGTATAAAATATGTAAAAAGTAGTGTGAGAATGAGGTAATTACTGGTGAAAGTTGTGGCTCTCAAAATATGAGTAAACGATAATAAAAAAAATGAAACGTTTAAAGCTTTTAGTCATGGTAAAAACTATACTTCTTATAGAAGCATTACAAATATGTGCGTCTGTTTCTGACGGAAGATATGGCGTAGGTCATAAGATTGCAATGTGGTGCCAACTCAACTGATCAATACAAAAATATCACTAAAGTAATTAAGCACTTTCTGGCACAACAAATAAAACGATTAATAGCTCAATAAGAATGAGTGAGAAATAAAATGCCCTCAATTGCGGGTAGCCAAGTAATGTGTACCTGGTGAAGATGACGCTGTGGCAAGAATGTTTGGTTGAAACTCATGGCAACAGAGTCAGAAATCAGTAGAGTCAGAATGGTCTAAGTCGCCCGCGAGATGCAGCGGTGAGCCCGAGTCTTCCGACGTTCAGACGAGCAAGGATGACAGCTTCATAAACTCAGTGGAGTGAAAGTGTCCAAATCGTTGCTTATAAATTCTGCTCCCTTGAAGTGGTACGTCATGTCGCAGAGATGAAGTAGCTTTACGTCGAAGCCGTGGAATAAAAAGTCTCTTCTGAAAATCTGGCTAAAATTGCTAAGCCGTGGTGTCAGCGGGTTGCTGAAAACGTTCTACGGGATCGTACCCGGTTAGAAAATCAACTTTTCAAATAACAGTAGAGGTGTGCTTACTTCAGTGACTGATGCAGGAGTGAAAAAGAGCACGACAAGACTTTCACTTAATATAGACATGTGTTGGAAAAGTACTGTAAATGCAAATTAAGGACATGAGATGGGCATGTGATGTTCACATGACAAAACACAAAAGAGCATGAACATGGCTACTGTCATGGAAAGTAGGCATGTGCAGGGAGATCCAGACAGGTGTATTGTTATGTAACACTGGTATGTAGTTGGCCTGCCTGGAAATATACACAAGTACAATGTAAGACACATGTTACACATGATTGGATAATAGGTAGATCGATCATGAATAAACAAATTATAATTTCCAATGATAAAGTGTCACATGACCTACGTAACCAGGAAATGCCTGGTTATCACACTGACTACCAAGTAAATCAGCTTCAGAGGAGACTTCAGGGATCTCTCGACAGCAAATGCAGTCTCCTGCATTGAATGATGGCTCCACCTGGCAGTGACCGCCACACAGGCACCTGTATAGATTGTAGGGGAGAGAAAAATCAGCTTAGACTAGATCTCATATTTCTCTATTTTTTCCTTAAAATGCAATTGTCTCTTAATTTTCCTCACTTGAGTTGTTGGAATCTTTTCTCTTTTCTTTTGCAAATTTTTAACGGGCCTTCACTAAGCATGCCACTGTGAGTAGTAGAAATTTTTATTTTCTAGATCCATATCCACATTGCGTCAAGCTAAGTGAATGATTTTTCCATTACGGTATTTCATTTAATTTCATGATTTGTTACATGGTCAGATAATTATACAGATTAAAGTGTAGTGTCTTAACTCTTGTATCAACAGCGGTTCCACTGGGACTTGTTAATAAATGTATAAGACGTTATGGGTCTATATTAGAGAGAGAATGTAATCCTAGGTTTTTTTTTAGGATCGTATAAATTATTGACGGTTATTTCTGATCGCTAAATTTGACGTAGACTTGACCTCTTACTGTATGCTCAGTGCAACCGCAACCCTATGGCCCGAATTAACAAAAGAGGTTTAAACCCCCTCTTGGGTTATTTACCCGATAAGCGTAAACCACCCCATGGTTTAAACCTCCTTTGTGAATTCAGGCCTATGGCTATGCTAAAGTTCGCGAATAGTAATAACAGTAACCGTCCGTGACTGGTTTTCCAGGCCATGAGAGGATGGGTTTTATTTCAACTTTTTATTGCTGATATCTAATAGCCAGGTGATTTTGGTGATATTTTTGGTAAATATACAACTTAAGGGAAACGTATGCTTCACATTGGGACCAAATTCATACTTTTATTCTCTTCGTATTTCTACTTTAATGCACAGAATAAATAATGTGTCAGCCATTTTGGATTTGCTGTATAAACAGAGGAATTAATCTAAAATGCATAAAATTACATTTGACAAAAAAAAAAATGCATTAACGCTACACATTGATGCCTTGGTCATGTTTTCAACGGTGTCAGGTAGGAGGTTTTGTGGTGTCAAGCTGTTTCACAAGCATATTTGGTCAGTGCATGCCAATCTTACATAGCCTTTAAATAATAGCCTTTTTAATGAATATATTCTTGAAGCAATTTTAATTCGGGAAATTAAGGCGTTTTTGGACTAAAGTTGGACCTAAAATCATCAAAAATCGGAGAGCCTATGGCGCTTTGGCACAAATTACGTTATTTCGGCTGACATTGCTCAGTGAAAATGAGCCTCAATCACTTGTCCTTTGTTCTATCGATTACCCTCGCACGCGAAAAGATTGTAGAGTGATCATGGTTTTGAATGATATGAAACTTATTTTGATTGGTTGAAAGGAACTTAGGGCGTTTTTCTTGTCAAATCAGAGCAAGTTTCTCATTTGTTATCAGAGCCGTATTATTCAATGACGTGCGCGTGCTTTCCTTTGTACAGCAATTCAATAGGCTTACGGAAAACGCATGCACAATGCACGCATTTGAGGATTGGCTGTCGGCGAGTGCACACATCAACAGCGGTTCCACTGGGACTTGTTAATGTATAAGATGTTATGGGTCTATATTAGAGAGAGAATGTAATCCTAGGTTTTTTTTTTAGGATCGTATAAATTATTGACGGTTATTTCTGATCGCTAAATTTGACGTAGACTTGACCTCTTACTGTATGCTCAGTGCAACCGCAACCCTATGGCCCGAATTAACAAAAGAGGTTTAAACCCCCTCTTGGGTTATTTACCCGATAAGCGTAAACCACCCCATGGTTTAAACCTCCTTTGTGAATTCAGGCCTATGGCTATGCTAAAGTTCGCGAACAGTAATAACAATAACGGTCAATAATAATAGTTACCCCTACAACCCGGGAAGGATTGCCAAATATTTGTCCCCATACTATATAGGCATAGATCTAGGCCATACCCAACGGCAACGCCAACGGTTATTTCTGTAGCTTGTAGGTGAAAATCATACATGCATTGGTGAGCCTCAAAGTCAAAGACAAAGCGCCGAAAATAGCCTAGTAGTAGACTAGTAAAAGTCAAGATTTACATTTGCATATTATAAATCTAGGTAGAGTTATACAAATGCCAGTTATCTACTGTGGCCATATGAGCAGGTTACGCGGCTTTTTTTTTTTTGGCAGGCTGATCAGTTTGTTCTCCTGTTCACAAAAAAATAAAAAATAAAATATTTGTGGACAGAATAGATTGACAAGTCTGTCTAGATTTAAATTAAAAGTTAAAAAAGAAGCTCCAGATCCAGTAATATCTCAACTTACCAGTTATTATTTAACAGACGTCCGGGATCAATATGACAAGGAGCATCCCCATCGTTTGGCACACCATCCTCGTCTTCGATTCTTGGCAGCGGTTCATGCAAGAAAGGCTGAGGTAGCACAGGCACCGTCCCCTGCTGTCCCGCCGCTGCTCTCCCGGTCCCGGCTGCAAGGACGTCGTTTGCACCTAGCTCTCCAACTTCTCCCTCGTCTTCTCCGACGCTCGCGTCTTCCCAACTTCCATCGTCCTCGTCTGCATTCCCTTCGTCTTCCCGGTTTTCATCACTCCCTTCTTCTTCCTCATCATCTCCCTCCATAAAGTCCTCGAAATCCATACAAAGATCGTTCTGTTCAAACATTTCAACCTCCTCTGTCATTTTCTAGCGCTGATTTGATTTCCTTTCTCTCTCAAATTAGACGGTCGCGAAAGTAAACAGACGTACACTCTGTACGTATACTAGTTAACTCTGTACGTATACTAGTTAACTCTGTACGTATACTAGTTAACTCTGTACGTATACTAGTTAACTCTGTACGTATACTAGTTAACTCTGTACGTATACTAGTTAACTCTGTACGTATACTAGTTAACTCTTGTACGTATACTAGTTAACTCTTGTACGTACACTAGTTCACTCTTGTACGTACACGATTTCACTCTTGTACGTATAGACGATTGGCCAATCAGCTGCCGTCTTGCATAGTGATCCTGGAGCATAGCTACTAGAACTAAAAACACGTGTTTCAGTTCTGTAGCTGTGAGCATGCACAGCTAGCTGATAATTCTCGCGCGCAATATGTGGTCGTCATTGCGATTCGATTTCTAACTAACAACAAGTAGACCTAACGTTAGATGTCATGTTCTAAGTGAGATTACAAGTTGTATCCTATTGGGATTAGACTTAACGGTGATAGCATTGAACTCAGAACGTAGTTCTGAATATGAGGTATACGACGACGGGATTTCTAGCAAGGGCCCACAAGTTCTGGCAATTGGGTGCCTCAGCAATCCACGTCCATCAGAAAATGACACCTGAATTTCTTCAAAACAAATTATGGAAGAGCCTGTCACAAAACGAAGAAACTTTGCCAACATATCAGGTCTCATAGCCCTTACAAATTGTTTTAGGTAGGTAAAGGCTGTCCTCTGATCAACTGTTTCAGGGTTTGCCCTCAACAAAGACACAACCCTCTTTGTGCTTGGCTTAAGTGCTATGAGTGCATCCAGAAAAAGTTGAACAGAGGAAGGAAATGAATTGTTATAGGAAGACAGGATTTCCCTAAAGGCATCTACAATGTATGCTGGCTTCTGGACGAGTTCCTTTGATGCAGCATCCAGTAACAGTTGGCGGATGTTTTCTCTGTTTGGCATTTTCCTGATGCCAAACCTTGACAGAATATCCATCAGCTCTTCTTGGTCTTCCTCCTCCTGAGTCCAGGACAAAGCAGTCTTCAGGAGGACCCTTTCTGGCTCGCTGACAAACGAAAACAACGACTCAAGTAGCAGACCTTGCGATACAGCCTCCAACCCAAACAAGGTAGAAACTAAGAAAACCTTGCTCAGGGACAGAGGCAGTGCCCCCACATCCATGTAACCCTTCACTAAGATGCGGGCAATGGCCTGCCAGTGGTGGGATGTCATACCAGCCCTAACTATTGGCACCCTTTCCTCCTCTCCATCACAGTACCCTTCAAACTCAACCCAGAAGGCAGTATACGCCTCCCTGGACACACCTAACCCTACCCCTTTCTCAGCGACTCCGCTTGCATTGATGAAGTCAAATGAGAGCCGTTGATTCATTACATCCGAGTCAGAGAAGACATCTACCATATCTTTAAAAACATTTGACCGATGAATCTTCACTCTCCTGAAACCAAATGAGAAATGCACAATTGAAAAAATAGGAAAGTGAAGCATGGCTATGTCTGCTAAAGGAATGCCTTAAATGTAACAGCACAATTAATTAAAACAAACATGGAAAGTACAGAATGCTGCCCCCTCCCCACTCCTCGCCAATTATTAGTGTTCAGTATCAGTGAGTGCTGTAAATTAACTGCCATGTCTGGGTTTGGTTTGGTTCAGTTCAGCAAGGTGTGGGAACTTTTTTGTCAAACTACGGATCGAAAGAGAAAAGAAGAGAACAATCTATTTGACAATTTGTTTACCTAAATGATGGAAATACTTGCTGCGGACAATTTCACGGTGGTTTTATTTTTGCTAATTTCATGGAGCTGGAATCACCAAAATTTCCACTTTAAATCTGATTATTTTAACACTATGGGCTGAAAGTGATTTATTCTAGCACAAATAATTTCTCCTTGTCGTACAAATATCAAGTTTAGAACATGACATCTAACGTTAGGTCTACTTGTTGTTAGTTAGAAATCGAATCGCAACGACGACCACATATTGCGCGCGAGAATTATCAGCTAGCTGCGCAGCAGATTGCATGCTATGCATGCTCACAGCTACAGAACTGAAACACGTGTTTTTAGTTCTAGTAGCTATGCTCCAGGATCACTATGCAAGACGGCAGCTGATTGGCCAATCGTCTATACGTACAAGAGTGAAATCGTGTACGTACAAGAGTTAACTAGTATACGTACAAGAGTTAACTAGTATACGTACAGAGTTAACAAGTATACGTACAGAGTTAACTAGTATACGTACAGAGTTAGCTAGTATACGTACAGAGTGTACGTATACTAAAAAAAGGCCTTCTGATTGGACAATTTCTGTACGTATAGTAAAAATGCCTGTACGTATAGGAAATTGAGTATACGTATAGCAATACGAATTGTGGCAGCGATGGCCTTCCATAGAGGACCACACACACACACACACGTGCACTCACACAGACACACCTACATGTTCACGTGCACACTCAGCTCATCGACGAGGCTCGCAGCCGGATCTACTTTCGAGTAGAAATAAACAAAAATCAGGACAGAAAAAAAAATCACAAAGGTGAAAATATCAACCAATTGCTCTTTCCAGGTATATATATGTCAAATTTTGAGAAGGGTGATTGATATTCATACTATTTTCTATTAGTAGAGGGTAATGAACCGTACACAGGGCTTGAATTATTTGAAATGTCATCGTTTGAAATAAAATTGTCAGGAATATATAGCTTCTAAACACATCATTCCCAAAGAAACATCCGGGTATTTGTATCTGCAGCCGTACCCCCTTTGACGTCACAGATACGAGACCCATCCGTGACTGGTTTTCCAGGCCATGAGAGGATGGGTTTTATTTCAACTTTTTATTGCTGATATCTAATAGCCAGGTGATTTTGGTGATATTTTTTGTAAATATACAACTTAAGGGAAACGTATGCTTCACATTGGGACCAAATTCATACACTTTTATTCTCTTCGTATTTCTACTTTAATGCACAGAATAAATAATGTGTCAGCCATTTTGGATTTGCTGTATAAACAGAGGAATTAATCTAAAATGCATAAAATTACATTTGACAAAAAAAAAATGCATTAACGCTACACATTGATGGATTGGTCATGTTTTCAACGGTGTCAGGTAGGAGGTTTTGTGGTGTCAAGCTGTTTCACAAGCATATTTGGTCAGTGCATGCCAATCTTACATAGCCTTTAAATAATAGCCTTTTTAATGAATATATTCTTGAAGCAATTTTAATTCGGGAAATTAAGGCGTTTTTGGACTAAAGTTGGACCTAAAATCATCAAAAATCGGAGAGCCTATAGCGCTTTGGCACAAATTACGTTATTTCGGCTGACATTGCTCAGTGAAAATGAGCCTCAATCACTTGTCCTTTGTTCTATCGATTACCCTCGCACGCGAAAAGATTGTAGAGTGATCATGGTTTTGAATGATATGAAACTTATTTTGATTGGTTGAAAGGAACTTAGGGCGTTTTTCTTGTCAAATCAGAGCAAGTTTCTCATTTGTTATCAGAGCCGTATTATTCAATGACGTGCGCGTGCTTTCCTTTGTACAGCAATTCAATAGGCTTACGGAAAACGCATGCACAATGCACGCATTTGAGGATTGGCTGTCGGCGAGTGCACACACACAGAACCGCTCCGCCAAATGCAACATTTATGGCTAAAGTTTTCCATATGTCGGTGGGTCACGGGTCGGTGACCGGGGAATTCAAAACAGACCGGCGTCTGGGCGGCCCGGCTGCCCGGCTATATAAAAGGCGCTGCTCAGCGCGCTCCATAAAGTGCTGGGCTGGTTGACCTCTCAGCATACATGTAAGTGTTGTTGCTGATGGCCATGCAAGGCGCAGTCGCATGTATACCCAGGTCGCTTGAGAGAAATTCCCAGGCCGCCGCCGGTACGCCTATGGGACACCTGCAGATGCCCCTCCGATCAGCAGCCAGTCGCCGGGCGATTTCTTAAAAATCGACCAGTGGCCAGTGGATGATCGTCTGGGAATCGGTGGGTCATCATTCGGTCACTGCTTGGACACCGCGCAGAGAAGACCCCCGATTTTGCTGAGTTTTGACCTAAAATCGATCGGCGACCGGGAAATCGACGGGGCATCGCTCGGGCTTTACAGCCCGCTCGAGTTCTCCAGAAATCATTGGGCGATGCCTAAATTCCAGCAGCGCCCGAGCAGGCTACAAATCAGCTGGCAGCCGCCGTCATTTGTCACCATAGCTTTAGTTAACAATTGTTTCAACTTATTGATGATAAATGCTCTTCCACGTTGGAAATAGCCTCCTGCCTGTGAAATTGCACAGTACAAGAGTGAGGGGCCAAGGCAAAGTGGGTGCCTTGGCCCTCCTGGTGAGAATATAAATATGTATGAGCATCTTCCTAGTGTAGGCATGTCTCCAAGACCACAGCGAATTTGGTTCTGTTTAAGTCGGTTTTATTTCCAAATTATTAAAAAATTCACAAGCAAATGTTGAAATATATTTCATTTACAACCACCACAATGATAAAGAAAAAGGAAGATAACAAAATAGCAAAGCTTGGGGGTAGCTCCCTTTAGCTCCTTTTACCTAAATGTATACAAAAGAAATACACTAAAGGAAAAAAGAAACTTATAAAAGTTCAAGAGATCACCAAATTAAATTCTCTGCATGGAAATGTACCAAATTTGGATATAATGTTGATTCAATGCATGGCTTTAAATGACAGTCAATAACAAAAAGTTTTCTTCAATGCCACAAAAGAAATGTGCACTGAAGCAAAGGACTCTCTAATCCCCAAGTCACAAAGACAAACTGCAGCCTTGTACACCATATGCATGTCAATGAATGAAACAAAAGAATTTCAAAAGGGATTTGCAAGTTCATATCCAAACAGATTAATAGCCAGTATGTCCACCTCTAGCTTGCTGGCAAGCTGTACACCGTCTTCGCATGCTTCCGATCAGATTCGCGATGGTAGCCTGGGGAACATTGTTCCATTCCTCTTGCAGTGCTGCAATGAGCGTCTCCCTATTGATGGGTTGATTGTCACGCCTTGACACACGTCGACCAAGCTCTTCCCAGAGATGTTCAATTGGGGAAAGGTCTGGTGAACGGGCGAACCATGGCAGAACATCAATATCCTCTTGCTCGAGGGGTGCAAATCCCTTTTGAAATTCTTTTGTTTCATTCATTGACATGCATATGGTGTACAAGGCTGCAGTTTGTCTTTGTGACTTGGGGATTAGAGAGTCCTTTGCTTCAGTGCACATTTCTTTTGTGGCATTGAAGAAAACTTTTTTGTTATTGACTGTCATTTAAAGCCATGCATTGAATCAACATTATATCCAAATTTGGTACATTTCCATGCAGAGAATTTAATTTGGTGATCTCTTGAACTTTTATAAGTTTCTTTTTTCCTTTAGTGTATATGAAATACTCTGCCAGCCCATCACACACATCATATACATCATGCAGGTTTTCCATGTTGTGGAATTCTAGGTCATACTATAGCCGGACAGCACAATTGCGGCCCAACTATGGTTACAATCAATAATACAGGGTTAGGAAAGGTGAATGTGACTTACCGGTGTCTGTTATCCTGGATCATCTGATGACTTTTGGAAGGCTAGGATGTTCGTATACTAGGCAGAATCACACTGGCTTATGACGTCATCGGGAAAGGATCATTCTCTAAAAGGGCGCCCCCTACTATATGGTCATCACACCATTGTGTTTGCCGCCAAAGCTGTCTCACCATTTCCTGTCACCGGAAGGTCATCTGACAAGTGACAAGCCATAAGTCCTTCTTGCATTGTGCCACGTCTATACACCAACTTCAGTGAAGTATCTTGGATGCTTGTCTATCACCCCAAGTCCATAATCATCAGCCATCCTGTAGGGTATTGCTATGAGATGGTTTGAGATATTGGGGTTGGTTTGAGTTCTTTGCATACCATAAAATGTTTGCAAGCTTATATTATGAATAATCCCTTAGAATTCCTGCCCTGATATAGTGTGAATAAATGGAGCCAGGAATACTAAATTAAACAGAAATAAAGCAATGCTCTAGCAATACTCAGCAACAGTTGTTGCTCTCTGATCTCTAGAAGGGACTGCTTGAGCAGTTAGTAGTGAAACATAGTTTTCTTTGTCTAGTTGGCCTGGCATTAGTGATGCAACATTTGCTCCAGCAACTGCAGAGCAATTGCGGCAGAAGCGGCAGAAGCGTGTGTCGTACAGCCCACGCTTCGATGAGATTAACGGAATATGACTCAAAATAATCATGTCAAAGGTCACAAAGGTCACCCTCATCTGCCCTGTCTGTGCTCTCACCAATGTGTTTGTGAATACATTCTTTTTACATTCTAAACTGTTTAAGACATCATAGCCACAAGTCTTGTGCATCTATTGATAACAAAGTTACTGACAATTTTTCGATTGACAAAAAGCGATGACACATTTTTAAGCATTGTAGTCTCACTTCACAAAGTAGATCAAATTCATTTAGTAGAAGTAATAGTATTAGTAGTTTTACATGTATTATTGTTATTATTATAATAAAGATGATGATAATGATGATAATAATACATGTAAAAATGATAATAATATTATTATACTGCGCACATATCCATCCAAGAGGATGCTCAAGGCTCCTGGCTTTAGCGCAGCTGTCATTATCATTATTATCATTATCATTATCATTATTATTATCATAATCGTCATCATTATTAGAACAATCAATCAGTAACTTTTCCCAAACCCTTTGTTAATCATGATGATATCTGTCTCCTGCCGAGAAATTAATTTTCCAGTACTATATCCTCATGATATTCTAAATTCTAAATTTATATAAGAAAATGTACCTTTTCTACCATTTTAATTATTTAATGTTGAGCTTTTTTAAAACTGAAAATTATGTATCAAAAGTTATATGCAATTCATTCATTAAAATTTCATTTATCTTGTCAGTGCACATTCAAATTTACAGATGATAGGGTCAGGAGAGCGAAGGCCATTATTTTGAATGTGTTTCATGCAATGGGTATGAGTAATTATTCCCAAAACCTCTGTTAATCACAATGGCTTTTGCAGAAATTTTATTTTGCAGTAATTACAACTCCATGATTTGTAATAAATAACACATTTCTCTTTTGTGCCATTTTGTATTTGTACATGAAAGTATATGAAAGTTATATGCCATCCATTAATTAAAGATTTCATTTATCTAGCTATCAGTGCATGTTCAAATTTATATACAAATGATGTATTGATAATTTAGGTTTGATATGTGTCCATTAGTGTGTATGTGTTTCATGAAACGGGTAATATAGGCATTGAATATATATATATATAAATATATATATATATATATATATATATATACATACAACATTATTTCCTACGTTAGGGGGAATCCTAACAATAGGTTTATTCCGTCACAATAGAAATTCGGGAAAGAAACCGTGCGTTAAGGGGAATGCTAACAATAGGCTGAGATAAAAGGATTCCCCCTAAGTTATTATTATTATTATTATTATTATTATATATATATATATATATATATATATATAGGCCTATATATATATATTCTTACTCAATTTCAATTTGCAAAGTGCCAAGGTAATAATGCAGGTATTTTAAAATGGCATTAAACTGGCAAAATTTGAACAGCGCCACCTTACAGTAACTGCCAAATTGAGATTATAATTTGAAAATTAATTGCATTTTATTTTAAATTTCGACAAACAGCTGTTTGGAAAATAGGTACATTTTATAATTTCAAACTGTTATTTTTGACGTTGCATATGTGGAAAATTGCCTACAGGTACATTCTAAACATCTACAAACTAGAATGGGGCATGGTGGGAATATTAGAGGCACAGACACTTTTCAAATCCTGTTGAAAGATGACGCCATTCGGAGCTTCAAGTTACTGTCACTTTAAGATCATTTTGTAAAGATACACCATCTGTGTAGTGACTATAATCAATTATTTGTATTATTATTATTATTATTATTATACATGTAATTTTTTGATGTTCCCTAGCTATGGTGGACAAAGAACTACAGTGCTCCCAGAAACCATGGAAACCGAAGCAGTCTATAATTATCCATTTTGGTCAAAATCATAACGCCTGTTTGAAGCGAGAAGGGTGTTAACTCATATTCTTTGACACAGAGTTCGCACCCTTCTGCCTCCAAACAGACAATTATTTTGTTTCTGTTGTGTAAACTTTCATATCTACTTTCACTTCTCTCTACTATATATCACGCTTTTAACATTATACCAATTTCTTTATTAATCAGCTTAAAATTAATTGTCAATTTATTAATGTAAAGGCCTTTCGTTGTATCTTGTAAGCCATGTACTGAAATACAGCTGTATTTTTTTGTTGCTGTAATTATGTATTTATTGTACTTATGTACTTATGTACTGAAAATCAAAAACCATCTGCTTACCAAAAAATAAATGCATTATTATTTGCATTATTGTCATCATCAATACATAATTACTGTGTTCCTCTTTTAATGGTTAAGTGATTTTTCTTTAGACTTTTGGAAGGGGGCTCAATTGTTTTACTCACAGTTTTCATTTTAAAGACAATATTTGGGAATAAGAACTGTAAATCTTTTAATGCATATATTTGATGATAGTCATTAACATAGTTTTGGGTCTACTGTTGAACTTGGGAATTAATTTGCTGTAAAAAAATTATGGCGATGCAGATAGTGTAAGTGTGTTGTGTAAATGTGGAACCTAATATGTATGTTTAAGATTGGGAGATGAAGAGATTGTGAGAGATATAAAAAAAGATTAAGAAGGACGGAGGGAGAAACACATGATGAGAGAGGATGAGAGATGGATTGTTAGAGGAGAGATAAAAAGATGGATAAGTGAAATGATATGCAGCAGTGAATGCCTTATGGCTGTGTTTGACTTCGGGGGAAAAAAGAGATCAAAATCAAATCTTTTGTTTAAGCGCATGATTCTTTATACTTACAATTTTTTTCTCTCACCGTCACAAATTTTTCTGGTAGGCTCTGGAATCAAATAAATCCAGATTTACTGCACTGCGCTATACTTACCTATATCATCTCATCAAATTGCTATTCGTTACCCACAACTAATAGATTGGCCACCGGTAAAAACTCCTCGAAAGGAGTCTAATTCTAAAACTGCCCTCGGGGGAAACCCGTGTGTCCGCAGAGCATACTAGTCTAGATTCTAGACCTTTTTTATTACCCCGACCGCCGCCCCGCCCCACTAGCGTAGCGGCCCCAGTGATCACGACCGCCCGGTGAATCGCGCAACCCAGAGGAAAAAAAGGTCTGACAACTCCAATTATCGTGTACAATATCGGCCCTCTATCGGCTGATGTTATAATGTAGCTTCATCGGCTATTATCGTCAGACCGATCAGGCAGTGGACTAAGCATATACATGTACTATGCCCCTACATCGCGCCTATACTTCCTCTTTCTTTACCGCGCTCAAGTTGAAAACAGCCACAGAAAGCCACTATGTCGGAAAATAATACTTCCGCCAAGAAAATGGACAAAAATGGTTCGGTAATTGATAAGCCGACCACTAATGATCAAACCCCCACATTATCCAACCCCAAGTCCAGGGATAATAAAGGGGAGAAAACCTCGGTGAATGCTAAACCGAAGGCAATAAATGACTCGGCAAATGCTAAGCCGAGAAATCAAGACATTCGGCCTACAATGACAACCAAGACCAATACCAAACCCAAAGGGAAAAAAACAAGAGACAATAAAAATAAATCCAAGGACGATATCCCTCCCAGGGACATCGGTAGTGAAGGGGATGAAGGGAGTTTCTGCTCCTCCTCTAGATTGAATAAAACTCGCAACAAAAGACAGTCTGATTCAAATGTCGATCTCTCAGAGAAGTCGTAGGGGGGAGCCCCAAGCTCATACCACCGCCTCGCTCCCAGACCCCGCAGAGGCAGGGGATTGGATTATTCAAGCCTTGCAAGCTATTCTGCCCCCGATGTCACGCGAAGGACAGCGTTCGTAGCTTAAACCCGCTGGTAAGGACGTTTCAAAGGATTATCGTTTTGCTACTCAGATTTTGAAAAATTCTTAGCGACTCCTTCGGTCCCAGACGTAGCTTTTCGCGTCGGGGATGCGGGGGCGAAGAAATCCAGAGCGGGAAGCCACAACGCTCTTCGCGCCCGGAGCTTCCGTACTGCCGACTGGCACATCTCCGCCCTCGATACTGCCGGTCGGAGTGGTATGAGATTAGCAATGTATCAGGGGTGCCTACTGACCGCCCTTAACGAGGCTGGGAGACTTGGCCTTTCCCCCAGCGACAAGAAACTAGTGTTGGAATCACTTTCTAAAATTGCTGACCTACAATATGAACAAGCTACACGATCAGCTCTCCTTTGCACAAGATTGAGGAGATCCAAGGTTCTCGACGCCCTCAAGATTGAGAAAGAGGCCGCTAAACTTGTCTTCTCTGCAAACTACCATGTGAAGGTAAGGACCATTTCAATAGCCATTTTCAAGAGGTTCTTGAGGAGTCTATTTCCGCTAGTGCTACCGCCGATAAGACCTTTTACAAGCTCTCGTCTAGACCTAGTTCGTCTGGCTATAGACCGACACAATCCCAGACAACCTCCTACTCTCACTCCAGACCCCAGTCTCGGTCCTATGGCGATCAGAATGGGCCATCATTCCCTAACCGCCCACACCCCTATAGTAAGGTGCGGCATGAAGGGGCTCGTGAAGAGAGCCGCAAGAAATCTTGCACCCGGGGCGGAGGGCGCGGCCGCCAGTCCCAGTTCCAGCGCACTGATTTCAAAGCCCTTGCCCGTAGCCAGCACTTTTGACAATCAAATTCCGCCCCCACCACAGGCTCCAGTAGGGGGAGGATTGACTCTTTTTTCACAAAACTGGCAAAAGATATTAAGACAAATTTGTGCTCAAGATAATAGAATCGGGGTACGCCCCAATGTTGCCAAGGATCTTTTGAATATTCCCAGTTCCGTCGGCAGACCCCCATACCCAGGGATCCTATTCGCTTACAGGCTCTCCTATCAGAAATTCATTCTCTACTCCAAAAAGGGGCCATAGTGCGAGCTCTGGACCACGATTCTCTTGTCCTCTCACCAGTCTTCCTCGTAGAAAAACGCTCGGGCGGTTTTCGCATGGTACTAAACCTAAAGAAAGTAAACAAACTCCTCCCAGATCAAACTTTCAGGATGGAATCATTATCGACTATTCTGCCCCTGATAAGGCCCCACGAATGGGCAGTTACCATAGACCTCAGAGATGCCTATTATCACGTTCCATTGCCCACGAGGCCCATGGCCAGCATCTCTTGGGCTTCAAAATAGGAAACACATGCTATCAATTCAGAGCTCTCCCGTTTGGCCTAAAGCCCGCTCCGAGAATCTTCCCCCGGCTGATAAGGGTCTTCGCGGCAGAACTAAGGAGGCGAGGCATTACTATTTTTTGTTACCTCGACGACTGGCTGCTCCTCGGCCCATCCAAGGCCGTCCTTGCTTCCCACGTGAACGCAGTAAGACAGTTGGCGTCGGATCTGGGCTTCATAATCAACGAGGAAAAATCAAGGCTCACACCGACAACCTTACCAGAATTTCTAGGGGCTGTAATAGCCATCCCAGACTTAATTGCTCGTCTATCTCCCCACAGGGTAGAAAAGGTAATTTCAGTAGGTACGCCTCTTGCTTGCCAGCTCCGCCTCTTGCTCGCCAGCCGGAACCTGGCTGACTTTCCTAGGCCTGCTAGCAAGCTTGGTAGATCTGATTCCTCAGTGCAGGCTGCAGATGAGGCCCCTTCAACTACACTTCCTGAAGCACTTCAGGCCCCAAATTCATTACAGGGACCATGGCATTCCCATGCCAGACGAGATAAGGCAATCTATCCTTCGGTGGGCCTCTCACAAATTTCTGAACCAATGCAAGGAAAGGAAACACAGAACCACAGACCAAACCTCACACTGACTACAGATGCTTCCAAGCAGGGCTGGGGGCCCACATGGGGATCTCCAGGTCTCGGGCCTATGACAGGGGAAAGAAGCAACCCAGCATATCAATATCCTGGAAATGACCACAGCACTATGGTCTCCTACAAAACAGAGAGGGAGGAACAAAATATCAGTCCCTCTGTTATCTGACAATAGAGATTCTGTCATGGTGCCAAAACAATCGTATAGTTCTGAAAGCTCGTCACATTCCCGGGAAAGACAATCACATCGCAGACTTTCTCTCTCGGGGAAGCTACCTTCCGTCGGAATGGCAACTCAATCGTGCCATCACGGAGACGATCTTCAATCAGTTCGGACAGCTGCAAATAGACTTGTTTGCATCAACTTTGAACAAACAACTTCTGATCTATTGCACGAAGCACCGCGATCCTCTAGCCTTTGCAACGGACGCTCTATCGATTTCGTGGAAGGGGATACTCGGCTACGCCTTCCCACCATTTCCCATCATATCTCATGTACTGGAGAAAGTGAGGGAGGAGAAAGCAACCATTCTCCTCATTGCGCCATGGTGGCCCAGGAGATCATGGTTCCCAGCTCTGACAAATCTCCTTGTGGGGGTTCCAAGAACACTACCCCTGATAATGGACCTTCTGAAACAGCCGGGGACGAATACGTGTTACCCGAACCCAGAGAGACTTTGCCTGACACTTTGGCCCATTTCAGGAAATCCGCATCTGACGCGGGCCTTTCGGAGAGAGCAGCAGATATGGCCTCTAGATTTCTCCGTTCCTCCACCAGGAGTACTTATGATTCAAGACTCCAGCGATACTTCAGATGGTGCAACAGTCTGCAGATCGATCCGGCCTATGCCTCTGTAGGTAAGATCGCTGATTTCTTACTGATCTTTTTTGATGAGGGCTTATCTATCTCCTCAATAAGGGGTTACAGGTCAGCTATAGCAGCTATCCATTTGGGCTTCTCTAATGGGGAAACTATTTCTAATTCCATTTTCCTCTCCAGATTACCGAGATCCTTTTTCTTACAGAATCCTCCAAAGCGGAAACTTATTCCTAGATGGGATCTCCCCAGGGTTCTTCGGGCTCTAGCCAAGCCGCCCTTCGAACCCATGCGTAAATGTACCCTGCTCAATCTCTGAGTAAAGACGGCCTTTCTTATAGCAGTAGCATCAGGCCAGAGACGTAGTATGATTCATGCCCTTTCTGTAAAGTCGGGTCATATCCGTTGGGAGAAGGACAGGGTCCGCATGATTCCAAAACCCGGGTTTCTAGCCAAAAATCATAAAGAATCCTCTAAGCCTTGCGAGATTGTCTTACCCTCTATTAGTAACATCTCAACAGTTTCTGAGGATAGGTTATGGTGCCCAGTACGAGCTCTCAAGTGGTATATCGATAGGACTAAGGGCATTCGCGCTTCCCACCAATTGTTTGTCAGTTCTGTAGAGCCCCATGGGCCAGTGAGCCCAGATACCATTTCTCGGTGGTTAGTACAAGGGATTAGGTCAGGTGGAACAGAAGCTCTTTCGATGAATTCTGTTAGAGCTCATGATACAAGGGGAATTTCAGCTTCTTGGGCTCTCTTTCAAGGCACTTCATTGGAAGAGATCCTTCAGGCATGTCAGGCGGCATATTGGGCTAGCCCGAACACATTTGTGTCATACTATTTATCTGATGTAATCTGTCGGGACACGAGGTTCGCTTCTGCAGTCCTGTCGTGTCCTCATCGTTCCTAGGCCAGTTATTAGTATACAGTTAACAACAAAATTATTCATACCCCTTGGAAAATTCAAGTTTTTTGCATTTTTCCTAAAAATGAATGGTTAACTGAATTTAATTACACATCACTTGAATACATTTAGTTATCATCTGCAAATGAATGCTGTTTCTGGTTTCACCTCATTTGCATAACAATAGAAAAGGTGAATTATCCAAACTGGGTGATGTTCAAAATTATTCATACCCTTGGTGATCTATTGACTTTGTCAATCAGTATGAATCCAGTCCTTGTGATTAATGCTCGTAACACTTTCTTCACACTGTCACAATGCTTCTGGAGGTCTCTACTGAGATATCAGGCCAATACCTGGTCTCCAAAGGCCCAATCTCCTTGAGGATGTTGTCCACACATGCCATCACCTGGTCTTCAGGGGATTTGGTGGATTTAAAGCAGATTTTGTGTTTGCAGGTGGTGTAGTTTTAGACGCCATGAGGATAGAACTATGATATTGATATTTCGTTAATATTCCTTACATTTTAATGACAATTCTGTATTTCTAAGTTGAAACAAAGCACTCTTCCTGGAGGGACTTCCCTAGAGGCCTTCACTGTTGCACTGTCAAGGGAAGGTATTTCCTGATACTTTTGTTCCATTATTATTAAGAATGTTTAGGGAGGCCATGGTAGTTGTCTAAAGGTTGGATGGTGCCAATTTTATCAGTTTATTCGGTTACACTGATTGACACATTTCTGATATGGACACCTGCAAGTGGGTACTCTAGTGAAGCTTAAAATACTGATCTTTATGTTCCAGTGCACTGTCAAAGTGGTAGCATTTTGTGCACTGCAGCTGGTAACATGGAGGGCATATGGTATAAATTTGGTTTACATTCATTTTGATATCAAGGATTGTAGCTTTCATACCAAAGATACAAAGAATATACCATATGAAGAATAATATACAGTAACAGTCAATGTGGGATGTGTATGGTACTCAAAGGTTACATACTGTTATTCATGGTGACCTGACGTTAGAGTCATGCAATGACTTTAATATCACCAACATGGCCTTCCTGAGCACTCTGATTAAGAATGGGGCCAATGAATAAAGGTGAACCCTCCCACAGGCAGTGCAAAATGGAAGGGCTCTTCAGGAATGGTGCTTTGCTTCATAATTAGATACAGAATTTTCATTAAAATGCATGGAATAAATGACCGAAAATTTCAATATCATAGTCCTCTCATCATGAAGTCGATAACTGCATCACCTGTAGGACACGAAATCTAATGAACTCCCTGAAGGTCAGGTGAAGGCATGTGTGGACAACATCCTCAAGGAGATTGAGCCATTTGAGAACAGGTACTGGCCTGATATCCCAGCAGAGACCCCTCCCCGGAAGCCTTGTGACGGTGTATTAAAATAAAGTGAATTACAAGCATTAATCACAAGGATCGGATTCATACTGATTGACAAAGTCAATAAATCACCAAGGGTATGAATAATTTTGAACATCGCCCAGTTTGGATAACTCACCTTTTCTATTGTTATGCAAATGAGGTGAAACCGGAAACGGCATTCATTTGCAGATGATAACTAAATGTATTCAAGTGAAGTACAAGTAACTTCATTTAACCATTCATTTTTAGGAAAAATGAAAAAAACTAGAATTTTCCAAGGGGTATGAATAATTTTGTTGTTAACTGTATATGTACTCGCCTTCTAGTTGATAAGATTTGGATTATATATGTGATCCCTATGTCTGAGGGAAGGGCTTCCCGTCTTTGCCCTCCTCCAGATCTTCCGTGGGAATCTAGCAATTTGATGAGATGATATAGGTAAGTATAGCGCAGTGCAGTAAATCAGTATGCCCAGTAGTGAGCATATTATTTACTAACAAGCTATACTTACCTATAGCTCCCTTTCTCCCCTGAAGACTGTCGCCCTTTTCTTATACGAAAGAGGAAGTAAAAGCGCGATGTAGGGGCATTATATGCTCTGCGGGTAGACGGGTTTCCCCGTGTGCGCCGAGGGCAGTTTTAGAATTAGACTCCTTTCGAGGAGTTTTTACCGGTGGCTATTCGAATTGTGGGTAACGAATAGCAATTTGATGAGATGATATAGGTAAGTATAGCTTGTTAGTAAATAATATGCTCGCTACTGAGCATACACACTTAGAAATAAAGGTACAATTTTGCACCCTTCAAATGCAACACTGGCAGCACCTTTTTGGGTGCAACTTTGCACCCTAAGAAGCTTTTTGCACCTTTAAGGGTGCAGTTAGCTACATTTTGCACCCTTAAAGGGTGCAGAGATGTACCTTTTAGGGTGCAAACGGGCATTAAAGGGTGCAAACAAGAACAAAAAGGTGCATTTTTGCACCCTTTTCATGTAGGGTGCAAGATTGCACCCAAAAAGGTGCTGCCAGTGTTGGATTTAGGGTGCAAACCTGAACCTTTTTTGAAGTGTGTACTGTTTAATGAGAGTGTGTGTGTGTGTGTTGCGTTTGTTGTCTCTCTTTCTGTTAGTCTCTCTATATATCTGTCTCTCTCTCGCTCTCTTTTAACCCGTGTATCCCCATCCTCAGCTTCACTATTCGTATCTCCCTGCTGTAAGATATCAACATTATTTTTAAGCCGGTTCATAATTATTCTTTAAGGAACTTGAAAGCTGAGTGTTTTTTTTTTTTTTAGTGTGACACTCCGAGGGAGATCCGAGGGAAAGCTCTGACGTTTTAGCAAATTTGAGAGAAAGATAAACAATTTTTAGGCGGAAATTTATAGTTCGAAGATCTGACTGCTTTTCAGTTATTTGGACGTAATACTGCACTGTATGTAACAGGGGTGGGTGCAGGGAGGGGGAGTTTCCCCCTTTCCGAGTGAAGCGCGAAACCTCTGACGTTTTAGCAAATTTGAGAGAAAGAAACGGCCTGTAGCAAAAAAAATAAAAATAAATAAATAGACGGAAGTTATAGCTCGACGCCCTGACTGCTTTTCAGTTATTAGGACGCAATACTGCATTGGATGTAAAAGTATGGGTGCAGGAGGGCGAGTCTCCTCCTTCCCGCGCGAAGCGCGAAAGCTTTTTAGCAAATTTGAGAGAAAGATAACGGCTTGTAGCAAACAATTATTTAGGCGGAAAGTTATAGTTCGACGCCTTGACTGCATTTCAGTTATTTGGACGTTATACTGCACTGTATGTAACAGGGGTGGGTGCAGGGAGGGGGAGTTTTCCCCTTCCTGCGCGAATGCGCTGACGTTTTAGCAAATTTGAGAGAAAGATAAACGGCTCGTAGCAAAAAAAAAAAAATTAGGCTGAAGTTATAGCTCGACGCCCTGCTGCTTTTCAGTTATTAGGACGCAAGACTGCACTTTATGTAACAGGGCTGGGTGCAGGGCTCTGACGTTTTAGTACCTTTTTTTAAGGCGGAATGTTAGTTCGACGCCCTGGCTTCTTTTCACTTGGACGCAATATTGCACTGTATATGTAACAGCGGTGGGTGTAGGGAGGGCGAGTTTCCCCCTTCCCGCGGGAAGCGTGTGTGTGTGTGTGTGTGTGTGTGTAATTGGGTTTTTACAGACGTGTATCAATCAGATATGATTGTTTACGTCTGGGACGGACCTTTAACGTCACCATCCGAAAGACGTGACTCAGTCTCGAAACTGGGTCCGCTGAATCAGTTTATAACTTCCACTGGTAGCTGGATTACAGGCGCACGCCACAACGCGCAAATTTGAGAGAAAGATAAACGGTTCGTAGCAAACATTTTTTTTAGGGGAAATGTTATGCAATGGTCAATATGAGATTGATGACAGTGACAGCATGAGCGATACCATGATGGTGGAGACCTTGGGATAGAATAGCGTGATGTCATCCTCGATAAAACAAGAGGCAGAAAGAAATATTTTTACTTCTTTTTAGAGGGAGGATCTAGGAGATGTGGACGGATGGAGAGAGATCGAGGGTTGGGGAGAAAAGAGAGAAGGAAAGGAGAGAACAAGGAGGGGTTATATGGAGAAGAAAAGCAGTCACATAGAGGGAGGAAGTTCAAGAAGCATACAAAACCAGAGTTCTTGCTGGAAATCTGCTCAAGTGACCCGATTCCGAAATATCACCTACCATGCGTTAATAATTTGAATAGACCTGGATTGTCTACTATATAATTATTATCTTGTCAGTCTTAAAACATATAATATAAACTGTATAATATCAAGGAAACTTAAGAAATTCGATTTACCTTCGAAAGATTTAGTTTTAATATACTCAGGTTATATATGACCAATATTGGAATATTGTGCTCCAGTGTTCCATAGCACTCTTACATACTTATGAACAAAAGAATAGCCTCAAAAGAGTACATCGTAGAGTTTGTAAGATCATTTTTGGACATGATATCATTTCATGTTCACATGTGTGTAAAATATATGCAACTTGTAATACCCACTGTAAAGGACAGAAAACTAGCACTACGTAGAAAATTCTCAAATTCTCTAATAAATCACCCTGTCTGTCGGACCTGGCTACCTCCAGGAAAAGAAATCAAAATATCATTACGTCAGGCTCCTACTTATCATCAATTTAAAAACAACCAACTACCATATAATTTTGATAGTGATAGATTAATATTTATATATATTTTTGGTGTATATCAAAGGATATCTTTTAGATTCGTAACATTGATTCTGGTCATTTCTTCATATACCTGTATGTATACTCCTCTTACACATTTAATTTTCTATAATACAGTACTAGTACATGTACTTCATTTGACTTACCATTTTCAAACATAAGGTGCTAGTCTTCTCTCCTCGACGATACATTTTCTATTTATTTTCTGAGACTAGTGACATTACAAAACACTACTAAATGCAATTACAATTTGATATCTAAAAATTCTCTGCTTCATTCTCATTTTATTTTAATTCCTTTACTGCTTTTTTCTTATTACTCAAATTTCATTTTCCTTGCACTGATCGGAACATATTTAGTTTTTTTTCCAAATTATTTTGGCATTGTTAATTATAAAATTGTTACTTTGAAAAAAAAATGATTTATATCCTTTCTGCCATTTAACCATTTTAGCATGTTTTTAAACAAGTGTCAATATATATGTATACAGTTTATATATATATATATATATATACGGGGATTTTTTTATTTGTTATGCCAACTATTCGTGCAAACATGAAATATTCAGCCCTGCTGCCTTTCATGTGAAATGTAGGTCTAGTGTACATGACTTGCGAATACAAATAAATCATTATTGAATGAATTGAACTGGACTGAGTTGTAGACTTGTCCAAACAGCATTAAAAGAACCACAATTTGATTATGAGGAAGCGCTATCCCCATACCCAGGGTTTTTTATAATCTCATTACGTTTTATAAAAGAATGAAAAGAAAAGAAAGCCATAGGAAAAAGCACAAAAATAAATGAATATTCGAGAGCATGCAGCGCATACTCTTATCGGTAACATCCATCTTCTTCCAGTATCTTGTCTCCCAATCGGAAAGAAAACATTTTAAAGAGTGTATTGCCATCCACCAAGCATATACAAGCAGCAAGGAACAATCCAATATTGAAGGTATGTACAATTTCACATTTTTTGAAGGTTCAAATTATATTGTTACCCCTTATCTTAATGTCCTATAAAGCCCGTTGCGCGCTCCCCCTTATTTAATGATTTTTAATTTTTTTCTCTCAAATCAAATACAAATTGTACAAATCATTCATAACAAAATTTACATTATTATTATTCATAACAAAACTGGATGAATTTTACATTGGTATTTTTACTAAAAACATAAATTGAAATAATAATAAAAAAGTACATTTTCATATATATGATCAAAGAATAGTACTTCTAATTAAAAAAATAGTAAATAAAAAAAGTAAAACTGTCGTTATTCGATTACTTCCAACACGCCAACTGATTGTTCACTTATATAGAATTCATTCCACGGTAAACAGTGAACAACAGACCCCTTAAGCCCGGCTCACACGAGGCGTCATTTTGCTGACGTTTCGTCAGTGAGGGGTATGGCCTTTTGCGCGTAATGAAAGTGTGATGTCGTTTTAAAAAAGTGATTGCAAAATGGAACAGTACACTCTAAAAAGTGAAGTGCTAAAAAACGAGTGCTAATTGGAAGTTTGCACTTGACATGCTATTTCTAACACCTCACGTGCCATTTGCGTCTGGGAGATGATAAGGTGCAGAAAATTGAGTGCTAAAAGTAAGTGCTGAATGTTAGGACGCTCGTTTTACACTTCAAGTGCTGACCAACGTCACCTGCACAATTCTGTGCTAATAAGCGATTTCGTAATTAGGATTTGCGCAATTGAGCAGATAAAGGTCATTTGACATAAACTGGCATGTTCGTTTAAAATGCACTGAGATAAGCATCGACTGTGTAATGATTATTCATAATAATTATATTCATTTAATTATACTTTTCATTAAATCCACAGAAAAGCAACAAAGTTTTCATTGATGGTTGGTATTTGACAGTCTGCCAAATGATAGCCAACTTGCAAACAATGCTCTTTCCTAAGTGTTCATTGACGTGCTATTCTAGTCACCTGGTCTACGATGTCTTTCTTTCATAAAGTATGAATTCTGTAGGTTGCTATGTCGGGCAAGCTTACGTATTATCTTTCTTTGAAAAGATGCCTATCCAAATGAACAAAGGGAAAGGTCATTTGCGAAAAGTTGCTCATGAGCCAATTACGAAATCGCTTATTACGCAACTGTAGTGCAAGAGCCATCATCTGCTGCACGGGCACGGCGTGGTAAGCAAAAATTTAAGACATTAAATTTAGAACGTCTGTAATTTTATGCGAATAAAGGTATCAAATATTATGATATTTACATTAATTTTTGTGGTGGTGGATATGAAACATGATGAAAAGCAATGAAGTGGAAATGCCATGTTTCAGCATGTGTGGTGTGACATGAAAATTGTTTATCATGCCGGCCGGGCCTGGGAAGTTTGGAAGGCGGTGTGTGTGCTTTTTTTCCGTCACGATTGTGGATTGCCGAAATGGAACAATTAAATCTCCACTTCTTGGTCTGAAGTAATTCTCAGATGATTAAATCCACATGCCATGGTTTTAGTCCACATCATCTATGTATACAACCAGTTCATATCAATCTAAAAATAAAATCTAGACCTTAGTGTAGGGTTGTTTAACAGACTATAGAAGGGTGATTTTTCAGCACTACAGGTGTGATTTTGTGCATACTGTTTGTGTGTGTTCTTTAGCACTATATTGGGTGCAAAAGTGTTAGCACTAGTAGTGCCGTTTTGGGGGCTCTAAAATGGGTTATTTAATGCACTAGAAGTGTGGTTTTTGCGAGCTGCATGCGTCTAATAGCACCAGAAGTGTAAAAAGGCTTACACTTAAAGTAGCACATGGACTGGTGTTGACTTATAGCACTTGCACAAGTGCCACTTTAGGACAATTTGTGCAGTCCCTATGCGTGCCCTTACAGGTGCTGCCTCAAAATCTTGAGGTGCTAAAAATAGCACTTCATTTTTTAGAGTGTACATTGTGATAGCTGCCGCATGGGTTAATTGCTTTAAATGCTCGATTAGCGCAGGCACTGACGCATTCGAAATGACACCTCATAGTCATTTGAACCGGGCTTTACGGATAATGATGGCTGCGCCCGAGTTGTCACACAAATATGTTGTGTATGCTATGTGTACCCATAATGTGTAAAGTGTTGCCAGTGTTCCATGCAAAGTCGATTTTTTCTGACAAATCCTAAACATTGCGCTTAGACATTGCGCCTAATATAGTTGATTTGTTCTGGCATTCATGATTATGCCTGAATGTCCGTGGATGGTGTAATTGTAATAACGCCTCGTGTGCAAGGGGCCTACTACTTCAGACAGGTCATGCGTCATTAGTCTAAAATATCAAATAACTTTCATCAAGATAGGCCAGATGAATGATAACAAAGTACATAGGGGATACACTTTTCACATATCTATAATTTTGCCTCCATTTTTACGATTTATTTTCCTTCATTAAAACCTATGTTTTGTCGGGGGGGGGGGGGTGATTGATACCGTTACTCTCTTCATTAGATATAAACATTTTTGGTCTATTCCCTTACATTTTTTTCTTTCCCTTTTCACATCACTGCTCACCCAAAAACGTCTGTATAGAAGGCTAACCATAATTTATACACCAACAAGAACTCTAATTTTGCGATTAAACTATTCTATCCATTTTGATATTTTTCAGAAAATTAATTGCGGATATCGATAGCGGGAATGAATAGCACAAACATTTCTGTTGAGATCGACAATGATGTCCAATGGGAATGGAGTCCGTTCACATGGACATGGTGGGTCATAGTTCAACTCGTGCTATCCACCACCGGTATCATCGGAAACCTTCTAGTAATCGCCGTGATCGTCCGACGTCGTCCTGTCCAGTTCACGACCGACGTTCTGATTGGAAGTCTTGCAGTAGCCGACTTCTTTGCGTCGTTTTGGATGATACCCCGCCCCCGTCTCAGATCAGTCCTTTCGAACTGGAAGGGCATGCTCTACTGCCGGATCGAGTATTCAAATATCTTAATGTGGATATCCGTGTTTGCCTCGGTGTTCATACTAACTTTAATATCCGTAGAGCGGCTAGTTGCTGTCAAATATCCTTTCCGATTCAGATTCCTTTTTACGGTCAAACGATCAGTCCGTCTTGTTGGACTGTCATGGCTTGGATCCGCCATTTTGAATCTTTACACTCTGAGCATTTCTACATACGACAGTGCAAATCATACATGTGTAACTAAATTCCCTCGACATGGAGTACACGTGACTGCTGGAGTCCTGCTTTTCATGTTTGAATATCTTATTCCAGTCACCATCATGATCAGCAGCCATCTTGCCATCATCCGGGCTCTTCGTGCGCAGGCGCGCAGTTTCCTGGTCGACGGACAAAATGTGCCTCCGCCCGTGCTCAAGGTCTTGCAGACGATGCGAAGAATGACACGAACTGTGCTTATTGTCGTCGTAACTTTTATTGTCTGCTGGTCACCGGATCAAATCTGCTTTTTCCTTTTCAACCTCAAACTCTTCCCATCCTACATGTACTCGGACCTTTATCGGGCATTCGTCTGCCTTGCTTTTATCAGTTCGTGTTCAAATCCTTTAATCTTTTCGATTAGAAACAAGAATTTTCGAACAGTGCTACTTGAGTTACTGTGTGTTTCACCGTCAAAGAAAAAGAGGTCTCAGACAGTTATTTCGCCAAAACAATTTTAGACCAAGATACGATATGAAAGAGTAGGCAGTTGAAAATTGACTAAACCTAATGCGGACAGTAGATATATTAATCTTCATTGGAAATCTCAAAATTTGTCAACGTGATGTAAAAATAATGAAAAGCAACAAAATAATATCATATTCAAATGAAATAAATAACATACTTGAAGCTCCCGAATAGTTTAAAGTATTTCTTAGAATAGGACATGTTGCAGGGTTGTACGTAATGCCTTGATAATGTAGACAATTCAGGGCCCTGTTTCATAAAACTTGTTATCAATGACACTTAACTGATATAAGTTACTGAAATCCTTGCATTTTTATTGGCTGAGAGCAAATTTCACATAGAACTTTCGCTGTTGTTTTTATAACAATTCATTCATAACAAGTTTTATGAAACAGGGCCGAGGTCCATTGTCCATAGCAACTTTATCTGGACCTTCTTCCTTCAAAATACAGCACTTACAATTGGTTGTGTTGTAATTTACACAAATTTAAAAGAATAATCTGATTTGCAATGCATTTACTTGTTTTTAGATATTTTTTAGAAACAGCGGCGTGTTGTCTATCAATGCTGACGCAGCTGTAACACCCATAAAATTCAGCGCCGCTGATTCCATCATATGCACAAGTGGGCGCCAATTTCATCTATACCCATGAGTCAGCGGATGAATTGTCACCGCCACTTCCGTCATAATAGACGTTAGTGAGGCTAATTTAGCGAAAGACCTTCCCTAAAAACATAGGCACAATAGATTATTACAAACATATACCAACTATCAGATGCCGCTGATTCCTTCTAGTAGAACATCGGCAACGCTTTTATTTGACTGCACAGAAATTGCAAAATTGTTCATTCGGATGTGGGATTTAAAAAAAAAAATCGTGTGTTTGATTTTAGTTCATGTTTTTTTTAATCAGGTCACATAAATAGACTACCATAATAAAGTAGTAACCACATCCAATCGGGTAACACAGAACAATTATGTAACATAATTATGTATCAATGGGCCTGATAATAATTGTATAGAGTGAGAGGGGGCCTGTGGATAATACTGGAAGCCTAAATTTGATTTTAGTCCATCATTCTGCGACAACAACACATACATTTGGAGAGCGGAAAAGCGAGGAAACCATGACGTGAAGCAGGCTTTAAATTTTGGGTACACATACTTCGTAAACGTTATTGGTGACAAATTTTTCAGCTCCCGAGAAAGCAAACACTGGTGTTGCGTATGACAACAAGCCCATCTTATATTCTTTGCTTTGGACAGTAGAACCGTCTTGGCTCGATAAATTTCCCATGCATGCGACATCATACACTTTTCCCCGTGTATCTCAGTGGCGTATCTACAAGAGAGAGAGAAAAGGAAAGGGAAAAGGACTAGAAAAGAAGAGGGACCCTGAGGACCCTTTCCATCACCTTCCCTCTAATCAGTGACCTCACAAATTGAATTATCCGAGTAAGGACGGTGCCACCCCCCCCCCCCCCCCTCCCCCCCATGATGCAAGTGCCCCCTCAATTGCTGGACTCACGTTACGCCACTGCGTATCATCAATCAAAGCCATCGGATAGGCATACCTGCGATTACTTAATCATATAAACGTATTGTGCAGTAATGAGTACACCACACTTTTGATGAGAGTTTTGCATAGAAAAAATGGGGGAAAAAACAGTAATCATGATAACATTGTCTCGGAGGCGAACGGATGTTTTCTAGCATTTTGTGTATACATGAATAAAGTATATATGTCGTCCAGAAATCTCTCTTTTGGTCGTGTTCTTTGTTTTATTTTCGTTCTCGTAGGCATATTGTTTAATTTATTTCCGTTTTCTTTTCATTCTTGCGTTCTACGCTGATGAGTGCAAGACGAAAAGCTTTAGTATAATTATGTCGTTTTAAAGATATCTTCAATTTTGTTTTACTCTTTATGTAAGTTCATTTTCATTCATGAAATGTTAAGCAGCTTACTTTAACCTTCTTCGCCATTTCGGATGTCCTTTTCCCACAGTCATTACTATCAAACTATTCTTTATTCTGTTAGATTCAAGATTTGAATAATCCCAAAACGACTGGATTCTTGCTACATACTGCATTTTTGTTGTGGTGTATTTTCAAAAATTGTATTCGTCATTCACACACAGCCCTGTTTTGTTAATGAAACCTCTTTTTAACAAACCCTTACCTTCTAAGCACCGAGCCCCTGTATATCCCTGATTGATTATCCAGCTCACTCCATTCCAGCTCACCAACCCCACTATTCCAGTCAACCTCTGCCTCCTGGGGGCGTTTCATCAAGTTTCTTGTCGGTGATTTTTTTTTTTTTTTTTTTTTTTTTTGCTCTCAGCCAATCATATGGAAGGATTTCATACATCAAGTCATTGATAAGTTTTATGAAACAGGCCCCAGATGTGTGACGGTGGCCGTGTATGAGAGAGAGAGAGGGGGGGGGGGGAAGGATGATGGTGTAGGAGCAAGTGTGGGTAGGTGAGTGATAAAGAGAGAGAGGGACAAATATAGGCATGATAGGGGTAAGTGACTAATTTGGTTGCGTTTCGATAATATACTGTAGTAGAAATGCTCTTCACATTATACCATTCACCCTCAAGAGACCATTTTACTCCTACCAAAGTACCCCCTTTTCACCCCTAAAATCCCGTTATAAAAACTAAAGTGTAAAGTTGACTGAAAATGCAACTAAATGAGCCCATTTTCAATCTTAAATAGTACGTGCCACTTTCAACAAACTCGAGATGACCTGGTAAACTGCCAAATGAGTCTGTTCAAACAAAACAAAAGTACAAAACAAAACAAACAAAGAATTCGGCGCCCCTATCTCTTCGTGACATATGGAATGTCCTTTCATGCTACTGCATTATTGTGCAAAAACACCTTTCAATTCATGTGATAAATCTAAAGTTCTTAATATAGGATTTCTCGTTCAAATTCGTAAGCTGGCCGTAAGCATTTTATGTGCATTCAAATTCACCGATCCTACCACCGTAGCTGTGTTTTATCATTCAAATTTGTTTTTTAGCATTCGATTTCATAAAACTGGCATTCAAAAACATTTTGTTTGCATTCGAATTAAAACGTGTTTCGTCTTTGGAGAATTTTCATTCAAATTAAAGCGAGACGATTCGCGATTACGTAATAACGCCTTCCGTGAATTCAAATTCATTTCTTTGCATACAACTTCACACGCTTTGCAGACAAAGTAAACACGTTAATCGTGTTAATCTCACCCAATCTTCATATAAATCCGCTAGCTTCGTTCCGTGCTATATTCATTTTAAATTATACGGTATAGTGAGCAACAAACATTTCACTTGCTCCCACTAGGGTTGTATACCCACTAAATCAACACTATTTAGCAACTGAACGATCATATATAATTTTCTTTTATAAAAAATCCAAAAAAGATCATAAGAAATTTCCGAGAAATCACCAGTGTTTGTGTGTATCCATTGTCATGCCAATCTGCATGACAAGAGGAGGCATGGATACACACAATTGACACAAACACTGGTGATTTCTCGGAAATTTCTTATGATCTTTTTTGGATTTTTTGGTAAAAATACGTACGATCAAAAAGACATTCTAATTCTAAACGTTTTCCTAGGAGGAAACGCTGTGGTGAAGGACCTGTCGGTCGCGGGAGTTGTCAGAAAAGTGTTATTTCAGGGCATTTTCCAGTCCTGCTAACCCGTGCGCAATTAGATTGCTGGGTAAGAACGCCTGGCTTCGTGATGTAGAAGGCGTATAGCCAATTTTTTATTTTTTTTTAACATTCACGAAGCCAATCCTGGCTAGGTAAGAGGGGGTGTATAGATGAGGAGGGTGCAAGCCACCCAAGAGGAAATGCAGAGAGGTGCACGACTGGTTGCCATGACAAACGAAGGACGTACGAAGCGCAGGAGTTGGGCCACAGCCTATCGCAGCTACGGACCCACACGTGCAAAATCACGCACGATCAGTTGTGCAAGACGCCCAAGAGGAGATGCATAGACGGTTGTGACCAAGACAAACGGAGGACGTACGAATCGCACTAGCTGGGCAAGAGCCCATCGCATCTTCGGACACGCACGCACGATCAGTTGTGATCATAGCATTACGTATACGGAGAAGTACCCTTTTGAATGTTGCCCCTAATTTTGAGACTGATCTATCCGCTTCGGTGCCAGATAACATTCTTGACATTAACACTGGTTGAAATGCAGATTAATGCATTGGTGATTAATCAGTTGTCATAAAACAGCAAGGGACTTTTCAAGAGTAACGCTTCGGAAATCACACATACATAGCTTGGATGCCCACTTACAGGTTTATTTTTTATAGTACTTCTAGCGTTCTTCAAACACATTACGTCTGATACGTCTTTTAGTCTCACCATGTGGACGAGCAGGAAGATAAGTGTAAGTTTGTTTGTGTGTTTGTTTGTTTATATGGGGTTTGTTGTTGTTTTTTGTTGTTTTTTTTTTTGTGCTCTTTTTTTGGGGGGGGGGGGGGGGGTTGCAATCGTTTCTCCGGAATTAATGATACTGTAAAAAAAAATCATTAATTTACAATTCATGGTAGACCTAAATATTTATAAGAAGCTAATTCATTCTTATATTAATTAAGAAAATTGTGATTGCTATAACTTTATATTTATATATATATATATATATGTGTGTGTGTGTTGTGTGATCAAATTTTAAACGTTGTTATTAATATTATGTACTCAAATTTAGATTTAAGACCGCATTCTCCATTTTGAACTAGGGAAACATGTCCTCGATTCATCTTGTCAAATCTTGTTCCATGTGCGATTGTTGAAGCGTATTTTATCTTCGGACAATTACGTGCCTCCTGTTTATTTAACAGAACTAATAACAAAATAGCAGTAACGTGAAATCTATTATAGCTTACAAGGTAGTATCATAAAAAAATTAGTACTATTTTCATTTCATTTCATCTCTTCATTTCAGGTTATTCTGGGGATTATTTTGGGCGCTATGGGATGCGCACTCTCGGCAGGTAATTGTCATTCCAACCAATATTAATACTTGTTTTATTCTAGTATTTTTTAAAATTTCTTTTTTACCATAACAGTAATTATCAGCAAAAAACTCATCCGAATAATAGATTGCTATAACTTCATGTATTAGGAAAAAGAAACACGAAAAGATGCAAATAAATACTGTTTTGATTAAGATATTTTAGGTTTGTTTGGTCTCGTTTTGCCTCTAATCTCAGTCTCCAAATCCTGCAATATAGTGCATATAATTATGCAATCATTTTTTCACCCCGCTCTTTCATGAACTTTCGGTTACAATTAATAATACATTCAAATTCTGTTTTTATCATGTTTTATATAAAATGTCCTGAAAGATGTCTTCGATTTTTTTAAACTTTCAAACAAAATATAACATTTTGATATAATTTTTATAAGTGTTTTAATGTTTTTTTTTTAGTACAGCTTTATTGTAATTCTGTGTCTCATGTTTCTGTACACTTTCATGTATGCAGGGCTCTGTGGTAGACGTTTTTTTAAAATATTTACATTATTATTACTACACAGACCACCCTCGAGAAATATGCTAAATAAACAAACAAATAGATAAATAAATGACGGGCTGTACAGGCGGAGAGTAAAAAGAAACGATTTCGGGTTTCACAACAATCCACTTTTTAAAAAAATACATGTAAATGTAATTGTTATGAATTTAGCTCAAAATGATTATTTCATTGCATTTTATACAAACGCTTCATAATTTTTACAAAATCAGAAGGAAAATCTTAATTTGGGGGAAAGAGACATAATACCCATTGCACACAAGGCATCATTTTGATTCCGTTTTACTTCCGTTAATCATGCACTGAAGAATAGGAAGGAAATTTGCACATGCGCAGGTAATTCAAAGCAATGTTTGCACTTTTCAATTTGCATTCACTTTTTGTACGGTGTCATTCCCAAAGTGCCTGTCAAAGAGGGCAGCAGTCGCTGACGCATCCTAGAGTACCTACATAAAGAGTGTAGCCACAACTCATGATTTGAACGCCATTTTGTTTCCTCTGCTATGCAACATTTCTATTCAATTCCAACGAGCACCTGGGTGTTCTCAATAGAAATAATTCAAACGCCATTTTGTTTCACGAAAAGTCAGATGTCTATGTCGCTACTCTCTATACGGTAAACTGGGGGAATATGGAGCCCTTAAGCACAAAACGATAGTTTTGAACATGTAACAAACATTCTTTTCACTTCTCTCTTTTACTGGTGGAGGAACTATTTATTGCCTACATAAAATCACTAAAGTTAGACAAAAAATAATTGTCTTGTATAAATAAAAGTGTCACGGGATCCATATTACCCCAATGAACGGGGTAATATGGAGCCCATAAACAATCTCTAGTGAAATTTGATTATGCTCGTAATTGGTATACAATTAACAATTAATTTTTTTAACAAGTGAAAGTTCTTTTCAAACTATAAATTATACATCATGTACTGATTATAACTACACAACAGAACAATACTGCACTAGCCATCAACAGTCTGTGCATGTACACATTGATAACACTATATATCCATTGCATAGAATGCTGCATGTTTACAAGGGGCTCCATATTACCCCAAAGATATTGTGGCTATGTAAATGGATTGTACAGGCCATTCACTCAACCATGATCAATACACATGCACTCAGCACCAGTATACAACCCACATTATGCACTTATTATGATACAATCAAGATATGATTACGCAAAGTAGGTTTACAACAGCAATCTTTACATTTTCGGGCTTATAAGGAGCCAAAAAATGGCACGAAAATCGCTTACCTTTCTCCAATATGTTGGATTTTGTTGTGGATATCCGAGACCTACAAGCTAACTTAGTGGCAGTGGGTGCAACAGGTCACATAACAGGCATTTAAACCACAGAGGGGGCTATAACACTTTTCTACAGGCAGATTTCTATGCATGGCTCCATATTACCCCGAGGCTCCATATTCCCCCGGTTTACCCTATAAAGGTACTCTAACGCATCCCAGAGCCATCCATACTTTTATGTATGGATGGCTCTGACGCATCCCTACGCCATGCAATGACGTATCGAGTGCAATGGGTATACCATGCAAATCAAAATTTCATACAAACAAATTACCTAAATCCCCGAAATAAATTGAAGGAAAAGTAACAGGAACTTATTAAGTTATATGATGCGGTGACCATATATCAAGCACATAAAAAAATTAGGCATGTGATATTCGATCCATGATTTCTCATATTCTACAATAATTTATTTAGATATATTTATACCAAACGGAAAGCCAAATTCTGGACTAAAAATGGTTCCAAAGAGAAAATTAATCAACGAAGAATTGTGAAGAGCCAGGTACGTACATGTTTGTTTGTTTTTCTATCTGTTTTTTCCCTTGTAATTACAAAAAATTACTCCATGCATTCTTCCCACTAGACCATCAGGAAGTATCTAAGCTCTGCACAAGGTTTGGTTCGACACCTTGCATGACCATTACGTCAGACGACGGTGACGTCATCCAATGTATCCCCAAACTTTTTCTTGAGGATCAACAGATAAACATCCCGTATTTACCGGACGTGTTTTCTCATTTTATTTGCAGAGTACCAGGTAAAGGGAACCTAAAGTAGTCTCTCTAGACACGGGACTTTCGAAAAATCAATTTGACCCTTTGAAATATATGAACATTACAATGACTCTTAGATGCTTTATCATTAAAATACCCTAATTTTGCTTTTCTTAGCGCAGAAGAAAAGTTCATACTCTTAATGAAATTAGATAACGAATATGTCATCCTCAGTCTAGCAAATTACATGAAGGATATCATACCATTAAGGGGTGAATTTTAAAATGAGTTATATCATATCAATCTGTGTATATACGAATCAAATATTATAGGTTTTCGCGGCCAATTTCGTATTGTTGTCAGTCCACTTGATAGGGCATTCATTCAATTTAGCCAAATTTAGCCAAGAGGACACGCTCGGTATTTTAATTTCATTATTTATTCGTTCAAATTAATTTTTGGAGCATTCAGATTACATTTAACCTCATTCTAATTAATACTTTTTCAACTGAAATTCATTAAACAAGCATGAATTCGCAAATCGTTCATTCAATTTAGAATTATGTAGTCACGTGATCACAAATATAGTGCGCTCGTTCATTCGAATTCATTTCTAGGCATCCAATTTAACACGTACTTAAGTCAATTTAGCAGACGTCTTTAAGCGTTTATTCTTCTACTTTTTTCAATTCTTTCATCATTGTTTTGTATGAGCATCAGCAGATTCCTGTATCATCTTGGCAACTTTTCTTTCAATGGTGTATTGCGTGTGGAGGTTTCAATTTACATCGTGATTATTTCTTTCATATGTCTTTCATTATTTGCATTGGGTGGGTGTTACATTAATGCTAACCATCATTAGGAATAAAGAATACAGTTCTTAGATCAGTTCTAGCCATCAATTTGTTGGCGGGCCAGGCATCTTGGGAGGTATGTCTGGGTGTGGTTAAACCACCGGATGGCTTTCTCTTGCGTTATTGCGTCCGTATTTCGTCGAGCTGCCTGCTGAACAAGGTTGATTCTCCACTCCTGCATGTTGACCCCAGCTTCTTGTGCTGCTTCTCTGTCGCCTACCCTCTGCTGCAACTCCGGGCGGGCCAGATCTCGTTTGATGGCTGCCTTAAACGCAGAATGGGCCATCTCCACGCAGCTGAGAAATGGAGAATACGGAGGAAGAAACTTCAAATGAATCCTTGGGCTTGCATCACCAGGTAGCTGAGCTCTTACATGAGGACGTGCGTTGTCTAAAATCAGGTACACGTCCTCATCAGGGGGGAAGACATTCTCGCATTCATGAGCGGTGGTAGCCAGGAAAGCCTCGAAAGTTTCCCTCGTCACCGTTTCCACTGCAATAGTGTGGTGGACGAGCCCAATCTCACTTGAAACTGCAAAAGTGACATTGCACTGCCGACCGCGTTGGCCATGTACGACCCGACGTGCAGGGACCCCGCGTGGGGCTCTTCCAAAAGAGCGTCTGGTCCAGAAGTTGTAGCCGGTCTCATCAATGTAGACACAGTGTGCAACGACACCCTCGGCCATAAACCACTGTGCGTACTCCATGCGCGTGTCTAGGATTCTCGGTGAAATTTCTAGCATCTGGGACATCCTCGGCCAGTTTCGTCGTGATGAGCATTCCGTCAAGTGCTCTAGCAATAGTAGAGACGGATACCGGGGGCTTCTGCGGAAGAGCTGCCCGTAGATCTATCTTCAGTTGCTCAAGGGTGACTAAGGGGTTACTGCTTACAGTGGCTTGGAGACGAGCTCTCATTTCGTCATCCATCTTCACGTTTCGCTCGCCTCCCCTTGTTGCGTCTCCCGGTCCGGAGATATGTGGCCACAATTGATCTGGCCGTTGAGCGCTTTATTCCGAGCGTGTCGGCCAGTTCTAGGTAGTCAAGGTTATGTCCCTCAAATTCTTCTATAAGTCTTTCTCTATCTTGTTGAGATATGCGCCTGTATCTAACTTGTGCTGCCATGACTGTACCGAAGAAGATGAAGGGGCTCTGTCGTACTGGTATATATATGCCGTATGGCATGTATGAAAGAAGAGGGGCGTTACAGAACAACAAATTCGAGTTATTTACTGCTTAACAGTTTGTGGCCGAAACAAAAATCACATTTAAATACATATGTTCTCACCTTTTAAAATGGAAATAAACACTATGAGGTAATTTGACTGAAAATGTTGGGAATTTGGATGCCCATCCACGAAATTGAATGATTGAAATAACCCCTTCGACCGGTGTTGGCGAATTTGACTGAATATAGAGCACGTGTCAATTTGAAGACCCCTTTTATGAATTCGAAAGGCACATGTGCAGATTTCATTGTTCGAAATGTTAAATTGAATGTACAAGTTGCAATTTCGAAAGACAGAATGCGCCGTAACGAGGATTTTTGCTAACTTGAATGAACTTTCTATCAAACACACTGACAAACGTGCGAAATTGGCCCGGAAAACCTATAATAAACTCTATAGCTTGGAATGGCGCCAGTGCTTTTTTATGAATGGCACTCGTCTAAAATAAAATCTGCCAAGCAAGAAAATCAAATTTAATCGAGATCCTCATCGCGATCAGAATCCTCCTTTTTCCGTGTGTGTGAATGCCCTAGATATATGGTTTTAAAATTGCACAGTCATCCGGGTACTTTTGCGCATATCATGAGATACACCGATTTTTCTGGTCGCCTGAAAACCCTTCATACACTGTAAAAACTAAAGTGCTACTTTTAGGGGCATGTATAGTGACTGCACCTGAAATGCTGTTTATAGCACTTGTAGTGTGCTAATTTACCAGCAACAAAAAAAAAATGTGACCGTGGCGAGCCTCGAACCAGGTTCCGCTGATTGAGAGGCGCTGACGTTACCGATCTGGACTAACGAATGCTTCTTGCAATCCAGTTTAGTCATGGGAGTCAAGTAGATAACATGAACTATGTGGTGTCGTAAATTCACTATGTAACAATATGATCTGCTCTAAATCGTACGATGTGAGTTAGTCTAGCGGTAATGCCAGCAATTCTCAATCAGCGGACCCTGGTTCGAGGCTCGCCAAAATCATTTTTTTAATGAATGTTTAGCAGTTTAAGGAGCCGGTCCAGCTCCCGTGAAGCACTCTGAGTGCAGTCCCTATGCATGCCCTCAAAAAGTGCTATATACAGCACTTAAGTTTTTACAGTGTACAAAAATAAATTAATTGATTTATAGCTGGTCGAAATGCTTCAGTAGCTATGCACGTCAACTCTCACAATAAAAATCAATTGTTGAAATTGATCAAGTCCAACCTAATCATCGCGTATACGGGAAAGAAACCCTTATGCGTAATTATATTCAATTTGGAAGGACAGTGGCTGCGCAATGATCCAATAATGCGTTTGTTAAGAAGTAATTCAAAACAGGCAGATGGAATTAAGAAAATTGGATGTCCGTAGAGATAAAAAATAAGACAAAAAATGATAACGCTCCGTACGGCCGATGATAGGTACGTGTATTGAATTGGGCGGGGAGCTGAACATTGTCTCTTTCACTTATGTCAACTGTCTGGTTTCTAAAATTCTAAGAATAAGCGATGGGAATGAATAACTAGTTTGAAAAGTTATGCTATTCTGAGTGCTACTGACATTGCACAAATGTTGGGTTTTTTTAAACTTTGCATCGGCGAATTAGGCCTGACACGAACGCTCCCCCCCCCCCCCCCCGTGGTCTAGTGGATACGTCACCGGACTGTGGCTCACATGGTTCGCGGTTCGAATCCCGCCACGGCGCTAATGTCCTTTGGCAAGACATTCATCTACATTTGCCACTCTCAACCCAGGTGAAGTAAATGGGTACCCGGTAGGAAGATATTCCTTGAAATGCTTTAGCGCCATAATAGGCAGCTCGGCTAAAGCCGGGGTAATAATGTGATACTTTGTATTAAGCGCAGTAGAGTATATCCATATAGTGGCTGCGCTATATAAATGGGCATATTATTATTATTATTATAAATCATCTAGCAACTCCTCATTTATGATTGATTTGTAGGAATCTATTTGGCAAGAAAATTGAAAACGTACACTGTAAAAACTAAAGTGCTACTTAAAGGGGCATGTATAGTGACTGCATGCTATATACAGCACTTAAGTTTTTACAGTGTATTTACAAAGAGACCAACTCGCTTATGTATGATGCTTTGTCCAAATATTTTAATTCACTGGCGTCGCGGTCAGACTTGTTGAGCAGGGGGTGGGATGGTTCACCTCCAAACAACTGGGGTAGGGGTTAAGGTCTTCACCCCCTAAGTTCCACAAGTTCCATGGATAACTTTTTTGCGGAGGTAAGGGGCCATGGCCCCCTTGTGCCTCCATGGTTACGCCTATGCCGTTGATTTAAAGAAATTGAGGGGGATCCTCTGCATCGTGCACCCATGCAGCCCATTAACATATTGACGCACGATGTTAAACTTCGTATGCTTCATTAAATAATCAAATTGACAAAATGATGAAAAGGATATTCATTGCAGACGCAGTGTTGAAAGGCCATAGAAAAATCCCATTAACATTTCCCAAAGGTTGGCCTATCACCAAATTTGATCTATGCAGGCAAATTAATTAATGGCATCGGTACAATGAGCTGTGGAGTGTAAAATAATCTTCATGATTAAAATACTCAATGATGTGTCCAATCCACACCCCCTAGTCTAGTGACTAAATTTAGTTGATATTGCATTGGACGTTACGAATTTTTGAAAGTCAGAATGCAAGTTGAATCGGTTTCATGTCGGTTTTCCGAAGATACGTTTATCCTAAGGTTCATAATTCCGAAAATGAAATGGGGTTTATATTTCTGAAGGTTCGTATTTAAGAAACAGAAAAGGAGTTCATAAATCTGAAGGTTCGTAATTCCGAAAATGAAAAAGGGTTCATAATTCGGATAACCTTCGGATAAACGAACCTTCTGGATAAATGCTACAAACTGATTAGGAACCATTTTTCATTTCGGAATTATGAACCAGCGGTGGAGAAACGAACCTTCGGAAAAAAGAGTGTCCCCCGTTTAATCAAGTTTTAGGGTCGTTGCTGGTAGCCTAATCATTGTAATAGTGGCCTGCATAAAATGATTTGTATATATATTTCCGAAAACTTTGGGGTTTTCTCGCTGTCTGATCTGAAGGGCTTTGTATCATCTTTCAAACGCAATATTTCTCGACTCATTATACAGTATTACGCACTTATATTATTTCTCCTTTATTTCAACTTTTGTTTGGCCTTTAAAAACTGTTTAACTTTGCATCGGCGAATTAGGCCTGACACCAACGCACCCCCCCCCCCCCCCCCACGTTCGCAATCATCTAGCAACTCCTCATTTATGATTGATTTGTAGGAATCTATTTGGCAAGAAAATTGTAAACGTATTTACAAAGAGACCAACTCGCTTATGTATGATGCTTTGTCCAAATATTTTAATTCACTGGCGTCGCGGTCAGACTTGTTGAGCAGGGGGTGGGATGGTTCACCTCCAAACAACTGGGGTAGGGGTTAAGGTCTTCACCCCCTAAGTTCCACAAATTCCATGAATAACTTTTTTTGCGGAGGTAAGGGGCCTGCATCGTGCATCGTGCACCCATGCAGCCCCATTAACATATTGACGCACGATGTTAAACTTCGTATGCTTCATTAAATAATCAAATTGACAAAATGATGAAAAGGATATTCATTGCAGACGCAGTGTTGAAAGGCCATAGAAAAATCCCATTAACATTTCCCAAAGGTTGGCCTATCACCCAATTTGATCTATGCAGGCATATTAATTAACGGCATCGGTACAATGAGCTGTGGAGTGTAAAATAATCTTCATGATTAAAATACTGAATGATGTGTCCAATCCACACCCCCCCCCCCCCCCCCTCCACACACACACACACACAAACACACACTCAAACACAACTTCGTTTGGGATTTTGTATTGATTGTTCATGACCGTTACTAGTATTTCATCATGACTTGTGATGGGTAATTGTGTAAAAGTATGTTGACCTTGTCAAGTTTTGACAGCATTTTGTCAACAGAACAAACATTTGCCATTCACTATTGGTTTTGTGATTGGCTAAATGATTCGCTAAATCATTTTTTTTTGATGACCCATTGTGAAAAATATATATACTTAATAATAGACGAGATGATAACTTTCCTCCATAATACAGAGAATAAAATAGGCTACAATATAAACCACCAAAAAAGTATTATTTAATTACTGACGCTCCTTCGAGAGTCTAGTGACTAAATTTAGTTGAAGGGCTCTGTATCATCTTTCAAACGCAATATTTCTCGACTCATTGTACAGTATTACGCACTCATATTATTTCTCATTTATTTCCACTTTTGTTTGTCCTTTAAAGACTGTTTATCGGTACCTTGTCTGAACAATGGAACATGTATCGAAACCATTGAGGGATACAACTGCACCTGTCAAGATACTTATCACGGGAAACAATGCCAAAAGCAAGGTATAGTATTGATCAGTATCTTCAAAGCAAGCCATATATCCATTTCATTAAGCTATCTCTCTATGTATTCACTTGTAGAATTTTTCCGTGACTCGAATCATGATCTGATAATGGGAGTCTGCGGTAGAAACAATACGAACATTTTCGTGTAATTTAACAGCGCACACAAGTCATATCAATCTGTTTATCAGTCATCAAAATATTTTAGCATGCAAAAATAGATCTTCCAAACAATTTTTAATAAACTCATGCTGTTGTTCAATTGTATTTTGTATAAATTTCTTGGCATCGAGAGAACGCGACTAGATGTATAAACCCTGAAACAAATTAAATTGTGTAGCATGTGTTTAGTGCGTCTTTCTATTGATTTGCCGTGACGATTTCCTTTCATTTCTCAATAGATCGTTTCATTACTTTTGTCAGCTTGCATGGAGGGAACAACTCTGAGGGACGAGTCGCCTTTACAGCTATTAATGATCAAAACCAGATAAAGTATTTCCTTCAGAATTCCTGGACCACGCGAGCTTCAAACCTAGTCTGCAAGTATTTGGGATTCAGTGGTGCCTTTGCTACAGTGAGTGGGTATCTCTATGATTCGGATGACCTTAACAACAGTTCCCAGTTTGGCGTAATAGCTTGTCCTTCAGATCCTCAGAACATTGCTGAATGTTGGTACGTCTCTACCTCGGGACAAAATACCAGTCTGGCGTGGAACGTCGCTGTTGTATGCTGTGCATGTAAGCATTCCTATCGCATACGCGGAGCCACTATTTCAAGCAGGGATCACGCGAGGTGTCCTTTCGATTGCGTCAGGACCTGCGATAATCGAGTCAGTGAAGGCAATTAAGCCATACGTTAGTTATTAAAATAATTGTTTACACTGTTAATTATGCAATTCTTTTTTAAACGATATTACTTTTTCATGACGTGCAACAGACCGTACTTGTAGTCACTGACGCAGCGTCCTAGCCGTGTAGTCACTGACGCAGCGTCCTAGCCGTCAGCAAATGTCGTCTCGTGTGAGACGGACTAGCTTTAAGTGAAAAGGAAGGGGATGCATTAACGATTATTTATTTTTTATTTATTGATTGATATTTCATCAGGGTAGCCTATTCAACCAAAGGTGATCTTCTGGGGCCCTCAAAATACAACAAAACTATATACAATTAAAATGATATGAAATACAATCAGAGGAGCATACAGACATCAAATAAACTTGGTCAGAGGCAAATGTGTCGTGTCTGGGAGAAACGATCAATGTTTCGCCAACTGTTGTCATAAACATTTGGATACTTTAAGCCCAGCTCACTCGAGGAGTCATTTGCTGACGTAAAGAACGCGTCAGTGACTTGTATGTTCTTTTGCGGGCCATGAAAGAATGATAGCGTTTAAAATAGTGCAAACATTATAATAACTGGTGTGTATATAGGTTAATGTTCTACTTCACCATGCTCGATTAGCGCAGGTAATGACGCAATCGAAATGACACCTCGTGTGACCCGGGTTTTACCTCAATAAAACTAAAGTGAAGTATACATGGCCCGCGGAACCGGGAGGGGGGCTGGGGGAGGCTGCAGCCCCGCCCCCCCCCCCCCCCACACACTTTTGTGAGTAGACACGTTTATAAAATCTCGGAAAAGAAGGTTCGAAAATTGTCATTAATGAGTGAAATCAGATCAGCCCCCCCCCCCCCGCTCACACACACTTTCAAAAACGCTCCACAGCCCCTTGTATAAGCTAGCATGCCATTTAAACCAAAAAAATAATACTGTAGGTATAGTTTCTATTGCATTTTTAGATATTTCGGTTGAATGCAGCTTTCCGTTTGATTGACTCACACATTGTGATATCTAGTGCATGTTCTATTTAAAAGGCACCCATTCTAAGCTTTGTACAATCTTTACTTTTCTAGCTGAGATGTGCGGACCTGTTGGAAAACGGCTCCGCGAAAACATTCCTGACTCTTTTATCAATGAATCAAGCTGCTGGTCTGGCTGGAATCCAGACAATGTATGTGGAAGAGCGGCACGCATAGATGGCCCAACCGCATGGGTTACGAATTCTGTTGACAAACGTATGTGGGTACAGATCTACCTTGGAGAGGACAGCTATCTCATTACTGGGGTGCTGACGCAAGGAAGAGCTGGCCCACACCAATGGGTCTCCTCCTACTATATTTCATACACCTTTGAGGGAACCTGGGTAAATTATACCGACATATACAATAACTCACTGATCAAGGTAAAACGCCAACAGGTCTTCACATTTAATTGATACCGGTCCTACCAAAGCAGCCAACAGCAGCCAACAGCAGCCAACAGCGAAGTTGCAAAAAAAATCCGAAAACAAATCCTGGAGCAGCCAAGAGACAACGAAAAGGCTCCTTAAATATTGCTAAGGCTATTCTAAATATTTTGGAAACGAAATCAGCAGAGACGGGGTTATTTTAGGGCCTAAAATCAGTAGAAGAATAAAATGATTAAAAAAAAAAAGATCTATATGGTTGTTGGCGGCTTTTAGTAGATCTTGTTCTTGGCGGCTCTTGGCGGCTTTTGGTAAATCGATTACGGTGTCTTGGCATCCTCTCGGCTATGGGGCGCCAAGTGTTCGCTTATTTATTCTGTCCAAGTTTGCACAATTTCGTACGAAATTCACTTTGCTTTTTTACAAAATGCAATTCCGTACACGAAATTCTTTTTGACCCATGCGAAATAGATTTCGTTGTGACGAAATCTTCTTTCGGTGGTACGTCATGTAATTGCGTGCACGAAATTAATTTCCCGCCATACGAAATTAATTTCGTCAATACGAAATACACTTTCGCGGTACGAAATGACTTTCGTTGCAACGAAAGCCATTTCGTTTTGTTCTCAACGCAATTTATTTCGTGCGCTACTTAGCGCCATTCTGTACACGAAATGTATATCGTGGTACACCCAAATCCATTTTGTCTGTGTCTGTCAAGTAAGGGATAAGAAGGTCGCTGATTGGCTGCCGTGTTGATCGTGCTTTGCTATGACCACGTGCCACTGATCTGTACGGAAAGAATTCTCTCCGTATATTGTGCCACGTGTATCTTGGACTGGGATCCTACATCAAACTCGGATGCAAGTCGACTCGCCACCGAGTTGTCTCGGCATCCCTTAACTTTAATCATGAGGAGAGAGCCACAAGAATTGAGTAAAATCAAACAAGCAAAACAAGCCCACTCATTGCATATTCATGACGATATGCATAGAACTGTTTTATCGAAATAATGCAAAACTTTAAAATTCAATATCTTTGTTATTTGTAATCGGATTTTGATGAAACTTTCAGTGTTTTGCTTGTTTAATTTTACTCTTTTTATTCAGTATTTATATTATTATATTATTTTCAGCCTGGAGTACCCCTTAACTTCTCAAATGTTCATTGAAGTTTTTATGGTAAATGATAGCAATGATATGTCACAAAACAATTAAATTATTAATTACTAACAAAAAAATAATAAGCTAAACTTACCGTACGTTAATAACTGAATAATGCGAATTCCAATCTCGAAACGATACCACTAAATACCAGTATGCATGCACAATCGATTTCGGCGCGGGTCAGATAGCGGCGTGGCATGGGCCTAGGCATGCTATAAACTATAAACTTTATGCATACTTTTGAAACAAAGGTTGTTCTTGACAACCTGAAAGCTTGCCAGAGGCTTGTCAGACATAGCAACAAGTAATGTATGCAAACTGGATTCCAAGTATTGTAGTTCATTCATTAATAACAGGTTAATGGAATACCTCGTTACTAGGTCCCCAGGAAAGAAACATCCATAAATTTGAATCACTTAGTAAACAGGTCTATTGCGTTAAGTACCACACATATAATGGATTTCGTTCAACGAAAGCCATTTCGTATGGTACGAAATCTATTTCGTGTACGGAATAGGCCTGTTTACTAAGTGTATTTAAATTTATGCATGTTTCTCTCCAGAATCCTTAGCTACCAACTATTTAGTGCATCTGATTTGCATAATAGCATCTCTATGGATGGAATCCACTTTGCATAAATTAGTTGTTCCTATGTCAGGCAAGCCTCTGGCAAGCTTTTGAGTTGTTAAGAGCAACTTTTGTTCAAGAAGTATGCATAAAATTAGTAAACAGGTCTATTGGGTTGAGTAGCACACGAAATTTATTTCGTCGCAACGAAATCCATTTCGTGCGTTCCGGGGGAAAATTCCGGCCAGTACCCCCCCCCCCCCCCCCTTTCGAACTGATAACTTTTTTTTTTTGCTTGTCTGAAAATTTTCGGACATTTGTATGCCCGCCCCCTTTTTTTTACAAAATCCTGTATCCGCCCCTGTATGATCATGTATAAATTTCTTTCAAAATCACAGTGCTGATTATCTTTTTCTTCTCTTACTGATCCATTCGAAAGGTATTTCCCGGGAACTACGACGATAGTTCGCATGTTATGAACACTATTCGGCCTCCGATCCTGACCCGTAATGTCAAGATACACCCGACGTCGTTTTGGCATTCAGCGAGCATGCGCTTTGATATCGTGGGCATTAAGTCACTGCCAGATCGATCAAGTGAGTTGCCATGTTCAGTCTGAAAGACTATACTGATTGAGTTCTACTGTAATAGCTAAGTAAAGGGACTTAACATATATCCACTCTTTATACATGTATACTGAGATGTATGTAATGAGAGTTTGTCCTGTCCCGTCGTGTGCTTTGTCGCAACCATGGTCGCAACTGACGGTGCGTCTTTTTGTACGTGCATGTCCGCAGCTGCGGTCGGGTTGTAGGCCAACTCGTACGTCCTTCTTACGATCTCTCTTAAGCCCACCGCACACTATACGATCGGTCTACGATCCGATTTGGGAAATAAATCGGAATATCATTAAATACAGTGTGTCCCAGAAAAAAGGAGACCGGATTTCATGGCAGAAATTATCTACCATAACGAATAATTCCTTGATGAGTTATACATCTATGAAAGGCTATGCTTCTCTTCTTTCATTTCATGCACAACTGATTATTCATAATTCACGCATGATTGAATTAAAACAATGGAAAATGGTGGTAACAAAATTTCATTTCCACGAACAAATTGCTACTTTGAATGAGTTTTTAGGGTATTAAAGGTTATAAAAAGATCAGATAAAAATTCATAATTTTCTCTTTCATATGACACCTCATGCGTATAAAAGATGTATATTAGAGAACAATTAAAAAGAAGTCTAATTTCTGCCCACATGAGAGGATAGTCGAGTCAGAAGCCATTCAGCTCTCTCGACCTAGCAGCTGACAATGGACTTAATGCTTAGGTGAATTTACACAAACATGGGGAATGTCATGGAACATTAAAGATGGATGGGGGTAATAAAAAGGCTGAAAATTATGCATCTTTTTTAGGTTGCGTGAGCATGTATCTGACCACAGAATAACGAGTGTTCATCTTACGGAATAGGCTAGCTCTGGGAGCATGCAGCAAGTAGCTGCCGCCTTCGATGAGATATTTACAGCTCGAGACGTTCCTGCGAAGTCTACGTTATGGAGAAACATAAGAAAATACCAGCAGGGAGGGACGACGAGCCTCAATGTCACCAAGGGTCGATCTGGTCGAAGAAGAATTACCATATCGGAAGAGAATGTGGTAGAAGTAAGGCGTGTCATCTATGAGAATCCCCAAGTATCCTTAATTTTCAGCCTTTTTTTACCCCAAGTCCCTAACCATCTCTAATGTTCCTTTTCATTCACCATGTTCGTGAAAATTGTCAGCTGCTAGATCAGAAAAGCTGAATGGCTTCTTACTCAACTATCCACTCATTTGGGCAGAAATTAAGCAAGTTTTCATATTACTTGTTCTCTAGCATACATTATTGATTTTCTACACATGAGTTTTCACATAAAAGAGAAAAATTGTGTTTTTGTTAATGTGATGTTTTCCTTTTTTCAATATGATTACGCATACTATCCTAAAAACTCACTAAAATTTGCAATTTGTGCGTGCAAATAAAATTTTGGTAGCAGCACTTTCCAGTGTGTTAATTCATTCATGTGTGAATTATGAATAATAAATTGTACATCACATGAAAGAAGAGAAGCAGAGCTTTTCATACATGTATATCTCATCAAGGAAATTAATCATTATGATTTATGCCATGAAATGCGGTTTCCTTTTTTCTGGGACACACTGTATAGGCAGTTTAATAAGTGAAAGCTACCTGATTCAGGTTCTGAACAATAATATGAATACTCAACATAGGATTTTAGTGCGATGATAGCCTATTATCCGGAATAAGGGCCAAATCAGTTTCAAATCGTAGACAATCGCAGGACTGCTCTGACTGACGTCACTTCGATTCGGAGCCGATTTGGCCTTTCCTCCTACTATAGAAGGCTCGTAAAAGGTCGTAATTTCGAATTTACTATCTATGTAACTATTCAGAACGTCAATAAAACATCCTCCTCATAAACATAACCTCCTCTTACCTGCAAGAGCTCCTGAGGCGAACGTACAGCCCCCCCCCCCCCCCCCCCCGTATATATGTGGTTATAATAAAGCCCGGCGCACACTATACGATCCGACTGCGACCCGATTTTGGAACAAATTGCAGTTTGCATTAAATGTGAAAGTTAAAAAAGTGAAATTATCTCATTTGAAGTTCGGAATAATGATACGAATACTAATATCGAAATTTTGGTTAACTGCAATTCTTCTGGTTAGAGTAAAGGCCAAATCGGCTTCAAATCTTAGTCGATCCCAACATAGGTATGACGTCACTACGATTTGGCATTGAATTCGCTTTTATTCCTACACGGGGGCTCGCAGTAGCCCGGAATTTCGATTTTAGTATTCATACTACTATTCAGAACATTGATCACGAAGATTTCGTGCAGTGTGCGCCGGGCTTAACACATTATTAAGTGAATAGAATAGCAATTTCAAAGGTCCAACATTAAAAAAGAGTCCCCACTGTCCTTGCTAAATAACTCGAAGATATTTCTTGAGGTATTTCGTTGATTTTAAGCCCCAAATATAGGAAGAGGTCAATAGAACAGTATTTGCCCATGTTCGAAATTTTAAATATTTCTCTATCGATAGGTTGCTGTGCTTCCTTTTTTCCAAAGGGTAACATGAATTAGAAATTGCATTTCTGAGGGGTAAAATTGCACAAACAATGACCGTAGATATTTGCATACTCATTTATGAAACTTTTGGTTGCCAATCCCTGTGTATATAATACCATCAGAATAATTTTCTCGTAATGTCATAAAATTAATTCCTGAATTAAATGCGGGAATTAGTCGTATTTGAATTTTTAAGCTGGTACCTGTGTGCAGCTGAGGGGGGCCATTTCATAATTTTACCCTAATTCCTATAGACGCCACTGGATGAAGGTGTGTATGCGTGCGTGTGTGGGCGTGTTTAGCCGTATGTCCGAGAGAGAGAGAGAGAGAGAGAGGATGGGGCGTAAAAGTGCACGTATCCATCTCTTTCATCTAAAATCTGAAAGTATTCATTCTTTATAGTTATTGTCACTATTTCCACCATAATTATTTTTTCCATTAAATTAGGCGATGGTTATGGCCAAACCGAAGGATGTGTCTTGTTGCATGGAGAAAAACTAGGAGTGGAGGATGGGAGGATTGAGGATATCAGTATCACTGCATCATCACTCTCCGACCCTGACCAAGGGGCCTTCTATGCTCGCTTGAATCTGGAGGAGATCCTCGGCGTTACACGTGGAGCTTGGCAGCCAAACATGAGTGACTCAGACCCGTGGTTGAAAGTATATCTTCTCCCAGTTATCGTATCCTAGATTTTCAAGACAGTTCTCATTTCACTTGTTTCCATCCGATGGCAATGGAACAGAGCAGGATCCAGGATTTTGTAAAAAGGGGGGGGGGCACACAAATGTCCGAAAATTTTCTGACAAGCATTAAAAAAAAAAAAAAAAAGGTTATCACATTTTTGGGGTCCAGTGTTTTTCACAAGAATTCTCTGACTTCACTGATCAATGTCAGCAAAGTTCCTTACAATAAGCAAATAATTATTATCATTATATATATTTTTAATTGGTCACTTGTGTCTTACTTAAATAAGCAGTCGATGGGATAAGAACAATTTTTCTGACGTTAGAAATTATTTTGCTTGCAATGAGATGAAGACAAGAGATTTCTGTTTCGTGCGGCGTGTTGACTCTATGGATTTGGGGCGTTATATAATAGAGCTAGTCGCATGACTCCGGATATGGTTATCGTCAACAGTCATCGTCTGTAGTAGACCTATTCAGATAATTTGAAGAAGGAATTCTCTCTCCAATTCCCCTTTTTTCTCAGGAGTAGGTATACTAAAACTCTTAGTAAAACTTTATGCATATATAAATAAGCTAATTAAGACACAGGGAGGAAAACATGTCTAGTACGTGGCTACTATTCTCCTTTCTTAATTCTTCTTCTTCTTCTTCTTCTTCTTCTTCTTCTTCTTCTTCTTCTTTTCTTTTTCTTATACTTCTTCTTCCTCTTCTTCTTCTTCTTCTTCTTCTTCTTTTCTTTTTCTTATATTTCTTCTTCCTCTCCTTCTTTTTCTTCTTCTCCCTCTTCTTCATCTTCTTCTTCATATTCTTTTTCTTCTTGTTGTTTTTCTTCTTCTCGCTCTTCTTCTTCTTCTTCTTCTTCTTTGATGTCAAATGTTAGATTGACCTTGGGATTGATCTTCGCGTGACAGGAGTAATCACACAGGGACGTGATAGACCAAAAGAGTATCACTGGACAACATCGTTCTCTCTCTCGTTCTCGAAGAACGACGTCGATTGGGAAGAATGGGAAGAGTGTGGATCAAAAAGGGTAAAGTAAAGGAAGCATTTGGTGGAATAGTTTTAAGCTGGTCTTTCGACCTGGTTTACCGCTAGTGGCGTATCCAGAAATTGATAAACTGGGGGCGGAATGCAATTAATCATTAAGGAATATTGTGTCGTTTTTCTTCCTTCTTCTATGGCATATTCTTAATCTTGGCTCAAACGAGGCGTCATTTGGTTTGATGGTTTATTTTACCTGACTGCTAAAAAAGGATGTGTATGCTTGTAAGTAAGCAACCAGGGGACCGATGACTTTAAGTCCTCTCCGAGGGACTTGGTAATGAGGATTAAGGCCTTACCAAAGGGCACTAGCGCATCCACTTGGTTTCGAAGCCGGGCTCTCCAGTTACGAGACCACTGCTCTACCACTGTGCCATCACGCCTCCTGACGTTAGGGCCGCGTCAGTGACTGGGTACGGGGTTTTTTTACGCGTCACGAAAGAATGATATCTTAATAAAACGTGATTGTAAAAGTAAAGGGAACAGAGCAGAAAATACTTCCAATAACTGGCGTATGGGTTAATTCCTTTCACATCAGGCCGATTAGCGCATATATATACTGACGCGATCGAAATGACGCCTTGCGTGGGCCGGGCTTAATTTAACAGTCGCTCTTTACTGAACGCCTGCTTTCAATTTCGCCCTTTAGGTGTTTCCCGCCAACTACGACGGCTCAAGCCCGGTCACTTCTCTGCTGTCTATGCCTGTTGTTGCCAGACTGGTCCGCATTCATCCTATTACCTACCCACCGACAGGCGAAATCGCACTGAGGTGTGAAGTTCTGGGCTACCCCATGTAGACTGTGTGCTGTGAAAAATTGGCGCCAAGTAGCCACAGGGCAGGACTATTGTGCATTTACAGGGGTAGGCCTAACAGATCGATATGTATACTTTTACTTAAGTTCAAATTACCATCATATCTTTATCAATGCTATGATAATCAGAGGCAGCGCTGGGGGGGGGGGGGGGCAGTAGCACCTCACTTTTTCAAGTACCCCAAAAGTGCCCCTTTTTATTTCTGAAAAGTGCCCTTTTCAACTTCTGATGAGAGCCCATTTTAACCTCAGAAATGAGTGCCCCTTTTGTTTTCTGATAGGTGCGACATCGGTAGATATTGGTATATGTAATAAATGTGTGTGTGTGTGTGTGTGTGTGTATAAGTATATATATATATATATATACCCGAAATATCGGATTATTATTGACATCTCTACCGGTTTTTTAAATTTATATTTGTCTTTTCTATTTATATTTTACCTAAACCGACGCAGAACACTTTCTTTATATAATATATGTATGTTTGAAGTCCAAAGAAGAGCATTATACATAATTTACAGCTCCCAATAATCGGAGAGGCTTCATGATAATACATTCCCCTACTAATATCAGCACAATAGTGAAGCAGTGGAGCAGGGGGTAGGAGGGGCACAGTGCCTTAAATTATACAAGAATGAGCAATGCCCCTAACTTATAAAAGTAATTTTGTAATAAACTGTTTCCAAAGCTCACTCGCTACACTAGCTCGCATTTACTATTATCTTCTTATCATATTAAGAAATTCGCTTTATATAATTCAACACCCGTTGCCTTCAACATTACACTCAACTGCAAAGTAGTCTAGAACCATGTTAAGATAGAAAGAATAGCGTCTCGAAAATGATCCTCGGTTGTGTATTGATCAGAATGTACCGGTATACTATAATGTCTCAAAGTGGTATTTTCCGCCTTGTTTCCACCCTCTGTAGGTGCCCCTTTTTGTTGGTGCCCCCCCCCCCCCCCGCCCATCCGAAAAACGGATCGACTCCCCTGCTCCCAGAAACCATGGAACCGAATAGGTCTATACAATGGCAATTGAAATATTACACGAATATTACATGTACGGGTAGGCCGAATGACAGCTCTATATATCAGGCAATATGGCATTATGGTCTGCAGTTGTTTTAATGTTGAGAATAAGTTCATTTTTCACAATCAGTAAAAAAAATAGCGATTTTGGTTACCAGATTTCCGAGGTACTTGATATTTGAACCGATATTTGTACCTCTGACTTTTTACCTCTGACGTTTTACCTTTGACATTCTCCCTCTGACATTTTTACCCTTGACATTTTTACCTCTGACATGTCAGGTTCACACGAAGGTAGTTTAACTTTAAGTTTCGCTTTTAGTTTCGAAACTTTAAGTTAACTTGTAGTTGTCATGTAGTTTCAGACCGTATGAGCGGACTCGTAGTTTAAAAACTTTGTTTACTTGTAGTTCAAGAACCACAAGCGAGCTCGTGGTTATTTGTAAGTATACGTATTTAAATAAACACATGTATATCGCTCTTAATTTCACTTTCCTACATTGTGCAAAATTGTATAAAGACTAATTCAATTAGGTTCAGTGTTATCAACAGTTTAAGAATCAAACTGATTTTGAATATAATACGAATGAAAAATATAACATCTATTGCGACGAGAACTGTATTTCATAGCAAAGCTTAGATTAAAATTGCTAGTATGTTCAACGAGAATGTGGAATTTATTTTTCAATTATTCTGCATGCCTGTTAGACCAAGATTTGTGCAGCATAAGATGCAAGGGGGTTTTGTAACTTTTTTCGTGTCCACTTTAAAACTTTTCAAATATTATATGGAGGCATATATATAAATATACAGTACATGTAATTAACTGTAATCGAATGAAGCTGTATAACTACGATTAATACGCCGCCGGTGTTATCTGGTACATATTTCTCATAATTATTCTGATAATTATTCTTAGACTTAAACACAAATGTTCAACTTTGATCTGTGCAATTTTGTTTAAAGTAGAACACTGATGATTTTAAATATTGGCTTAATACTTATTATTGCATAGATGGCATAAATTAAACAAGGTTATCCAAATTTAAAGCTTGGAAACATTTGAATTAATGATTATTATCAATTATAAAACGGTAAAATACAGCCCCCGATATAGCAGCTGAAAAGCTCCTTGAACGCTGCTGAGATGTGTGACGACACAAGAGGGGCGAGTCCTGTCTAAGCAGACGATGTCCCATAACATTATACACATTTTTCAGTGCCTGTTTTGTCATCTCCTCTTCACTTATTTCTCTTACTTGACTAGCGTCAGTCTTAATGTTAGTCTGTTGCCTCACTCTTAACTTCGTGTATGGTATTATTTTGATGAAAAATGCAGCGTTAAAAAAATAAAGGAATCAGTCACTTGTAAACAAAATAAGACGCCATTGTATTTTCAGCTGCTTGCACCGCGGCATGTTCGGCGTTTCAAGAGGGAACGAATACCATCCAGCTATTATTCGCAGGGCTTTTCAATTTGAAAATGGGGTTTATTTCATTGATCATTGACCCTTCTCCTGTGTATTTACAATCAAACGGTTTTAGTTATCAGAATCAGTTCACTTTCCCTTTTAGAATGGTGTGAAATAAGGTCATGTTTAAATGTACCAAACTCTTTATAATTTGATAAATAATTGCATTGCAATTACGTTCATTCATTATAGGACGTCGTCTGCTTAAGCAGGATCGATCCCTCGTATGACGACATCAAAACATCGCTATATTTCTGGCGAATCCTCGGATATTCCACATGCTGAGAAGAGCTTTTATTTATGTTGTTTTTATAATCATCATATACGCAGTTGACATAAAACGTATACGATTGCCATCTGTAAGCTTCCCAATTTCTAGTGATACATTAATTGCCATATTTGTGATTTTCTTGAGTGTTCTACTTTAAAGTGTAGGCCGGCATGAATGCCATTTGACTTATGAATGCGATATGGCCCGTGCATTTATACAAAGAGCTTGGCATATCAACCCTAGAGGTATGATATCAATGTGATATGAGCTACTTGTATAAATCAGTCTAAATGACTTGTTATACCTGATGTTGGTATGAATAATGCCCCTTGTTCACGTTTGGCCGTTTTGACCAGTTTTATGAGAAACTGAATATCAGTTAATGTATCGTTAAAGTAGGAATCAAGAAACCCGGGGCCGTATTCTAAAAACGATGTTATATTTTATGTTAGAAAAACGATGTTAATTGTCATAGCAAATTCAAAATCAGGACAAGTCATTGGTTAATGATTGCGCAAAGATGGCTGTGCTTGCGCAAAGTGAACAGAGACATCGGCGCACCAATGCTTAGTGTTTCAGTTTGTTATGACAATTAACATAGTTTTCATTTTATGAAAGTTAACATGGTAAATATAATTGATTTCCAAGGCTATTATACTAAATCAACCTGTGGTAAATTTGGGGGATCCCTAATTGTATCAGTCAGTTAAAAAAAAACAATTTTGGACCAATAAGTGTGTTAAAAAGCAAGTATCATTAGGTTGCTCTTTGCCAGTTTAAATTTCTAAATCAAAACGGAGCAAGAAAAATACACTTTTATATAGTACCCAAAACCTGTGAAAATGCTTTTGGGAGGCTAAAGAAGGGCACATACATATGGACTTACAAACTGATGTAAAAACTGGTCACAAAAGCCAGGGTGTACCGAAACTTTTGACCAGCACTGTATACAGGTCAAGTGTTTAGTATTTAACATTTTGCAAGTCTTTTTATCTGCTGTTTTATTTATTGTTCATGAATATTTATTGGAAAAAGGTGTGTTAAAAATCTGTTCCTGTACATGTCTTCTCTATTGTTTGCATACTGCTTAGGATTCAAAAGTGAGAGAGAGAGAGAAAGAGAAAGAGAGAGAGAAAGAGAAAGAGAGAGAAAGAGACAGAGATGGACAGGGAAAATTGGGATGAGAATAAGAGGAAAGAGAGGGAGAGAGGGAATTAGAAACTGACGAGATATAATGCTGTTATCTGAAGCATTATTACATGTAATAACCACGTCAAAGGCTATGACCATTTCATTTGACCCCTACAATATACTTCTAATGTACCAGTGAATGATAATCTTTTTAAAAGTTGGTAAGAAATAAAATCTACTTCCCTTATTTCATTTCTTGTCTTGTCAACAATTCCTGTATACTTACAAGCACAAGCATATTCAAATGAATAAAAACAAACAGCCAAGATGTTTATTAAACAAATGTTGCAATTTAATAGCAACATACCAACATTAAATGACACAAACCATACAAGATTTCTGATACAACTACCAGGAAAAGCCTTCCAAAAATTTACGATATTCTAAGGACAGACACAAACTCTTAGAATGAAAAGAGAAATTGAGATACAGTAATCATGAGAAGTATATTCTTCAGTACACCAGACGTGTCTGTGCCATTTAACAGGCAACGACACTCTACTTTTATGTCCATCTGGACAATTACCCTGATTTGGCTCAATAATGTTCAATGAAGTGGGAGACAAAGCCCTGAAAAATTTGCCTGGTGAGTGAGCATTTGATATGGTATTGATATGGTATGGCATTTGACGCTAGGAATAATCAAAAGATACGAGCATTAACGGTAACGTGCAGTTTTGGTAAGCCCTCAAAAACGTTTCATCAGATTTGAGATGATAAATAGAAAAATACTAGCATAACTAAGCTGCTGTAAAGTTTTTTTTCCTCCTCAAGTTCACGTGCCTGTCCCGGCATATAAATTATTTTTTGCCTCTTATTTGTTTAATATGAAACTTTAGGAGGTAAAATCTTCACAGTGTCTTTGTATTGCTAGTATCTTGATACTTATCAACAAAAATTGAATAAGTCTGACAAAAAGCTTTTGAGGGCTTCCCAGAACTCTACATTACCTTTACATGTCAACTATTTTCCAACACCTGCCAAGAGCGATGACGCACATAGAGTAAATATCCGTTTGTGCCATGTGGGGATTGTGGATAAATAGATTCAAAGCATTAGCATGGGATATTTGTTTTTCTTTTACTAATAGTAATAGACCACTTCGGTAATGTATGCAAATTTTATGCATACCTTTCAAACAAAGGTTGTTCTTGACAACCTGAAAGCTTGCCGGACATAGCTACAAATAATGCATGCAAACTGGATTCCAAGCATTGAGGCTCATTTATAAAAAGCAGGTTCATGGAATACATGTAGCTCGTCACAAGGCGCTCAGAGAATATATGTGCATAAATTTGTATACATTACAGAAGCAGTCTATTAAGGAAGGATGCCCTTCATTAATCAAACATAGCATCATTGCAGTCTCAAAAAAGTAAGACAAGATCTATCATTTATGGACCCAGGGCATATTCCGTCCAGAAGCTCCAAATTTGAACAAACAACTTTAATATTTCATTTCAAGTCATATTTGTGAAAAGCTGTTGGTTTAATATCAAGAGCATTGCGAGAATACTTGTTTTTAACAATAAATATGTTTGATGCATTTAACTGGCAATTATTGTACAATGACATGAAAAATACACACATGTCTAATCTTGTTTTGATTGAACATGTAAATCAATAACAGTTTGACATAAACTATCAAGATATTATCAAATTAGTTTTAATTACAATTCACAATTTAATTCCTACGTGTATGTGATAATGTTTTCCCCCATCTGCGAACCCCAACTAATTCTATAAATGCAATTTCACCATCTTATCGGGCAAATTGTCTTCTCTATGCTTGTAGTATTGGTACATAATACATTTAGACAACAATGTTTCTGAAAACTACAAAGAGTTATTCACAAATTTGAAACACAGTATTATATTTACAGAGAAAAGGGAAAAATCTATACATACCAATAAATTGTCAACAACAACAAAAAAATGCTTCTACTTGTATAGATTATTTTTAGGATAAAATGGAGAAACATGAGTACATTTAAGATGACAATACAAGAATACCTATCAAATTTTACTGGTTACATCACAGGACAAGATTAACATTCTGATTTAAATTCACCTGACATTTGCTTTAAGAATACCTATTTTTGTATGGGTTGAGTGTTGTAGCAGTAGATTCTATTTTAGAATTATTGTGTCCTACATGTACAAGCCCATACTTTCGTTTTATTTCGCCCACTCTCCTGACTTAATATAAACTGTCCATGAATCAAAGATTAACATGTTTCTGGCATGCTAAGGCTGTCATTATTGTTATCTCTACAAGGTCACGAAACTGTATGTTGTTCCCCCACAAATCAGCAAATTCATTATATGACTGTACCTTTCAAAAGAAAAATACAATGACACCGAAGGTGAATCTGAATAAGTCTTTGAGCTTTTGCAATCAATGCATGCAGTATCATTTTACATGTTCTAAAGTGAATGTGCACAAGTTAAAGTTAACTGGAAAAATGTCTGAAGCTTTATGAAACATCTAAAATAACGAGTTTTCATATCTACAGCAATTTCTTGATTAATTTCATAAAAAACTACCCATGAAAAAAATGGAGCAGCCTACTAGAGATAAATGTCTATATACAGGTAATTGGATGCAAGGAATCTATGGGGATAATCCATTCATAGATTAGGTGTGGGCAACATCATCTTCCAAGAAATCTTGAGCTTGGTCCTTACTGATGACATCAATGTGACTCACCTATTAAGAAAGTTGAACAAGCAGAACAAGTGTTATAACTTCAAACATTGCATTGATGTTGATTCACTTCCTCGTCTTGCATTATACGTACTAAAATTTCACGTTTAAATAATACAGACCTCATGAATATCAAAATGAGAACAGCATATGAAATTAAAATACTTCATGTTAAAAAGAAGATATAGTATATAAATACATATTTGCTTTTTGTGTGGATTGTAAGGTGGCAACAGTAGCTCTGCAGTCAATATTTAACATGAACCAAGTTTCTAATTTCAACCCAGAACCAAGCACCTTACCCTAACCCTAACCCTGATACAAAACGTAACTTGAAACCCTATCGCAACCCAAGCCCTAACCCTACATATTTGATGAAGGAAAGCCCATAGCAAATGTTGCCAGAGCAAGTGTCCGATTACCTCTTAAGCCCACCGCACACTATACGATCGACTACGATTCGTAATGGCATTAAATATGGACATTTAAACAACTCAACACAGGAATTTGATTCGTAGTCAGCCTCATACCCAGAATAAGGGCCAAATCAGTTTTAAATCGTAGGCAATTGTAGGACTGCTCTGACATCGCTACGATTCAGAGCCGATTTAGCCTTTCCTCCACAAGGGCTCGCAATAGGCGTAATTTACTCTCTATATGACTATTCAGAACCTTAATGAAAAATATATTGTGTGTTCCAATGTTATATCAAATGATATTACACTTTCTTTCGAAATCGGATTGCAGACTGATCGTATAGTTGTGGGCGGTGGGCTTTAGTGACACACAGGGAAGGGCTTGACTTACCTTATTCCTAAACTTGACACCATAAAACTTGTCAGCGGATTCGAGCAACTCAGGCCTGAAGGTGGTGGTGATGAACTGTGCGTTGGCTGCTAGCTCATGGATCATGTCTGGTCAGAGACAGGAGACAAACATCAATTTCATCAGAATTACCGATATAGACATGACATTTTCCGACTTTACACAAGCTGTGCAAAGAACATTTTATGAATTCTGGGACGGCAGCATATTTTTTCATTTTTTTCATCTAAATAGACAAAGAGATCATAGTGAACTTGCTTGTAACTAGCTACTTATATGTCTGTACGTATCACGTAAAGTCCCGAGCCAATGATTTCTGAAGTAGTAACTGCCATTGACAATTTTGCTTTCCAAATCAAACTGCCAATCAGGATTTAAGTTTTCATTAGAGGTGAGGAAAAATATCAGTAATTTTTTTTAGGATTTAGTATTCAAATAAGAACCACCAAATCAGCATGTATTTTTTTCAAAGAGAAATCAACCAATAAGCATTTTAAGCTTTCAATCAGAAGTCAACTAATCAGCACAGGCAGACAGTATGACTTAGATCACTTTTACATGAATTGCTCTGAAAGGGATCGAAGGAAGGCTTACAGGAACAAAAAACAAAACAAACAGAAAAAGCAAATCTACACAAAACAAGACAAACAAAATATAAAACAAAACACAAACAAAACGTAACACAACACGAAACAAAAGAAAACAAAATTGAAAGGCATTTCTCACCTGCTACTGCTTTCCTATGCATGGCATCCAGGGCGGAGTCAATTTCATCAAAGAGGTAGAAAGGGGCGGGGTCACACTTCTGAATGGCGAAGATGAGTGTGAGGGCGACGAGTGATTTCTGACCCCCAGAGAGCTGCTGCATCTCACGCGTCTCGCCGGCTTTACCAGAGAATGATACCTACAGGAAGAGAAGAGTCAAAGAAGATATGGTTATGAAAAAGAAGACAATCCACCTCAAAACCTAAGTGAACACTGCACTTTTGATTGATTACAAGCAATTTATTTACTATAAATAAACCCAATATTATCGGAAGTGGTTTACAGGAGATAATATGTCCTTTGCTGCGAATGAATTTAGCACAAGTAATATGGTTTGATTGCAAAAACTTTGTAATTTGCTTGGTTAAAAATCTCTGGAGAATACTTCTGACTTCTAAAACAACAGAGAAAACAGTTTCTGAGAATGAATAGATTGGTCTGTTGAAACATCTCTGAGTAAAAAAATGAAATTATTACTAATAATGAAGGACCTGATGATTTCTTCAATATTGACGGTGCTGAGATATATTAAAGTGAATGTAAAAAGAAGAGAAAAGAATGACATACCTTGATGCCTACTCCAGTAAACTGCTCTACCAAAGGTAGTCCACTTGAACCTGATGCTCCTTCACTCTCCAACTGAAATAAAGAAGCATACAATGAAAAGTTTAGTTTATCTGATTCTTGCACGGTGTGTATGGAAACGATTTTCATATTGAAACACATGATCATCTTTGCTTAGTAGCACACATGTCAACTAGCAGTTTCAGTTGCCTTGTAGGTGCTTGTTTTATGTGGGATGATAAGCGACACAGGACCAACAGCTTTAATTCCTATCTGAGGATAATTTAGGATTATTGCCTTCTCAAAGGACACAGAGTTGATTACAAATCCTGGTGTTCTAGCTTCAAAGACATCTACTTTATTTCCTGAACTGCCACTGACCTAACAGAACCAATATACTAGGAGTTGACCTTTGAATGTTCCCCCATTCAATCCAAGCCAAGCACTCAACCAAGCTCAAATTTGTAAAAGATATGTAATACCAAGTGATATGTGTACTTTAATAGTCTTTACGCTCTGATAACTCACCTCCTGAGATGTTTCATAATCTCCTTTCTTCATGACAAGTGTAGCCTTTCCACCAGGTACAAGCTTCTCAAAGACCTCACTGAAGTATTTGGACACCTGCTTAAAGGTCAGCTGGATGGCCTCGTACTTACGCAGCTCTAGGACATTCATCAGATCAGTGATGGCCTGCAGATCCAAAGGAGTCATTAAAGCATTAGTATTTGGAAGATACTTATGTTTTTGCTATTAGTCATGTCAAACCTACGGTCAATGCTACGGTCATGTATGTTTATACTTAGATTGGATCCCTCACAAGTGAAGATTCGGTTCAGGGAAAGCCAAATTTACTTTAAAAGCTGTTTCTTCCATCTGTATTTCTGCGTTAGAGAGCCTTTGCTGGCAAGGATGGTTCTTTTTAGTAAATGAAATCTAAATGTGCTCAATAACCCAATCTACATTGATAATAATGTATTTTTATATGTATAAAAAGAAATCATGAGAAAGACTAAGCCGTAATCAATAGGTAACAAAATAGACTGTACCAATTTCAAGGGTTCTTCAGACATCGTGACACAACAGGGTGGAAAACTCAAGAAACTAATGCTTAAGGTACTACCATCGACACAACAACTAATCAAGTCGACTTACAGCATGGCCGTTGTCAAGCTCATCTTTGCGTTTGATGAGTTTCTCCTTCTGATCAGAGAAGTTGACAAACTGGTCCAGGGCCTTCTTGTTGACATGGCTGTACTTCTTGAGCTCCTGGTTGCACTGTTCAAGCTTCCTGAAGAGAGCCTTGAGGGAGAGGTGGGTGTACTTCTCAAAGGCATCGCTGGGCAGCGAACCAAGCTCACGGATCTTACGCATGCATTCCTCTTTCTGCGATACAACAGGAGTAATAAAGAAAAAAAAGGGTTTTTTATCAAACAGTAAGTCTTGAGATATGGGGTTTACAAGGAAAAGAAAACACAGCTAGGCTCAAGGAGACATGTTTTTATATTTTTAGAAGGCATTCCTGCTCTAACTGTCACCAATGAAAATACTATCAAAGGAAAATCCTTCCATTGTGTATGAGCCTTAATTCTTTCCATCTATCATGGTTCCATAAGCACTCCTACCATACCTGCCAACCTTAGAGGAAAAAATATATTAATTTTATTTGAGAGAGAGAGTGAGAGACATTGCGAGGGAGCGATGGGAAGATTTTTGAAGGGTGAACATAATGTGGTTCTGACCACTAGGATACTGTTACCGTTTTATTCATTCCTACCTTCTTGAGAAGCAAGCTCTGCTTATTAGTCATCTTCTCCAGCATCTTGGCATCATCCTGAATCTTATCACCAAACTCTCTCTCCTTGCTCTTCCATTCCTCCAGGTCTCCCTGCTTACTGCTCTGTTCCCTGTTCAAGCCTTCAAGCTGAGCCTCAATATCTAGGAGTAAGAAGATTATTTGTTTTAAATCATCACCATCAGTTTATCCCTGACTATGGTGACTAAAACCAGGAGTCAGACAGAAAATTACACGCCAACATCCAAAATGATTTCAACAATTATTCTATCAAAAGAGATAATGCACAACTCTTTCAGGAAAATATCTCAAGTGGCACTTCCAAAAACATTATTGCGGAGCTGACTATCACTATTGTACATAACCAAATTATGAACACTCATAGACTGCAAAAAATAATGTTACATTTGATGAGGTATTCATTTCTAAATTGGAAAAAAACCCCCAAACTTGCACAATATTTCAACCTTTGTTGAAATATAATTGCTCATTATTTACTTTGCGATTACCAAAGCATGCACTATACATAGAGACTGATAGGCATAAGCTACATTGTTTTCCTATCATCGTGAGGCTGTCCACCCCAAGACAAGGTTGGGTTTGCCTACCTTCCAGCCTTGCCTTGTTGGTATCAATGGCAGTGTCCGCTGTCTGCATCTCCATTGTGTTGTTCTCAAGCTTCTGACGGCGATCCTCAATCGAGATCTCTTGGAGTTCCTACAATGAATCACATAAATATTCAAAAGGGTAATGTACAGCCCACAGACTACAGTTTGGCAGTAATTAAGTTGAGGAGTTAATATAATTGGTTCATGAAAAAAATACAAATCTAAACAGAAAGAGACGATAGGTCCAGGTATTTGATTGCATATGTGTCACTTTTAGGCAAACATTATACACCATTTCAAAATCTTGAATAAGACAACTTATCTTACAAATATATCAACTTTATAAGATATCAAGGAAATCGGACAAACTTTCAATAAGACAAAATGATTTATCTTATGAGGTAATGTCATCACTTTTAAGGCACATCTTGTTACCAAAGTTTCCCCATATACACAGAATTACTCAAGCTATGTTTCCAAGAGATGTATTTCATCATGCTCTTCTACTCCCCAAATCATGCTGTTTGAAGTTGAAAATGTCACACTCTCTTATCAACATAACTTTGCATAACACATATAGCATATCACAGTGCTTGTAAAGACTGCTATGAAAGTACAAAATATGAGGGAATGTGAATGAACAGGGGTACGCCAACAGTACCTACCATGCATTTATTGAGCTCTGGCTAAAATGTCTGCAATAACATCGATAGGGCATACTTTCAAAGAAAGAGTGACTCACCTGCATGAGCTGTTCACGTTTCCTGTTGAGGTTACCAGAGAGGTAGTTCTCAATCTTATTCTTCTGTCCTTCAAGCTGTTATGGGAAAACAAATCAAGTTTCAATGACAACATATCAAAATACCCGAGGATCATTTTGACTAGAACAAGGTCTGGTTGAAATATGAATCAATTTCTTGCCTTGTTACAATATAGATTGTGATTTATCAAACACAATATTCATAGGATTAAAAAAAAAAATCTTCAAACTGGCACCATACACAAAAATAGACAAAATTGTATTCAGAATAAGACTTTTTGTCTGCACTACACAGTTAGATGTACGCGTGATTCTATTTCAGATACATGTTGAAATAATAACATTTGTAAATTAATATTGCAAAAGCAAAATAAAATAAATAAATAAATAAATAAATAAAGTTGTCCAGAGTTGAAGTGGAAAAGCAAAAGGATCCAATGCTGAGTAATCACTTTCCTTTGTTCAGAGTACTGCCTATTTATTTAAAAACAGATCTACTATCTACTGTAAACGCTGTTATTTTCGAGCGATTAAATTTTCGCGCTGAGCGACCCAAGAACATATTCGTGGGTTCTTAAATTCGCGCTGCACAATTACACGCTCGTATGTACACCCACTCCATTTATTAATTTACACAAACGCAGTCCATTCAAATGCATAAGGCATGCGCAACTACACACACGCGCTCAAAAATGAGTTGGACGCACACACACTTATTAATGTGCTGAAGCGCGCAATTCAACCCGTATAGGAAATCAGGCTAATTTTTTCGTGAGTTCTAGAATTCGTGCCCGCCGAAAGTAGCGCGAAATCTGCGAAAATTAATGTACCGCGAATATTTCTGCATTAACAGTATTGTGAAGGGACTGAAGTTACCTTCACTCTCTCAGCAAGTGCTTTCTTGTTTTGTTGATTCAAGTCTTTGATCTCGTCATTCAAGCTGTCTACCTCCCTCTGATCACCCATACTAAGCTGTGAAAGTAAATCGGTACCTAAAGGGGGAAAGAACAATAAACATAAGAGCCAATCACTGCTTTTAATTTACACATCACAAAACAAAGTTTCCTACAATATTTTCTTTTCAAAATAGTCTTGTCAAGATAGATGTTCCTCAGGTCTGAAGTCTCCATAAAGGCTTTTGACAATCTAAACTAACTAACCAGCTGAACATGAATAACTCTTATCTGTAATATCCTATTTCTAAAGATGATAAAACTTGTGTTCCACAAGGTATAAGCAAGTACATTACATATGAAACATTAACACTTCTACTATTGAGTTTCAATCTCAGAGATTTCTTCTTTTTTTCCCCTCTTAGATTTTGTTGTGTATGGTATCCCATTACCAAGCCTTACCGATCTCTTCCTCCAGTGAGGATGCAGTACTGCGCATGGCCTCCAAGTTAGTAGCCAGACTCTGCAGACGTCGTTCCTTGGGTGCCATCGACTTCTGGATGACCTGACTCTCCTCCTTCATAATCCTCATGTCACTTCGCATCTTGTCATAGATGTCCCTAATCACAATCACAAAAGTAGCAAAATGGTTGAACTGAAGGTAATTCATGAAATCATATTTCATGCAAACTGTAGAACAGTTATCCTAAGATGTCCATCGTGTCCTAGATAGCAATCATTAGATGATCAGAAGCAGCAAAACACCAATAAAACGGAAATAAAGGCACACTGAAATTGCAGCAACACTGATAAGCACATATGGGAATAGCTACTTCAAAAGTTGTTTTGCCAGTCCTGATATCCTTATCTTAACATCTCAGTGGAATGATTTTGAATTCCAGGACTATTTATTGTTGTCATCTTTCTAAAGAATTTGAGGGATCGACAATAAATAAAACTATTTAGCTGCTAGAGGGCGTCAACAGATATTTATCAAATGCTTGCTTTTAACTGGTTGACGAGTGCTGCGGGAGCTGTGGGTCCAGCTTTCGGTTTTGTTGTCTACTTCCGGTCTTTTCGCTGAGAGTACATTTCCATCGCAGCTACGTACAACATGATACGGTACGACTCTTATTTTCCTTCGACCAGCACATCGTTGCTTTGCAACGGAACCCCATATCCACAAAAACACTTTCGTATGATTTAAATCAATATATAAGTCACTTTTCAAGAGCGTTGTAAGACCAGTTCTTGACTAAGACATATCAGCTTATCAACAGGAAAACTCAGAACTCACGCCTGCACCGTAAGTAGGCGTCACAAAAAAAGTAATACAGCACTGCCATCAGCAAATGTCATACAGCTATTGCTGATCCCTTGAATTGAAAGCAATACATGCTGCAAGAGTTGCTTCATATCCCCAGCACCAATATTATTGCAGATCTATCCCTTACTTGTTCTTTCTATTCTTGGTCTCGATCTTCTGCATATCACTCATCAGACTTGTAATGTCCACCTCCACCTTCTGAAGCTTGTCTCTCAGTTCCTTGTACTCCTGCTCCTGGTTGCTCAGCCGAGTCCTCAGCTCCACGATGCCGCTCTGAAGCTCCAGACGAGACTTGCGTGTGTCATAGTATCCTCCCGTGATGGCTCCCTTGCGACTAACCTGATCACCTATGTAGAATGATTTAGGAAGGGAAGATATTGGATTTGTAAACCTGTGGTGGCTTGTGAATTTTCTGTTCGGTACCAAACACAAATCACAATTTCCCAAAATATACAGAATATAACATTCCGTTTAAGTTTTAAAGAAAGTAAAATCTTCAAGAAAATGAAACGCTTTAAGCAAAGAAGCAAGCAGCTTCTTTCATAAAGCTACTTCAAGGTAAAATTTCTAAAAATGAGAAGAACTTTACAGGTTTGCAAAACCCCTAGAATTACGTAAATCAATAGCCTATGTTGGTTGTCCTAATATGTTAAAACTAGCATGGCATTCTTTCAAATTGCAGCAGAGGAAGTCGGCTGATTTCTAGCAATGTATCTTACAGTAACCAATAAAATCAAAGGCCCATTCCCCTTACCCTTGGAAAGTCCCTCATAGTGGTCACAAAATTACAAGGTATAATTCTATTGGTAGGCACATCGTACCCACGTCAATATGTTAATCTTCATCACTACTCAAATATTTTACGAGATTTTTTTTCAACTAAAAAACCTTGATGTAAAGCACGTAAAAGCAACTTACCTTCCAGAGTGACACAATCAAGGTTTTGGGTACGAGAGAAGCTGGTGGCGACCTCAATGTTACGACAGATGAGCGTCTTGCCAAACACATGCTTATAGACATTGGCCAGCGAGTCCTCATACTCCAGGTTAGAGACCATTGGAAGAGCATCCTAGGATACCACAAAAGCATCAAGGACAGATCGTTAACCCTTTCAAGATAACTGACCACATCTTGTGGTTCGGCTCAATAACTTTTGATTCAGTGCTCTAAAAAATTTATCAGATGCATGAGTAGAAAGACTAAGAGCAAAAATTTCTGCACAATCTATGTCCATTTTTGTTGCATGATCATAGTGCGTCTGATGCCAGGAATTTTGAAAACGAGAATAAGCTTTAAAATCCTTAAATTGGCAACACATTGAGAGGTTCAAAATCATTGTTTTTTAATAAAATTGGCTATTTCTTCAACTTTTCAACAAAATCCCCAACCATATATATTGTTTTCAAAGACATTACACCTTATTACGACCATGTAGCACTAAAATAAAATATTATTGTTGCCAATTTAAAGAACAAAATGTGATAAATTTAGCCCTGTCCTGAAATGGTAAAGACACAAAACACCACAGTGGAGCTTACCTCTTTGTGCACAATATCCAAAATCATCATTAATTGCAATTTCAACCTTTTGTCCTAAAACAATGATAGTGGATCTCATACAATACAACACACTGCATTTTAGTTTAGTCACAGTCAGAGAACACCAGAATATTCTCTGTGTGGAAAATCATTTCTTCAACGACTTGATCCACGATACCACTATTTATAAAAGGTAAAGTACAGTTAGAATCTTTGCAAAGAAACGTGTATCAAGGCTAATACATATTTATTATTTATATTTATTATTTACACTTGACTGATTAGAAAGCACATAAAGATTTGAACTTAAACTTTTGTTTGCCATGAGCTTTGTCCTACACAACCAGAATGAATGTTCCTTTTTACATTGTACATTTTCATGTACACACTCTTCAGAATTTGAAGACTGGTACTTACTGGTGACTCTGGGTAGACAGTATCCCTGACTTCCAATCGGTTGAGTGGCATGAAGGTGACCTCACCAGGCATTTTCTGTCTGTTCATCTCGGAGAGGATCTTGGTACTGATCATGTCAGTGTCCACAATATGGTAGAACAATCTGAAATGAAGCGGATGATATGGGCTTTAGGTCAGGGTACAATAAAAACACACAATTCATAGTTGTATTTCTGTCACACTTACACAGGATTCATAACCAGGTTGACATTCAAGTCAGAACTGAATGATCCACAAGCAACAAATCAGGTTTATATATCTCCTTCAGTGTAAATGCTTCCCATGCAACATAAGCTGGTACGCATATCGGCACCATATCTTACCAGATCATTTGAATACTCACACGCGCTATAAAATTAGTTAACACATAAAATCGCAATCAAACTGGCTAATATTCTTTGATATGGGCTTTGGGAGGTAAAAATGTGGCAGGATGGATAGAACCAAACCCTATTTGTTTAACGTTTTGAGTGCATTGCATTATAATTTCATAATTACATGTAGTTGCCTGGTGGCTTTTCTCATTGAGGAAACATGCCAAGGATCAATGGAGGGAGATCACCTTCAGGCGAGTTCTCTATTGTATATCTTGACGGAATAAAATTTCACATTCAATTTTTTTTGTTGCTTTAGGAGAGGGTGTCGGAATCTACAATGTATGACAATTTGAACTGACCTGCTGCCAGCAGTGACCTCCACACAGGTGTTAAAGCGAGATGCACAAGAGAAGTTCTCAATCAGGACACCATGGTAACCTTCCTGGACGTCCCGATGGATGTTCTTCTCACGAAAGTTATCCAGGACTCGCTTAATGCTATCGATCCCTCGCAAGACAGCCTGGAAAGAGACAAATATTCAAACCATAACTCCTTCACAAATAATTTTGATGCCACAGATAATAAATAATGCACCACTTATGCTTGAAAGCGATATTCAATTGTTACACCAAATGAGCTTCAAGTACACATATTGATTCATGCGTTAACCATCTTACCTTTGATTTGAATTGACAAAGAGGTAGTATCAACCCAAAATTTGTGGATCATCTCTAAGAATTTAACAGGACGACAGCTGTTTTTTGCCTCCTAAAGAGCGCTCTTAAATTAGGTTAACAAAGACAAAATGAGTTTAACCATTCTCTAAATGACACTTAACAAATTTGAACAGCACCATATTTATCTAACTATTTAATATTAAAAGGTACATTGAATGATACACATTGTTCCTTGATGCTAGATAACTTTGCTGAATCTAAGTGCCATTGTGATTGGTCACTTGACATACCTTTCCAATCATGGATCGAAGGGTCTGTTCCTTCTTGTGTAGTTCTTCCCTGGTTGTGGCAATCTCTTGCTGAATGCTGTTCTCTTGCCTCCAAAGAGCACTGAATGAGAAACATCACAATGAAAATTAACAATATTGAAATATTTTAATTATTTCATCATGAAAAACTGGGATTTTGAAACAAATTGGGTCATATCTGACGAATGGTCCCACAAAACTTAACCCTAGACACTCACTATATCCCAACCTAAGAAAACTACAACCTGACTGGAAATTTTAATTAGATGTGAATGATCTGCCAATGTACAGGGACAAATTTTCCATGGGAGAGCAATTTAAATAGGTGTCCAAGACTCGCTATGAAATAAAAACAACAATATTGATAATGAAGTACAGAACACCATGCTGCAGAGCAGAGGTCTGTAAGTTTAAGCATTTGGATAAAGACTACTACAAGGAATAAAAGGGGACTTTACATTAGAACAGGATGAACCTTAAAATCAGTATGAAAAAAGCATACTGCTGAACGAATCACCACACAATGGTCCAGCTTCATGTTGACCAGTCAACGATGTTAAACAAAGATAGTCAAGAGATTTTCCAACTTACTTGCGCTCATTTTGAAGGTCATCCTTGCGTTTCTTGAGGTCGTAGTGACTCCTGTTGGAGCCTTCCACTGTATCCTTCATCTGCTCAATGTCAATGTTCAGCTTGGCCATCCGTCCCTCCAGGTCCTCGTTCTTACGGATGTCTGATGTGATGTCATCACGCAGCCTTGAGATCTGGATGTATAATTAATCGATAATTAATAACTAAGGTATACATATCTAAAGCTCACAAATATCTGCCACTAAAAATGACACTTGTGTGATTTATGGAAATAGTTTATACTCCTGACACACAAAACCCAAAATCTCACTAAGTAGAAAAAAAGAAGATATATATGCCTATGTTACTGGCAGGGTTTTGTAGCCAAGGATATCAGGCAAGGCCATAGCATTAAAAATGTACAAAAATGTCACACCAAAAAGCAATTACAAACCTACATTTCCTTTCCTTTCCAGCCCATAGACGTACGTAGTCACATGTAGCATTTTACAAATAGCCAATTATTTTTTATATTCTTCGAAGAAAAAAGTTCAATCCAAATGACATTTCCCTGCCCATGCTCAGTTTTCTATATTGGGCTGGATTATAATCGAACATGCCTACTGTATTAACAGACAGTTAACGATTACATTTGTTATGTGATTGATATTTAGTTGTTGGTACCTGTTCCTCTTTGTCCTTGATGGACTTGTTGAGAGACTTGAGCTCCTTGCGGATCCACTTATCCCTATCCTCTCGGGTGGTGAACTGGTTGCCCCGACCTTGCTTGGCAAACAGCTCTGTACGACGCTGCTCACACTGCTGTAATCTATGATCACAAATGAAGGAAAAACGAATAGTATGAATGTCAAGAAAATGGAAGAGCAGGGTATATGTTGTAATCTATCTATCATGGTATCTTCTCCTGGTTCAGAGGTTGATTGCAACATTTTTCCACACATCTCTGTTCTGTGCCATTCTTAGTGCACTCTTACACTACTTTTTCCCCCTGCAGGTCTTAATGTTCCCTTTCCAGTTGGTTCTCGGCTTCCCGGCCCTCTTGGTCAAGTACCTTCTACTCTCCTCTTCCAGCATATCTTTCAAGAACTAGTCCTGTCAGGGTAGGATGTTTAAGCCCTGCCATGTGTAATATTTCTTTGTTAGTTTTTATCTGTTTCCATGATATTCTCGTGTTGCAATACTCCAGGCCTTTTCACACATGAGGAAGAAGACTTCCTCAGAATCCCATTTTTTAAAAAGTATTTGTACTACTGAGAGGTCCCTATCGCCCCCACAGAGAAGGCAGTATACATGCAGCTCTCACGATACCAGTACCATGTACAACTCACACAATGCAATACCGTTATCATATCTGCGTGGTTCTTGTTAAAAACGGAGTCTAAAAATCACTGACTAACTGAATGCTTTTGAAAATTATCACTGTTGCCTGTTCATTTGAAAAGACTGTATTTCTTGATGATTATCAAACAGCTAAAGCAGAATTTCCATACATCATATGGAGGACCAATTATTTCCAGATTATAAAAGCTCTGCTGGTATGATCTGCTCATTGAATTATGGCTAACATTGACAATTACAAGTGATCATTATCCAAGCAAGGCTATTACCTTGCTGTACATTGTTCCTCCTTGCGCTGAAGATCCTCATAGCGTGGCATGATAGCCTCCAGCTCTCCTTGCTTACCACTGATCTCAGTGTCTAACTTCTCCAATTGAGTCCCAATGCGACCCTGATACAGAGAAAGTGAATGAAGTCATTAATAATGCAGCACAATTTTTCTTGCAGTGGGAAGTTCTTTTTATGACAGCCCAAAGTGATAAGATAACTACAAATTCAACAGCTGAAAAAAAAATTTCCCCCTCCCCCAACCTAAAAAGAATTGCAGTTATTTTATGGCATATGTTTCACTGGTGTATTGCAAAAATAATTAAAAAACAAAGAAATTCATAGAAATTTTATAGAAAGAAATTCCTCTCATTGAAATTTCTTCAAGCAAATAAGAATTAAGATAAATATCTATAATTCATCAACCAATTTCAATTTAATTTGAAAGTGTACTACTTATCTTGGTGAGCGCGTACGGGTGCGTCAAGTAGTCTGCTCACATGTCGCTTTTATGCTTATAGAGAGCACAATTAAATTTTCAATATCTTTTTATGGAATCGATATTTGAAGCCCATATTTTAAATACAGTATAACGACATGGAACCTCTAGCATACAGAGCAAAATATTTTTTGGGTGATTGGTACCGTTTAAATTAAAATCAGATCTTTACCTTAGCATCCACGTCTCCCTTGACCTCCTCCTGGAGATCTTTGACAGCTAACTCCAGCTTGGCGCGACGTTTGAACAGATCTTGTCTTTCATTGGTCAGGTGATCTCTCTCCTCATTGGCTGTCCTCAGGCGACCTTTCAACTCTCGAAGCTCTTTGTTGATTGTCTGTAAGAAATGAATATGGTAAAGAAAATTAATGTATAATGTATATCAAAGAACTTTGTAAGCAATGTATGCTAAGAAAACTCTGTCTTTTAAATATTTAACTCCTGACATGTAAGGATGTAACAGTGGTGTAGTCACATCTCATGAAAGATTCATGAAATCTCATGAAAATGGGATTGGCTTCACATAGATAGTCTACAGTGAAAACATGTAATTAATTCTAAAAGATTGCGAGAAATGGCCAGCTTTCCAGCTGTATCACTTTTCTTTTTTAGGCATTTTTAAGGTGACACTAAAAACAAATAATGAAATGACTGAAAGTTTTGGAAACAATGCCCTAAAGAATAGATGTTTACCTTGATTCTCTTTGAGGCTTCCTCCTGTGCATCTCTGATGTGTTTGGTCATCTCTCCACTGTTCTCACGCTTATTGGCAAGCTGAAAGGAATAGATTACAACTAAGTTGTTAACATATAGACCTCAAAACTTAAAAGGGACCTTAACTGAACATTCATTCAATAAACATGTCTGTCAGCTTACAAGAATAAAGAGAATCACAATCAATGATAGATGGATAATTTGAGGAGGAAAAATACAGATAGTACAGCTATCTTTTTTACCATCAAAGAAAATTCACATAGTACAAATAGTTTTGATAAGCTTACAACAATTTTAATAAGAGGTTATAAGTCTATAGCATAACACTCTACATAAAACAAAAGCAAACTAATGATACACAGTATGGTAAACAAACTGTAGGCAAAATGTCTTTTCTCAATGCATAAGCATCAGGCGTGGATTCAAACCAGCAACATCATGATGAAAGCCAAAATGATGAAACCACTTTTCCACCTGATATGACTTACATCTTCAAGTTTCTTTCTAGTGTCCATGAGTTCCTGATTATGAATGGTGTACTCAAGGGATCTAAGAAGAAAGGAAAAAATACAGTGTGTTAAGTTTGACTCCTTCCATGACTCCTCATCCACAATAGACTAATATATATTTCACCTGAAGATCAACAACCAAAGGCAGATGTGACTATCATTGTTCACTGCGGTTAATGATAAAAAGTATCCTGTATTTTCCACAGCGTTGCCATCTTTTTTCCTCTGAACATTGTGCGATATATTTTCAAACTTATCTATAATCAGATTGTCATCCTTACACCAAAATATAGAAAAAATATATATATATTTATTTCATTGATTACTCTTTTTTTGTTCTCATTCTAATTTCTTTCCAACATGGACTTAGGGGTGGGAATTTCGGGTATTTTTATTTTCGAAAATCAATAAAAAATAAAAGGTATATAAACTGGACAAAAGTCTAAGATTCGAGGTCCGACTCAGGTACCAGGATTTTAGTCCCAACCCTTAAATGATAAAACCTGTCTTCTGAAAAGCTTGTAAAATCAGCACTGATTTTCTTATTTACTATATAAATCTATATACCTACCTATTATGCCTGTAGTCTTGACTACGGGACCCCTTCGAGAATTTAACACACATGAGTCACAATATTGTGCGCACCCCCCGTAATCCTATTGTCCCCTTCGCCACTCACGCGCGTCAACACGCTACGGCCATCTTCCTCTTTTGCGAGCAATCCCAAGTAGAAACATGTTGCTTGCAAGGAGCGGGGAAGGAGGGAGGGTCATAGGTAGGTATATAGATTTATATAGTAAATAAGAAAATCAGTGCTGATTTTACAAATTTACTGCAATAAATCATATATACCTACCTATTATGCCAGACCAGCGCCAACTCAAAGACCGGGAGGCATGTTTCAAGCAGAAGGAAATAGGATTACACCAAAGACTACAAAGAAGACACAGCGGCCTTCAAGGTGGCTGACGCAAACAAAGCTTCACCTGCGGGAAAAACCCTAAGGTAGCAAGAAATGAAGGAATTGGGCGAACGCCAATAAGCAGCCTTCAAAATATCAACAAGCGCCACACCTTGAAACAGAGCCCAAGAAGTGCTGACACTACGAGTATCATGAGCACGAGGCTTACTGTCGGATAAAAGAGCCTCTGTGCCAGCGGCCCTAATAGCTTCAACGATCCATCTAGAGATGGAAAGAAAAGTTAGAAAGCGGACAAAGAAAAATCTCAACAGGACCGGAGGCAGCTGTCTGATTCTTGGCAACGAAAGAAGCCCTAGGAATCAATCTAACACCTTTTCTCTCCCAGCGAACATGACCAGGAGTAAGACAGAGAGCATGAAGAGTACTGCGCCTCTGCCCAGAGGCAATAGCTACCAAAAAGAGCGTCTTAACCGTAAGATGATGAAGCGAAGCTTCACCCAACGGTTCGAAAGGAGGTTTCGCCAAGGCCTCCAGGACCTTAGGCAGACTCCAAGACGGCACTAACTTAGAAAAAGAAGGTCGTTTCAGAAAGAACGAACGAATCAAACCACTTAATAGCGGGGAATTGGAAATCCCCGAACCAACCGAGAAACCCGAATGAATGGCCCCGATCAAACGGTAGCCTCGGATAGTAGAGATAGATCTCCCTTTGTCAAATAACGAGATTAAGAAATCCGCAATTGAACCAATAGGAGCCTTAGAAGGGGTTTGATTTCTCTCTTTGCACCAAAGGAAAAAGACCGAGAGACGGGAATTGAAAATTTCCCTAGTAGAAACCCTACGACTGGACATTAAAAAGTCCGCGGCTCTATCAGAGAGACCCCCGACTGTCTTGCAGATTCCCTGTCAGGGGCCAAGCAGTCAAATGAAGAGACTCCGGACTGTGGTGAAAAATCCCCGATAGGGGCTGTAACACCAGATCCGCTCTTAACGGGAGAACGAACGGTTGAGCCCTTAGGAGGCTCATAAGTTCTGGAAACCAATTCCTCCTGGGCCAAAAGGGAGCTATTACAAGCACCCGCGCCCGATCTTCCCTGATTTTCCGCAAGACACGCGGAATCAGTTGGAAGGGAGGAAAGGTGAATCCCTGAAAGTTCTCCCAGCTGAGGGAGAAAGCATCGAGAGCCCATGCTCCCTGATCGCGAACACGGGAGCAATACTTCGGCAGCTGGTGATTAAGCACCGACGCAAATAGATCCACTTCCAGTGGACCTAGGCAACTGCGAATGCGGCAAAATACCTCCGGATGGAGCGTCCATTCCGATGGAGGATACCTGCCCCGAGACAGAAAATCCGCAGAGGTTTTCCCGACCGGGGATGAAAGAGGCCACGGGTGTGATTGCCATGCGACGACACCACCTCCACAGCTGAGCTGCTAGGGCATTCAGGGCAACCGTACGAGTGCCTCCCTGCCGATTGATATATGCCGCCACAGTAACATTGTCCGTGAGAATCAGAACCAAACGACTGAGAAGTCGACTTCTGAAATGGAGCAAGGTCAACAGAACTGCCATAGACTCCAGGACATTGATATGAGGAAGAGTCCCAAGATGAGACCAATCCCCCGCAACCGTGCTGCCGTTGCAGTGTCCTCCCCACCCCAACCGAGAGGCGTCCGATATCGACGGAAGAGGGGCAGAGAAGGACCTGCCTCGCGCGAGAAACACCTCGCTCGTCCAACAAGAGAGAAGAGACTTGAACCTTACTGGTACTGGAATCCAGACCAAAAGAGAGTCTTTTCCCGGCTTGAAGAACCTGAGGAGATGTCTCTGAAAGGGTCTCATGAGGAGCCGGCAGTCCTCTAAAACATCGACTAGACTGGCTAGATAACCTAGAAACTGAAACCACTGTCTGGCCGAGACTCTTCTGGCCAGCAAGAGCTTGCGAGCCGCAGAGACAATGGTGAGAATCCTGTCTCGACTGGGCCGAGCCAACTGATTCCTTATGTCTAACACCGCCCCCAGAAAAAACTGGGCTGCGAGTGGGAACTAACTCTGACTTTTCCCACTTTATTAGGAAACCTAAGTCTTGAGTAAGATTGACGAGCAAACTAGTCTCGTCCAACAAACAATCGCGCAACTCCGCTAGGAGAAGCCAATCGTCCAGGTAGCAAAAATAGCCGAAGGCCGCATCACCTCAGAGAGGCTGCCAGCACGGCTACAACCTGAGTAAGAACCCGAGGGACTGGGCACAGCCCGAAGGGAAGAGTGCGAAAACGATAAGTCTCTGAGAGGAAGAAAAACCCCAGAAGATCGCGCAAAGCGCGAAGAACGGGAAAGTGGAAATACGCATCTTCGAAAACTATCAAGACCGCGTAGTCCTTCCTCTTGATCAACGGGAGAATGGAGGCGAGAGTCTCCATCCGAAAAAGTACTGAAGTTTTCCCGAGCGCTTGGGAATAACAAAAGTCGGAGAAAAGGAAAAAGACAGCCTGTGAGGTGACCGAGTTCCTATAACACCTCCGGGGAGCGGGGCGGACAGATCTATGAAGAATCCGTCTCGTCCGTCAAAGAGAACAAAAGCGTCCGCGGAGATGGCCTCCCAAGCGGGGAGAAAGGAACGAAGACAGCCACCAACCAATACTCTGCGACGGTACATGACCGAGGCAGCTGCAGTGGAAAACTAAGACCACTGCAAACCAAACATGACGCTCAAAAAGAAGCACCGCTTCAATGCATCCAAAATCCAGCTAGAAATCCTCCGCGAGAGAAAAACGCTCGGAGGAATCCCGCTGCCTGAACCCAAGCAAAGTCGAACCCTGCGCGCGGGTTGACTAAAAGTCAGGGAAAGTTTAGAACAGAGCAATCGCTTCTACCCACAAAGGGAGAGCAACTAAGGCTCTGCCTGCCCCAGCGATTCGGAGACCGAAGCTTGAGAGGCCGCTTCCAAAACCGGATTCGCCTGAAATGATCGTGACAAAGAATCACGAACAAAGGCCGAAACGGTCGGATTCACGCATGAACCGCCGTAAGCCTCCTCACCCGACGGAGCCCCGAGGCTGCGAGACTAGGAGGCTCATGTGATCTCATCACAGACAAAGAAGAATAAACCATAAAAGGCTAATTAGTCTCGATGTCCGACCCAAAAAAGGGACAAGAGCAGGGGATGCAAATCCTGGTACAAGGGACCAACCCTGAGTCTGGGCAAAGCCCATCTCACACTGAACATCTCAGCTTGAGAGACCGGAGGGTTAGCTAAACCCGATGGGCAAGAGGCAAGCAAAACCTTGCCTCTTTTAGCCCCTTCCCTAGGCTTCTGATTGGCCCAAAAAGAGCCTAAGTCGAAACCCGCTTTTCAGAGCGTTTATTCGGTTTCGTTCGGATCCCCGAAGCCCTTCGGGAACACGAACCGAACCCTCCACTGAGGGACGCTCACCTCCCTTTATGGGAGAAGTGCGCTGAGGGTATTGAACCCAAAGACGCGCACCAATTACCCATATCGGCCGAGCAAGGAGATGCAACAGCCATGGGCCGGACGCCAAGGCGCCCAGAGCAAGGGCGGACCGGGATGACCCGGCAAAGGAACGCCAACAAAGGACTCAGCAGGAATCCCGCTGCTTAAACCAACGCGAAGTCGAACCCTGCGCGCGGGTTGACTAAAATTCAGAGAGATATCTGGATAACAAAGCAATCGCTTCCACCCCGCAGAGGGCGAGGGATTGAGACTCCGCCTGCCCAAGCGATTCAAAAACGAAGCTTGAGAGGCCAGCTCCAAATCTGATTCCACCCGAGTGGAAAGAGACAAAGGAACGCTAACAAAGGCCTCAGCAGGCAGAGCCCCGCATGGTTCAACGAAAGTCTCCTTGCCCAGCGGCGCCCCAAGGGCCGCGGGAATAGGAGGCACATGCGAAACCAACTCAGACAAAGACAAATCCAACACAAAAGGCTGATTAGTCTCAAAGTCAGACCCCTGAATAGGGACAGAAGTCAGGGTTGAAGTAGCCGGTACAAAGGCCCAACCCTGATTCTGAGCAAAAGCCCGCATCATGCTGAACATGTCAGCTTGAGAGGAGCTAGCTGGTTAGCCAGGCCAGACGGGCAAGAGGCCGGCAAAGCCTTGCCACTTATTGCCTTCTTCTTGGCCTTTTTCTTGGCTGGCTCGACAAGAGTCGTAGCCGAAACCATTTTGTTAGAACGCTTAATCGGATTCATTCGGATCTCCGAAGCCACTTCGGAAACACGAACCGATCCCTCCACGGAGGGACGTTCACTTCCCAAAAAGGGATTGGAGCGCTCATGGCGTAAGCCTAGAGAATCGCCCAAATCACCCATATTGGCTAAGCAAGAAGATGCAGTAGCCATGGGTTGGGAGCTAAAAGCTCCCAGTGCGTGGGCAGACCGAGATGACTCGGTATGTGCCCGATGACTACTAAAGGCGTGTGAACCCGCTATTGGACCGCTCGAAAGCAGCAATAGGGGAGCACTAGTAGTCACGCACTCGGGTGAAAACACCTGTTGCTCCGAAGAGCGTCCATAATTGTTAGCTCGAGCATTCCCATCAGCTGGCAACTGAGACAGCCCAGAAAGTACTCGTTCCCCCATATGGCGTTTGCCGGGGCTAGGGTTTTAGAACCCAGACCAACATGGACTAAGCCCGTGGGTTGCCCTGCAGTAGTGGGGCGCGTCTCCCCTAACGGATCAGAGCGAGTGAACGCTACCGTACGGGAAACAACAGCCCCCCCCCCCCTCTGGTCTCAGCGACCGGGGGATTGGATTCGTTAGATATCCAAACCACTAGAATCTGACGCCACCCACCCCGAAACCACGGGCTTCGGAGTTGACAATCCCGATTCAGTTAACGCCACCCGTCCCGAAGCCGCAAGCTCCGAGACTGGCAAACTCTGCAAGGAAACACCACTAGGCAACTTACCCTTAGCCCTCCTCCCTCCCCCATGTACCGAAGTACTCGGGAGAGTTCTGGAAGGCCGAGTCGTCTTGCTAGACGACTCTTCGGAAGAAGCAGGTCTCCGTGACCTAGCTGCTTCTTCTTCCGAATTCATACCACTGCAATAAAACAGACAATAAAGCATACTTTTCGAAATAAGAAATACTTCAACTGAATGCAGTAAAATAAGAGTAAAATTTATTTGGGAGATACGCACAAAAGATTTTCACAGCCAAAAAACCGTAAGAACAAACACCGAACCCAAAGGCTCGGTGACAAACGGAAACACCCGCAAACACACAGAAATATCTACGTGGGGCTGACCGTGAAAGGGAAAAATAAATGCCAAGAAAAGGATATCAAAAATCCCTTGCAATCGGCAAAAGTGACTACTAAAACACACAGTACTATAATCTAAGCGAATATAGGTACCTAAAAGTGCTTTAAATGTGCGAAAAAGCGCACCTAAAAGATACTATACGACCTGATTTCAGGAGCGCTGTGACTATACGTCCTATCTCGTCGGGGGCGAGCAAGAAAGAGGAAGATGGCCGTAGCGTGTTGACGCGCGTGAGTGGCGAAGGGGACAATAGGATTACGGGGGGTGCGCACAATATTGTGACTCATGTGTGTTAAATTCTCGAAGGGGTCCCGTAGTCAAGACTACAGGCATAATAGGTAGGTATATATGATTTATTGCAGTAAATCTGCATTGATGACTGTTTTCAACCACATTACAAGCGCTGTGGAGAAAATATACCAACCTCCTCATTTTGTCCCACTTTTGATACTGCTTCAGTTCTTCTTTCTCCTCCTCCAGAGTCTGCAATCTCTCCTCAATGTACTTCAACAAATCTTGGATTTTCTCTCTTTTACCCTCTGAACAAAGGGAAAAGAAATAACAAATTCATGAGAAATGAATAGGCTTCTGAATTTCAGAATTTAGAGGAAACTAGATGAATATTCGACCGCGCGCGGTCGGAATTTATGCCTCCGCCATCACCAGATTGGAAATGTATGGCATACATGTACACTCTAAAAAGGATTGGTCCAACAAAATGACAAATCTTTTCACTTAAAATGCACAGGAGACAGAAAAATTCATTTCATTTCATTTTCATATAAAACTAGAAATATTTGATAACAAGGCTAAAAACCAGCAATTTCATGTAATTTTATGTAAATTGACCTCTGTGACCTCTGACCTTTGACCTACTTAACCCAAAATCTAATCAGTTCATCTTTCTATGGGTATGCATACTGGTACCAAGTTTGAAGTTCTCACCTCAGATAGTTCTTGAGATATCGCGGTAACGGTGGTAAAAACCACTAATTCCATGTAATTTCATGTAAATTGACCTCTGTGACCTTTGAACTTTGACCTACCTACCCCAAAATCTAATCACTTCCTCTTTCTATGGGGATACATACTAGTACCAAGTTTGAAGTTCTTACCTCAAACAGTTCTTGAGATACCGTGGTAACGGTGCTAAAAACCAAATAATGTTTATGTAATTTCATGTAAATTGACCTCTGTGACCTCTGACCTTTGACCTACTTACCCCAAAATCTAATCAGTTCATCTTTCTATGGGGATACATACTGGTACCAAGTTTGAAGTTCTCACCTCAGATAGTTCTTGAGATATCGTGGTAACGGTGCTAAAAACCAAGAATTCTTATGTAATTTCATGTAAATTGACCTCTGTGACCTCTGACCTTTGACCTACTTAACCCAAAATCTAATCAGTTCATCTTTCTATGGGTATGCATACTGGTACCAAGTTTGAAGTTCTCACCTCAGATAGTTCTTGAGATATCGCGGTAACGGTGGTAAAAACCACTAATTCCATGTAATTTCATGTAAATTGACCTCTGTGACCTTTGAACTTTGACCTACCTACCCCAAAATCTAATCACTTCCTCTTTCTATGGGGATACATACTAGTACCAAGTTTGAAGTTCTTACCTCAAACAGTTCTTGAGATACCGTGGTAACGGTGCTAAAAACCAAGAATTTTTATGTAATTTCAGGTAAATTGACCTCTGTGACCTCTGACCTTTGACCTACTTACCCCAAAATCTAATCAGTTCATCTTTCTATGGGGATACATACTGGTACCAAGTTTGAAGTTCTCACCTCAGATAGTTCTTGAGATATCGTGGTAACGGTGCTAAAAACCAAGAATTCTTATGTAATTTCATGTAAATTGACCTCTGTGACCTCTGACCTTTGACCTACTTACCCCAAAATCTAATCAGTTCATCTTCGTATGGGGATACATACTAGTACCAAGTTTGAGGTTCCTACCTCAAATGATTCTTCAGATATCGCGGTAACGAGAAGTGGGACGGACGGACGCACGGACGGACGCACGGACGGACGCACGGACAACCCGAAAACATAATGCCTCCGGCACCCACCTTCGGTGGGCGGAGGCATAAAAAAGGCTTTCTACGAAGCTGCATGAGTCTATGCAAGTATGTTGCCAGAGTCCCAACTACTTATTGCAAGCTTTTTGTAGATCTGTAGTGAATCACATGAATCTACCACAAATTTCTGATCCTATAAATATCAAAGTCGTATAAAAATTAAAAAGGGACTTCCAACATCGTAAGTATTCTAAATTCAGAATTTCCTCATCAATTCATAATAATCCACAAATCACCTTTCCTTATTCTGCTTTGAATTCCAAGGAAAAAAGAAACATACATTGAATATCAAAATCCTATAGGGGAAAAAAAGATGACAAACCTGTTTCTTTGAGGATGGTCTGACTCTCTGCCTTCCTTTCATCATAAACTCTTGTACCAGCCACTTCTCTCAACAGTTTCAGACGCTGCGAGTCGGGGGCTGTAGCCATCTGGTTGATCTGTCACAAGAGAAGGTAACCATCCAATTACAGAAAATACTGCCAACAAGTCAACATTCAAATTTGTTAAAAGCTGACATATATCTCAAGTCAACAAAGAGTTCTGATAAGCCAGAGAAAAAAAAAGATGGGGTCTGAAGACTGATTTATCCTCTAAACTCTTCCTTTAACCCTAAAAAGACTGGGGTATTTTGGAGGCTGGAAAAACTGGGGGGGGGGGGGCCTAAAGGGCCCCCCCCCTAAGATCTCGGCTGTTGATTGTCCAATTGCAACCAAATTTGGTATACACATAGTCCATTATGTTTTCTACATGAATGCATCGTCAAATTAATCTTATTATTCTTATTTTTAAAGATATTCTTAATTAATTATACGAATATGCAATTTTTTTTTTTAATATTTACATGTAGGTGTCCATTATAGTCTAGAAATCCCTGTTCAAGGTTGTTATATGTGAGAAGAAGCTGTTTCATGTTTGAATTATGTGATACACTTATGCAAATGAGTAATTAATGAATATGCATATTACTAATTAAGTACACGTTATATAGGCAAATGTAATGTATTATTTCCTTATGTATTTCTTTGTTTTTCATTTCTTATGTATTTCTTTGTTTTTCATTTCTTATGTATTTCTTTGTTTTTTAAATTAATGTATTTCATTGTTTTATGATCTAGAAGAGTTATTTGTATTCACAAATGACATTAACTAACAAGAATCCAATGAAAATATAGTTTGAAAACAGTATCTGTAATATTCATTCCAGTCCCCATTGACTTTACACACAAACGAATGCAAAATATCGAATTTTTCTTGACATGCCTTGTGAAAACATGACGTAACTCTGTTATCGTACACGCGGGGCATGCAAATCTGGTATCAAAAGTTGCGCAAAACTCTAAAGAAAAAAGTCATGAAACAGCAGCGCGAAATCTTTAAGCGTTACAAAATAATCGCAGTTTATGTCGAGGGGGGGCCTTTTAGGCCCCCCCCCCCAGTCTTTTTAGGGTTAAAAATACAGAGGAAATATAAATCTGAAAATGGACTATAATAACTCTCTTGAATACAATCCTATATTTTATTTAAGTCCTGATACAAGTTAGAAATTCCATTTTATGTAAACATATGTGAATGTCCCTTAACACTGAAATATTGGCAAGTATGTTCATTTCAATATTAGAGCCCTTTCCAAATAATAATTACAACATGGCTCAATAAAAAACATTTGTGCCAGGGGTCTTATTGAGTATACTGTAACACTTTAAATTTAAAATTAAAAAACACAGATTTCAGTGTTAAAAAGTGGGGGTATGACTGGATATGATCAGATCATTTGTCGTTAAGATTCCATACGAATATTAGGCCTTCTGCATCATGATCATGTGGCCGAATGGGATGTTCTATTTACCTTTCCTTGTTTGACCACATAGTATGGATTACTCCTGGAGAAACCTGCACTCTCTAGCAGGTTCATCACATCAGTTTTCCTAAAGAAAGAAAGACATAAAGAGTGCAAATTTAATGCCAAGAATCATAACAAAGGTATATCTTCTTTTAATATTGCTATTTCATCTAAATAACTGGGATGACAGTGGAACTTTGCCAACCCTATACATGTAAGGATGCAATGAAGAAAACAAATCAATTTTTGTGCATGATTGGTCCCCTTTCTTTTTTCTGTTCACAAATGGGGTGATCGTTGAATCATGAGGTCTTGACTTACGTGACCATTTTCTTGTCCAGGAAATATTGATCCTTCTTGGAGCCGATGACACGACGCAACGTTACCTCCTCTTTCTCAATCTGCACAAAATATAGAAATATTAAAAAATACATGATCAGCTAATTTCTCAGGACTACACAATTCAGTTGGTTAGTAAACAAATTTCCAAACACAAGAAGATTCCACAAGCCAAAGCCAATGTCAAATAAAAAGACATATTGGAAAAGGAATTTTTGGGGCGATTTCATAATCTAATCTTATCTTGCAGTCATTTACAAAATTCAAACTACCTGTACGTCTACAATGTACGAGGGGACAGATAAAGGTTACATCTATGTAAAATGGTTTACATATGTAAAACTGATTTATCTGGTAACACTCTTATGAAATTTTTTTCAAAAAGTGTCTTACATATATCAAAATGGCAAGGAAATCATTTGAATGGAAATATCAATATCACGTGCCCCTCATATGGGCAAACACAGAAACCTGACTTACACAGTGCTACCACCTCCCCACCCCCCCCCCCCCCACCCCACACCGCAAAATAATACTTACAGGAATCCTGTTGTCACTGTTCTCAAAGATGATCTCCACAAAGGCAGAGATGACCCTGGGGCCTGTGCCTTCATGCAACAGACCTTGTCGCTGCTCAGGACGCAAGTTGTTGAACTCATCGCTGAGAACAAACTGGATGGCTATGCATATGTGTTAACACAAATGTGCTCAGAATTAATGACAGTTCCTTACACTATTTTTAAAATGTAATTTATTTGCATGATGAATCAGAGCACATAAATTATTAAGTAATATACCCATAAGTTAACACTGAAATAGCCTCCTGATTATGATGATAAATTAATTTCAATTCCAGACCACTATACTGGGAAATGATATGCTTAACTTTTTGTTTAATGATCAGGTACATGAAATACAGCTCCATACATATAATTATTTTTAACACACTACAAAGAATTCAAATACATAGCATTATCATCCCATCAAATAACTTGCAATGTAATATATTAGGATTAAATGTTTTCCCAACATCAAATTAAACTTCATTCAATTGCGTCCAAGTGTCCCATCACAGACTTACCATAGAAAAAGTTGCTTTTTCCAGATCCATTTCTACCAACTATAAAATAAACAAAAAACAAATGAAGATAAGTTACATGAGAGATAAAATACAATAGAATAAAAGAAAAACAATTGGTGTCAAATACAAAAATGCAATGAAATAACATTAAAAGAAGACACCACTGGCAAATTTTGAAAAAATATGTTGTTCTGCATGTCCCTAGGAACTAATCAGTATCGAAATTGTAATATTTGAACAGCCTACAAGTGCGTATATTTTGATATAAAAAGTATGTTTTGCCACTGTTGATACGCAAATTGGCCCGTGTCGGCCAAAGCTGTCACGTCATTGCAGCACTTTGAGTTTCCACCACAATGCGTGTGCGTTACGCGTCCGTAAAAGCAGACGATAGCGCATAATAGCATGCATACATATTCGTGGAGTTGCAAAAATGCCGTTGTGCCAAGCAATTTACTGTTCGAATCGTCGTGAAATTGTCCGGTAAAATCCTTTTTTGCCATCCCTGATCCGAAAAAAAGATATAGAAAGGTGTGCTGTATGGATAAGTAACATTGGAACAACCAAATTCAACGTCAAAACGTACATTTATTCCCGTTTTCGAGTGGTCTGTGAAGACCATTTTGACGTTTTGGCGTTCGAGACCAACCTACAAGCCGTGTGCCTGGGATACAAACCCACTGAAGCTGCTAAAGCCCGACGCTGTACCAACCATATTCTCCCACAAAATCTTTACAAGCAAGCACTCTTTCTTCGCCCAGAAAATCCCTCATTCATCTCCTTAGCTTAGATTACAAGCTTATTGAAGAATGTGATCAGATTTTACTTGAAGATTAACCAGGAATTTATGTTAATGTCGTACTTGCTATCTATATCGCGAACGTAAGAACGTAAACAATGCAGCTTGCTGCATTAGCTTTCCGCGCGTGCCTTAAAGTACACGCGTTAATGGGAAGCACGTACGAACGATGACAAACAGTAGTGCCAATTTTAATTTTATTAATTCGATAAATTGTGAAGAAATTTTGCTAAAGCACTTTATTTTTTCAGCAGATAATATTCAAAAATACAAAAAAATGAAAAATTAATGACATTTTCTTTTTGTCATACATAATTGTCTCACAAATAGCATTTTTATAGGCGCTATGAAAGCGATCTGTGTATTGCTCCAAATCGGCATTACCGTGATTTGCAGTGGTTTTTGCAGTAGTGCTGCAGTGACGTAACGGATTTCTGCGGCTCGTACTAGTAGATATTGTAATATTTATTTTTTAAAAATCGAGATCTATGATTTTATCGACCTGAGCGATGAGTTTTTTGGTCAATCTGACTAGTTTTATAACATTAAAAATTGTAAAAGTGCTAAAATTTGTCAGTGGTGTCTTCTTTTAACACATGATATGAACAAATAATGATATGAACAAATAAAAAACAAAAATGATTGTGACCCTGTGTTTTCAATATTAAGTACTACAGGACACGAGGGAATGTAGCTAGCTGGAGAAAACAAAACTTAGTTGCCATCTCACCTCTAGGCTTGACCTAAGTCTCAAAATATATATAAACAAATATACATTTCAGACTAAAATACGTCTAGAATAAGGCGACAATATAAATGGTGGACTAACTGATTCCATACAGTGTGCCAAGCATTTGACCGTCTTATTACAACTTAGTTGTACTAGTAGTATTGAAGTCATCAGTTCTCTATACTTGTGATGTAATTTTACACTCACCTACGACATTATGCTTGGGGCTGAAAGGATCCACAATGGTCTGGTCCCTGTAGGATCGAAACCCTTGTATCGTCACCTAGGAACAAGAAAAACAACCAAACTAATGAGTCAAAGGAAAAAAAAATGTAGGATAAATCCACTCATAGGTACATAGCTATAGGTATGTGGGGCTATGGCAAACATTCACTACTGCATTAGCAAACTACATGTAGATGAATGCGACTTATCCAATATGCCTCCGCATATGTTCAATTAATCAATGATCCTGTCACCTTTAACATATCTCATGAACCCAACTCTTTTCATTTAATATTTTCATGCTCATACATGCTTGAGCCCAGTTAGTTGACAGTGCTTCAATGTCTGTCAAGCGATCACAGTAATTAAACAAAAAAAGATGTTTTTGAGGATTTTTTTTTTTGTACGACTACTCTGACTGTGACCTTTGTTTTTTCAGTTCTTACACCCAAAAGCTAATCAGCTTATTCTCACAGAAATTGATATACTCGAGCCACAGTAAGTTCAAATTGCTTCAATGTTTCAAGTTATACTGTATATTTCTGAATTTAACTCTTCCATTTGATGTTGCTAAAATCTCATTAATTTCCAATTTCCAGTTTTCTCCTAAGTGCCCTTTCCCTCAGGGCAGTACTCAAAATATATGTAGGGGATCTATATTGTAGTAGGGTGTCTGCAGGTAGGCCAAATCTGTCAGTGAAAAGGAATATGTTTAAATCTACATCTCGGGAAGTTCTTGAGCTTAAACTTGTCCATTAGAACTTAGGTTTTTTGGAATGCTCCAAATTTGATTCTGCAGGAATGTTTGACCCCTTCATTAATAAAAGCTGAAAACGAATATGTTTAAAGCGACATCTCTGCAAGTTGTTGAGCTATAAACTTGGCTTTCTTGGAATGCTCCAAATTTGATTCTGCAGGAATTTTTGAGAAACTTATATGAGATCATGAAAATTTCCAAGAATTTATTTGAGCATTGCTGAATAATAAAAGCATCGACATGAAATTTGGTACATGTATTTTTTACAGTATTCTTAACAAGATCTTTAATATGATCATTTGAAAGTGCAGTTTCTGAAATAGAAGTATCCTGCAGACACCCTTAACCCTTTCTAGACAATTGACAACATTTTGTGGTTTAGCTCAATAAATTTTTATTCAGAGCTCTAAAAATATACCAGATGCTTGAGTAGAAAGAGCAAAAATTTCTGCACACACTATGTCCAATTTTGTTGCATGACCATATTGTGTTTGATGCCAGGAATTTAAAAAACACGAGTAAGCTTTAAAATCCTTAAATTGGCAACACACTGAGAGGTTCAAAATCATTGTTTTTTATCAAAATTGGCAATTTTTTCAACTTCTCAACAAAGTTCCTTACTATGTATATTTTTTTTCAAAGAGATTATACAGTATTAGAACTATGTAGCACTATAAGAGAAAAATTATTGTTGCCTATTTGAAGAATGAAATGTGATCAATTTAGCCCTTAAATAATTCCAGTCCTGAAAGGGTTAATTGTAGAAAGCATATTGTTATATGTCCTCAAAAAAAGAAAAAGTTCAAATGGGAGAGGTGTCCGCCACTATATCACAGTGGCATTATCGATTGGGCCAATTTGAATTTTCATATAGATCTACAATATAAGTGGGCAACGCTGTGAAGCATCTTGCGAGGACCTCTCCCTCCCATTTGCTTTGTCTACTAAAAAATTCATAGATTTCTATTTCCTTTGAATGAAAGATTTAATATTTGCACTGCAGTAGGGCCATCATTGGCATTGCAGATATGTTTTAACACAACCCCATCTATTCTTCCATCAAAAACTTAAAAAAATGAAATTTATAAAATTTTCAGTCTAATACTATGAGACTAAGTTACACTTACGGAGCAAACAGAACAGGTCCTTGGAAGATGTCACAAAGTAACCAATTTGCATTTACTTAAAAAATTATTAACTTTCTTATTTTTCAATGGGTTGGCTATTATAGCTAATATGCCCAGTAAGAATCCTACCTAGGATATCAAAAAAACAGCAGAACGGAGGTATAGATAGGATTTGTATGGAGCGGAGGTATTACTAGTACTATAAGTGCAGCAAGATCAGATTCACTGTCAATTGCTCGTGGTCTAGTGGTAAAGGCGTCTGGTCAAACTGTCAGAGTATTCTCTTTCTACACTGCACTCGCGTTTAAGGTCCCGCGTTCCAATCCCGCTCTTTCTTGCTGCTAATTTTTTTTTTCACTTGTTCAGGCGGATTTAATGGCGGCTGGGCATAATAACGACTTTGGCCATTGGGTTTTGGTTTAAGTTTTAAACTTTCACTGAGCGCTTTCTCTAGTCTTATTTCTCTGCTTTTAATTTTAAACCAACTAAAATATCAGGGTGGATTTAGTCATGCAAAATTTCTGTCATGATCGATACTCTCTGAACTTAGTCTTAGCTCTGATGCCTGGGTTTATCAAAACCAAAGTCATTGAAATGAAACTAAAAGTTTTATACTCAATTCACATAATTTCAAATTTCATCAAGACATCAAACTTCAAAATCAAAGGCATCAGTTTTCTTCTTATTCTTAAATTATCTAGACTCTAGTCTAGATCTAAGAAAGTAATATCTAACTTAACACTGTTACTAACACTCAACAGTTAATTCTCAGCTCATCTCACTCAGCTCAGACTCAGTCTCAGTCTCTCTCACTCTCACTCATTATGATTCATGTCACTCTCAAACTTTGGTAACCAGCATAACATAACTCGGGCATAAGGCAGCAAACAGGCATGACAGGGAAAACAAATGAATGTAAAACTAAAAATGCTAACTTTCAGACTCAGTCTCACTTTTTAGTCTTGCATTAAATCTAGGGTCTACACCACAAAATTCTATAATACATGTGAATCAGGGCAGCTGCTGAAGCACAGCGCATCAAAGTAAGTTTTGTTTGTGTTGACTGTTGTTTTTCACTGGTAATCACCCACACCAGCTCCATAGTGAATGAATGGGACCAAAGACGATGAACCCTTTCAAGAAAAAAAAATAAATAAAATACGATTTTGGAGCAATAATTACCTGTTTGATGTACATCTTAAAACTGTAGCTTCAGTAAATAATGAACAATACACCTTTATCCTGATTAGGAAGCTACCCAACTGGTTGCAAGTCCATCCAACAGGAATCTTGAGGGATTTTTCCTCCCGTAACTTCAGTACCAATTCAGAGAGTCAGTTGTTATTCTGCGAGTGCGAGAGAGCGATTCGCTACTTGAATGCAAGCCAGGACTAGCGGCCTAGAAATTGGCACGAAACCGAACGCTCAGTCATTAGCAGGCAAGAGGAAAAAACACTAAACAAAATGGCGCGCTTTGTTCAGGAGGGCAAGCTTACTTTGTAATAGGGTGCAATCTGGTTTTAGATTCATAATTTTTAATTTACTGTGAAATTTATCCTACTTTCTTCCAATGTTTTAGCCCAAAATTTAGCTCAAATGCAAATATATATATTGAAATAATCTACATTTGACAATTTGTTAAATTGTAGGACAAAATCACAATTTAATAATAATGGCGGTTGTGTTTGTTTCACATTAATAATAGAACAGGCCATATCTGATATTTGGACCGTCGAATATTAAAATGCGTGTGGATACATAAATTATAATGTGATGGAAATTAACAAACATATGCTTTAGAAGAGACGAAACCTATCATTTTATTCCCTGTTGTTTTAAAATAAACTATGTGTAATTCCTAGAATAATTGTAAAATCAATATGTATATAAAAATCAAAGAATGTGAAAAAAATGAGTGTTTTATATAAAATAGAACGCCCTTTTCACCGGCGAAGGGGAGCTAGCTCAGATGGTAGAGCGCTCGCTTAGCATGCGAGAGGTACCGGGATCGATACCCGGGTTCTCCAAGTGCGAACTTTTTTGGCAATGTAACTGCACACAAGTATTGAAATATGCAATTTTAATCATCTAATTACAAATTAGAAATACAATTTTTAAATCATCCACACTCTCTCTCTGCCCATTCCTCCCTCCTTCTCCCTCCCCCGCCTTCTCTCATTTTGTCCTACTACATTTATTGGTATTCCTCAAGCATGTATACTTGGACTCAGAACAGACATTTCTCTCCCATAACTTGCACTGACCTGTGGTGGTAGAGGTCAGTGATAAGTGATAACTTGGCATAGAATCAAATAACGTATGTTAACTGCACCATCATTCTCAGTTTGTTAAAAAGAATATCGTCTGTTGAGAGCCAGAAGGCGTTAACTCATGTTTTATAATATCATAATTGATAGGATTGAAGTAAATTGAATATATCATATCATATCACTTTCTTTATGATATATTCATGTTTTAACACAGAGTTAATGCCCTTCTGGCTCTCAACACATATTAGGAAATGCTTTTTTCCAGAAAATATAGTCATATATTTCATACCAATATAAATTTCCCATAACTCTCTCTTTCTTTTAAATTCTCTCCCTTTCTCTCTCTCTCTCTCTCCATACCTATTTTAATCCCATCCACCTTCCATTCGCTACAATAAAAAACAATGAGGATTACAAAGGAGACAGCAGTTTGATATATTTCATGAGCTTTTAGTCAAATGTATATCAACATGAAAAATCCTACATACATTGCACGCATTTACAATATACAATTCATACATATACACACAAATAATCTATAAATTCACTAGAAATAAATAAATACACATATATGACACTGAAGCAGTAAATAATTTTTTTGGACAATTTTCAAACATATTCATAAATATCACACAGCAAAATTTCGTTTGTGATGCATAAACTGTACATGTACAGGTTTTGCATATCTAAGAAATTTGAATATTTGCATATACTCCCAATCTTATACTTCGCTTTCCAGTGATTCAAAGGCAGTTTTACATGTTAATATATGAATGAACTTCTTCCCTAATGAAGGATCTTGGTACTGCATGTATTATGAACACACACACACACATAACATAAATCTGAAATACAATATGACCCAAAAAAGAACTCTACATTTTGAATGAAAATGATCTTGTATTTCTGTAGTCACTAATATTTTTAATAGAAATAACATTTGGTTCGAAGTGATAGGAATTTGGTTCAAACTGCTTCTATTTTCTACAATTTGACTTCATGATTTCATGATTTAGCAGTTCATCAGTTCTTTGTAAAGGCCTTATAGTTGAATTCATCACTGTTTCATATTACAGGGCTACAGAAAATTCTCAAAATCCCCTCCCCCCCCCCCCCCCAAAAAAAAAAATGAGAATAAGTTACTATGAGTACACAGATTCATAATGAAAGAATTTAAGGAAATGCAACCTTAATAGCAAGTTGCTCTGAATGAAAGCAGAAAAAAGGTTTGAATAAATGGGATAAGTAATAAGAAATTTTGAAAGTTTTCATCCCTATTCATACAAGTATTTAAAACCGGCAAAACAATAATGTAATAATATAATTTTATTACAGCCTAAAGGGACAAGGCGCTTAAGAGAGAACCATTAATGAATGATAGTATAGTATACCAGTACACCAAATAGAAGAGCAGTCCTTAGATACATCACAGTCAAATGACTAATTTGCCAATTTGATTTTGAGATTCCCATATATATAGTGATTACAATTTTCAAAAATTCATCACTTTCTTATAGTGAGTCTGATTTTGTCTAAACTCTCACAAGTGGTTTTTTCCCCGTGTTTTCTTTACTTACTCAATTCAATACTCGTCGCCCTTGAGATTAATATCTGTAAAAATCATTTTCATATTTGTGCAATACAGGCAATCTACATTTCACAATTCGCATTATTAACAAAATATTTCTGAAGCCTTTACTAATCTGTTTCTCTGATTTTTCAAAGTTGCTGTCAAGCTTGAATTTCCCCCTGTAGTTTCACTTCATATTCAAAGGTGGGACTCCTTATCGTTCGCAGAGTCGAAAATGATCCCCTATTTAGCATCCTTTCAAGAAATTTTCCATGAAATATGACCCTTTTTCAATGAAAACAGGTGAAAAATAAACTCTAAATATAACCCTATTTTTTGCTTGTCAAGTACACAATCACAAAAAGTACCCCATCTTTTCGTGAAAATATGCATTCACAAGTTTGAGAATATCATGAAAATTACCCTTTTTTTGTGAAATTTCTTTTCTTTCAGAAAATTACCCCTTTCTTTTTCAAATCCATGCGCACATTCAAATTTTACGGGAAACTTGTAACTGTCATGAGTACACAAAGTCAACATGAAGTGAAACCACCTGGGAATTCCCCCCCCCCCCCCCCCCCAGTGTGCATGACCACACATTCTGATCACTATCATCATTTGATCAGGCATTCATTGTTTGTTCACAGTAGTCATGGAGCAGAGCAGCCATGTAAATCCTCTGCTCAAACTCATTGGCGGGGTCATAAAGGAAGCGATCTTGACCAAAGTTGACCCTGAGGAAAGGGCTGTTGGTGCAAGGGGTCAAGGGTTGGGATGGCTGGTCATCCTGCATGAAGTTGAAGAGTCTCCCTGCAACAAAAGGACATGGAATGAATATAAATCATTAATTTTCAAAATTCTGCCCACAAATACCAATTTGATAGGGCAATGAGTAATGAGACACATTCGCACTTACTTACACTCCATGCTCCCCCCCCCCCCTCTCTCTCTTTCTCACTACAACCCATTCTTCTCTTTCTGTTTACTGTTTACCCCCTTGTTTCCTTCACTCCCTTTCTCTCTCTCTCTCTCTTTCTCACTATTACCCATTTTTCTCTTTTTGTTTTAATACTGTTTACCCCCTTGTTTCCTTCACTCTCTCTCTCTATGTCTGTGTCTGTCTATCTGTGTCTGTCTCTGCTGTCTGTCTCTCTCCATCTCTCTCTCTCTTATTTTGTCCCCTTCTCTCCATGGTACTCACTGATAGGCTGTCCATTGATGGTAAAGAAGACCACCCCTGGGGGTATGAGTAGAGCGCATCCAATTGTCAGGATGGGGCACTTTGGAATCTGCACAAGCAGTATAACAATAATCAAGATAATGGCACATTACACTGCTTAAAACATTATTTTGTACATGGTCCTTTCATTAATATATTTTTAATTCCACCCCTTTCTATATAATTGTAATTAAATTCAATGATCCTTTTGTACACATAGATCACTTGACCACTAATATGTATGTGATATCATGACATGTGCTGTGCTTACACTGTGATAGTAATATTTTACATCGTAAATTTGAGAAATCTCATTACGAGCTAACTACCGGGTATATACAGTGAAACCTGTCTAGAAAGACCTCTCAAGGGAGACAAGAAAAGCGGTCTTTATGAGCAGGTGGTCTTTATGTGCAGGTTCCTGTAACACACATTTCAATGTGAAACGATTTTCAAGGGAAACAAAAATTATGGCCTTTATAGACACGTGGTCTCTCTATACAGGTGGTCGCTAGAGCAGGTTTGACTGTATTTTTATTGGAGGGGAGGAGGCTTGACTGTCCTGAAAATCTGGAGTTATTTTCTTACTTAAATACTCCATGATTTAAAAAAAAATCGTATTGCATATTAGGAGACATGCTACAGTTTCACTTCTCATTCATGTAGACTTTCCACAAATTTTGCCTCAAGACCCCCAAAAAGCTATTTCAATATATTCACTGACCCACAGAAGCCCTGCATATATAATGATAATAGATCACGATGTATGATGATTGATACCTGTTCCATGCTGTTGTCTGGCATCACAAGCTTGCCTTCCTCAGTGAAGACTGCACAAACCTGAACACTGGCATCGGCACTACAGAACCCAATCACAATTGGTCTGCAAAACAAACATATGGTTTAATATATATCTTTTACAAAATGCTAATTCTATAACATGTGTTTCAACAGGATGCTGGCGAACTTAGACTCATTATAATAGTTTCATGCGATGCTGCCCAGGGCCCCCGTTTCATAAAACTTGTTATCAATAACAACTGCCCCATTTCTATGACAAATTTTCTCACAGCAATTCAGATTCAAAGATTTCAGTAGCTTATAACAATTACTGTAACTTGTTACTGATAACAAGTTTTATGAAACAGGTTCCAGGTCTATAAAGGAGATAATATCTAGTATCAAAGAGCTATTAGGGTCAATACTAATGCCTATAACAATCTTGTTAGAGCACTTGTGCTCTCCAGGCTTGATATGGTGGGTGTTTGCTTGGGGGTATCAGTAAGCAGGACCTGGGCAGACTTCAACGTCTCCAAAACAAATGCGCTCGTCTATCTGTCAAAAACCGAAATGGTCCCATGCTACTCCATTGTTGCACGAATTGCACTGGCTACCAGTTGCTGATAGAATACAATACCAAATACTTGTTCAAACTTTCAAATCTATGGTAACAACACTTCCTGTATACATCTCACTCTTTCAGCAACACAGAACATCATATTCTCTAAGATCTACATCAGCTCCTTCTTTTGTCATTCCCAAATCCCATAAACAAGCTGGGTTTAACTCCTTTCAGTACCTAGCCCCATGTCTCTGGAACAATCTCCCATCATTTCTAAGAAACAGTGCGTCACTAGATGTCTTCAAAAAACACCTGAAAACTTACCTGTAAAACTCTGTTAAATAGACTAATTGACAAGCGCCTTGTAGCCTATGGAAAAGGCGCTATATACATCCAAGTATTATTATTATTATTACTACTATGACGGTCTAGACTACGATGTGTATTTGAAGTCCTTACCTACGATCTACATGGCTGACGTTCACTTCAAAATAAAGTGAAGGCGGGGGCTGGAACTCCTCTGCCTCTCCACCTCCCTCAGTATCCATCAATCCTTGGATTCCTATTGGTCCTGCCTGGTCACCTGACCCTGCTGCACTGCGTCTGATTGGTTCACGTCCAATGCCAAAGGCCTGCCTGTACACGGAGCGGGATTCCTGCTGGAGCGATGCGTCTACCTCCGCAATCTTCGCCATGGCAATGTGACGCGGGCTATCTGTCATTTCCGCAAATGCTTCCCCGCCCATTTCAGCATATCCAAAATCACCTGCAGTTGCATCATTTTCATCATCAATATAATCTTTGGACACAATATCTGCCGGATTATGAGGTTCTGGGAGGTAAGCAAGTTCTGGAATGCCACTTTCACTTGTAAATCTATCTTGATAGTCTCCGCGGCTTCTGTGGATTTGTGAGTGAGGTTTAATGTCAGGGAAGACACTGAATTCATCTTGGAATGGTAGATGAGTTCTTTGATGAGCTTGGCAGAATGGAATGTAACCATCAGGAATGACGTCGGCGTACCTGTAGGGAATATGAGAAACACAGCTTCATATGAAAAATGACTGAGACGTTGATGACCTGTTCATTTGTGCCCTGAAATAAATGCAGGCATATGTAGACATGTTATGCCAAGATCGATTCCTAGTCCCAGGTGGATGTAGAAAACTTTGGTAAGACATTCATCTACGTTTGACACTCTTAATCCGGGGACGGAAAAGGGAAACTGTATTAAATCAGTTATTACTACTATGATCATTATTGTTGAAAGCCTTTTCAATTGTTGACTTGCCATTGCATGCAAATGAATGATGCACAAGAATAATCCACAGGCATATAAAATAATGAAAACAATGTGAAAGTGTCTTAAATCCAGTGATAAACTTTGGCATCAAGTTACCATTTTGTCATCCATTTATTCAAGATGAAGAAGGATTAGATGGAGCTCATACCTGAACTTTGAGTCTCCAAAGTTGAACTTGATCTGTTGGTCCGTTGAGAGGGAGCAGGCAGGATACCAATCTTGACTGAGGTCCAGACCTGTACGGTGTATATCACAATCACATTCAATCAGTGACTTACAGTCATCACACAAATTAGGTAACAGAATTAACAATCAAATTTTGGAAAGGTTTTAGGAGTTAAGGACACACAATCCCTCCAACACATACACAACTATCCCCACATAATCTACAATTAGGTAGGACAAAAAATGTAACCTGCATAACAGACTCAACTCTGCAAAATGCTCCATTCAAATATATTGGACATTGGACATTTATCATATCATATCATAAAAAAAATGATATTTCTGTGGAAATAACAGATTGTAGGTTTGAACAGTAACAAATTCCCCTTTATTATTTACCAAAGAAAGTTGTTTTTTCACCATAAACATTATTCATGTAACAACTTGTAAATTATGCATTCATATACAGTAGAAATGGGCTACAATATATATATTCATATCAAAAGCAATTGATCATAATTAAAGACTTTCAAAGCAAGGCAAAGTACTATAAGTCCATACAGATACTGTTTCAAATTCAATTTAAAAAAAATGAACATTATCCTTATTATCAAAATTATTTTCTAAAATGTATCAATGTAAACTCACCTTGAAAAGCAACACCCATATTGATACCTCTCAACCAGAAACTTGCGTTTCCATGACGATCCATCAAGCAGCTTACTACATCTCCCACTTGCCATTCTAGACCATATTCGTTATTCTTGAAGAGACAAATCATGTATGGAAAGCTCAGTCAAATTGTACGACTACAGGTAACTAGCATCATAACTTGAGATTTGAGAGCTTTCCTGTGAATGTTTGTTTTCTTTGTCATTCAGCATGTTTTGTGTAACGATATCGTGTAATGATCACTCTAGAAATAGTAGGCAAAATGAACAATACTACATATCACAAAACTTCTGTGAACTCACAGCTTTTTAAATTTTACATATCAGTTCCAATGCTCTATTCATAAGATTATATTTTAGAAGAGGATGCTATCACACACACATTTCAAGTACTGAATGAAAAGTAATGTCTTACCAGAGTCTCGGTGATGGGTCCATTCCACTTCCTACATCTAGCTCCATCAAATGCACATGAGTTTAGATCATCCCCCACTCCAAGACCTATAGAATAACAAAACACCTCAATGTATCAGCATTCAAGAAAAGGCTTAGTTCTAGAAAAGCAGAATCTACTATGTGAGCTTTTTATTAGATTGACCTGTCTTGTGGAAGACTTTTTCCCTTGCAAACTTTACAATATCAAGGATCCAAAAAAGTATTTGGTTTTGTTCGTAATTTTCCAATCAATATTGTTTAAATGATGTGAAAACCAAGGTTACAGTTAAATGAGAAAAGGTTGGTGCGGGAATCCAATAACAATATGACCAAATAATGCAGGTTGTGCATCACTTCTAATATCATAACTTTCATGATGCAGCAAATGAAATATGGCATTATTTCTTCTGGGTATTCATTCTGTGAATTTAACACCAAGCACAAAGACGGTACTCAGCTACATGTATAAACTCTACTGAATGTATACTGACCTTTCTCTGGTCCAAAGGTGCACTGCTTCATTGCCCAACCAACTTGGATGATGCCATTAGACTTCAACTCCACCTGTTTGTTTAGAAGACATATCTTTCTATTTATGAGCATGGAACAGACACAGCTGACAAAAATATAAATTACATGTGAATGCTAATTTAGAACAATATACCTTTCTTATACAGTGAAACCTGTTTATAAAGGCCGCTTAAGGGTCACAAGAAAAGCAGTCTTTATGAGCAGGTGATCTTTATGTACAGGTTCCTTTAGTACACGTTACGAGAAACACTTTCGAGGTAACAAAAATTGTGGTCTTTATCGACAGGTGGTCTTTTTATAAAGGTGGTCGCTAAAGCAGGTTTGACTGTATAAGAGTGAAATCAGTGGATAAAAACCTTGTACCACTAAATCCACTACACCAAGACATCACTACAAATGATATTACAGATAATTCAAACACTTGGAAAGACCTAGTAAATATCTGCCATTATTACCTATACAGGGCATTTTAGCTGTAAAATAAAAAGCCGTATTCTGCACGCTACTCCAAATCCGTAACCAGATCGGGCAATATTTGCCATATTGCCTTCTTCCGGGTTTTCCCCATAGACCAATGTACTAAAAAAAAGAGGGCAACATTTTACCATATTCAACCCTTTCTTGTCAGTGCGCTTGTATCAAAGAGCATATGCGCAGTATTGTGTGCCCGTTAAAGTATACAAAGGCTTAAAGAATGGATACGCGCGGTAACAATTTACATCATAATTGCTTGGCCCAGATTACATACCTGCATGAATAACCTGAAATCAGAGGGACTGACAGGCAAACAGACATGTTTGTAATATTGCTACAAAAAAAGGAATTTACATGATATAGGTAATAATAATAATAATATTGGCTGTCTTTTTCGACTCGGGACAATATGGCTCTCTTGCGGGCAATATATTTATTCTGATATCCCCCCCAAGGCCAGTCAATATTATATAAATATATCATATACTTGTAGTTTTATGTGAAGGATTTACCTCGTAGTACCAGCCTTCTAGATGTTTGTTTGTTGACTGCAGCTCTTCATTCTTAATTTGAGGTAGAGGGTTGATGGCCAAAATGCTTTCAAACGTCCAGCTGTCATTGCGGATCTATGGGTAACGAGGGGGAAAAAGAGTTAAGGTCACTGTTCTGTTTGGGCTTGCACCAGTTCCTCTGTGGGATACCTGTTCCCTTGTGTACATATCCCACATGGAGCCAGGAGACATTGGGTGGCCAATCCCATTCCAAATAGAATCCACAGCTTATAGACATACAGGACACTTGCTTTTATTTCTTGCAAATGTACCTGTGAAATGTTCACATAACACAAAACATATATGTTCATGGGATAGGCAAGTTTAGACGAATTTCATGTAAATAATGTATGTTTTATCCAAAGGTGTAGCATTACGGTTACAGGCAGGGAGATTTCTGTGACTGACAGTGGCTGGTTTGCTACATGATGTCAAATGATGTTCCATTACTAGAAAACTAGTTAGTCCTAGGATTGTGAAATATTAACACTTGAGAAAGCCTTAAAAAAAAAGAATCATTGATAAAGGCTTCAAAATTTGCAGAACTAAATGATGCGGTTCCAGTAGACTGACCGGTCCAGAATCTTACCTCTAGATGGTCAGCGCTGACAAGGAGAGCTGGTGTTCTTGTTGTTACATCAAGTTTAACTGCACTATCTGGTGCTACTGGCATGTCTGTAGCAGCAAGCTTGGTCATTGCAATAGCCACAGGAAGCTACATATGTGTAAATGGAAAATGGTATGTATACAGGTAAGCAATTCTTTTGTTTTTTTAAAACATGAATGCTATTACATTCAGTTCTTACGTCCTATTCAAGTTCACATAACAGCTTTCTGCTTAATACCACTTTACGTAGCTTATACATTTAATTCCAAATTTTAATTTGGGGCTTCTGAAATGCATACAAATGAAAAATAAATAAATAACTGTAATCTACTACTACAAACATGCCTCTATTATTTATATATTTGCACTGTTAAATAAATTTTCAGCAGCATTAACTGAGGGAGGCTTTCACATCAGGTTAAAATTTAAAATAATATTTAGATTAAATGAGGTGGGTCTTACAGCCAGGGTAGCTTTCATTGATTCCGCTGAGCAGAGGAGAGTAGCCCAGAGAGCATACATAGCTCCAGATAGATGAAGAGATGACTGCACTGCTCTGGACATATCTGTTCAGAATAATGAGAAATCATAGAACGTTCATGTAGCTGAGTAAACGGCAGAGTAAATATATGTCATGTGTATTTTTTCCACTCAAAACCATTAACATTTTCAAGCTTACTACAAAATTATGCAGATGAATCGTGGTTTATTCTTATGACTTGAACTACACTTCCTTTCTATACCTTTAAGAATCCAAACTGTTTTATAATGCATTTTTAAAATGATATAAAATTAGAAAAAATCTGTGCAGCCAAAAGTATGATTCTCATTAATAATTAGATTGTATAGCATCATTGTTGAATTTTGAAATATACCCACATGTATGTATTATTTGATCACCTCTTCATTTCCTTTATTGAATTTTCAGAAGTATCGGTGGGGGGTCATTGCAAAGAGAATTCAATGATGATTAAAAGATTTCTATGAACTAGTTTTCTTGTAAAAACAATGTAAAACAGGCTAAGCTTTATGTGGCATAGAAGGTATACCGCTCTCACCTTTGCAATGACTTACATGTACATAATAGAAAGTACAGCTCATACATGAATGACTACTGTAAAACCAGAAATGTTCGCGACACGAAACCTTCGTGAATTGTAAATGACGCCCATTTTCACAGCAAGAAGTTTCTGCGATTTGCAAAAATTTAGTATTATGTCAATTATGATTCAATGATTTCACGGCATGAACTTTCACGAATCTGAACAACTCTTTGGCTTTACAGTACATCACTGAGTCATAAAAATGTCACCTACCATCATCACATGTGTTGAGAAGATGAGCTATAGTAAGAACAGCAAATTTGGAGAGATGATTGGTCATTTGGCCTTCTTCACTCTTGTCTTCAGCTGGGATTTTAAAAAAAAAGCAAAATAAAGCTTGTAAAACGTGCATAATGAGCATACTGTTCATATGTTCATAGTGAACAGGCTCTATCGTTTACTAATAAAGCTACATATGATACAGCTTGTATGTAAAATAGAGCAAAAGCAATCGTACTTACAACATCCATTTGATAAGTGTGAGTGAGATACTTACTAATAACTTAAAAATGTGTTTTGTTATTGATAAAGAGAATGAACCAATATCAGAATTGTCTAGCAATGCTTAAAATAATGTAGAAGGGAAGCGGGACAAGAAGACTGACGTAATATCAAAGATCACCTCATCAATCCATTCAAATGAGAAAGTGCACTTTAAAAATGTATATCATTTTTACTATTATTATCATTACCAACATGAATTTTATTGTAATTTTATTATAAAATTGTAAGTGCTTGTATATAGGAAGTTTTGTCTCACCATCCTCCACCTCAGCTGCGAGGTTGGGCTCAGTTGCCATGGTGACAGAGTCGGAGCTGCTCCGGAGTCTTCTGTTCCGTGGCGGTGGTGGATGAGAGTGTGGCTGAGAGGCGGCAAGTTGCTGCACCGTGTTGGTGATGGCGGACACCGCCTCGGCAAGGTTTCGTTCAATCAGGGCTAAAGATTCGGCAGTGGACTCCAAGTCCACCTCATCCCTAAAAGTACAAGATAAACAGGTTATGGCCAATAAACAAATTCAGGTTATGGCCAATATCTGCATTATCTGTCTATATGACAAAATTCTGGATGATCCTGGCAAAAATGATTTACACAGTAAGACTGATGAAAGAACATTACAAAGTTTATATCACTTACACTCAAAGGTCTCATTCTACCATGGGGTTAGTAAGGACCTCACATAGATGCACATTTTTATAAATAGTAAACTAGAGCATAAGACTCCAGAAAATTAAAAAATAATGTAGTTTTGAACATATTCTTACAAAGGATCGTCCCCGAGTCCAAGGGCACTTGGTATGGCTCGACTCTGTGGTCTGGATGGGAAAAGACTGAATAGAAAATAAAAGAGAAAACACAGTAATTAGAAGTTTATCACAGAGAATAAGTGCTGAAAGTGTACCATAACACTGTTAGAATAATCATATACAAACAGGGCAGGATATGTTGGCCATCCAATGTACAACATACAAGGCAATGAAAGAAGGAAGTAAATAATGCAGGAGGGATATCAAGCTCCTAAAATTTATCTTCTATCATAAAGAATCAATGATATATTAGAACAAAATGCTTGTTGATGTAGTAGATTGTCAACACTCATGAAACACTCCAATGGCTTTCCTTGAAATATTTTCCTGAATGTGGTAATTCATATTTTTTTTAATATTGAAATATTGAAACAAGCTCTTGGGTATAGTTAATGAACTACATTGTCAGTTTAACCTAATATCAAAATGGTGCTACATAGGCACTTGATACCATATGTTAGGAACCAGAAGGTTAATAACTCTGTTACAAAGGGATATGAGTCAATACCCTTCTGGCTCTCAGCAGACATTACGATCTGGGCAGCGTTTCATCAAGTGTCTTGTCAGTGATATTTACTGACAAATTTGCTCTCAGCTAATCAGATGCAAGGATTTGAATAGCTTATAACAGTTGTCGGTAAAGATCACTGACAAAACGCTTGATGAAACGCTCCCCTGGGGTAAACAATCACAATGTTTGTCTTTTTAGGATTATCAAAATACCTTGCAGTGTCCACAGAATCGTCTGTTCTGTAACCTGCCCTACTGACTGGCCTACTGCCCAGCCTGGTGATGGGGCGACTACCCATCTGCCCCTGCTGCTGGGTGGACAGTATAGCATTCAGCCAAAAGTTGACAAGACCGTTGAGAAGCTTGACCACTGCAGATACGGTATGTGCGGTCAGGAGAACTGACCTGTAATGGTCTGATAGAAGCCAGGAAAAAAGGAAAATGACTCACTGGCACATTTCACACTTCTAAAGTCTAGCATAAATATATCATCAAAATAACAAGATCAATACTATACAACTTGCAAGAGTTGTGGTGAGCAGTTAGCACTACTCAGTTAACTCAAATGGTACACATCAAGTGACAATTAAAAAAGTTACACATGAATGTATTATATATATTATAATATAAAATATTGGAAGTTTTAAACAAAATGACCACCATATACTAAGAAAGAAACTTTTTCCCCTAATGTTCTTCTCTTTTCAAAGTCTGTTTTTTTGGCAATGCATGAAGACAAGAAAGGCAATGATGATATTCCAATCTCAATCAGATATCGTGTGTTGAGAGCCAGAAGGGCGTTAACTCATATGCTTTAACACAGAGTTAACGCCCTTCTGGCTCTCAACACACGATATATTCTGCTCATATTTTTTCACCTAATCTGGTGTTTATAAAGAAAATGGACTGATATCAGGTCATTAACCCATATAAAGTTTTCAATCTATTATTTTTGTTTTTGTTTTATTTTGTTATGTATCGTAATAATTTACTGTTCTATAATTGTTGTACGTTGTATTTTGATTGTGTTATGTAATATAGCGCTCTCTTGCAAAGCAGTTTTTATCCACTGAAGAAATTTCCCAGAGTAAAGAACACAGAATAAATAAAGAAAATGATAATTAAATAAACTATACCTTTAAAAAATATGGAAAATACCTTTTGAAATAAAGATTAAAGGAATTTGCACTTACCATACATAGCTAGAACCCTTAGTACCCTTAGAGCTCCATGTGAATGGGCCACAGCAAGAGGCTCAGATTTTAGCTGGTCTACACCTTGTTGGGCAAAGTAACTGAGAAAGGAAGACGACAAAAATAATTTCATAGGGATCAAACTTTATTTCAAAATACACCTGACCCCTATAATAAAAAGGAATGAGGAGAAATATTAATATCTGCACTAAATTGAACATTGATCAAACTTAGGCTTTGGCAAAAAATATTGCATCACTTGTGGGAACAGCTGTGTTTCCTCCACATCCGATTAAGAGCCTTGACACCCATTCACACATTAGTCAGTAAAATAAATGTGTAACAAATAGACAGCTGTGGCAAAATCAAATGAGATCATTAGACTAGGAGTCTTTCGTGAGTATTGGTACAACTGGGATCTAATGGCTCAGTCTAGTCTGGCCTAGTCTGAAAACTCACTTGACCATGGCAACTAGCTGGGCCAAGACAGCTTGGCATTCCAGGACCAAGTTCTTTTGGGACTCGTGGCGGACCAGGACCTCGAGCAGCTCCAGATCCGAGACCCTGTTGATAGGACTGTTGGCTGGAACACCCATGATGTGATGGAGTAAGGGAAGAAGGATCAGCCTGCGAATACGTTGGTTCACCACCAGTGCTAGAATGGAATAAGATCAGAAGTCTTGATATAATATGGATAATAAAAATTATATAATAATAATAACAATCACTAAGTGCATGGCATTTTATTGAAAAGCATGTGAACATTAACTATCCCCAACAATGTCTGTCCACCCCAGACTTTTCTAATAGTACACATAGGTCCATTATTTGCACTAAACTGGTGGTATTTGTCCAATGAGGATTGTCGAGGGGGAGGGGTACTTGTGGGAGATGTGTGATTGGGGGAGTTGTCAAGCTAATTGCTTTAACAGTTATCAAACTAACACAATAAGTAGGTTAAGTTTGGACCAAAGCATCTAGCAAAGGTTATAATTTGTGGAGGCATAAAATGTTAATGTAGACAATTTGAAAGCGTACCTCCCGAAACCTGAAGCTGGACAGCAATCGTCTCTTTGTTCTTTGAGATGTGCATCACATCAAGCTCATTGTCTGCATCCACAATAGCAACTATGCAGCATGACTGACCTTGGTCTAAGTCAAGAGGGTCTGAGGTTACCACACCGGACTTGGAGTAGTTCTTGAAATGAAGACGATGCTCAAGAGCTGAAAGAAAGAATTCAAGAATAATGAAGGATAATGGTCATTTGTGCTATTATAATAATGAAAGGTCTGCATTGACCTGCATATATGGACAAATGACATGTCTATAAAGAGCTACATGTATAACCACTGTTTTGAATCTTTTGAGCAGCCTTTCTCACTGAGATCAATAGAGAAGGAATCTCAGCAAGAATTTGTTTATTCTTGGTCCAAGTGGTGAGAAATATGGCCTTGCAACTTCCAAGGGGGTGGTTTGGGAGTTCTAAAGCGATGCGCAAGTTGAAAATTTATTACCCATGTCAGAACCCTTTGCTTTGTACTGTATGGGCACCATGAGTTTTCTTGTTATACTAAATAGTGTAAGTATAATACGCGCTGTGATTGGTTAGATTCGCATCACACGACGTGCACACATTTTGTTATAGTGCACGATTGTGCATGATTGTGCGCTATAACTTTGATTTTTGCAAGGGCCTAATACACAATAACAGTTAATCTAATGGTCTATTTACTATAACAATTAGTGCATGTTCAATTTATGTACCATTACTGGGCTATACGAACTCCAAATACTAAATTATCTCTCGTGCAGGTCTATTTCACCTCGGCCTGTGGCCTCGGTGAAACAAAACTGCACTCAGGATAATTTAGTATTTGTCGTGCACATAATCCAGTATAGTGCATAATAGACCATGCACTATTTATATAATATATGATATAAAACAACTGCATTGAAAGCATCTCAATTTCAGTGACAACATTTCTCCTCTGCTATAAAAAAATAAACCCATACCCCCCCCCCCCCCCCCCCCAAAAAAAAAGATCAAAAAGTTGTAGGTCACTGTCTACTACATGTGAGTGAATTCAACAAGCCAATACCATCATGGACTCTTACCTTTCAAACAGAGGGGTGCCTGTGGTCCGTTGACGGTGAAGATTACCATGTTGCATTCGCATGTTCTCTTGGATTGTTGATCTAGAATAGCTATGTTAGACACCTTCCTAATTACATGAGAGAGATCATCTTCCTCGCTGGGGGTGTAATGCCAAACTTGAAGTTTCCGAGAGAGTAGTGTCTCCCACATTGCAATGTTGATCTAGACAGTAAGATAAAAGGACACTTTCACAGGACATGAACAGTTGGTCCAAACGGTTTACACACACCTGGTAGAAAACCAACATACATTTTCACAACCTCACTCATTTCTGCACACTGTTCTCCTCAGGAGGACAGATGAGTTCGGTCTCTGCTTTATGTATTATGCATTAAGTAAAATCACTCTTAGACATATGACTCCTAATAGGAAAATGTGAGGTACTGTAAATGCAGAAATATTCGCGGTACATTAATTTTCGCGGATTTCGCACTATTTTCTGAAAGTCAATGTGCATCTTGCTATGAGCATCCTTTGTGTTAAAGGGATGCGCCACCAGGCGGCCGTGGGGAAAGTCGGGATTGCGTAAACCCCATTCACTCGTACACAAAGTTTGTGCATCGACAGCATCCGTCGGACTACTGGGATTACACTTTGGACTGCACGAAGCCGACTGAATCTTGTACGAGAGCTCGAGCTCAGGCAGAGTGTGCATGTTGTGCGGCGACCAGGCTATCCGGAGTTTGTGCCCCGCGGGGCAACGGCATGATCAGGTAACGATCACGGTGCCCTTTCGCTGCATAAAAACGTCCACAATCTGCAGTTGAGTATCCCTTTAATATGTGTGTGTGTGTGTCCAATTCATTTTTTAGTGCGTGTGTGTAGTTGCGCATGTTGTATGCATTTGAATGGACTGTGTGTGTGTAAATTAATAAATGGAGTGGGTATACATGCAAGCGTGTAATTGCGCAGCGCGAATTTAAGAACCTGCGAGTATGTTTTGGGGTTGCTCAGCACGAAAATTTAATCGCGCGAAAATAACAGCGTTTACAGGAAACTGCTTTTCTTCCCGGTGCCTGTTTCATAAAACTTGTGATCAATTACAAGTTGCGATAACTGTTATAAGCTACTGAAATCCTTGCATCTGATGGGCTGAGACCAAATTCGTCCTAGAAATGTAGCAGTTGTTACTGATGGAACAGGGCCAAGGTGTACGTAAACTTTTGGGCCCAACAAAGGTAAATGTGTTTTCATGTATTTCCATTCATCGATTCCCTCCAATTGAAGAGATTTATAATCAGTTTATCAACAGATACTATATACTTCTGACATACCCCAGAATGTGAAAGTTGCAGAGTTTTCTTCTGAATCACCACGCTAGCAGAGTCCCTCTCACATCGAACATACAGGTGAATTGGTTCATCTGAAATTCATAAATGAAATAATCACTAAATTAAAAAAAGGTTTAGATGTGGCAAGAGGTACAAATTTCAAATAATGTAACAATCAGAATGCTGAAGAAAATATAATATAAACATTTTTTTTTTAATAGCTGTGTTAAATGAGATATTGGTCTCTTTTCTATGTACATTTCATTTGTCAGTTAAAGGCCAAGTCCACCCTAACAAAAAGTCCATTTGAATAAATAGAGAAAAATCCAACAAGCATAACACTGAAAATTTCATCAAGATAGGAGGTAAAATAAGAAAGTTACATGTATGGTATTTTAAAGTTTCGCTTAATTTCGCAAAACAGTTATATGCACATCCTGTTCAGTATGCAAATGGGGGAACCAGTGACGTCACCCACTCACTATTTCTTTTGTATTTTATTACATGAAATACGAAATATTTTAATTTTTCCTTGTTATAATGTGAAACAAGGTTTGATTCATCGGTGAACATTGTGTAATTGCCATTGTTGCAACCTATACACAATTCAATGAGAGCTTCCTAATTGTGAAATCTGCAGAGATTAAAATATTCTATATTTAACATAATAAAATACAAAAGAAATAGTGAGTGGGTGAAATCACTGGTTCCCTCATTTGCATACTGAGCAGGATGTGCATATAACTGTTTTGCGAAATTAAGCCAAACTCTAAAATACCACAACTTTCTTATTTTACATCCTATTTTGATGAAATTTTCAGTGTTATGCTTGTTGGATTTTTCTCTATTTATTCAAATCAACTTTTTGTTAGGGTGGACTTGGCCTTTAAAGAAACATGCACAGACAAATAGGAATAAACTACAAATATTCTTTTTTTCCCCATTTTTTGTGACATATACTGTCTTTGCATTATACAGGTGTACTGTATGTGTAACTTCTGGGATACATGTTTTATCATAGTTTAATTGTATTCTTCAGCTTGTTATAGTTACCTCAGTTGATAGTTTACCAGGCATACAATGTACGAAATTATAATCATTATGAAACCATACTGGGTAAGCAGTTACTACCCCACACTATCTAGGCTTCATAATTTTCATACATCTGCAACCTATGCTAAAGTTGTATCTCACCTAGTACCGCCATCATGACGAGTGTTTTAGCGGCCATGGTTGTGATCTGACCATTCTCATGGTCACCCAGTGACAGGTCAATCAGGGTTTTTAACCCTCCTGAAGCCAAGATCTCTCCTTTTACTGAATCTATAACAGAAGAAAAAACACATCATTGGCAAGGATTTTCTTTAAATAATTCAGCTTTGCTTTTTAAACTCACAAGAGCAGGCCTCAAATAACCCACAAGCCTAAAAGTATTCTGCTGCAATGCCTCTTGAACTAAGCAAAGTTACAGAAAGCCACTTTAGCTGTTCACTTTTGCTTTCACAAAATTTGGCTAGGTTTGTGTGCCCCACTAATGGACCAACCTGACCTGCCCCTACAACTGATGACAATCAAGGTCTGCAACACTGACAATTATTTTATTAATACATTACTCCAACAAAGATATTTATCTCCTTATTTTCCTGTAAAAATTCATGGCACTGAATGACTGGCATACAGAACTTTCACAAAGAGGAGCCTTATGAATGTACCTGAGGTCATGGCTAGATTTAGTAGCAAAGCTGAAGCCCAGAAGACCAGGTCTGGATCGTGAGAGTGGGCAAGGCCTAAGATCATCTCCAGAGCTCCAGCCCGGACAAGGCGATGGGGGAGCTGCTCGCATCCACAGAAGAGGCCCAAGGTCTCTGCCAGGAGGCGTAGCATCACGTTATCACGAGTGGTGGAGAGTGAAAGGAGGGATTTGATCAAGGTGTCGTTGGTGCAATCCAGTAGTGTTTCTAATGCTTGCCGACCTGGCACAGGAACAAATTAATAACAACACATCGTAATAATAACATTCTGGATTTACATAGCACTCAATACATCCAGGACGTCCTTAAGCATTTTACAGACATATTACTACCCCTGAATCATCATATTCAGGCTTGCCCACACACGATGTATGCACATTCTCCACTCCCTAGGAAGCATTCCAGCCAGGCTTCATTTCACAGACGCACACAATGCTGAACACATCACATTGGCATTTACAGATTAAAACCCATGTACCGAGCACTAGCTGTCAAATCTACATTGCTGTTACTAGATATGAGCTTTTTTAACTCCATTTCTTCATAAGTTCCTACATTATATGTAATTCTTTATAAAAAGAAATGTTCAACGTGGAAGATTTCCATCACCAAAATATATATTGTGAATTGTATATAAACTAACTGATAGAAAGACTCTATTGCAGTACGTATATTTTTTAAATTGATCATTCACAGTAAAACATGTATATAAGAGAATTTCCCAATATAATGTTCTCGTTACGCTATCAAGTTTATTTAAGGAGTTTAAATGAACTTCATAGCATGATCAGAAATTTGTTCTTATTATCATTGAGTTCATGAACCTATTAAAGGATCTAAGATTATACTTGCCCATCATAGCTAGATCATGAACTAGTACCAAAGCCCAATGCACTACGTCCTTGTTCCCACTGGCTAGGCAGGTTGGGAGATGACCAATCATAGCCTTGTTCTTCATGAGTTCATTAGCAAATGGATCTGAAAGTATAAAATGGTGTGCTAGAATAACCCTTTCAGTACAGAAATTATTTCAGGGCTAAATTAATCACATTTTCTTCTTCAAATTGGCAACAATAATATTTTTCTTTTAGTGCTCCATGGTTCTAATAAGATGTAATGTCTTGAAAACAATATACATGGTTAGGAACTTTGTCGAAAAGTTGAAAAAAAATTGCCAATTTCAATCAAAAATCAATGATTTTGAACCTCTCAATATGTTGACAATTTGAGGATTTTAAAGCTTATTCTTTTTTTAAAAATTCCTGGCGTCAAACTTAAAGGACAAGTAACCCCACGTGATATTCTAGATGCACCTATTGTCTGCTACGTCTTTCCATGGAGGCTGCCATTTTGTGCATGACACGGATCATTAGGTACCATATGCATTGATAATAGCCTACCTTTACAACAGATACGTCGCTTTGTTCTGATTGTATTACGATTGTTATTGGCCATGAACCTAGATAATTGACGACCCATGAGTTCTAATAGCCATCCTGTAAAGCAGATTCCTCGCTTTGTTTTGGTATTGTTACGATTGTCTCCGTCCTTGACGTATATTTTTTATGAAGTATATTTTTTATGAACAAATTAAGACCTTTTAAAAAATATATAAAACTAAACTTACATTTCAGAATATGTGACTTTATCTAATATATATTTGTCCTCTAAAAATCAATTACAAGTTAACGATGAAGGAAATTTTACTTGGGATGAAAAATATGTTCGTGTACACATAAAGTAATGGCAGCCCCCTTATTATTGCTAGCAGACGATAACTTGGCTGGAAAATAGTGATTTATATCTATATCCTGTGTTTTTACATGAAATTGCATGTATCAAATAAGAGGCATATACTACACCATTCAAAATAAGCTAATTCATACGCTGAGGTTACTTTCCCTTTAAAGTACTAATGCAACAAAAATGGATAGTGTGTGCAGAAATTTTCGCTCTTTCTACTCATGCATTTGGTATATTTTTTAGAGCTCTGAATTAAAAGTTATTGAGCCAAGCCACAAAATGTGGTCAATTGTCTCAAAAGGGATAAAAAGGCGAGGTCAAAATAACCAAAGAATAATGTTTGAACTATTATCTCTCTTCTGTACAATTAAAATTTAATCATATTACTTTAATAGAGCATTGTGGAGCCCATTTATAAATGTTATTTTGTTGATACACTTTAACCCTAATAGAGCCGGGTTATTTCGACCCATCTCACAGCCGGGGGGGGCTGATTCCGCCCCCCCAAGATCTCGGCCGTCCAACGCCTGTTCGCAACGAAAATCGGCACGGACGTCGCCAACCACGTAATCTAAAAAACTGTATAGTCAATTTTTCTGAAAAATGTCATAACTCATTAATTATGCTAATTTATGCATAAAATCAATGGTTTGCTCTAATTAATTAAATAAAGCCCCAAAACTGCAAATTTTTTGTATAGAGACTCTTTGTCAGATTCTGATCAAATGAACCCCCAAAAAAATTCGGTAAAATCCTTTTTTTCTTATGTATTTTATTGTTTTTTAAATTTCTTATGTATTTCTATGTTTTTCGCCTTTTTGTTTTTTATTGTTTTTTCGATGGAATTTGTCGGCGACACTATTTTAATTATAAACATAAAATTAATTGCTTTTAAACAGTAAAAGTAAAAATAATTTATGAATTTTAGCTGGAAACACAATTTGCATTGGGTTTGTACACGAAATTTTGGGTCTGACATGCACTTACGAAATGTTGCATAACTCCGGAACCGCACGCGCGGACGTCACAAATTTGGTCTCAAAAGTTGCGCAAGACTTGAAAGAAAAAAGTAGTGAAGCGGCGTGGTGACTGCTCTTCGCGATGCGAACATATTACGCAAAACGTTGAGTGGGGGCCGAATCCGCCCCCCCCCCCTCAGTTAAAAGTATGATGACTGCAAAAAAATGGTCACTCCTGAGAACCCAATATTTAAACTACTGGGCAATGAGCTTTGCTTGTTTTTGTAGTACAAAACGAAGATGCCAACAAATATGCACAGGTTAAAGGGATACTCAACTGCAGATTGTGGACGTTTTTAATGTATGCCGCAAGAGGGCACCGTGATTGTTACCTGATCATGCCGTAGCCCCGCGGAGCGCAAAACTTCGGACAGGCAGGTCGCCGCGCAACATGCACGCTCCGCCTGAGCTTGAGCTCTTGTACGAGATTCAGTCGGCTTCGTGCAGTCCGAAGTGTATTCCCAGTAGTCCGACGGACGCTTTCGACGCACAAACTTTGTGTACGAGTGAATAGGTTAAAGGGATACTCAACTGCAGATTGTGGACGTGTTTAATGTATGCCGCAAGAGGGCACCGTGATTGTTACCTGATCATGCCGTAGCCCCGCGGAGCGCAAAACTTCGGACAGGCAGGTCGCCGCGCAACATGCACGCTCCGCCTGAGCTTGAGCTCTTGTACGAGATTCAGTCGGCTTCGTGCAGTCCGAAGTGTATTCCCAGTAGTCCGACGGACGCTTTCGACGCACAAACTTTGTGTACGAGTGAATAGGGCTTACGCAATCCTGACTTTCCCCACGGCCGCCTGGTGGCATATCCCTTTAACACAAAGGATGCTCACAGCAAGATTCACATTGACTTTCATGCCTTTTTTTCTTGTAATTTATGTGAAAAATTATTATGTTAAATGACACTTCCATAGTACAAAATTTGAAGAAAAAAAAGAACTTATCATATCAATAACCATAAATTAGAATAATAATATTGGATATCTTAATTCAGTGAAGACAGGAAATATGTAACTTGATACTTAGACAATATTGGAATCTGCAGAACACTGTTAATGATGGTGATTCAACATTTGCTTCATTTATTTAAAAATATAAGGCGTGGGGTGCAACTAAATTTCAAGTTAGATTTGAGTTACGGTTTTATAGATACAGTGGTGGGTCGAGATATGAAGTTATGAACTAAACTTGTGTTATAAATTGACCGAAGAGCTTTCAGCCAGTTCGGAATTACAATTTGCACATGTACAGATACAGGTCATTTGTACCGAGTACAACTGACCTTTATACGCTGTCATTTTGTACGCACAACACGATGCGCACACCAGTATGATTTTACTTGTTAAACAAACAAACTTGTCCAACAAAACAATGCGCTTGCTTATACAAATTGGGGTCATTTCAGAGTCATTCGTACCATTTACTAATTACGAACTGGTTTATTGTCATCAACGGATGTATCATCTATATTCGTGATTCTAGTTCTTACCATTTCTAAGAGCAAGGAAAGCAAACACCCTGAGAATGAGTCTCTGCACTGCAGCCTCACTAGCCATCAATGTAGCCTGAAGATTTGTGATCAAACACGGCAATGCACACAGCTCCTTCCTGCAAACATCTGGAGAGAAAGACTACAAGTTGAAGTACTACAAATATTTCACTGTAAAGATATCCAAAGACAAAGAATATTAGTTATAAACACATTCAAAGGAAAGCAAACACCCTGAGAATGAGTCTCTGCACTGCAGCCTCACTGGCCATCAATGTAGCCTGAAGATTTGTGATCAAACACGGCAATGCACACAGCTCCTTCCTGCAAACATCTGGAGAGAAAGACTACAAGTTGAAGTACTACAAATATTTCACTGTAAAGATATCCAAAGACAGAGAATATTAGTTATAAACACATTCAAAGGAAAGCAAACACCCTGAGAATGAGTCTCTGCACTGCAGCCTCACTGGCCATCAATGTAGCCTGAAGATTTGTGATCAAACACGGCAATGCACACAGCTCCTTCCTGCAAACATCTGGAGAGAAAGACTACAAGTTGAAGGACTACAAATATTTCACTGTAAAGATATCCAAAGACAAAGAATATTAGTTATAAACACATTCAAAGGAAATCAAACACCTTGAGAATGAGTCTCTGCACTGCAGCCTCACTGGCCATCAATGTAGCCTGAAGATTTGTGATCAAACACGGCAATGCACACAGCTCCTTCCTGCAAACATCTGGAGAGAAAGACTACAAGTTGAAGTACTACAAATATTTCACTGTAAAGATATCCCAAGACAGAGAATATTAGTTATAAACACATTCAAAGGAAAGCAAACACCCTGAGAATGAGTCTCTAGCCATCACTAGCTTCACTAGCCATCAATGTAGCCTGAAGATTTGTGATCAAATATGGCAATGCACACAGCTCCTTCCTGCAAACATCTGGAAAGACTACGAGTTTAAGTACTAATAACATTTTGCAGTAAACATATCTTAAATGAATACAAGTTAAGCACTAAACACGTTGTTTCCTGTATTTGGAGAGGGAGAATACAGGTATAACTGTATAATAAAGTATTAAACATATTCTTTCATGTAAACACCAGAAGAGAAAGACTGCACTGGGATAAGTGCTAAACATATTATTAACTGTCAACATTTGAATACTGTAAACGCTGTTATTTTTCGTGCGATTAAATTTTTGCGCTAAGCGACTCCAAAACATATTTGCGGGATCTTAACTTCACGCACCACAATTGCTTGCTCGTATGTACAACCATTTATTAATTTACACACAGGCAGTCTATTCAAATGGATACGGCATGCGCAACTACACACGCGCTCAAAAATGAATTGGACACACACACACATATTAATGTGCTGAAGCGCACAATTCATCCCACATAGGAAATCATGCTAATATTTTCCGAAAATAGCGCAAAATTCGCGAAAATTAATGTACCGCGGAAATTTCCACGTTTACAGTATATAGATTATTAGTGATAAATAAAATTCCTTCTTGTAAAAATCTAGAGATGTCTATAAAAATGATACATGGCATTTAGAAGTGTTCTACATTGACCCTATCATATGCCATCTTCCATCTCCCTTCTTTCTATCTGATAAAATGTAGCAATTTTACTACACGGATACATTAAAAGTGTAAACATATCAGAGGAGATAAACTGGATTGCAAATTGAAAATGCTATCTAAAAAATAAACTCACAAGATATTATCTATAAATCTACCTGATTGAGTATTGTTTCAATATACAGAGACAAAGATAATAATTGGATTGAATTGATGGACAAATCCAAAGACTACAAAATTGAATCAGTATCAGTGGAAATTAATGATAAAGAAATTAATCTTTATTTCTATCTCATTGTCTGTTCTTCCAATGTACAGATACAGAAGTACAATGTATGAATGCAACTGAACTAATGGACAAATCAACAAACAAAACAAAAATAAACGGCAACAACATGTATTTGGATTTAGTGACACATTGTACAAGACTTACTGTGAACAGCAAACTCATGGAGTAGGGCCACAGACCAGAAAGATACTTCTACATCATCAGACTTGGTCGAGACTACCATCGGAACCAAGGCATCTTGCTGAGCAATCTCATGGATGAACAGGGTTGCATCTAGGCCACAAAAGGGAGGCAAGCACTTTAGTTGGGTACGTTAAAGCTATTTTGTCCCACATGTTACCTAGTTTGCAGGCACAAACCCTGGTCAGTCGTAAAAGAGTGTCTGCACTATAAGACTACCATAGGCCCTGACATGACCAGTAGGTAGCTGGGTTAGGCTTCTCTCAAGACACAATGATTTTCTGATAAAGTGTCAAATTAGGGTCTGTGCTTGCACTGCTTGCAGACTACATGTTACCAACCAGATCTAAGATTTTAGTATATATCTGATTACAGTATCAAGCTGATAGCTCTCCTACAGCTTAGATCGTACAAAATATCAAGTAAAATGATACATGTATGTTTATGTCAATTCATGTTCATGATTCCATATTAAATACAATTCCATAATTCTTGGTAACGTATGGGACGTACCCTGAATTTGCCACGTTATAGACAGTGGTCCTCATGTATTACAATACCTTATAAAATTAGAATGCAGGGAATTTGTATCATTTTGGGGTACATGCACAACACAATTTCTATAGAGCATCTGGCGATTCATTTACTTGAAATCCATTTAATGCGACAAAAGTTTCAAATGGTGCTCCAACATATGCTCCAGAGATGATGCTCAGGGGAGCGTTTCATCAAGCGTTTTGTCAGTGATTTTTACCAACAGCTGTTATAAGCTACTGAAATCCTTGCATCTGATTGGCTGAGAGCAAATTTGTCAGTAAAAATCACTGACAAATCTCTTGATGAAACACTCCCCTGAGCATCATCTCTGGAGCATATGTCGGAGCACCATTTGAAACTTTTGTCGCATTATTAAAATGGAGTTCAAGTAAATGAATCGCCAGATGTTCTACAGAAATTTGTCAAAGATAATAGGGTTAGGGGTGCAGTTGGTTTTTAGGAAAGGTTTAGAGTTAGGGTTAGGGATAAAGTAGCCTCTTGTTGAGGCCCTGGCGCTGTTGAAATCCTTGGCGATATGGAGGCAAACTTTCTGGCTCGCTTCGGTCGTCAGAAAGACCGAGGCTCTTGCGCCGAGGGCCTCTTGACACCCGATCTGAATTTCTTTTGTATTTCATTGTTTTGACGAATATTCCGACCAAAATCAACCAATAAGCGCGAGCTACCATGACGTAATGTTAAATATTCATGACTCGACTGCACGCTATTTCTTACATATTAATTAATCGCAGCCCAAAATGGCGTTCAACGTTTCTTCCACGACGAGTGATGACGATATTTGTAAGAGCTTAGAATATGCCGCTAGAATGTTGAAGATTCAAAGATTTGCAAGTTGATGCAATCAAATCTGCACTTAAAGGACAAGATGTTTTTGTGAATCTGCCTACTGGCTATGGAAAAAGTGTTATTTTTCACGCGCTACCGCTCTGTGCTGACCTCCGTGGGCCAGGGATGGAGAGTGAGACTGCTGCTTAATTCGCGAGGGCCTAGGCCAGGCGGATCCCCCGGGGCCTTGCCGGCAGTGAAGTTGCTGGTAACTCCTTGGTTACATCAGAAATGATGGAGATGCATCTATTGTTGAACGGTGACTTTTATTGCCCATTCTTCATTATTTGTAAATATATGATGAGAAATATGTACATTGTCTTATTTCAACTTACCTGTGTTTTGTGCATTTATCAGAGAGACTAACAGCTGGTAGCAAATCTTCTGTAGCATGACATCACCATGATGAAACACACTCTTCTCTCCGATGATCCTAAAGGCATCTAAACTGGCACAATTCTTTCCTACAAATGATAAAAGAATGTAATGTTCAATAGATTATTTATACAATAATAAAATCATACTATGCTAAACACAAGACGAAACATGATCCATAATGGTATTTGGAGGACCAAACCTCAATGGGCTTGAAATTATTTCTCTTTAATCAATGAGCGTGTTTCTACTGGACACCTCGCATCACCGCGTATTTCTTCCCTCGCATCACCCTGTATTTTTTAATGGTTTAACCACAACTTAGCGTGTTTCTATTGAGAGAGCATTTGCGAGGTGATACGAGGTAACACCGCGAAGAGAGCAATTTAGCGGTGAATCCGGAAGTCTTGCAAATTTCGATTTGACCTGTAGGTCATGTACTTGTCACGCACGCTGCAATGTGGGAATGTTTTGATCAGGTAACAAAACCAATATGGCGCGAATGAATACGAGACGTGAACTGAAAATCCCCTTCACTATCATTTCCTGCCACTTGGTTATCAAACACTTCTGCATTTCCGTTGTCCAGTAAACACTCTTGCCGGAATCAGTCATGATTTCACAAAAAAATACTAAAATATTATGGAAGAAAGCGAGGTACTGCTGTACTAAATACTACGGCGCTGGGCATGCATGTGACGATATCTGAATAAAGCGCGCATGGTTCGTGACCTCCAATGCGAGACTTCCGGTACAACCCGTAAATTGTAACACGAACTGTTTCTACTGAGAGAGAACACCTCGCATCACCTCGCATCACCGCGTATCACCCTGTATTTTGGCTCTCAGTAGAAACACACTCAACATGACTGCATCAAAGTTTTAATTAGATTACAATTGTTCATGGATAAAAAAAATTAATGTGAAATGAATGTGAATCTCACAAGATTGACATGGGTTGTTGCTCAAGACATGAAACAAAAATCCTTTGGCCTGAATTCAGAAAGCAGGTTTATCTGAACCCATGGTTTAAACTTTCAGAAATGTAGTATGCATGTGTCCTTATGTCCAGAGAGCAGGCAAAATATACACTCACAGACTCATTTCAATCCACAGTAGAGATTTACACCACGGTTCACAACATGTTTGAATTAAACCTCTTTTGTGAATTGGGGCCTATAACTTCTATATGATTATCTTTAAAGGGAGATTACCTACTTTTTCTTGTTCACGTACATCTCTAAGCAAGATGAATCATAAGCTGATAAATGAAAGTACCTTGCATTGTCATTTGTAGGAGTAAGAGCAGCGAGTATCTCTGGACCTCCTTGTTCCTTGACTTCTCCAACAGTTCCAGGACAATACTGGCAAGATCCTTGCTCTTCAGCTGCTCCAACTTGGACAGGAAGGCTGAATATAAAACAAACAAACAAACACACAAACACAAGACATGAGACATTATAGGAGGCTGGCGATAAAAGGCCACTTGCGTAACTTTTTATTCCACTATGACCCCGTAAAACATCTTTAAACTAGAAATATCACTGAAGATGATGATTAATACCCCCGCCCCGTGACAACAGCCTTTCTTGACTTTTGGTCGAAAACTGAGGAAGTAGTTCGATCCGCAAGATTTTTCCCTGATTTACTGCCATAGATATGCTGTTTCCATGGCAACGCAGCTTCCGACACATCAAAAAAATGTTGTACACATCTTCCCAGTAAGACCAATGTGTGTACCAAATTTCATGACTTTCGGTCAAAAACCGAGGAAGTAGTTCGATCCGCAAGGTGTTTCCTTGATTTTCTGCCATAAATATGCCGTTACCATGGCAATGCAGATTCCGACTCATCCGAAAAATATGTCTTGCACATCTTCCCATCAAGACCAATGTGTGTACCAAATTTCATGACTTTCGGTCAAAAACTGAGGAAGTAGTTCGATCCGCAAGGTGTTTCCTTGATTTTCTGCCATAAATATGCCGTTACCATGGCAATGCAGATTCCGACTCATCCGAAAAATATGTCTTGCACATCTTCCCATCAAGACCAATGTGTATACCAAATTTCATGACTTTCGGTCAAAAACTGAGGAAGTAGTTCGATCCGCAAGGTGTTTCTTTGATTTTCTGCCATAAATATGCCGTTACCATGGCAACGCAGATTCCGACTCATCCGAAAAATATGTCTTGCACATCTTCCCACCAAGACCAATGTGTGTACCAAATTTCATGACTTTCGGTCAAAAACTGAGGAAGTAGTTCGATCCGCAATGTGTTTCCTTGATTTTCTGCCATAAATATGCCGTTACCATGGCAACGCAGATTCCGACTCATCCGAAAAATATGTCTTGCACATCTTCCCACCAAAACCAATGTGTGTACCAAATTTCATGACTTTCGGTCAAAAACTGAGGAAGTAGTTCGATCCGCAAGGTGTTTCCTTGATTTTCTGCCATAAATATGCCGTTACCATGGCAACGCAGATTCCGACTCATCCGAAAAATATGTCTTGCACATCTTCCCACCAAGACCAATGGGTGTACCAAATTTCATGACTTTCGGTCAAAAACTGAAGAAGTAGTTCGATCCGCAAGGTGTTTCTTTGATTTTCTGCCATAAATATGCCGTTACCATGGCAACGCAGATTCCGACTCATCCGAAAAACATGTCTTGCACATCTTCCCACCAAGACCAATGTGTGTACCAAATTTCATGACTTTCGGTCAAAAACTGAGGAAGTAGTTCGATCCGCAATGTGTTTCCTTGATTTTCTGCCATAAATATGCCGTTACCATGGCAACGCAGATTCCGACTCATCCGAAAAATATGTCTTGCACATCTTCCCACCAAGACCAATGTGTGTACCAAATTTCATGACTTTCGGTCAAAAACTGAGGAAGTAGTTCGATCCGCAAGGTGTTTCCTTGATTTTCTGCCATAAATATGCCGTTACCATGGCAACGCAGATTCCGACTCATCCGAAAAATATGTCTTGCACATCTTCCCACCAAGACCAATGTGTGTACCAAATTTCATGACTTTCGGTCAAAAACTGAGGAAGTAGTTCGATCCGCAAGATTTGCAACGGACCGACCGACCGCCCGCCCAACCATCGACTGATTCCTATATACCCCCTTCAAACTTCGTTTGGCGGGGGTATAAAAAAAGGGACTTTCAAATAAGTGTGATGTGCTGTATCTTATAACACACAGAAAAGTAAAAGTACAGCTTGGGGACCTTTTTTACGCATATAGATATTATTTTCTCACCCCCACTTGTCAGGAAAGCTTGCAAAAGGAAAGAACAATTTTGGGAGAAGAACTTCACCGCTCCTGCCTTTTTCGCAAGAGAAATCACCTAGTTGTCAAGTGTGTTTAATATATCACAATTTTAAAATGTTATAACTTTATCCTTCATTATTTATTTATTAAATATACAAAAAGCTGCATCACCTAACCGTGATCCCACGCATTTATCCCCAAGTTGATTACGATCCCTCGGGTTTATGTCTGGTTTCTATAGCTTCTGACCACACGAGCATTGAAAACTATGGGGTTTCTGGGACGAACACGTACTGGGGTATTCCATAGCTCAGTCGGTAGAGCGCCGGTCTAGCAATCCGGAGGTCTCGGGTTCAAGTCCCGCTGGAATCCCGTTTTCTTTGCTCATTTTTCACTTCATTATATATTTCTGGTCAGTTTCCCCTACTCGAATTTATTAACTTTATCCGTCATCAGATTTTGCCTCAAAGTTTTACTGATCTGTTTCACTTATTTTTCTTTTTATTAAAGCCAGGGTAGGACTTAACCCTTTACTATACCTGGATCAGAGGAGAGATCATAGATAGTGGCCAGTGTCATACGTTGCATTCTATCTGGGAAGTCGACATCGGGTATATGTGTGCGATAGTGCTTCCATCTATCCATAGAGGAACAGAGAACAATCACTAAGGTCTGCAAGATAAAGATGTCAACCTGGAACACTCTCTGGTCAACTGGCAAAGGAAACATGTGATTTACAACTGTCACTCTGTTATGATAAAGCCAATATATGGACGGAAAGTAACATCGAACACATATATTTAAGGTAAACCAGACATAAGATGAAGAAGAAAAACAAAACTATTAAAAAACTAGAAAGGCCGTCAAAGGCGGCAGACCCATGCCCTTAGCGGCGCTACAGAGTAGTTGCAATACTATACTAACTATGGGGTCAAAACTACAAGGTTACACAGAATTTGCAGGCGTCAACCGATCATCACCAAAATCTAATCGATTCTTTCCCCAATCGATTCTTTCCTGTCACTATCCAAACTGAAGTTCCTATACTTTACTATGGGGTCAAAATTTCAAGGTCACACAGAATTTGCAGGGGTCAACCGATCATCACCAAAATCTAATCGATTGTTTCCTGGTCACTGGATCCAATTGCAATTCTGCACATTACATTACAGTGCACATTCTCCACTCCTCTGGGGAGCATTCCAGCCAGTCGCCCGTTTCCAAGCGCGCACATGCTCATCCAACCACAATGACGTTCGCATCCTACTGGGTACCCATTTGACACCTGGGTGGAGAGGAGTAAGGTACAAAATGCCTTGCCCAAGGGCATTGCCTTTAAAAAATGACATTTCATAATTCATTCCTCAAAAACACTATTTAAAGTTAGAGGAAGAGAGTGAAAAGAAGGCAAAAAGGAGAAACAGAATGGGGAAGCCAGATATTTACCACTTTTGAGGATGACACAAAGTGCTGTGCATGCCTGAAGTGCCTTTTCTTCATCACTGCTTCTGCAAGATTTCAATACATACAGGAATGCTTCTCCTGCCAAAAAAACAACAGAAAGATATCAACCCATTGTAGATTCAATTCTTTTTATTCATCTAGATCACAATTTCCTTTACCGGTATTTAAGTTTAACAATCAGTGTCAACCAGACTTGCAACTATAATGGCCTTAGTATGAAACAGGTAAACTTTTGCACTTTTAAAACTGCACAAGATACATATTACTATAGACAGGACCAGAAAATAAAGGGTATTCATTTATCATACCTTGATAATGCACAAAATGTATTTTAATATATAAGTGGAAATCTAAGCATCAAGTTCATAGCATACACTTTACAACACCAATCTGCATGAAAAATATGTTGTTCCTATTTTGATCTAGAATTTATGTATGCAAGATATTACATGTAATTTTCTTACTCAAGATCAAAGTGAATGCATTTCCAAACCAAAGATATTCACCAATTATGTTTCAGCAAATTTATGTGGGTTGAAGTTAACTTACGTTTTGTTATTCTATCAAGCAGCATTTGTTCAGCACTCTGTCTCAATCCCACGTTAGATGATTTGGCCAACTCTGATAACGCTTCATTGGAGATTGCTAAATATAAGGTAGTACACGTACATGAATACACACTAAGAATGCTGTCAGCTAGCGAGGTCTAAACAAGAAAACAAATCTAAGCTTTATAAACATATTAAACAACAAATTCTTCAACTATGTTGCAAGCTTTTATCCCTTTTATAGTTAAATTATATAAAAATTACTTAAAGGAGAAGTCTATGCTGATGACATTTGACTTGATAAAAAAGAAGAAAAAAATTAAGGATAAGAAAGTTATGTACATGTATTTTTAAAGTTGTAATTGATCAAATATATTGACAACTCAATGATTTCCCTTGCGAATACCTCAAAAGAATTGATCTTTGTCATAGAGGGCTCCATGACTACATGAATGTTTAAAATCATGCTTCCACAGCAACATTATTTTTCGTTGTTTGTTTGCGTGTCTGTTTTCTTCTTTTTTTTCAACGTTAATGTTGTCAAGAAACTACAATCTAGATTTTTTTTGTTAACGTAGTGGAAATCTAGGAAATACAGTAAATGTTTCTTTCAGTAGGCAAAGGTCTCAGTCTAAAATCAAGTTATTTCAAGTTGATTATGCTAATCATATAGATCTTTAAAACAAACTGAAATCATTCAATTTGGCTTCCATTTCCAGTGATTCCAAACATTTCTCTCTCATTTTTCCTTACTCTTTATTTTTTTTTTCTTTGTCTATCTCCTCTTAACTTTTAATTTAATCATTATCTAGATCTAGACTATTATTTTCTTTTTTTTTCTTTTGTTTCCCTTTTTTCCTATTTATTTTTGAGTTTTCTATTCATTCTTTCTCATTCACTTCTATTCTTCAATTTTGTTGTTTTCATTTTTCGTAATTGCATATTGTCACCCCAACCTTGTTATCATTTTATTTTCCTTTATTCTCTGTTCTTTTCTTCCTCCTCCGCCTCCTCATGTGTGAGTGCACTCAGCTACTCAGGTCTTGGCCTTTCTAATTTCCGTGCCATGCCAGCCCATGTGATTGATTTGATTGATTGATTGATTTGATTGATTGATTGATTTGATTTATTTACCAACAATAACATCATGTGTACAAGATTTGTCACACAGTAAATATTGTTACAGGATTGAAACTTAAATGATAATAGCTGGTAAATGGGACCAGAAAATAGCACAAGTGCTAGTCGAGCCTGGCCCCTCTACAAAATTTACATAGTGATAGTAGAAGATATTAATTCCATTACAAACATAACAATTACAACCACATACATAGATAACATGGTGTTACATGTACATGTACATGTATATAGAGAGTAAAACATTATACTTCATTACTTAAAAGATGTTCTTTTAATGATTTCCTAAAACTACTTCTGGATGGTTTTAATTTAATATCAGTTGGTATTCTATTCCATAAATCACTTCCTAAAAAAGAAAGAGAAAATTGTCCTTGGGTAGTCCTTAATTTTGGTAAATGTACCTGTCGACCTGTTTTTTGTCTCGTTAAATAATTGTGCTGTATTGTATCACAATAGTCTATTAAAGAGTGGGGTAAGTTGTTATTACCCAGGTCATACATGAAGGTTCCTACACATAAATAGTGCATATCAAACACATTGACATTGAGGATCTTTAATTCTCGAAATAATGTGTAACATGATTTACTTAAGGTTACTATATGGTTGAGTTCTGGATGCAGGTACTGATGCCTCCATGTCCAGATCCTGGTTGCCTGATAGGACTCCATCATTGTCAATCTTGGAGTTTTATTTGATTCTACAATGTCCATGTCTGCTCAGATCCCAGCTGTTTGTAAATCTGTCCGGTATCAGTTACGAAATTTAGGCATCATCCGCAAATATTTAACCCGCTCGGCCACCGAAAAAATAGTTCATGCCCTCATATCATCCCGGCTTGCAATGCACTTTCGTTTCATCTGCCACAATCTCAATTTTCAGTTACAAAAATTACAAAATTCAGCAGCCCGTATTGTTACCCTTACCAGGCGTCCTACTCACATTACTCCTGTTTTGTCTTCACTACATTGGTTACCCGTTGAGTCCCGCAGTGTATTTAAATTATTATTACTTGTTTTTCACTGTATACATGGATCTGCCCCAGAGTACAATATTAATTTGTTGATGCCTTATAATCCTCACAGACACTTAACATCATCTGATTCTAAATTGCTTGTTGTCCCGAAAACTAAGAAATCATGGGGGATCGGTCATTAGCTCATGCTGGACCTTACCTGTGGAATCAATTGCCACAGGATATCCATTATATGTCAGGTGTAGATTGCTTTAAGGATGCCCTCAAAACTCATTTGTTCAAAAAGGCTTTACAGTACCGGTAGATTTACTTTCACACTGTTGTTCAATTTTCGTGTATTTTTGTGTACTTGCAAGTTTTTCCTCTCCATTGCGCCTTGAGCACATTAGTCATGTGGAGTTGGTGCATTACACATTCTCTATATTATTATTAATTAACTTAGATCTAAGTTAGATCTATCACTTTTAGTTAGTGGCAGTCATCAGTAATACAATGTCAAAAGTGCATAATCATAATATGGCATTCTGAATATGGACTGGGCTTGAAGGGGGATACAACATTTATTGCCTGAACTAGAATCTATTGCCCGAGTCGAAGACGAGGGAAATACGATTTAGTGAGGGCAATTAATGATGTATCCCCCGAAAGTCGCCAGTCCATATCATTAATTATCTTTAACAGAATCTGACATCTAGAGTGAACTCAAAAATATTTTCAAAAATATAGTTTACTGCCTGCTATTTAAGGCTAATTGGCTATATTAGCTAATATGCCCAGTAATCCTCAAATTGGTAAAAATCCTACCTAGGATATCGAAAAAACAGTGAGCAGAACAGAGGTACTGAATTTTTATAGAGTGGAGGTATACTATAAAGCCTTAAGAGCAATGAGCTCTACTGTCAACTGCTCGTGGTCTAGTGGTAAAGAAATCTGCATGGTCGAAGTATCCTTATTCTACACCGCACGTTCTACAATGTTGCTGGTTCGAGTCCCGCTCGTCTTGACTGATATTTTTTTCAGTTATGAATTAACAATAGCGTTTATTCCGTTGAAAATGATCAGAATTTCAATAATAAAAGTACAAGAATTTAAGAAACTTGATTAAATATTCACTTGGTCAGGTGGATTTAATGGTGGCATCCATAATCTTACTGGGTATAATAATGCACCTATCAATTGTAAGACGCACCCTTCCCCCGGGAAAGGTGCGTCATGGTTGGGTAATTTACCAACAAATGAATGACGCAGGGTATGGTCATGGAAGCATTTGGTCAGTCACAGCATGGAGAATGGGGTGCGTCATAGTCGGTCATTTTACATGGGTGCGTCATAATGCCTCGCTATGTTTACAAACGGGTCTGTCCGCGCAATACTCACCGCGTACCGGGCTTTTAAACATGCAAACTCCTTGAATATAAAAAAAAATATATTGACATGGAATCTATACTTTCGCACCGGGCGCCCAAAATCGAGTTTGATGACATCAAATAAAATGGAAACCCCCAAATAATAATAATTGATCTCAAATCCTCTCTCATGCTGTCTTCTGTCTGGGTTCTCAAAAAAGGGAAGAAATAAGGTATTTTTCGTTACTTTGTTTATTTTTACCCCGTTCGTTCCAGCACTGCGTTGGCTGGTTCGGTTCTTGCCGCGATGATCGCGATCGGTAGCATTTGTGCTAGGCTGGATTGAGACATGAATATTCATGTGTTGACGTCACAAGAATGTCAGCGATTGCACTGTGTGACTTCTGCACATTTTCATATGTCATCGCCGATAATCTTATCTCGAGCTCGGCCTCAATAGCGTGCAGGATGATAACGTGTGTTTGTGTCTTCAGCTAGCGTTCATGCATGCATGTCGATATCAACAATGCATGCAATACTATACTAGCGCCGCGCCGATGCATAGCGTGCCACGTGCGCGCGGAGCTTTACCATGACGGGGTGCGTCACAATGGTAAGTCAAAGTCTAGAACTGGTGCGTCATATTTTTTCGTCCAGGCACAGTCATTGTAAGAAAAGGTCCGTCATAGTCGAGACACACAGGTGCGTCATGGTATAGGAAAATCCGACTCACATCTGACAAGTGACGCACCATTCCCGGGGGTCGAGGGGTGCGTCTTACAATTGATAAGTGCATAACGAATTTGGCCCTATTTAACATGCAAGATCCCATTAACTTTCGAAACTGGGCAATAAATTTTAAATTAATTAAAAATTAATTAAAATCTTTTAGTAGGCCTACAGGAGCCGGGCAATTTAATAGGCATGATTGATAGGCCTTTTTTATATCATCCTCATCGAAAAGAAAGACGAGCTTGGATTTAACTTAAGAGGCATCCAACCTTGTCCTGACCTTATTGTCAAAGGACTGCTGATCGCATTCGGGCTGCCGCAGTAACTTGGATGTCTGATATGGTTAATAATGGTATTTGTTTCCCTGACAAAGTTAAATCTTACCCATCATCAACATCTTATCTGCAATAACCTCGCATATGTGTGAGTGCATCTTACCATCCTCAATCCTCTGTTCCAAATTTCTGCTGACAACTTTACGCAGCCAGCTCCGTAGATATTTCACCAACGCAACTCCAGCTATTGCGACGCCAGCAGTTCCGCAGAGAATTACAACGCAGTTCCGTACAGCCATCACGGGCGATTTCGATGTCAAATTTGTTCCTTACATTTACAGAATAATTAAAAATACATTATTGGAGTGGTCTAGGTTGTTTCAAAATGTTCAGCTACTTTGATCCAATTTCCATTCCGCATTTAATAAAGCAGCTGGGAATTTTGGAAAAAAGGCAAATCTCAACTCAAGTCAAGATTGATCTACCGTACAATTTTGAGTTCAGCGCCATTGTTCAACTTGTACTTGAAGATCATTTCGGGGGTATTTCTGCAATTGGATTTTCGCTGATCCTGAAAACTCGATGTAAGTTGTACGTTTCTATGCTGATTATACGGGAATAGTGCGCGCGAAAGTGCTCATACAGGGATTTCTTCAGAATTGATATCGCGCTCAAAATTTAGTGACAGGTAAACGTCTATTTTTTACTCTCTTTGGGATCGTTTGGGTATTAATAGCCAGAAATCTTATTTTAAGATATATATGGAATGATATGAAGTGAAAATTGTGCTAAATTGCGCATTATTTCGCATAATAATTCAAAGCAAATTTGATGTCGATTGTTGTGTTGATTGTAGTGGTTGGAGAATATCCCTTGTGTTTGTACACAAAGCTGCTCCCTGAGCTGAAAATAACGATGAATGAATAAGGGGTGGTGATGCAGAGGCGATGTTTATCTTCTGATGATGTTGACTGAACAGATTGACAGTGACTGTGGTATTGGGGTTTGCGGATGTTTGTAAAGAGATCTAATGGCCTTTTCTATGCAATCGAACATAGTTAGTACTAGACGGAAAATTCTGTCTCTCGTTCGTTAGCCTCTTATTTGGATAGGGTCGGCTCTTCACTTAGTTAGACTTAGAGACAGAAACGCTCCATCACGGCATCAGCCATCAGTTCAGACCATACACTCGCCTGTGCAAACTCACTGACCGCCGAGGAACAGTAGGCATGTCGTTGACGTTGTTAAAATGTGAATATTACGATTTTTAAAAATATTTTTGTAAATTAAATAGATTAGGCCTAGGCTCTATACTTAAACGAACATGTTCAACTTACCAATTTGACTGTTATTCCTTTAATGCTCCTTTTTCAGGTAATTGAGGGTCCAAGGTTTTCTCCGTTTGAAAATCTTCCAGTTCCAGCCGTATTCAAACTGTTAAAGTCAATGTGTATTCGGTTTGCACAGCAGAGTATACGGCCTTTTCTGTCTCTAACTCTAAGTGAAGAGCTAACGAACGAGAGACAGAATTTTCGGTCTAAGTTAGTACATGACCTTGAAGTGATCATGGACGTACAAGACCTAAAAGGCTAAAATGTAAAAGTTATACTTATAGCTTAGGTTTAGCCTACTTACTCCAGGGAGCTCCGAGTCCAACGCTGCGCATTGGAGCTCCCTGGAGTTAATTAAAACTTGGCCTGGCCTAGGCCTGGGCGTTGTGGCGTGCGCCTGTAATCCAGCTACCAGTGGAAGTTATAAACTGATTCAGCGGACCCAGGTTCGAGACTGAGTCACGTCTTTCGGATGGTGACGTTAAAGGTCGGTCCCAGACGTAAATAATCATATCTGATTGATACACGTCTGTAAAAACTCAATTACACACACACACACACTAGGCTAGATGCCAGGAAACAAGGGATTTGTGTTTGTTGCACAGCCACAGTTATGTATTTTCCGATCCCTGAGCTGAAATTAATTCTGTTGAGAGCCAGAAGGGCATTAATTATGTGTTAAAGTATATGAATTAATGCCCCTTGACTCTTCTCTGAGCAAGCGTGATCCAATTTTTGTTTTAAGTTAACAAAAATATATAGCCCTCTTACTAAATTATATAGGCTTAGGGGTTTTGCACATGGCTATCAACACTTCACAAAAAGATCCTGCCTTCCCCCCCCCCCCCACACCTGAAACTGAAAGCAGGCGTGTAGCTGGGGGGGGGGGGGCGGTGGTGGCAGTTGCCCCCCCCCCCCCCCTACAAAAAAAGCAAGAGGGAAAATGCGGAAATAGAGAAAAAAGCCTTAAAAGGCTCTAGAGCAGTTGTCTTTCAAAATTTGCTAAAAGATCCTAGTTTTTGTGCGGGAAGGGGGAAACTCCTGCCTGTGCACCCACCCCTGATACATTCAGTTCATTATTGCATCCAAATAATTTAAAAGCAGTCAGGGCGTCAAACTAACATTCCGCTTGAGCAAAAGGTTTGCTACGAGCCGTTATTTTTCTCGCGAATTTGCTGAAACTTGAGGGAAGAGGGAAACTCCCCCCTCCCTGCACCAACGTACCCATTTCATACAGTGCAGTATTGCTTACAAATAACTGAAAAGCAGTTAGGGCGTCGAACTAACTTTCCGCCAAAAAAAGGTTTCCTACGAGCCGTTATCATTAAAATTTGCTTTAAAATGTCAGAGGCTTCACCCTGCATCCATCCTTCTGGGGAGCTTCACTTGCCCATCACCAATTTCGCAAGAGATCAGGAAATGTCCACTTAGCCCATAATATGTTCGACCAAATATTCTGTCTCATATTTGGGTAGGGTCGGCTCTTCAGTTAAAGTGAAGAGCGGATCCTACCCCAAAAAGAGGCTAACGAACAAGAGTCGGAATTTACAGTCTAATGATATGTATGCATAGCCTCCCAAATCAAATGGAATGAGATAAGGATTTAATTTATGGATGTTTGGAAAAGACAACAACAAACAGGAACATCATTGACAAGATCTAGGTTATTAAAGACTTGTGCAGTGTTAAACCTCTACATGTATACTGCATGTTCACTGAATATGTTTGCATTGTAATAACCTGCTGAATGTATTTTTTATTGATTCATCTTCCACAGATATATATTACATGGCCTCATGAAGAATCGGCACTGTCCAGCAATTCCATACCCTGAAGGTTCACCATGACATCTACATCTTTCCAGATCACACAGGGTGACAATGGGAGCCACATTTACAAGGCCCCAAACCATAGCAGCAAAGCCCTGGAGATGTTGGCCCAGTGCTGGCGCCAGTATCCGAGCCTCTGCGATGCAGTCATCAGTGTACAAGACCTGCAGTTCAATGCCCACAGGGCCGTTCTGATGGCATGCAGCGACTTCTTCTGCGACATCTACCAGGTAATTCCTGCAGGGAGTCCGGAACTGCTTCGGAAGAGTGTGCGACTGTCCCAGCTTGTCCCTGCATCCTTCCACATGTTTCTTGAGTTTGCGTACACTGGGAAGCTTGATCTCAGTATGAGCACAGTGGAGATGTGGCTAGAGATAGGGATCATGCTGAAGGTGCCGGTTGTTAAGGAAGCAGCCTGTACCTTTCTGAAGCTTCAGACCAACTCTGATAACTGCATGGACATCATTGCCATAGCTGAGAAGTTTGATCTGTCAGAGATCAAGCACCAGGCAAACAGGGCAATGTGTGAACGTCTCATCCAACTTTCTCAATCTTTCCATGGTAATTGCGCATTTTAAACTTATGTTTTTCCGTTCAACATATTTGTATCAGAGAAACACAAAAATGCTTTCATATTTCCCAAGGCCATACAATTTTAAATATTTATGTGTAAGCCATACAAAATTTGGCATTTTATTATAATGCTTCAATTTTATAGGTGTACTCCCATTTGCTGCAACTCTCACAGATATTGTCTATGCACTTGATTGTTTTCATATATAGCTAAGCTAAAAAATATATCACAGAATGTCAACTCTACTTTTGCTTTAGGGCTTGTTTTTAATACATCATTATAAAAAGTTACTTTTCAATATTCTGTTTTTGTTAAGGATATACTCACATTTGTTGTATACTGTACACATTTTGATCTCGAAACAAGTTGATGTTTGAAACTTGAAAAGATTATAATGTACTTTAATTCTTAAAAATAGAACACAGAGTCATAAAAATTGCTTTCAAAAACTTGGATTTACATCTAAGTAGGGTATTGTATGATGGGTCAATCAGCAGAGGGGCAATTCTATGGTTACTCATGTTACATGGAACAAAAATATATAATGTGAGTAACCGAACATTTGTAGGGTTGACAGAGAGTTTCTTCTTCTGAAGTTTTGATACTACATTTAGGTACTCTAATTATGTGTGCATTGTTGTAGCTAAAACTCATTTACCTAGATGTATCTCAAAACATCTCCAAATGTAACGTGAGTAACCGTGGAATTGCCGAGAGCATATTTAATGCTTTGAATTGTATTATTGGGATCAGTAAAGTTTTACTGGAAAGTTTTGGTTTAAGACTCAAAGAAGAATACATGTTAATTTTTATTTTCTACAGAAGGAAATCTCCCATCAGATGAAGCAGACATGTCTTCTGATGCTGATGACTTAGATGACGGTGGAGCTGAAAACATGAGGAGCATTAGTGATGCTGAAAATGAGCAGTCATCAAAGTTTCCTGTCCTTCGGACGTCCCCAAGAAAATCGCCCCTACGCCCTGTAAGGCAAACAAGATATGGCACAGCCGGCAAACGTCAAGCCCTTCCTAAGAAAGTGGAAACCAAAGCTGCCTTGAAGGCAGTCACCCTCAGACCTAGAAAACAAAAGAAATCTCCAGAACCAAGGGCTCCCTCACAGCGAGTCATATCGATTAGGCAGCGTGCTCTGAAAGCAAAGCAAACTGCCATTGATGTTGCTACAAAGGTGAAGAAGGACTACCCATGTCAATTCTGTGATGGTTTTATATGCAAAGGACATAGTGATTTGAAGAGTCACTACAGGAATGCTCATGCCAAGTGCACAAAATGTCGAAAGGTGTTAAGAGGCGATGCAGAACTGACAGAACATCTAGAGGCACATAGACAGCGTCAGCTGAACCCCAAGAAGATGAAGACCTATATTTGCCCATACTGTGGGAAAAATTGTAATGTGAACTCAGCGTTAAAAATTCATATTCGGACGCATACAGGTGAGAAGCCATACAAATGTGATATTTGTGATGCTCGCTTCATACAGTCAATCAATTTGAAGCGCCATGTCCTGTCATACCACAAAGATGGTGAACCATATGCTTGCAATATCTGTGGAAAAAAGTTTAGAGTGTTGGTCTACCTGAAGAGCCATGAGGTAACCCACAGCAAAGACCGTCCCTTCCAGTGTGAGGCCTGCGGTGCTATGTTCAAGCGGAAGAGCGACCTCCGAAGCCACAGGCGTGTCCACAACTCTGAAAAACCGTATGGATGCAACACCTGCCACACCAAGTTCAAGACGACCAATGATCTCAAGGCTCACATGCTTATACACAATGACAAGAAACCACATGTTTGTGACCAATGTGGTGCAAGCTTCAAGCGAAGTGGGCACCTCAACAGGCATGCCAAGATTCACACCAAGAGCAAGCCATTCCGTTGCGATCAGTGTGGGGCACAGTTCAATCGCAAGGAGAACCTTCGGAGTCATCAACGCATCCACTCAGGAGAATACCCTTTTAGTTGCAAAGTATGCAGTGCCAACTTCCGCCATCTTAGCAGCCTGAAGATGCATGAAAAGAGTCATTGGCCGTAAGTGTAGTAAATGATGTCGAGAAAAAGACAATATTTGCTTGCATCTCTTTCAGGCTTTGTCTTCCTCCTTACAGCAACATTTTTCAGTGATGAGGGTAATTGACTCATGCAGTTTGTAAAAACCTTTAGCCTGGGTGGTAGGTTTTTAGCTTTTGCTCACATTGGGTGATTTCACGCTCGGTGTTGGTGTTTGGTGTTGGTGTTTAGAGCGAAAATTCTCCTCAAATCAAGCTCAAACACCGCTGTTCAGATTAAGGAGCCGATACCGATATCCTAACAAAGCGCATCGATAGCTTAACACTGGCAATGGCGTCGGCACCATTTTTAACGAAGGAAAACAAATTGTTTAAAACTATTTAATTATTAGTCTAGAATATCGTTAAATTACACGAGTAGTCCTGCAATTCTAAAATAAATAATTATTTCATCTAGAGTGCAGTAAGAAACTTCACAGAAATGGATAGTCTTGACAGGAACAGTAAGTTTAGATTTCTCTTGAGTTTCTCACTTGCAGCGGAAAGTGCTGCGGTAGCTAATGCAGCTAAACGCCGGATTGTACGGCGTAGCGCGTACAGGGCAAACAGCCAAATTTCAGGCCTTGGCTCAAATTAGCCGGGAAGTTTCAGGACCTTTGTATTGTAAATGTTGATTTAGAGCTCATCCTGGTAAATGATGTGGATTCTCTGGATCTTTAACTACGGAATAAAACGTCATTTTTATTAAATCTATCTTAAAAAGAAAATTAGGTCAGAATTTTTATTCACTCCTTCAGACTCATTGAAAAGCAAAAGTAGTTCCTTTCCGTGTGCTCTAGATCGAACGTTAGACCAAATGCTGGCCTAGATCTTATATCAGGCCTATATGAACATAATACCTCTTAACGCCTATGAAATCACACTTCGAATGACGCCTACTGTCTTTATTTCTCATGAATAATCAGCAAAATTTCCCATAGCTAGAAACACCAACACCAATACCGACCGTGAAATCAGTATTTCTTAATCCCTAGGGGTATAGTGTTAGTGAACGGGAATTTTGTACATGAAATTAAACACCGACGGCCAAGCTCGGTTCAGCAGATGATAATTAACAAAAAACAAACACCGGCAACCGGAACTACGTCAAAAAATCAGAGGTCAGCACCTAACACAGACTGATATTTTTTTAATTTCATAGTCGGTGTTAGATCACAATTTCGTGGCAAAATAGACACTAACACCAAACACCAACACCGAGGGTGAAATCACCCATTGTAAGTTTATATCTCAGAGCTGGCGTAAAAGAACATTATAAGCAAATTGTTTAAAATCGTAGTCAGAGGTTTGAAGGGTGGAATATTTTTACAAAAATTATTTCAGTAAACCTTCATTCTGTTTTTGAAAATTTTCAAATCAAACTTTTTCACAATGTTTTGAAGAAATTAAAATTTCTTTTAAGTCTTATGCTTTCATGAATATAGGAGGGAGGAGTAGTTGACAGAGGGCATCATGGGGGGGGGGTAAGGATGCAGGATTAGCAATAGATTAATATGTTATTTTATAAGTCTGATGCCTTCTTATTATTTACTTTGCAGTGTGAAAACTCAGAAGAAGGATGAATCTCAGGATGCAAACCAGAACCCAGGTATACTGATGCATCTCTTGACCCCAGCCAATAGAACACTATCAACCACACCCATGGTGCCAACAGAGGACACAGAATCAATTCATTTCACTGCAACACGACAGGGTGTACTACCCATCCAGCTTCATGTTGCCCCCTCCAACCTGCAAGAGCTTGCTGGAGGAGGAGGAGGAGGAGTGACAACCTCCAATGGAATCGATATCAATCTGGTTAATCTGGCAACGGGTACCTTGAACCAACCCAGCCACTCCCCTTCACCACCTCCACAGCCAGCTCAACTTCAACCTGTGGTACCTCAGGCAGCTCAGCAGCTGATCCAGCATGCCAGTCCCAATCCAGCGACATTGCTGTCCCTCAACACCACCCAGGCCTTGGCCCAGGTCCAGGCTGAAGCCCAGGCACAGATCCAGGCTCAGATCAATTCTCAGAATGTTCCACTGCAGCTAACCACTCAGCATCACGGTCACCATGATCGTCATCAACATCATCCATCTGGGCACCAGACTGTCCAGTCATTGATCTCCGGAACAATTCCAACTGCTGCAGTGCAAGAAACCCACCAGTTTATTTTACAGTGAAGAAGACATCCTTGAAATACAAAGTTACCACCACATGGCAGGCTTGGTTAAGCAAAACAGTGTGAAGTTGCTGTCTTGTTCACAAAACTTTTTGGATTTGCAGATGTGAAATTGATATTTCCTTGCAGCAAAGTGATATGTACATGTATTGTATCTTTACTCAAACATTTTTCCATTTTTCCAGAGCTAAAAACACTTAATTTGTGCCCAATGCCCTAGCATACTTCATAGATCTTATTGATGTGTTCTACTGCAGTTCAAAATCTTTTTGAGATCAATGAATATGTGTAAAAGATCTTTTTCACTGGTTATTATAGAAAGTGACCATTACATCTAAAGTTGAAAATTGTTCTATTGTTTTCTGAATAAACTGATTAACTTAGCAATTTCAAAATATTTGTATGTATACCATCTTAAAAGACAGCATACATGTACGTATAAAGACCCCGACATCCAAAGCAGCTGGAATACAGGCTCATACATTTCTATGTATGCAATAGACCGTTTCTGTAATGTATTCAAATTTATGCCCATTTCTTCTCTGAGCACCTAGTGACGAGCTATTCCATTAACCCTATAAAGACTGGGGGGGCCTAAAAGGCCCTTTGACATAAACTGCGATTATTTTGTAACGCTTAAAGATTTCGCACTGCTGTTTCATGACTTTTTTCTTTAGAGTTTTACGCAACTTTTGGTACCAAATTTGCATGCCCCGCGTGTACGATAACAGAGTTATGTCATGTTTTCACAAGGCATGTCAAAAAAAATTTGATATTTTGCATTCATTTGTGTGTAAAGTCAATGGGGACTGGAATGAATATTATAGATACTGTTTTCAAACTATATTTTCATATTTTCAAAAATAAGAATAATAAGATTAATTTGACTCTATGCATTCATGTAGAAAACATAATGAACTATGTGTACATACCAAATTTGGTTACAATCGGACAATCAACAGCCGAGATCTTAGGGCCCTTTAGCCCCCTTGCATACTGTCAATCTGCTAAAAATGCTTTGGTCCTCTCAAACCAATCCCTAAGGAATTCTGCAGTTTACTCAACTGGCACTGAGCTTTTAAACAAATTATCCCCTGAGGACCCTTGTACCCCACAAGTGATATTTTCCTCCATCACAGTATACACTCCAATTGGGGAGGGGAAAAAATTCCAGTTGCATGGAAAATTTCAATTCGTAATTTAACTCTTTGATGTTTTGCAAATGATTCAGGTCGCCCCCCCCCCCCCCCCCCCCCCCCCCCTTTGTGAGGGGTTCCTACAATGCAAATTTGTCTTCAGGATTCGAGTATTCTTGCAGTAATGATTCATTTGATAATTAACAAGTTCTGTATGTTTCCCCTCTATTTTCCATGTCTTAATATGAATGCAAAAGTGAATTATTTTGAAACGTCTTGGAGAGGTTCATTATTTTGTGCAGCTGACCAAAGTTTACAAAGAATGTTGATTGTTCTTCAAAATTAAGTCATTTTCATTGATTTTCTTGGGGAAACCTTATACATGTAGTGACACTATGATCGTAGAAATATATTGAGATCTTTGCTCTGTATATCTGTATTAATGACATTGTTTTGCTTAATGCTTCTTTGGTATAGTCCATTTTATTTACATACATAGTATCAAAGAGCAAGATTGACGAGATACAGTGGAACCTGGTTATATGTTGCCAGTCCCACTTAATTTGTATTCTATTGTTTTTTAGCCCTGATATAACAAGGATTCAATATAAAGAGGTAATTTCCTGGGTCCCAAGGGCCCGAATTCACAAAGGAGGTTTGGTTTAACCCTCCTGGGTATTTTTAAGCCTACATGGGCACGGAATCAGATCTAATCGTATATTTTCTTTGAGCGTGCGCATGGGTAATGTGCGCTTATTTTACGCTTATTTTAGTACCCTTAAACCTTACCCATGGTTTAGACCTCCTTTGTGAATTCGGACCAAGGAGTTTGTTATAACCAGGTTCCAATGCAGTATCAAAGAGCATTTGCGTGTCCTAAATCTGAAAGTTTTATACCTCAAGTAAGCCAATTTTTCAAACTAGTTAATGAGTTTGAGTGCAGTGAAATCCAAAAGATAAATACATATAAGTAAGTATTGCAAACAATTATTATTAAAGGTCATAAGACAATACAATGTCGAGATGTGGTTAGACAAAGCATACTTGATTCACTAAAACTAAAAAACCCGGCGTTCAGTCCAATTTTAAACTTAGAGTTAGTGTGTTGAGTTATTCCACTGACTCAGTGAGTACCAAGTGAGAACCTCTTCGTCTGGTAAAATAATAATTGTGTCATCATGAAATTGATCTCTCATTTTCATCACATGTCTCAATTGATTTTATTTTTCTTCTTTTTTTTTCAAATCAAATTAATTTGCGTGGTTAAAAGAGGCTTACACATTCATTTTACTTTGTTTTTATAGATACAGGACATTGTGTTCATTGAAGTAAAAAATGTGCTATAAGCAACTTTGTTTTATGAAGATTTCCATGGATGTAAGTCAGTTACAATTGAGATAATGTTTTAACATGAACACAATGGTGAATGGTGGCGACCTTTATGAGAAATAATATGTACATGTACATGAATAGGAGTTGAAAATGATATAAAAGATATTCTTGAATAAAATTCAATTTAAAAAGAAATCATTTCATATTTTGATTTAACATGTGTTTTTGTGTCATGTGTTATTTACAATTGGAGGTTTCAAAAAGTCGCTCGGTGGGGGGGGGGGGGCAGCCCTCCAAAATTCGCTCAGTGGGGAGGGGGGGTCTACTTTCCCTCCATAAATCTCTGACAAGCAACAAAAAAAGAATAGGAGACCCTTTTTTGGGGGGTCTTGCCGGGGGGGGGGGGGGGGGGGGGGTGTTACGGGGGTCCAGTGTGTCCATTGATAACTCTGTCAAGCAAATAAAACTTTAGAAATATATAATTATTTTTAAAATTCGTTCGAAAAGGGGGCCATAATGCATACTTTTCTTCCAAAATCCGCCACTGGTGGTCCCTGTTTGGAAATTATCTACGCTTTGCAATACATTTCATAGTGGTTTGGTTTGATAGTTTACCTAACTACTTAGAAAGCATTTGTATACTTGTATGTTAGCAATCAGTGGACCAACAGCTTTAAGTCCTCTCCGAGGTACTTGGTAATGCGGATTTTTAATGCCTTACCAAAGGCACTAGCGCATCCACTTGGTTTCGAACAAAGTGTGATTTACTTTCAGTCCTGACGATGTTGAGACAAAAAAGAAGGCAATAGAGGCACAAGGGAATAACTTTTGGCATATCTGTTTTTAGATATAAATATTATTGATAGAAAAATATAGTAAAGTCCACTACATGTACTTGCTGCAGCATGCGAACCATAAGTTTTATCCCTCTCATTATCTGTTTTATATTTAACTCATTCCATTCTCTTCCCTACGTTTTAATACCTTCTCTTCTCTTTTTTAATAGCAAATATAGGAATCTTCATTCACTTATTCTTGATCTTTCCTCTCATCCTCATTTAGCTATTCTTGTATATATGTATATATATATATTTACAGTATATATCTTACATTTTGCACATCTACACTCGCCATCCATAACAATCCTCCCCCCCCCCCTTTTCCCTCTCTCTAATTATATATATATGTATATATATATATATATATATATATATATATATATATGGTTGAAAGAAATTAACCTGAGGCGACGTAGCTCTTTGATGAAATTCCTCTTTATTGTTATATCATGTCAAGCTTTCGGCCGTTCATACGGCCTTCATCGGGACGATCTATATACGATTAAACACAAAAAGCATGCATTTCGGTATTCCACGTGTATCCGGTACCCTATGTAATCTTACATTGTATTAATATATTTTACTCTTTCTAATCAATGTTGAACAACAAATATTTAATCTTAGATTTCATCTATTTGTGCTTGGTTTTACGCTCCCTTCTGAATATACTATACAATTTTACATTTATAATTATATTATATTAATATTTCTCACTCTATATGTAAGCGTATAGTGCTCCTCACCCCATTATTTGATTTTATTCAAAAGAGTTGACCTATACGCTTACATAGAGTGAGAAATATTAATATAATATAATTATAAATGTAAAATTGTATAGTATATTCAGAAGGGAGTGTAAAACCAAGCACAAATAGATGAAATCTAAGATTAAAATATTTGTTGTTCAACATTGATTAGAAAGAGTAAAATATATTAATACAATGTAAGATTACATAGGGTACCGGGAACACGTGGAATACCGAAATTCATGCTTTTTGTGTTTAAAGTAGACTATTCAAAGAAAATCACAAATATGGCAATTAATGTATCACTAGAAACTGGGAAGCTTACAGATGGCAATCGTATAAGTTTTATGTCAACTGCGTATCTGATGATTATAAAAACAACACAAATAAAAGCTCTTCTCAGCATCTGGAATATCCGAGGATTCGCCATAAATATAGCGATGTTTTGATGTCGTCACACTCGGGATCGATCCTGCTTAAGCAGACGACGTCCTATAACGAATGAACGTAATTGCAATGCAATTATTTATCAAATTATAAAGAGTTTGGTGTATTTAAACATGACCTTATTTCACACCATTATAAAGGGAAAGTGAAACTGATTCTGATAGCTAAAACCGTTTGATTGTAAATACACAGGAGAAGGATCAATGATCAATGAAATAAACCCCACTTTCAAACTGAAAAGCCCTCCGAATAATAGCAGGATGGTATTCGTTCCCTCTTGAAACGCCTAACATGCCCCGGTGCAAGCAGCTGAAATGACAATGGTGTCTTATTTTGTTAACAAGTGACTGATTCCTTTATTTTTTTAACGCTGCATTTTTCATCAAAATAATACCATACACGAAGTCAAGAGTGAGGCAACAGACTAACATTAAGACTGACGCTAGTGAAGGAAGAGAAATAAGTGAAGAGGAGATGACAAAATAGGCTCTGAAAAATGTGTAAGATGTTATGGGACATCGTCTGCTTAGACAGGACTGGTACATGGTGTGTCGTCACGTATCTCAGCAGCGTTCGAGGAGCTTTTCAGCTGCTATATCGGGGGCTGTATTTTACCGTTTTATAATTGATAATAATCATTACTTCAAATGTTTCCAAGCGTTGAATTTGGATAACCTTGTTTAATGTATGCCATCTATGCAATAATAAGTATTAAGCCAATATTTAAAATCATTAAAGTTCTGCTTTAATCGTCCCGATGAAGGCCGTATGAACGGCCGAAAGCTTGACATGATATAACAATAAAGAGGAATTTCATCAAAGAGCTACGTCGCCTCAGGTTAATTTCTTTCAACTATATACATACCCAACCATGAGGGATCCTATACGTTCGGTTCAAGGCCCATGTCTTACAATATATATATATATATATATATGTATATTTGACTAACGGGTACATTAAGTCGACACCTAACAATGCAGTTTATTCCGTCATAATAGCGATCCCTACATTAGGTAGACAGTTGGTACATTAGGTCGACAGTTGAACAAAGAAAAAGAACAAAAACTGTCCTCCTAATGTACCCATTAGTCGTTTATATATATATATATATATATATATATATATATATATATATATATAAACACACACACCCATATGTATACATACACATATATATATATATATATATACATATATATAAAATAAAAAATAAGTGTCCTGCGTCGGTTGATGAAAAATACACAAAAGTCAATGATGAATAAGACAACCGTTAAGAGATGAAAGAATATATTGTTATTGTTATATATATATATATATAACAATAAATAAAGAAATAATCATACATAATAAAGCCCCAAGGGCGAAAATTTGTACTCCTACATTGTTCACGGAGTGTCTTTATTTATCATTTGTTATTTAGTATTCATCTCTGAGCAAAACTTCAATTTTTAATATATATATATATATATATATATATATATCCCTCTTATTCTCTTTATATCTTTTCTTTTTCATTATTTTTATTCATTCTAATCATTAGCTGTATACCTGAGGATTACTACAATATTTTTGTCTTTTTCCAAGCCTAAAATATCCTATGATGTGTAAAATATTCAACACCACAAACGACATATTACGTTTTAGCTCTAATTTACATTTTTCTAAGTAATTTGCTTAGCATGGATGTAGACGAGGGAGATAGCATGCTCATCAGTTTAAATTAGCTCACTTGTGAACCGAAATTTCCCTGTTCTTATGTGTGTTCTCGGTTCGGTACCGTAAACAAGCTCTCTCTCACACACACTTTTTTCCCATAATTTTTTATTCCTTGATTAAGTTTTTAAAAATGAATATTACAAATTAAGCATTAATTACAAAATATAATTCAACATGGCCATAAACACAATACAAATTATATATTTCCATAACACATGCTATCCATAAATAAACAATAGTACAATTTAAGTGAACAAGGTATAGATTAAAACTTGATAGGTGCAAATTCAAAGTATATAGGGCAATTGTAATATTGAATATAAGTTTTAAACCGTTTGTGATATTATCGTGTATGTCTTCCTTCCGTCCAATTAACATTCAAAATAATTCCATTTCTTTAGATGTAGACCTTATTTCGAGCTATTGCCTTTTTACGTTCATTATCTTTACTTTCTAAAAGTGCATTATAGATTTCTTTCTTTGTTGGGGGCCTTCATTTTGATTTCGCATTGTATATTATATATTTTATGAGTATATAATTAAGTGGTTAATGTACATTTGCTTTTCTGATTTTCCATCTAACCCACCCAAAATCTCCTCCTATTTTAAAGTTTTAAAGTACCTAAGTGCATCAATTTCATTTGTTCCCCTATTTCTTGCCACAATTTAAAAAAAATGACACTTCATAATTAAGGGATTGTATACCTCAATTTACTTTCCACAGAAAGAACATAAGTTAGATGATATAAAGCCAAATTGATACATTTGATCATTACAATATAGGATACTATGTAATAATCTAAACTGATATTCACGTAATTTCACGTGGTATTTAAATGTGCTATTTCCGCGTGTCTAAACGCAAAGGTTTCCTTTATGTTATCTACAAAGATTTTATAACATAATTTAGAAATAAGTCCTTTATATGATATTATTTTATCGCCTACTTTGTACATTTAAATACGGAGTAATAGATCGTGTCTTATCTCTTCGTCTTTTTCCTTTTCTCTTTCAAATTCATCGGCAATGCTGAATAAATGCTACTAATGTAGAATAAATCGTTGGCATCATGACCTTTTTGTAGAAAATAGGTAACTGGCCTTAAATGGCCTTCTTAATCTACAATATGCTTAATTTGATATACATGTATATTAGCCTCAAATAGTTTTCTGTTAAATAGTGTTTTCCGGCCAAAACGGATTAAAGTATTATTAAAAGTCATTTGATTTCCTAAGTTACTAGTAATAATTCTGTTCTCTCTTAAGTCATGCCAAATATTCGAAAAGTACAATGGAAGCGCCTGAATATGAATATTTGTCGTATCATAATCACATTAAAAAAATATAAATCTTCCTCCAATTGACTGGAATATAAAGTCAAAATAATCTTACCATTACCTCTCCATATGACAATTGTTTCAACTTCTCAGATAAGGCCATTGTATTTTACCAGTAAGTGTCAAATCGCGCTGTTCACACCAGCCTAATGATCTTTTGATTTTGCTTAATATCTCTTTATAATTCATCTCCTCCTTCATATTTACGTCTAAAGAAAAATATATCCCAAGTATTTTAACAACTTCTACCTGCTTTCCCAGTGAAAACGTATTTCTTATATTTTACGAGGACCTAACATTAAAGGGCCCCTGCAACCAAATGCAACCCAAATGTAATTTTTTTGCTGTTGAAGTGCAAGGATGCATACATCTAATATTTTGTTATTCAAACATCTGAATATGTTTTATAGATTTTTAAATATTTGTTAAATTATTTTTCCAACCTCCTAAGCTCCACCCTAAAAAAAGCTCCAGATCCCATTCCTGCAATGACACCATCTGTCATATCATCATCAGTCAGTTACATACAATAGACAGTGGAATGTAACTTCCACCAGCTAAGCACACGCATGCTCACAATAGAATTGCATGCTTTCGAACAATACCTCCTGATTACCATTCTTTTCCTGGTGATGCTACAGCATGTCTGACATAGCAACTAATATGTAGGCATTGTATGGTCTATTAGAACAGATGGTCATCTCTGGCAATGCTACATACCACTGTCTCTCCTTAGCTCACTAATGATTGACAGGTGATGTCACTGCAGGAATGAGATCTGCAGCATTTTTGTTTAGGGTGGAGCTTAGCATGTTTGAGAAAATGATTTCAAAAATTATTTAAAAAGCTGTGAAACATATTTAGATGTTTGAATAACAAAATATGATTTGTTGCATCAATGCACATCAACAGAAATCAACTTGCATTTGGGTTGCAGGTGACCTTTAATATCTTTGTTACACACGCGCGCGCGCGCGCACACACCTCTCCGTTTTACTCAGCTCATCTAGATTGTCTATGCTGTGCCTTTATATCGGACGACGATAGCGAATATGCAAAGATTGATCAAGGTGGCAACTAGAACCACACCAAGAGACATGAAGAGCGTGGAATACGATGATGTGACGTCAACGATGTGACCTGATGATGAAATAAAGAGAACAATGAGGTATCCAAAGAGAGGAAATGATTCTAACGTAGTTGTTCGATATTAATCGCTATTTAAATGTTGCTTGCTATATGAATGAATGAATGAATGAATGAATGAATGAGTTTATTACCAAATCACAATGATACATATATCTTGCTAAAAATCACAATAACGTCTTGGTAAAGGGAGCTAACAAATAACACATGCTAATCGAGGTTAGCCCGTAAAATTGATTACATAAACCAATAGTAAGCAATTAATTGAAATGTACATCTCATATAATATCTTCTTTTTTTATAATAACACATGTACATTATTTACAATTAATAAAACTAGTAATAACAGTACAGCAACAATAATAACGAATATCAAGTGAGCTTAAAATAAATAAAATGAATGATAACAATCTTCATGTATACTCTACAAGTAAAAAAGGGCTAATTTCTTAGTCGATTTTCATAGCCCTCACGACCTCGCCTCAGAACTGAGTGTCAATTAAGAGGTTCATGTATTTCGGAATGCCTTGGCTGTGTTTGTAAAATCTATTTATAAATACATGCTGTACACACACATGTACAAGTTACTGACCCGATAATGTATCTCCTGACACAGCACCTAATGCTATCACGCACAGATACACTGACATTGCTTTCGGTATATTCTCCTCGTTCCTAACAGATAACTTCATCAAAGCAGAGGGCATGGTTTGTAGCATGAACAGGCAAAAGCCTTGAACGAAAGCCATAAAGCCTAAGAACACAAACGTTGAAGAAACAGAGTCGATGAAGACTGAGGCTGCACAAAATCCACAAGACACACAGAAGATGAGTGTTGAGTCGAAGCTGAAATATAGGAGTACGAGATAAAGGAGTCTCCCTAAGATGCCGCCTATGCCTGCTATGGTAGATAGAAGGACAGCCCGGGATCGGGCTATTCCAAAACCTTCCGCGTGAGGTACAAGGAACAACATCCAAGCCTGAATGGTGTAGCTGTGCATAAATATAGCTGGAAGAACAAGAGTAAATAGTGGCTCTGTGACAAAAATACAAGACTTGAGCCACAGATAAGTATGCAATGGACAGGAAATCAGTTTGCTTAGCACAGATGGTGTTGCCAGTTTTTTTGCGTTTAAATCTCTCAGGTCATCATCATCATCATCATCATCAGTACCGGCTCCGGTATGGTCCTCTGAAGAGAATGGGTTCCCTGATGCTAGGAAACGTCTTTGCTGGCTTTGTAACAAAGATTTATTAGTTCTAGAGTCTCTTGAACTGTGTGTAGGAGTCTCCAAGATGGGCGCACCCTCTTTACTCGTAGAAGGAAATTTATTTTGGAGGTCACGTGGTGGTCTGACCACCGCCCCTGAAGCTACAACGTTGAGAGAGATTCCGCCCAGGATGAGGAAAGCATCTTGGTAACCATACGCTTCCAGGGATCTCTCAATGATCACAGGTGTAGCGAGGGCACCGCATATCGTGCCATAATGAGCTAATGTGTTTACGAAAATGAACGATTTCGGGAAGTATTCGTTGACGGAAACCAGTAAGGGAAGAATTGCCAGAACCATGCCAAATCCTGAAAGATGAACAAATATGTGTTTAACGACTTTAAATTTAATTTTTTGAAATGAATTTCATTCATATATGTATAGATACATTCACAGAAATGAGAATGTTTAGTAACCTACATTTTCTATTTCACCAAAATATATACCGTACCTATTTAATTCTTTTTCCAAGATGGCTACCAATTTGATTCCATTCAAGTTCAGTTTGAACTTGATTTTTAACCTTCCCTAATTTTCCCACATTGGTGACCGCGACGTGATCGGATAGCTGACAGCTTTGCAGGGGCGTCGCTAGAGGAGGGGGTGGGGTGTCCCTCCCCCCTCCCCCCCCCCTCACTCAAAATTTCTGTAGGCAAATGCGCCACCTCTGTCGGCTGAAGAAAAAAAAAGAGGGGGAGAAAAGGGCGGAGAGGGAAGAGGATAGGGAAAAGGAGAAAAGAGAAAGGAAAAGAAAAAAAGGGAAAGGAAAGGAAAACAAAAACAGAAAGAGAAAGAAAAGAAGGAAAGGAAAAGGGAAGGAAAGAAAAGAAACTGGCAGATTTTTGTCGAAAAATTTCGGTGTCACCCCCCCCCCCCCCTCCCCCTCCCCTATTCAAAAATGTTCTAACGAAGCCCCTGCAGCTCTGTACTTGGTTCTTTTTCTTGACACTGTCGGATATTGGAAATTCTGATGTTTTACATATCTTGTGCCTCAGTCTTTTAATGTAAATCTATACATGCAGATATTCCTTTTTTTTTGGTATCACCTCTTCGCTTGTGTTTCATACAACCTCGATTTATTTTATTTATTTATTATTATTTTTTTTTGGGGGGGGGGTGTTATTTCTAATAACCCACATTTTCTATTTCACAAAAATATCGCTATTCAATCCTTTTATCCAAGATGGCTACCATTTTTATTTCAAGTTCAGTTTTCAGATTTTTAAAACCAGTTTGAACCTGATTTTTAACCTCCCCTAATTATCCCACAAATGCATTAATTTTAACCAATAATTTATCAGAAATGGTAAAAACAGAACGGCTAATATAAAGGAAACCCAACTTGGGAGAGAAAGCGAGAGACTACAAGCATTCCGCAATAAAATTCATATCATCTCGAAGTATGATTTGTATACTGTGTCACTGCATTGGCATCACTGTCTTGAAATGTGGTTCACTTTTTTGTGCAACACAATACGTACGACAGTGAGGAGATGCCCTTTTTTGTACTGAAGACGATTGTGCTGTATTTTCCCTTTTGTTTTGTCTCGTGTGACAAGATACATTCATAGAAATGAGAATTGATAGATTAATGTTCAGTAACCTATATAAACATTATGTGCAACACAATACGTACGACAGTGAGGAGATGCCTTTTTTTTGTACTGAAGTCGATTGTGCTGTCTTTTCCCTTTTGTTTTATCTTGTGTGACGTCCTGTAATACCTGTAATATAATTTAGATTATTGGTTTTAATATGATAACAGCAAACAAAACAAAGATTGTTGAAATATCATTGTGATTAAGACATATCTGCATGTAGGTGGCTTTTTGAGGTTATGGTTTTGTTCTGGTATGACCTATATCATGACTGCGTCCATACCAGATTCTTCTTAATAGTGTTTTACCTATCAAAGCCATCATCATTCCAAAGATGTAGATAGAGTCGGTAAGAGGAGCACACATCAGTGGTACAGCAATCAGTATTCCACCAACCATTGCCATAACCCGCAGATTTATTACTCTGTAGAGAAGATGACCAACAGGAGCTGGGAAATTCAAAGGAAAGATTAAAATCTAGGTGCGCTATCTCTCATTAATATTGTCATTTCAATCTTTATCATTATCATTATTATTATTATTATTATAATTATTATTATATTTATTATTATCATCATCACCACCACCACTACCATCATCATTATGTATTCGGCGTAATGTAATCACCATAACCCTCAGATCATCCCTGTATTACTGAATGTGATCTTTCAGGTACATTAATTGGATCTACGTAAGTCCATATGCTAAGCACCAGAGTGGAATGTTGTCCAATGTATAATACGGAAGAGGTGAGAGGCACATTATAAAGGGCACTCCAACCTTGGTAACAAGATGATATGTGTGAAAGCAGAAAAATAAGAAAAACAGGATGGTGAGAGTTTGAAGAAATTGGACAATGAATAAGAAAGTTATGGATGTTTGAAAAAAAGTCTATGCGAATCTCAAATTGGCAGTCGATTGTGACATACTGGCGTACAACTCTCCCGTTTGTCGCACACAAAAATATCATTATTTTGCTATTTTCACCGGAGGAGCGCCTTTTCCCTCGGGGCAGTACTCAAACTATATTGCAGAGAGCATATTGTTATAGGTCCTCATAAAAGCAAAAGATCCTACTACGTAATACATTTTGAAACATGTGATATTTTAGTCACTTTGTGTGTTATTGGAGCAAATGGGGGAGTTGTCTGCCCCTACATCACAGTGACATTAATGATTTGGCCCATTTTAAATTCCAATATGTATAGTGATTACAACTTTCACAAATTCATAACTTTCTTATTGCTTGTCAGATTTCGATCAAATGTTCACCAATCTGCTTTTATAATACTTCCTCTTTCTTCCAGAACAACTTTCCATTATGGTTGCAACCAATTTATGCTAATGAGGCTGTAGTGACATATCCACTATCTTTTTCATATACATTAATTTAAGAAGACTCACTTTATTTATACATGCACATAAAAGTCCCCAAATTGTCACTGGTCGCGAAAAATAACCCAACTTTGTTTAAACATTCTATTCTATTTGGGTTACCCATCACCCCAAATAAAACATTTGCAGGGAAAGATTTTCAACATCTTGCAGTTTTAAACTTTGTCTAATGCATTTCAAAGTTATATTTTAAACATGCACCCATTAAACAAATAAAATATTTATACCTTTCTGACTCTGTGCCACAAAACATGAGAACGAAAATGCATTCCTTGGGATAACACCTTAATTTGTGAATCATTTCGTTAGAATAGATTATACCACCCAACTGTCTAAAATGGAATTCTCGACGTTTGACTATAAGCGGTTCAAAAACGAGGTCACAAAATATTTTTTCATTGTATTCTTTGTTAAACCCGAAAAAATAATACTGACCCTTTCAAGTCATCGTCTTTTTAAACAATAAATGGAATATTTAAAAACTTTTTTGGAACAAATTTTCTTTTGACAGACAAACGCTCTGTACTGTCACACAATGTTCAAGCTGCCTTATATATCGGTAACCCATCTAGGGAACTTGCAAAGAAATTGAGAAGTATGGTCAAACAATACTGTAAAAACCTTTCCATTATTATTTCCTTTTCGACATTCAAACTCAGCTCCGATAGAGATGCCATTCCCCAGGAGCTCCGTGCTCGTGTTATATACCAATTCACCAGTGCGAGATGTAAGGCTCGTTATATTGGCCAGATTTTAAGACGGGTATAGGAACACTTGGGGAAGGACAAAAGCTCCTTTATCTGGAAACACAGTCTTCAAAGCAATGTCAACATAATGTAATACACAATGCTTCAAAATTCTAGATACGGCCCACACAGATTTCCAACTCAAAATAAAAGAATGCTTTATCAACTGTGGACAAAACCACAACTCAATCAACTGGTGTATAAATAACACGATAAGAACTACTTTCGAAAAATAAACTCAGGGCAATTTCAAAGGCCTATTGTACTGGCCATAGAAATCAGGTTCGGATTATGTAAAACACCATTGTAATGTCCGGCCATTTCTAAAGGTGATAGACAGGGCTATTGAAATTGTCTCGAGTTTATTTTTCGAAAGTATTTTTTATCGTGTTTAAATACTATTAAAAACATGTTGCCCTTCAGGTCATTCACCAGTTAGGTCATTCACCCTATTACCTGAATTCATGACACTATATTTATTCACCCACGATGGTTTAGAGATACTTTGTAGAGAGTATAATATTATAAAGTTGATTCTGTTGTAAAATTTCAGGCCGACGATGGAATTTGCACGACTCCGAAACATGTGCCATTCCTTAAAATGCTGTTTTCTTTGTGGGTTTTTTTGTTTTCGGAACTTGTTATCGTGTCGTTCTTGTGGAAATGTTGTGTGTGTAAATTAATACACACTGCTTTAGTATATAAAAATGTGATTTTGAATAGCCTACCTGTGAAGAACATTACTACAGGAAGACTGCAAATGAATCCAACTGTTTTGTAGTCACTGTCGAAACGGGTTACCAACTCAGGAATGAGGACTCCGAACGATTTGATAATGCCACATAGGATGAGTTCGACGGTGAACTTACCAAGGACGATGACATATTTCCAAGGGTCATCAGAATCTTCTACACCGGTATGAACCATTTTTTTTCCTTTTTTGTTCCGGCATGTAAAGGCAGTGTGTGAGAATATATAGACACTGCACTGTTCACCCAAAGTATCCGCTGACCCGAAGGCATATACCTACGCATGGAGTGATACGTATCTTTCCGAAACTGCCTTTGTGTTTCAATACAAAATTTCCACATTATAAGGCAGGGTAGTGGAATCGGGGTCACCCGAGCGAGGGAAGCATTTAGTGTAATATTATAGAGACATGCATGAAAGCTTTCTGTCGTCCAAAGTCCTCTGTTTTCAAATGTAAACTGTATAGGTAAATCTTTAGCACTTTTGCGACGCTCAGTTACGTAATGAAATTGAGTTTTCAGGTACGCATCAATGCTGTCCGAGGTCCTAGAAAAAAAGGAAAGTTAATGACAGAGCTAATAGCATGGTTAATGCGGCGTTAATGTCCTTACACAATTTCTCAGCTGGACTTACCTCAAAAGTAGCCTTCACGCTTTCAAAAATTACGAAATGCAAGAGATCGTATTGTTACACAAGCCAGACAACTCACATTACTCCAATTCAATAATAATATTTAGATCATATACGAAGACAAATCAGATTATTTCGATTTTCCAACTACACGTCGGCGTGTAGTCGGTTTGCACAGCAGAGTGATACGTACGGCAGTTTCTGTCTCTAAGACATATAGTGAAGAGCTAACGAACGAGAGACAGAATTTCGGTCTAGCCTACTGGGTACTACTAGTGACATAGAGCTACATACTTAATGTATATAACTTACCATTACAACTTGTACTTTGTATAGTCTAACTAAATAAAAAAGTGGAAAACAAACTGCTGAAAACTGCTTATCCAATAATAGCGAGCCAGTGGAGTCAAATGGAGTCAAAAGGGGCCTGAGCTTTCGAAATCTTCGTCAGAGGCAAAAAGACAAACATAAAAAACAAGACAAGCATATATATAGACTACAGACACAAAACAGTATACATGTAACAGGAACTGTAAGGGGAGGGCTGGGAGCACAAAACAATGGAAACAAAAGGAGAGTGTGGGGAGTCAAAAGCAAGGAGGCAAGTAGGTGTGGAGGGGGATTAAAGCAAACACAAAGGCGTGGAGATGCAAGGACAGTAATGAGCCCTGTAGCAACTTCATGTATTTTTCACACCGGTAGAGTTGCGTAGAGTTACGTAGAGTTACGTAGTGTTGCGTAGCGGCTACGCAACACTACGCTGCCATACGCTGAGCCTACGCAAGTCTACGCAAATCTACGCCGAGGAATGCAAATAAGGTACGCAAAAAATTAAACATGTTTGATTTTTTGGCGTACTGTCTGCGTAGAGCCAGAGAACACAGTTTATACGCAAGCCTATACGCAACACTACGCCACTGTACGGCATTCCTACGCAACACTACGCCAAAATGCCCCGGTTTCTCAAAACACATTTTGAGACTTGCGCATGAAATGGCGTAGTGTTGCGTACTGTGGCGTATAGACCGACGTAGACTTGCGTAGACTTGCGTAGACCTGGCGTACATTTGCGTATCCTTGCTCGACGCAACACTACGTAACTCTACGCAACTCTAGGCAAATCCCGGTGTGAAAGCCCCTTTAGACTGAACTGAAGTTCTTTCAACTCCACACTGTTTTGCATCTTTTTAAGCGTACAAACATTTCCTCTTTTGTTATACATTTTTATGTACGCGCATACCAAACATTCCACGCCAGGTCACCTTACCTATATTCTTGAACAACCAATCAATTTTTTGTTTACAAACTGCCGACGAATGACTGCATTTGTTTAGGGTCAAGAAACTTGTTGCTCGACCAATCTTATTATTTTTAAGGCGTGAACAATGAGTGAACACTTTTGCGGAAACTTTTCTGTAACTTCACTTCTTCACTTCTTCTCGTAAGCTCGTTGTGTTAACTTCGTTTTTACTCGTGAGAGAAGCAAGTCGCCTCATGACGCTTATATACACCCCACTGCCACTGTTGGGATATACGTTGGATTTTATACCTGTGGATTAATATCGCAGTTTTACTCTAGTGTTATTTTTCGCGGACAAGATAACGCGGCTGTCATCTTTATTTTCTCGGGATTTGTGCAATATCTTGGACTTCACTTTCGCGGTGATATTTTCACGATCGCTAGAGCTCTAGCTAGCTGAGAAACATTTTTCGCCCTCAACGGACTATCGCTCGCGATTGATCCATAGACCATACTCGCCCAGCGGAACATTTTGGATTGTATTTCCTTCCTGGATTCATTGCACGGCAACCGTTCTTGGACTAGTCGAGTATCATTTCTATATTAGGATATGGTGAGTAGATATTATACACTTTCTACTTTTACAATTCTAAAAGCCCCAAGCTCAAGTGTGGGTAATATGTGGAAGCAACATCAAACAGGATAAGGAACAATGCAATGACAAGGGGTAAGAGAAAGGAATAAGTACTGTACAAGTCCAGTAGAGTGGAGTGGTAGGGCAGAAAATAAGAGGGAGTCGAGTTGTCAGACACCACCCTTACAAAAATTTTCTGTGGTATACCACACAACGTTACCACAGGATATACCATAGGATATACCATAGGAAAATTCCTGTGGTATACCACAGAAAATTCCTGTGGTTTTTTGGGACATTTACCACATAGAAGTACCACACATAAATACCACACGGGATTACCACATAGAAAATACCACAAGAAAAATACCCATGGAATTCACCTGTGGATCTTGTGGTATTTTGGGACGTATACCACAGAACCCCGGCCCCATTACCACATGTTAATACCACAAAACAATACCACAAAGCAATACCGCATGCCAGTACCACACAGCAATACATGTGGTATTTTGGGACATATACCACACAAATCACGTCAATACCACACACCTGTACCACACAGCAGTACCACATGGCTGTACCACATGGCTGTACCACACAGCAGTACCACATGGCTGTACCACACAGCAATACATGTGGTATTTTGGGACATATACCACACAAATCACGTCAATACCACATGGTTGTACCACATAGCAGTACCACATGGCTGTACCACATAGCAGTACCACATAGCTGTACCACACAGCAATACCACATAGCAGTACCACATAGCTGTACCACATAGCTGTACCACACAGCAATACCACATAGCAGTACCACATGGCTGTACCACATGGCTGTACCACACAGCAGTACCACATGGCTGTACCACACAGCAGTACCACATGGCTGTACCACACAGCAGTACCACATAGCTGTACCACATAGCAATTCCTGTGGTATACCATAGGGCAATACCACAGATGTTTACCACATACCGCATAGCAGTACTGCAAACCAGTACCACACAGATGTACCACACAGCAATACCTGAGTTCATCTTTGGACATAGGCCAATACCACAGAGAAGTACCACACAAAAATACCATACTGAATATGAGAGTACCACACAGCTACTCTCATATGGTATTACTATGTGGTACTCCCTTGTGGTATTGCTTTGCGGTACTCCTCTGTAGTATTGCTGTGTGGTACTTCTCTGTGGTATTTCTGTAGTATTACCCTGTGGTATTGCTCTGTAGTTTCCCCTGTGGTATTACTGTGTGGTACTCATCTGTGGTATTACTGTGTGGTACTCATCTGTGGTATTGCTGTGTGGTACTCGTCTGTGGTATTGCTGTGAGGTACTCCTGTGGTACTGCTGTGTGGAAGTCTTGTGCCGGTGTCAATATGTGATACTCTGTGGTATCGCTCTGTCATACTACTGTGTGGGTTTTCTGTTTGGTACTGATGCATGCTACTGGTGTGCGGTTTTGCCAAGTACAGTGCCTGTCACAATTCTTCTTCTACCTGTTAACCTGCAAAAGCTTATCACAATAGGATCACAGTGGGATCACCGGACCATATCTATTGAATTCAGCGCTTGCAGGTTAACAGGTAGAAGAATTGTGACTTGCACTGTATTACCACATTCACAAAATAATTCACCATCAAGCATGATCCCATCAGAATACTACAGACCAACACGTTTTACTACATATAATGAAAGTGGAAATTGCAAGTTAAGGGAACAAATTCCTTCACTTTTAATAAAAGGAAATATACACTGCTACGTGTATACTGATATTTAAACTCTGCACAACTTGTAAGTCCCTCAAGCATTTGCAGATATTCTCTCTCTTTAAAAAAAGAAATAGGAAAAGTATATAAACTTTGCTGGTAATCTGATATACACTTACAAATTCTTGAGGAACTTATAAGTTTCATTTAAGATAGATATATAATAAAAACATGTCGCCATGCAATAAATACAGAGTGTACCTGAATAAATATTTGTGTGGTACACACTCTCAAGGTAAAAGGCAGGTAAAGTATTGAAGTAAAATTGACCCGTAACTGTAAAGAAATTAACTTTGAAACACTAGTAACATATGATTCAAATCCCAGATACTACATGGAAAAAAGGGAGGCAGTATTGAGTTAATTCAGGAATGAGAAAAAAAAAGCTCCAAGAATGAATGTAGCACTAAAACCTGAATTCAGAAGACATTGAAGTTCAACATTTGTTGAGGAGCTCCCCTTTTGGCATCTTACACCTACATGAAATTATGCTCGATGAGTAGTTGAGAACTACCAAAGTCCTCTGCAAATTTTCCAATTTGGAGGCCAGTTCCAGGCTCCCATGTTACAGTTTGATTTAATGATTATATTGAGAGTTGAATAGTACAGTTCATGAATACCGCCATAATACTTTTGAAACATTCTTTTTTTTCTGTCCGAAAAGATGCACAAGACTTGAATGAAATAAGTCATGAGTACAAAACTCTCTAGCTAGCATGTGTGAAGAACATTCTTCAAAAGCTCATTGTACCAAGAATTCTTGGTACAATGAGCTTATGAAGAGACCATTGTGAATTTTGAAGAGCGACAGTTTCCTTTGATGTGTGCTCACTCATAAACTTGGTCAAATAAAATGTTCTTCACACACGCTCACTAGAGAGTTGAGGGACATTGCAAAATTTTGTTACTGGTCATTTCTCAGTTAAAAATGCTACTTTCATGAGGACAGCAGTTACATTCCTATGAATGGACATGACTATAATCTAAAAAATACACAACTAACACATATCTGAAATATTGTCTCTTGTTTAGAAGAACACAGTTTTCCTCTTGATTACAATTTTGAAAGAATGCACAAGTGGCTAATTGTTAAGTATAACAAGTACAAGTATAACATGTACATTATCAGTCTCTTCTTCTCATGATCAAAGATACTGCAGGGCTCTGAGTAAGAGTAAAGTCTTCAATAGTATTTCTGTTTTTTAAATGTCACCTACATTATTGTTTCAGTTTCATGTTCAAAAGTGAGGATTTCCCAAAGATATTCCCCTATTCTTATGATTTTCATAACTATGCAAATTTCATACATTGCCCCAACAGAAGAATACATTTTTTTAATCATTTTTGTAATCTGACTTCCAAGTCCACTTTTTTGAGGAGACAAGTAAAAAGTAAATTAAAAAAGGCTTGTCAAATAGATAAGACATTTACATTATGACTTGACATTATCTCAGAAATTTAAAGTGTCATTATAAAGACTGGCAAATGATGAGTTAATCTTATATGAATGATTCTAAACATGTACGTACGAGTCACACATGCTGCTACATATAAGTACTCATCTGAGCCCAAGCACGGTACCACGTGCCCACAGATCCACTCTTACTAACGCAGCTAAGACATGCTCGCCGAATTCCTCACGTACCTACATGTACATGTAGGCAGAACGCTTCGCTCAGGTCCAATCCCTTAGACATAAGCTTGATCCTGCCGAGCCTCAGATTGAACAAAATGCCATCTTTCCTGCCATGCAGATAAAAGAAAATGAACAATTAAAAAAGAAAGTGTCAATTTAATTTACACAATGGCAGAAGAAAAAAGAATGCATCATCTTCCCATTTCCAAATATCATTATCAAAGTTGTAATAAAATGTTTTTGTTCATATCTACATATTTAAATCATTCTTTTTATATAATTTTACAACATTCTTGCAAGAAAACATCAAAATATTTTCAGAAAATGTCTTCCTGAGCAACTATTGCAAAGTAAATTTTATTAGATCCTCCGGATTCGTCATTAAATTTGATACATCTAACAAAATTTATGCACCGAATGATCAGATGCAACTCCCCCCCCCCCCCCCCCCCCCCCCCCCTGCCGGCCATGCAGCCTCTACATAATGTTTGAATAATTTTGGCTCTTTTCAGGGACACTATAGGTCTATCTACTCATAAAATAACGTAGCATCGCTTATTTGATTTATGAAACATGCATGCAGAAAGTTGATACCCACCATAGGACAAAAACAACGAATACATGTATATGAATAGGTGGAACTACAAGCTTAACTGTCTTAAGTACTTAAACCACTCATAGCTACATTCCTATACTTCGTGTGTATAATGTAGGCAGTCATACACCTCAACTTTTTAAAACACCACTGCACAAAAGTCACAAACATTCATTCAAAATCGGCATTTAATTTACAAAAACCGACCACTAAATATCCAAGAAATACAATAAATTCAACTCACCGATGTTGGAAAAGATATTTCCAAAAATCAAATCCGTAATTTACTGTTGATTCTCGCGAAACGAGCTATCGGAGTCATTGTGTACATTTCCTGGTCGCCGCGGGCGCTGACATCTCCCCAAAAGAGTTTTGTCCTTAAAAATTCGGTCCCTATGTGGCATACACGGAAAGTTCCGATTTTCTGTGTGCGCGATCGTAAAGATCGATGTGCGCTTGCGATCCCGAGTTTCTTCGTGGACAAAAATTTTATTGGCCGATTTTAGTCTAAGACATCGGCAGTATGTAAACAACACGCGATCGCGAAACAAATCGGCGGGGATTTCTCCGGTTTTGGACAAGATTTTGACTTTGGATTTTGCTGAAAATATCAAAAGTTCTTTCTAACGGCCATTTGAGGTAGGAGTGAGATTTTTAAGGGCTGAATTTGAAAGCAAGTATTTAAAATATTTATCTTATTTCTCCCCCCATACCTTTACTACACGCGACAGAAAATACCAACTATTTTTGCATTTTGTATTCGTAGTGGTCAATATGACCACTATTCGTGGTGTGACTTAAACCTTCATTCATTACTCTCACTCATCAACTGTCGAGTGATGCTCAGTACAAAAATACCCATCAAGAAAGTGAATAATATTAAATGAATTGCTATTACTTCATAAAATACATTGCCATTGCTCACCTTTGAAATGAAGTTTATAATCCAGAATTCTTGTAGGCACATGTTCTGCCTTTCACTTGCAATCACTGGCTGTTGTAGATCATTTGAATCTCTAGCTAGCTGCGCATGCCCGAACTGCATGCATGCAAAGACCGCGTTAATTTAACGGCTGGCATATTGCCAAATATGTCTGCCATAGTGTCTGCCATAGAGTTATACACAGAACTCAACTCTATGGTGTGTACCGGTGTACCAATACATGTGTGTGTCTGTGTGTGTGCAGTTGCTTGTGCATAGTCTATTAGATTCAGACCATTTTGCAATGAAATGTAATATGTTGGTAATCAATAGGCCTACGCGTCGCGATGGTATTGATGCTTAATAGCACTTTAATTTGGGGCCCGTAACATAAAGAGATAACTCAATCTTACGATTGATCAATCGTAAGTCTATGGCAAACCATGTACTAAAGAGTTACAATTGATTGTAAGATTTATTGTATCTTTATAAATGTTACAGGCCCCTGATATTAAACATACTAAAGTGTTCAGAATTCACTAACTGATTGAAATAATTCAATGTGTTTCGAGCTATTCATTCTGAGGCATCTTCTGAGGGTATGAAAAATTTCATAGGAAATACCACAAAGAAAAACTATACCACAAATTACCATACAGCGGTGCTGTGTTATTTATATAGTACAGTGGTATGAAAAATACCATAGGAAATACCACAAAGAAAAACTATAGCACAAAAATACCATACAGCAGTGCTGTGGTATATATATAGTACAGTGTAATACCACAGGGATGAAAAGGCCCACACAGATTCCAGTGGTACTGCAGATGTGATCGCCTGTGGTCATGTGGTAAAAGAAATACCACAGGAAATACTACGAAGAAAAATGTACCACAGAAATATCATACAACAGTACGTGCTGTGTTATTTATGTGGTACAGTGTACACGGCTGTAAAAGATACCACATAAATCATAAATAACACAGCACTGTCGTATGATATTTCTGTGGTACATTTTTCTTTGTAGTATTTCCTGTGGTATTTCTTTTACCACATGGCTACCACAGGCGATCACATCTGCAGTATACCACAGGAATCTGTGTGGGCCTTTTCATCCCTGTGGTATTACACTGTACTATATATACCATACAGCAGTGCTGTGGTATATATATAGTACAGTGTAATACCACAGGGATGAAAAGGCCCACACAGATTCCTGTGGTACTGTAGATGTGATCGCCTGTGGTAGTCATGTGGTAAAAGAAATACCACAGGAAATACTACAAAGAAAAATGTACCACAGAAATATCATACAACAGTACGTGCTGTGTTATTTATGTGGTACAGTGTACACGGCTGTAAAAGATACCACATAAATCATAAATAAAACAGCACTGTCGTATGATATTTCGGTGGTACATTTTTCTTTGTAGTATTTCCTGTGGTATTTCTTTTACCACATGGCTACCACAGGCGATCACATCTGCAGTATACCACAGGAATCTGTGTGGGCCTTTTCATCCCTGTGGTATTTTTAGGTCCAAGTATGTACCACAGGCTACTCCTCTGCAGCCCCACAGGAATCTGTATGGTATCTCTTACAGCCTTGTCACACTGTACAACAGTACAGCACTGTTGTATGATATTTCTGTGGTAAATTTTCTTTGTAGTATTTCCTGTGGGTAAATGGGTAACACATGGGTACCACAGGCGACACATACCACAGGAATCTGTGTGGGCCTTTTCATCCCTGTGGTATTTTTAGTTCCAAGTATGTACCACAGGCTATACTCCTCTGCAGTACCACATGAATCTGTGTGGGCCTTTTCATCCCTGTGGTATTTTTAGTTCCAAGTATGTACCACAGGCTATACTCCTCTGCAGTACCGCAGGAATCTGTGTGGGCCTTTTCATCCCTGTGGTATTTTCTGTGGTATTACACTGTACTATATAAATACCACAGCACTGCTGTATGGTATTTTTGTGGCATAGTTTTTCTTTGTGGTATTTCTTATGGTATTTGTCATACCACATGGGTACCACAAGCTACATCTCTGCAGTACCACATGCTTATGTGTGGTACCTCTTCATCCCTGTGGTATTTTTAGTTCCAATACACTGTACTACATAAATACCACAGCACTGCTGTATGGTATTTTTGTGGTATAGTTTTTCTTTGTGGTATTTCTTACCATAGCGACTTTAGTCGCGAGGCCTTTTGGAACCTGGGTTTCCATCGTCCGATATGAATTATTCACGAGTTGACATTCGTATGCTAACACGCCTACCGAGGATTATCGACCAATCACAACGGTATCTGCGGGGCTTGCTTTCCATGATTGATGTACTAGTAGCTTGCACGGGCCGCGCTAGCTCGAGATGAAGGCGAATTTGCATACCAAATGTATGCTGACGTCATGGGAAGATATGTTTGCTGATTGGCTCCTACCTATAAGGTAGCAGATCCTCGCTAGGAACAAAGGATAACATAAGAAATATAAGGCCAGGTTCCAAAAGGCCCTCGGACTCACATCGCTCGATCGCGCATTCACCGGGCTGGGCGGCTAGTCTTGTTATGCAGCCACTACTAGCTTACTTGCCGAGAAAAATAGCCAAGTCACGAGGGCCTTGCCAAAAGGCTATGATGACCTGGAAATTTTTTTCTATATGAAAATTGTAAATTCTTTTCATTTTACCATTCATTCTCTATTAAGGGTCATACCTTATCCACGGTGTCATAACAATCCCGTCGAACATTATATCTATCCTTAAATTTTAATAAACAAAACGTTGAGGCTTTCATTTTATAGGCTGGGACTATCAATATGGTCAATATTGCACCCATAATGCACCCATTAGAGACATTTCCTGGATAATTGTTAGACACACTTGCCAATGAGTATAGAGATATTACTTTGGGTTACAAAATCATTTCTACGATCCATTAATCGCAAAAATAATTTACATATCGACTTTATTTCTAAACCAAGCGATTCTTCTGGAACGAAATACACTTCCTACAAAAATGTGGTTACAACAACCCTTCGCTTGGCGAACAACTTGTGGATGGTGCTCTGAATATAGGGGTAAAAATCCAAGTCAATTTCTAAGTTGCTTGTTGATGACGCCTTTATTGAAGATGATCACGTAATAGCTGATACCTTTAACACCTAATTTTCTGAAGTAGGCTCAAAATTATCTCAGACTATTATTCCAGGGGATAAATCCTTTCACGAATTTCTGACAATGCCAAATAATAATTCTATTTTCCTTAACCCAGCACATAGGCAGGAGTGAGTTAATATTGTTTTAGGATTGAAATCAAACAAATCTCCTGGTTACAACGGTATAACCAATTTCATCTTAAAGAGCATTATCGCTTCCATTGCTGATCCGTTGCTTTACATATTCAATTGATCTTTGAAGTTTGGCCAAGTTCCAGCTAAAACAATTTATTGAAAATTGCTTAAGTAAAATAATATGTGATAATATATTTTTCTAAGCACAGGTATTGTATAAAATCATCCTTTTTAAATTTTATAATATATGTTCTTATTTTTATCCATCAGTCTTATGCACTTAAATCAATGGCGCTAAATTCACTCTCAAATCAATGGTCCAATAAAGTTTGTTGAAGAAAGACACTGAAAACTAATACGGGCACTAATTAACTTGAAATAAGACCTACACCCCTTTAGCTTTCTTTGTTTTCCTACGTTCGTTCTTTTAAAGAGTATGCATAGCCTATAGACTCAAATGGAATAGAGAGAAATCATCCTCTCAAGCATGTATATTATAAGAGCTATTAATCTGCCCACGACAACGTGACCTTAAAGGAGAATTAACACTAGAATATGGCAAGCCAAAGGGGAATATATTCGTCTCTTGTATTTATATTCATCTCTAATATATATTCGTCTCTAATATATTCGTCTCTTGTATTTATATTCATCTCTAATATATATTCGTCTCTAATATATACGTCTCTTGTATTTATATTCATCTCTGAAGAAATATATTCATCTTTTGAAGTTCTTTATATATATCTCTATAGAAATATATTCAGCTTTTCAATATTTTCGTCATTTTAATCTATTCATCTCTTCAATATTTTCGTCTTTTCATTATATTCATCTCTTCAATATTTTCGTCTTTTCATTATATTTATCTTTTTTATATATTCAGCTTTTAAATATTTTTGTCATTTTAATCTATTCATCTCTTCAATACTTTTATCTTTAAATTATATTCCTGTATTTCATATTTCATCTGTTCAATATTTTCGTCTTTTTAATCCATTTATCTTTTGAATGTTTTCATCATTAATTATATTCACCTATTTCGATATTTTCGTCTTGAAATTATATTCATCCTTTATCATTTAGATGTCTTTTTGTTCGTCCTTGACAATATTCGTCGTATCTATTCGACTCCAGAGCCCTTGATCTGTGCGACTCTGTGCGGCATTTATTCCACAGCAGGTTTGTTCGTCTTTGAAATATGTTCGTCTTTTAATATATTCGCGCATGCACAGATCGATTTTCGTCTCGAGTTACCGTGCTAGATTTCCCCCGTCGCAAAGCGAAAGCTTATTATTAGTGGACGAGGGAGAAGCCAGTGGACAGGTGAGGCGTTCTTGCACAGTGGAAGAAATACCATAATTTGCCCATGATTTATTTTCCAACTTGCAATGTAAATTCTTTTTAGCATGTCCCTCCGATTTTGAACCCAAATTTTATCTTGTGTTGTAAATTTCTTGGATAAAAAGAAATTGCTTCTCACTTTACATTGTGGAAACTGGAGTCCAAAAGGATTTTTGAATGCCGATCAGAAGTTTCAATGTTTAGACACCGAGTACGAGCAAAGGCTTGAAGTCTCGATTTGTTTTTATTTTATAATTTGGTGCTAAAATTAATCATTCACCATTTGAATTGAGGCTATGTTAGAGATTTTTTGCATATCTACATTGTGACGTCAGTGCATGATGATTTGAGATTAGTATAATTAACCCAGTTGTTCGTCAAGGTCGAGTGTCTCGGCGGTCTGAGGCGCTGGCTTTAGGCCCCAGTCACTTCGATGGCGTGGGTTCGAATCCCACCAATATGTTTTTTAAACTTTTGGACGAGTGTAGGGTTGGATCAGTCAGTGTAAAAGACATATTTATGGTATCAATTGATATAAAAACAAAAATTCTATTCACTTTCAATAATTTAACAATTTTGCACTAATATTTTAAGTTCATAGTGTACACTCTGCTTTTGTTCTATTCGAGCAAGGTCGTGATGATTAAGCCTTGTCAAATTCTGATATTTATTTAGGAAATACCATAATTTTGTGAATTATTTTCCAACATGCAATATAAATCCTTTCTTTTTAGTATGTCCCTCCGATTTTAAAACCGAATTTAAACTCATTATAACTTGTTCATCTTGTGTTGTGAAATTCCATGAAAAAAATTGCTTCTCACTTTACATTGTGGAAACTGGAGTCCCAAAAGGGATTTTTTAATGCCGATCAGGGCCCCGTTGCATAAAACTTACCATTAATGGTAACTCTGCTATCAATGGTAACTACCATGGTAACATCACTCAACAGCAAATCAAAATCAAGGTTTCCATGGGAGTTACCATTGGTGGCAAAGTTACCGCAGGGAGCTGTAAATAGAAGGAGTCGAAACAAGCTGCTCTCCTTTGATCACATGCTCGGCGCCGCCGAAAAGTTATGTGCTACTCCGCAACTGTTAACCAGGTGGTTAGATAAAAGACCGCATTAATTATCGGGGTTTCAAACTCCTACATCAGAAAATGGTATCTCAGCAACTGTTCGCTGTCCCTTTTAATGATTACTCATCATTGTAGAATGTGTAATGACTTGAACGAGCGAACAGAAACTTATGTAATTTCATACCTTCACAAAATAAAGTGAGCAGTGCTCACCCAAGCATGAAATATTTTTGGACTTTTTAAAGTCATATGATAGAAGAGACCTTCAGCTATCCACATATATTTCCAAAAAATTCACTGAATATTTTTTGGTTTTTGTGGTTGTTGGTTTTTGTTTTTGTTTTTGTTTTGTTTTGTTTTGTTTGTTCGTTTGTTTTGTTTTTTTGTGGGGGGGGGGAGGACACTCTGTATACTGGGAGCACTGTGGTATACTGGTTTAAGGGTCTTGACTCTCATGCGAGAGGTCCCGCGTTTGATCCACTGAGGACAAGATGTTTGCCTACATTTTGCCTACATTTTGGGTGTTTCATAAAGCTGTTCGTAAAGTTACGCATGACTTTACGAATGACTTAAATATGACAAGCCAAATGGGATGCTCAATCATTTTTAACTGCATCAACTAAAGGTGAACTGTGCAGATGTAGATTAACATTCTTATTATAACAAACATTTATAACGCAAAGTATAATTTTTATAATTTTGGCCATAATTTAAATGAGGTTATGGGAAATACAGTCAAACTTTATTAATACATCAGGAAAAACTTGGGGCATCCTATATCTGGTACTTCATATTCAAGTCGTTCGTAAAGTCATGCGTAACTTTACGAACAGCTTTATTAAACACCCCCAGGGGGGTGTTTCATAAAGCTGATCGTAAGTTATGCACGACTTTACGCATGACTGGTGATCAGTTCTTGTGCTACATGATTGAGAATCTGATTAGTATAGCACCCAAGAACATGTTCCAGTCGTTCGTAAAGTCATTCGTATTAAATATGTATCGTGTGCTGAGAGCCAGAAGGGCGTTAACTCTGTGTTAAAACATATGAGTTAACGCCCTTCTGGCTCTCAACACACGGTATATTACAATGCTGGGATAATAATAATTTCAGGGCCCTCAGGAAGAGCATTATTGAAAATGATGTGCGTACCCTGGGTAAATAGGATCAATTTATTCAGTTATTCTTTATATAGTATAAAAGGTTTAGCTTAATTTTTCATGAATCTAAAATATGAGAGGAAGAGAAGCTACAGTCCCTCCCAACAGTTTTTGTTATCAAGGAATAATTTGAAAAATCAAAATGATTTCATTAATGATAGATCACTGTTTCTTCGAAGATATTTTTGAAATTGATGATTAATAAGTGTTTTGATGGACTTCCCCTCATGCATTTTTGATTCGTTAAAAGTTTGCCTTGTTGTTGAAAATATAGCTTAGAGCAATGCATATATACTCTAATTGCTCAAGAAAAATTCTACTCAGATTTTGCAGATTTTAATAATTTTTCAAATTACTTTATTCTACATTGAACGAAATTATAAAAATTGATTAATCTATTTTGCTACATGCATTATCCCTTTTTATCATTTTCTTTCTTTTCCTTCAGACACAAATTTTCAAAAGATCATGTAACTTGTTCATCTTCTCTTGTGAATATCAAGGTAGCGTGGCCAAGCGGTCTAAGGCGCTGGTTTTAGGCACCAGTCATTTCGATGGCGTGGGTTCGAATCCCACCGCTGCCAATATGTTTTTAAAACTTTTGGACGAGTGTAAGTTTTGCTTGGTAAGTGTAATATTCGACTCCTTGGTATCGATTGATAAAAGAATAAAACGTCTGTTTGGAGCCAGAAGGGCGTTAACTCATTTTGGCGATTCCGAGATAATCGCGTTTAAAGATTTGGACGTGTATAAAAGCTAAAATAGCGATTTAAATGATTTTTTGTTTAGGTTAACTGAAATAAACTACTAAAATGACTTGGCAACTGAAATATCTTGCTGAAATAATTTGAATAATTCGTTTTAGGGCCAAAATAGTGTTAGCGCCCTTCTGGTTCGGAGAGAAATGATGAATATTTTGCGGCCACAACGCCGCTAACGCGTTAACGCCCTTCTGGCTCAGAAACATTGTGGTGATTTTGCGCGCGCGCAAGGGCGTTAATACGTTATTTATACACGCTATACATTGGAAATGCGCCGTATTCAGCCTTCTACTGCGTTGTCATGGCAATTTTCTGTGTCTGTTCAGTTATATTCTAGATTTAACAGTCATAATGCACAGAAATCAATTCCTTATAAAGAAATAAAACAATATTCAAGCGTTTAGAAGTTATATTTCTTTTCCATGGAGCTGTGATTGCACGATTACGATGCTCAATATTCAAACAGTTTTTGAAAGGTGGAAGCATGCGATGAAGCATAATGCTTACGATCCATTCCCCCTTTTCTACTTTCCCGATGTAGGCTTTGATATTTGGAAAAGGGATAGATAAAATTCGAGGACAATTTTCCTCTTTCGTTCTGGAAATTCTTTTCTTGCGGACGGCAGTCTGTTCACTCATCAAAACCTATTTCTACTGGTCTACCCTCATTACACTAAGTACGATTGTTATTTTTGAAAGCTCACACTTGGCGAAAAAAAATCCTTGCAAACAGTTCAACCCACCTGGTCCACTCATCTTTCTTTCTTCCTTTTTTCACTTCTTTGAATATTTAACTTTAGCAAACTTCCTTGGGATAAGATATTACACCATTTCTGATAACCATATCAATATTCCCCGCATCCATAAAGGGAAATTTAGCTTCTTCCATATGTATCATTCTGCTTAACCCATTTCTTAATATTCATTCACTATCCCCCCCCCCCCCCCCCCCAAAAAAAAAAAATAAACAACACAACAAAACAAAAAACCTCTCTCTCTCTTCCCCCTCTATCTTTATCCTCAGGCTCTCTCTCTCTCTCTCACACTCCCTCTCCACCCCTACCCCATCTCTATATTTGAGGTTATCTGTCTGTCTCTCCTTCTGTCCATTTCCCATGTTTTGTGCAAAATGACAAAGTAATCACATTTAATAACCAGCAATAGTTAGTCTATTGCTGTACAAACATACACAGACACATCCTTCTCCATCACATAAACCTAAAAATAAGTATTTAATAAAATTTCAAACAACCCAAATTCAATGTTTTAGATATCATGAAAGAAGTAATTAATCTGGTATTATAACGTTCACATGACGCTGTATATGTTTGATAAACACTTTTCAAATTGATGCTTTAAAAGACTGCCACGAAATAAAATTAGATATACAATCATTTTTTTTACATGAATATTTATATCAAGTGCAGTACCTGCTGAAAATATATGAAAGCATCTTAAATGCTTAAATTTACAAACTGAGCAATGACAATTCATGATGGCAGTTGTCTTTTACTTGAATTCACTCATAAGTGCTAACAATCTCAGTCTACAATATTTGCAGAACAAATGAACTTGACATAGAATAGTACAATAATTTTCCGATAATTCAATTTGTGAATTCAGAATATCTTCACCTTAACAAAAATGTGTCTGCCATTTATCTGCGCGTCTATGCAATAATATGATGTACTGCTTGGCCTGGAAGTAAAACCTGTACAATCTGAAAGTAAAATCTGAACTCATACTGTGCCAAGAGGTTTAGCTCTCTTAAAATTTTACCTTTTCAAATACTTTTAAAATATCTGCACCTCATTAACCATCTATCATTTCAAAAAATAATGTGTACAATACTTATAGGAAATTTATGACCATTTCTTATGATACCAAACATTATTACATTATCCAACTTTATGCATAACAATTATTAAAATTACATTTGAGTTTCTTTTTTGTTCATTATTTTTGGGTTTCTCATTTGTTCACTATTGTTTAATGTTGAAATAAGGTAATATCTTTTTAAAAATCTGCACTTTTTTCTGAAAAATTCTATGGTAGCATATAATTATAATCATATATTTAGAGTGCTTAATTATGCTCAAAATTTTGATATACATTGACCACCATATACCTTTCCTGTGGTCAAGCAATTGGTGAATGAAAATGACAAGTCTATCTGTCACATATACATGACATCGGCACTGAAAGAGTTAAACCATCAATAACTCAGATTTGAAGGTTTGTCACTTGCTTTCTTTTGTCGAAGTAGGGTAGAATAGCAAATGACATCACAATATCTTTAAAATAGCACTATCTTTCATTAAATATCAATGCTATTACATGGAGTAGGATAGTCTATTATAATTTTAATATAAATAAATGGTAAATCTCTCAATATCAATTCAGGCTTTGAAGTACAATAAACTTCAACTTAAAAAGAAAACTGTCATTTTTTAGTCATGTTGGATGCTGGAGTACATTGATGTATTTAATATCAAGAAGTTTTGAGTAAACACCATATGCATCTTTTTCTTTACCAATAAATAATGAATTGAACCCCCTCCCATTAGCTTGGGGGGGGGGAAGAAGCTGCATATGTAGGCATCATTCATGTACAAAAAATCTAGGAATATTATTAATCTATCTTTAATTGGTCTTCTTTCTTGCCATTTGCATTTCTTTCTCCTGTCTCTCATGTTTTTTCCAAAGATTGCGATTTCTGCATGCATCTTCTTGTTTCTGGTCATTGATCTAATAAAAAGGAGAGAGGGAGAGAAACAAGGAGAGCAAAAGAGTGAGTGAGTGTGTGTGTGTGAGAGAGAGAGAGGGGGGGGGGGGCATAGGGGAGGGAAAGAAAATAAGAACTTGTTTATACAAAATATTAATTCCAACATATAATCATTTCATTTATTCAGCTCTTTTTGATACATTTAAACAAGAGGAATATACACTGTAGAACAACCCATTGCACTAAAACAGTAAAACAAAGCAAACAAAAATTAAATTAAAAAAAATAAACCAAAATTTTGAATAATTAGCTCTAGCTGGATAACCATTTAGAATCAGTCTGAAAATATAAACATAACTGAAATGAAAAGAAAATACAGATTAAGCCAGTCCATAAAAGGAATATTTGTGAAAAGATTAACATGAATCATTTCAGATATCCAGTGAAATGAAGTCCATGCAATGTTAGAGCATGATCTTTGCTTTAATTCTATGGTTATCATTCTTCATTCCCGAATGCTGTAACTGCTTCAAATAAAATTGAATCCTGCCATACCTTTCATACCTTCACTGATGTAAAAGATACTGGTGATTCTGACAGCCTCTTGAGTATTACGTCCTAATCCCAGATGCTAAGCTTGCTTCTCTGATTTCATCAAACAGTCGGGGCCTATTAACAAGTTACAATTAAGAGGCATGCATTGTTTATATTTCAGCCATTAGTTATTAATTTGAAAGGAAAGTTTATCTATCAATCAACACAATCTATTTTTTTTTTCATGTATTATTTTACAAAAAAAAAATGACAATTTATTCATCATCCATGATTCTACACGTAACTTAAAATATCCAGAAACAAATCCTGGAATCATTCAAACAGATGGCTTTCACTTTTTGTCAGCCTCTTCAGTTTCTTGTGTTATGGATGTTTTTTCAGCAAATATACAAACTGAAAAAACCCCAACAGAATGGACTGATTCTGTGTCTTTTATTAGCATGATTACAAATGCTATATACTACCTTTATCTTTTAAACTACATCTATGGCAAACATGAGAAAAACAAAGTGATATCCACCTCTCATCTAGAATGATCTCACTCATTTACAATGATGGAAATTATTTTAACTTTATTACAACCACTACATGGATGTAATATTATGAACATACCTCTATATCTTGTGATTATATTACATCTCTGTTGCTGGAGTAATAGACAGTTCAATCGGTTCATCATAGCCAAAGGGGTTTGATCAAGTCCCACGTGAGAAACCAGTGCCTGGAAATACACACATATATGGCATTATCACATATTCATATTTGGTATATAAATTCACAAAATAAAAATGTTCTCTTGTACAAGTGTGTTTGATGAAAAAGATGTACCCCAAAAAAAATTAAATAAGAAAGATTCTTTAAGTGCCTAGTAGCATGCAAGTGCTTGTCAATTGAAATTGCATAAAGGACTTTCCATATTTTTATTTTCACCATAATGTATCTATTAGTGGTACTAGTGATAGGTAATCATAATTCATATTCATTCAAAAATTCATATTTCAACTGATTTATTTAATGACACTAATAAAAAACACATCAAATATGTTCTTTTGTAAGATAATTGCATAATTTTGTATCTATTACACTAAAAAATGTTTTCTTCAACAGTTTGGGATTAGTCCTAATTCAAAGACCCCATAAAAAGTGTATAAAATGAACTTGCATTAAGCTCTATAAAATGACTGAAGCAGCAGTCTACAAGGAAATGGCTTGAGCAGAGTAAAATCATATTTTTGTTGCATTATGTCACAGACCCTCTTAAACTAATTGAAGCAGAGACTTTGTTGCTCGGGTAGTTTGTTCTGAAGAACAGCTATGTGTTCAAGAGTTCTGTCTGCCACCATTCACTCAAACTTCAACCAGCTAATATTTGGCATCAATTTTCTTTGACTAAAACCTTTACAGGCAACAAAGTATTGACAATAATGATTTCAAGAGAATGATAATAGCATACAATGCAATATTCTACAATGTACTTCATCTATAAAATGCAACTGATTTTTCTTTTAAACATTGACTAAGCCTCCAATTTTTCAGTGCATTCTAGCTGAAACATTCCAAACCCATGGTCATCCTGAGTGATAAGCAATCATTCAATACAAATATTTCCAACAGTGTATATATATATATATATATATTACTGAAAATTACATGTATATAGTACCCTATATTATCTGATCTTAGCTTACAGATGTAGTTTGATAAAGACTACACTACTGAAATTTACCTCAAAGCTCCTGCAGTAGTGTTACGTCATCTAATGAAGTCTACTGGGCAATTCCAAGGTCACGGAATGACATTCAGAGACACATTTTACCAACTTCAAACCAAAACTACAATTTCTTTTATAATGGTAGAACATTTCAAATATCAGAGATGTATGATTAGATCAACTATTGCCAAGAAGTCATGAAATTTGCATACTACTGAGGTTGGTAACGGAAGGCCATTAATAATATCTTGATTTTCTGCCTTTACCAACCTCATTAATCCGTTGACTACTGAATTTTCTAATTCCCATAGGCTTTATACAAGGCCATCCGGTTCCTGTAGACAATGGGTTAATATGTAAATTTCATTACTGCTTGGCAATAACATTTTTGTATTGAAAATCAAGGCAGTTGATCTAATCTTACATCTCTGATGTTTGAATTGTTCTACCATTATAAACAAAAAAATTGAAGTTATGGTTTGAAGATGGTATGTGTCTCTGAATGTCCTTCCGTTACAGTGCAATTGCCCTATTACGGTGGCAAGCCAATAATAACACTGTATCGAGCACTCCCTGCCAACTCCACCACATCTGTGTCTGGATCCAGCATCTTGCACTACACAAAATAAAATAAGAGTTAACATGGGAATGATATGCCAGTCAGTGCATAATATTGGAATTTTATCAAATTTATGTTGTCTTTATTCTTAATTTATGTAATCACAACTTTGCATTTAAAAGTGTGGTGTTTGAAACAATAAAAAAGCCCAGACCTTTGTAAAACACTGTGAAACATTGTGATTATTTTCAACTCAGTAAATACTATTAATTATTACCGGTAATAGCCCCACTCCTCACCTTTGATAATGTTGAATATTGTTAAACCACACATTTTCTTAGTCATGAGCAAGACTCCTTTTTATTATTGATAACAAATACTTTAGATCTTCCAGTCAGCATCTAAACTGATCAAGGGACAGAGTTATTACTCATAGTCATACCCTTTTTATGCACATACCAACAAGCAAGTAGTTACAAGGTTTAATTCCTTGGAACTTATAGAATCTGCTATGCTTCATTGTCTATTTGTAGAATAAGAATAGGTAGACCATAGATCTGACATTAGATCAAAGACTTTAGTAGCTCCAGGTACAACTTACCAAAATCTTCTTCGCCCATGGCATTAGTCTGGTCGGTCGCCAAGGCAAGCCAATCCGAATCGAGTCATTTGAATCTACGGTACAGTCTGGGTACAGTACAGTACGGGGGAACATCGGCTCGGTGAGGAAATTTCATTTGTTTCATCGAAATAATCATCAAAACGTGAAATCAAAGTGCCTGCTGGATAGTTACAGTTATTCTCTTGAAATGTAAGTACAAATTTCCATCTTACCTGCCGAAATTAAGCGATGCGACCGACCAAACTAATGGGCGAGGAAGACTTTTGTTGTAGGCCTACCTGGTGTTAGAGTTTGCACGTATTTGTATACACTAACACAAATATGAATACATGGGGCAGTGTTAGAGAACTTTTGCACATTACGCCGTTACAAATGAAAGAGGAATTTATATTCATGCGATATACCTCCCTTTATACACACAGAAATTATGAAAAACATTATAATTGATAAAATTTGTATTTGAAACTTACCATAATGAGGGATTCTACCAGTTCTGGCCGATTCTTGCTTGGTTAACGCCCTCCGTGCCGTACGAGATGGAGGAAAACGGCATCGAACCAGAAGGGCGTTAACGCAATTTCGAGGGTTAGCGCCCTTTTGGCCCGTAATAACCCTACTTTACGCCCTTCTGGCTCGAAATCATAATATATATAACTGTTAACGCCCTTTTGTTTTTGGAATATATAGTTAGATATATATATGATCCTGTTACATAATATATATCATTAGAAAGAGCAGAACGAGATCTACAAGATGATACCAATAACTCCATAACCCCAAAAATCGAGTTAACGCCCTTCTGGCTCCAAACAGAAATTTAAAGTCTTATTCAATTTCAATGATTTAACATTTTTTCCACTAATATTTTAAATTCATAAATATCCTGAACTATTCTTTTCTTCTATGCATTCATGGTCGTCATGATTTAGCCTTGTCAATTCATGATATTTATTGAAAAAATACCTTAATTTTGTGATTTATTTTTCAACATGCAATATCAATCTTATATTTTTAGCTTGTCCCTCCGAATTCATTCGCGAATTTAAACTCATTATAACTTGTTCATCTTGGGTCTTGAATTTCTTTAATTAAAAGAAATTGCTTCTCAATAAGACCAAATTATTATTTTACAGTATTAGAGATTCAGCTTACTTTTTCAAAAAAAAAAACATGAGAGGAAGAGCGGCCAAAGTCCCTCCCAACAATTTTTGTTATCAAGAAAAAATAAATCATTAGTTTAAGAGACAAACTGATTTCATCATTTATGATAGATCAATGTTTCTTTGAAGATTTTTTTTAAAATTAATGACTAACAAGTGTTTTATTGACTGCCCCTAATGCATTCAATTATAAGAAATGGGTTTTTTTTCTCTGTTTTATGCTGAGATGGTGACGTCAGAAATACTGTCTATAAAATATTGAACTAGCATGTAGACATTGCCAAATTGGCGAACAACGAAATGAAAATAAAATCGTTTCATGTTGTTAGCATCAAGGTAGCGTGGCCGAGCTGTCTAAGGCGCTGGTTTAAGGCACCAGTCATTTCGATGGCGTTGGTTCGAATCCCACCGCTGCCAGAATATTTTTTTAACTTTTGAACCAATGGAGGATTAGACCAGTATTGACGTCAACAAATTTATGATAGGACCTCTTGATTCGTTAAAAAGTGTGACAACCCTCTTCAAGAATTTTAAAAGTTTACCTTATTGTTGAAAATATAGCTTAGAGCAATGCATATAATCTAATTGCTGAAGAAAAATTCTACTCAAATTTTGCAGATTTCAATCATTTTTCAAATTACATGTAGTTTATTCTATGTTGAATGAAATTTAAAAAAATAAATAATCTATTTTGCTACATGCAATATCCCTTTTTACCATTTTCTTTCTTTTCCTTCAGACACAAATTTTTTTTAAAAGATCATGTAACTTGTTCATCTTCTTTTGTGAATATCAAGGTAGCGTGGCCGAGCGGTCTAAGGCGCTGGTTTTAGGCACCAGTCATTTCGATGGCGTGGGTTCGAATCCCACCGCTGCCAATATGTTTTTAAAACTTTTGGACGAGTGTAAGTTTTGATTGGTAAGTGTAATACTCCACTCCTTAGTATCGATTGATAAAAGAATAAAAGTCATATTCAATTTCAATGATTTAACATTTTGTCTACTAATATTTTAAATTCATAAATATCCTGAACTATTCTTTTCTTCTATGCATTCATGGTCGTCAGCATTTAGCCTTGTCAATTCATGATATTTATTGAAAAAATACCTTAATTTTGTGATTTATTTTTCAACATGCAATATCAATCTTATATTTTTAGCTTGTCCCTCCGAATTCAAACTCATTATAACTTGTTCATCTTGGGTCTTGAATTTCTTTAATTAAAAGAAATTGCTTCTCAATAAGACCAAATTATTATTTTACAGTATTAGAGATTCAGCTTATGATAGATTTATGATAGATCAATGTTTCTTTGAAGATATTTTTAAAATTAATGACTAACAAGTGTTTTATTGACTGCCCCTAATGCATTCAATTATAAGAAATTTTTTTTTTTTTCTCTGTTTTATGCTGAGATGGTGACGTCAGAAATACTGTCTATAAAATATTGAACTATCATGTACACATTGCCAAATTGGCGAACAACGAAATGAAAATAAAATCGTTTCATGTTGCTAGCATCAAGGTAGCGTGGCCGAGCGGTCTAAGGCGCTGGTTTAAGGCACCAGTCATTTCGATGGCGTGGGTTCGAATCCCACCGCTGCCAGAATATTTTTTTGACTTTTGAACCAATGGAGGATTAGACCAGGAAATGACGTCAACAAATTTATGATAGGACCTCTTGATTCGTTAAAAAGTGTGACAACCCTCTTCAAGAATTTTAAAAGTTTACCTTATTGTTGAAAATATAGCTTAGAGCAATGCATATAATCTAATTGCTGAAGAAAAATTCTACTCAAATTTTGCAGATTTCAATCATTTTTCAAATTACATGTAGTTTATTCTATGTTGAATGAAATTATAAAAATTAAATAATCTATTTTGCTACATGCAATATCCCTTTTTACCATTTTCTTTCTTTCCTTCAGACACAAATTTTCAAAAGATCATGTAACTTGTTCATCTTCTCTTGTGAATATCAAGGTAGCGTGGCCGAGCGGTCTAAGGCGCTGGTTTTAGGCACCAGTCATTTCGATGGCGTGGGTTCGAATCCCACCGCTGCCAATATGTTTTTAAAACTTTTGGACGAGTGTAAGTTTTGATCGGTAAGTGTAATACTCGACTCCTTGGTATCGATTGATAAAAGAATAAAAGTCATATTCAATTTCAATGATTTAACATTTTGTCTACTAATATTTTAAATTCATAAATATCCTGAACTATTCTTTTCTTCTATGCATTCATGGTCGTCAGGATTTAGCCTTGTCAATTCATGATATTTTTTGAAAAATACCTTAATTTTGTGATTTATTTTTCAACATGCAATATAAATCTTTTATTTTTAGCTTGTCCCTCCGAATTCATACCCGAATTTAAACTCATTATAACTTGTTCATCTTGGGTCTTGAATTTCTTTAATCAAAAGAAATTGCTTCTCAATAAGACCAAATTATTATTTTACAGTATTAGAGATCCAGCTTACTTTTTCACATTATGCGGAGATGGTGACGTCAGAAATAATGTCTATAAAATATTGAACTATCATGTACACATTGCCAAATTGACGAACAACGAAATGAAAATAAAATCGTTTCATGTTGTTAGCATCAAGGTAGGGAGGACACAGCGGAGACTCGGACGCGGACGGACGTATTTCTGATATGCTCACGACGCTACTTTGTCTTTGAGTTTTGATACTGATTTTTTGGTGAGATCAATTCCTATTGGTTTTGAACTTTTTTGTAATATTTTACAGAAAATTTTTAGTATCAATTGTACATTAAATAGAGGGTCATAGGCCTAGGTATTGACTACCGGTACGTTTGTGCGTATCATAAGCCTGTACATATTAGTAAGTTAGTGCATAGCACATGTCATGGCCGCAAACATGGCGGACAATGCTGATTATGCTACAGCTAATGGTGAAGACTCGGAAGTCGATGACACATCTTGGACAAAACTATCTCAACAATCTGTTAATTCTCAAAGGAACCAAAAAATTAAATCAAAAGAAACACAGTCTAGTAGAACTACTTTGGAAAAACTCATGAGCCAGGTACAAGATGAAGAATCTAGTGATGAGGAAATGCAAACTCAACAATCTAATCGTAAAAGAGTTATGACTGAATCTAGGTCAAGTGAGTCTGAAAGTGATAATGTATGGAAAATAATAACACCTAATAGTCGTAAACATAAACATAAACAGAAAAGAGCAAACATAGACTCTGTGCCACACTTGCCTGAAACACAAAGAGAATATAATAACCCCAAAATTGTAGTATTTAATTCTCCAGTCGTAAAACTTGCAAAGATGAGCCCAATTAAAGTTTCTGCAGCCCTAAATAAATTTGGCTCAGGATTCATAAAGAGCGTTGGTAAAACGAAACAAGGGGGGATTAGTGTTCAATGCTACACATCGGCTCAAGCAACAAAACTAAAGAGAACAACAAAATTGGGGGAATGGGATGTCATAGCTGAATTTGCAAAATCAGAAACGCAAAGCAAAGGGGTAATATCAGGGGTGTCTGAAGATGTATCTGAAGCGGACATAGTTGATAATTGTAAGGAATATGGGGTTATAGCTGCTAAAAGATTCACACAAAAAAGGGACGGGAAAATTTCGATGACTCGCTCAGTGTGTCTTACATTTAATTCTCGTAATATGGCTCCGTATGTATTTTTAGGGTACCAGGAGTTTGAGGTAAAGCCTTTTATCCCACCAGTTGTCCGTTGTTTTAAGTGTCAACGTTTGGGACACATTGCTAGTGGTTGTCGTGGTACAATAAGATGTGTTAGATGTAGTGGTCCACATTCTTTTGAAGATTGCACCAAAAAAGATCAGGTTCACTGTAGTCGGTGTGGTGGCAATCACTCTGCCGCCTACGCAGGTTGTAGTACTGTAAAAGAGGAAAAGAAAATTCAAGAGATCAAAGTCACTTTAAATATCTCTTATGCCGAAGCAGCTAAGGCAGTCCGTCCTCCTAAACACATGGACAGTAGTATTAACAATCAGGCTCATACTTCTAAAGTTAATTTTCCTACATCTTCGTCTATTACTAGTAAACCTAATCAATCGACTACTGTTGAGAATGCGAAATTTAATGTTATTTTGAATAAGCCTGTAGATTCACATGTCTCTGAAGTCTCACAAACTCAGACCAGTCAATCTTTGCAAGTACCAGTCACTACGCAACCAATTAAGAAAGTTTCAATGAAAGATATGTCAACTCAAACTGATCAAGAAGTGGAATGCCAAACTGAAATGTCATCTCATTATTTACAAATCGATCAATCCCTCATCAAACTTTTGATTGGAACTTTAAAGATTTGGGAGACTAAGTCAGGAAAAGAAAGAGAACAGGATATTAAGAATTTTATTGAACATTTGTTTCCATCTTTTTCTCATACAGAGAAAAAACGAGGGAGTACGAAATTGAAATCAAAGGATAGTAATAGTTCATGGCTTCCTTAATTTTGTTAATTATGGTCTTTATTTTACAATGGAATGCTCAATCTATTTTAGCTCATGGTAATGAGTTCAAACATGCTTTAAGTTCATTAGTGACAACACCTGATATAATTTGTATTCAAGAATCTTGGTTAAAGGAAGGTAAAACTTTTAACCTCATTGGTTATGATATGTTTAGATGTGACAGAAAATTGAGTTCTACAAAATCCTCTGGTGGAGGATGTATTATTTTTGTTAAGAAGGGCATTCCAGTCAAATATATCAAAGGAAAAGATACTGATATTCAGTACCAAGTTATTGAAGTTTTTTGCAAAGATCATGTCAAAATTAATATTATTAATGTGTATAATCCATGTTTAAATATTGATGAATCCTTTTTTCTTGCTCTGGGAAATTTAGTGAATGATAGAACAATTATTTGTGGTGACTTCAATGGCCATAATACCCTGTGGGGAAGCAAGAATACTAATCAAAATGGTCAAAATATAGAGAATTTTATAAATAAACACAATCTTGTATGCTTAAATAATGGAGAAGGGACCAGAATTAATGTATCACAAGGAACAACATCATGTATTGATATTTCTTTAGCATCATGTCATTTCGGGGCCAAGTGTAATTGGTCTATAATTCAAGATACTTGGGGTAGTGATCACCATCCTATATTGATAGAATTTTATGAAAAATGTATGTTCACTCCTTATAAATTTTGTCCTAAATGGTCTTTTAAGAATGGGAATTGGGAAAATTTCCAGGAAGCCTGTGAACAACATATTGAAGAACCAAATTTGACTTTTGATATAGAAGAAGTATATAATACATATGTAGGGCAATTACTTAACGCCATGGATTCATCCTTCTCTAAAACTTCAAAAAATACTTTTAAACATGATAAATCTCCAACTTCTTGGTGGAATGAGAGCTGCAAACAAGCTGTAGAGGACAGGAAAATTGCTCTTAAAAATCTTAAAAAGTCATGTCATCCACGTGATCTCATTGAATATAAACGGACATGTGCTATTGCACGGAAAGTAGTGAAGAATGCTAAAAAAGAAGATTGGCAGAAATTTTGTAGTACTATAAATAGTCAGACATCATCCAGGCAAATATGGGATAAAGTTAAACGTATAAATAGAATTAAGAAAAAAATATCTATTCCCGTTTTGAAAAATAATGGAGAAGATTTGATCGGAGATAAAGAAAAGGCTGATTTGCTAGTTGATCATTTTGCCAATGTGAGTAGCGATAAAAACTGTACCGATGAATTCTTAAAAGTTAAAAAAGCAGCTGAAAGAAAATTGAGTATTAATGAAGATAGAAATTTTATCCTGAATGGAGACTTTACTTTGGCAGAGCTAGACAAAGCTATACACTCTTCTAAATGTACATCTCCAGGAAAGGATGGAATAAGTAATTTGATTTTTAAACATTTACCTTTAAAAGCAAAACAATCTCTTTTAGTGATTTTTAATATGATCTGGCATACTTCTGTCTGTCCGAAATCTTGGAAAGAAGCTATACTTATTCCTGTTCTTAAGCCAGGGAAGGATCCTAGTGTTTTAATATCTTATAGACCCATAGCTCTTACATCCACTATGTGTAAACTCTTTGAGCGTGTGGTTAATAGTCGCCTGGTATGGTTTCTTGAGAAAAATAATTTGCTTAGTGATTATCAGAGTGGTTTCAGAAAGGGCAGAAGTACAAAAGATCATATAGTTAAGCTTGAATCTTGTATAAATAAAGCTTTCTCAAACAAAGAGAGTACTCTTGCAGTATTTTTGGATTTGGAAAAGGCATATGACATGTTGTGGCCTTCTGCAGTTATTATTAAATTACAACAAATGGGTATTCGAGGAAGAGTTGTGAAGTGGGTACAAAATTTTCTCCTCGACAGAAAAATACAAGTTCAAATTAATGGTTCATTATCTGATATGAGGGAGATCAAAAATGGTATTCCGCAAGGGAGTGTTATAAGTCCCACTCTTTTTAGTGTAGCAGTAAATGATTTAAAAAATTCCGTAACAGGAATTGAAGTATCACAATATGCTGATGACATTGCCATCTGGAAATCAAATAGAAATGTAGGCTTTATAACTAAAAAGATCCAGCAAAATTTAGAATATATTGTTTCTTGGTGTCAAAAATGGGGTTTCAACTTGTCGACAAGCAAAACAACTGCTGTCCTCTTCACTAGGAAAAGAAATGCGAAACCCAAACTTATTATCAATGGAAAAAACATTTCTCTCCAAAATAATGTTAAATTTCTTGGAGTTATATATGATTGTAAATTGAATTGGCATGATCATATAAATTATTTAATAACAAGATGTAAAAGAAAGATTAATTTATTAAAGTGTATAAGTGGATTAAATTGGGGTGCAGATTGTTATACTCTTTTACATCTATATAAAATGCTGATTAAACCAATTTTGGAGTATGGGAGTGAGGCCTTTAATTCTGCTGCAAAGATAAATAAACAAAAGTTGGATAGTATTCAATATCAAGCTTTAAGAATATGTACAGGAGCCATTTACGGAACTCCCCTAAATGCCTTACAGATGGAATGTGGTGAACCCCCTCTGCAGGTACAACGTGAATATTTATGTAAATTATATTGTAATAAGTTGAGCATTCATAAGAATCATCCAAACAAGCATTTACAAATGGATAGCTGGCAAAAACATTATTTCGCTGATAAATGGAATGCTGACTTATCTCATACTCCTTTTGAAGGAAGAAGTACATGTAGAAATGAGAATATGAATATTTTTCCTTTACATAATCCTTTTCCTTACTGGTTTTACACTGAACCATATATTTCCAATGAAATATATAATGCTATTAAATATGTTATTGATGTTAATGAGAAAAAATTGATAGTCAAAGAAATGACGCAAAAGTTATGGAGAGAATCATTACATATATATACTGATGGATCTTTAGATCCGAAGACAAATACGGTTGGTAGTAGTATGTACATACCATTTTTTAAATATTCAAAATGTGTCAGACTTAATAATAACACTTCAATTTATACAGCCGAACTGTTTGCAATATTAATGGCATTGGAGTGGATAGAAGATGTTCGACCAATACACTCTTGTATCTTTGTAGATTGCTTAAGTGCATTACAAGCCATATCCCTTTTTAACCCAAATAATAAAGTAATATGTGATATTCGTTTTATGTTAATAAATATTCAAAGACTGGCTTGTACGGTCTGTTTCGAATGGATTCCTGGCCATTGCGGTATAAGAGGAAATGAAATGGCAGATGTGTTAGCAAAGAGGGCCACAAAAAGGCAAAGTATTGATGTTGCTCTCCCATTAAGCATTTCGGAAATTAAATTCATTCTAAAAAATGAAATTAAACATGTATGGCAGTCAAAATGGAATTTAGCAAAAGGTTCTTTTTTGAAAGAAATAGAACCCAGGGTTAACTTTCATAAAAAGCTATGGAACCTACCAAGATGGCAAGAAATTATAATGTACCGTTTTCGTTTGGGGACTGTACGGGATTTGAATAGTTATAAACATAAACTAGGAAAGCATGCAAATGGGCTTTGTGATGTCTGTCTTGAATATGAAGATGTTAGGCATTTTCTAATTTTCTGCAAAAAATATGAGGAAAATAGGTTTAGGTTACAGACTTCTTTGGGATATAATAGCAAACAAATGTCACCTGAGAATCTATTTAAAGATAAGGCTAATGTCATTCACATTCTAAAATACATAGAAGAAAGTGGTATCAGAGCTTAATTATTAAAGTAAAGTAAATATTGTATTGAATATTTGAAGCCCAAATTTTTTATGTGAGATCTTCTTTTTTCTTGAACTTGAGTCGGTTAATCCTGTAGCTTTTTACGGAGTTGAGCGTTGAGCACTATTGTCGGTGTACCGGGCGGCCTAGGTCACTACTGGTTTGGCTGAGAAAACTGCCTGATGTACTAGGCTCGGTTTGGCTGATGGTACTATAGAGAGCAGGCATTTAGCTGCATCAATAGCTTTACATACTAAAAGCTTTGTTATCCATTGAATAAGATAATGAAATGATGTTGGGCTTTAAATATTCTCTACTGGGTTTGTTAAAATAGAACACCAAACAGAAGTTACAGAAGTTTTACAATGTATATTCCTTTTCAACATTATATGCTCATGTGGAAAACATTCTATAACATTTTTGAATTACGATTGATTTTTAAAGGCATGTTTTGGAAGATATTTTATGAAAATTGTACTAGTAGAAATCATTGATAAAATTTTATGCTAATGATTTATTGTATGACTGACCTACCGACTGACTATTTATACATGTATAGCTACTGGCACACAGGACTCTAGTGGTCAAAAGTGCCATTCCTTTTTACTACAACAACAACAACAACAGCATCAAGGTATATAGCGTGGCCGAGCCGTCTAAGGCGCTGGTTTAAGGCACCAGTCATTTCGATGGCGTGGGTTCGAATCCCACCGCTGCCAGAATATTTTTTTAACTTTTGAACCAATGGAGGATTAGACCAGGAAATGACGTCAACAAATTTATGATAGGACCTCTTGATTCGTTAAAAAGTGTGACAACCCTCTTCAAGAATTTTAAAAGTTTACCTTATTGTTGAAAATATAGCTTAGAGCAATGCATATAATCTAATTGCTCAAGAAAAATTCTTCTCAAATTTTGCAGATTTCCACATTTTTCAAATTACATGTAGTTTATTCTATGTTGAATGAAATTATAAAAATTAAATAATCTATTTTGCTACATGCAATATCCCTTTTTACCATTTTCTTTTTTTTTCCTTGAGACACAAATTTTCAAAAGATCATGTAACTTGTTCATCTTCTCTTGTGAATATCAAGGTAGCGTGGCCGAGCGGTCTAAGGCGCTGGTTTTAGGCACCAGTCATTTCGATGGCGTGGGTTCGAATCCCACCGCTGCCAATATGTTTTTAAAACTTTTGGACGAGTGTAAGTTTTGATTGGTAAGTGTAATACTCCACTCCTTGGTATCGATTGATAAAAGAATAAAAGTCATATTCAATTTCAATGATTTAACATTTTGTCTACTAATATTTTAAATTCATAAATATCCTGAACTATTCTTTTCTTCTATACATTCATGGTCGTCAGGATTTAGCCTTGTCAATTCATGATATTTATTGAAAAAATACCTTAATTTTGTGATTTATTTTTCAACATGCAATATCAATCTTATATTTTTAGCTTGTCCCTCCGAATTCATTCGCGAATTTAAACTCATTATAACTTGTTCATCTTGGGTCTTGAATTTCTTTAATTAAAAGAAATTGCTTCTCAATAAGACCAAATTATTATTTTACAGTATTAGAGATTCAGCTTACTTTTTCACAAAAAAAACATGAGAGGAAGAGCGGCCAAAGTCCCTCCCAACAATTTTTGTTATCAAGAAAAAATAAATCATTAGTTTAAGAGACAAACTGATTTCATCATTTATGATAGATCAATGTTTCTTTGAAGATATTTTTAAAATTAATGACTAACAAGTGTTTTATTGACTGCCCCTAATGCATTCAATTATAAGAAATGTTTTTTTTTTTTCTCTGTTTTATGCTGAGATGGTGACGTCAGAAATACTGTCTATAAAATATTGAACTATCATGTACACATTGCCAAATTGACGAACTTAAACGAAATGAAAATAAAATCGTTTCATGTTGCTAGCATCAAGGTAGCGTGGCCGAGCGGTCTAAGGCGCTGGTTTAAGGCACCAGTCATTTCGATGGCGTGGGTTCGAATCCCACCGCTGCCAGAATATTTTTTTGACTTTTGAACCAATGGAGGATTAGACCAGGAAATGACGTCAACAAATTTATGATAGGACCTCTTGATTCGTTAAAAAGTGTGACAACCCTCTTCAAGAATTTTTAAAGTTTACCTTATTGTTGAAAATATAGCTTAGAGCAATGCATATAATCTAATTGCTCAAGAAAAATTCTTCTCAAATTTTGCAGATTTCAATCATTTTTCAAATTACATGTAGTTTATTCTATGTTGAATGAAATTATAAAAATTAAATAATCTATTTTGCTACATGCAATATCCCTTTTTACCATTTTCTTTCTTTTCCTTCAGACACAAAATTGGTAAGTGTAATACTCGACTCCTTGGTATCGATTGATAAAAGAATAATACGATTATTCGAATCAGCGAATAATTACATTTGCGAGATAATACAGGGTAATACACGGTTAGGGCGGTGTGCACTGCATTAGCTTGCTGTATTCGGTTTCCACGGTTTTGCAGACGACCAAATGTCAAAGCGCGCGCTTTTGGGCAAACGCGGGAAACCGCACTGCAAAGAACACGCCCCCACCGCATGCCTGGGATTGGTGGACAACTGCGCATTAAACGCCGTATAACGGCGTCCTTGGAGACGGCCAATCAACTTGTGCGCAGGCTCGGGTTAGCACCACCCCTACGCGTAGAGTAGCCAATCAAAGGCGCTAATCAACAGAAGGAACGCGCACATGGTTCTCCGAATCTGAATCATGCTTTTAGTCTCAACTCAACCTCTGGGGACAATGGATGTTATTTTGGATGCGCTGCGATGAACATTCCTTGGTTATCAATCATGGTTTTAAAGAGGGGGTCTCATGGCGAAAAAAAAAATTGGGGGGTTTTCAGGGTGTGAAAGTATACAGTTTAAGGAATAAATACCTGTATTACCTTTCTAATTGTCTGAAGGGAACTATATGTATTTCAAGGATGAAAATGCACCTTTTAACCGTTTTTGAAGTCACGATCAGCTGTTCCGATAAACAAAGCCATCCTCATGAATATGCAAATTTTGACCCCTTACGTCATGTCAAGTAGTCGTGTCAGCATCAAAGTCAGCAGCATCGTAGCGCGCGCTAGCATAGCATGATCTATAATTTGCGTATGCCAAAGAAATGGCGGACGAGTGCTAAGCTGTTTACGTGATCGAAGAAGAATGTGAGGATTCCCCCTTCGAAAGTTCTTCATCTGAATCCGACAATGAGGGGCATTATCGTGAAATAGTCCCCGCTTCAAAAAAATCTAAGTTTTTTTAGGATTAGGATTAGGGTTAGGGTTTAGGATTAGGGTTAGGGTTTAGGGTTAGGTTTAGGGTTTAGGATTAGGATTAGGGTTAGGGTAGGGTTTAGGATTAGGGTTAGGGTTAGGGTATGGTGGGGACTATATCACGATTATGCCCAATGAGGTTATCGAGAGGGATGATCATGTGGAAGAACGACAAGAGGGAGACGTGATTGTGGAGGCGGCGAGTATAGCATAATATGGGAGCAGAGCCTTACCAGTTCGAACCCAGTCCCAGGCCAGGGCCAAGCTGCAACGGCTGGCTCGTCCACCGGATTCAACCCAGCATGAGACCACCGAAGACGATCGATGTATGATCAGATGATGGGAACCATCTGGTACGTTTCGTCTTCGATACTACGATAGTCAAAATTAGTCAGACAATTTTTATGCCTTATCATTACATTATTCCCTGTTCAACCCCATACCGTTGTTGATTAAATAGCAATGCATGAAGAAAAAAAAATAAGCTCAGCCTCTCACTCTCAGAGTCAGACTCTCGCTCAATCTGGTCTTCAAAAAGTTCAACTTCGTCTTTAATTCAACAAACAAGTTCAATTAAAGTTAGACAAAACTCGAATTTCATTTTCAGTACTCAGACTCAGAGGCTCAGAATAGCCTCATTTGATCCATTACTAGAGTACATTAGTCTAGGTCTGTGACTCTGTGAGCTAAATTTTGTCAGGCCTGAGCTGGATTGGGGCACACCAAAATGACTAATTTTCCTAAATAACACTGGGAAGAATACTGAGAAATGTTGAGTGTTCCATAAATTACTGTGTCAAATTAAAAAACTTTGTCGTTGGACAAATGCTGTTTAGGGTTTCAAAAATTAGTACTCTCACTGTGTGAATTAATTTTTTATGCGTTCCCAGTTCGACCTATACTATAGGATGCTGAAGGTACATGTATAATTGTTTTTAAATATAACTTATAAGTTTATAATGATGAGTGATTTCTGTCCGAAGGGGAGAGCTTTGTGCCTTTTAGTTTTGTGGCAACAAGCTGTAGGTAGACCGGTCAACCGCACTTGGTCAAATTTGTTTTCATCCAGTGGGGGGTTGTATTTAGAACTTTATCATTTAATGTTGTGTTCCATGTTTACATTTGATGATATTCTCTTTTTTTTTCTTTCTACTTCAGGAGACCGAGACATGTGGCATACCGGCAGCTAGCAAGGTGGTGCTGGGGCTACCTCGGAAAGGAAGTGTGAGTCCCTCTTCCATCATGTGCAGTCACCACGATATGGACAACCTTTCCGTCAGATGACTTCTGCGGGTTCCGTGAACCCCCAGAGTCTTCAGATTAACTTACACCTTACAACGGTTCTTTTAAGAACCACCATACAACCAAGAAAGAAACAAAAGATTGCTCTTATACACTACACAAAAAAGAAAGTAAACACCTTTTCAATATCAATGTTTACTTGTATATTTTTAATGAAAATTAGAGTATTAAATATCAAATTAAAGGGAATTTGTCTTCCAGGCCATGAGGTAATCAAGAAGTGAAATTTTTTATGCATGATTGAACACACTTTTGTGTTCCAAAGTGCAAAAGCAAAAATTGTAAAACTTTCAAATCAAGTCAGACCCCTTGAAATTCACAATAACATGGCAAAGAAAAGGAAAACCATTATAACCACTAACATGGATTATTATGAAACCGAAAATCTGTATTTATTTACATAACTTTTCTGCCCTCAGTTTCTCTTTCTTTTAAGTCGATATCGTGTTGGCCGCCAAAATTGTCAATCAGTTCAGCGCATGGATGTCTCAAAATGGATATTTCTCAGTGTAATCTACCAGGCGCGGATCCAGGGGGGGGGGCACAGCCGGCCCGTGCCCCCCCCTTTTAGAGTGAAGACCTTTTTTTTTTTTTTTTTTTTTTTTTTTTTGGCTTGTCAGGGAATTATGGAGGGAAAATGAACCCCATAACCCCCTACTGAGCGATTTTGGAAGGTTTGGCGAATTTTTTTTTTTTGCCCCTACCCCCCCCCCCCCCCCCCCCCCCCCCACTGAGCGAATTTTCGAGAAGCTGGCGAGACCAAAAAAATACGGGTCTACCTTTTCACAAACTTTCATTTTTGTGCCCCCTCTTTTACTCAATCCTGGATCCGCGCCTGAATCTACCCTGCGAAAAGTTTCTCCACTCCTGAACCGCAGTGGTGGATCCAAGGAAAGAACCAGCCACTCCCTTTTCCATGATGTCCCACCCCATCCCCCCCCCCCCCAATACACATGACTCAAGTTTGTACCTGAGAGTGTACTGCTTTGAAATAATTATGGTGGACTTGGTAATATTAAGTTAATGGAGGGTCCATCATATTCTTTCATCATATCAAGCGTAATACTATTATACATCCAGAACAGAGGGCAGCATATTAGCAGACTGGATTTTGAAAATGGGATTGTGCAGAATATAATACCTCTATTCTAGGCTCCAGTGTTTATACATTTCGTCGATATGATCAGATGATAGGATCGATTGTATACTCTTTATTACCTCTATATAGGTTTAATTTTTAGTTGGCTGTAAAGTCTAAGAGGTAAATTTGATTTTGACATTTTATGGGGAGAGATTTCTGCTGGTTACAGAAGAAATGTTTTGAAATTTCAAAGGTACATCGCGATATAATTTTGATTCTCTCTTCCCCCTCTCTCTGTCTCCCTCTCTCTCTCTTACCTTTCCCTTTTCATATTTCCTTTGTTTCTTTGCTTTTATGCTAGAGCCCTATTGAAGATGTTATGGAATTGGCTACCATGCAGTGAAATATTGACGGATGCAGGCGGGAGCGTAAGGGGCACGTGCCCCCTCTATTTTTTGGAAATCACACATCGAACATTCACAATTGATATAGCTAAATCTAAGAAAAGTGTCATCTGTGCCCCCTCTACATTCAAATTTGCTGTTTGCACCCCCTGTATTGCCAAATTGTGGATCTGCCCTGAATATCAATTAATAATTGTTGGTATTTTTTCAGTGCAGCCTTTCATCCTGAGGAAGTCTATATGGACTGAAGAATCTTCAGTCAAGCTTTATATCTTCTTCTCTCCCCCCCCCCCCCCCCCCCCCCCCCCCCCTCCCCACCCCTCCCCACGGTGAGCCTTAAAGGGGTACCCAATGCTGAAACAATGTTCATTTAAAAAGAGCATGTTTTTATGAGCAGAAAATCATCTGCCTAAAGTTTTTGTATAAATTTGTGTTGCCAGGAAAACGCCGAAATATGTTAAGATTTCAGGATATTTTGGCCCCTCAGCTGTGTCCCAATTTCAGCTAGGTACCCACAATGACGTCAAAGTGGTTACCTTACGCGCAATTCTAGCAAAATGCGCACAAGGTATGATACGTTTTGTACAGTCTAGCGCGCAACACAACTGCAATACGCGAACCTGGGTAACCACTTTCACGTCATACATCACACTCAAATTTTTAGGTCAAACCTTGACAATTCACAAATAATTTGCCAAAATGCATTGATTTTGATTGAAAATTATATCAAATTTTTTATTTGTGTTATTGTTCTTAGAATTCTATTCTCATATCATATATCAAAATATTTTAACCATTGTGTAATCCCTTTAACAGTATCTTAATAAATAAACCGAGCTGAAATAACCCTTTTTTAAATTCATGATAATCCTAAATGCATGTACACCCATGGAGCATTACTGCTACTTAGCACGAATATGTAACTAAGCTTTTCGGTTGCAGTCTTTGGCAGAATATTGAACCATGCAAAAATATGTGCCTCCAACAGTGTCAAAATTTCATACATTAAAATTCATGAGCGTACAGGTGCAAGTTAGAAGGCTCTATAGTATGGCCCTGGCTATGCAAAGTCGAAGTCAGACTAATGGGGTGTTGCAAGAAAGTTGCGAATGATTGCAAGAAAGTTGCGATTGATTGCAAGTTGCGACTGATCGGTACTGAACAATCAAAATCATTGTTGCAAGCGCATCTTCTTGAATTGACAGACCCTGAACCATTCAGAATGGTTGTTCTAATTTGCTTTACAATTTGCTTTACAATTTGCAATTGATTGCAATTTTCTTGCAACACTCCATATGTTTGTCATCATGATGATGAAGTCAACAACTTTAAGTTGCATCGAAAGATCAAGGTAAAATGTGCAACTGACTGAGTTGTATCATGCCCTAGCAATGGCTAAAAATGCACTAAAGACGCAAACTGGAACTGGGCCCTGATAAGTGTAAAAATGATGAAAAATAGTTGTCTCCAAGAGCACAAAACACTTTGTGGACTCAATTACAGGCGAGCAATGGAAGAGTGAAGAAAAAGTCGTGCACAAAATGCATTATAGAAAGAAGAGCCCCAGGGGGCACGACGCTCACCTGAGGTGGATCAATTCACATCTGGTGCATGTTATCTCTAGCACCACCAGGAGATATGTCAGAAATTGAAACAACTAGGAAGATGTACATGAGATGACGTTAGAAATTAACATAATTCCCCCCCCCCCCCCCCCCAATGGTCTACAATGTCATGTATTATTTGAATCTCCTACATCTAAGGATGATTCCCACCAAGTGTGGTTGAATCATACAACAAATCATGCAAAGAATGTACATTTCCCCTCCTGCATATTAACCTTGCCCTCGCAGGACCCCTATGGGGCCACCATGAGAATGTCATGAACAACTTTTTTTTATTCATCTTCAAGATGTATATATCTAAAACTTCTGGAGAAGAAGAATGTTTGAAATTTACATAGCTTTTACACTTGGGGGCTCTACCCTGGGGCCACGTGTGCCATTTTTGCAACTTTGGATCCCCTACCCCTAAGGATGAATCCTACCAAGTTTGGTTGAATTCCGATCATGTGTTTTGGAGAAGATCAGAATGTACATTTTGCCTGGCAGCGCCCCCCCCCCCCCCCCCTCCAGTATGTTACCCCCACAGGGCCCCTATAGGGCCACTCAGAGAAATTTCATGAACAACATTCATTCTTCATCTATAGAGGTATCTCCATACACAATACCAAGTCTGAGCTATGCCTGGGTCTGGAGAAGATGTTTGAAATTTACATAGCTTTTACAATTGGGGCCCTCCCCCTGGGCCCCCCTGGGGGCCACATGTACCATTTTAGCAACTTTGGATCCCCTACCCCTAAGGATGATTCATACCAAGTTTGGTTGAATTCCGATCTTGGGTTTTGGAGAAGATGAAAATGTAAAAGTGTAAAAACGGACGACGAAAAAATTTCCATCGCAATAGCTCACTCGAGCCTTAGGCTCAGGTGAGCTAAAAAACATTATTATTTACATTCCCATAGGCACGATCGATACTGATAAGAAAATAAACAAGAACATAAATCAAATACTCATTAAAGGCCAAGTCCATCCTAAAAAAAGTTGATTTGAATAAATATAGAATACTGCATACTGAGCAGGATGTGCATATAACTGTTTTGCGAAATTGAGCGAAACTTTAAAATACCAGAACTTTCTTAGGCCAAAAAAAAAAAATTGTTGTATTGGCGTAACGGGTCTCTGAAAAATAGGGTCGGTCGGTCGGGATTTTTTTTTTTTTTTTTTTTTTTTTTTTACAACAGTATAATACATAATACACGCAGCTAGTTCTGTCCGCAGCACTTCCGGGTTTTCGATCACAATCGCGATCGCAAAGGCAGCACGATACGCGATATCGATAGTCAAAAAAAAAACAAAAAAAACCTAGGGTCGCGACATTTTTAGGGTCGGGCGGGTTACGCCAATACAATTTTTTTTTTTGGCCTTATTTTACATCCTATTTTGATGAAATTTTCAGTGTTATGCTTGTTGGATTTTTCTCTATTTTTTATTCAAATCAACTTTTGTTAGGGTGGACTTGGCCTTTAATACCTTAACGTATTATATTCTAATAATTGGTAATTTAGGGCAGGGTGACGTTTGTTATCAGCAGTGCTACAGCACCACCACTTGTGAAGCAGCACACACAAAGTTCACAACATGGCTGATGCTAAGAATGTATGTTCTTCAAAGAAGGGCCGAACTTCAGCATTTTAATGTCTTCCATAGTTGCCATGAAAATGCAGAAATCAATACCACATGACAAAATGTTTGTTATTGGAGTTCCTGGGTGACTTGAATTCTTCTTCAACACTTCCAGAAATAGTGTGTTTCTTTAAAACTTTAAAGGTTTGGTTGGAGTTGGGCCATTCTTTTACTTAGATTTTCAATTGTCAGTGTATATGGCAAGCCATATAGATACACGATGGTTAGGTACTCTTCACAGAACAGTCTTGAATCTCGAGTGCAAATTTCAGTTCACATCAATTTAAAATATCGTGTTCGTGTATGCTGCTTGTCTTCCTCCGGAGTTGGCCGGTCATATGTAGACGATAGAGGCTGGGGAACATTCTGCAACAGAGGCATGTTGTCCCTCAAGGTCTTCGCTGAAAAGTTCATGCACGTAACCTAAACACAAAAGGATGAAATTATTTTAGCTATTAACAAATTTTTTTTGGCAGTCAATGCCCCACACATATTCAATGCTACTCTCAATTCATGGAAACTCTATAAAATATTGCCACTAGGCCAAAATTGTGACATGGAAACTGGATATAAAGAAATTTGATAAAATATTCAACTATAACGAAGTATATTTTCCAAGGCCAAATGGAAGTATTTTGGGTATTCACCATTAGAAATAGGAAGAAAAAAAATTATGCAACAAAGTTCCATCCTCCCATGGACCTCATTTTTGTTTCCCTCTATTTTGGCTTCATTTACCTGCATAGCATTCCTGTGTAGCTATATGCACACAACTTGGGTGCGAAGTAGTTGATGGTGCCATGGTACGCCTCAACACTGGATGTCTGCTGGCAAGGGTACATTTGCTTGATGTCACGTATCAGGTGCAGTGCCTCGCATATATCTTCTCGAGTTCAGATGCTGGCTTAGTACCTAAACAAGCAAACCAAAACAGAAAACTATAAGACAAAAAACAAGTACATTGCAGTGGACAGTACCTTCCACAATAAGCCACTTCGGAGATGCAATTATGAGCAGATAAAGGTCATCTGTACCAAATTCTAAAACCCACTGACACTAATATTCGATATGTGCTCATGAATGTCATGTAATCATTATTCAATAAGCCATTTCGCTATCTCGGCACCGCGGTGCATTGTGGGATAGACTCGCGGATCGCTGGAGATAAACAAAGAGCGTTGCCATGCGTAACAGAGTGCAATACACACGGACCGAGTGCACCGAGTCGCGCTGGCCTGAGTGTTTTGCTCATTAAACTCGCAAAATATTGGATATTAGACCACTTTATATGACTCAAAATGACTGGAGACGATGTTCAGTTTAGTCTTGAACAAATTTAACAGTTAAGCTCATAAATACCTTTGGGCAACAATCATCAAGCTTGTTAATGTTGGGATAAGGCTATATAACCAGATAAGTTTTGGGTCTTTAAGTACATTTGACTAATTGTGAAAGACACAATGACAACAAGATTTTTGTTTTCAATATGAACAATTTTTCCTTAAAATTAATGACATTTTCCCGTTAAAAGTTTGTCTGTACTACCTAATTAGCTCAGATGGTAAATATGGAATAAGATTTCGGTATTTTAATCACGATTTAAGTTGTGTTTTGTCACACGGCACGGCTCGGAAGTATTTTAATCGTAGTTATATTACAGTCCCACTTGTAATAAAATGTGTTATGTTTTAATTTACTGGTGGAATTTCGTTGAAAGCAATGTAGGAAAAATACATTTTAAACGAGACTAACAATACAAATCAGGGCTTAGATATTTGCCAATGAAACTGCTTACATTCGTAAGTAACAAAATAGCGATAGAAATGAAGGAAATCCAGCGATTCTTGATATAGTACGGAGTACGAGTGAATGCACAATCGCACGGTCAGGTCCCTCAGGCTTGTTTGTTTATGTCCAAAAAATTGGAGACAAGAAAATGTCGCGCATGCGCAGTCAAGACTGCGAAAAGGCTTATTATGCACTAATGGTGCATTCCATGATATCCAGGTGGAAGTATTCTTTTTAAAGGGGGAAACAAAAGCTATTCATGAGGCACCTCTATCACTCCCAGAGTTATTTTTCTGAAGTGCACATAAAGGGACCCTCCATGTCTAAAATATCTGTGGATATTTGGGGTCATTTGTACCATGCGCTAACCCCGAACTGGCTTATTGCCCTTGTAGAAAAAAGAACATCCCTTCATTGCTATTATGTAAAAATATGTAGAACAGGAATCACATACATATTCACCTGTTCTACTTATTTCACTTAATAGCAATGAAGGGATGTTCTTTTGTCTACCAGAGCAATTGTGGAGGGTACAATGAGGAGCTGTATATTTTGTCTGCTCTCTTTGTCATCGTCTTCATAGTGATAGTACATGCATTTCACAGTTGTGTACTTGCTCACAATAATACCACATGATTTCATACCACAGTTTTTAAGTTCCATTCTTTTCCTGTGATGCTGGAGAATTTCTGACATAGCAACCGCTACTGAGCATGTGCTCAACTAAGTGATAAGTACCTACAATGTTATTGTTTGGTTTATTTTAGGTGACCGATGATGTCATGATGAGACTCCAGGAGATATTTTTGAGGTAGGGCTAAATAAGTCCAACATAATTTATTTAAAAAAATTGGAAATATTTAATACATATTGAGATAAAAAAAATGGTTGCTAATTTTGTACTGTAAATAGAAATACACATCAAGAGAAATCAATATTTAGCAGAATTCCATTGGTCCTTTAAGGCTCTCTTTTTTTGTGTGTGTATGTGTGTATGGGGGTGAAGAATACAGTCACATCACATCAGCTGAATATCTTAATTTTTGCAATATCTTGTTGACATTGAAAATGGGAGATTTAGATTTGAGCTTAAAAATACATGCTAATCGTAATTTAGTGGTCACAGAATCAAAGACTAAAAATGTGTGATCATGAATTTAAAAAGAAAAATTGGGACGAAAGACTTACTGAGTTACTGTAATTTGATTTTGGATCCATTTTACAACACGGCAATCCCTAGTTCCCGAACTCTCAAAGAGACTCGAGTATATGTATCCAAATACTTTAACATTTAAAAAACTAACCTGGTGAGATCCATGCTTTTTCCTGAATGGTTTGGTCATTCAAAGGTGCATGTGAGCAGGTCTTGAAATGGATGTTATTATGAGTATGAACACAGAGATCCATTTTGCGGCCATCACATCTGGGTTGACATCTGGCGTTGAACAAGCAGTCCAGTACATACGGTTGGTGATGCTCTTTATCCAGGGCAAAATGCACTCACAGTCCTTCCTCATGCCACATGTCCGGAGCTTCTTCTTGAGACCTAGCGCCCCTTACGCTCCCGCCTGCATCTGTCAATGATATTCCACTGCAGGGTAGCCAATTCCGTAGCATCTTCAATAGGGCTAGCTCTAGCATAAAAGCAAAGAAACAAAGGAAAGATGAAAAGGGAAAGGTAAGAGAGAGAGAATGAGTGAGAGGGAGACAGGGAGAGAGGGGGGGGGGGAGGGAGAGAGAATCAAAATTATATCGCGATGTACCTTTGAAATTTCTCAACATTTCTTCTGTAACCGGCAGAAATTTCTCCCCATAAAATGTCAAAATCACATTTTTCAGACTTTACAGCCAACTAAAAAACCCTACTTCTTCTTCTTCCAGTGCAGTACATCCCTCTTAAAAGAGTATAGTCGTACTTTGTGCAGAAAAGCCTCTATATTTTATAGAGGTAATAAAGAGTATACAATTAATCCTATCATCTGATCATATCGAATTAGCGCTAGATCTAGTTTTAAGTTAGATCTTAGTAAAACAGTATCGAAATGCCAACCCCCTGTCCAGGCCCTATACTATACTCTATACTAGCAAATGAAATGGTGATGCAATTCACTTCAGTACGGCCCAGCATTCACACTAAAGTATTTCCTGTTCAAGCCTCTAGTCTCTAGACTATTTCCATCACTCTCTTATTCAGTCTCACCTGGCAGGTAGATTGAGTTTATTCCATCAAAATCGCGAATTTTTGTACTCATTAACAAGTTAAGTCTTTTAAGGCTGTCTAACTTGTGAGCCTCCGTCTGCGATCTCGCAAAGCGATACCATTGATTGTCATTGAGAGTCGAGTCCGACGACTGTGAACGGAGGAGCGTAGCAAGCGAAGACTAACCAAAATAGACTAGGCCTACCGCTACAGTACGGCGAATTTAGCTTAATGATGCATTAAATTTAAACCATAAATAATCACACTCACAGCCAACATGGCCAAGGCGAGACTTTATGGCCTTCTCGTGAAATAAGCCACTGCCTGGTCATCGAGTGTGTACACACTGCCGTGTAAAGTCAATGGAGGATGTGAACCCTCATTTACACGCAATAAACTGCATGTACTAAGTGGATGCGGGTGGCTTATTTCACGAGAATGCTGACTTGATGAGAGGAAAGGGAGATAGCAGTAATTCAACTTCAAATGAGGCTACAGTATTTTTGTAATAAACCAGGCGCAGGAGCCTACGAATGTGCATGCCAGGAATTAGCACTATGAACACGATGACAAAAAAAGCGGACAAAATATACAGCTCCTCATTGTCTGATTGTACCCTCCACAATTGTTCTGGTAACAAAAGAACATCCCTTCATTGCTATTAATAATAATAGAACAGGTGTATATGCATGTGACACCTGTTCTATAATTTACATAGGGCCTACTTTTACAATTATTTGAATTAATACTATGTTCTATTGACAGTTTTGTCTAGTAGTACCAGAGCAAGTGTGGGAGGTAAAATGAGGAGCTGTATATTTTGTCCGCTTCTTTGTTCGTCATGTTCATAGTGTAGGCCGGATTATTAATTGTGAAAGAACTAAGTTGTTATACTCACTCGTGACCGTCATGACCGTGTTCGAATCCTTGCATCACTTAAGACTTATCTCATTCTCACCATCATGACAATAGACAATTGTCAATAGGCTGAAACCTAAACGCGATAGTCTTCGTTTTATATTGACGGATGCTACTATTAAATGCTAGATCTGTACTGTAGGAGTGCAGCTTCCTTGACCATCATTGGCATGCAAAGTTGGAATTTAGGGGCAAATCCTCCGCTTTCTATCAGTTTATCAGCAACTTCACATGTTGGTTCGAAGTGATTTCTCTGGAAATGGGCACTGACTGACTGGCAGTGCACACCGTTACGAATTCACTGTACCGTACCCGGCGCTGCAAAATCCTTGCGTGTACCGGTACTCTTCACAAAATTGATCCATTTTTTACTATAACTGTTGGATTCTTAGGGAAACGATGGAAACTGACAGCCATATCTTTATCCTTATTTGTCTTCCTGCATCCACCAACAACGCAGTTAGTCGGCATTTTTGACGATGGAACTGTCAATGAAGACTAATAACTGAGGTCGATGCGGGGTCGATGTAAACTACGAATACGATGATTACGAATTGCTCATTATAATTACGCGCAGCATGCATGTCAGCTAGCTATAGTATAGCCAGGCGAGGCCAGGCCAGGTCGAAGCGAGATCGACTACTTGACATGACGTCACGCGGTTGACCTTCGGTCACGTGACAGTATACCATATGTTTCACAAACCGTGTTAGAAATCCTTACAAAATAACATTTTCAATTATATGCTATAAAAATACTAAGGACTTTTAAGGTGCCAATTATGAAGAATTGTGTTACTTAATCAACATCCTTACCATATAAAACAATAATTTGCAAATTTAAACCATACAAAAACCCGTAAGACCCCCTCTTTAAAGGTGACATTAATTCGGAGATCATTCTTTTGGGCCTATTTTATGGACACGAACATTGACGAAGTTTCACTGATAATTGTCTAAGTTCAGGAGTTACTAGGCCTCGTAGTTTATTTCAGTTGAGTCGTCGGTTTTAATGCTCTGCCTGGTTCCTCGCTTCGTATCGAGCCTACATCTACGGGTACACTTTCGCTGGAGGTACCGAGTGACTTCTATGTAGACTACACGAACAGTGTAATTACTGCCACTGTTTCTTTCATTGCAATTGAGAAAAGTATTAACTAGTGACCCAAGTGATGGTCACGCGGAAAGCAGTCCAAAGCGGGGACCGATTCTGACTCTGCGTGGCAGATCTAACGGGAAACCAGATCTAAAGTTATGGAGACGGCAGCAGCAGAGGTGGTAAGCCAGGATCGACGGGGGAGAGACCCACCAGCGGCAAGGCCAACAGATGCTCTTGGGGTCGGGACAGCTACACCACAGCCACAACCGAGCCAGCAGCAGTTGCCCTTCACATAGTCAGGTGAAGTAGTTAGTGCAACTAGATCTCGATCTAAAATTTTTGGATAGAGGTCTAGGTATTACTATTAATGGGTTGTTTACTTACAAAAGCAATTCCTGAAAAATTTTGTAGGCTATCTCAAAATCTTGTCTTTGTTTATCAAAGTTTGTTTTGTTTATCCTACACTACAGAGTAGTGGCAAGAAAATACCAGTCTGGAAAGCAAAACACGCCAATTGTGGAAAATCATATTTAAATGGCCTTGAGGTAGAAAAGGGTAGGATGTCCCAACTATATCATTCAGATAGGTAAAATTTGAACCCCTATTTTGTTAAGCTACCTGACTGGGATATGAAATGTACCACAGACTTTGTACAGTGGATCAATAGACCTAAAATGTATGTACCGTATATTCATAAATACCTGAACCTGAAGTGCTGCATTGATATTCCACAGGATTTATATTATATTTCAGATCAAAAACCTTGTTTGTTTCAGAGGTAGGCTATATCAACATAGGAGAAATAAAAGGATTGGACACCCCCCCCCCCCCCCCCCGCATAGAAATAAACATTTACATTTTAAAAACTTATTTTTTATTTATTTTCCACACAAAGGCTGCTATTATGAGGGGTCCAGATGCTGTACATGCATGTAAATGGAGCAGTCCTTACAGACCTTACAGGTCTTGCACTATCAATCATTTTGACCGTAAGGTTCTGATGCCCAAAATAGAGGGGAAATACAAGGAAACCTATGGAAATGAGTCTATAATAGTATAATGCATGCTAGCAAACAAAGTATATATATAGTAAAACTCAATAAAAAGGGAAATTGGTGTCAATAGTTCAATAATGTCTCCATTGTTAATTTTCGATTCTTTTAACATAATCAGAATCTTTTAAAAGTATGTGTAAAAATAAAAGTACGAAACCTGGATTGGAATTCCTTCCAAATTATGAAACTGGATATATATTATTATGGCAAATGTCAAGCAATATTCAGAATACAATGCAAAAAGTGAACAACTTGTACAAACTAAATATCTTTCAAAGCCCTAACCATTCATTATTTCACAATACATTTCAATAAGGCAGACCTACCGGAGAATAGTTATGATTCATGGTTTGCGCCATTTATAATCATTTCCAAGTCGCATAACTGAAAACAATTGTGTAATGGGAGAATGGGAACCATCAAATAATAAAACATTGATTTAAATTTGGTGAAAATCAAAAACTATAAGAAGTACGGTATACAGACTGGAGTCCATGTATATGGGACTACACAAACATGGAGCAAATTTAGTCCAAATATTTTAACTATTTCTTGTCATATTTGGGAGTATTTCAAGTGCAATCTTTTTCAGGCGACATTCTTATGTTCATCTGATTGGGAATTAATTGAATGAGAAATCTCACGTCTTAGTTTTGTTTGTACCTCTCAATATGAGACCAGTTTGTTTCATGCATTTTTTCGGGCTGCTATACGGGTCAGCGAATCCACAGTTGATAATAAATTTCGTGTCAATGTCAGGGTTTGCCAGGATGCTAACTCATACATGCCAACCGTACAGTTTTAACTGAACCGTTCAGTTTTTGAAGTTTTTAGTCCCATAAAAACTACGTTCAGATTTTGGGAAAATAGTATAAGGCCTAGGGTCTAATACCAACTAATTGAGTCCGGTAGAGTAAGTCGTAAATGATTTGTGATTTGGTTCCATTTCGGGTGAAAATCTGTCAAAATAAAAGCAACCATGAGAGGAACAGTGTCAACCATGCAGGGGCCTTGATGCAGGCCGCTGGACCCCTTACTCCAGAGAGCCCCACCCCCCACCGGCGGTGGCGGTGGAGTTACCGGACCCCCCCCCCCCCCCCCCCCCCCCCCCCCCCCCCCCCCGCCAATATCAATATGCGCGTTCAGTTTTCTGAATTACATATGTTGGGAAGTATGCTATTACTCGTACATGCTGGTCACAATCAGGTTCTCAAAGACAGATCAATATGGCATATTGCTCAAAGTTCAAGTTTATTTATTCTCATTCAATCACTGAAAATACATACATAATACATTCAAGGACATGTATCCATCACATATCTGACCAGAAAGGAATTGGCTAAAAGGCTTACCATATCACACAGAAGAAGAAAGAAAAAAGAGATGCACTCTGGGCTATACACCACTATCATAACAAGTTACCATTTACATGTCAAAGTACCCCGAAGAGGAAAACTATATGATGCTTGTGATAGTATGTGTTTTTCATGCCATGCAGATGCACGAAGCCGAAAGGTGTGGAGAGAGCCGAGGTCATTGGTCTCCAACAGCTTGGGGCTCGCCCAGACATCCATGTTCGTTGGTTGGGGCGGGGCGGCCTTACAATCCATGAAATACCTACATGTAGAACAACCCATGATATGCGCAATACGCCACGCTGCCCCACACTTGGTAGAGTTGAACGCAGGGTCCAACGACATCGGGAATTACGCTGTCAAACACATTGGTAGGCTGTCGAGGAGGTGCTATTGGCGGCTAGGCAGCTGCTCCCAGAAAGCCAAATCTGTTTTTCTGAAATCGTCCATAAGCTCTTCTATTACTTCTTGAGACACAACATCCACACGCAGGACCACGAACTGTTCTATCGGGACGGGGTACACCTCTCGGAACGCGGAAGTGATCTGCTGATCTCCGACATCAGCTCTAGGACTTGCTGCCCCATTGAATGAGGACGAAATGTCCCTCATAACAAATTAATCTATCCAAGTGCAGTTTGGCAAAAAAAAAAAAAAAAAAAAAAAAAAAAATTTGGACTGTTTTTTGGATGGGTTTGTAATTGTTTTCCCATCAGCTCAGGTCAATCATAGGGGGAGGGGTTCTATATATAGGTAAAGAAAAACGGAGATGGGAATCAGTGTCCCTGGAAACGCCTGTCCCGGGACGCCGGCTGGATGTCTTCCTCCCGGCAGGTCACGTGACCAGGTTCCCCTCCTAGAATTCATGTTCACGTCTTGAAGCCTCTCTCCCTCCTACATGTACATGTGTATATTCTGACATATTTGAGAAGTTTGTATTGAATAGATGATAACTGTTTGAGGGGAATCCGCGCCCCAGGAAACTCCTGTCCTGGCATCCCGGCTGGATCTCTTCCTCCCGGCAAGTCATGTGACCCGGATTCCCCCCTTTCGTCATTTGATGTCAATTGAATACTTATTGCACTATTACAAATCTTGTGCTAATGAAAATATGATGGAAATTGGTTTTAATACCTGGGAATTGTCCCCAGTGGAATAAAGTTGAGAAAATGACAATTTCATGTGTGAACTGTATTTATTCTCGCAATACGATTATTCGAATCAGCGAATAATTACATTTGCGAGATAATACAGGGTAATACACGGTTAGGGCGGTGTGCACTGCATTAGCTTGCTGTATTCGGTTTCCACGGTTTTGCAGACGACCAAATGTCAAAGCGCGCGCTTTTGGGCAAACGCGGGAAACCGCACTGCAAAGAACGCGCCCCCCACCGCATGCCTGGGATTGGTGGACAACTGCGCATTAAACGCCGTATAACGGCGTCCTTGGAGACGGCCAATCAACTTGTGCGCAGGCTCGGGTTAGCACCACCCCTACGCGTAGAGTAGCCAATCAAAGGCGCTAATCAACAGAAGGAACGCGCACATGGTTCTCCGAATCTGAATCATGCTTTTAGTCTCAACTCAACCGCTGGGGACAATGGATGTTATTTTGCCCTCCCTCCCTCCCTGTATAAAATAGAGTAACTGGTAGGGCATAGGATAAGTGCATTACCAAAACAAGGTTAAGGTGGAGGAAAAAGTGTTACATGTAAATCTCAGGGAATTGATAGTCATATGGCAAATAATGTCAGAGGGAAGGAATTGAAAAAAAAAATAAATAAATAAATAAAATAAATAAATAAATGAATAATTGGAAATAAAGGTGTAAAGAAAAAAGAAATCATAACATGGTGCACTTGCAAATTCAGCAGGAACGAATGATAAAAGGGTGACATGATTCCCTTTTATAAACGAAACACGAATTGATGAGTGCCTGGAAGGGCCCTCGCAACAATGAGTGGGCCTCATGTTTTTAGTTGAAATACGTTGTATCTCAATACCTAGATTAGTTGGGTAGCCACGAAACTTTCATTCAATCGTTGGCTGGTTGGTTGGGCTTGGAAACCTAAACATTTTTTGGACAAATGTATGTGTATTTCTTGGTGAGGATATTGTATTTTGTCATTCATTCATTGGTTGGTGGGTTAGGCTTGGAAACCTAAATAATGTAAAAATTAATAAATAAAAAAAAATAATAATAATAATTGGATAATGGGACATCCAACCCTCACTGTTTGATGCTTTTAACTGATATTTTGTAATTCAGTTGAATATGATGCATGTATAATGCGATCGATGGGATTTGGTCCACATAGATCATATATCATAAATCATTTTTTTTTTTGAAGCCCCACCCACAATTGATGGGTGGGGCTACAAGTTCAGCGTGTCAGACGGGACATGAATTTATCAAGCCTTTCCCACTGATACTCATTACAAATCTATGCTCATAGAAAATGTGTGTATTCATATTATTACTTGTCTGTGCCTTCTTGAAACCTTTCATTATACGTTTAAAATTTCGCCAGGCTTTTAGGGGGAAAATGCCAAAAATGTGAGTGTGACAGTCGGGCACATTGAGATTGTACACGAAATTTAATACTTAAAGATGACTAAATTTCCAGCATTTAATAGCCTATTCTTCTGTTCTAAAGGGGCTAACTTGTTTTTTCATTGATATGATGAAATATAAAGGTCAGAGGATTTTAATTTTCATCCATCAGAAAATTTTGTTTTAATCCCACGCATATAGTTTTTGCTATAAATGAAAAACGCGACAAAGGGACATCAGTTTATGATTGATCATTTTCTTCACAATATTGTTTCCACCAATTTAGCAGAAGAAATGAACTTCCCCCTAAAAAGAGCAAGAGTGCAACATTTTATTCCAAATCATGGATCCAGTTTATTGTAAAAGTTATTTAAAAAAATAGTTTTAAAAACGTGACAGATGGGACAAATATCTATCTGACCTTTGACCTCCTTTAAATCTAAAAATTTATCATATTTTGAACTTTTTGTAAACAGATCCGAAATTCACCTTAGCCCTAACCAGATTTGATTAACTTATCATAACAGCAGAAATTTCAGAAAATGGCTCAATATGTGATGACCATATTTTACTGTAAAAATGTTAACCTTCATTAATGGGTCAGAAAATAGTAATTTTGGTCAAAGTATGATAATCAAAAGTTTGAATATTGTTCCATGGAGTTTGAATCAAGTTTATTCAAGTGACATAAGTAAATGTTCAAATTACACTTTGCACTTTCACCCTAAGTTGATTGTTGTATGCATATACATGTATTTTGGCGAGGATATTGTATATCTTCATTCATTCTGTTGTTGGTTGCCTGGGCTTGGAAACCTAAAACATGGCATACAGTGTATGCATATTTGGTGAGGATGTTGTATTTTTTCACTCATTCATTGGTTGGTTGTTTGGTTGGGCTTACATGTATATCTTGGTGAGGACATTGTAGTTCTTCGGTCAGTGGTTGGTTGGTTGGGCTTGGAGACCTAGAAAGGTTAAATAGTGGTTGGTTGGTTGGGCTTGGAAACCTAAAAGGGTGGTTATATAATGTATGCATATATATTGATGATGATATTGTCACTGGTTGGTTGGTTGGGCTTGGAAACCTAGACAGGTTAAACAGTGGGTGGTTGGTTGGGCTTGGAAGCCTAAAAAGGTGGTTATACAATGTATGCATTATGTTGATGATGATATTGTCACTGGTTAGTTGGTTTGGTTGGAAACCTAGACAGGTTAAACAGTGGTTGGTTGGTTGGACTTGGAAACCTAAAAGGGTGGTTACATAATGTATGCATATTATGTTGGTGAGGAGATTGTCAATGGTTGGTTGGTTGGGCTTGGAAACCTAAAAAGGTGGTTATACAATGTATGCATAAAATTGGTGAGGATATTGTATTTTTCACTAATTAATTGGTTGGTTACCTGGGCTGGAAACCCAGAAAGGTTAAACTTGTACGTACATGTGTTGTTGATGATATTCTTTTTATCATTCTTCCATCGGTTGGTTGGTCGGGCTTGGAAAACTATATGCATATCTGTTGGTGAAGATTTCAAACTGGTTGTTTGATTGGGCTTGAAAACCTAAAAATTGGTCTGGGCAATGTGTGCATTCATGATTACCGGTATATATTTCATTCATTCATTCATTGGTTGGTTGGTTGGGCTTGAAAACAAAAACTAACAAAAAAGAAAAGAAAGATGGCTGAGCAACGTACATGTGTCTATTTTCTCAGTCAGGAGAGTTGGCGGTTTAGGCCGAAAATTATGAAGGTTTAGGGCTCTTGGCGGTACAAAGTTTGGATGGGTTTGTAATTGTTTTCCCATCAGTTCAGGTCAATCATAGGGGGAGGGGTTCTATATATAGGTAAAGAAAAACGGGAGATGGGAATCAGTGTCCCTGGAAACGCCTGTCCCGGGACGCCAGCTGGATGTCTTCCTCCCGGCAGGTCACGTGACCAGGTTCCCCTCCTAGAATTCATGTTCACGTCTTGAAGCCTCTCTCCCTCCTACATGTACATGTGTATATTCTGACATATTTGAGAAGTTTGTATTGAATAGATGATAACTGTTTGAGGGGAATCCGCGCCCCAGGAAACTCCTGTCCTGGCATCCCGGCTGGATCTCTTCCTCCCGGCAAGTCATGTGACCCGGATTCCCCCCTTTCGTCATTTGATGTCAATTGAATACTTATTGCACTATTACAAATCTTGTGCTAATGAAAATATGATGGAAATTGGTTTTAATACCTGGGAATTGTCCCCAGTGGAATAAAGTTGAGAAAATGGCAATTTCATGTGTGAACTGTATTTATTCTCGCAAAAGTCATATTCAATTTCAATGATTTAACATTTTTTCTACTAATATTTTAAATTCATAAATATCCTGAACTATTCTTTTCTTCTATGCATTCATGGTCGTCAGGATTTAGCCTTGTCAATTCATGATATTTATTGAAAAATACCTTAATTTTGTGATTTATTTTTTAACATGCAATATAAATCTTATATTTTTAGCTTGTCCCTCCGAATTCATTCGCGAATTTAAACTCATTATAACTTGTTCATCTTGGGTCTTGAATTTCTTTAATTAAAAGAAATTGCTTCTCAATAAGACCAAATTATTATTTTACAGTATTAGAGATTCAGCTTACTTTTTCACAAAAAAAAACATGAGAGGAAGAGCGGCCAAAGTCCCTCCCAACAATTTTTGTTATCAAGAAAAAATAAATCATTAGTTTAAGAGACAAACTGATTTCATCATTTATGATAGATCAATGTTTCTTTGAAGATATTTTTAAAATTAATGACTAACAAGTGTTTTATTGACTGCCCCTAATGCATTCAATTATAAGAAATGGTTTTTTTTTCTCTGTTTTATGCTGAGATGGTGACGTCAGAAATACTGTCTATAAAATATTGAACTATCATGTACACATTGCCAAATTGGCGAACAACGAAATGAAAATAAAATCGTTTCATGTTGTTAGCATCAAGGTAGCGTGGCCGAGCGGTCTAAGGCGCTGTTTTAAGGCACCAGTCATTTCGATGGCGTGGGTTCGAATCCCACCGCTGCCAGAATATTTTTTTGACTTTTGAACCAATGGAGGATTAGACCAGGAAATGACGTCAACAAATTTATGATAGGACCTCTTGATTCGTTAAAAAATGTGACAACCCTCTTCAAGAATTTTAAAAGTTTACCTTATTGTTGAAAATATAGCTTAGAGCTATGCATATAATCTAATTGCTCAAGAAAAATTTTACTCAAATTTTGCAGATTTCTATCATTTTTCAAATTACATGTAGTTTATTCTATGTTGAATGAAATTATAAAAATTAAATAATCTATTTTGCTACATGCAATATCCCTTTTTACCATTTTCTCTCTTTTCCTTCAGACACAAATTTTCAAAAGATCATGTAACTTGTTCATCTTCTTTTGTGAATATCAAGGTAGCGTGGCCGAGCGGTCTAAGGCGCTGGTTTTAGGCACCAGTCATTTCGATGGCGTGGGTTCGAATCCCACCGCTGCCAATATCTTTTTAAAACTTTTGGACGAGTGTAAGTTTTGATTGGTAAGTGTAATACTCGACTCCTTGGTATCGATTGATAAAAGAATAAAAGTCATATTCAATTTCAATGATTTAACATTTTTTCTACTAATATTTTAAATTCATAAATATCCTGAACTATTCTTTTCTTCTATGCATTCATGGTCGTCAGGATTTAGCCTTGTCAATTCATGATATTTATTGAAAAATACCTTAATTTTGTGATTTATTTTTCAACATGCAATATAAATCTTATATTTTTAGCTTGTCCCTCCGAATTCATACCCGAATTTAAACTCATTATAACTTGTTCATCTTGGGTCTTGAATTTCTTTAATTAAAAGAAATTGCTTCTCAATAAGACCAAATTATTATGTTACTGTATTAGAGATTCAGCTTACTTTTTCCGAAAAAAAACATGAGAGGAAGAGCGGCCAAAGTCCCTCCCAACAATTTTTGTTATCAAGAAAAAATAAATCATTAGTTTCAGAGACAAACTGATTTCATCATTTATGATAGATCAATGTTTCTTTGAAGATATTTTTAAAATTAATGAGTAACAAGTGTTTTATTGACTGCCCCTAATGCATTCAATTATAAGAAATGTTTTTTTTTTTCTCTGTTTTATGTGGAGATGGTGCCGTCAGAAATATTGACGTCAACAAAATTATGATAAAAAAAAAATTCGAAAAAAAAAAAATATTGAACGAGCATGTAGACATTGCCAAATTGGCGAACAACGAAATGAAAATAAAATCGTTTCATGTTGTTAGCATCAAGGTAGCGTGGCCGAGCGGTCCAAGGCCCTGGTTTAAGGCACCAGTCATTTCGATGGCGTGGGCTCGAATCCCACCGCTGCCAGAATATTTTTTAAACTTTTGAACCAATGGAGGATTAGACCAGGAAATGACGTCAACAAATTTATGATAGGACCTCTTGATTCGTTAAAAAGTGTGACAACCCTCTTCAAGAATTTTAAAAGTTTACCTTATTGTTGAAAATATAGCTTAGAGCAATGCATATAATCTAATTGCTCAAGAAAAATTCTTCTCAAATTTGCAGATTTCAATCATTTTTCAAATTACATGTAGTTTATTCTATGTTGAATGAAATTATAAAAATTAAATAATCTATTTTGCTACATGCAATATCCCTTTTTACCATTTTCTTTCTTTTCCTTCAGACACAAATTTTCAAAAGATCATGTAACTTGTTCATCTTCTTTTGTGAATATCAAGGTAGCGTGGCCGAGCGGTCTAAGGCGCTGGTTTTAGGCACCAGTCATTTCGATGGCGTGGGTTCGAATCCCACCGCTGCCAATATCTTTTAAAAACTTTTGGACGAGTGTAAGTTTTGATTGGTAAGTGTAATACTCGACTCCTTGGTATCGATTGATAAAAGAATAAAAGTCATATTCAATTTCAATGATTTAACATTTTTTCTACTAATATTTTAAATTCATAAATATCCTGAACTATTCTTTTCTTCTATGCATTCATGGTCGTCAGGATTTAGCCTTGTCAATTCATGATATTTATTGAAAAATACCTTAATTTTGTGATTTATTTTTCAACATGCAATATAAATCTTATATTTTTAGCTTGTCCCTCCGAATTCATTCGCGAATTTAAACTCATTATAACTTGTTCATCTTGGGTCTTGAATTTCTTTAATTAAAAGAAATTGCTTCTCAATAAGACCAAATTATTATGTTACTGTATTAGAGATTCAGCTTACTTTTTCCGAAAAAAAACATGAGAGGAAGAGCGGCCAAAGTCCCTCCCAACAATTTTTGTTATCAAGAAAAAATAAATCATTAGTTTCAGAGACAAACTGATTTCATCATTTATGATAGATCAATGTTTCTTTGAAGATATTTTTAAAATTAATGACTAACAAGTGTTTTATTGACTGCCCCTAATGCATTCAATTATAAGAAATGTTTTTTTTTTCTCTGTTTTATGTGGAGATGGTGCCGTCAGAAATATTGACGTCAACAAAATTATGATAAAAAAAAAATTCGAAAAAAAAAAAAATATTGAACGAGCATGTAGACATTGCCAAATTGGCGAACAACGAAATGAAAATAAAATCGTTTCATGTTGTTAGCATCAAGGTAGCGTGGCCGAGCGGTCCAAGGCCCTGGTTTAAGGCACCAGTCATTTCGATGGCGTGGGCTCGAGTCCCACCGCTGCCAGAATATTTTTTTAACTTTTGAACCAATGGAGGATTAGACCAGGAAATGACGTCAACAAATTTATGATAGGACCTCTTGATTCGTTAAAAAGTGTGACAACCCTCTTCAAGAATTTTAAAAGTTTACCTTATTGTTGAAAATATAGCTTAGAGCAATGCATATAATCTAATTGCTCAAGAAAAATTCTTCTCAAATTTTGCAGATTTCAATCATTTTTCAAATTACATGTAGTTTATTCTATGTTGAATGAAATTATAAAAATTAAATAATCTATTTTGCTACATGCAATATCCCTTTTTACCATTTTCTTTCTTTTCCTTCAGACACAAATTTTCAAAAGATCATGTAACTTGTTCATCTTCTTTTGTGAATATCAAGGTAGCGTGGCCGAGCGGTCTAAGGCGCTGGTTTAAGGTACCAGTCATTTCGATGGCGTGGGTTCGAATCCCACCGCTGCCAATATCTTTTTAAAACTTTTGGACGAGTGTAAGTTTTGATTGGTAAGTGTAATACTCGACTCCTTGGTATCGATTGATAAAAGAATAAAAGTCATATTCAATTTCAATGATTTAACATTTTTTCTACTAATATTTTAAATTCATAAATATCCTGAACTATTCTTTTCTTCTATGCATTCATGGTCGTCAGGATTTAGCCTTGTCAATTCATGATATTTATTGAAAAATACCTTAATTTTGTGATTTATTTTTCAACATGCAATATCAATCTTATATTTTTAGCTTGTCCCTCCGAATTCATTCGCGAATTTAAACTCATTATAACTTGTTCATCTTGGGTCTTGAATTTCTTTAATTAAAAGAAATTGCTTCTCAATAAGACCAAATTATTATTTTACAGTATTAGAGATTCAGCTTACTTTTTCCGAAAAAAAACATGAGAGGAAGAGCGGCCAAAGTCCCTCCCAACAATTTTTGTTATCAAGAAAAAATAAATCATTAGTTTCAGAGACAAACTGATTTCATCATTTATGATAGATCAATGTTTCTTTGAAGATATTTTTAAAATTAATGACTAACAAGTGTTTTATTGACTGCCCCTAATGCATTCAATTATAAGAAATGTTTTTTTTTTCTCTGTTTTATGCTGAGATGGTGCCGTCAGAAATATTGACGTCAACAAAATTATGATAAAAAAAAAATTCGAAAAAAAAAAAAATATTGAACGAGCATGTAGACATTGCCAAATTGGCGAACAACGAAATGAAAATAAAATCGTTTCATGTTGTTAGCATCAAGGTAGCGTGGCCGAGCGGTCCAAGGCCCTGGTTTAAGGCACCAGTCATTTCGATGGCGTGGGCTCGAGTCCCACCGCTGCCAGAATATTTTTTTAACTTTTGAACCAATGGAGGATTAGACCAGGAAATGACGTCAACAAATTTATGATAGGACCTCTTGATTCGTTAAAAAGTGTGACAACCCTCTTCAAGAATTTTAAAAGTTTACCTTATTGTTGAAAATATAGCTTAGAGCAATGCATATAATCTAATTGCTCAAGAAAAATTCTTCTCAAATTTTGCAGATTTCAATCATTTTTCAAATTACATGTAGTTTATTCTATGTTGAATGAAATTATAAAAATTAAATAATCTATTTTGCTACATGCAATATCCCTTTTTACCATTTTCTTTCTTTTCCTTCAGACACAAATTTTCAAAAGATCATGTAACTTGTTCATCTTCTTTTGTGAATATCAAGGTAGCGTGGCCGAGCGGTCTAAGGCGCTGGTTTAAGGCACCAGTCATTTCGATGGCGTGGGTTCGAATCCCACCGCTGCCAATATCTTTTTAAAACTTTTGGACGAGTGTAAGTTTTGATTGGTAAGTGTAATACTCGACTCCTTGGTATCGATTGATAAAAGAATAAAAGTCATATTCAATTTCAATGATTTAACATTTTTTCTACTAATATTTTAAATTCATAAATATCCTGAACTATTCTTTTCTTCTATGCATTCATGGTCGTCAGGATTTAGCCTTGTCAATTCATGATATTTATTGAAAAATACCTTAATTTTGTGATTTATTTTTCAACATGCAATATCAATCTTATATTTTTAGCTTGTCCCTCCGAATTCATTCGCGAATTTAAACTCATTATAACTTGTTCATCTTGGGTCTTGAATTTCTTTAATTAAAAGAAATTGCTTCTCAATAAGACCAAATTATTATGTTACTGTATTAGAGATTCAGCTTACTTTTTCCGAAAAAAAACATGAGAGGAAGAGCGGCCAAAGTCCCTCCCAACAATTTTTGTTATCAAGAAAAAATAAATCATTAGTTTCAGAGACAAACTGATTTCATCATTTATGATAGATCAATGTTTCTTTGAAGATATTTTTAAAATTAATGACTAACAAGTGTTTTATTGACTGCCCCTAATGCATTCAATTATAAGAAATGTTTTTTTTTTCTCTGTTTTATGTGGAGATGGTGCCGTCAGAAATATTGACGTCAACAAAATTATGATAAAAAAAAAATCGAAAAAAAAAAAAATATTGAACGAGCATGTAGACATTGCCAAATTGGCGAACAACGAAATGAAAATAAAATCGTTTCATGTTGTTAGCATCAAGGTAGCGTGGCCGAGCGGTCCAAGGCCCTGGTTTAAGGCACCAGTCATTTCGATGGCGTGGGCTCGAGTCCCACCGCTGCCAGAATATTTTTTTAACTTTTGAACCAATGGAGGATTAGACCAGGAAATGACGTCAACAAATTTATGATAGGACCTCTTGATTCGTTAAAAAGTGTGACAACCCTCTTCAAGAATTTTAAAAGTTTACCTTATTGTTGAAAATATAGCTTAGAGCAATGCATATAATCTAATTGCTCAAGAAAAATTCTTCTCAAATTTTGCAGATTTCAATCATTTTTCAAATTACATGTAGTTTATTCTATGTTGAATGAAATTATAAAAATTAAATAATCTATTTTGCTACATGCAATATCCCTTTTTACCATTTTCTTTCTTTTCCTTCAGACACAAATTTTCAAAAGATCATGTAACTTGTTCATCTTCTTTTGTGAATATCAAGGTAGCGTGGCCGAGCGGTCTAAGGCGCTGGTTTAAGGCACCAGTCATTTCGATGGCGTGGGTTCGAATCCCACCGCTGCCAATATCTTTTTAAAACTTTTGGACGAGTGTAAGTTTTGATTGGTAAGTGTAATACTCGACTCCTTGGTATCGATTGATAAAAGAATAAAAGTCATATTCAATTTCAATGATTTAACATTTTTTCTACTAATATTTTAAATTCATAAATATCCTGAACTATTCTTTTCTTCTATGCATTCATGGTCGTCAGGATTTAGCCTTGTCAATTCATGATATTTATTGAAAAATACCTTAATTTTGTGATTTATTTTTCAACATGCAATATAAATCTTATATTTTTAGTTTGTCCCTCCGAATTCATACCCGAATTTAAACTCATTATAACTTGTTCATCTTGGGTCTTGAATTTCTTTAATTAAAAGAAATTGCTTCTCAATAAGACCAAATTATTATGTTACTGTATTAGAGATTCAGCTTACTTTTTCCGAAAAAAAACATGAGAGGAAGAGCGGCCAAAGTCCCTCCCAACAATTTTTGTTATCAAGAAAAAATAAATCATTAGTTTAAGAGACAAACTGATTTCATCATTTATGATAGATCAATGTTTCTTTGAAGATATTTTTAAAATTAATGACTAACAAGTGTTTTATTGACTGCCCCAAATGCATTCAATTATAAGAAAATTTTTTCTTTTTCTCTGTTTTATGCGGAGATGGTGACGTCAGAAATACTGTCTATAAAATATTGAACTATCATGTACACATTGCCAAATTGGCGAACAACGAAATGAAAATAAAATCGTTTCATGTTGCTAGCATCAAGGTAGCGTGGCCGAGCGGTCTAAGGCGCTGGTTTAAGGCACCAGTCATTTCGATGGCGTGGGTTCGAATCCCACCGCTGCCAGAATATTTTTTTGACTTTTGAACCAATGGAGGATTAGACCAGGAAATGACGTCAACAAATTTATGATAGGACCTCTTGATTCGTTAAAAATGTGCCAACCCTCTTCAAGAATTTTAAAAGTTTACCTTATTGTTGAAAATATAGCTTAGAGCAATGCATATAATCTAATTGCTCAAGAAAAATTCTACTCAAATTTTGCAGATTTCAATCATTTTTCAAATTACATGTAATTTATTCTATGTTGAATGAAATTATAAAAATTAAATAATCTATTTTGCTACATGCAATATCCCTTTTTACCATTTTCTTTCTTTTCCTTCAGACACAAATTTTCAAAAGATCATGTAACTTGTTCATCTTCTTTTGTGAATATCAAGGTAGCGTGGCCGAGCGGTCTAAGGCGCTGGTTTTAGGCACCAGTCATTTCGATGGCGTGGGTTCGAATCCCACCGCTGCCAGAATATTTTTTTAACTTTTGAACCAATGGAGGATTAGACCAGGAAATGACGTCAACAAATTTATGATAGGACCTCTTGATTCGTTAAAAAGTGTGACAACCCTCTTCAAGAATTTTAAAAGTTTACCTTATTGTTGAAAATATAGCTTAGAGCAATGCATATAATCTAATTGTTCAAGAAAAATTCTTCCCAAATTTTGCAGATTTCAATCATTTTTCAAATTACATGTAGTTTATTCTATGTTGAATGAAATTATAAAAATTAAATAATCTATTTTGCTACATGCAATATCCCTTTTTACCATTTTCTTTCTTTTCCTTCAGACACAAATTTTCAAAAGATCATGTAACTTGTTCATCTTCTTTTGTGAATATCAAGGTAGCGTGGCCGAGCGGTCTAAGGCGCTGGTTTAAGGCACCAGTCATTTCGATGGCGTGGGTTCGAATCCCACCGCTGCCAGAATATTTTTTTAACTTTTGAACCAATGGAGGATTAGACCAGGAAATGACGTCAACAAATTTATGATAGGACCTCTTGATTCGTTAAAAAGTGTGACAACCCTCTTCAAGAATTTTAAAAGTTTACCTTATTGTTGAAAATATAGCTTAGAGCAATGCATATAATCTAATTGCTCAAGAAAAATTCTTCTCAAATTTTGCAGATTTCAATCATTTTTCAAATTACATGTAGTTTATTCTATGTTGAATGAAATTACAAAAATTAAATAATCTATTTTGCTACATGCAATATCCCTTTTTACCATTTTCTTTCTTTTCCTTCAGACACAAATTTTCAAAAGATCATGTAACTTGTTCATCTTCTTTTGTGAATATCAAGGTAGCGTGGCCGAGCGGTCTAAGGCGCTGGTTTTAGGCACCAGTCATTTCGATGGCGTGGGTTCGAATCCCACCGCTGCCAATATCTTTTTAAAACTTTTGGACGAGTGTAAGTTTTGATTGGTAAGTGTAATACTCGACTCCTTGGTATCGATTGATAAAAGAATAAAAGTCATATTCAATTTCAATGATTTAACATTTTTTCTACTAATATTTTAAATTCATAAATATCCTGAACTATTCTTTTCTTCTATGCATTCATGGTCGTCAGGATTTAGCCTTGTCAATTCATGATATTTATTGAAAAATACCTTAATTTTGTGATTTATTTTTCAACATGCAATATAAATCTTATATTTTTAGTTTGTCCCTCCGAATTCATACCCGAATTTAAACTCATTATAACTTGTTCATCTTGGGTCTTGAATTTCTTTAATTAAAAGAAATTGCTTCTCAATAAGACCAAATTATTATGTTACTGTATTAGAGATTCAGCTTACTTTTTCCGAAAAAAAACATGAGAGGAAGAGCGGCCAAAGTCCCTCCCAACAATTTTTGTTATCAAGAAAAAATAAATCATTAGTTTAAGAGACAAACTGATTTCATCATTTATGATAGATCAATGTTTCTTTGAAGATATTTTTAAAATTAATGACTAACAAGTGTTTTATTGACTGCCCCAAATGCATTCAATTATAAGAAAATTTTTTCTTTTTCTCTGTTTTATGCGGAGATGGTGACGTCAGAAATACTGTCTATAAAATATTGAACAATCATGTACACATTGCCAAATTGGCGAACAACGAAATGAAAATAAAATCGTTTCATGTTGTTAGCATCAAGGTAGCGTGGCCGAGCGGTCTAAGGCGCTGGTTTAAGGCACCAGTCATTTCGATGGCGTGGGTTCGAATCCCACCGCTGCCAGAATATTTTTTTGACTTTTGAACCAATGGAGGATTAGACCAGGAAATGACGTCAACAAATTTATGATAGGACCTCTTGATTCGTTAAAAATGTGCCAACCCTCTTCAAGAATTTTAAAAGTTTACCTTATTGTTGAAAATATAGCTTAGAGCAATGCATATAATCTAATTGCTCAAGAAAAATTCTACTCAAATTTTGCAGATTTCAATCATTTTTCAAATTACATGTAATTTATTCTATGTTGAATGAAATTATAAAAATTAAATAATCTATTTTGCTACATGCAATATCCCTTTTTACCATTTTCTTTCTTTTCCTTCAGACACAAATTTTCAAAAGATCATGTAACTTGTTCATCTTCTTTTGTGAATATCAAGGTAGCGTGGCCGAGCGGTCTAAGGCGCTGGTTTTAGGCACCAGTCATTTCGATGGCGTGGGTTCGAATCCCACCGCTGCCAGAATATTTTTTTAACTTTTGAACCAATGGAGGATTAGACCAGGAAATGACGTCAACAAATTTATGATAGGACCTCTTGATTCGTTAAAAAGTGTGACAACCCTCTTCAAGAATTTTAAAAGTTTACCTTATTGTTGAAAATATAGCTTAGAGCAATGCATATAATCTAATTGTTCAAGAAAAATTCTTCCCAAATTTTGCAGATTTCAATCATTTTTCAAATTACATGTAGTTTATTCTATGTTGAATGAAATTATAAAAATTAAATAATCTATTTTGCTACATGCAATATCCCTTTTTACCATTTTCTTTCTTTTCCTTCAGACACAAATTTTCAAAAGATCATGTAACTTGTTCATCTTCTTTTGTGAATATCAAGGTAGCGTGGCCGAGCGGTCTAAGGCGCTGGTTTAAGGCACCAGTCATTTCGATGGCGTGGGTTCGAATCCCACCGCTGCCAGAATATTTTTTTAACTTTTGAACCAATGGAGGATTAGACCAGGAAATGACGTCAACAAATTTATGATAGGACCTCTTGATTCGTTAAAAAGTGTGACAACCCTCTTCAAGAATTTTAAAAGTTTACCTTATTGTTGAAAATATAGCTTAGAGCAATGCATATAATCTAATTGCTCAAGAAAAATTCTTCTCAAATTTTGCAGATTTCAATCATTTTTCAAATTACATGTAGTTTATTCTATGTTGAATGAAATTACAAAAATTAAATAATCTATTTTGCTACATGCAATATCCCTTTTTACCATTTTCTTTCTTTTCCTTCAGACACAAATTTTCAAAAGATCATGTAACTTGTTCATCTTCTTTTGTGAATATCAAGGTAGCGTGGCCGAGCGGTCTAAGGCGCTGGTTTTAGGCACCAGTCATTTCGATGGCGTGGGTTCGAATCCCACCGCTGCCAGAATATTTTTTTAACTTTTGAACCAATGGAGGATTAGACCAGGAAATGACGTCAACAAATTTATGATAGGACCTCTTGATTCGTTAAAAAGTGTGACAACCCTCTTCAAGAATTTTAAAAGTTTACCTTATTGTTGAAAATATAGCTTAGAGCAATGCATATAATCTAATTGCTCAAGAAAAATTCTTCTCAAATTTTGCAGATTTCAATCATTTTTCAAATTACATGTAGTTTATTCTATGTTGAATGAAATTATAAAAATTAAATAATCTATTTTGCTACATGCAATATCCCTTTTTACCATTTTCTTTCTTTTCCTTCAGACACAAATTTTCAAAAGATCATGTAACTTGTTCATCTTCTTTTGTGAATATCAAGGTAGCGTGGCCGAGCGGTCTAAGGCGCTGGTTTAAGGCACCAGTCATTTCGATGGCGTGGGTTCGAATCCCACCGCTGCCAATATCTTTTTAAAACTTTTGGACGAGTGTAAGTTTTGATTGGTAAGTGTAATACTCGACTCCTTGGTATCGATTGATAAAAGAATAAAAGTCATATTCAATTTCAATGATTTAACATTTTTTCTACTAATATTTTAAATTCATAAATATCCTGAACTATTCTTTTCTTCTATGCATTCATGGTCGTCAGGATTTAGCCTTGTCAATTCATGATATTTATTGAAAAATACCTTAATTTTGTGATTTATTTTTCAACATGCAATATAAATCTTATATTTTTAGTTTGTCCCTCCGAATTCATACCCGAATTTAAACTCATTATAACTTGTTCATCTTGGGTCTTGAATTTCTTTAATTAAAAGAAATTGCTTCTCAATAAGACCAAATTATTATGTTACTGTATTAGAGATTCAGCTTACTTTTTCCGAAAAAAAACATGAGAGGAAGAGCGGCCAAAGTCCCTCCCAACAATTTTTGTTATCAAGAAAAAATAAATCATTAGTTTAAGAGACAAACTGATTTCATCATTTATGATAGATCAATGTTTCTTTGAAGATATTTTTAAAATTAATGACTAACAAGTGTTTTATTGACTGCCCCAAATGCATTCAATTATAAGAAAATTTTTTCTTTTTCTCTGTTTTATGCGGAGATGGTGACGTCAGAAATACTGTCTATAAAATATTGAACTATCATATACACATTGCCAAATTGGCGAACAACGAAATGAAAATAAAATCGTTTCATGTTGTTAGCATCAAGGTAGCGTGGCCGAGCGGTCTAAGGCGCTTGTTTAAGGCACCAGTCATTTCGATGGCGTGGGTTCGAATCCCACCGCTGCCAGAATATTTTTTTAACTTTTGAACCAATGGAGGATTAGAACAGGAAATGACGTCAACAAATTTATGATAGGACCTCTTGATTCGTTAAAAATGTGCCAACCCTCTTCAAGAATTTTAAAAGTTTACCTTATTGTTGAAAATATAGCTTAGAGCAATGCATATAATCTAATTGCTCAAGAAAAATTCTACTCAAATTTTGCAGATTTCAATCATTTTTCAAATTACATGTAATTTATTCTATGTTGAATGAAATTATAAAAATTAAATAATCTATTTTGCTACATGCAATATCCCTTTTTACCATTTTCTTTCTTTTCCTTCAGACACAAATTTTCAAAAGATCATGTAACTTGTTCATCTTCTTTTGTGAATATCAAGGTAGCGTGGCCGAGCGGTCTAAGGCGCTGGTTTTAGGCACCAGTCATTTCGATGGCGTGGGTTCGAATCCCACCGCTGCCAGAATATTTTTTTAACTTTTGAACCAATGGAGGATTAGACCAGGAAATGACGTCAACAAATTTATGATAGGACCTCTTGATTCGTTAAAAAGTGTGACAACCCTCTTCAAGAATTTTAAAAGTTTACCTTATTGTTGAAAATATAGCTTAGAGCAATGCATATAATCTAATTGTTCAAGAAAAATTCTTCCCAAATTTTGCAGATTTCAATCATTTTTCAAATTACATGTAGTTTATTCTATGTTGAATGAAATTATAAAAATTAAATAATCTATTTTGCTACATGCAATATCCCTTTTTACCATTTTCTTTCTTTTCCTTCAGACACAAATTTTCAAAAGATCATGTAACTTGTTCATCTTCTTTTGTGAATATCAAGGTAGCGTGGCCGAGCGGTCTAAGGCGCTGGTTTAAGGCACCAGTCATTTCGATGGCGTGGGTTCGAATCCCACCGCTGCCAGAATATTTTTTTAACTTTTGAACCAATGGAGGATTAGACCAGGAAATGACGTCAACAAATTTATGATAGGACCTCTTGATTCGTTAAAAAGTGTGACAACCCTCTTCAAGAATTTTAAAAGTTTACCTTATTGTTGAAAATATAGCTTAGAGCAATGCATATAATCTAATTGTTCAAGAAAAATTCTTCCCAAATTTTGCAGATTTCAATCATTTTTCAAATTACATGTAGTTTATTCTATGTTGAATGAAATTATAAAAATTAAATAATCTATTTTGCTACATGCAATATCCCTTTTTACCATTTTCTTTCTTTTCCTTCAGACACAAATTTTCAAAAGATCATGTAACTTGTTCATCTTCTTTTGTGAATATCAAGTTAGCGTGGCCGAGCGGTCTAAGGCGCTGGTTTAAGGCACCAGTCATTTCGATGGCGTGGGTTCGAATCCCACCGCTGCCAGAATATTTTTTTAACTTTTGAACCAATGGAGGATTAGACCAGGAAATGACGTCAACAAATTTATGATAGGACCTCTTGATTTGTTAAAAAGTGTGACAACCCTCTTCAAGAATTTTAAAAGTTTACCTTATTGTTGAAAATATAGCTTAGAGCAATGCATATAATCTAATTGCTCAAGAAAAATTCTTCTCAAATTTTGCAGATTTCAATCATTTTTCAAATTACATGTAGTTTATTCTATGTTGAATGAAATTACAAAAATTAAATAATCTATTTTGCTACATGCAATATCCCTTTTTACCATTTTCTTTCTTTTCCTTCAGACACAAATTTTCAAAAGATCATGTAACTTGTTCATCTTCTTTTGTGAATATCAAGGTAGCGTGGCCGAGCGGTCTAAGGCGCTGGTTTTAGGCACCAGTCATTTCGATGGCGTGGGTTCGAATCCCACCGCTGCCAGAATATTTTTTTAACTTTTGAACCAATGGAGGATTAGACCAGGAAATGACGTCAACAAATTTATGATAGGACCTCTTGATTCGTTAAAAAGTGTGACAACCCTCTTCAAGAATTTTAAAAGTTTACCTTATTGTTGAAAATATAGCTTAGAGCAATGCATATAATCTAATTGTTCAAGAAAAATTCTTCCCAAATTTTGCAGATTTCAATCATTTTTCAAATTACATGTAGTTTATTCTATGTTGAATGAAATTATAAAAATTAAATAATCTATTTTGCTACATGCAATATCCCTTTTTACCATTTTCTTTCTTTTCCTTCAGACACAAATTTTCAAAAGATCATGTAACTTGTTCATCTTCTTTTGTGAATATCAAGGTAGCGTGGCCGAGCGGTCTAAGGCGCTGGTTTAAGGCACCAGTCATTTCGATGGCGTGGGTTCGAATCCCACCGCTGCCAGAATATTTTTTTAACTTTTGAACCAATGGAGGATTAGACCAGGAAATGACGTCAACAAATTTATGATAGGACCTCTTGATTCGTTAAAAAGTGTGACAACCCTCTTCAAGAATTTTAAAAGTTTACCTTATTGTTGAAAATATAGCTTAGAGCAATGCATATAATCTAATTGTTCAAGAAAAATTCTTCCCAAATTTTGCAGATTTCAATCATTTTTCAAATTACATGTAGTTTATTCTATGTTGAATGAAATTATAAAAATTAAATAATCTATTTTGCTACATGCAATATCCCTTTTTACCATTTTCTTTCTTTTCCTTCAGACACAAATTTTCAAAAGATCATGTAACTTGTTCATCTTCTTTTGTGAATATCAAGTTAGCGTGGCCGAGCGGTCTAAGGCGCTGGTTTAAGGCACCAGTCATTTCGATGGCGTGGGTTCGAATCCCACCGCTGCCAGAATATTTTTTTAACTTTTGAACCAATGGAGGATTAGACCAGGAAATGACGTCAACAAATTTATGATAGGACCTCTTGATTTGTTAAAAAGTGTGACAACCCTCTTCAAGAATTTTAAAAGTTTACCTTATTGTTGAAAATATAGCTTAGAGCAATGCATATAATCTAATTGCTCAAGAAAAATTCTTCTCAAATTTTGCAGATTTCAATCATTTTTCAAATTACATGTAGTTTATTCTATGTTGAATGAAATTACAAAAATTAAATAATCTATTTTGCTACATGCAATATCCCTTTTTACCATTTTCTTTCTTTTCCTTCAGACACAAATTTTCAAAAGATCATGTAACTTGTTCATCTTCTTTTGTGAATATCAAGGTAGCGTGGCCGAGCGGTCTAAGGCGCTGGTTTTAGGCACCAGTCATTTCGATGGCGTGGGTTCGAATCCCACCGCTGCCAGAATATTTTTTTAACTTTTGAACCAATGGAGGATTAGACCAGGAAATGACGTCAACAAATTTATGATAGGACCTCTTGATTCGTTAAAAAGTGTGACAACCCTCTTCAAGAATTTTAAAAGTTTACCTTATTGTTGAAAATATAGCTTAGAGCAATGCATATAATCTAATTGTTCAAGAAAAATTCTTCTCAAATTTTGCAGATTTCAATCATTTTTCAAATTACATGTAGTTTATTCTATGTTGAATGAAATTATAAAAATTAAATAATCTATTTTGCTACATGCAATATCCCTTTTTACCATTTTCTTTCTTTTCCTTCAGACACAAATTTTCAAAAGATCATGTAACTTGTTCATCTTCTTTTGTGAATATCAAGGTAGCGTGGCCGAGCGGTCTAAGGCGCTGGTTTAAGGCACCAGTCATTTCGATGGCGTGGGTTCGAATCCCACCGCTGCCAGAATATTTTTTTAACTTTTGAACCAATGGAGGATTAGACCAGGAAATGACGTCAACAAATTTATGATAGGACCTCTTGATTCGTTAAAAAGTGTGACAACCCTCTTCAAGAATTTTTAAAGTTTACCTTATTGTTGAAAATATAGCTTAGAGCAATGCATATAATCTAATTGTTCAAGAAAAATTCTTCTCAAATTTTGCAGATTTCAATCATTTTTCAAATTACATGTAGTTTATTCTATGTTGAATGATATTATAAAAATTAAATAATCTATTTTGCTACATGCAATATCCCTTTTTACCATTTTCTTTCTTTTCCTTCAGACACAAATTTTCAAAAGATCATGTAACTTGTTCATCTTCTTTTGTGAATATCAAGGTAGCGTGGCCGAGCGGTCTAAGGCGCTGGTTTAAGGCACCAGTCATTTCGATGGCGTGGGTTCGAATCCCACCGCTGCCAGAATATTTTTTTAACTTTTGAACCAATGGAGGATTAGACCAGGAAATGACGTCAACAAATTTATGATAGGACCTCTTGATTCGTTAAAAGGTGTGACAACCCTCTTCAAGAATTTTAAAAGTTTACCTTATTGTTGAAAATATAGCTTAGAGCAATGCATATAATCTAATTGTTCAAGAAAAATTCTTCTCAAATTTTGCAGATTTCAATCATTTTTCAAATTACATGTAGTTTATTCTATATTGAATGAAATTATAAAAATTTATTAATCTATTTTGCTACATGCAATATCCCTTCTTACCATTTTCTTTCTTTTCCTTCAGACACAAATTTTCAAAAGATCATGTAACTTGTTCATCTTCGCTTGTGAATATCACGGTAGCGTGGCCGAGCGGTCTAAGGCGCTGGTTTTAGGCACCAGTCATTTCGATGGCGTGGGTTCGAATCCCACCGCTGCCAATATGTTTTTAAAACTTTTGGACGAGTGTAAGTTTTGATTGGTAAGTGTAATATTCGACTCCTTGGTATCGATTGATAAAAGAATAAAAGTCATATTCAATTTCAATGATTTAACATTTTTTCCACTAATATTTTAAATTCATAAATATCCTGAACTATTCTTTTCTTCTATGCATTCATGGTCGTCAGGATTTAGCCTTGTCAATTCATGATATTTATTGAAAAAATACCTTAATTTTGTGATTTATTTTTCAACATGCAATATAAATCTTATATTTTTAGCTTGTCCCTCCGAATTCATACGCGAATTTAAACTCATTATAACTTGTTCATCTTGGGTCTTGAATTTCTTTAATTAAAAGAAATTGCTTCTCAATAAGACCAAATTATTATGTTACTGTATTAGAGATTCAGCTTACTTTTTCCGAAAAAAAACATGAGAGGAAGAGCGGCCAAAGTCCCTCCCAACAATTTTTGTTATCAAGAAAAAATAAATCATTAGTTTAAGAGACAAACTGATTTCATCATTTATGATAGATCAATGCTTCTTTGAAGATATTTTTAAAATTAATGACTAACAAGTGTTTTATTGACTGCCCCTAATGCATTCAATTATAAGAAAAAATTTTCTTTTTCTCTGTTTTATGCGGAGATGGTGACGTCAGAAATACTGTCTATAAAATATTGAACTATCATGTACACATTGCCAAATTGGCGAACAACGAAATGAAAATAAAATCGTTTCATGTTGTTAGCATCAAGGTAGCGTGGCCGAGCGGTCTAAGGCGCTGGTTTAAGGCACCAGTCATTTCGATGGCGTGGTTTCGAATCCCACCGCTGCCAGAATATTTTTTTAACTTTTGAACCAATGGAGGATTAGACCAGGAAATGACGTCAACAAATTTATGATAGGACCTCTTGATTCGTTAAAAAGTGTGACAACCCTCTTCAAGAATTTTAAAAGTTTACCTTATTGTTGAAAATATAGCTTAGAGCAATGCATATAATCTAATTGTTCAAGAAAAATTCTTCTCAAATTTTGCAGATTTCAATCATTTTTTAATTTACATGTAGTTTATTCTATGTTGAATGAAATTATAAAAATTAAATAATCTATTTTGCTACATGCAATATCCCTTTTTACCATTTTCTTTCTTTTCCTTCAGACACAAATTTTCAAAAGATCATGTAACTTGTTCATCTTCTTTTGTGAATATCAAGGTAGCGTGGCCGAGCGGTCTAAGGCGCTGGTTTTAGGCACCAGTCATTTCGATGGCGTGGGTTCGAATCCCACCGCTGCCAATATCTTTTTAAAACTTTTGGACGAGTGTAAGTTTTGATTGGTAAGTGTAATACTCGACTCCTTGGTATCGATTGATAAAAGAATAAAAGTCATATTCAATTTCAATGATTTAACATTTTTTCTACTAATATTTTAAATTCATAAATATCCTGAACTATTCTTTTCTTCTATGCATTCATGGTCGTCAGGATTTAGCCTTGTCAATTCATGATATTTATTGAAAAATACCTTAATTTTGTGATTTATTTTTCAACATGCAATATCAATCTTATATTTTTAGCTTGTCCCTCCGAATTCATTCGCGAATTTAAACTCATTATAACTTGTTCATCTTGGGTCTTGAATTTCTTTAATTAAAAGAAATTGCTTCTCAATAAGACCAAATTATTATTTTACAGTATTAGAGATTCAGCTTACTTTTTCCAAAAAAAAACATGAGAGGAAGAGCGGCCAAAGTCCCTCCCAACAATTTTTGTTATCAAGAAAAAATAAATCATTAGTTTAAGAGACAAACTGATTGAAAATAAAATCGTTTCATGTTGCTAGCATCAAGGTAGCGTGGCCGAGCGGTCTAAGGCGCTGGTTTAAGGCACCAGTCATTTCGATGGCGTGGGTTCGAATCCCACCGCTGCCAGAATATTTTTTGACTTTTGAACCAATGGAGGATTAGACCAGGAAATGACGTCAACAAATTTATGATAGGACCTCTTGATTCGTTAAAAAATGTGACAACCCTCTTCAAGAATTTTAAAAGTTTACCTTATTGTTGAAAATATAGCTTAGAGCTATGCATATAATCTAATTGTTCAAGAAAAATTCTTCTCAAATTTTGCAGATTTCAATCATTTTTTAATTTACATGTAGTTTATTCTATGTTGAATGAAATTATAAAAATTAAATAATCTATTTTGCTACATGCAATATCCCTTTTTACCATTTTCTTTCTTTTCCTTCAGACACAAATTTTCAAAAGATCATGTAACTTGTTCATCTTCTTTTGTGAATATCAAGGTAGCGTGGCCGAGCGGTCTAAGGCGCTGGTTTTAGGCACCAGTCATTTCGATGGCGTGGGTTCGAATCCCACCGCTGCCAATATGTTTTTAAAACTTTTGGACGAGTGTAAGTTTTGATTGGTAAGTGTAATATTCGACTCCTTGGTATCGATTGATAAAAGAATAAAAGTCATATTCAATTTCAATGATTTAACATTTTTTCCACTAATATTTTAAATTCATAAATATCCTGAACTATTCTTTTCTTCTATGCATTCATGGTCGTCAGGATTTAGCCTTGTCAATTCATGATATTTATTGAAAAATACCTTAATTTTGTGATTTATTTTTCAACATGCAATATCAATCTTATATTTTTAGCTTGTCCCTCCGAATTCATTCGCGAATTTAAACTCATTATAACTTGTTCATCTTGGGTCTTGAATTTCTTTAATTAAAAGAAATTGCTTCTCAATAAGACCAAATTATTATGTTACTGTATTAGAGATTCAGCTTACTTTTTCAAAAAAAAAACATGAGAGGAAGAGCGGCCAAAGTCCCAACAATTTTTGTTATCAAGAAAAAATAAATCATTAGTTTAAGAGACAAACTGATTTCATCATTTATGATAGATCAATGTTTCTTTGAAGATATTTTTAAAATTAATGACTAACAAGTGTTTTATTGACTGCCCCTAATGCATTCAATTATAAGAAAAATTTTTCTTTTTCTCTGTTTTATGCGGAGATGGTGACGTCAGAAATACTGTCTATAAAATATTGAACTATCATGTACACATTGCCAAATTGGCGAACAACGAAATGAAAATAAAATCGTTTCATGCTGTTAGCATCAAGGTAGCGTGGCCGAGCGGTCTAAGGCGCTGGTTTAAGGCACCAGTCATTTCGATGGCGTGGGTTCGAATCCCACCGCTGCCAGAATATTTTTTTGACTTTTGAACCAATGGAGGATTAGACCAGGAAATGACGTCAACAAATTTATGATAGGACCTCTTGATTCGTTAAAAAGTGTGACAACCCTCTTCAAGAATTTTAAAAGTTTACCTTATTGTTGAAAATATAGCTATAGAGCAATGCATATAATCTAATTGTTCAAGAAAAATTCTTCTCAAATTTTGCAGATTTCAATCATTTTTCAAATTACATGTAGTTTATTCTATGTTGAATGAAATTATAAAAATTAAATAATCTATTTTGCTACATGCAATATCCCTTTTTACCATTTTCTTTCTTTTCCTTCAGACACAAATTTTCAAAAGATCATGTAACTTGTTCATCTTCTTTTGTGAATATCAAGGTAGCGTGGCCGAGCGGTCTAAGGCGCTGGTTTTAGGCACCAGTCATTTCGATGGCGTGGGTTCGAATCCCACCGCTGCCAGAATTTTTTTTTAACTTTTGAACCAATGGAGGATTAGACCAGGAAATGACGTCAACAAATTTATGATAGGACCTCTTGATTCGTTAAAAAGTGTGACAACCCTCTTCAAGAATTTTAAAAGTTTACCTTATTGTTGAAAATATAGCTTAGAGCAATGCATATAATCTAATTGTTCAAGAAAAATTCTTCTCAAATTTTGCAGATTTCAATCATTTTTCAAATTACATGTAGTTTATTCTATGTTGAATGAAATTATAAAAATTAAATAATCTATTTTGCTACATGCAATATCCCTTTTTACCATTTTCTTTCTTTTCCTTCAGACACAAATTTTCAAAAGATCATGTAACTTGTTCATCTTCTCTTGTGAATATCAAGGTAACGTGGCCGAACGGTCTAAGGTGCTGGTTTTAGGCACCAGTCATTTCGATGGCGTGGGTTCGAATCCCACCGCTGCCAATATCTTTTTAAAACTTTTGGACGAGTGTAAGTTTTGATTGGTAAGTGTAATACTCGACTCCTTGGTATCGATTGATAAAAGAATAAAAGTCATATTCAATTTCAATGATTTAACATTTTTTCTACTAATATTTTAAATTCATAAATATCCTGAACTATTCTTTTCTTCTATGCATTCATGGTCGTCAGGATTTAGCCTTGTCAATTCATGATATTTATTGAAAAATACCTTAATTTTGTGATTTATTTTTCAACATGCAATATAAATCTTATATTTTTAGCTTGTCCCTCCGAATTCATACCCGAATTTAAACTCATTATAACTTGTTCATCTTGGGTCTTGAATTTCTTTAATTAAAAGAAATTGCTTCTCAATAAGACCAAATTATTATGTTACTGTATTAGAGATTCAGCTTACTTTTTCCGAAAAAAAAACATGAGAGGAAGAGCGGCCAAAGTCCCTCCCAACAATTTTTGTTATCAAGAAAAAATAAATCATTAGTTTAAGAGACAAACTGATTTCATCATTTATGATAGATCAATGCTTCTTTGAAGATATTTTTAAAATTAATGACTAACAAGTGTTTTATTGACTGCCCCTAATGCATTCAATTATAAGAAAAAATTTTCTTTTTCTCTGTTTTATGCGGAGATGGTGACGTCAGAAATACTGTCTATAAAATATTGAACTATCATGTACACATTGCCAAATTGGCGAACAACGAAATGAAAATAAAATCGTTTCATGTTGTTAGCATCAAGGTAGCGTGGCCGAGCGGTCTAAGGCGCTGGTTTAAGGCACCAGTCATTTCGATGGCGTGGGTTCGAATCCCACCGCTGCCAGAATATTTTTTTAACTTTTGAACCAATGGAGGATTAGACCAGGAAATGACGTCAACAAATTTATGATAGGACCTCTTGATTCGTTAAAAAGTGTGACAACCCTCTTCAAGAATTTTAAAAGTTTACCTTATTGTTGAAAATATAGCTTAGAGCAATGCATATAATCTAATTGCTCAAGAAAAATTCTTTTCAAATTTTGCAGATTTCAATCATTTTTCAAATTACATGTAGTTTATTCTATGTTGAATGAAATTATAAAAATTAAATAATCTATTTTGCTACATGCAATATCCCTTTTTACCATTTTCTTTCTTTTCCTTCAGACACAAATTTTCAAAAGATCATGTAACTTGTTCATCTTCTTTTGTGAATATCAAGGTAGCGTGGCCGAGCGGTCTAAGGCGCTGGTTTTAGGCACCAGTCATTTCGATGGCGTGGGTTCGAATCCCACCGCTGCCAATATGTTTTTAAAACTTTTGGACGAGTGTAAGTTTTGATTGGTAAGTGTAATACTCGACTCCCTTGGTATCGATTGATAAAAGAATAAAAGTCATATTCAATTTCAATGATTTAACATTTTTTCTACTAATATTTTAAATTCATAAATATCCTGAACTATTCTTTTCTTCTATGCATTCATGGTCGTCAGGATTTAGCCTTGTCAATTCATGATATTTATTGAAAAATACCTTAATTTTGTGATTTATTTTTCAACATGCAATATAAATCTTATATTTTTAGCTTGTCCCTCCGAATTCATTCGCGAATTTAAACTCATTATAACTTGTTCATCTTGGGTCTTGAATTTCTTTAATTAAAAGAAATTGCTTCTCAATAAGACCAAATTATTATGTTACTGTATTAGAGATTCAGCTTACTTTTTCCGAAAAAAAACATGAGAGGAAGAGCGGCCAAAGTCCCTCCCAACAATTTTTGTTATCAAGAAAAAATAAATCATTAGTTTAAGAGACAAACTGATTTCATCATTTATGATAGATCAATGCTTCTTTGAAGATATTTTTAAAATTAATGACTAACAAGTGTTTTATTGACTGCCCCTAATGCATTCAATTATAAGAAAATTTTTTTCTTTTTCTCTGTTTTATGCGGAGATGGTGACGTCAGAAATACTGTCTATAAAATATTGAACTATCATGTACACATTGCCAAATTGGCGAACAACGAAATGAAAATAAAATCGTTTCATGTTGTTAGCATCAAGGTAGCGTGGCCGAGCGGTCTAAGGCGCTGGTTTAAGGCACCAGTCATTTCGATGGCGTGGGTTCGAATCCCACCGCTGCCAGAATATTTTTTTAACTTTTGAACCAATGGAGGATTAGACCAGGAAATGACGTCAACAAATTTATGATAGGACCTCTAGGCCCCTAATTCATCTTCTTTTGTGAATATCAAGGTAGCGTGGCCGAGCGGTCTAAGGCGCTGGTTTTAGGCACCAGTCATTTCGATGGCGTGGGTTCGAATCCCACCGCTGCCAGAATATTTTTTTAACTTTTGAACCAATGGAGGATTAGACCAGGAAATGACGTCAACAAATTTATGATAGGACCTCTTGATTCGTTAAAAAGTGTGACAACCCTCTTCAAGAATTTTAAAAGTTTACCTTATTGTTGAAAATATAGCTTAGAGCAATGCATATAATCTAATTGCTCAAGAAAAATTCTTCTCAAATTTTGCAGATTTCAATCATTTTTCAAATTACATGTAGTTTATTCTATGTTGAATGAAATTATAAAAATTAAATAATCTATTTTGCTACATGCAATATCCCTTTTTACCATTTTCTTTCTTTTCCTTCAGACACAAATTTTCAAAAGATCATGTAACTTGTTCATCTTCTTTTGTGAATATCAAGGTAGCGTGGCCGAGCGGTCTAAGGCGCTGGTTTAAGGCACCAGTCATTTCGATGGCGTGGGTTCGAATCCCACCGCTGCCAGAATATTTTTTAACTTTTCATCATTTATGATAGATCAATGCTTCTTTGAAGATATTTTTAAAATTAATGACTAACAAGTGTTTTATTGACTGCCCCTAGTTCATCTTCTTTTGTGAATATCAAGGTAGCGTGGCCGAGCGGTCTAAGGCGCTGGTTTTAGGCACCAGTCATTTCGATGGCGTGGGTTCGAATCCCACCGCTGCCAGAATTTTTTTTTAACTTTTGAACCAATGGAGGATTAGACCAGGAAATGACGTCAACAAATTTATGATAGGACCTCTTGATTCGTTAAAAAGTGTGACAACCCTCTTCAAGAATTTTAAAAGTTTACCTTATTGTTGAAAATATAGCTTAGAGCAATGCATATAATCTAATTGTTCAAGAAAAATTCTTCTCAAATTTTGCAGATTTCAATCATTTTTCAAATTACATGTAGTTTATTCTATGTTGAATGAAATTATAAAAATTAAATAATCTATTTTGCTACATGCAATATCCCTTTTTACCATTTTCTTTCTTTTCCTTCAGACACAAATTTTCAAAAGATCATGTAACTTGTTCATCTTCTCTTGTGAATATCAAGGTAGCGTGGCCGAACGGTCTAAGGTGCTGGTTTTAGGCACCAGTCATTTCGATGGCGTGGGTTCGAATCCCACCGCTGCCAATATCTTTTTAAAACTTTTGGACGAGTGTAAGTTTTGATTGGTAAGTGTAATACTCGACTCCTTGGTATCGATTGATAAAAGAATAAAAGTCATATTCAATTTCAATGATTTAACATTTTTTCTACTAATATTTTAAATTCATAAATATCCTGAACTATTCTTTTCTTCTATGCATTCATGGTCGTCAGGATTTAGCCTTGTCAATTCATGATATTTATTGAAAAATACCTTAATTTTGTGATTTATTTTTCAACATGCAATATAAATCTTATATTTTTAGCTTGTCCCTCCGAATTCATACCCGAATTTAAACTCATTATAACTTGTTCATCTTGGGTCTTGAATTTCTTTAATTAAAAGAAATTGCTTCTCAATAAGACCAAATTATTATGTTACTGTATTAGAGATTCAGCTTACTTTTTCCGAAAAAAAACATGAGAGGAAGAGCGGCCAAAGTCCCTCCCAACAATTTTTGTTATCAAGAAAAAATAAATCATTAGTTTAAGAGACAAACTGATTTCATCATTTATGATAGATCAATGCTTCTTTGAAGATATTTTTAAAATTAATGACTAACAAGTGTTTTATTGACTGCCCCTAATGCATTCAATTATAAGAAAAAATTTTCTTTTTCTCTGTTTTATGCGGAGATGGTGACGTCAGAAATACTGTCTATAAAATATTGAACTATCATGTACACATTGCCAAATTGGCGAACAACGAAATGAAAATAAAATCGTTTCATGTTGTTAGCATCAAGGTAGCGTGGCCGAGCGGTCTAAGGCGCTGGTTTAAGGCACCAGTCATTTCGATGGCGTGGGTTCGAATCCCACCGCTGCCAGAATATTTTTTTAACTTTTGAACCAATGGAGGATTAGACCAGGAAATGACGTCAACAAATTTATGATAGGACCTCTTGATTCGTTAAAAATTGTGACAACCCTCTTCAAGAATTTTAAAAGTTTACCTTATTGTTGAAAATATAGCTTAGAGCAATGCATATAATCTAATTGCTCAAGAAAAATTCTTTTCAAATTTTGCAGATTTCAATCATTTTTCAAATTACATGTAGTTTATTCTATGTTGAATGAAATTATAAAAATTAAATAATCTATTTTGCTACATGCAATATCCCTTTTTACCATTTTCTTTCTTTTCCTTCAGACACAAATTTTCAAAAGATCATGTAACTTGTTCATCTTCTTTTGTGAATATCAAGGTAGCGTGGCCGAGCGGTCTAAGGCGCTGGTTTTAGGCACCAGTCATTTCGATGGCGTGGGTTCGAATCCCACCGCTGCCAATATCTTTTTAAAACTTTTGGACGAGTGTAAGTTTTGATTGGTAAGTGTAATACTCGACTCCCTTGGTATCGATTGATAAAAGAATAAAAGTCATATTCAATTTCAATGATTTAACATTTTTTCTACTAATATTTTAAATTCATAAATATCCTGAACTATTCTTTTCTTCTATGCATTCATGGTCGTCAGGATTTAGCCTTGTCAATTCATGATATTTATTGAAAAATACCTTAATTTTGTGATTTATTTTTCAACATGCAATATAAATCTTATATTTTTAGCTTGTCCCTCCGAATTCATACCCGAATTTAAACTCATTATAACTTGTTCATCTTGGGTCTTGAATTTCTTTAATTAAAAGAAATTGCTTCTCAATAAGACCAAATTATTATGTTACTGTATTAGAGATTCAGCTTACTTTTTCCGAAAAAAAACATGAGAGGAAGAGCGGCCAAAGTCCCTCCCAACAATTTTTGTTATCAAGAAAAAATAAATCATTAGTTTAAGAGACAAACTGATTTCATCATTTATGATAGATCAATGCTTCTTTGAAGATATTTTTAAAATTAATGACTAACAAGTGTTTTATTGACTGCCCCTAATGCATTCAATTATAAGAAAATTTTTTTCTTTTTCTCTGTTTTATGCGGAGATGGTGACGTCAGAAATACTGTCTATAAAATATTGAACTATCATGTACACATTGCCAAATTGGCGAACAACGAAATGAAAATAAAATCGTTTCATGTTGTTAGCATCAAGGTAGCGTGGCCGAGCGGTCTAAGGCGCTGGTTTAAGGCACCAGTCATTTCGATGGCGTGGGTTCGAATCCCACCGCTGCCAGAATATTTTTTTAACTTTTGAACCAATGGAGGATTAGACCAGGAAATGACGTCAACAAATTTATGATAGGACCTCTAGGCCCCTAATTCATCTTCTTTTGTGAATATCAAGGTAGCGTGGCCGAGCGGTCTAAGGCGCTGGTTTTAGGCACCAGTCATTTCGATGGCGTGGGTTCGAATCCCACCGCTGCCAGAATATTTTTTTAACTTTTGAACCAATGGAGGATTAGACCAGGAAATGACGTCAACAAATTTATGATAGGACCTCTTGATTCGTTAAAAAGTGTGACAACCCTCTTCAAGAATTTTAAAAGTTTACCTTATTGTTGAAAATATAGCTTAGAGCAATGCATATAATCTAATTGCTCAAGAAAAATTCTTCTCAAATTTTGCAGATTTCAATCATTTTTCAAATTACATGTAGTTTATTCTATGTTGAATGAAATTATAAAAATTAAATAATCTATTTTGCTACATGCAATATCCCTTTTTACCATTTTCTTTCTTTTCCTTCAGACACAAATTTTCAAAAGATCATGTAACTTGTTCATCTTCTTTTGTGAATATCAAGGTAGCGTGGCCGAGCGGTCTAAGGCGCTGGTTTAAGGCACCAGTCATTTCGATGGCGTGGGTTCGAATCCCACCGCTGCCAGAATATTTTTTTAACTTTTCATCATTTATGATAGATCAATGCTTCTTTGAAGATATTTTTAAAATTAATGACTAACAAGTGTTTTATTGACTGCCCCTAGTTCATCTTCTTTTGTGAATATCAAGGTAGCGTGGCCGAGCGGTCTAAGGCGCTGGTTTTAGGCACCAGTCATTTCGATGGCGTGGGTTCGAATCCCACCGCTGCCAGAATTTTTTTTTAACTTTTGAACCAATGGAGGATTAGACCAGGAAATGACGTCAACAAATTTATGATAGGACCTCTTGATTCGTTAAAAAGTGTGACAACCCTCTTCAAGAATTTTAAAAGTTTACCTTATTGTTGAAAATATAGCTTAGAGCAATGCATATAATCTAATTGTTCAAGAAAAATTCTTCTCAAATTTTGCAGATTTCAATCATTTTTCAAATTACATGTAGTTTATTCTATGTTGAATGAAATTATAAAAATTAAATAATCTATTTTGCTACATGCAATATCCCTTTTTACCATTTTCTTTCTTTTCCTTCAGACACAAATTTTCAAAAGATCATGTAACTTGTTCATCTTCTCTTGTGAATATCAAGGTAGCGTGGCCGAACGGTCTAAGGTGCTGGTTTTAGGCACCAGTCATTTCGATGGCGTGGGTTCGAATCCCACCGCTGCCAATATCTTTTTAAAACTTTTGGACGAGTGTAAGTTTTGATTGGTAAGTGTAATACTCGACTCCTTGGTATCGATTGATAAAAGAATAAAAGTCATATTCAATTTCAATGATTTAACATTTTTTCTACTAATATTTTAAATTCATAAATATCCTGAACTATTCTTTTCTTCTATGCATTCATGGTCGTCAGGATTTAGCCTTGTCAATTCATGATATTTATTGAAAAATACCTTAATTTTGTGATTTATTTTTCAACATGCAATATCAATCTTATATTTTTAGCTTGTCCCTCCGAATTCATTCGCGAATTTAAACTCATTATAACTTGTTCATCTTGGGTCTTGAATTTCTTTAATTAAAAGAAATTGCTTCTCAATAAGACCAAATTATTATGTTACTGTATTAGAGATTCAGCTTACTTTTTCCGAAAAAAAACATGAGAGGAAGAGCGGCCAAAGTCCCTCCCAACAATTTTTGTTATCAAGAAAAAATAAATCATTAGTTTAAGAGACAAACTGATTTCATCATTTATGATAGATCAATGCTTCTTTGAAGATATTTTTAAAATTAATGACTAACAAGTGTTTTATTGACTGCCCCTAATGCATTCAATTATAAGAAAAATTTTTCTTTTTCTCTGTTTTATGCGGAGATGGTGACGTCAGAAATACTGTCTATAAAATATTGAACTATCATGTACACATTGCCAAATTGGCGAACAACGAAATGAAAATAAAATCGTTTCATGTTGTTAGCATCAAGGTAGCGTGGCCGAGCGGTCTAAGGCGCTGGTTTAAGGCACCAGTCATTTCGATGGCGTGGGTTCGAATCCCACCGCTGCCAGAATATTTTTTTAACTTTTGAACCAATGGAGGATTAGACCAGGAAATGACGTCAACAAATTTATGATAGGACCTCTTGATTCGTTAAAAATTGTGACAACCCTCTTCAAGAATTTTAAAAGTTTACCTTATTGTTGAAAATATAGCTTAGAGCAATGCATATAATCTAATTGCTCAAGAAAAATTCTTTTCAAATTTTGCAGATTTCAATCATTTTTCAAATTACATGTAGTTTATTCTATGTTGAATGAAATTATAAAAATTAAATAATCTATTTTGCTACATGCAATATCCCTTTTTACCATTTTCTTTCTTTTCCTTCAGACACAAATTTTCAAAAGATCATGTAACTTGTTCATCTTCTTTTGTGAATATCAAGGTAGCGTGGCCGAGCGGTCTAAGGCGCTGGTTTTAGGCACCAGTCATTTCGATGGCGTGGGTTCGAATCCCACCGCTGCCAATATCTTTTTAAAACTTTTGGACGAGTGTAAGTTTTGATTGGTAAGTGTAATACTCGACTCCCTTGGTATCGATTGATAAAAGAATAAAAGTCATATTCAATTTCAATGATTTAACATTTTTTCTACTAATATTTTAAATTCATAAATATCCTGAACTATTCTTTTCTTCTATGCATTCATGGTCGTCAGGATTTAGCCTTGTCAATTCATGATATTTATTGAAAAATACCTTAATTTTGTGATTTATTTTTCAACATGCAATATAAATCTTATATTTTTAGCTTGTCCCTCCGAATTCATACCCGAATTTAAACTCATTATAACTTGTTCATCTTGGGTCTTGAATTTCTTTAATTAAAAGAAATTGCTTCTCAATAAGACCAAATTATTATGTTACTGTATTAGAGATTCAGCTTACTTTTTCCGAAAAAAAACATGAGAGGAAGAGCGGCCAAAGTCCCTCCCAACAATTTTTGTTATCAAGAAAAAATAAATCATTAGTTTAAGAGACAAACTGATTTCATCATTTATGATAGATCAATGCTTCTTTGAAGATATTTTTAAAATTAATGACTAACAAGTGTTTTATTGACTGCCCCTAATGCATTCAATTATAAGAAAATTTTTTTCTTTTTCTCTGTTTTATGCGGAGATGGTGACGTCAGAAATACTGTCTATAAAATATTGAACTATCATGTACACATTGCCAAATTGGCGAACAACGAAATGAAAATAAAATCGTTTCATGTTGTTAGCATCAAGGTAGCGTGGCCGAGCGGTCTAAGGCGCTGGTTTAAGGCACCAGTCATTTCGATGGCGTGGGTTCGAATCCCACCGCTGCCAGAATATTTTTTTAACTTTTGAACCAATGGAGGATTAGACCAGGAAATGACGTCAACAAATTTATGATAGGACCTCTAGGCCCCTAATTCATCTTCTTTTGTGAATATCAAGGTAGCGTGGCCGAGCGGTCTAAGGCGCTGGTTTTATGCACCAGTCATTTCGATGGCGTGGGTTCGAATCCCACCGCTGCCAGAATATTTTTTTAACTTTTGAACCAATGGAGGATTAGACCAGGAAATGACGTCAACAAATTTATGATAGGACCTCTTGATTCGTTAAAAAGTGTGACAACCCTCTTCAAGAATTTTAAAAGTTTACCTTATTGTTGAAAATATAGCTTAGAGCAATGCATATAATCTAATTGTTCAAGAAAAATTCTTCTCAAATTTTGCAGATTTCAATCATTTTTCAAATTACATGTAGTTTATTCTATGTTGAATGAAATTATAAAAATTAAATAATCTATTTTGCTACATGCAATATCCCTTTTTACCATTTTCTTTCTTTTCCTTCAGACACAAATTTTCAAAAGATCATGTAACTTGTTCATCTTCTCTTGTGAATATCAAGGTAGCGTGGCCGAACGGTCTAAGGTGCTGGTTTTAGGCACCAGTCATTTCGATGGCGTGGGTTCGAATCCCACCGCTGCCAATATCTTTTTAAAACTTTTGGACGAGTGTAAGTTTTGATTGGTAAGTGTAATACTCGACTCCTTGGTATCGATTGATAAAAGAATAAAAGTCATATTCAATTTCAATGATTTAACATTTTTTCTACTAATATTTTAAATTCATAAATATCCTGAACTATTCTTTTCTTCTATGCATTCATGGTCGTCAGGATTTAGCCTTGTCAATTCATGATATTTATTGAAAAATACCTTAATTTTGTGATTTATTTTTCAACATGCAATATAAATCTTATATTTTTAGCTTGTCCCTCCGAATTCATACCCGAATTTAAACTCATTATAACTTGTTCATCTTGGGTCTTGAATTTCTTTAATTAAAAGAAATTGCTTCTCAATAAGACCAAATTATTATGTTACTGTATTAGAGATTCAGCTTACTTTTTCCGAAAAAAAACATGAGAGGAAGAGCGGCCAAAGTCCCTCCCAACAATTTTTGTTATCAAGAAAAAATAAATCATTAGTTTAAGAGACAAACTGATTTCATCATTTATGATAGATCAATGTTTCTTTGAAGATATTTTTAAAATTAATGACTAACAAGTGTTTTATTGACTGCCCCTAATGCATTCAATTATAAGAAAAAATTTTCTTTTTCTCTGTTTTATGCGGAGATGGTGACGTCAGAAATACTGTCTATAAAATATTGAACTATCATGTACACATTGCCAAATTGGCGAACAACGAAATGAAAATAAAATCGTTTCATGTTGTTAGCATCAAGGTAGCGTGGCCGAGCGGTCTAAGGCGCTGGTTTAAGGCACCAGTCATTTCGATGGCGTGGGTTCGAATCCCACCGCTGCCAGAATATTTTTTTAACTTTTGAACCAATGGAGGATTAGACCAGGAAATGACGTCAACAAATTTATGATAGGACCTCTTGATTCGTTAAAAAGTGTGACAACCCTCTTCAAGAATTTTAAAAGTTTACCTTATTGTTGAAAATATAGCTTAGAGCAATGCATATAATCTAATTGCTCAAGAAAAATTCTTTTCAAATTTTGCAGATTTCAATCATTTTTCAAATTACATGTAGTTTATTCTATGTTGAATGAAATTATAAAAATTAAATAATCTATTTTGCTACATGCAATATCCCTTTTTACCATTTTCTTTCTTTTCCTTCAGACACAAATTTTCAAAAGATCATGTAACTTGTTCATCTTCTTTTGTGAATATCAAGGTAGCGTGGCCGAGCGGTCTAAGGCGCTGGTTTTAGGCACCAGTCATTTCGATGGCGTGGGTTCGAATCCCACCGCTGCCAATATGTTTTTAAAACTTTTGGACGAGTGTAAGTTTTGATTGGTAAGTGTAATACTCGACTCCCTTGGTATCGATTGATAAAAGAATAAAAGTCATATTCAATTTCAATGATTTAACATTTTTTCTACTAATATTTTAAATTCATAAATATCCTGAACTATTCTTTTCTTCTATGCATTCATGGTCGTCAGGATTTAGCCTTGTCAATTCATGATATTTATTGAAAAATACCTTAATTTTGTGATTTATTTTTCAACATGCAATATAAATCTTATATTTTTAGCTTGTCCCTCCGAATTCATACCCGAATTTAAACTCATTATAACTTGTTCATCTTGGGTCTTGAATTTCTTTAATTAAAAGAAATTGCTTCTCAATAAGACCAAATTATTATGTTACTGTATTAGAGATTCAGCTTACTTTTTCCGAAAAAAAACATGAGAGGAAGAGCGGCCAAAGTCCCTCCCAACAATTTTTGTTATCAAGAAAAAATAAATCATTAGTTTAAGAGACAAACTGATTTCATCATTTATGATAGATCAATGCTTCTTTGAAGATATTTTTAAAATTAATGACTAACAAGTGTTTTATTGACTGCCCCTAATGCATTCAATTATAAGAAAATTTTTTTCTTTTTCTCTGTTTTATGCGGAGATGGTGACGTCAGAAATACTGTCTATAAAATATTGAACTATCATGTACACATTGCCAAATTGGCGAACAACGAAATGAAAATAAAATCGTTTCATGTTGTTAGCATCAAGGTAGCGTGGCCGAGCGGTCTAAGGCGCTGGTTTAAGGCACCAGTCATTTCGATGGCGTGGGTTCGAATCCCACCGCTGCCAGAATATTTTTTTAACTTTTGAACCAATGGAGGATTAGACCAGGAAATGACGTCAACAAATTTATGATAGGACCTCTAGGCCCCTAATTCATCTTCTTTTGTGAATATCAAGGTAGCGTGGCCGAGCGGTCTAAGGCGCTGGTTTTAGGCACCAGTCATTTCGATGGCGTGGGTTCGAATCCCACCGCTGCCAGAATATTTTTTTAACTTTTGAACCAATGGAGGATTAGACCAGGAAATGACGTCAACAAATTTATGATAGGACCTCTTGATTCGTTAAAAAGTGTGACAACCCTCTTCAAGAATTTTAAAAGTTTACCTTATTGTTGAAAATATAGCTTAGAGCAATGCATATAATCTAATTGCTCAAGAAAAATTCTTTTCAAATTTTGCAGATTTCAATCATTTTTCAAATTACATGTAGTTTATTCTATGTTGAATGAAATTATAAAAATTAAATAATCTATTTTGCTACATGCAATATCCCTTTTTACCATTTTCTTTCTTTTCCTTCAGACACAAATTTTCAAAAGATCATGTAACTTGTTCATCTTCTTTTGTGAATATCAAGGTAGCGTGGCCGAGCGGTCTAAGGCGCTGGTTTTAGGCACCAGTCATTTCGATGGCGTGGGTTCGAATCCCACCGCTGCCAATATCTTTTTAAAACTTTTGGACGAGTGTAAGTTTTGATTGGTAAGTGTAATACTCGACTCCCTTGGTATCGATTGATAAAAGAATAAAAGTCATATTCAATTTCAATGATTTAACATTTTTTCTACTAATATTTTAAATTCATAAATATCCTGAACTATTCTTTTCTTCTATGCATTCATGGTCGTCAGGATTTAGCCTTGTCAATTCATGATATTTATTGAAAAATACCTTAATTTTGTGATTTATTTTTCAACATGCAATATAAATCTTATATTTTTAGCTTGTCCCTCCGAATTCATACCCGAATTTAAACTCATTATAACTTGTTCATCTTGGGTCTTGAATTTCTTTAATTAAAAGAAATTGCTTCTCAATAAGACCAAATTATTATGTTACTGTATTAGAGATTCAGCTTACTTTTTCCGAAAAAAAACATGAGAGGAAGAGCGGCCAAAGTCCCTCCCAACAATTTTTGTTATCAAGAAAAAATAAATCATTAGTTTAAGAGACAAACTGATTTCATCATTTATGATAGATCAATGTTTCTTTGAAGATATTTTTAAAATTAATGACTAACAAGTGTTTTATTGACTGCCCCTAATGCATTCAATTATAAGAAATTTTTTTTCTTTTTCTCTGTTTTATGCGGAGATGGTGACGTCAGAAATACTGTCTATAAAATATTGAACTATCATGTACACATTGCCAAATTGGCGAACAACGAAATGAAAATAAAATCGTTTCATGTTGTTAGCATCAAGGTAGCGTGGCCGAGCGGTCTAAGGCGCTGGTTTAAGGCACCAGTCATTTCGATGGCGTGGGTTCGAATCCCACCGCTGCCAGAATATTTTTTTGACTTTTGAACCAATGGAGGATTAGACCAGGAAATGACGTCAACAAATTTATGATAGGACCTCTAGGCCCCTAATTCATCTTCTTTTGTGAATATCAAGGTAGCGTGGCCGAGCGGTCTAAGGCGCTGGTTTTAGGCACCAGTCATTTCGATGGCGTGGGTTCGAATCCCACCGCTGCCAGAATATTTTTTTAACTTTTGAACCAATGGAGGATTAGACCAGGAAATGACGTCAACAAATTTATGATAGGACCTCTTGATTCGTTAAAAAGTGTGACAACCCTCTTCAAGAATTTTAAAAGTTTACCTTATTGTTGAAAATATAGCTTAGAGCAATGCATATAATCTAATTGCTCAAGAAAAATTCTTCTCAAATTTTGCAGATTTCAATCATTTTTCAAATTACATGTAGTTTATTCTATGTTGAATGAAATTATAAAAATTAAATAATCTATTTTGCTACATGCAATATCCCTTTTTACCATTTTCTTTCTTTTCCTTCAGACACAAATTTTCAAAAGATCATGTAACTTGTTCATCTTCTTTTGTGAATATCAAGGTAGCGTGGCCGAGCGGTCTAAGGCGCTGGTTTAAGGCACCAGTCATTTCGATGGCGTGGGTTCGAATCCCACCGCTGCCAGAATATTTTTTTAACTTTTCATCATTTATGATAGATCAATGCTTCTTTGAAGATATTTTTAAAATTAATGACTAACAAGTGTTTTATTGACTGCCCCTAGTTCATCTTCTTTTGTGAATATCAAGGTAGCGTGGCCGAGCGGTCTAAGGCGCTGGTTTTAGGCACCAGTCATTTCGATGGCGTGGGTTCGAATCCCACCGCTGCCAGGATGTTTTTTAACTTTTGAACCAATGGAGGATTAGACCAGGAAATGACGTCAACAAATTTATGATAGGACCTCTTGATTCGTTAAAAAGTGTGACAACCCTCTTCAAGAATTTTAAAAGTTTACCTTATTGTTGAAAATATAGCTTAGAGCAATGCATATAATCTAATTGCTCAAGAAAAATTCTTCTCAAATTTTGCAGATTTCAATCATTTTTCAAATTACATGTAGTTTATTCTATGTTGAATGAAATTATAAAAATTAAATAATCTATTTTGCTACATGCAATATCCTTTTTTACCATTTTCTTTCTTTTCCTTCAGACACAAATTTTCAAAAGATCATGTAACTTGTTCATCTTCTTTTGTGAATATCAAGGTAGCGTGGCCGAGCGGTCTAAGGCGCTGGTTTAAGGCACCAGTCATTTCGATGGCGTGGGTTCGAATCCCACCGCTGCCAGAATATTTTTTTAACTTTTGAACCAATGGAGGATTAGACCAGGAAATGACGTCAACAAATTTATGATAGGACCTCTTGATTCGTTAAAAAGTGTGACAACCCTCTTCAAGAATTTTAAAAGTTTACCTTATTGTTGAAAATATAGCTTAGAGCAATGCATATAATCTAATTGCTCAAGAAAAATTCTTCTCAAATTTTGCAGATTTCAATCATTTTTCAAATTACATGTAGTTTATTCTATGTTGAATGAAATTATAAAAATTAAATAATCTATTTTGCTACATGCAATATCCCTTTTTACCATTTTCTTTCTTTTCCTTCAGACACAAATTTTCAAAAGATCATGTAACTTGTTCATCTTCTTTTGTGAATATCAAGGTAGCGTGGCCGAGCGGTCTAAGGCGCTGGTTTTAGGCACCAGTCATTTCGATGGCGTGGGTTCGAATCCCACCGCTGCCAATATCTTTTTAAAACTTTTGGACGAGTGTAAGTTTTGATTGGTAAGTGTAATACTCGACTCCCTTGGTATCGATTGATAAAAGAATAAAAGTCATATTCAATTTCAATGATTTAACATTTTTTCTACTAATATTTTAAATTCATAAATATCCTGAACTATTCTTTTCTTCTATGCATTCATGGTCGTCAGGATTTAGCCTTGTCAATTCATGATATTTATTGAAAAATACCTTAATTTTGTGATTTATTTTTCAACATGCAATATAAATCTTATATTTTTAGCTTGTCCCTCCGAATTCATACCCGAATTTAAACTCATTATAACTTGTTCATCTTGGGTCTTGAATTTCTTTAATTAAAAGAAATTGCTTCTCAATAAGACCAAATTATTATGTTACTGTATTAGAGATTCAGCTTACTTTTTCCGAAAAAAAACATGAGAGGAAGAGCGGCCAAAGTCCCTCCCAACAATTTTTGTTATCAAGAAAAAATAAATCATTAGTTTAAGAGACAAACTGATTTCATCATTTATGATAGATCAATGCTTCTTTGAAGATATTTTTAAAATTAATGACTAACAAGTGTTTTATTGACTGCCCCTAATGCATTCAATTATAAGAAAAAATTTTCTTTTTCTCTGTTTTATGCGGAGATGGTGACGTCAGAAATACTGTCTATAAAATATTGAACTATCATATACACATTGCCAAATTGGCGAACAACGAAATGAAAATAAAATCGTTTCATGTTGTTAGCATCAAGGTAGCGTGGCCGAGCGGTCTAAGGCGCTGGTTTAAGGCACCAGTCATTTCGATGGCGTGGGTTCGAATCCCACCGCTGCCAGAATATTTTTTTAACTTTTGAACCAATGGAGGATTAGACCAGGAAATGACGTCAACAAATTAATGATAGGACCTCTTGATTCGTTAAAAAGTGTGACAACCCTCTTCAAGAATTTTAAAAGTTTACCTTATTGTTGAAAATATAGCTTAGAGCAATGCATATAATCTAATTGCTCAAGAAAAATTCTTCTCAAATTTTGCAGATTTCAATCATTTTTCAAATTACATGTAGTTTATTCTATGTTGAATGAAATTATAAAAATTAAATAATCTATTTTGCTACATGCAATATCCCTTTTTACCATTTTCTTTCTTTTCCTTCAGACACAAATTTTCAAAAGATCATGTACCTTGTTCATCTTCTCTTGTGAATATATCAAGGTAGCGTGGCCGAGCGGTCTAAGGCGCTGGTTTTAGGCACCAGTCATTTCGATGGCGTGGGTTCGAATCCCACCGCTGCCAATGTGTTTTTAAAACTTTTGGACGAGTGTAAGTTTTGATTGGTAAGTGTAATACTCGACTCCTTGGTATCGATTGATAAAAGAATAAAAGTCATATTCAATTTCAATGATTTAACATTTTTTCTACTGATATTTTAAATTCATAAATATCCTGAACTATTCTTTTCTTCTATGCATTCATTGTCGTCAGGATTTAGCCTTGTCAATTCATGATATTTATTGAAAAATACCTTAATTTTGTGATTTATTTTTCAACATGCAATATAAATCTAATATTTTTAGCTTGTCCCTCCGAATTCATACCCGAATTTAAACTCATTTTAACTTGTTCATCTTGGGTCTTGAATTTCTTTAATTAAAAGGAATTGCTTCTCAATAAGACCAAATTATTATTTTACAGTATTAGAGATTCAGCTTACTTTTTCACAAAAAAACATGAGAGGAAGAGCGGCCAAAGTCCCTCCCAACAATTTTTGTTATCAAGAAAAAATAAATCATTAGTTTAAGAGACAAACTGATTTCATCATTTATGATAGATCAATGTTTCTTTGAAGATATTTTTAAAATTAATGACTAACAAGTGTTTTATTGACTGCCCCTAATGCATTCAATTATAAGAATTTTTTTCTCTCTCTGTTTTATGCGGAGATGGTGACGTCAGAAATACTGTCTATAAAATATTGAACTATCATGGACACATTGCCGAATTGACGAACAGCGAAATGAAAATAAAATCGTTTCATGTTTTTAGCATCAAGGTAGCGTGGCCGAGCGGTCTAAGGCGCTGGTTTAAGGCACCAGTCATTTCGATGGCGTGGGTTCGAATCCCACCGCTGCCAGAATATTTTTTTAACTTTTGAACCAATGGAGGATTAGACCAGGAAATGTCGTCAACAAATTAATGATAGGACCTCTTGATTCGTTAAAAAGTGTGACAACCCTCTTCAAGAATTTTAAAAGTTTACCTTATTGTTGAAAATATAGCTTAGAACAATGCATATAATCTAATTGCTCAAGAAAAATTCTACTCAAATTTTGCAGATTTCAATCATTTTTCAAATTACATGTAGTTTATTCTATGTTGAATGAAATTATAAAAATTAAATAATCTATTTTGCTACATGCAATATCCCTTTTTACCATTTTCTTTCTTTTCCTTCAGACACAAATTTTCAAAAGATCATGTAACTTGTTCATCTTCTCTTGTGAATATCAAGGTAGCGTGGCCGAACGGTCTAAGGCGCTGGTTTTAGGCTCCAGTCATTTCGATGGCGTGGGTTCGAATCCCGCCGCTGCCAATATGTTTTTAAAACTTTTGGACGAGTGTAAGTTTTGATTGGTAAGTGTAATACTCGACTCCTTGGTATCGATCGATAAAAGAATAAAAGTCATATTCAATTTCAATGATTTAACATTTTTTCTACTGATATTTTAAATTCATAAATATCCTGAACTATTCTTTTCTTCTATGCATTCATGGTCGTCAGGATTTAGCCTTGTCAATTCATGATATTTATTGAAAAATACCTTAATTTTGTGATTTATTTTTCAACATGCAATATAAATCTTATATTTTTAGCTTGTCCCTCCGAATTCATTCGCGAATTTAAACTCATTATAACTTGTTCATCTTGGGTCTTGAATTTCTTTAATTAAAAGAAATTGCTTCTCAATAAGACCAAATTATTATTTTACAGTATTAGAGATTCAGCTTACTTTTTCACAAAAAAACATGAGAGGAAGAGCGGCCAAAGTCCCTCCCAACAATTTTTGTTATCAAGAAAAAATAAATCATTAGTTTAAGAGACAAACTGATTTCATCATTTATGATAGATCAATGCTTCTTTGAAGATATTTTTAAAATTAATGACTAACAAGTGTTTTATTGACTGCCCCTAATGCATTCAATTATAAGAATTTTTTTCTCTCTCTGTTTTATGCGGAGATGGTGACGTCAGAAATACTGTCTATAAAATATTGAACTATCATGTACACATTGCCAAATTGGCGAACAACGAAATGAAAATAAAATCGTTTCATGTTGCTAGCATCAAGGTAGCGTGGCCGAGCGGTCTAAGGCGCTGGTTTAAGGCACCAGTCATTTCGATGGCGTGGGTTCGAATCCCACCGCTGCCAGAATATTTTTTTAACTTTTGAACCAATGGAGGATTAGACCAGGAAATGTCGTCAACAAATTAATGATAGGACCTCTTGATTCGTTAAAAAGTGTGACAACCCTCTTCAAGAATTTTAAAAGTTTACCTTATTGTTGAAAATATAGCTTAGAACAATGCATATAATCTAATTGCTCAAGAAAAATTCTACTCAAATTTTGCAGATTTCAATCATTTTTCAAATTACATGTAGTTTATTCTATGTTGAATGAAATTATAAAAATTAAATAATCTATTTTGCTACATGCAATATCCCTTTTTACCATTTTCTTTCTTTTCCTTCAGACACAAATTTTCAAAAGATCATGTAACTTGTTCATCTTCTCTTGTGAATATCAAGGTAGCGTGGCCGAACGGTCTAAGGCGCTGGTTTTAGGCACCAGTCATTTCGATGGCGTGGGTTCGAATCCCACCGCTGCCAATATGTTTTTAAAACTTTTGGACGAGTGTAAGTTTTGATTGGTAAGTGTAACACTCGACTCCTTGGTATCGATCGATAAAAGAATAAAAGTCATATTCAATTTCAATGATTTAACATTTTTTCTAATGATATTTTAAATTCATAAATATCCTGAACTATTCTTTTCTTCTATGCATTCATGGTCGTCAGGATTTAGCCTTGTCAATTCATGATATTTATTGAAAAAATACCTTAATTTTGTGATTTATTTTTCAACATGCAATATCAATCTTATATTTTTAGCTTGTCCCTCCGAATTCATTCGCGAATTTAAACTCATTATAACTTGTTCATCTTGGGTCTTGAATTTCTTTAATTAAAAGAAATTGCTTCTCAATAAGACCAAATTATTATTTTACAGTATTAGAGATTCAGCTTACTTTTTCAACAAAAAAAACATGAGAGGAAGAGCGGCCAAAGTCCCTCCCAACAATTTTTGTTATCAAGAAAAAATAAATCATTAGTTTAAGAGACAAACTGATTTCATCATTTATGATAGATCAATGTTTCTTTGAAGATATTTTTAAAATTAATGACTAACAAGTGTTTTATTGACTGCCCCTAATGCATTCAATTATAAGAATTTTTTCTCTCTCTGTTTTATGTGGAGATGGTGACGTCAGAAATACTGTCTATAAAATATTGAAGTATCATGGACACATTGCCGAATTGGCGAACAACGAAATGAAAAAAAAAACTTTTAATGTTGTTAGCATCAAGGTAGCGTGGCCGAGCGGTCTAAGGCGCTGGTTTAAGGCACCAGTCATTTCGATGGCGTGGGTTCGAATCCCACCGCTGCCAGAATATTTTTTTGACTTTTGAACCAATGGAGGATTAGACCAGGAAATGTCGTCAACAAATTAATGATAGGACCTCTTGATTCGTTAAAAAGTGTGACAACCCTCTTCAAGAATTTTAAAAGTTTACCTTATTGTTGAAAATATAGCTTAGAACAATGCATATAATCTAATTGCTCAAGAAAAATTCTACTCAAATTTTGCAGATTTCAATCATTTTTCAAATTACATGTAGTTTATTCTATGTTGAATGAAATTATAAAAATTAAATAATCTATTTTGCTACATGCAATATCCCTTTTTACCATTTTCTTTCTTTTCCTTCAGACACAAATTTTCAAAAGATCATGTAACTTGTTCATCTTCTCTTGTGAATATCAAGGTAGCGTGGCCGAACGGTCTAAGGCGCTGGTTTTAGGCACCAGTCATTTCGATGGCGTGGGTTCGAATCCCACCGCTGCCAATATGTTTTTAAAACTTTTGGACGAGTGTAAGTTTTGATTGGTAAGTGTAATACTCGACTCCTTGGTATCGATCGATAAAAGAATAAAGGTCATATTCAATTTCAATGATTTAACATTTTTTCTACTGATATTTTAAATTCATAAATATCCTGAACTATTCTTTTCTTCTATGCATTCATGGTCGTCAGGATTTAGCCTTGTCAATTCATGATATTTATTGAAAAAATACCTTAATTTTGTGATTTATTTTTCAACATGCAATATCAATCTTATATTTTTAGCTTGTCCCTCCGAATTCATTCGCGAATTTAAACTCATTATAACTTGTTCATCTTGGGTCTTGAATTTCTTTAATTAAAAGAAATTGCTTCTCAATAAGACCAAATTATTATTTTACAGTATTAGAGATTCAGCTTACTTTTTCACAAAAAAAAACATGAGAGGAAGAGCGGCCAAAGTCCCTCCCAACAATTTTTGTTATCAAGAAAAAATAAATCATTAGTTTAAGAGACAAACTGATTTCATCATTTATGATAGATCAATGTTTCTTTGAAGATATTTTTAAAATTAATGACTAACAAGTGTTTTATTGACTGCCCCTAATGCATTCAATTATAAGAATTTTTCTCTCTCTCTGTTTTATGCGGAGATGGTGACGTCAGAAATACTGTCTATAAAATATTGAACTATCATGGACACATTGCCGAATTGGCGAACAACGAAATGAAAATAAAATCGTTTCATGTTGCTAGCATCAAGGTAGCGTGGCCGAGCGGTCTAAGGCGCTGGTTTAAGGCACCAGTCATTTCGATGGCGTGGGTTCGAATCCCACCGCTGCCAGAATATTTTTTTGACTTTTGAACCAATGGAGGATTAGACCAGGAAATGTCGTCAACAAATTAATGATAGGACCTCTTGATTCGTTAAAAAGTGTGACAACCCTCTTCAAGAATTTTAAAAGTTTACCTTATTGTTGAAAATATAGCTTAGAACAATGCATATAATCTAATTGCTCAAGAAAAATTCTACTCAAATTTTGCAGATTTCAATCATTTTTCAAATTACATGTAGTTTATTCTATGTTGAATGAAATTATAAAAATTAAATAATCTATTTTGCTACATGCAATATCCCTTTTTACCATTTTCTTTCTTTTTCTTCAGACACAAATTTTCAAAAGATCATGTAACTTGTTCATCTTCTCTTGTGAATATCAAGGTAGCGTGGCCGAGCGGTCTAAGGCGCTGGATTTAGGCACCAGTCATTTCGATGGCGTGAGCAACTTGATAATCCATTTTTATTTTGAAAACCATGAAGCTGTAGCAGTGTATATATTGCCCGAAAGCTAATTAAAAGCGTGGTACCAACAGCTACGTCTACAGATGTACTCATTTTGTTGCCTCTATATAATTAGCACCCGAGTACACTACCCCACCATGTTAAAGAGTGTGAGCCAATTGTTGCTCTTATATATATATATATATATATATATATATATATTATAATCCCTCAATAAAGTCAGCTTTTACACTAGAGAGCAGTGTATGTTTGTCATAGTCCCACATATCTTTGATCCTATGAGTGGCTTGTATCATATTAACGGATACACACGTCAACATTATAACAACAAAAAATGATGATGCAATATTAGTGTAACATAACGAACAATGAAACGACGCTAAAATAGTTTTGCATATTTGTATATTAAGGTAGCGTGGCCTGGTCACTTTTTGGCAGCGTTTCCAACTCATATGTAATCGCTACAAAATCAATGACTTTTATCTGCGCATGCACATGTTGTAATTACGATCTGACTTATTGATAGAGAGTAGGAACTTTTCTCTTTTGAATTCGTATGTTTACGAAGTCAAAAATATGATGTCGTAAAAGGCATCATTCAAAGACTCATACTTTCTGTCATTATATACTCGAACATTAATTAGTCTTTTCTTCTCCTTCTCCTTCTCCTTCTCTCATCATATTGTGCTTTTGTCTAGGCCTACTATCGAATCCCACTTATGGCATATTCAATGTAACTGCCTACAATGGGAGTTGTGTGGATTTTCAGGGATTGGTCCCAGATAGATCATCCTTAAGGAAGGGGGGGGGAATGAGCAACTTGATAATCCATTTTTATTTTGAAAACCATGAAGCTGTAGCAGTGTATATATTGCCCGAAAGCTAATTAAAAGCGTGGTACCAACAGCTACGTCTACAGATGTACTCATTTTGTTGCCTCTATATAATTAGCACCCGAGTACACTACCCCACCATGTTAAAGAGTGTGAGCCAATTGTTGCTCTTATATATATATATATATATATATATATATATATATATATATATATATTATAATCCCTCAATAAAGTCAGCTTTTATTTTGAAAACCATGAAGCTGTAGCAGTGTATATATTGCCCGAAAGCTAATTAAAAGCGTGGTACCAACAGCTACGTCTACAGATGTACTCATTTTGTTGCCTCTATATAATTAGCATCCGAGTACACTACACCACCATGTTAAAGAGTGTGAGCCAATTGTTGCTCTTATATATATATATATATACATATATATATATATATTATAATCCCTCAATAAAGTCAGCTAGGAAATATAAGTAAGTTGGTTGGTTGGTTTGTTTGGTTTTATATATTTTCCGTATAAAAAGATCATCAGTACACACTTATAAATATACATGTACAAGAATATAAAGAATGAGGATTACTTTGATTTTGATATCCCTTTTACACTAGAGAGCAGTGTATGTTTGTCATAGTCCCACATATCTTTGATCCTATGAGTGGCTTGTATCATATTAACGGATACACACGTCAGCATTATAACAACAAAAAATGATGATGCAATATTGGTGTAACATAACGAACAATGAAACGACGCTAAAATAGTTTTGTATATTTGTATATTAAGGTAGCGTGGCCTGGTCACTTTTTGGCAGCGTTTCCAACTCATATGTAATCGGTACAATCAATGACTTTTATCTGCGCATGCACATGTTGTAATTACGATCTGACTTATTGATAGAGAGTAGGAACTTTTCTCTTTTGAATTCGTATGTCAAAAATATGATGTCGTAAAAGGTATCATTCAAAGACTCATCCTTTCTGTCATTATATACTCGAACATTAATTAGTCTTTTCTTCTCCTTCTCTCATCATATTGTGCTTTTGTCTAGGCCTACTATACAGGGCCCCGTCTCATAAAGAGCTGCGATTGATTCGAATCAATCGCAAATTTCAATCTCCTATCTCTTAAGTACAGAGTTGCGATTTTATTTGCAATCAATCGCAACTCTTTATAAGACGGGGCCCAGGTCTACGTTACTTTGTCAGAAAAATATAAGAACTCTATTTAATGGGTCAATAGAAAGTCAGGGTTGTACCCACTCACACTTGTCCAAGGTGATCTCAAGTAACCTTCTACTCCCTTCTTGCAGAAATTATACATGTAGATATTGTATGGATTATCGGCGATTGACCAAAGTAGTAACTTGAGGGAAGAGGAAAATGAGCATTTTGTAATATGAGTAATTCATTGTCATCTTGGAAACTCCGGAGTTGTAGCAATATATATATGAAAGGTCTATGAGTAAAGTCAACTTGTTAGAGCATAAGTAAATTTAATCAGTCTAACATTGATTTTGGTGTTCATATTAGACTGTAGTGCAGCGAATGTAGTGTAGTGAATGTTTGAGATAGTCCCACATAGCTTTATATGAGGGAGTTTTATCATATTTACAGATACTGATAAATGTCAAGATTGCGACATAAACAAATTATGTTGCAGTATCTGTATAACAGTGCAGTATTGACATATAATGAAACAAAAATAGAGCGTTTCTTCATCACCTGTGAACATTAAGGTAGCGTGGCCGAGCGGTCTAAGGCGCTGGTTTTAAGCACCAGTCATATCGTGGGTTCGAATCCCACCGCTACCAAAACATTTTTAAAAACTTTTTTAACCAGTGTTACCAAAGGATGTCATCGACAAATATGTGATTTGGACAATTTTCAATGTAATTTCCATAGTTTATACACGATGATGTGATAGTACCTACTGAGTTGTTCAAAATTGTGAAAACACTGTTCATAATAAAATATTTTTTTTCAAAACTTTATTTTTTGTTGTTGAAAATAATGTTTTACTCCATGACAGTAAAATGTACACTCTTCGCACATTCCATTATTTTGGTAGTAATTGTCTTTCAAATTATACTATTCCTAAGCGAAATAATACAATTAACTTCGTGGGGGATATGCATTAAGAAAGCTAACTTGTTTAGCATTTTACCTGAGGCTGCGTTGGTATTAAAAGGTGTTCTACAAAAAGACATATTCATGAATAATAAATCGAGAATAATGTTAACGTTATTTCCATCAATGTAGCGTGGCCGAGCGATCTCAGGCGCTGGTTTAAAGGCACCACTCATTTCATGGGTTGGAATTCCGCCGCTGCCCTATCACTTTTTGAAAATTTTGAATGTTATTTCCTCAGTTTGTACACTATTGATAAGTTGGTATCATCTCGATAACAAAGTTCTGATTCGGATGTACGACACATCCCACGACGACAGCTTTCCCGCGGTCAATACCCTGCACTACCCGGATACATAACTCAAACCCTGGACCAAATACTTTACACTATAAAGCCAACCCTAAGCCTTACCATAGAAACCTTGCTCTATTAACCCATCTATTAGAAATTTATACGTGGGCTTAGCTATTGTCAGAAGCTCTCCTTGAGATATCCGTTTGTTGTATGGGGTCATACCGGGTGACTCCAGTAGATGGGAAACTCGTAACTGGACCATATTTATAGATACTTACACAATATTGCAACACTAACGAATAATGGAAATAGAATATTTTTCTTTAAATGAGAATATGAAGGAAGCGTGGCCGAGCGGTCTAAGGTGCTGGCCTTAAGCACCAATTATATCGTAAAAACTTTTTTAACCAGCGTCGTTTTTTATTTTTTTACGAACTGACGAATCCGTGCACGCTGCGCAAAAACGTGAATAAATATTGGCCGGAAACGCATTTATACGTTTAGGTGTATTAGATAACAGAATATGCTTTTGTTCCATAATTGCATGTATCGATATATACAGTAAAAGAAAGCTTATGACTTTAATTTTGAAATGGTGTATATTATTATGTATATTGATACGTGAGTGAGGGTGTGTGTGAGGGTGTATGTTTGTGTGTGTTCGTGTGTACAAGTTTACGCATTCAAACCGATGACATCGAACAAAGAGAACAATGGGTCATCGGTAGTGATTCAATAGGTCATCGGTTGTCAACAATTGGTGAGGTTTATTCCGTTAATGAATTTTGTGACGCAATTCAATAGTGGGGTCATCGGTTGAAATTCGAACAATAGAAAACATAGATGTGTGCGTTTGTGGAGGTGTCATAGCCGAGTGGTTAAAACACTTGACTGGGAATGCGAGGATCGCCTTTGAGCAAGGCAATATGTCTACATTGCTCTTTTTCTCGTATATTTAGCAAATGGTGTTTGGCATATTAATAAGAGTGTGATTATGTTTTATTTCAAAAAAAGAAGGAAAAGGGGTTGTGGATCGTAACCGATTGGTTAAAAACACTCGACTGGAAACGCGATGATCGTGGGTTCGATACCCGCTTCGGCACTTATGCTCTTGAGCAAGGCAATCTACATTGCTCTTTTATCGTACATTAAAAATGTAAAATAAATGGTGGTTGGCATATAAATACGTGTGTGTGAGTGTATTTCTTTAAAAAAGTTTGTGTGCATGTGTGTTTTATGTGTGGATGTATATGTACCGTGTTAGCATGCAATTTTGCTCTATTATCATGATTATGCCACCAACTCAGGGTTTGTACGCGATCTTTGCCTTTGTATAGAAGAGGTCTCCTCATAATTCGCTTGATGTGGATGTATTAGGTCATACCAGATGGGAAACTTGTGACTGTACTATGTATGTTCAGATTCTTACACAATATCGTTGCAATATCAACGAATAATGAAACTAGAATAAATCTGTTTCACAATTTGAACATCAAGGTTGCGTGGCCGAGCGGTCTAAGGCTGGTTTTAGGCACCAGTTTTCGTGGGTTCGAATCCCACCAAAAGAAGAAGGGGAGTTGGGGTGAAATCGACCCGACTTTGGGGCTTTGCGGGGGGGCTTTGCGGGCTAAACCCGACAGCTACGGTCCGGCTGACAACCTTTTTGTCAATGACTTAGATGGTCTAAGCAACTTTAAGAGGTCAAATCTTATGGGTAAAATGGGGTAATTATTTCGGGACAGGCTCCTGGCCTATAGGTGTTGTGTGCATTATCGGGGGATGGTGCCCGCTAGATAATACTTAAAGAAGGGGGATCTTTAAATACATTTCATCTTGAAAGTCCCTAAACCATGTCATCTAGGAAATGTAAGTATTAAACAATTAAATCAAGCTTACATTGATTTTGATGTTTCTCTTGTCGTGGTGCATTAGTTAGTGTTGCCATAGTCCCGCATAGCTTGAGCTCGTGAGTTGGGTTCATCATATTCACATATACTACTGCACTTCATTGCAGGCAGGTTGCAAAATTAACGAATAATGTTGCAATACTGATATACCATTGTAACATAAACGAATTATGGAACGATGATAACGTATAGTGTCATGGTTGTGCATGACGGTAGCATGGCCGAGCGGTCTAAGGCGCTGGTTTTAGGTACCAATCATTTCGATGGCGTGGGTTCGAATCCCACTGCTACCAGAATATTTTTAAACAACTTTTTAAACTAATGGCGTACAGGACACGGAATGTCATCAGTAAATTCTTGATACGACCTTTTGATTCCCGTAAAAAAAAGTGAAATCCGTTTTCATAGTTTGAAAAAAATATTTTTCTTGTTTAATTAATTATGATATCTTCAAACAACAAAAATATTTTCGAAGAAATTTCATAAAGTTATTACTCCTCAGAAAATTATGAATAGATTTTTTAAATTTACATAATTCATTTCGGACATGCATCATAAAAGCTACGGTGTTAATCATTTCTCACTTCAAACACAAATTTGCATAAGGTCACATGACTTGTCCATCTTTATGTTGTGACGTTTCCAGGTTGAGGGAAGTTAAAGGGGAATTAACCTCAAAATATAAATGTGCTCATATTCAAAGATGTAATCTATTCCTTCTTGTTGCCCTACGTAGTTTTGCATTAAAATATACGAGATGGGTATAAATCAGGATTTTCTCAGCAAGATTTATCGTCTGCTTGCGATACCAGGGGGCTGCCATTTTCTTAATGAGTACATAAAGATATTTTTAATCCGAATGCAAAATTGTCTTTTTTCCTGATACAAAATTCCATCTGAGATTTAAAATATTTAACAGATATATACATATATTCTAAAAACGAATGTGTTTTATATTTCCTTGAAAATTACGATTTTACTCAATATCAATCTATTTTCTTGATGCTATGACGTACGTGAAGGAGCCAATTAATTCAAATTTATGGATGATGACTTTCCCCGAGCGTCAGTAGTGACAAACTATGCATTCACCTGCTTTGAGATAATGGACTTCAAAAGTCAGAATGCGCGTTGTATAAATTATGTTCTGCTCTGCCATGCAAGACCAAGAAATCGATTTCTAGTTTTCTAGCAAAACCGGAGAATTTAAAAAGAAATCTATAAATTTCAAATTTTAAAATAAATGTATACCCCTGTTATGTATTTTCCATCATATATGGGGCTTTTTAATAATGAATAGAAGCAATTTAGCTCGTGGATTAAATATATCTTCCTGACCGGAACGGTCAGGAAGATGACAGCCCCCATGAAGTGTTAGCAGATGATACCGTGTGCTAGAATGTCTTGATTTAAACCCTTTTCTGATATTTTATTTCTAAAGTGATACAGATCAATGATTAAGAATATATTACACCTTTGAACATAAGTACATTTATATTCTAGTGTTAATTCTCCTTTAAGCTGCAGGTTCCACTCCTAGATTACTGATTCATCATTGTTCATAGAGAGTTGTTGGTATTTTTCTCTTCTGAAGTCGCATATCTATGAAGTCTAAAATATAATTTTGTAAAAAAAAAATTATCATTCATAGACTCATCCGTTTTTATAGGAGTGTACTCGGATATTGCTCAGTCTTTTCTTCTCCCACTTTCACTATATTATTGCTCTGTTGTCGTCTATAGATTTACCTTATTTTGCCAGAAAATTAAATTAATTTTTTGCAGGGCTGTATCCTCCCATTTAAGAACAAAACTACAAGTATGCGGTGTGAAATCAAATAATTTAAATTGGATAATGATTTTTTTTACCGAATAGATCGCAAAGAGTTGTTATTAATATGAATTTTCTTCATGGATTCATGTTAAATTTTGTGTTGCTCAAGGAACAATTTTGGGTCCGGCGATATTTTTTGTTTTATTAAAGATATATCTAATAACATCGCCCCTACCATTGGATTATATGCTGATGATTGTATTTTATATCGCTGTATTTCTACTTTAGACGACTGTAAAATTTTACAAAATGACCTGGAAGTTTTAAATCAATGGTCTAAGACATGAATACATTGAATACATTAGAGAATTAGACGAAAGTACCTCCGACTTGTGTTTTATTATAAGCTTGTTAATGGTTTAATAGAGGACATAAAAACATGTGCACACCTGCGAACAGAATTGGAAGAAACTATCATAACTTAAAGATACATGTACCCTTCGCAAGAACCTAAAACTATAAATGATTGGAACAAACTTCCGAAGTATGTACACTGTAGAAAAAAAAATGTGTAATTTTACAGCATATCTGGCGTCAGCAGAGTCGCCATAACTTCTGGGGCCTGTAACATAAAGAGATGCAATCAATCTTACGATCAATTGTAACTCTTCAGTACATGGTTTACCATCGACTTACGATTGATTAGTTGTTACTTTTTCCTATTGATGTACAAATAACATCAGATTAGCTGTTATGAGTAAATACAGAACTAATCTGTATTTTTTCCCCTGTAAAAATACATTTTTTTTAAACAGTGTATTCAATTGAAATCTCTTAGCATGTTTAAAAAGGCTTAGTCCGCAAGGGTGGGTAGCGTCGCGTCGCGACACGTTGACGCGAACGCAACCATTCGTCGAAAGTCCCCCCCCCCCCCCACCCCACCCCCCACCCCCAGGTTTTGCCGAAAGGGTGCGTTGACTTTTTTTTTCTAAATAAAGTGTATTATTATTATTTTTATTTTCAGCGGTTCCAGGATTTTGTAAAGGGAGGGGGGGGGGGGGGGGGCAGAAATGCAGGGCTGTCATCAGGGGCGGATCAAGGATTTTGTAAAAAGGGGGGGGGGCACAAAAATGCAGGGCTGTCATCAGGGGCGAATCCAGGATTTTGTGAAAGGGGGTGCACAGAAATGCAAGTCAGTCAGGGGCGGATCCAGGATTTTGTGAAAGGGGGGGGGCACAGAAATGCAGGTCTGTCAGGGGCGGATCCAGGATTTTGTAAAAGGGGGGGGCACAGAACTGATTTGTCATCAGGGGCGGATCTAGGATTTTGTAGAAAGGTTTGTCATCAGGGGTGGATCCAGGATTTTGTAGAAAGGAGGCATGGACATGCAGGTATGTCATCAGGGATGGATCCAGGATTTTGTAAAAAGGGGTGCACAGATATGCAGGTCTGTCACCTTTGGAGGGAGATCTGTATTTAAATTGCTCAGCAGTGGGGGGGGGGGGGGGGGGGGGGGGTGACGAGAATTTTTTTTGCAAGCCCTCCAAAACTCCAATTTTCCTCCCATAATTCTCTGACAAGCAACAACAACAAAAAGAAGGTTATCAGTTCTAAAAAGGGGGAGGCATAAAGCATACTTTTCTTTCAAATGGAGGGGGCACGGGCTGGGAGCCGTAAATCTGCCACTGTCAAGGATATTCTATGAGAAAAAATCCAAACGCACCCTTTCGGCAAAACTGTGAGGGGATCCTGGATCCGCCCCTGATGACCTACCTGCATTTCCATGCCCCCCCCCCCCCTTTCTACAAAATCCTGGATCCGCCCCTGATGACAAACCATTTGTGTGCCCCCCCCCCCCTTTCTACAAAATCCTGGATCCACCCATGATGACAAACCTGCATTTCCATGCCCCCCCCCCCTTTCTACAAAATCCTTGATCCGCCCCTGATGACAGCCCTGCATTTCTGCCCCCCCCCCCCCCCCTCCCTTTACAAAATCCTGGAACCGCTGGTAATAATAATAATACACTGTATTCATAAAAAAAATGTCGACGCACCCTTTCGGCAAAACCGGGGGTGCTTTGGACGAATGGTGGCGTTCCAGTCAACGCGACGCGACCCGACGCTCCCAACGCACCCTTTCGGCCAAACCGGGGGGGGGGGGGGCTTTGGACGAATGGTTGCGTTGCGTCAACGCGACGTGACGCGACGCTACCCACCCTTTCGGACTCAGCCGTTTAAAAAAGTGTTAAATAACCATCTTAACCCACACAGTTATTTTCACAGATGCTTTAACCTCAACTAAGCAATGTACTCTGCAATACTGCAGTGATTTTAAAGTAGATATTCAAAGAAAATCACAAATATGGCAATTAATGTATCACTAGAAACTGGGAAGCTTACAGATGGCAATCTTATAAGTTTTATGTCAACTGCGTATCTGGTGATTATAAAAACAACACAAATAAAAGCTCTTCTCAGCATCTGGAATATCCGAGGATTCGCCAGAAATATAGCGATGTTTTGATGTCGTCACACTCGGGATCGATCCTGCTTAAGCAGACGACGTCCTATAATGAATGAACGTAATTGCAATGCAATTATTTATCAAATTATAAAGAGTTTGGTGTATTTAAACATGACCTTATTTCACACCATTATAAAGGGAAAGTGAAACTGATTCTGATAACTAAAACCGTTTGATTGTAAATACATAGGAGAAGGGTCAATGATCAATGAAATAAACCCCACTTTCAAATTGAAAAGCCCTCCGAATAATAGCAGGATGGTATTCGTTCCCTCTTGAAACGCCGAACATGCCCCGGTGCAAACAGCTGAAAATACAATGGCGTCTTATTTTGTTTACAAGTGACTGATTCCTTTATTTTTTTAACGCTGCATTTTTCATCAAAATAATACCATACACGAAGTTAAGAGTGAGGCAACAGACTAACATTAAGACTGACGCTAGTGAAGGAAGAGAAATAAGTGAAGAGGAGATGACAAAATAGGCTCTGAAAAATGTGTAAGATGTTATGGGACATCGTCTGCTTAGCCAGGACTGGTCCAGGGTGTGTCGTCACATATCTCAGCAGCGTTCGAGGAGCTCTTCAGCTGCTATATCGGGGGCTGTATTTTACCGTTTTATAATTGATAATAATCATTACTTCAAATGTTTCCAAGCGTTGAATTTGGATAACCTTGTTTAATTTATGCCATCTATGCAATAATAAGTATTAAGCCAATATTTAAAATCATCAACGTTCTACTTTAATTGCAGTCATCACTATTGTCTATCCTTTACATCTTGAAAATAATACTTTGTGCAATATGTTTATGATGCTGAATTTTGTTGTTTTTTATATCCGGGAAACAGGCTTGTATGGGTTTGATCAAACCTTTTTCGTTTTCCCGAGACATGTTTTATAATGTCTGAATAAAATTCAAATCAAATCAAAATCAATTCATGTACAATATAATCTGAGATAACCTTATACCCCCCCCCCCCCCCCCCCCCCCCCCCGCCCAACACACACACACACACAGCTATGAATCATCTAATATAAATGGAAATAAACGGCAGTGAAAGGACTGGAGACTTATTCCAATGCCATGAAATCAAGCGTATATTGATATTGGTTTTCCTCTACACAAGTGCAACAATGAATGTACTTTGGACCCTATGTTAACATTGCAACATTAAATAATGTTCTTGCAATATTTATGTCAATATTGCAATATTAACTTCAAATGAAACGAGGGTTAAATTCTTTAGCTTTGCTCATATGAACAGGAAGGTAGCGTGGCCGAGCGGTCTAAGGCGCTGGTTTCAAGAGCCAGTCAGTTCGTGGGTTCGAATCCCACCGCTGCCAAAAACTTTTTACCCAATGTTGCATTGCACCAAACATGTCATCCACAAATTTATGATAGGACCTCTGCATTTGGAAGTCGGTGTGAATATTCTATATTCATGCTTCACAACTTTATTTTTCCTGTTAAAGTAATGTTTTAAAAACAATCCATAAAACTAATTACTCCAGACAAATTGTACAATATTTCTTTCCACATTTCAATCATTTCATATCTGTATAATATCTGTATAATTTGTTTGGGAGAGGGATGGGAAGGGGGACGTGCATTATAAAAGTTCACTCTTTGGCATGTCGAACGATTTCAAGGTCATGTGACTTTTTCATCTTATGGTGTGACTTTTTGTCAACTCTCCATTTCATGTGAACTATCTTTATGACTTTATCTAACTTTACATCAAGCAAATTGCAGTTCGCTACGAGTTTTATTTTATTTTTTTTCATTCTCTCAACACCTAAAAAGAACAAAAGCCGTTCGAATTGTTTCAGCGGCACCGTTTAGAACTCATAACAGTCCTTTAAATTAATACTTAATGCTCTTCATTCTTTCATCATATTATCCCTTTGCTTTATTTATATTTATTTTAATTTTTCAGAATATTATATGAGGTTTATTGGTTTGTCAAGAGGAACTCAGGGCTACACAATATTCACAAATAATATTACACGTCAGCATTGCAACATAATGTTGCAATATTAATGTGATATTGAATATTGACCCTATGTTAACATAACAACATTAAATAATGTTCTTGCAATATTTATGTCAACATCGCAATATTAACGTCAAATGAAACGGAGGTTAAATTCTTTAACTTTTCTCATATGAACATGAAGGTAGCGTGGCCGAGCGGTCTAAGGCGCTGGTTTAAGGGACCAATCATTTCGATGGCGTGGGTTCGAATCCCACCGCTGCCATAATCTTTTAAATTCTTTTGGATTTAATTCCTCCATTAAGCCGATATCACTTTGTATATAATAAGTTGGGACATCATGTACATTATATAACAATGGAATGCTTCCGAGAGAGTTTCTTTGTTTAATTTATTTTTCTTTTGAAGCTGAAAATATGATGTCATGTGTTTTTTTTACCTTACTGGTAAGAAAGCTCTGGTATACTTTTAAGTAAGCAAGCTGGGGACCAACGGTATTAATTCATCTATCTGCTTTATTCTTAAGGAAACTATAGCGCATCCACTTGGTTTCAAACCAGGGTCTTTAGAGTTACAAGACTACTGCTCTATCACTGTGCTATCGCGCCCCTCACTTAAAATAATAATTACAGGTATTATTTTCATAGGCTTTTTTTCGGGGAGAGGAGGTGGGATGGTTGATGTTTATGAGTGTATTTATTTGATCTGTCTCTACGTCTCCATCTGTCATAATTCCTTTGCCTTCTATGAATGGAGCACTGTAGTATACTGGTTAAGGCTTTTGACTCTCATGCGAGAGGTCCCGCGTTCGATCCACTGCATGAGGACAAGATGTTTGCTCACATTTCGTTCCCAAAAAAGGTGTATTACAATGCTGGGGTAATGGGATAATAAGAATTCCAGGGCCCACAGGAAGAGCATTATTAAAACTGGTGTGCGTACTCTGGGTAAATAAGACCAAATTATTATTTTATATAGTATTAGAGATTCAGCTTACTTTTTCAAAAAATCTAAAACAATCATTAGTTTAAGAGACAAACTGATTTTATCATTTATAATAGATCAATGTTTCTGTGAAGATATTTTTTAAAAATTAATAACTAACAAATGTTTTATGGATTGCCCCTAATGCATTCAATTATAAGAAGAAACATTTCCTCTCTTTTATGCGGAAATGGTGACGTCAGAAATACTTTCTATATAATATTGAACTATATACATGTACACATTGCCAAATTGGCGAGAAAAAAAATCCGGGGCACTTGTCCCCCGTCCTCTAGGATAGCTGCCTCTGCAAGTTATTCCAATATGACTTCTATCATTGTCCAATATGATTTTGCCCCCTTTTTACCGTGTATACAGCTCGGGATTCGTACGCGCGCTCGCCTATTGTATAATTATTGTACAAGAAGTTTACTCAGCATATTCGTGGTTTTTTTTTTTGTATGAGGTCATACCAGGTAACCTCATTCATAAATGAATGGATGGGAAACTTGTGACTGAACCATATAAAGAGATTATTACACAACAACTTTGCTATATCAACGAATAATGAAACTAGAATAAATCCCTTTTTTATGTCAATATCAAGGTAGCGTGCCCGAGCGGTCTAAGGCGCTGGTCTATTAAAGGGACAACTCATTTCGATGGCGTTGGTTCATCCTTAAGGAAGGGGAAAATGAGCAACTTGAAAATCCACTCTTATCTTTAGAAAACCATGAAGTTGTGGCAGTGTTTATATAATTATATAAATACCCCTAAAAAAGTCATTTAGCAAATACAAGTAATTTGAATGAGGATTACTTTGATTTTGACATTCCTTTTATTATAAAGAGGTAGTGAATGTTTGTCATAGTCCCACATAGCTCTGGGCCTATGAGTGGCTTGTAACATATTCACAGATACGAATGTCAACATTGAAAAAAAAAATATGATGCAATATTGGTGTAACAGTGCTATAATGACGAACAATGAAACGACAGTAAAATAATTTGCATTTTTCTACATTAAGGTAGCGTGGCCGAGTGGTCTAAGGCGCTGGTTTCAGGTACCAATCATTTCGATGGCGTGGGTTCGAATCCCACCGCTGCCAGAATATTTTTTTAACTTTTGAACCAATGGAGGATTAGACCAGGAAATGACGTCAACAAATTTATGATAGGGCCTCTTGATTCATTAAGAATCTTGTTTGGAGGAATACATATAATATAATTGCTCAAGAAAAAAAATCTACAGCGTTTTTGCAGATTGTAATCATTTTTCAAATTACTTTACTCCATATTAAAGGATATTTTACAATAATTAAAATAATTTATTTTGCTACATGCGTTATCCTTTTTACCATTTTCTTTGATTTTCCTTCAGACACAAATATTTAAAAGGTCATGTGACTTGTTCATTTTTTCTTGTGAATATCAAGGTAGCGTAGCTGAGCGGTCTAAGGCGCTGGTTTAAGGGACCAATCATGGGTTCGAATCCCACTTATGGCATATTCAATGTAACTGCCTACAATGGGAGTTGTGTGGATTTTCAGGGATTGGTCCCAGATAGATCATCCTTAAGGAAGGGGGAATAAGCATCTTGATAATCCATTTTTTATTTTTATTTATGTAAGTCAGCTATCAAATATAAGTAATTTGGTTGGCTGGTTTGGTTGGTTTTATATATTTTCATAAAAAAATTATCAGTACACACTTATAAATATACATGTACAAGAATATAACGAATGAGGATTACTTTGATTTTGATATCCCTTTTACACTAGAGAGCAGTGAATGTTTGTCATAGTCCCACATATATTTGATCCTATGAGTGACTTGTATCATATTAACGGATACACACGTCAACATTATAACAACAAAAACCAGCGTCGTTTTTTTTTTTTACGAACTGACGAATCCGTGCACGCTGCGCAAAAACGTGAATAAATATCGACCGGAAACGCATTTATACATTTAGGTGTATTAGAAAACAGAATTTGCTTTTGTTCCATAATTGCATGTATCGATATATACAGTAAAAGAAAGCTTATGACTTTAATTTTGAAATGGTGTATATTATTATGTATATTGATACGTGAGTGAGGGTGTGTGTGAGGGTGCGTGTGTGTGTTCGTGTGTACATGTTTACGCATTCAAACCGATGACATCGAACAAAGAGAACAATAGGTCATCGGTTGTCAACAATTGGTGAGGTTTATTCCCTTAATGAATTTTGTGACGCAATTCAATAGTGGAGTCATCGGTTGAAATTCGAATAATAGAAAACATAGATGTGTGCGTTTGTGGAGGTGTCATAGCCGAGTGGTTAAAACACTTCACTGGGAATGCGAGGATCGCCTTTGAGCAAGGCAATATGTCTATATTGCTCTTTTTCTCGTATATTTAGTAAATGGTGTTTGGCATATTAATAGGAGTGTGATTATGTTTTATTTCAAAAAAGGAAGGAAAAAGGGTTGCGGATCGTAACCGATTGGTTAAAAACACTCGACTGGAAACGCGATGATCGTGGGTTCGATACCCGCTTCGGCACTTATGCTCTTGAGCAAGGCAATCTACATTGCTCTTTTATCGTACATTAAAAATGTAAAATAAATGGTGGTTGGCATATAAATACGTGTGTGTGAGTGTATTTCTTTAAAAAAGTTTGTGTGCATGTGTGTTTTATGTGTGGATGTATATGTACCGTGTTAGCATGCAATTTTGCTCTATTATCATGATTATGCCACCAACTCAGGGTTTGTACGCGATCTTTGCCTTTGTATAGAAGAGGTCTCCTCATAATTCGCTTGATGTGGATGTATTAGGTCATACCAGATGGGAAACTTGTGACTGTACTATGTATGTTCAGATTCTTACACAATATCACTGCAATATCAACGAATAATGAAACTAGAATAAATCTGTTTCACAATTTGAACATCAAGGTTGCGTGGTCGAGCGGTCTAAGGCGCTGGTTTTAGGCACCAGTTTTCGTGGGTTCGAATCCCACCGCTGCCATAATATTTTTAAAAACTTTTTCACCGGTGGTGTAGGCCTATCGGATAAAGGGTGTCATAAACAAATTGATGATAAAGACCTATTGATTCGTAAAAACAAGTGTGAAAACCTTATTCAAGTTAAGGTCGTCCTGCAGAATGGGGCAGACCCTGACAATTTTTGCCCCAAAAAATTCAACCCCCCTCCTTGTCGAACTGATAATTGCTTTTTTGTATTTTTTTTTGCTTGTCAGGTAATTATGGAGGAAAACAGAACCCCGTAAAATCTGAACACCCCCCCCCCCCCCTCCCACTGAGCGACTTTTATTCCTTGTCAAAGGATTATGGAGGAGGAAAACATCTGATCACGCCCATCTCCCCCATGCACCACACTTTGTCAGTAGGAAGTACTATGACTGGACATTACAAAACACAAAAAAACTGACAAAAATTTCTGCAGGATGGGGTGGCAGATGGCCCCTAAATATTGGGGTAAATTATTCCTCTTGAAGCCCAGGGACCAAATTTTGCCAGAAGGAAGAGCTGTGGATATACATTCCAAAAGTATAAAAAGTGACAAAATTGTCCATCGGGAAGGGGGTGTCAGACCCCCAGAAGAAGAAGTGGATATGGGGTGAAACCGACCCCACTTCTATGGGGGGCTCTGGGGGCTAAACCCGACAGCTACGGTCCGGCTGACAACCTTTTTGTCAATGACTTAGATGGTCTAAGCAACTTTAAGAGGTCAAATCTTATGGGTAAATTTGGGTAATTATTTCGGGTAAAGGCTCCTGGCCTATAGGTGTTGTGTGCATTATCGGGGGATGGTGCCCGCTAGATACTTAAAGAAGGGGGGATCTTTAAATATTAAAATTTCATCTTGAAAACTTCAAAATTGTGGCAGAATCAAAAGTCCCTAAATCATGTCATCTAGGAAATGTAAGTATATAAAACAATTAAATCAAGCTTACATTAATTTTGATGTTCCTTTTGTACTGGTGCATTAGTGAGTGTTGCCATAGTCCCGCATAGCTTGAGCTAGTGAGTTGGGTTCATCATATTCACAGATACTACTACACTTCATTGCAGGCAGGTTGCAAAATTAACGAATAATGTTGCAATACTTGATGTACCATTGCAACATAAACGAATTATGGAACGATGATAAAGTATAGTTTACATAGTTGCACATGACGGTAGCATGGCCGAGCTTCTAAGGCGCTGATTTTAGGTACCAATCATTTCGATGGCGTGGGTTCGAATCCCACTGCTACCGGAATATTTTTAAACAACTTTTAAACTAATGGCGTATAGGACACGGAATGTCATCAGCAAATTCTTGATACGACCTTTTGATTCCCATAAAAAAGTGAAATCCCTTTTCATAGTTTGAAAAAAATATTTTTGAAGAAATTTCATAAAGTAATTACTCCTCAGAAAATTATGAATATATTTTTAAATTCATTTCGGACATGCATCATAAAGGCTATGGTGTTAATCATTTCTCACTTCAAACACAAATTTGCATAAGGTCACATGACTTGTCCATCTTTATGTTCTGATCTTTCCGTGTTGAGGGAAGTTAAGCCGCAGGTTCCACTCCTAGATTGTTGATTCATAGAGAGTTGTTGGAACTTTTCTATTCTGAAGTCGCATATCTATGAGGTCTAAAATATAATTTAAAAAAAAATTATCATTCATAGACTCATCCGTTTTTATAGGAGTGTACTCGGATATTTCTCAGTCTTTTCTTCTCCCACTTTCACTATATTATTGCTCTGTTGTCGTCTATAGATTTACCTTATTTTGCCAGAAAATTAAATTAATTTTTTGCAGGGCTGTATCCTCCCATTTAAGAAATAAAAACTACAAGCATGCGGTGTGAAATCAAATAATTTAACTTGGATGATGATTTTTTTACAAAAAAGATCGCAAAGAGTTGTTATTAATAGTGAATTTTCTTCATGGATTCATGTTAAATCTTGTCTTCCTCAAGTAACAATTTTGGGTCCGGCGTTATTTTTATGTTTTATTAATGATATATCTAATAACATCGCCTCTACCATTAGATTATATGCTGATGATTGTATTTTATATCGCTGTATTTCCACTTTAGACGACTGTAAATTTTTACAAAATGACCTGGAAGTTTAAATCAATGGTCTAAGATGGATGCTCGATTTTAATTTATCTAAATGCAAGATCATGATGATGTCTCGGTACGCTTCACGATATAGGTTACGCATACACTATTGATGATGACCAGGGGGGTGTTTCATAAAGCTGTTCGTAAGTTACGCACGACTTTACGCACGACTGGTGATCAGTTCTTGTGCTAAATGATTGAGAATCAGATTAGTATAGCACCCAAGAACATGTTCCAGTCGTTCGTAAAGTCATTCGTTACTTTACGAACAGCTTTATGAAACACCCCCCTGGAAGTTTCAAATCAATGGTCTAAGACATGGATACTCGATTTTAATTGATCTAAATGCAAGATCATGATGATGTCTCGGTAGCTTCACTATATAGGTTACGCATACACTATTGATGGTCAAGAGTTACAAAATACAATGTCAGAGAAATATTTAGGTCTTGTGATAAACAATACTTTAAATTAGAATAATCATTGTACTGAATTACATGTGAAGTGCAATAGAATTGTTGGTATTATACGGAGGAGCTTTGTTGACTGTCCAAAATCTGTTTTTAAAAATCTTTATGAATCTTTAGTACGCTCACATTTGGATTATTGTTTTATAGCATAAGAACCATATAGAAATTCACAAAACAATTGGTCGAACGAATTCAAAAACGCTATTTAAGAATGATGTGCAAAGATTGGAGCACTAGTTATGATACGTTATTACGAAATTAATTATGAATACATTAGAGAATAGACGAAAGTACCTCCGACTTGTGTTTTATTATAAGCTTGTTAATGGTTTAATAGATATAGGACATAAAAACACACCTGCGAACAGAATTGGAAGAAACTATCTTAACTTAAAGACCTCAGCCTGACCCAAAACAACCATTTATTGACGTAAAGCTTAGTAAAAAAAGAATATAATTACCCTGGTTATTCATAAATTTTCGTCTCCGTTTATCCATAAAAAATAAAAAAGATTTTTTGGTCCGCCCCCTCCCTATGGCGTAACACTGCAGGGGGTCGCTAGACGTGTGACGACATGTCATGTATACAGCTCCGAGTGCGTCTACACGATATGTCGTCATCAAATATTCACCCCCCGCAAAGTAGCGTTCCTCAGAGACGGGGCCCAAACCACCGGGGCTCAACATTCGGGACGCTGTTACTCATTCCACAGGAAACGGAATCTCATGAAGTTGGTTTCAATTTGTTCAGAAAATATAAAGCTCCCCGTGGATGAATAAAGTGTATATTTCAAAATTCGGTCAGGCTGAGGTCTTTAAAGATGCATGTAGGCCTACCCTTCGGTTGGAACAAACTTCCGAAGTATGTAGTCAATATGAAATCCCTTAGCACGTTTAAAAAAGTGTTAAATAACCATCTCAACCCACAGTTAATTTCACAGATGCTTTACCTCAACTAAGTAATGTTGTACCCTGCAATACAACAGTGATTTTAATTGCAATCATCACTATTATCTATCGTGAACATCCTTTAAATGATACTTTGTGCAATATGTTTATGATGTTGAATTTTGTTGTTTTTTTATATCCGGGAAACAGACTTGTATGGGTTCGATCAAACTTTTTTTGTTTTCCCGAGACATGTTTTTATAATGTCTGAATAAATTCAAATCAAATCAAACCAATTCATGTACAATGTAATCTGAGATAACCTTATACCCCCCCCCCCCCCGCCCAACACACACACACAGATCTATGAATCATGTAATATAAATGGAAATAAACGGCAGTGAAAGGACTGGATACTTATTCCAGTGCCATGAATTCAAGCGCATATTGATATTGGTTTTCCTCTACACAAGTGCAACAATGAATGTACTTTGGACCCTATGTTAACATTGCAAGATTAAATAATGTTCTTGCAATATTTATGTCAACATCGCAATATTAACGTCAAATGAAACGAGGTTAAATTCTTTGCTCATATGAAGTTAGCGTGGCCGAGCGGTCTTAGGTGCTGGTTTCAAGAGCCAGTCATTTCGTGGTTTCGAATCTCACCGCTGCCAAAAACTTTTTAACCAATGTTGCATTGGACCAAACTATGTCATCGACAAATATATGATAGGACTTATAATAATAATAATATGTCTTGCTTGCCCAGGGTAGCCTCATCAGTATTATATACTGTTCTCCCTGAGGGCCTGCAATCATATTATTACCCCGACTTATGCATTTGGAAATCGGTGTGAACATCCTATATTCATATTTCAGAACTTTATTTTTTGCTGTTAAAGTAATGTTTTAAAATAATCCATAAAACTAATTACTCCAGACAAATTGTACAATATTTCTTTCCACATTTCAATCATTTCATAACTTTTTTTAGAATTTGTTTGGGAGGGGGGGGAAGGGGGACGTGCATTATAAAAGTTCACTCTTTGGCATGTCGAACGATTCAAGGTCATGTGACTTTTTCATCTTGTGGTGTGACTTTTTGTCAACTCTCCATTTCATGTGGACTATCTTTATCTAATATACATCAAGCAAATTGCAATTCGCTACGAGTTTTATTTTTTATTTTTTGCCGATCTGAACCCTGATAGCAGTAAGTGTTCAAAAATGACGTGATATTTACGTCGCGGTTTTCGTCTTTTTTACGTCCTGTAATTACGTCAATAAGACGACAACTTGCACCAACGCAAGACGTCAAGAGGACGTCTTATTTTGACGTCATCTCTACGTCTTCATTCCTCTTCCCTGATAGCAGAAAGTGTTAAAAATGACATGATATTTACGTCGCGGTTTTCGTCTTTTTTACGTCCTGTAATTACGTCAATAAGACGACAACTTGCACAAACGCAAGACGTCAAGAGGACGTCTTATTTTGACGTCATCTCTACGTCTTGTACACTGTAAAAACTAAAGTGCTACTTTTTGGGGCATGTATAGTGACTGCACCTGAAATGCTGTTTATAGCACTTGTAGTGTGCTAATTTACCAGCAAAAAAAAAATGTGACCGTGGCGAGCCTCGAACCAGGTTCCGCTGATTGAGAGGCGCTGACGTTACCGATGGACTAACGAATGCTTCTTGCAATCCAGTTTAGTCATGGGAGTCAAGTAGATAACATGAACTATGTGGTGTCGTAAATGCACTATGTAACAATATGATCTGCTCTAAATCGTACAATGTGAGTTAGTCTAGCGGTAATGCCAGCAATTCTCGATCAGCGGACCCTGGTTCGAAGCTCGCCCAAATCTTTTTTTTTTAATGAATATTTAGCAGTTTAAGTGCTTAAATAGCACGCTGTGTGCATTCAATAGCACTCTGAGTGCAGTGCCTATGCATGCCCTCAAAAAGTGCTATATACAGCACTTCAGTTTTTACAGTGTACAGATGACGTCAAAATAAGACGTCCTCTTGACGTCTTGCGTTGGTGCAAGTTGTCGTCTTATTGACGTAATTACACGACGTAAATATCACGTAATTTTTACCACTTTCTGCTATCAGGGAAGTTCATTCTCTCAACACCTGAACAGAACAAAAGCCGTTCGAACTGTTTCAGCGGCACCGTTTAGAACTCACAACAGTCCTTTAAATTGATACTTAATGCTGTTCATTCTTTCATCATATTATCCATTTGCTTTCTTTATATTTATGTTAATTTTTCAGAATATTATGAGGTTTATTGGTTTGTCAAGAGGAACTCAGGGCTACACAATGTTCACAAATATTAAATATTACACGTCAGCATTGCAACATAATGTTGCAATATTAATGGGATATTGAATATTGACCCTATATATGTTAACATTGCAACATTAAATAATGTTATTGCAATATTTATGTCAACATCGCAATATTAACGTCAAATGAAACGAAGGTTAAATTCTTTAACTTTGCTCATATGGACATGAAGGTAGCGTGGCCGAGCGGTCTAAGGCGCTGGTTTAAGGGACCAATCATTTCGATGGCGTGGGTTCGAATCCCACCGCTGCCACATATTTTAAACTCTTTTGGACCAATGTAGCGTCAACCCTGTTGGCGTAATATATAAATGTATGGCATTAATTAGTGAACGAGTGAAAAGCTATCCACATTTAAAAGAAGCTTTCTTCTTTAAAAATCTGTTTAATTCTGAAAGGTTTTACATTCATTATTTACAGCTCTCGTTTATTTTCCTAATCTTCTTGTCAGTTCTTATCATTCCTTGACCAAATTACCAAAATGAAACTGATTCATTTTAGGACATGTATTATAAAATTGCTTTTCAGCATGTCTCACCCTTTTCAAAGATTAGCAAAAGTCATTAAAACTTTCTTTATAAAAACCTGTTGATCTAACTGTACACTGTGCAAACTGCAGTCCGATAGAGCTTTAGAGCTGGTTGGCACCAGTCATTTCGATGGGGGTGTATTGGAATCTGCCAAAATATTATTAAAACTTTTTGACGAATGTAGTGTTGAATCTGTGGGTGTAATGCACAAATTCATAGCATTTTTCTTTGTAGGAATTCTGTTTAATGCAGAAATATGTACGTCCTTTCCTTTCTTTTCTTGTATAATTTGACTATTGTCATAATTACTGACTCTTATTGTCAATTTATGTTATTAACTTTTATAGTTAGAGATATATTGTCCGGCTTATTTATAAAACATTTGGTTTTCATTTTAGCACGTCTCTCCATTCTCAAACAGAAATTTAAGTCATTATAAAATTTTGAGCCAATTGACCACCTGCGCGCTGATGTCGGAAATGCTTCTTTTTTTTTTTTTTTAATCCCGTAAATCTAAAAACCTCACATTCTTTCTTTATCATTAACATGTTTTTTACTCTGCATTTATTTTACTTTTTTAAAGGAGATCTCGAAATGGATTTGATTTCTTTTGGGAAATGCACTAATAAAGTGGAATTACATTTCGACTGCACAAAGCCGACCGAATCTCGCACGAGAGCTGGAGCTCAGGCGGAGCGTGCCATGTGCGGCGACCAGTCTGTACTTCGAAATGCGTTTAGCCCCTTGGAGCGGGGGGGGGGGGGGGGGGGGGGGTAGGGTATGTATAGACACATCATCGCCAAAACACAAGTGGGCCATGACGTAATTATGCATTTGTATCCCTTCTTTATACTGATTTAACACAAAGCAATGTGATTGTGATAGTAGATAGTATAAATGACCCCAAATATCCCAAGATATCTTAAACATGGAGAGGTTCTGCTTTTTGTATCTTAGAATAATCACTCGTACCTTGAAAGGAATACTTCCATCTATCATGAAATGTAGTTTGTAAATTCAATGCATTATTACATAACTTTCATGAGCACATATCCAGTATTTGTCTCAAACGGTTACACAATTTGGTAGAAATGACCTTTATTTGCTTATGCGCAGATTGCATTTTCGAACTGGATTATTATTAACATTATTTAACATGTCATTATCATTAAAAAAAAATACTTTTCTCCTGGTCCCGGTAGGAAAGGGTGATGCCTCCGGTCTTTTTCAATAGATTAAACCCCCTCGATGCTACACCACTGAGCAGAGACATAGCATGCCACTTCAATCCATCGACCCGAGGAACCAGTCATGCACAGTGTCATCTGACCAGACTACCCTTTAACAAGAGGATCGCCCGGGGACACTTCTTATTCGAAAAGAATTTGTCTGGTTAACTTACTCACCTCGGAAGGAACGGCATCAATTCGATTCGATTTGTTATGCTGGGCACTGATGGATGAAGGGGGCACGACCGGCCCGTGCCCCCATCCAAAGCCCAAGTGGCATACCCTAGGTACACACATTGAGAAATATGCCCCTCCCCTTCCCATTGCGTTCTTTGAAAGGGACATGGAAATGTGATAAACTTTGTTTTTCTGTCAGATATTTTTTTTTTCGGAATCGTGCCCCTTTTCTTTTTCTAAAGAACCCTGGGCCGCCCCTGATGTTATGGTGAAAAATGTAGGATTCGGGAGCGTCAATCTACATCCTCAGGATCGAAATCATAGGCCCCCATACATCAGATCTAATCTGCTCTGGATGCGGGTATGATCCCCGTAGTCAACCATAATCTCGGATTTAACGTTTGATTGTACCTTCTTCGTGTTCGCAATTTGTTTCGGATGAGGAGAAAATAGGCCGAGTACATACATATTCTCCCATTCCACAAGATATAGCCTACCTCAATAAATGTCCCTAAGATACATAAATAACAAACAAAAATACTGAAATTAAAAGCTAGTCATGTGTGTTTTTTCAGTCTAGAGCCTTTACCATTATACAACAGTTTTGGCCCTGAATTGGTTATATCGTAATATGAACACCGAACAAAAGAAGACATTGATATGAGCTGACCCTTCTCTTGATATATTTATGTTAAATCGGTACCAATTTACCTCGTAGATTATACGGTGAGACAACATTATCGCCGGGGACATTCAGACAGAGATAAGGATAACATATAAATAATCACATATAATTTGTAAAAAAAAATTAGGCATTTTACTCCCAGTGTTAAAGATCGTATGCTCGATCTGTAATGAAAAACACAAGTCAGCAAAAATTGGAACCAGCGGGATTCGAACCTGTCATCTACTGCTTGCCGGGCAGCGACTTAACCACCAGGCTATTCTGGTTCACGGCCAAGTCACGATGAACTGGAATCAAATACCCGAGATCCTCTTCTTTCTGACTCATTAATATTCAACGGTCCGCCGTAGACAATGGTTAGTAAACGAAGAAGCTTGATGGGAGGAATTTTAATTTGTAAACAAATTTTAGTCATTTTACCCCCAGTGTTAAAGTAGATGACAGGTTCGAATCCCGCTGGTTCCAATTTTTTTTCTGACTTGTGTTTTTCATTACAGATCGAGCATACGATCTTTAACACTGGGAGTAAAAATGCCTAAAATTAAAATTCCTCCCATGAAGCTTCTTCGTTTACTAATCACATATAATGTTTGACATTCAATATCACTGACATGTCTACAAACTACAGAGCGTAAAAAAATTGAAACCCTAAAACAAAAGGTCACTGTGACCACACAATGTACTCTATGGCCTCAATTATCTATTTTCCACAAAGTAGAAGTATTCTGCTTTCAAATCATACCTTGATGGTGTTCCTACGTGCATGCTTTACCGAAACAGTGAACATGCGAACATGACCTGGAGGAAACATAAACTTTAAAAACCAATGAGAAGATTACTATCATGTGCTTCTTTTAATATAGAGGGTGATGATAATTCCCTCATCGTAAAATTACAGATGGTAGACTATTTGTTGATGGTGGGGGTCAAGAAAGGGCATCCTTCGTCAAGAAATGGTACCTGCAATTATAATTGTTTAAATTTCCGAACTGCAACTTCTTTAAAGAACAAAGAGAGCAAGGTGACATTTTCATTAAAAAATTAGGCAAGTGGCACCTTTCCTTGTCATCAAAAGATAAAGCATGTTGTAAAGGGCACACGAGGTAGGACAAATATCAGATTATGGCATTTCTTGTCCTCAGGATGGGCACCTTTTTCAATTACATGTACAAGGGGTGCTATTTTTCCATAGCTCGACTGTAACGCGACCATTCGTCCAAAGCCCCCCCCCCCCCCCCCCACCCGGTTTTGCCGAAAGGGTGCGTTGACTTTTTAAAAATATTATTATTATTATCATCATCATTATCATTAATATAAGGGGCGGATCCAGGCTTCTGTAAAAGGGGGGAGGGGCACACAAAATTTCTGACAAGCAAGCAAGCCAAAAAAAAAGGTTATCAGAAACACTCTGCGTTCTCAAAAGAAGAAGCTTTACGCATTATTAATCTCCATGACATGCAGTGTAATTTATAATATGAGAAGTATCGATAATACGTGTCACCTCTGCAAACGAAATTGATAAAGCTGTGAAAATATGTGGCTAAAGGGCCAATAAAAGGTCCAATGCGTATGCATATTGTTTTCTGTAGATGAGCATAAAATAATTGTACACTCTTAGAAATGTTGGGTAAATGCCACTGGGTAAATGAAGATTGGGCATAGGTTGGTTAAATCTTGCTCAACTTTTACATGCATTTACCCAACATTGGTCAAAAATAAGAATGAAATTGGTAAAGTTTACCCAAAAGTTGGTCGGACTCATAAGGACCCTCATGTTGGGTAAAATTTGGGTAAAATCTTGCCCAATATTTCTAAGAGTGTATATGATTTAAATAATTATGTATCAACATATATTTTGTGACATTTTCCCCAATATCCTTCTGCAAGTAGCGAATATTTATTGACACGTAGACCCATACCCTTCTACAAAAATTATGCATTTCATGTCATGGGACCTTTAATTCCTTGTCAACAACATTGATATGACGAGCAAACCTCGTTTGGAGGTTGTGTCGGACTAATTTAATTCTATGTGAAGGTAGCGTGGCCGAGCGGTCTAAGGCGCTGGTTTAAGGCACCAGCCATTTCGATGGCGTGGGTTCGAATCCCACCACTGCCAAAATATTTCAATAAAATTTCGTCAAATGGAGACTATTTAGATAGTTCAATGATCCATCCTTTTATTTAATTAAAGAAAAGACATTATTGCTATAATTTTAATCTTTTGATTAAATGATAACATCTATGGTATAGGAGTGCGGTAAAGGATTATTGATTTTATAAAAATGGTACCTTGGAATGGGGGCGGGTCCAGGATTTTGTTAAAGGGGGGGGGGCACGTTAGTTTTTCTGACGATCAGAGGGAAAACAGAAAGAAAGAAAGAAAAACAAACAGAAATTTCTCACACTATAAGTTAACTTGAGGGAAAGAGGAGCACATTTGTATATGGGGGGGGGGGGGGTGGGGGGTTGTTTACTTACGGTTTGTGCTTTTACGTCTGTGCCCTCCCCTAAATCCGCTAGTTCCTTGGAAATCGAAATTGAAGGGACATATTAATGGTAGATCTTTAGGAATATATTGAGTGTATTACAAACACCGCATAGCGGAGTAAAGTATCTGCAAACGTTTTAAGCAATAAACCAAATTTGTTATCAATCTATCATTCAAACAGTGAACCATGCCAAATATTATCGCCAATTTCATTGTTGACAATTGCGTAATGGATTTTGAAATAATGCTCGCCATAATATTTGCATATATCAATGTTCAAATTTCTTCCAAAAAACATGTTCTATGATATACTTACGACAAAAATATGCAAGGGCCTCAAATTTGTAACACAATGGTTAGATGGTTACATGTCGTTTTTCCGAAGGTTTGTATTTCCGAAGGTTCGTTTTTCCGAAAGTTCATAATTCCGAAGGTTCGTTATCCCGAAGGTTCGTTACTCCGAAGGTTCGTATTTCCGAAGGTTCGTTTTTCCGAAAATGAAATAGGGTTCATAATTCCGAAGGTTCGTATTTCCGAAAATGAAAAAGGGTTCGTATTTCCGAAAATGAAAAAGGGTTCGTATTTCCGAAAATGAAAAAGGGTTCGTATTTCCGAAAATGAAAAGGGGTTGTAAATTCAGACAATACGGCGTCAATCCGTTTTTCGGATAGGGAGGAGGGGAAAGACGGCCAAGTGTAAAGATATTAATTTCGTATTCAATAATCATGACAATAACAATGATGATAACAATTATAATAAAATCCAGAGAAATAGCCATTATTATCGTAATTCCTATCAATATTATCATTACTATTATTATTATTATTATCATTATTATCATTGTTCCTATTATCATAACCAATATTTGTGAGCGAGCGTAGAGAGCGAGCGCCTCAGGAATACATGTTTCATTTCTCATAAAATGAAATTGCTTCGGTGATTACAAATACATACTGATGTATTGAAGAAAGTGAATGATCGGATTCCGGATTAAATTTGCTACAACGAAATTGGCTTGAAGTTATTTATATAATGTATATACCGCTTTGGAAAATGAGACACACCAAAGTTCCAAGTAGATCTTTACAAGCAGAACATGGCCACGTAATGTTTTTGAAAGGGGCAGCTGATGCCTCTTGGCAGAATATCATACTCCCCATTTCTACAATTTGCAAGCGAGCGAAGCGAGTTAGAAAAAAATAAAACCCCTTTTTTTAAATTGTAATGGAAATGCAATTTCGCCATCAAAAGACAAATATAGAACATGTAATAATGAGCCATGAATAATATTACTTAACCCTACTGCCGAATATGGAATATTTGGGCACTTCACTCGCCCTAATGAAGGGCGTTCCCTGTCCCAAACTATTCCGTTTCTAAATCTTACGCGCTAGTGAGCAAGTAAAAAAAAAGAGATATTGTCTATAGAATAATGAATAATAATTTTGTTACCAGATAATCCAAACAATTATAACATTTTGAGTACCTTCCCGCCCACAGATAAGGATAGCCGACCATCTCGCTTCCCAAAATAAAAGGATGTTCGGGCACCACGCTGCTGGATTCCAGCGAGCCAAACATTGACACTTTATTATCTTTAAGATTCGACAATATTCAACATAAATTGTGATTAAAAAAGTATACTATGAAAAGTGTATACTAAAAATAAGGTGGGGCGTCCTGCATCCCTAGCCCTCAGAGCCATCTATTACAGAGTTTGGCCAACTCGGCTCCATGTAGGTAGCAATATGGCGCTTGTTGCTTTGTTAGGCAAGCACTAAACAAAGGAATATACGCCATGTTGTGCCCAAATAAACCGAGTTGGCCGAAGTCTGTAATATGGCTCTGTAGATGGCTCTACAAGCCCTCCCCTCCGGTCCCCAAAACAACAACAGCAATAAAAACAACAACATAATATTACAGAGAGTTCATAAAGGAGTCCCTGCTATAGCCTGGCAAGTAGCACAACATATTATAACAAGCATATTATTGATACGTATAGGCTATAGGCCAATTATACGATCATGACAAGGGAAATAAAAGAAGCAATAGTAGAGTAACCGGTGCAATATCTAAGTCTGGTCGCATAACTCCATCCAAAATGACATCGTCATCGTAATTCTGGGTAGTCCACTTCATAATAACAATTGTAATAATAATAATAAAAATAATATTAACAACAACAACAACAATAATATTATCAATAATAACAATTATAATACTGATAATATTAGTAATAATAATAATAAAAATGACAATACAGATATTATTACTACTTATAATAATGATAATTATAATGATAATTATAATAATAACAATAATAATAATACTAATAATACTAGTAATAATAATAAATGAATAGATACCATAAACAAACAAAGCCGAAGAAAAATGGATCGTAACAAGTTAAGGAAGGAGTCTTATCATCATGCTGATATAATTATCATAAAATGAAACCAAAGTATAATCATTATGAAGTAAGGAAATTCTAACAATTTATGCAGCATGACAAGATTGAAATCATTGAACGTGTTTATTAACTTTGCATAATATACTAACATTTCTGAAAACAGATGAACATCTTCAATTTTAGAGGTATTATGTTCTTATTGATATCGTTTTTAACAGTTACAACCGCTGACCTGAAGTCTGAAAAAACTTTTACAAGCATAACGAATTACAAAACACTAAAAGACATTAAGAGTAAAACAATCCGCATCGTAAAAAAAAGAGGAATTACACATGTAGAAGAAAACATTCTGACCTAAATTAATGGCTTTTATCAACCAGTGCCCTGCCTTATAAGGAGTTGAAGCGATTTATTTGAAACAATCGCAAGTTAAAATCAATCGCAACTGTGTAGTTAACATAGGCATAGGCATAGGCGTACGAGAAGGGGGGGGGGGGGGGGCTGCAGCCAACCCCAACCCCCGGATTTTGAAAGTGCCGATATTCCGGCAACTCACACCTCATATTCAGGGAGTGAGGTGCCCGAATATCCTCATATTTCAGTCATTATATGCCGAAATATGTTATTGTTATGATTTTTCACAACGGAAAGGCACAATTATTTTTGGTCGCTAGCTTCGCGCGCTTGTAAATTAAAAAAAAGGAAAGTTGCTATCATTTTTTTTACAACAAAAAGGCCATAGGTGCCGTACCAGGGATCAAACCCCCAACCTTCGCGTTTCCAGTCAAGCGCTGTAAACCGTTCGACTACGACACCTCCACACACGCACACACACAGAGTCTTGTATTGCTTTATTTCCGAGGACAAGTATTGTTCCTCTATTGTTCCTCCGTCCTCGGACAGTCGACGGAATAAGGCACAAATTCATTGTTCGACGTTCGAGGACTATTGTCCGGCTTCCGAGGACCATTGTTCTCATGATTTTTTTTGTTCTCTGTTCTCGGACATACGGCTTAACACGCCCACACACACACACACACACACACACAAACACTCATTCGATTCTTCTAATCTCGTCCTCTTATTTTCGTCTCTTTTCTCTTCTCCTCTCCTCTTTTATAAACCTTCCCAGTTTTGTGTCTCCATTTCATTTTTTTTATTCATTGCGGGGGTGGGGGAGGTGCTCTTCGTCGAAAAGAGATCCGCTTTTTGAAGATGGCAATTAAAACCATAATATCCTATCGTGACCCTAAATTTTCCCTTTAACAGTGGCGTAGCTAGAGTCTAGCCATTGTGGGAGCACTGGCACCATTGGAGGCACAAGTCTTTTGGAATAATCTTAAAGCTAATCTAAGAGGGTTGGGGGGGGGGGGGTTGCCGGAAGGGGTCCAACCGTCTTCTTTCCTATTCCATTTTCTTTCTTTTTCTCTTATTTTTTTCGCCATCCGATGAGGGAGGGTGGGGGCGTGCCCTCCCCCCCCCCTCCCGTTGCTACACCTCTGCTCCTGATGAATTCGCCTTTTTTTTTTTTACCAGGAATTATGAACCCTATTTCATTTTTCGGAAATACGAACCCTATTTCATTTTCGGAAATACGAACCCTATTTCATTTTCGGAAATACGAACCTTATTTCATTTTCGGAAATACGAACCCTATTTCATTTTCGGAAATACGAACCTTCGGAATTATGAACCCTTTTTCATTTTCGGAAATACGAACCCTATTTCATTTTCGGAATTATGAACCTTCGGATAAACGAACCTTCGGATAAACGAATCTTCGGAATAACGAACCTTCGGAATAATGCAACAAATGTTCGGAATTACGAACCCTTTTTCATTTTCGGAATTATGAACCCCCAGGCATGGGAAATTAGTGTTTCGGAAATACGAACCTTCGGAAATACGAACCTTCGGAAAAACGAACCTTCGGAAAAACGAGATGCCCCCGTTAGATTGGTAGGTTAGAATAAAATAACATTAATAATTGCAATGATATTATAATTATTTATTTAAATGCTCATTTATTATAACTTAGGCATATTTATGCATAAAACAAATTTTCATCCAAAAAAAGTATACCAACTTTGGTAGCTTTCAAGTGACCTTGAATTTTCTTTTAACGGTAAAGCATAACTTATATTCTGTCTAATGATATAGCTTCCTGAAGAAAAAAATTGCCGAAGTAATACAATTGTTTTATGCATTTGGGTAGAAAAGGTGTTAATGCCTACTCCAACTCGAGAAAAGACTCATGACAAGCATGATTTATGATATTCTATATTCTCGTTGTCATGATGACTCAATCTTCGCTTCCTCCGCATCCGTTGTTTATGGTAATAAACCAAATGATTTTAAACCATAATGGGCATCGGATTAACAAGAATTGGACCAAGTTGTAATTTGAATGGGTCCTTCCCTAGATCAATTTAATTTTTCTTATCAAGCAGACCACAGTACTATTCTAGTTTATAATCTATAAATTGTTCTTGTCACTAACGTTCAAACTAAAGTTAAAGTTAAATGACTTTTGTGTTTCTAAAGAAATGGAATTTTCATTTTAAGTCATTAATAATGAAAGAATATTTTTCATCAATTTGCATAACTTTAAGTAAGTAGAATATCATGGGCTGATATAGCCTTATTTAAGCAATAATTCATTTTATTAAAACTCTTGATTTTTGTTCTCCTGGAATCACACGCTCATTTTTTTAAATGCAAATGATAAATGAAACTTACTGAGTAGAATATAGGCCAACTTTCAAGTGAGTGAATGAATATATAAATACAGTCAAAGTATAACGACTCCTTTGTTCCAAAGTTTGCGAATCCTTAATGTATATGATTTGCATGACTTGTCAATTTCTACTTTCATGTTTGATTTGTATAATAACAACTTGCCTCATACTTTAGTAAATTACTGTGACACTATACAGCATAGGTACTCCACAAGGCAAAAGGAAAGTGGACAGTTGCGTCTACCAAAATTCAGAACGACGCAAGGTCAATTTTCATTGTCTTTCATTGGTAGTGAATTTTGGAATAGATTACCTTTTAAAATCAAATTAACCAGGTCTAGAAGTAGGTTTCGGAATTCTGTTACAACACACTTGCTGAGTAAATCATAAATGAAAACGTTTATGTAAATAGTCTGTATATGTACAAGAAATGTACATTACTTTCTACTTTTTGTACTTCATTGTTAACTATTATTATTTTTAATTTGGGTATTAATTGAACTTTACCAAAATACTTGTTTGGTTTTTTTTTTTTTTTGTGGGTCAGGCTCGACTAGCACATGTGCTATTATCTGGCCCCTTTTACCAACCAATGCTTTTCTTCATTTATATGTAAATATCACTGTATGTAAAAAAATAAAAATAAAATGGATTTTAGTTAAATGTTGTTGGTGGTAATAAATCAGTCAATCAAGTCCTGACCAGTGTTGATAAATAATTTGCAGAATTTGTCCTTACTGTACATGAAGATATAGTATGAGATTATGGACAGCTATTTAAGTAGGAGAAAACACATTTTAAAGCTCTACTGCCATTTATCATGTACATTATTAATGTAATTCTACTAATATATTAATGGAACTTACATAAATATGCATAGATTGGAATGAAGATAGAATATGATATGCTGCGTATTGAGGAAAAGGTGAAGTTATTTGCAGATCAAAAGAGGAACTTATAATTCAAAGTTTTCAAAATATTCTGGCAGCGGTGGGATTCGAACCCACGCCGGGATTCGAACCCACGCCATCGAAATGACTGGTGCCTTAAACCAGCGCCTTAGACGGCTCGGCCACGCTACCGTGATGTATGGGTACGCTAACAATTTTATTCTCCTTACATTATGCCTCACGGTTGCAATTTTGAGGTGTCACAATCACAAGTTCGAAATAGCATAGCAAATATCTTCTCTTCGTTTTATAACAAAGTATGCTGAATCTCTAGAAGAGAAAATGCAATATGATGAAATAGGTTGAAGTAGAGACAGCAAATAAAATATGAGTGAACATTTATCAAACAAAATAAATGAAATAGGATTTGAAGGTTTGCATGGTGAAGTTGTAATTCAGAAGAAAAAAAGGGGGGTTCGCGGTACAACCATGTGAGTTGGAATAACTCCACGTTCCGGTCAGAATGCTCTGGCCGTCGTCAGGAGAATAAGAAGAGCGAATTTTTGTTTGTAATGTTAGGCAATTCACTTTTTTAAAATGGAGGCAAACAATAACATCACGGAATTAGTATAGAAAGAAATAGTAACAATAACATCAAAGTACCTGCATTGAAAGGATAAATAACATCAAGGTACCTGCATTGAAAGGATAAGTAACATCAAACTAATCCTGCGTTGAAAAAACATTGAAAACAAGTGAACAATAGGACTAAGAAACCAATTAACCGTCTGGATAAGCTGGAAACAAAAGGGGGATTAGGACCGTAGATAATCTGTGGAGAGAAACATGACATCCTGTTGAGGTTAAAACATACATATGGAAAAAAGGTGAAATATTGACACCAGAATGAGTATACTAATAATAAATATAATAAATGTTATGAATGAAGTGGACAGGTGTGGCTGTGGAGAGAAAGGTGAAAAAACAATGGTAATGAACAAATTGAGGAGAGAAACATGAAATCCTGTTGGAGATAATCTGTGGAGAGAAACAAGTCATCCTGTTGAGGAAAGAAATTAAGGTTAAAACATACATGTGGAAAAGGGTGAAATAATGACATCAGAATGAGTATCCTAATGATGAATGTAATAAATGTTATGAATGAAGTCGACAGGTGTGGCTGTGAAGAGAAAGGTGAAAAACAATGGTAATGAACAAATTGAGGAGAGAAACATGAAATCCTGTTGGAGATAATCTGTGGAGAGAAACAAGGCATCATGTTGAGGAAAGAAATTAAGGTTAAAACATACATGTGGAAAAAGGGTGAAATAATGACATCAGAATGAGTATCCTAATGATGAATGTGATAAATGTTATGAATGAAGTGGACAGGTGTTAATTGCCTGTAGAGAGAAAGGTGAAAAAGGTGAAAACCCATGGTAATGAACAAATTGAGGAGAGAAACATGAAATCCTGTTGAGGAAAGAAATTGTGGTTAAAAATGCATGTGGAAAAAAGGTTGATAAATGATGACATCAGGAGTTGCCTGTGGAGGGAAAGGTGATGAACAATGGTAAACATGTATAACCTGTGGGGAAAAAAAAGGGGGGGGGCGGTGATGACGAAATCAGAAAGAGTAAAAAACACAAAATTATGTTGAAGAAAGCAATTACGGTTGAATATCTGCGGGGAAAAAATATAACACTAGTTATTGAAGTGTGAAAACCAAATGTCGCTGATCTGTAAACCCTTGTCCTGTGTAATTGTGTTATGTCCATGAATCTCGATGGCTTCACGGACCCTCCTGGTGTACCATTTGGAAGCGGGGGTAAAAGTTTGGTGTCTTACCAGTGAATCTGGTGATCAAGAGTGACAGAATGATTGATAATGGCAGATTGGTCGTAGTGACCAAGTCTCCCGTGGGCACGGTGTTCCTTGATGCGAGATTTGATGTCCCTCCCAGTCTCTCTGATGTAGACCTGACCGCAGGAACATGGTATGCGGTACACTCCTGGTTTGCTGTCGGGAGAAGCTGTGTCTTTGTGTGTGTAGAGAAACTTGTGAAGTTTGTGTTTAGAGCTGAAGAAAACCCGTATGTTAGCCTTCTGCAGGACTCGTTGAATGCGGTGAGAGACATGACCTGTGTAGGGAAATAGTGCAGGACGAGATGTGCCTGGTTGGTGGGGGAGAATGGGGTTTGTTGACAGATGTGCGTATTTCCTGAGGAGGGAAACCATTGTTAACTAAGGCTGCTTTGATGTGTTTTAACTCGTTGTCAAGGCTGGTTGAGTCGCAGACGTTGTGAGCTCTCCTGATCAGGGAACTGGAGACCGAACGTTTGACGGACGGATGGTGGAAAGATCGGAAGTTGAGATAGCGGTCTGTGTGGGTAGGTTTACGGTAAACACTGTGGGAGAGTGAACCGTCAGGCCTGTGGGTGATCAAAACATCAAGAAAAGGAAGAGAGTTATTGTTTTCTGCTTCTGACGAGAAGCTGATGGAGGGGTGATGTTTGTTGAGAAAATCCTGGAAATTGTTCAGCTTTTCCGGACCGTGCGGCCAAATGACAAACGTGTCGTCAACGTAACGGAGCCAAAGTGTGGGTTTATGCGGTGCTGTGGAGAGAATACTAGTTTCGAACTGTTCCATGAAGAGATTAGCTATAACTGGGGAGAGTGGAGAGCCCATGGGGGCACCTTCTGATTGGTTGAATTACTTATCCCGCCACTGGAAGCTGGTGGAGGTAAGACATAGGAGAAGAAGGTCATAAATCTGTTGGGGAGATAGTGGGGTTTGCTGGTTTGATTGATTTTATTTCTGTGTCTAATAGCATGATACAAGATAATAATAGGTTTTCCCGCCCAATTTCATCAGAGTTGCATTCGAATTCATGAATATGCGTTCAAGTTCGAACGATTTTTGTCAACTCTCTGCTCTCATGGTTCATTTCCATTCTTTGAGCATTCAATTTCGTTTTATATTAGTCCTTTTAAATTTCATTCAATTTAACGACGCGAAGTTGTCATTCAACTTCGCGCCAGCTGGATAGACGTTCAATTTCGCACTTTGAACGTCCCAAAACCCAGTTTCAATTTCATTTATAGGCACACACCTTCGCACTTTGAACGTTCGAATTCAATTAACATAAACAAGTTCTGTAGTTCTATGTAATTCTTACCTCATTTTTTTTCACGTCATATGCACCCTTTTCACTGTTTTTGATTATTTAATTTCCATCTCATTTTCAAACTTTCATTTTCAAAGTTTATTTTAATCATAATTAATCTTAATTCCTAGAGTATCGGCCAGTTCTAGGTAGTCTTGCTTGCTGGTGTCAAATGCTTCAGCCAACCTAGCTCTGTCCGTATTCGAGATATTCATGTACTTTCCTCGAGCCGCCGCGGCGGCGCGCCGCCAGAGTCGTGTATAGAGTACCTACATAAAGAGAGTAACGACAACTCATGGTTTGAACGCCATTTTGTTTCCTCTGCTATGCAACATTTCTATTCAATTCCGATGAGCACCTGGGTGTTCTCAATCGAAAGAATTCAAACACCATTTTGTTTCCCGAAAAGTCAGACGTCTATGTCGCTACTTTCTATATAAAGGTACTGTAGTCGTGTATAAATGAATATTATGTGTATGAAAGTGGAGTTATACGAGCTGTTGCTTCGATGACGGTTTGTCAGAGGAATGAGAAAGTTCAATATAAGGCAAAGGTCACATGTAAAGGTACATAAAGTTTGCATAATTTATTCAAACAGATGCAGATTACAAAGAACATAAGCAGTAACGAGAAACACTGTCCAAATGCTCTAAATGCTTGCCTATTCGTGAATTTGAATTCCTTCATCAGGGCAGTGCTGGTGCGAATTTGAATGCATTTTACGTGCATTTTTTTATTTGAACGCGTTTTTTTTATGTGAGAAAGTTATGAAATCGCATGCTCTAAATCGAATGAACTAGTTAGCTTTTTGAATGTTGATCTAGGTAATCATTCAGCTTCATTCAGAAATTGAATGATCGCATTGTTAAATCGGATTCAATTTTGACGAAATTGGGCGGGAAAACCTATAATATTACAGAAAAAATATATAAACAAATTTTCAGACAATTAACAATTTAATTCTAAATACAAAGAAATATGTATATAGGAAATTAATATTTTACAATTAATAGTCTATGAATGAGTCCTTGATTGTCTTTCAGAAATCACATTTTCTACTTCAAAAGAGAAAAATACAAATAACTCTCTGTGGATCATTCCATTGTTATCCACACGACAGCTCTCTGTCCATAAAAGATTAAAGAAAGAGTTAATGTGAGTTCGAAATGATAAAGCAAAACATTTTTAATGTTTTTTTGTTATACTAGGTATTCAAATAATGACATTTCAGGTTGGCAATAACTCAATGACGACAACTCAGACAGCAGTTTCCACAATGCAAAATTAGATAAATTAATATTCATAAAGAAATTTACATAAGATAAACAAGTTACAATGAAAAATGTGTTTGCCGAGGCATGCCAAAAGGCACAACTTCTATAATGCATGTCTTGAAATAAGTACGTTTTAATGGTCATTTCCTTGTGGAATGACTAATTGTCAACAGGTTATTATGACGATGGATGAATTGTACAACAAAATAAGTGCACAATTATTTTTCCGCATTAAACTGCATTTTTAGAAATAAGAATTTGAAATTTATATAGCTTTTCATTCTTGCACAAATTAATTTTAAAAAATTGTGGATTACGCGGACAAGATTGACGCTATATTGGTCTTAAAGGTTGAAAGATATCTGGCAGTGGTGGGATTCGAACCCAAGCCATCGAAATTATTGGTCCATGAAACCAGGGCCTTAGACGTGTCGTGCAAATATGCAAAATGTTTTATTCTCGTTTCATTGTTCGTTAAAATTGTAAGGTTCTATCAATTTTGCAACATTATTCATTCATGTCGCGAGTTGACTAGTGACATTATTTGTGAATATGATACAGTCCTGAGTTTCGATTGACACAGCAAAACGAAAACAATTGAAATACAATTCCTTTTTATGAACTTAAATTAAATACATTACTAAGTGACCTGGATTATATTTGGATTGAAGCAAACCACACTCAAATTCAGAGTTAAATAAGTAAGCAAATCAAGGTCACTAAATAGAAATAAACCAAGAACATTCAAAAGTCTTTAACAAAAAAAAATAACTGAAGTTGAAAGGAATTTCCATTGATAGAATCAAAATGACTGGTTAACAAACGAATACGCTCAAAAATTAAAAATTAACATTTTAGAAAAAAGAAAAGTTACTTGACAAAATTCCATACAAAACATTCAACCTTAATAAGGTGTGTGAAGTTGTTTTGATATTCGTTATTCGTTATTCGATATTCATTTGATATTCATTTGATATTCATTTGATATTTAAAAAAAATGCTTAAAATCGGATTTTTTTTTTCGACGTATGCCTGGCACCCACGGTCCCCGATCTGATGCCATGATGACCTTGACCTTGACCCCTCAAGGTCACGGTCAAAAATGGCGCCAAAAATGAATACTAACTTTTTGACAAAATTGAAAATTTCTCGACCCCTGCCTGGGGACTGTGGGCGCCAGGCAGAGGGGTCAAGGTCAAGGTCATCATGGCATTAGATCGGCGACCGTGGGCGCCAGGCAGGGGTGGACAAATTTTCGATTTTGGGCCACTTTCAGTTCGTCAAAAAGCTAGTATTCATTTTTGGCGCCATTTTTGACCGTGACCTTGAGGGGTGAAGGTCAAGGTCATCATGGCATCAGATCGGGGACCGTGGGCGCCAGGCATACGTCGAAGAAAAAAAATCGATTTTAGGCATTTTAGGCATTTCAATTGAATATCAAATTAATATCGAATAACGAATAACGAAAATCAAAACAACTTCACAGACCTAACTTAATAAGTCATGTACAGTATAACCCTAAGATTTTAAGATAGTATTACTAGTATCATGATTATGGGAATCAATGCTTTTTGTTCTTAACAAATAACTATAACTAGCACAATAACAATTTTAACTTAATAGTTGCGTTTTCATTCATGAAAGGTCGATATCAGTTTTCAACAATAGAAGGTATTGCACTTTTTCCGGTAGCGTTCTGTTTTACATCTAATTTCTTTCAGTTTATCACCGTTCCTGAGTTGCCGACGAGATGACCTCGCTGGTTGGAGCCAATCACGAAGTTCAGGAATAACTGAGAGGCCAACTGCCAGCACAGTTGTTCTCGGAGATACAAGTAAAGCTTGAACATATGATTCATACTGAGCAAGGAGTATCATCATTTGTACTAAGTATATTAATTGCAGTTGTATATCTGTAAATCATGATTGCTGTATTTTTTTTAAAACTGTGCAACTATCACAATTCAGCCATCCGGCTGCGATTGACATGTTCAAAATAATCCCTGACTTGAAAGCAAGCAAAATCTATAAAAGACAGTTTGGGGGCGATGTAATGAGAAAAGATGAGAAGGGAAGACTGGTCAATGCCCGAGAAATAATACATTTTTAACGAAATCTTTCAATCAGTGGTGTTGCCAAATATGCCCCACGATTTATTTTGTCAAAGATATAGGGTTACAAGGGTTGGAATTATGTTTTGCGTTGGGTTTCTGGTTATTCGGTTAGGATTACCTTTAGAGTGTAAAGTGTTTGGTGCAGGTTTGAGTTGTGTATTCGAGCAGTGTAAGGATTGACCACGGAGCGACTGTCGTGTCGATTTGTCGTACATCTAAATCAGAACATTGTTATCGAGATGACACCATCTTATGCAGGCCCGTAACTAGGATTTTTGCGGTGGGGGGGGGGGGGTCAACATTGGAAAAAGTGGACCGTTCTGAGGGAGCGAAGCGATCGAGTAGGGGTGGCGGGTGGGGGTTAGGAGGCGTGCCCCTCCAAGGGTATGGGCACGAGCGTAGTCAGATTTATTTGACAGGGGATGGGTCATATGTGAAGCCCGAACATATACTACCACTTTGTAGGATTCCAAATACTGCGAGCGAGTAAAGCGAGCAAGAGAAAAATAAAAATGTACTTTTAAATGGCAAAATTTTATTTCATTAGTCACCAATAGATGAAATGTAAAGCTTTATCTCCGGTCATATTGTTGCCAGGAAACATTCATATTAATACAGTTTTTAGGAAGTGAAGCGAACGGGGGTAGGGGCACTTTGCTGTAGTTCTTTTTATAGAAAGGTAACCTTAATATCAGAGTGCCATGGCGATAGGGCAGTGACGTGCCCAAAAATTGTCATAACATTGAATATTCATGGACCTCGCTGCATGAAACTATCTCCTTTATGAGGTGTGCGAGCGAGCGAAGCGAGCGAGGAAAAAATGCACTTTTATTTGCTGTTGCTCACTTCAATGTAGAAAGTGGACCTAACAAGTATTCGGGTGCCATGGCGATAGGGCAGCGACGTGCTTAAATATTGCAATAACATCCTATGGACATATTAATGGACTTCGCTGCCTGAAAATCTCATTTCTAAGATTTGCGAGCTAGCGAAGCGAGCGAAGAAAAATGCACTTTAATGTGTTGTTGCTCATTTCAATATAGAAAGTAAGGTAATCCTAATGTCTGGGCGCCATAGCGATAAGGTAGTGACGTTCCCGAAAATTGTCATAACATTGAATATTCCTTGACATATTACAATAACATACTATGAAAATATGCATGGTTCTCGCTGCCTGAAACTATCTCGTTTCAAAGCTTTGTGATTGAGCGAAGCGAGCGACGGAAAACGCACTTTACATATTATATCTCCCAAATGTTATTTCCAAAACACCCCAGCTGATCACTGCTTATCTTCCCACGTTATGTATGGTGTTATCTATCTCCATGTATTTTCAGAATTTCCTAACACTAACTAATCTAACACTTTTCAAAGGTCAAAATGCATCATTGAGCACTTTACTTTCGTCCTATAGGCTGTAGGAATAGGAATCAATAATCATCCAAATGTCAGATGTCAAAGATAGTTTAATAATTAAATATCATTCAACAGGTTCAATGGTCGATCAACTTCAACATATCTCCACTAATTGTCGTCAGATTTCATTCGAATTCGTCCGACCTGGCAATCCGCTGCAAAATTTTATCAACAAATCCATCTTTGGAAAGTCGATTTCAAGAAATTGTAATTCAAATTCGTCACATCGACAAGACCTTACAACGAGCGGTGACGCTTTTGATTAACTCTTTGAACTCTTTCAGTCTTTGACAAAATCGATAGCCAAATGAAAAATAAATTCCGAAAATGAATGACCAAAGACGTAAATTGACTAGGCCTTATAAATAACTGTGCAATATTATGAAGTTGCAGGACAAAAGCAAATAAAAAAAGTGTTCAAATTGACTGGAAACCCTATTATCTCACATTATTTTCCACTTTCCTTCCTCTTTCCCCTTTCACGTGACCCACTTGTGCGCCCCTCCCCTATCTCTGCCAGTTGGTATGGAAATGTTTTATAAACCACTAAAAAAAAATCACTATTCTGATGTCACTTTGGAGATTTTTTTTCGCCTACTGATTCTTTTTTGTTGTTGTTCTGCTCGCCAGCTTTGGGGGGGGGGGGGGGGGGGTGTTAGTACCGCTCGCTATTCATAGAAAACCGCTATTCTTTGAACACGCGTTATGAATAGCGGTCCTTATGAATAGTGGTTCTTATGAATAGCGAGGTAATTTGTGTATGGTTTGCTCGCTATTCGTAAGGACCGCTATTCATACAAAGCCGCTGTTATGCCTAGTTCACATTTGGCTTGCAATGTGTCTACGGAGCCCGTAAACTGCCCGTATCCCCCTTTCCGCGTGGCCTCCGTGCGGAGGCTGTAAGATTTTCGTGTGGATTCACGGGCTCCGCAGCCTCTATGATTTGTTATCGAGAGTTATCGTAAGACTGTAGCCCGTAGACATGTCGTAGGTGACATCGCACAATCCTCGCACGGGCCGCACCGTGCAATGGCCAAGCGCGATCGTGCAGCAAACGCACGATTTTTGGTGGACATGAGGGCAAAAAAAAATCGTAAGGAGATTGTACATTCGCACGGCCCTCGCACAGCTATCGCAAGGTTGCCGCTCGCTGCCCGTGCAGTACCCGTAAAATATGAAATATGTACATATCGTCGCTTTTTTCACGAACCGGCACAATCGAACGCGCAACGAAATAAGTACATTCTGCGAAAAACGCGTTTGTAAATTTGCAGGTTTTCAAACAGCAAGAATCTTGCAAGTTGTGAAACTGTATATCATAAATTACATATCAAAAGAAGGAGAAAATTCTGCTTTTTCTCACCATTTAACAAATGACAAGTACTATTAACAGTACGACGCTGGAAACTTTTGTGTCACTTCGTGAAAAAAAAAATTGTCTTCTACGCAGTGCACATTCTTCACGAAGTGACACATTTGATTGTGTCGTCACGTCCGTCACTGGTATTTCTTTCACGAACCGGCACAAGACGGCGCGCGCACTGCGAACCGTGTGTTTTCGTGCGCGCGCCTCGTTCTTTGTATGTATTATGAAGACGTGCGTGCTTCCTCGAGCTAATCTTATGCTTTCATTTTCGGCTTGTTCATAGAACAATCCCAGTTGCCTATCCTAAGAATACTACTTATCCTTACAATACTATTATATTCTTAATACCTCTAAACCTTTTCTCAGTTGGGTTAAAGCTAAAGACCTCTTTTAAAAATAAGTTATGTTTAATACCCTCCTTTTGATTTACATGTTGACAATAATGTATGGTTGTTTCACTCTCCCCCTTTTTTGTATTTCTCATTCTCATTCCCACTTCTCCCACTCTTCCTGTATTAAACTATCTCACTTAATTTATCTTCTGATCTCTGTCTAGTGATCTCTCTCTCTTATTTATTCCCTTTGTTGCTTTCACCTCCTTTATTTTTCTCCCCCGCTAACTCTCTCTCTCTCTCTTCGCTCTTTCTTTCATTATCCCTCTCCCTTCTCTTTCTTTCAGGTATAATGTTGGTAAGTCATAGAAATTGTGTTGTATTTTATCTCGCGTCGCTTTTATGTGTATTGTTATGATTTGAATTCCACTCAATTCAGCTGTTGAGCTGCCGTGTGGTTTTTAATACAATCATATAAATACCTCTTCAATCCTAATCTCCACCCCCCCCCCCCACCCCGAATTATTCAAACTTTTTATATAAAGGGGGCATAGAAAGATTGGGGTATATGGGCGATTGTGCAGCTCACTAAATAAAATGAACAAGTTCGAGTATCAAATTTCTCTTTAAGAAAGTGCTGATATTTACTGAATGAGTTTTCTTGGTGCCCCTTCAAAAAAACCATTAGGCTGCCCCAGTGCCCTGTTAGAAAAAAATATCTGCTCATAATAATACATGCACACATACTATTTTCTATTTTGTTTGGATATCTTGATCAGGATCATATGCAATACTAACTACTGGGTTCCCTCTTCTGTTTAACTTACCTTCATATACAAAATGGGATATAAATTTATATATAAAAATGTATTTTAAGAGTTCAAGGGGTTTTTACAGTGGAACATTGTTATAATTAATTTATTGGGGCATACAGCTTTAAATACCCCTGTTATAAGTTGTATACAAAATATTGTTATATGAAGGTAACATTCAAAACTAAGACAAATTGAACTGACAAAATCAATACATGTACACAAGTCCTCCGATTCCTCAAATAAAACACCAAAACAAATTATACAACTTAAGAATCATGAATCAAAAACATTTGTGGCAATTAATAACACAGGAAGAACAAAGTACACATAAAAAAGTACTTTGTATTAACTTTTTCCTTTAACAAACATATTTTTTAAATTCAGTCTAGTTCAGTTCCCAAACAAGCACACACTTGGGTAAACTGGTTTACTGTGGGATATTAGTACTTGTAATAATACAATTGAGGACATCATATTGTAAGTAGGTAACACAAATCATGTGGTTGTCGTTTCAATTATAATGACTCACAGATAACTGGTTTACTTGCTACTTACACATTGTTAGGATCTTGTATTTACATGTTCTTTCCTTTAATCATTAAACATATTTCATTTCGGGATTTGTTTTTATAATATGTTGTCTGTAGTTAGAAGATCAACTGCAATGTTATTCTTAGTAATACCAAATCTATGATAACATGTGAACACAATAAAAGTCAACTGTAACATTTACTGATACTCCAAATATAGTTCTCATGTGCTGCATGTCTAAATGATTTCTTAACCTGTAAATGCCAAATATTATATATAAGCCTGTATTCATGTATAAAGTGAAGAGTAACATCAATTATCGTAATCGTATTCAATTTAACTGCAGTATCAGAGTGTTTATAGTTATTACTGCAATAATATCTGAAATACTGCTACTCTATTTCCATTGCATTCATAGTTAAATAATAATGGTTCTTAAAAGTTTGTACATTCTCCATATTATTCAATCATACATCATTTCATATCGTTCATCTTACAAACAACAGAAGTTTTTTTTTTTAACAAGAATTGTCTACAGTTAGATAGTCAATTGCAATTTCATTATGAATAATATTAAATAAATAAATACAAATCTATTACAGATATATTATTGAACACAAATAAGTGGAGTGCAATAGGATGGTCCAAATATATTTCACACACGGTGTAAAGGTTCTTTTTATTCCCTGCAAATAAATGGAAGTGCAAAGTCAATATTAACATCTCTTTTTTGTGTGTGTTTTTATCATCTTCAGAAGTGTGAGGTTTCATGGAATATAATCTAACACAACTGGTACTTCTGCATGTTAATTGTTTACCATTATGGTTATAACAGTTAGTATAATACATATTTTGTATATATACAGCCTTTTTCTTACATATTGGTAATAGTTTTATGTAGACGGCAAGACTAACAACTTATTTACACTTTACTCTTTATATTTACAGAACAAGTTAATGATTGCTGGACATATTTATTGGCTTCAATGTGAATGAGGAGACTACAATAAATAAGTTATGTGCCATGCATGATGAAAGACCATGTTTGTTTCTTTCAAGACACTCATCATGCCTATGATTCTTTGCCAGTTATTCTTCTTGACAATACAATATATAGTAGAGGTGTCGTGGTCTAGTAGATAAGTCACCGGACTGTGGATCTCGTGGTCCGAGTTTGAGTCCCGCCCCGGCACTAATGTCCTTTGGCAAGTCATGAATCTACATTTGTCAATTTCCACTAAGGTGTATTATATGGGTAGCTTGAATGCTTTTAGTGCCTAATGGCAGCTGGGCTAAAGCCAGGGTAATAATACTATACTTTTTTAGGTGCCTTGAGCTACCTCTGGGATGGATAAGTGCGCAATATGCCCCCTTTATATAAAAAGTTTGAATAATTCGGGGGGGGGTGGAGATTAGGATTGAAGAGGTATTTATATGATTGTATTAAAAACCACACGGCAGCTCAACAGCTGAATTGAGTGGAATTCAAATCATAACAATACACATAAAAGCGACGCGAGATAAAATACAACACAATTTCTATGACTTACCAACATTATACCTGAAAGAAAGAGAAGGGAGAGGGATAATGAAAGAAAGAGCGAAGAGAGAGAGAGAGAGAGAGTTAGCGGGGAGAAAAATAAAGGAGGTGAAAGCAACAAAGGGAATAAATAAGAGAGAGAGATCACTAGACAGAGATCAGAAGATAAATTAAGTGAGATAGTTTAATACAGGAAGAGTGGGAGAAGTGGGAATGAGAATGAGAAATACAAAAAAGGGGGAGAGTGAAACAACCATACATTATTGTCAACATGTAAATCAAAAGGAGGGTATTATTAAACATAACTTATAAAAAAAATAGTCTTTAGTTTTAACCCAACTGAGAAAAGGTTTAGAGGTATTAAGAATATAATAGTATTGTAAGGATAAGTAGTATTCTTAGGATCAGCAATTGGGATTTTTTTATGAACAAGCCGAAAATGAAAGTATAAGATTAGCTCGAGGAAGCACGCACGTCTTCATAATACATACAAAGAACGAGGCGCGCGCACGAAAACACACGGTTCGCAGTGCGCGCGCCGTCTTGTGCCGGTTCGTGAAAGAATGAATCGTCTTTTGGGCGTTTGTGTCGTTTATGTTGCCATGGATATCTCTAAATATAAAGCGTTTTTGATGCTGAAACTTGGTATCGTGAAAGATTACTGATTACCAATGCTAAATTTGCAGAAAACTCAGAAATGGTAAATTGACGGATTTTGGGGGTTTGTGCCGGTTCGTGAAAGAAGCGACGATATAATCCCTATTGCTGGGGATTGGGATCCTCAAACGGCACGGCGACTGCACAGTCACCGCACCACCTCCGTGAAGCCTCGCCACGGGAGCCGTGGGGGCTCCGTACGATTTCCTCATGGAGGTTGTGGAGACTGTACGGCAACTGCATTGACATCACACAGTGCCCGTACGGAATTTAGACGGGTTGCCCCCGAGGCCCCGAAGAACAAATTGCACGATGCCCGTAGACAATGTGAACACAAATGCCGTAGCCCTTAGCGACGTAAGATGCCCGCAAAACCGCACGGAAAATCGTAGACACTTTTATCGCACGGCGTCCGCGGAAAAATAATTTGAACTAGGCATAAGTCACGCGTTATGGATAGCGGTCCTTATGAATAAGTGGTCCTAATGAATAGCGGTCCTTATGACTAGCGAAGTAACCCCGTTCGAACCCTCTGAACAGGCCTGCCACTATACTACAAACGGGCCTGCTTATGAATTATGTACAAACGTAGGGAAATTACATTCAACGGTTTCAAAAAGTGATGGCAACGGTGTGATTCCGGTTACATGTCGTTTTTTCCCCTTTCAGAATAATTCCGAAGGTTCGTTTTTCCGACGGTTCGTAATTCCGAAAATGAAACAGGGTTCATAATTCCGAAAAATTTTAAGGTTCATATTTCCGAAGGTTCATAATTCCAAAAAGTCATGTAGGGCTCTATTACAATCTCGGAATTACGAACATTCTGAATTATGAACCCTTTTTCATTTTCGGTATTACGAACCTTATTTCATTTTCGGAATTATGAGCCCTGCTATGTGACATTTGTGTTTCGAAATTCCAAACCTTCGGAATTATGAACCTTCAGCAAAATGAACCTTCGGAAAAACGAGTACCCCTTTTTATTTCTGCAAAATCCCGCATATTTCTCTGATAAGTGCCCTTTTTACTACTAAAAGGTAAGTCTAATAAGTGCCCTTTCCCCTTCTGATAAGTGTCCCTTTTCAAATTCTGATAAGTGCCCCTTTTCAAAACTAATAATAACCCCCCCTTTTTTCTAATATATGAGCCTTTTTTTTTCATTTATAAAATAATTCCGCTTTACTTCTAATAGGTGCCCCTTTTACCCTTCTTATAAGTGGCCTTTTTCAAATCTAATAAGTCCTCCTTTCTTTTACTTCTGAGAAGTGCCCCTGTTCTTATTTATTATGCTCGGCCACACTAACTACATGTATATGAACAAAGTGTTCTTACAGTGTTTTCTTAATGTATCATTCATATGGAAACCGTTTTGTAGTATTACACGGTCGGTAGTACACTAATCAAGCTAATGGATTATTGCGAGTTCTTAATGGTACAGTAAAAACGCTTCGAATGGCATTTGCTCGTGTCAACCCTTTCACATATGACGTGATATGTGAGTTCGTGCAGCGGTAATGTCCGCGGTGCGGTCAGTTCTCTGTCTTCGCCTGCAACATGTGCAAACCGACTCTAAACGGACCCCGGCGGGTTCCAAGCTAAGCCGTCAAGTGTTTCGGAAGATGACATTAAAGTTCTGTCCCAAGAGTAAATAATCATAATCTGATTGACACACGTCTGTAAAATCCCAGGTACACGCGCACATCCACGCACACACACACACACACACACACACACACCACTAATACAAATGAATGAGACAAGTTTTTGACTGTGGTTCTTTTTAATCGTTTATCTTCAATATAAAATGTTCTATGACATCAAATTTCTCATTTCATTAACCCTTTTGTAATTACCTATAGACCAAATTCAAGCATTTTTTTTCTCAAAAGATATTAAATCTAATATCGAAATTGCGGTGATGAAATGGATAACACTTATTGGGATCGTTCCAGGTATGGGCAAAAGAAATGCCATGAGCAATTTCTCCTCGATAAGGTTTGCGACAAGTGTAATACAGTAATTACTTTTTTAAACTAAAACCATTCACCAACATCTCAATAATTAGCAATGAATGTAGAATGTTATAGTCAAGATCCAAAATTATGAATTTATCAAACTAGTATGGTATTCAAGGAGATGGTTTAAAACAATGTATGAATTAATTTAGAGAAGAATTTTATATTAACATTATCTTTTATACGGAAGGCGTTCAATGTCGTCTCTAGAAAGAGGGGGTCGAGGGGTGACGCTCATTTTTCTATCTCGTCATTAAAAAGTACATTTCGTATGTCTTTAAGATCCTTTTCTACTTTCGACGAGAAATATTTTATCTAACACACTTTATTTCCCACAGTTCAAATGTCTATTTCCTACAGATCAAATGTCTATATCCCACAGTTCAAATGTCTATTTTTCAGAGTTTAAATGTCTATTTCCCACAGTTCAAATGTTTATATTCCCATAGTTATGTCTATTTCCCACAGTTTCTATGTCCCACAGTTCAAATGTCTATTTCCCACAGATCAAATGTCTATATCCCACAGTTCAAATGTCTATTTTTCAGAGTTTAAATGTCTATTTCCCACAGTTCAAATGTTTATATTCCCATAGTTATGTCTATTTCCCACAGTTTCTATGTCCCACAGTTCAAATGTCTATTTCCCACAGATCAAATGTCTATATCCCACAGTTCAAATGTCTATTTCCCACAGTTCAAATGTTTATATTCCCATAGATATGTCTATTTCACACAGTTTCTATGTCCCACAGTTCAAATGTCTATTTCCCACAGATCAAATGTCTATATCCCACAGTTCAAATGTCTATTTCCCACAGTTCAAATGTTTATATTCCCACAGATATGTCTATTTCACACAGTTTCTATGTTCCACAGTTCAAATGTCTATTTTCCCACAGTTATGTCTATTTCCCACAGTTTCTATACCCACACTTTAAATGTCTATTTCCCACATTTATACGTCTAAGTGGAACATCATATATTTCCATAATAGCCATTTATTTCTAAGGCTAATACATAATTATAGTACAATAACACATTTGCGACGATTAATATATGACAGTACAAAAGGTAACCATTTACTCATCTGAATAGCAAAAATTCTGAAAAAAATAATTCAGAATGTACAGACAAATGTGGATTTCCATCAGTATGATGAGAAGAGATGAGATATTGTGGCATCACCGTCTATAATTAACCCTTTCAGGACAGGAATTATTTATGGGCAAAATTGATACATTTTGTTCTTTAAAATTACAGCAATAATATTTTTCTTTTAGTGCTACATGGTTCTAGTAAGGTGTAATATCTTTGAAAACAATAAACGTGGTGAGAAACTTTGTCAAAAAGTAGAAAAAAAATTAATTTAAAAAAAAAAACAATGATTTTTTAATCTCTCTATGAGTTGCCCATTTTAGGATTTTAAAGCTTATTCTCGTTTTTAAAATCCCTGGCACCAAACGTAATAATTATGGTCATGCAACAGAAAAGGACGGAGTGTGTGCATAAATATCTGCTCTTTCTACTCATGCATCTGCTATATTTTTAGAGCTCTGAATCAAAAGTTATTGAGCCAAACCACAAAACATAGTCAATTGTCTCGAAAGGGTTAAAGCATATTCTCCAAATGAACATCACCAATAAAGTGAACAGCAATAACTGTAGTTTATACAAATAAACATACATTAAATATTGATTCACACAGAAATGTCCCTACTATATATACTGGTATATGAGCAAAATACAAAGTCAAATAATATATGGTTTGCTTATGTACTGAAACTCTTTTTTTTTTCAAAATGACTGCATTGTATATGTATGCACACATATAGAGGCTTTCAGAAAACTGTTAACATGTACTATGTCACTAGCACAATCATTACAACACAATATTTACTTTAACAAAAATCAATATTTTCATGACTTGGAATAATTTTTACGACACTTAATTGAAAGACGATTGTAAATTTTGAAGAGCTTTATCTATCCTTTCTAACCTGTGTCAGTTATTAATTCATATAAAACAAACAAGTATACTCCATGCTCATCATTTTGCTAGTCCACAGCACAAAGGTTAAGAACCTCACCATATGTACATGCGTCCCAGAAAAAACAAAACCCTAAAACAAAGGTGACAAACACTAAGTATTTTGCTTTCAAATGATACCTTCATGGCAAACATCCGTACATGCTTTACCGATCAGGATATGAGAGGATTGAAAAGGCTATGTAAAATCTCAGTTGTGCCAGATTGGGGTAAAATCGTGAAGACGTTAGTATCACATGCGAAAATGACTAAAGGGAAATATCAGCCATAAGAGATATCATATATGAAATTCCTGTGTGAAAGTATGCATTCAATCAGAAATTCATAAAACACCGGTCAATACCAATTGGTGGTGGCCGGGGCATACGCCCCAATAATTTCCAAAAGCAATAAATATCCCTCAAAAATGGAAAAATGCCCCTCCTGAGGTGGGAAATTGCCATAATCTTGATATTGGTAGATCCAGGGGGGGGGCACTTCTGGCCCGTGCCCCCCCCCCCCCCTTTGGAAGAAAAGTATGCATTTTGACCATAGACGATCCGCCATTTTCTCGATTTTGGCCCCCCCCCCCCCCCCTCTCATAGGGATTTAAAAGTCATGTTACATGTGTGTCATGTTCGCATGTGATCCCAACCTTTTCACGGTTTTACCCAAATCCGGCACAACTGAGTTTTTACATGTCATTTTCAAAATGCTGCTGTTCGGTAAATCATGTGCGGATGGATGCCATCAATGTACCATTATTATTATTAAAAGGATGATATTTACAGTTTATGTGAAATGGATAGTTATTGTCATAGAGCACATAATGTGTTCACAATAACCATTTGTTTTAGGGTTCGTTTTTCTGGGATGTACTGTATTTTCAAATTCAGAACGTAACGACCTTCACCATTACAACGTTTAAACCTCAGCTTGATACGAGTTGGGGCTTGATATTTTTACATGAAGAACATTTAGCAACCTTTCAACTTTACAACGTTTAAACTGCAGATACGTGTTGTGATTTAGTATCTGTTTCAATCAAACTTAGTCAGAAAATTTAACATCCTTCGACTTTAAAAGGTTCAAACTTCAGCTTGATATATATTGTGATTTAGATTTTGTTCACATCATGAAAGTTTAACAAGCTTCAACTTTACAAGGCTTACACTTCAGCATATGAGTTGTGATTTTGTATTTTTCTAAATGAAACTAACATTAAGACAATATAAAAACCTTCGACTTTACAACGTTTAAAATGCAGCTTGACATGAGTTGCGATATATTTAGTATTTTTTATGAAAGGCATGTGTTTTACATCGAGGATTCGCCACTTGACGTGCTTTGTATCTCAGTAATTGCCGTTGTCGTGCCGAAAGTCCTCATCGGCGGATGCTTGTTCTTCTCTCTTTGCGAACATCCAGGCTTGTGAAAAAGAATGAATAAAAAAGATTGATAATGTTCATGGTACCATGTTTGCCTCATAATTCTGGTATTTCGACGAAAAAAAGTATTGCATAAATTCAATTTAATTCAATTAGAAAAAAAAATCAAATCAATATACTAGCACAGGCTTGGTAAAAGTCAAGGGCTTGTCCGATATCAAATTATTTCTTGCTGTGAATAGTTTTTTGTATTCATCTTTCCAGCTTCTTTTTTCATGAATACACATATATTATATCATTGTATTAATGTGCGTGTGTGTGTACATTTATGTACCTTGTATTATTTCCATGGTGATATCTAGGTAAACAAAATTATACACAAATTATGCCCGTTTCTGGCCAAGAATAATAATTATTTTGTAGAAAGCTATGCCTTGTGATATCTGACAACGTAGGCATTGATCAAACTGAAAAAGACTACCTTTATTTTGTGTGTTCCTTTAACACTATCGCTATACGTCTGCATTAATTTTATACTCCTTCACTATACTGCTACCAAATGACAAAACTACTGCTACCAATGACAAAACTGTAAATGTTATTTTTTACTATGCTATTTGATAAATTGTTGTACTTTCCAGATGCAATTGAGATCTTTAATAGAATTGAATATGCACATGGGATAATGGAAAAAGAGTGAGAATTTTTTCACTGAGATTCGCTGCTTTTACACTTCATGCCCGTGATCAGACCTAAACAATAACGACTAAATTTAATCGTTCCCAAATCGTTCGGCTGTTGCTTATGTGGAGAAGGCATTAAGAAAATCGTTGTTGTATGTCAGACCGCCACGGTTATGCTAATTGGCCGGCCTCAACGATTTTATCGTCAAGTTGGGATCGCGCGGCTAGTGATTTCTGAGGGCAAGCCTCAGCGATAATATCTGTGAGCCAATAATTGCGCTCCGTCGATGTAACGTCAGTTCACAAGAAGAGAGGGGGCATATCCGGGGTGTTTGACAGAACTCACGATTTTGTTGTTTTCGAAATTCTCAGTGTGACCACTTTTATCGTAAGCGATATTATGTAAAGTTTAATCTTAATCGTTATCCTTGAGGTCTGATCAGGCCTTAAAGTAAAAATATATATCCTAAATTATTGCACCGTATACCTGCACAAAGACAGAGCGGTTGTGTCTTTCACTGCTCAACTCCATGTCCGGTCCCACCACACGACGCACTCGCAGTTTAAGTTTGGTACGGATCTATACATGAATCCGGGTTATGCAAAAAAGCGACGTTGGGAACTCATAATTGATTATCATGCACTTTTCTAATTATCACTTTGAATAACACAGTGCTGTCCCCCACATTGCATGGGTCAGGAGGCTTTCAGGGCCAATCGAATGGCGACAATGTGCTGCCGCCCCCCCCCCCCCGATAGCCAGACCCAAGCTACGCCACTGATATTTACCCTGGTAATAGCCAATATCAAGTAAACACCGACATTACTGGGAGCTGGAGCCACACGAAACGAAACCTTGATTATACGTTCGTTCTGAGAACTATCAGTTCAAATTATCAGAACAGGTCCATGCAAAAAATAATAGGGGTGCGAAAAATCAAATGTTCAATTCATTTATTTTTTCACTCTCTTTTTAAAAACATCACAAATACGTTACAATCATTTCCATTAACAATAAAAAAAGAAAGTGGGGAATCATGAAAGCCAAGAGGCTTGATAAAAATGATCCCCATTAAATATACAGCAAAATCAAGATACAAGCTTTTTAAGATTAAAAAAACACATATTAAATTAATTATTTACTAAAAAGGGACAGACAGAAGAAAGATATAGGGAGAAGAGGAGGATAATGATAGCTTAAATGTTTTGTTTGCTACACATGACTCAATGAATATCACTGAGTTCCACTTAAATAACACTTATACATATATTTAATGTCATGGCTAGACGCGCCTCAATGAGACATTGCCCACCCCCCCCCCCCCCCCCCCCGTCTCATTGAGACTTGTACATCTGCGTAAATCACCTTCTGAAAAGCACCCTAAACAGGGATTGCAATAGGAGTATTTTTGATACCCTAAACAGGGAAACCCGTCTAACATCTGATTTGTATACCCTTAATAACGGCGATTGTATATCTTGCGTGGTATTTTACATCCTATTTGAGGATTACATCATCAAAGACCTTTTTTAGCCAATAAGGAACCGTAAAAGAAATTACTGAACTATACCCCCCCCCCCCCTCCGCGGATCTTCTTATCACCATTTTTATCCGTTTTCGTGTACGCGGATGATGTACAGGCCTCAATGAGACATGCTCCTATTGCTTCCTATTCACATACATGCGAAAATCTAACGCATCCGTTTGCATTTAGAAGGATTGGTTGTCAAGTGAAATAAAGAACATAAAAATGGGTAGACATATCTGCAAAACCACTCAGGAAGAATTATATTTACCTCATCATTGGCTGCAACTTGAAACACGAGAAGCAGGAGCCCCTAGAAGAGAACAGGTAAATGGAATATTCATACATGTTACTAATGAAACGTGTTATTATTTGATTGTCTTCTGATGAAGGGGGGCATAGCCTTGCTCCCATGACAACGGAATGATCGACCCATGTGTATGAAATGGGTACATATCAATGCTGGGACAATGATTTCAGGGACTTCACAAAGAACATGCCTTATTAATATTCATGACGCTACCCTGTGTAAGACGATATCATTATTATAATATTCTTAACAGTAATTGATAAAAAGAAGGGCAAAGGATGGCATTCAACGAAAATTACCTGTAGTGAGTTGAGGGTGGCAAAAATATACTGAAAACTGACATGACTAGTCACAAAGATTCCAAATAGCCAAGTAAGACCAAGAGCAGGTGCCAAGATGGTGACAGCTCGCAGACTGGACCTACAAAGACCAGAACCAGTAAAGCAGCGTCAAATTAAGGCCTACTAAGCCCTCTGAAAACATATCAATTAGATCATTACACACATCCAAATCAAGCACCCTTGCTTAGCATTGCTACTGGCGATTTATCTCAGATTCCAACATGCTTAATCTACTACATCTGGAAAGAGGCTACCTTGCTGAATAGTAAATCTAATTTGAACGCACAAGAAAGCAATACATGATCTTTAGATAAGAGATTGTTATATATGAGTTATACACCTGTGTAAAAATACAACATCGTTGATGATAACAATAATAACGTCAACATAAACATCAACAGTAATAATGATAATGAAAATAATGATGAGGAGAAGGAGGATAAGAAGAAGAAGAAAAAGAAGAATGATTGAAATAATAATGCATGTGTAAGTAGGATGAATGGTATTAGGAGTGCACAGTTGTGGCTGAGACTTCATAATTTTATTGAATAGGCTATGTTAAAGTTGAGCATCATGGCACAGTATTATATTTTGTTTATTCTTACCAAAGCTTTTCCATCTCTGATTTATTCTTGAAAGCCTTCACAGAAGAAAATGACCGCATCGCACAGAAGAAAACAGTCATGCTTATCTGTTTCAAATTACAAGATGAAAACATTATTTCAAATAACTGCTGAGATTATAATACATGTAATCCAAAAGTGAACTGGAAAAGTTTTTCAAAGAATATCTGTGACTGTTCTGTTATTTCCCAGTGCACATGTAAAATAAAAAAGGTATCGTTTTCAGAAACAGAAAGTTTGGGCAACGGCAGGGGATAAAGGTCCCCAGAATCTAAACATCTAAACTTTCATTAAAAACAAAGGGGGAAATGAACATGAAAAGAATTTTCTTTAGATTTAATATAGCTTTCTCCTTTCGAATATGACACCAATAATGGCCACCTATACAGCGCTCATATCCGTTACGCAATGGTGCTCATGGCGCTTAGACATTATTATCCCGGTTATAGCCGAGCCGCCAAAATAACTAGCGCTCAAGCATATCAGGTACCCACTCACACCTGGGTAGAGAGTGGCAAATAGTGGCAAATGTATATTATTAGATATCCAATTGACGCTACGGGTTAGCAAAGCTCTTAAAAAGAGGGATAAAATTTCCAATACATCATAATGTTTTTCTGACTGTTGTCATGAAAGCTTTATCAAGGTAAATGATTGCATGTCATTTCTTAATTTGACTGCATTTGTTAAAGTAGAACGTTGATGATTTTAAATATTGGCTTAATACTTATTATTGCATAGATGGCATAAATTAAACAAGGTTATCCAAATTCAACGCTTGGAAACATTTGAAGTAATGATTATTATCAATTATAAAACGGTAAAATACAGCCCCCGATATAGCAGCTGAAGAGCTCCTCGAACGCTGCTGAGATATGTGACGACACACCATGGACCAGTCCTGTCTAAGCAGACGATGTCCCATAACATCTTACACATTTTTCAGAGCCTATTTTGTCATCTCCTCTTCACTTATTTCTCTTCCTTCACTAGCGTCAGTCTTAAAGGAGAATTAACCTCAAAAATACAGACGATAGTGTTCAAAGGTGTTATTTATTCCTACTTGTTGGACTATATGGCTTCGCGTCAAAATATACGAGATCGATACGAATCAAGATTTTCTGAGCAAAATTTATCATCTGCTCCCAATATGTATCGTCTGCTAGCAGTACATGGGGGCTGCCATTTTTTTTATGTGTACATGAAGATTTTCTTAATCCAAATGCCCAATTGCCTTTTTCAAAATTAAAAACCAGTTTTAGATTAAACATATTGAATAGATATGTCAATTTATTTTTAAACTGAAGATTTCCTTATATATTTCTGTTGAAAATCGATATTCGCTTAATAGAAATCTATTTTCTCGATACTGTGACGTATGGGACGAAGCAAATTAATTCAAATTTATGGATGTTTCATCCCTGAGCATCTATAGCGGCAAGCTATGCATTCACCTGCTTTCGGATAATGGATTTGAAAAGTCAGAATGCATGTTGCATATATTATGTTCTGCTCTGTTTGGCAAACCCAAGAAAATAGATTTTTGTTAAGCAAAACCAGACAATTTAAAAATATCATTATAAAGATTTAATTTTTATAATACATGTAAACACCCACTTTATATTTTTCGTCACATATGGGATTTTAGTTAATGAAGAAAAGCAATTTAGGTATTGGATTCAATATATCTTCTTGACTGGAACATTTCTCAATGGTTCATGTACAACTCCAAATCAGCAAGAAAATGGCAGCCCCCATGGAAATGAGTAGGAGACGATACCGGGTGTTGGAATATCTTTATTTTTCCCTTTTTCTGATATCTTATTAGAAAATGATTTAGGCCAATAAGTAGGAATATATTACACCTTCCAAAATAAGTAAATTTGTAATTAGGGGTTGATTCTCCTTTAATGTTAGTCTGTTGCCTCACTCTTAACTTCGTGTATGGTATTATTTTGATGAAAAATGCAGCGTTAAAAAAATAAAGGAATCAGTCACTTGTAAACAAAATAAGACGCCATTGTATTTTCAGCTGCTTGCACCGGGGCATGTTCGGCGTTTCAAGAGGGAACGAATACCATCCTGCTATTATTCGGAGGGCTTTTCAATTTGAAAGTGGGGTTTATTTCATTGATCATTGACCCTTCTCCTGTGTATTTACAATCAAACGGTTTTAGCTATCAGAATCAGTTTCACTTTCCCTTTATAATGGTGTGAAATAAGGTCATGTTTAAATACACCAAACTCTTTATAATTTGATAAATAATTGCATTGCAATTACGTTCATTCATTATAGGACGTCGTCTGCTTAAGCAGGATCGATCCGAGTGTGACGACATCAAAACATCGCTATATTTCTGGCGAATCCTCGGATATTCCAGATGCTGAGAAGAGCTTTTATTTGTGTTGTTTTATAATCATCAGATACGCAGTTGACATAAAACTTATACGATTGCCATCTGTAAGCTTCCCAGTTTCTAGTGATACATTAATTGCCATATTTGTGATTTTCTTTGAATATCTACTTTAATGTAAACACAAACCGCTAAAATAGCAATGACAGGTCCAGTAAATGCCCAGACACCTGCATTCTTTGTGGACAACCAACAGCTGAAAATTAAAGAAAGAGAAGACGTATTTTAAACGAAGAAGCTTGATGGGACGAATTTTTAATTTGTAAACAAATTTTTAGGCATTTTACTCCCAGTGTTAAAGATCGTATGCTCCATGGGCGCCAATCCTCACAGGAATTCTATTTAAGTGGGGGGGGGGGGGGGGGGGACACACCTGGATGCAACAATGGGGTGTCCCCCGCCCCCCCCCCCCCACTTGAATAGAATTCCTGTGAGGATTGGCGCCCATGGTATGCTCGATCATTACAGATCGAGCATACGATCTTTAACACTGGGAGTAAAATTTGTTTACGTATGTTTGACGTATTTTGTTTAACTATTCATTATTTACCTTTCATTTGTCCATTGTAAAATACAAGTGGAGTTCGATGTCTGGGATACGTAATTTTTATATATGAGTGTGTGGGTGTGTGTGTGTACATTTTCATTCTCTATTGGTAGCATTGGTAGGGAGGGGTCCTTGTCGTTTGTTTTTAAATAATAGATTCCGTAAAATTATGATTTGTTCACTTTGTTTGGATATATATCATCACACTAATATGTTTAATTATTATATAATCATGTATGGAATAATTTCAGTTCAGTTACAGCATTAGAAACGCTCATTTATTAATTTTGATTTTACAATCCAGAGTGAGAATATTTTCCATGATAATTATATAAGTGATGATAAAATATTTTATTTGTTTATATTGTTAGAACATTCAAGAGAATATGTTGATTGTATAATTTGCAATAAAGATCATTGGAAAAAAAAATTAAAAAAAAATTATTTAACATACATATACATTATATAATTGAGTGTGTATAAATATATGTGTGTATATGTACAGTATGCACTTTCTGCTCTAGGTAATGTCTGGAGAAATTTCATTTTCTCAAACATTACCAAAAGAAGAAAGTGCAAGTAGTTTATTATATGAGACATTACAAGACATTTTGATGTAAAAAGAAAAAAAACAAAAACAGAATGACTAAGAGCATCCCCATACATTAAATTAATTTTATTCTAAACTAAAAAAAGTAAGTAGTGAATGAGAATTTCTTTTTTCAATACTTACTAGGACCCTTCTGTGTACAATCCACTGTTAATAGCAGCTGTCAGTCCAACAATAACCGCCGGAATTCCTTAAGACAAATAAACATCCAAATATTCATTTGTGTCAAGACTCTGCGACTATCATAAACCTTATCAACGAACGTATACTAACCAAATACTATCATTCGCATAATTATAAAGTCACCATTATCATGATTATACATTTCTATTTAATGAATCAGAACCATATCGGGGACTCTAAAGTCAAAGTTTTCAGTTTGCGTTGTCATTACATCCACCGACGTGCGGGCAGGAAATCTTGACTTAATGATAGTACACTCAAGAAAATCACAAATATGGCAATTAATGTATCACTAGAAATTGGGAAGCTTACAGATGGCAATCGTATAAGTTTTATGTCAACTGCGTATATGATGATTATAAAAACAACACAAATAAAAGCTCTTCTCAGCATCTGGAATATCCGAGGATTCGCCAGAAATATAGCGAAGTTTTGATGTCGTCACACTACGGATCAATCCTGCTTAAGCAGACGACGTCCTATAATGAATAAACGTAACTGCAATGCAATTATTTATCAAATTATAAAGAGTTTGGTACATTTAAACATGACCTTATTTCACACCATTCTAAAAGGGAAAGTGAACTGATTCTGATAACTAAAACCGTTTGATTGTAAATACACAGGAGAAGGGTCAATGATCAATGAAATAAACCCATTTTCAAATTGAAAAGCCCTGCGAATAATAGCTGGATGGTATTCGTTCCCTCTTGAAACGCCGAACATGCCGCGGTGCAAGCAGCTGAAAATACAATGGCGTCTTATTTTGTTTACAAGTGACTGATTCCTTTATTTTTTTAACGCTGCATTTTTCATCAAAATAATACCATACACGAAGTTAAGAGTGAGGCAACAGACTAACATTAAGACTGACGCTAGTCAAGTAAGAGAAATAAGTGAAGAGGAGATGACAAAACAGGCACTGAAAAATGTGTATAATGTTATGGGACATCGTCTGCTTAGACAGGACTCGCCCCTCTTGTGTCGTCACACATCTCAGCAGCGTTCAAGGAGCTTTTCAGCTGCTATATCGGGGGCTGTATTTTACCGTTTTATAATTGATAATAATCATTAATTCAAATGTTTCCAAGCTTTAAATTTGGATAACCTTGTTTAATTTATGCCATCTATGCAATAATAAGTATTAAGCCAATATTTAAAATCATTAGTGTTCTACTTTAATGATAGTATACACTGAAAGAGGTTAATGTTGATACACATTTTGAACTGCAATTTTGAACTGTGAGGATGAAATCCAATTGGACTGTAGCATATATTTGGTTTCTTGTAATCATACAAACAGGCCTATAGCAACCAAAAATAGTCATGCCATTGTCATTTTGTTCTCTTTCTGTTTGTATGTTGTTTGTTGTCTGTTGTTCCTGCAATATGGGTCAGAACGGCAAACACACCACCATCTTTATTTCCTATTTATAGTTACGAGAGCAGTGGCCTTTAAAGCAAATGAATGGCTTCAGAAAGACAGGTCAAATGCACCAGTCAAAGAACTTATTGGAATAGAGGTATCACGTGATCGGTCATGAAAAATAGACGTTTGTTTTGCACAGTGGTGTATCCAGGATCTAGCATAAAGGGAGCTGGTATTTCCATAGTTATGTAGCATAATGATAATACTGATGGATCTAATATGAAGGTTTTGTATGCATAAGACAAACCATGGCTTCATGACGTTGTATACATAATGATATTCATGGGTGTCGATCCGGGGGGGGGGGGGGGGGGGGGGGGGGGGGGGGGGGGGGGGGGGGGAAATGGGGGGGGGGGGGGGCATATATCCCCCCAATATTTTTTGATAAAATAAATAAGAATTATGATACATTGAATAATTATTAGTTTAAAGTTAAACTTATTATGTTTGATCGTGAAATATCATTACATTCTTTAATGATTAGAAGTAAGGAAATAAGAAATTCCATAATTTCAACGCGAAAATATCTAAGAAAATTCGTTCGCTCGCATTGTTATTCTCAATTGAGGGGTCCGTCCATTGGCGTAGATCCGTGCATTCCTTCTTTTCATTAAATAAACATTTTGGGATGCTCTGAAATGCAAGTTTTATAGACAGATTTTTGAAAAGGTGCCTGGTGTGGGAGGGGGATACCGCCCTCCCACACCTCCCCCGCTCTGTCGTTTTGTGTATATTGGGGGGGGGGGGCAGTGGGCGCGTGCCCCGGGCGTCACTTGGAGGGGCCAAAAAAAACGCAAAGGAGAGAAAGTAAAAAGGGGGGAAATGAAGAAAACTCATAATCCTTACGGATTATGCACCCCCAAATCCGCATTGTAAGTGCACTAGAAATCTAGTTGTTGAATGTTTGAAATGCGAAAAGTTTCCAAAGCTCGGTTGCTTAGCTCGGTTGCTTTGCTCCTTGCATAATTATTTTCCTTCAGGATCTCGTAATTTCGCGCCCCCAGTAGGCCTATATATAGTTCTTAAATAGCTTAAAGGGTTCAAAATTTGAAAAAATAAAGTTGTAATTGCTTTGCTCGCTATATCATGTAAGTCTCATAATGACTCCTGCTAAATATTGCACCCCAATATAAGGTATATAAAACAGCATTTGCAAAGGTTCTAAACTTTAGGTAGCCTTGCTAAATTTCTAGACTCTTTCTCAAGCCTTTTAGGGTTTTCGTTAGTTTTGCTCCCGATTGTAGAAGTGAGTGAATAGAAAACCGTTTAGCAATTTATAAAATTCGAGCTTCTCTACCGCTGAATTGCGGTGGTCAATTGCCAAATTTCCTGGGTAAATGGCATAAGAAATTGCGTTTTTTAGGGTTAAAAATTGAAAAATTTGCCGCTCGGTCGCTTTGCTCCCTCGCTAACACAGATAATTAAGTTTGGGCAGTCGGGGGGGGGGGGGGGGGGTACGTAACTTCATATTTGCCCCGGGCAATATAATCCCTAGATACGCCACTGGCTTCGCTCCCTCGCCGGTCATCCCCCCCCCCCCCCCCAATTGTGAACACGGATGACACCCCTGCATATATTTAATTCATCTTTAAGGGGTAGTCAAAATAATAGAAAGGGTAGTTTAACATCATTTTGCTTTCATTTTGCAAACAATTCTGATTTTCTATTCCAGTAATGAGTTCCAAAGCTTACCCCATCCAAGGAGAGCATAATGCAACTTCTTCATTCGAAGTTTAGACAGGATCTGGTATCCTAGTTGTAGTAGAATGTAGATACCCTGCGCTAACATCCAGCAGAATACAGACAGGAACGCATAGTGTGTGAATCCAGCTACCAAACCGCAGAGTACCTATGAAAGATTCAAGCAAACATCAAACTGCTTTTTATCTCCAGCTTATAAATCGTACATATTCAGGTTTTTATATCTATTTTATAATCTCAAGTATGTCCTAAATGTTTTGTTCTACTCTACACACTGAGAAATATACTACTTCTAGACACCAATTTCAATCAGAGGAACCGGAGCACCGTGGGAAGAGTGGTTCAAACACATGACTCGCCTTGAAGACGTTGATGGTTCGAATCTCTGCTCGACCCGAATGTCCTTAGACAAGGCATTTTATCTAAAGTTGTGTCCATCGACGCAAGTGTGTGATGTACAATATAACTGGCAGAATATACTCCTCAGAATGCAAACACTTGTGTGGCTAGAATCGTTGTCGGAGCTACAGATAGGGTAGAGACGATATTTATTTTTTTAGATCAATGTATACTTTCATCTGGAGTGGATTGTATGTATCATTGCAAGTTCAATTTAGCAAAGGAAGCTTCAAATCTTTATGCATTTTTGCACTCTCCTGGTTGTGACTTTCTACAACAGTCCCACCTACAGGAAATTTGTGTTGCAGTTTTCTCTACAGAGAGGCTGTATTTTGTATTCTAACACCGGGTTTCACATTCCTAAGATGTCTCGCAGAAAAACGAGGAGCACTGCCATGCCTGGAAATTTTTTACGACCAGGCAGTGATCAACAAGGCCGCCGCCCGTCATCCCCCAGCAGCCCGTTTGTGATTAATGATACTCTAGATCACAAGGTCCAAGCCCATCAAGGAATGGCAGCTGCAGGTCCTAAGCAGGAAAAGGGGTTTTTTATCGACCTTAATCTTGAGGACCAGCTTGATGATGTGGACCGAGGGGAGAGGGGCAAAATGGGAGACATTATCGTGAAAGCAGTGGAGGCAGCTGTACGGGCTGCCATTCCAGCCATTGTGAAGGCAGTCAAGGACGTTTGCCTTAGTGGTATGAAGGAGGAGATTAATCCCCACCTTCTCCGCATGCAGTACCGCACAGATGAAATTGAACAACATACCAGGCGGGAAAACCTCCGGATTAGTGGCCTGCAAGAGTCTGATGGAGAGGAAACAGAGGAGCAGCTAATTGCTAAAATATGCTGTGTGGCTGAGAAGGCTGGTGTGGAGATGGAGTCTAGAGATCTATCAGCATGTCATCGGCTTGGGAAGAAAGCTGATGGCAAGGTACGGCAGACCATTGTGAGATTTGCAGTGAGGAGAAAGAGAGATCAACTGTACAGCTCTCGTTTTAATCTGAAAGGAAAGAAGGGTGTAGGCATGTCTATGTCAATGAAGACCTCACCACCATGAGATACTCTGTCCTCATGAGAGCTAAAGAATCTCCCTTGGTGAAAAGTGTTTCTACAAGAAATGGAAACATTGTGTGCAAAATGACAAACGACGAAATAAAGTCAATCTCATCACCAGATGGCCTGTTTGATGTCGGTGTTGACAACATTGAGTACGACAAGTTTAAGCTCCATCTCTTGAAATAAGTTGTCTAATTATTATGCAGTTCTTCAACCTCTTTCACAAACCCTTTAAATGACTGATGCTTTGTTACATTCTTATAAATTGTCTCCTAACAACTTTAATTCTGTTCTTGGTTTCAATACCGAAGGTTCCTTGAACGTTTCGCATATAAATATTCGATCTTTGAATAAGAATATCGAAGGCTTAAAATTGTTGTATGAGGATTGCCTTAAAGTGAAGTTTGATATATTGGCCTATCGGAAGTTTGGAGTGTTTATAATAAATCTGTCTTAAATTTACAGGGATATACCTTGGAAGTTAAATGTAGAGAACACAACTTAAGAGGAGGGGGAGTCGGAGTTTATATTCGTGCATCTTATGAATATATATTGTTAGATTATGATGTATCTCATGCTGAATCAATTTGGTTGGAAGTTAATGTTTCCAAACATCAGAAAATAGTTGTTGGTGTCATTTATAGAAAGCCCAATACAGATATTTCAGATTTCCAAGAAAGTGTTTTGCGTGTACTTGAAAAAGTTAAAGTAGATAAGCATAAATGTATTTTGCTCGGGGATTTTAATATTAATGCATTATGTACAGGTGGGGCAGCAGAGGGTTTTGTAACAGCAATGCAATGTTTAGGTTTGACTCAAATGATAGAGTCACCAACCAGAGTGGCAAGTGGTACTGCATCATTGTTAGATCATGTATATACAAATTTAAACATGTTTGTAACTCATTCAGGAATAATAGAATGTGATTTATCTGATCATTTTCCAGTGTTTATATGTTTTCAGAATTATTTCAAACCAAATCAAACTCGTGACAAAAAAGTTTTGTTTAGATGTTATAAAAATTATGACATTGAAAAATTTAATGAAGATATTGCTAATCTTGAATGTTCAAGAATTTATGATTGTGAAGATGTGAATGTATAAGAGTGTCAGGCCTACACTACATTCTGTGCTTCTATTATCGAAGTTTTTAATAAACATGCACCGCTTGTAGAAAAGCATAAGTCGGAGAATACTACGAAGTGTAAAAGGCCCTGGATCACTCGTGCTATTATGAAGTCTATACGTAGGAAACATAAATTGTATTCAAAAGTCCTAAAGTCAAATTATAAAGAGGAGAATTTTATAAAGTATAAGAGATATAGAAATGTTTTAACTACTGTTTTGAAAAATGCTAAAAGGAATTATTATAGTACTTTGTTAGATGAAAATAGGAACAATACTAGCCAAACATGGAGAGTTATTAATGAATTACTAGGGAGTAAGAGTGGTTCAGCAAAACAAATAAACAAACTTATTACACAGGCAAATGGACAGAATGAAGAAATAACCAGTACATCTTCTATTGTAAATGAATTTAATAATTTCTTTGTTAATATTGGACCCAGCTTATCTAATGCACTACCAAAGAAAGATAATGAATTTGTAAATTATCTAGGGACAACCCGTTGAGCAATCTTTTTTTTGGAAACCGGTTACGTATACTGAAGTCTTAAACCTCCTTCAGTCATTAAACACAAAGAAAGCGAGTGGCCATGATAATATCCCGGCACGGTTATTAAGAGATTGTGCATACCATATTTCAGCAATTTTAGTGTATGTTTTTAATCTTTCACTGGAAACTGGTACATTTCCTGATGAAATGAAAATTGCGAAAATTACCCCTTTATATAATTAAGAAAGGATCTAATTTTGATTGTGGAAATTATAGACCAATATCAGTTTTGCCTGTGTTATGTAAGATATTTGAAAAGATTGTTAATGTCAGAGTGCTTAATTATTTGGAAACAAATAGTATATTATATCAGCATCAGTATGGTTTTCGAAAAAAATATAGTACTAAGCTGTCAATAATTAATTTGATTAATGCAACATTGAAATCTATAGATGAAGGGAAATGCACACTTGGAATTTTTATTGATTTCCAAAAGCATTTGATACTATTGATCATAGTATATTGTTACGAAAACTATCCCATTATGGTATACGAGGATTGCCCTTACAGTGGTTTCAAAATTATTTTCAGAATAGATTCCAGTTTGTAAATAACGGAACACATCATCAGATATGCTGCAAATCAAATGCGGTGTCCCACAGGGTTCTGTGTTAGGCCCAACTCTATTTTTAATGTACATTAACGATTTGCCACTAGTCACTGACTTTTTTAACTTTAGACTATTTGCAGACGATTCTAACTTATTCCACACATTTCCAGCTCGCCAATGTGTTATTGATGTACACGAGGTTAATACCCATTTGCAACTGGTGCAAGAATGGTGTTTTGCGAACAGGCTAACAATTAATTCAACAAAAACTAATTTCATACTTTTAAGCAGTCGGAGGATGAAGCCTGTTTTAGGAGGAAGATTTGAAATATTTGGGAAAGAAATAAAAGAGGTTGATGTGGCTACTTTTGTTGGTATACATATTGATAAACATTTGACTTGGAGACCCCACATTGAAGTGGTAAATCGAGGCATAAGAAAAAAGGTTGGTGTTTTGTTTAGGCTGCGCCATTTTGTACCAAAACATACACTGATATTGTTATATATAAAACTCTTATACAACCGCATATCACATATGGTATTGAGGTGTGGGGGAGCACTTACAAAACATACCTCAATAGTATACTTTATACACAAAAAATGGCAATGCGAGCTATTACCTTTAGTGGTTTTAGATCTCACACACGGCCAATATTCCAATCTATGGAAATTTTGAATGTTTTTGAGGTACATCATATATCGGTAGCCACTTTTATGTTTGATTTAGTACATAAGAATCTACCTCACTCTCTTATAGATTATTGTACAATCATACAGCATAGTTATTCAACGAGACAAAGAGAAGGGGGCCAGTTGCATCTCCCACTTTTAAAACGACTCAGGGTAGATTTTCATTGTCCTTTGTGGGTAGCGATTGTTGGAATAGACTACCTAGTGATATCAGATTGGAAAGAACACGATCTAGATTTCGGCATTCTATAAAGCTTTTTCTATTAAAAGATAAATAAGTTGTTTTTGTTTTGTTTTTTTGTTTTCTTAGTTTTTGTTTATATTTGTATTGAGTTTATACTAATATGTCTATTTAATTCCTTATGTTTGTTAAATTATTTGATTACACAACTCGTTATACCTAGTGTTAATCTTAGACTTTAGGTTTTTTACGTTTATATAGTTATTCTCATTGTACAGTTTACTTAGTTAACATATTAATTTAGTACATTATACCTTTGACCTGGGGCCAGGCTCGACTAGCACATGTGCTATTTCTGGTTCCATTTTACCATTAATTTTTGCATTTGAAGTATTTTTGATTTGTCATGTTTATCATGTGTAAAATGTTATACCGTTATATTGTAATACATGTATGTTCTTCTTGTTGGTAAATAAATAAATCAATCAATCAATCAATCAATCAATCAATACCGCCTATAATGATTAGAATATTCTAGAGACAATAGAAACGTGACTGCATTCAACAACAAAAATTAATAAAAGAATTTTTGTGCGTGACTATCCTCTACATTATTTTATAATATGAATGGTTACGAATTACACTAGAACTAACCTCCGGCTGGAGTTTTGTTTAAAATACAGTCATTTAACCATACACTCACGCACTCTTCCATAAATAGATTAAAACTTTAAAAATGTATATACCATACATACCTCAATGTCCTTTGCATGTTCAACCCCGGAGATAAAGAGGATTTGAGCCACGAAGGTGGCGAAGCAGTGGTTCTTGATCAAGAAAACGCGAGTGCTTGAAATCCTGAAAAACAATCGCCGTAAAACAGTCGTTAAATACCCCATTGTCTATTTGCAATACAACATTTGATTCAAATTCTCCTTTCCTTTTTCTTCTCGTCTATTTTGGGGTAAGACAATTGTCGATTCACAATCAGAATTCAACGGACCTCTTGCAAAGAAGTTGTAATTGAACTTCAGTTCTACACTCCCGAGTCTGATTGGTTGAAAGTCGATTTGTGTCAAATTTTGGGAGTTCATCGCGTGTACGAGAGGCTAAAGGTTGGATAGAGAGACAAAAACTCCTCTTTTCCTTAGAAGATATATCAATTCCAAAATTTTGCACAAACCTCTCTGTGTAATGAATTGTGCACACGATTCGTCAATCTACGCCAACTGCTTACTTCAATTCTATTTTTTAATGCAAGTTTTCCGTTGATGATTTTCGGACAAATCCGAAACCTTACGCTCGGCCACCGCACCCCTGTGCTGTGTCAAGAACTTGTCCATCTGCGTGTAGACCTATACTGTGCACCTATATACCTGCATGTCCTTGAACGGCGCAATGGAATGATGCATCTTGTGCAACAAGGATATAATGGGTTGTACATACCTGACAGAAAAGAGGACGATGAAAGCGATAATAAGTGATACGATTGAGATTGAGGTCCCGATGTATGTGATAACTGAAAGGTGCGCGTCATGTTCAGCCGAGTTCTGTTTCAAAGAAAGGCGAGAATTGATAATAATTATGAATGACTCCAGACATGAACAACACAGAAGGACCTACCAATTGCAGGCAACAGCATTAATCCTGTATTTTCATGGCCCGATTATAACAGACAGCCTTTGTTTTCCTTCAAGTTGCATGCGATTGTTTCCTGCCACATTCCAAAAAGGAATAAATACATACATGCGGTTTATACTCTCTAACTCGGTTGTTTTTTCTTAACGAATATTATTATATTCAGGCCTTGCATTTTATGTATTTGTTATGATTGTTCACGATTTTATATATATATACAGAGAGAGAGAGAGAGAGAGAGGTACAATGAATGAATTCCAGAGAAGACATTGGTAATGCATTGAATTCCAACCTTTTTATTTATTTTCACCAAATTTTCGATCCTCACGGATCTTCCTCAGGGTAATGAACAAAGTGAACAAACTTTGAACAAACAAAGTGAACAAAGTCAACAATGAACAAACTTTCACTTTGTTCATTACCCTGAGGAAGATCCGTGAGGATCGAAAATTTGGTGAATATAAATAAAAAGGTTGAATTCAATGCATTACCAATGTCTTCTGTGGAATTCATTCATTGTATCTCTCTTCATGCTTTTCCAACACGCGGTTATGAAATATCATTATATATATGTATATATATATATATATATATATATATAAATGTGAAAGAAATTGCGAGAATAACGGTGCGTAGCTCAATCAAAGTTCCCCAGAGCTGTCCTCCCTTTTTGAAATTTTTGCAAAGGCTGAAAAAATGTCTCCGCCGGGAATCGAACCCGGGTCGTTGGCTTAGAACGCCAATGCCTTAACCACTAGACCACGGAGACGGGTTAGTGATTTCGGCGACACCAGATTCAATTGACCGACAGATTGACAAATCCTCAACCTTATTAATTAATTCCTCTTGTCGGGGGCAGATGAGTTTATGAACAAGACAAGCCGCTAGTGCCTCAGCTGGATCCAAGCGAATGCTTTGAATACATGTATACATTGGAATAAATTATTCTTAATAACATTATTGTAAGGAAATAACATATACAACAGCTTTGGCAAATCTCGTGGAAATAAATACAAATGTGAAAGAAATTGCGAGAATAACGGTGCGTAGCTCAATCAAAGTTCCCCAGAGCTGTCCTCCCTTTTTGAAATTTTTGCAAAGGCTGACAAAATGTCTCCGCCGGGAATCGAACCCGGGTCGTTGGCTTAGAACGCCAATGCCTTAACCACTAGACCACGGAGACGGGTTAGTGATTTCGGCGACACCAGATTCAATTGACCGACAGATTGACAAATCCTCAACCTTATTAATTAATTCCTCTTGTCGGGGGCAGATGAGTTTATGAACAAGACAAGCCGCTAGTGCCTCAGCTGGATCCAAGCGAATGCTTTGAATACATGTATACATTGGAATAAATTATTCTTAATAACATTATTGTAAGGAAATAACATATACAACAGTTTTGGCAAATCTCGTGGAAATAAATACAAATGTGAAAGAAATTGCGAGAATAACGGTGCGTAGCTCAATCAAAGTTCCCCAGAGCTGTCCTCCCTTTTTGAAATTTTTGCAAAGGCTGAAAAAATGTCTCCGCCGGGAATCGAACCCGGGTCGTTGGCTTAGAACGCCAATGCCTTAACCACTAGACCACGGAGACGGGTTAGTGATTTCGGCGACACCAGATTCAATTGACCGACAGATTGACAAATCTTCAACCTTATTAATTAATTCCTATATATATATATATTTATTCATACGACATATATGTATGTATATCTGCACTACAATAAATTCAAATTTCTTCAAATCTAACCTAAGTTATATTGAAGAAAGTTATGAACGTACATTGTCATCTGTGAGCATCAGGATGGCAAAGTTGGTTAGATGGTTACACGAGCAAATGATGACGTCATCATCATCGTCGTCGTCGTCGTCATCGTCGTCATCGTGATCCTCTGCATCTTTCTCAGTACAGCCTTCTGTTGACCATGTCACACTTCCTTCACTACAACCATTAAAGTTAATATGTCTGCATGTGCATTTGTTTGATTGAAATTTTAGTATCGTAGTAGTATCGTAGTAGTATTGATAGTAGTATTGATAGTAGAAGTATTAGTAGTAGTAGAAGTAGAAGTAGTATAGTAGTAGTATAGTAGTAGTTGTAGTAGTAGAAGTAGTAGTACATGTATAGTAGTAGTATCATTATTATTGTTGTCTTTATATTTGTTTAAAGCATTATCATTATTGTTATCTTTATTAAGCACTTTCACATCAAACCAATTAAAATAACTCTGTATCTCAGTCAGAAAGAGGTGTGTGGAAAATAAGGGAGACAGGCAGAGGAAAATGGTAACGAAAGAGGGAATGACCGGGGGAATGAGAGATAAAATATATCTATATGTCAATCAGAAAGAGGGTTGGGTGGAGAATAAGAAAGACAGGCAGAGGAAAATGGTAATGAAAGAGGGAAGGGGAGATAAAATATCTCTATATGTCAATCAGAAAGAGGGTTGGGTGGAGAATAAGAAAGACAGGCAGAGGAAAATGGTAACGAAAGAGGGAAGGAGAGATAAAATATATCTATATGTCAATCAGAAAGAGGGTAAGGTGTAGAATAAGAAAGACAGGCAAATGGTAGCCAAAGAGGGAAGGGGAGATAAAATATCTCTATATCGTCGGCCTTATGGGCCTTAACGCAATAAACTTTATACAGTGATAAGGCCCTTTTGGCATAAGGCCGACGATATGTCAATCAGAAAGAGGGGGGTGGAGAATAAGAAAAACAGGCAGAGGAAATAGGGAAGGAGAGATGAAATATTAGGATACCTCTCTGTCATGAATGCACAAGTTGGTTGATGATCTTCATCACGTCGTGGCTGTATTTAGAGTGTAAAAAAAAGACAATGTGAGTTAGATCTGCTTCAAATAATAATCGTATCGTAAAAATGTGATATATTTTATATATATATATATATATATATCTATATTATATGCGGTACTTGGTAAAAGAAATGTAGAAAAACCCATGATATACAAGAGTTTTATATTTTATATTTCTTTTACAATGTATTCATGCTTATGCCCCCCCCCCCCCCTTCCACTCACCATCGGAGGCTCATATCTGATCCCCAAAATGTTAAAATTTCAGCGTTGCGATGAAATCTGAGCCGACAAGCGTATCTTGGGGTCCTGTTTTCTGGCAATTCCGATAAAGATCCACACTGATCGGGGTAATCGGATGAAATACTAGTAGCCGCCCGATATCTGTCCGCCGTTTTCATCGGCTGCGTCCGATTCATCTGATTGAAGTTGGAGGGTAATTCGAGGGTAATCTGACACTAACCCGACAATTCCGACAATCGCCCGACACCAATCCGACTAATCGGTTAGTAATCGGAGGGTAATCGGACACTGACCCGATATATACAGGGCGGATATGTCGCCGAAATTGGAAATTGTGTATAAAAGCGGGTCAAAACGGACCAACACCCCCCCCCCCCCCCCCCCCCCCCCCCCCCCCCCAAATCAGTACACCTCCTGACGCTGTAGCACGGTTATTGTCCGATGGAAATTTGTCAAGCGCGAGTGTGTGTGTGTGTGTGTGTAATTGGGTTTTTACAGACGTGTATCAATCAGATATGATTATTTACGTCTGGGACCGACCTTTAACGTCACCATCCGAAAGACGTGACTCAGTCTCGAACCTGGGTCCGCTGAATCAGTTTGTAACTTCCACTGGTAGCTGGATTACAGGCGCACGCCACAACGCCCGGCGAGTGTTGGCTGACCCTCCTTTTATAGACCGTTGGCCGTCAGATGTTACCTCTTCTTATGCGGTGAGTGTCGGGTTAGAGTTCTTTTAATGCGCTATTACCCGGTATTACTCGGTATATGCTTCAGAAATTACCATGGCATACAAGAAATGCTTATTTATCCCAAAAATGTGAATTGTTATATTAATGATGTAATGAAAGTCACAAAACCATCCAATAATATTTCTTAGAATGCGATTTTGATTACTGCGACACAATAATTTTATTTATATACGCACATTTCTGTATCATGCATTGCTCGTTCCCACTATTTTTAAAGAGTGTTAGAACTCCTATTACTCTTTGGAGTCTATAACTCACAAGCGTAGCTTTCTCCTTAGGCTCCTCAATATTTCACTTTATTCTATCTAGCCCAGTATTTTCAGCTGATATTGCATGTAAACGTATAGATATGAGGTACTCACCTTCTTTTATTTTCTCTGACAATATATTTCATGTTTGCTTGTACCATCTTGTTTGTACCAATTATATTGTTTGTACCATTTATACTGTGAAAGCACTGTAAATGTGACATATGAAACAAACAAACTAAAACTGAAAACCTCCGATTTCACAACGGATAATAATCGGACGGTGCAAAATAACGTTTATCCTCCGATGAGTGCTGAATTTGTGCTGGGCGGCTATCGAACACGTCGGGCAGATTGCTGATTGCAATCAGATGAGCGTCCGAAGACTGTTAATCATCGAACACTTCACAGATTGTCATCGGACGTCGGGTGGTCACCTCGCCCTCGCCACAATCTGACACACATTGGACTGATTCGACACTTATCCGACACTGACTCGACTTGCGACCGGAAATGGCGTCCGATGTTCATCGGACGATCTCGCCTCATCGGATCATGCCCGATAGTCAGACACTGAGCTTAAAGGAGAATTACGCTCAAAAATAAAGACGATAGTGTTCAAAGTTGTTATTAATTCCTCCTTGTTAGACTATATGGCTTCGCGTCAAAATATACGAGATCGATACAAATCAAATTTTTCTGAGCAAAATTTACCATCTGCTAGCAATATGTATCGTCTGCTAGCAGCACATGGGGCTGCCATTTTGTTTATGTGTACAAGAAGATTTTCTTAATCCAAATGCTCAATTGCCTTTTTCAAAATTAAAAACCCATTTGAGATTAAAAATATAGAATAGATATGTCAATTTATTTTTAAACTGAAGATTTCCTTATATATTTCTGTTGAAAATCGATATTCGCTTAATAGAAATCTATTTTCTCGATACTGGACGTATGGGACGGAGCAAATTAATTCAAATTTTATGGATGCTTCTTCCCTGAGCATCTATAGCGGCAAACTATGCATTCACCTGCTTTCGGATAATGGACTTGAAAAGTCAGAATGCATGCTGCATATATTATGTTCTGCTCTGTTTGGCAAACCCAAGAAAATAAATTTTTGTTAAGCAAAACCAGACAATTTAAAAGTATAATTATAAAGATTTAATTTTTATAATACATGTAAACACCCACTTTATATTTTCCGTCACATATGGGATTTTAGGTAATGAAGAAAATCAATTTAGGATTTGGATTCAAAATATCTTCCTGACTGGAACATTTCTCATGTACAACTCCAAATCAGCAAGAAAATGGCAACCCCCATGTAAATGAGTAGGAGACGATACCGGGTGTTGGAATATCTTTATTTATACCCTTTTCTGATATCTTATTAGAAAATGATTTAGGCCAATAAGTAGGAATATATTACACCTTCCAATATAAGTAAATTTGTCATCAGGGCTTAATTCTCCTTTAAGCTCTGAGCTTAGTTCCTTCATCGGACGATCTCGCCTCATCGGATTATGCCCGACACGTCCGACACTGACCTGATAGTCGACCAACACAAATCGGATTCATCGGACTTTGATCCATACAATACACTTCAGTGGGTGACAGGAAGAAAAAAAATTGCTTCCGACGAGTGACCGATGAGCAGAAAGCTCATTACATGTGTAGATAGGATAACAAATAGGAATCTAATCAACTGCAAACAACTGTCAGTAAAAACAAAATATATCACGAGCGGGACACTAGCGTCATTTTCGCATCTTTCGCATATATTTCTTTATTGATTTGTTTTGTTTCTTGCAAGTATTTTTAGCCATAAACGTGGCGGCACCATCCATCCTACCCCGTTTCTTAAAGAAAATACTTGGTTTTCTTTTTAATAATTCACTTAATGTTTTGTACCTATTTACTTCTGTTATATGCTCTATCTGTATCTATACTTTTGTGATATATACCGTGCAGCCAATAATTATCTGGACAAACCGAGAGATTCATACATAAAACAAGCAAATTAACACCCTTTTCAGTTCAGATTTTTAAAATAGTATCAAATAAAATACAATAAATTTTACATCAACTAAAAGAAAATGATATCATCGTTAAAGGGGAAGTCAGTCCAAATATTACTTAGTTTTGGTAGACGCTGAAAAATCAGACCAACAGATCGAAAAAGGTATGAGGAAAATCGAACAACTAATGAGAAAGTTATGAATTTTTTAGTGGCATGAAAAACTGGGGAAACAATTAAAATCACTAGACAAATTGGCACACTAAGTCATGAGTTTGTGATGTCATAGGTACACAACTCACCAACTATTTTGTTAATATTCATATCACTCAGATCACTGAGGTATGACGATTTACGGTCCATTAATCACAACAACGTTCATTTTCGGACTTTGCTGTGGTTAATGGACCGTAACTCGTCGTGCCTCAATGATAATGATGTTCTAATTTGCCCATGTTATAGGTGATATATTTATGTTTAATGTGATATAAAATCCTTTGTATTACATTCAGTATTATTGTTGTTAATATTTTAACACCTGAACTTTAAAACATGAATCTAATAGTGTCCACATGTATTTCCAGTGTATCCAAGAATCTTGAAAATGCATTCAAGAAAAATTAGTGTACAAAATGCATAATTCTGAATGAAACATGATTAATTTTACATCAAATTAAAGAAAATATATTGCCTTAAAATTGGCATAGCAATAAGTCATGTTCGTTGAAGCATTACGAATTATGGTCCATTAATCACAAGGTATGAAAATGAACATTCCTGCGATTAATGGAGCGTAACTCATCATGCCTCAATGAACATGACTTGTTACTAAATTTTATTCACCTTATTTTCCAAATGGATGGAAATGCAGCTGGGCTGAAATGGATATTGTGTTTTTTGTGGGTTGAAAAGCTTTGTCAAAATCGGTTGATGTCAAATTATTCATTTTCGTGAAAGCCTACTGATAAACCAATTTGCAAATCACCCAATACGTATCGTCCCAGATCACTGCATAGGCTCTTAATATACCCGGCATGCCATTTTAAAAGCAGTCTTTTCCAAACATTTCAAGGTTGGCCTCAACCTGGATAAACTATTCTAATAATATACACCCAAAATTGAATATAAATTATTTTGAACCTTTTAGTCCATTTGACGCTCCTATACAGCCAACAGTGAACACAGGCGTACTCTCCCCCCCCCCCCCCCCCCACGCATATGACAGTGAGCCTTGAACAATTCGCATAATTTACATATCAAAATCCAGTGTGCTATTCATCTTATGCAGCATAACCTTACACAAGATTAACAACACTGTTAGCGCTGCGTGTATAATACGTCTATGGTGTAGCGTGTAGCGTGTAGCGTGTAGCGTGTAGTGTGTAGCGCGTAGTGCGTTAGTTGTCTTGGGTTGTTTAACATTGCCTGTATGCGATGTTTTTATTAATGCAAAACATGCTCAAAGTTGCTTTAGGGGGCAACAAAGCTGAAATTATTCGGAGACAACATGGGTCACAAATCCACACACACAAAAAAACTTTTCTAAGTTTATTTAATGTCAAGTCGACTATTATACAGATGCCATGAGATATGGACATACATACCTTCAGCAAAGGCAATTTCAACGTTACGTTTTCCCGGAAGGGACTCGTGGTTATTCCGGAGATTATAATGACGAGAATATCCGAGTTTAATTCTCCAAAGCTTCAAAATCAAAAAAGAAAAGAAAAACAAATCATTGCCGATTTCATTTTTTCTTGTTAAGAAACAAAAGGCTGGATTAATATTGCATTGAAAGAAAACCATGGTTTGCCTATACTTTGTCTGTCCCTCTTCTTCTTTTCTTCTAAAATTATTTGATTCTAAATGTTAATTTATATCAGTTTTACTACGTGAACAAATGTTAAATGTCCACAAAAACGACGGAAGGAAATAAATGTTGATTTGAATTGGAATTGGAATATTCGCTCATCAACAAAGACTTTCGTTGAAAAGCATCTTAGACATTTTGACTCTGTCTCAATTTATGTGGAAAAACGAAAGATGAACCCAAGAGTAAACCCGTACCTATCTCTGCCAGCCACAGATGCATTGGTAAAGTTGAATACTTCTCCAGAGAGCACAGCAAAGACAGCGGACACCTTGGTAGATATGTTTTCTGAAGATAGAAAATCAAGTGCTATTCTTGAAACATGGTGGTTTGCTTTATTATGCAGACATTTTGATTAGACAACAAAAAAAATCACCAGTTTGGGGGGGGGGCGTTATGGCTTCCAGTTTCCCTCCATAATTCTCTGACAAGTAAAAACAAAATAAAACAAAACAAAAAGGTTTTCATTCTAAAAGGGGGACAATCGAAAAAAGGGCAGATCCTTTATGGTCAAAATGCATACTTTTCTTCCAAAAGGGGAGGCACGGGCCGGATGTGCCCCCCCCCCCCTAGATCCGCCACTGATGAGAGGGTCTGGTGGGAATTGTGGAACCACTGCTATTTTCATGAGGGGCGCAGCCCGGAAGGAAAATTGTCGTCTTCACGTCAACGACGGTACCATAGTTTAACCAGACCCTCTCATGTAGGCAGTATATATTTGGTTTATACCCGTCATCTTGAAATAAAGCCTATAAATCTACTCATATAAAAATTATGATCATCTGCACCGCATAGGCCCATGCATGGCCAATGGTAGTCCGCACCGTACGTACACAACAGTTTTGAAGAAGGGATGAATTTGCGCTGATATCAAACGCGTAATGATGACATCATCACGCGCCGGTGCCTAAAACAATAGATACGCACAAATGAATGTCGTCACAGTGTAGTGCGCACTTTGCGTGGGTGATGTCATAGCCGTGAATAGTATCTATACTATTTACTGATCGTGACGTCAGATGTACCCTCCATGGCAATTTGCTCATTTGCAAGAGGCTAGTGGGAATTGTATTTTGTCACATGACGCGCATTGGACCAATCAATTGCGCAGATTCTTTTCATGACGGATATAATAAGTTGTAATTGGGGTTTCCTCCTAATACCTGAGCGAATAGAAGACAATGGGATGTCAACAGCAGGAGATCGACGACCACTGGTGCCCAATTCTTTTGCGACCTGCTCCTCGTCCCCGTCAAAACTTTGGGCTAGGATTTCTGCAGAGATGTTAGAAGAAAGATCCACGACGAGGAAGTTTCATAATGCTAGGAGTCCTCTGGGCCGGCGCAAGTTGGTGCCAGTTTGCGCCAATGCAATTTGCTGTGGCGCCTAGTGTCGCCAATAAGGTGCCTAGTGGCGTGTAGTGGCTCAAACTGCCCCCAACTGGCTCGTGGTGGCACCAAATTTGAATTTGGCGGCAGGAAAATTTCAAAATGTTTGAAATCTTCGTCGCGCCACTTGCATCGAGCAATCAGCGCCAAGTGGCACCAAATGGCGCGAACATATCGCCCTTTGGCACAAACAATCCGCCTATTGGAATCCACTGGAATGTAATGTTGCGCGCCAAGTTGCGCCAATGAGATTTCGCGCCACATGGCGCCAAGTGGCACCTTGTTTGCGCCACTACGCGCCAAATAATTCCAACAGAGGCGGATAGCCCACGCCAAAGCGCGCCAAATGTGCAGTGGCGCGAGCCAAACGGCACCCGATTGGTGACTACTTCGCGCCAAATGCCACCTGGTTGCCGCCTATAAAAGCAGGGCGGCATCGCAGTACTTTCTCACTCAACTTGCAAGATTTTCAGGTAGCCGATGGCCGGTATTTATATAGTCGGCAAGTAGCGCCAAGTGGCGGCAAGTTCAAACCAATTTGGCGACCTTTGGCAAACTAATCACCAAGTGCCGCAAAGTAGCCGTCTATTGGCGCGAATGGCGCCAACAGGGTGAATTTTGGAATCAAATGGTCGTGTAATGGCGCAAACTGGCGCAACATTTTGGAGCAAGCAGGGTGGCATTTGGCGCACGCCATATGGCACCCAGTTTATTCCACTTGGCGACACATGCCGAGCGGACATTAATTCGGCGCCGCAGCGAGCCACTACGCGCCAATCACAATCTTTGGCACGAACTGGCACCAACTGGCGCCGGCTCAGTGGACTCCTAGCATAACAGAAGACACTGCTAAGTTCGTTTTTTGTTATCACATTACAAGCATGTATTTTTAGGAATGTAAGGCGATATCAATACATAAATCATAATTCTTTTCCAAATTTCTACTCAGTTCTAGTTAGTTGTATTCTCAGCTATCCAACAAAGTCCGTTTTTCCAAAGGTTTGTTTATCCGAAGGTTCTTTAATCAGAAGTTACTTTTTCGAGCGGTACATTCGTCAGAAGGGTTCGTTATTGCGAAGATGAAAAAAGAAACCCATCATTCTCAATTATGAAATATGTTTTCCCCTCTCATTTCGGAATTACAAAACCATTTCCTTTTCGGAATTATGACTCTCCAGATTGTTGAACCTTATTACACCGGCAAAAACGAGGATCTCCCGTAATTTCACATCAGAGGATATAATTTTAGCAAGATGAAAATCGCTAGAAAAATGCGAAAAAGTAACATTACGAACAACATAACACGAACATTGTTGATTACAATCATATCTAACAAGGAGAGGATAACCGTAACATGATTTTGATATCAGAAATACCTATTAGAAGTCCTAAAACGTTTTTTTTTTTTTTTAAGTTGGTTCTTAAAGGCGTTCCCCAAAAAAACATCTTCCGGATTTATTTCACAATATTGACATTATTCATCTTGGTTACCGTGCTCGGGGTCATCCCTACAGCTAGAAGGTCCGATAGTTAGCGGGTCCGATAGACCGACACCTATTAGATAGAAGGTTCGATAGACCGAATGTACGAGAGGGTCCAGTAGACAGAAGGTTCTATAGACCGAATGGGCAGGAGGGTCCAATAGTCCGACGGTTCTATAGATCGAATGACCAACGGGTCCGATAGTCAGAAGGTCCGATAGATAGAAGGTTCGATAGTCCGAATGTACATGAGGGTCCAATAGACAGCAGGTTCTATAGACCGAAGTGGTTAAAAAATAAGTGGTTAAATTATGTGGGGCGTTATGTTTTCAGACGTTTTCAAATGTGGGGCGGGAATACCCTTTCCCCCCCCCCCCCCCCCTCCCACTTTTCATGCCTGAAAAGGGGGTTCCAACCAAAGAAAAAGCAAAAATGGAAGAGGTTGAAAAGGAAAGAAGAAAAGAAAAGAAAAGAAAGGAAAAGAAGAGAAAAACAAAAGAAATCAGAAAGGAAAGAGAAGAAAACAAAAACTAGCTAGGGTTATTTTCCAATGCCCATTATATGTTCATTATTGATATTAGTTATTAATATAATCGCCATATTTATGTATATAAACCAATGCCAATTATATTAATAAGTCATATTCTTATGGAAGTTATTTGGTTTGCATCTTGAATCTCTAGCTAATGTTATGCTATTTTTCTACTCAAAGAATGTTAGCAACATAACTGAAAGGAATCGAGCGGCAAGTTGACCTAAAGAGGCTATTAAAGAGATGAATTTTCAGAAAAAATGGCCTGTGGCCAATAATCTCTTCCCAATATGAGAACAGAAGTTGCCGATAACATGTTACACCTCAGATCACCTCAGATCGTTCTTGATATCGCGGTAACGGTGCTAAAAACCAAGAATTTCATGTAATTTCATGTAAATTGACCTCTGTGACCTCTGACCTTTGACCTACTTACCCCAAAATCTAATCAGTTCATCTTCGTATGGGTATACATACTAGTACCAAGTTTGAGGTTCCTACCTCAAATGATTCTTCAGATATCGCGGTAACGAGAAGTGGGACGGACGGACGGACGGACAACCCGAAAACATAATGCCTCCGGCACCCACCTTCGGTGGGCGGAGGCATAAAAATGCTTCGAGCATGATGGGCCTCGGGGCTTTAGTGTGCACCATATAATTAGATTTCCATGTTTCAAACAATGGTCAGCGTTCCCCATTGCCAATACGGTTTAGTGGCAAAATTAAACAGGGGGGGGGGGGCGGGGCTGAGCTACATGGGTGGACCCCATTTTTTTTGGGGGGGGTGGGCCTGCAGACCTAGTGCATCGGTTTATTACAATACACATAGAAGAAGATAAGGCATTACCCTTTTCTTTTTATGAGATAAAACTATTAAAAACATATTGTATCCACTTATTTTACCCTTTTTACGTTATTGTCGGCCTATCGGACCTTCTAATTATCGGACCCCTACTGAACCTTCGGACTATCGCACCCTTTTGCCGATTCGGTCTATCGAACCTTCCATCTATCGGACTTTCTGACTATCGGACCCCGTTGGACATTCGATCTATAGAACCTTCGGACTATCGGACCCTCCGCCGATTCGGTCTATAGAACCGTCTGTCTATTGGACCCTCTCGTACATTCGGTCTATCGAACCTTCTATCTATTGGGTGTCGGTCTATCCGACCCGCTTACTATCGGACCTTCTAGCTATAGGGCTGTAACCACCGTGCTCTGGCAGTCTCTTTTCATTCGTATTAGTTGATATTGAAATCTTGGTTAATCAAGATTAATCAAGATTAATCAAGATATCTAACTTACCGATGCCCTCTTGTTCAATTCTGATGGGCTTCTGGTTGATGTCGGATAGCCGCAGACCTTCAAGAATGTCCGCGACTCGTTTGACCTTGTCCTGTCTTCGCTCGTTTGTGCGCTCCTGATGAGAGGTCCCATTTCTTTGTAGGGCAAAATCCAACTTCGTTTTCAGTGTTTCCTTCCAATAAATGAAAGCAATGCGTCACTAAAACCTGGCGTCCAGTATAGATTTCAGCATTCTTTCCGCACCAGAACGGACAGTGTGTGAATCATCGTTTTCTGGGACATTACTAGGAATCTCTGCATATTGACTTCAGTCATACCTGGGACTGTCCAGGGAATCAATCGGGAAGGTCGCGGAAAATGCTGATCGTAACAGGACAGCGCGGACACATGTAGGATCGCACCAGGGGCCTGTAACATAAGAGAAACAATCAATCTTACGATCAATTTGTAACTCTTCAGTACATGGTTTGCTTACGATTGATATCAATCGTAAGACTGATTTATCTCTTTATGTTACAGGCCCCAGGAGTGGTAAAATCACGAACTAGGACAATCAGGATGATTTTCGCGGACATTTTTTTTTTCTTCTCATATGCCTGCTAGCTAGCCGCACCACGGAGGCTTTCAGGAGCGTTTGCGGAGGGGCGGAAGTGTCCTGACGATGTCCGCACCACTAGCGTACCCAATGGGGGGGGGGACAAAGGGGCAAACTGCCCCCTGACAACTTTTTAGCCGAACCAAAAAAAAATTAGAAAGACAAGTATAGATTCCTCCCCCCCCCCCCCCCCCTTTATTTTGTTTTCAAAGGTTGCCGAAGGTGTCAGGAAGTTCAATCATAGTCCGCGTCCAAATTTTGGTCTCGACCAAAATTTGTACGCGGAAATTTTGCCCACTCCCGAGAGTGCGGAAACGCCGGGAAGTGTGTAGGAATGATAAAGACAGTGGACGGAATCTTTCAAGAATATACGGATAAGTTGCTGAATGAATGCGGATTTACTGATTTTGTATTCTGCATCTTGTCCGCGCCCTAGTGGACGCCAGGTTTAAAAACATTCATATATAGAGTGGTGTACCAAGATACTGATAAACGCGAGGGGATAATCCTAATAAGACAAGGATGGACGTAATGCTTGATAGCGCCACATGCTCTAGGCCGTGTCATGCAGGTTGACTTGATATTTTTTCCTGGGCCTACAAACAAGAGGAGGGGGTGACTCCGTCAGTTTCATCCAGAACTAGATACAACACTCTATGTAGTTTCATTTTATTATCACACACTGGAAAACTTTTATAAATGAAAATTGGCGCAGTCTTTTAAGCGCTACACGAGAGTGACATAGTACAAAAGTACTTTTCAAACAAAGGTTGTTCTTGACAACCTGAAAGATTGCCGGATGCTTTCCGGACATATCAACAAATAATGTATGCAAAGTAGATTCCAAGCACTGAGGCTCATTTATAAAAAGCATGTTCATGGAATAGCTCGTCACCAGGTGCTCAGCGAATATTATGTGCATAAATTTGTGTGCATAAATTTGTATACGTTACAGAAGCGGTCTATTGCGTTGCAGGCTAGATTCGATCAGGTATAATGATACGACGCCTCCTGTGCAATGGTCAATACAAAAGCAAAAAACCTGTATTCAAATTCATGGGGTGTTTCCTTCAAGAACCATTGGTGACGAACGCATTTACGAATGATAGATAAAATCAAATTTACGTTGTATAAATTAACTGCTATGTCGATCGTGCTATCCTCAAGCAAGTTTCGCCGTCAAGAGTAATTTTTGTTAAGAAAGTATTTAAAAAACTCGAATACGTTTTGTGAACTGGTCTGTTAAATCCAATGCTCACCACATCGGCAGGTTTCGTAGGTGATGTCATGGCACGTGTTAGTTTTGAGTTTCGTGTAAACGATGTCATTCGCCGCAATGGAGTTGTGATTGGTATTACAGATGTCACCTCATCTAAAGTTGATAAAATTAATTGATGGCATCATCGGAAGCGGTGTTAAAGAAATAAGGAACTGCCTTCACGTTTAGACCTTTTACCTTTTTACCCCCCCCCCCTTCATTTCCCCTTTCATGCTGTAAGATATTTTCAGATGTACCTGTTAAAGAATATGACGAGAGAATGATAATGTATTGTTTAAAATTATCTAGATTTTCCAGTTGATTAGAGTCATAAATTCTATCCACAAACCTTCATTTAAAACTATAGTAAAAGTTAATGAAGATGTAGTTTCAAATGAACCAAACGTGGAAATAAAAGAATATGATCTTAGATTGAAGCATCTTTTTTATTATTTTACTGAAATAAATACTTCGAGGGGAGTTTATTCTTAATCATCTCTATGTCCCAATCAATGTGAAATGATTAGCGTTATTGCCCTCAACATGTAAAGTAGTTATAACTTTAAGCGTCTGTGATATTTTTTACCTCCCTTTTTAAATTAAATGCATTATACCAATTGAATATTCTTCTATAAAAATATCAAATAGCAATCTTTCAACATTCACCTCTAATTATTTTTCACAAGAATAATTATAGCATATACAGTAGAAGCAATTGTTATACAGCTTTATTCCTTTTCATCTATGCATCCTCTCTTGCTTTAAGATAAACCTAACAAATTGTTTATACTTCAGAACGAATTTCAAAGTGCGCATTGTGGTCTTAACATAGCATATGTCTTCGGGGAACAACAATTTTCATTTAACAATTTTATGCTATTTTGTTCTCCAATCACGGAATACAATATTGTTAATACCGTAGGCCTACCTTTTATTAATAAGCTCGATTCATATTTTGATGAAAATGGTAATAAATTTCGTTCGTTCATTCATTTATTCATGTAATCACTTAATATCTGAACTTACTTTGACAGGTGACATCAAAGCATCTTTTTTTCCCACGATCGATGTATGAACTATTATTTGCAGGTTCCCGTCCCAGACTAATTCTTGTGCAGAATTCTAATTCACCACGTGTACACACCGAAAGCCCAGTTGGGATCGAACATTGATGGACTTCAACAAGGTCTACTTTATCCAGTGATTGGTCAGCTGAAGATCCAAAACTGTCCAAGTCAAAAGGCTTCATTTCACTGCAGTACCTAGTCGAGTTGTACTTGTAGTACATATCAAGTTGTATGTACCACTGATTGCGAGTTGTCAGATTCCAGTTAAAGCGAGATGTAATATTCACGGTAATGTTATTCACATCATTTGCAAATCTTTTTAAAGAAGAGGTGGATATCTCCGTGCTATCAAGAGGACCTGAAAGCAAAGAAGAAATTGTATTACAAATAACCGAGAGGACAGAATGTTTTAGGGTTCTAAATTTATGATTCTATTGAATGTAAGCAAAGGCATTCATTTCCAAAAAGAACATAATAGTGCCTCTTTACGTGCTTTGATAGTATAGGGACAAACCTTTGGAATATACGGGGGGGGTTCTAACTCGTTTCATTTTCATCTCTAGCCACTTTTTACTCAATATCCTCTAACGACTGGAATTTCAGATTTGAAAAATATCAAATTATTTACACAAAACTTAAGTAGATCATCGTCGTTTAAAATCATGTGTAAATGAAAAAAAAAAACTCTTTATTTTCACCTCACTCATGCAAGTACATTTCTTTAGATAGAACAACATTTTTGCAACATTGTAAAACAAATAATAATAAAATTGGGTATGCCTATGACATTAAAATGCCCCATACCCTATTCGGGGGAAAGGGATAGAATTTTAGACAAATAGAAAGAGCATAGACCTGATTAGAGCTGTAAAATAGAAATAAACGTATTGTGACTTTTTACTTCATTATAGTGATGAACAACACACTAAGTGAATGCTTTGAATTAAGCTGAAAGGATAGTACTACATCGTTTCCACATTTTTCCTGAAAACATTTATTTGCTATAACCTAACCATAGCGTGAGCCATCAGACTGATCATGACTACTATACGCGGAACTACATCGATGTTCATATTTCGATATACCGGTACATTTATTTGAGGCAGAGTCCAATTTGAAGTGAGTACACGAATGCACTGCATTCGGGATATTAATACATGAGGAACCTATTAACTTGAGACAAGGCTACTTACTCTGACACTGAACATAGTCACATCTCTGACCAGTAGTAATTACTTCTCCTAAATCCAAAGCCGCATTGCATAGAAATACCTCAATACAAAATCGTTTGTGCTGTCCACATGACGGACCGCTCCTTAAATCAATCTCCATGTTGTTAGTGACGAAGTTCCTCGTAGTGGTCTTTGTGTCTGCCGCTCTCGTAAAATTCCACTCTTTTTCTGCGTCCACGAACCCTTCCAAGATGAGTCGGGCTTTCATTGTGATGTTGTAAACAGGGTTATTTGAAACCAATGTGGGGGAAAGCTCAACGCTGGCGTTAAAAGTGATGTTAGTACGTTCTCCTTCTCTAATAGTGTTGGCTGTTATATTAAGAGATGTGCTTTTGATTAAACCTGTCAAAGCATAAGATGAGAGAATGATGAAAACATATTGTTTTGACATTTTTTTTAAGTTAATATATTTTGCCGTTCATCAGTAGTCCTGATATAAAGCAGTAAAAAATGAACATTTCATGATCATGTCTCAAATTATATTTTGAAATATGATTTGAGACATACATGTAATTTAAGACACAAAAAAATGAAAATAAAAAAAATGCAGACTTACGTTTAAGACGGGCATTTCCATAAATTTCAAACCTCATAGCGGTGTAGTTATGACATTCGTGAATGTAAATCCGAATGAAACGACAAGGAATGCTGGATTGAAACTGGTTGTAGCGGATGATATCCGAATCACAATTTGCAGGGAATATCTGTGATTGCGGTATAAATTATATTATCTTATTTGATATATAATTGCATTACTAAATGTGGCAAACCCCTCACCTTAACCATCGATAATTCATGGACAAACTAATTAAATACACATCAATTTGTTAATGATCACCACTTTAATAACTTCCGCTAGATAGAGGGGAGATCCATTGTGAGGGACCTCCAAATAGACAGGCAGCCCATGAGAGCGACAATGGCGGTTTGGTGAACCATTTAAGAATTTGTCAGAAGAGCTACGAGACCGACATATCGGTGTCGTGGGCTGGTCGTGGGCTGGTCATGTGGGCCGTCGGTCTCGTGGGCTGTCGGTCTCGTGTGCTATAGCCCCTAATGTATACCCTGTATCCTATAGTCGAGTTATTTGAAAACACTCGAGGACGGGTGTTACAAAAATATTTGATATAGGCTATATTGAATAACTGATTGTCCCCCCCCCCCCCCCCCCCCCCCCCCCTTCCCCATGCAGGCAAAAATGACTTACTTCGCTAATTTCGCCTTAATAAATTTTTGAATGTGTATTAATTTTCACATCTTTTTCTAAACATAAATGTACAATCCATGCGTACTGCCTCCTGTATACCCAGTTTTGGATTCACTGACAAGCAACTCACTTTTGAACCATTATATTGTGATGAGACATTGTTGAACGTCGTGTTGTTTGTACCGCAGCCGACCATATACGAAGTAACCCAACCAAACTCATCAGCGCCCTGTCCTCCTTGTGTTGCTATACCAACGATTATGTTTGGATATGAGAGATCAACCTAACAACAGACACACCAAAACAAGGGGGAAATAGTCTTGAGTACATTGGTCCTACTTATTGGCCCTACGTCCCTTTAGCCCCGTGGTCCATTGGGATTCAGTTAGGGGATATCCATGTCGTAAGACCAATTATTGAAGTATTACCATAAACCGCCTCGAACAAAACACAGAAAAGGACGAGGGAATCAAGCAGTCAATTCATTTTCAATCAATTTTAGCCTTAATATCTAAATTTCAGTACTGAACAAGTAAAAATGAAATGGGATGAAATTTAAATGGTTAACGATTAAACAGCAGAGAGAGGGAGAGAGAGAGGGGGAAGGGGGTATGAAAAGGCCCGATTATGAGATTAAGTGATATCTTTAAAAATTAATGTACATGTATTTTTCATTCAATAATATTGCCTCAAATAATTTCATTTCATTTCATTTCATTTATTTCCACTTCCAACAATATAAAATACATAGGTTTACATCGTACATAGCAAATCAATGAAACTTACAATTATTGTTTACAGCGTACAATATAGACATAGAAAAACCAAAACCAAACTAGGTTGGTAGCGGAGGGGACTGCTAAAAAATTGTGACAACATAGTCAAGGTCTAAATGTTGGAAAAATTTTCAAAGTTGAGTAGCAATATACATGTATCTTCAAATTCCGTTGTATAATTATTGAAGATAGAAAGACAAGTTAAGTTTCAATATCTTCAGCTTATCTACTGACCTGAATCCATGAAGTTTCATTGGATGAGTGGGGTAGCCATGAAAAATTCTTGTTCAAACGAGCATGAGCTGCCCTAGAGTACACATCGTTCTCGCTGCTTGCTGTGATTGCAGAATCAGTTATCTTCGCACTCTCCATACCAAGAGCATGCCATGGTGAGTCTTCAATGCCTGCAAGTCGGATAAAGTGGCAGCGAAAGAATTGTCGATGAAACACTAAGAATTTTAGGTAAGAGCTAAATGCTGGCACTAGCGGATCCAGGTGGGGGCCGAATCGGCCGCCCCCCCCCCCCCCCCCCTATTGGCGGCGAAAAAGAAAAAAAAAGAGGGGAAAAGAAAAAGAAGAAGAAAGGAGGAAGGAAAGAAGGGGAAAAAGGGGAAAGAAAATGATGGGAAAAGGATAAGGAGGAAAAGAAAGAAAGAAAGAAAAAGAAAGATAGAGAGGGGGGAGACATACGACCTGACGGTGACGGTAAACATGCAGGGGGGGGGGGGGGGCATTGACATTTGTGAAAGTTTAAGTCGGAATGCAACCTATTTCTCCCAAAACTCTCAGCCTAAACGCAGTGTCTGAAATGCTTAGTGCAAATGCGCTGACGATAATGCCCCTCCAAAGAAAATTAGGGTGTGCACATGTTCAGTTTCGCTCCGAATTGGGGTGCACATTTGAGTAGGAGTCTAGCAAAGGTATGTTATGGGGGATATGTAAAAGCACTCATGATAAGGTCGAGCCCGGGGGGATGGGGGTATATATCCCCCCAAAAAAATTAGGTGGGGGGATGGCCTGTATTATCATCCCCCCCCCCCCAATATTTTGGATAAAATAAACAAGAATTGTTATACATTACCTTAAAACTTATGATTATCCAAACTCATTATGTTTGATCTGTAAATACCATCACATTGTTTAATGATTAGAATTAAGGAAATAACTGCCATAATTTCAATGCGAAAATATCGAAGAAAATTCGTTCGCTCGCATTGTTATTCTCAATTAAGGGGTTTCGTCCATTGGCGTAGATCCATGCATTCCTTCTTTTCATTAAAAACCATTTCGGGATGCTCTAAAATGCAAGTTTAATAGACAGATTTTTGAAAAAGTCCCTGGTGTGGGAGGGGGATACCTCCCTCCCACACCCTCCCCCGGCTCGGTCGCTTCGCTCAGTGGCGTATCTAGGGGACAGGGCCGCACTTGGAGGGGCGCAAAAAACGCAAAAGAGAAATAAACGAAACGGGGTAAATGAAGAAAAATCATAATGCTTACGGAGTATGCGCCCCCCCCCTCCCCCCCCCCCCCTCCAAAAAAAAAATTGTAATTGTCGTTGTTTTGCTCGCTATCATGTAATAAGTTTCATCTGAATCTTGCTAGATATATTGCGCCCGCAATAAACTGTATAAAACAGCATTTCCAACATTTGCAACATTTCAATGAAATCCCAACTGTCGGTCGCCTTGCTGAATTTCTCGACTACTTCTCATGGGTTTTCGTTAATTTTGCTCCCAGTTTTACAAGTGAGTGAATAGAAAACCGTTTATCAATGTACTAAATTCGAACTTCTCGATTGCTCAGTAGCAGTAGTTTAATTGCAAAATTTCCTGAGTAAAATGCACAGGGAATTACGTCTTTAGGGTTAAAAATGGAAAAATTGCCACTCGGTCGCCTTGCTCCGTCACTTCTACAATAACTTAAATAAGTTTGGGGACTCGGGGGTTGAGGCGCAACTTAATTGTTTGCCCCGGGCGCCATAATCCCTAGATACGCCACTGCCCAGTATATAGTTCTTAAATAGCTTAAAGGGTTCAGAATTTGAAAAAATAAAGATGTAATTGCTTTGCTCGCTATATCATGTAAGTTTCATATGACTAAATTTGCGCCCCCAATATAGGATAAAGTGTATAAAACAGCATTTGCAAAGGTTCAAATTTTGAAAGGAATCTTAAATTCAGGTAGCCTTGCTGGTTTTATCGACTCTTTCTCAAGCCTATAGGCGAGGGTTTTTGTTACTTTTGCTCCCGATATAGAAGTGAGTGAACCGAAAACCGTTTATCAATGTATACAATTTGAGCTTCTCTAACGCTCAATTGCGGTGGTCAATTGCAAAATTTCCTGGGTAAAATGGACAAGAAATTGCGTTGTTTACGTTTATAACATTTTTTTCGCTCGGTCGCTTTGCTCCCTCGCTTGTACAATAACGTAGGTAAGTTTATGCACTCTGAGAGGTGGGGGGGGGGTGGTAACTTCATTGTTTGCCCCGGGCCCCATAATGTCTAGATACGCAACTGACTTCACTTCCCTCGCCGGCCGGTCACCCCCCCCCCCCCCCCCCCCCAATCATGGACACGGATCGACACCCCTGGTTAGAGGTGTTTAATCTATATAAAGAAATCAGTTTTAAATTCAAGATTATTTTTCAAGGTAGCTTCCAGATTTTGGCAAATTTTCAACCCTTGTACAGGAGTCAATGTGTGTGTACGTGATGTCCTTACAATGCATTACGACAATTGATAATTAATTCAGACTAACAAGCAGGGCTATTGAACCATAAACATTAAAGCAACATGCATGCTTCACATACACAGGCCTATATGGTAAGGACACACTCACTTAAACGTTCATTGACTCCTTTGAATTATCATAGGAGGGGCAAGACAACCCACAGACTTTGGGGTTTCAACGAACTAACGTTATTAAGCCTACGCACACCCTTTGGCTTTGAAAAGATGGAACTTATGATGAGAATGGAAAATTTCTTTTTGATCAGTTCATGTTGCTATACCCTACTCTTACATTCTCTTTAATATCACATATTAATTTTTTTTCTATTCTTTTTCTTTTAATTCTATTCTTGCATAATATGCAGTTCTGCTCTACTCATGAACTGCGTGCGATTGAAGCGAGTTTGGATATTTGGAAAAGTGGGCAGACAATTGATGAATAATCTGATAATGAAAATCAAAGCTGGTGTGCACCTCCATTGCCCGACCCACAACTGGTTCATTCCAACGAATTATACATGTATATTAACATAAAATAGGGCCTATATATATATATATATTCTTTTCCTTTCTTTTGTTTCTTTTTTTAGGGGGAGGGTGGTCACTTGAAAAATCATAGGGGAAACCGCCCCCTTGCCCCCTCCCCCACCCTGTAGCGCTGGCCCAGCGCCATCCTCGAAAGATGTCTTTCAGGCATCTATAAAGGTGAGTCGGATGACAGTGCAAAATTCGTCGATATCAAGCAATTCGCTCATGACGACGGTCTCCTGTGTTCTAATTTTTTTTTTTTAAATATCAATTTTCAATATACTCATATTCAGAATTCAAATGTATATAAATGACTTGTATGTTCCAATGAATAAACAAACAAACAAAGTCACCCGATGTTCGGACAGCAGAGCGAACTGCCCGAATATCAGATGTAAATACCTTATCTCGTATATTTTGGTAATAATATTTCCTCTAAAGTCTTTAAAATTAAAGTGCCAAAAATTTGCTCGCTTGCTTCGCTCGCTCGCCAGATGTAGAATCCACAAATTGATCGGGCAAGTGACGTCAGTCCTCCCAGAAATACGTATATTAATAAGCCAGTTCGGGGTTAGCGCATGGTACTGAGATTGTACAAATGACCCAAAATATCCACAGATATTTTAGACATGGAGGGTCCCTTTATGTGCACTTAAGAAAAATAACTCTGGGAGTGATAGAGGTGCCTCATGAATAGCTTTTGTTTCCCCCTTTAAAAAGAATACTTCCACCTGGATATCATGGAATGCACCATTAGTGCATAATTGAATAATGATTACATGACATTCATGAGCACATATCGAATATTAGTGTCAGTGGGTTTTAGAATTTGGTACAGATGACGTTTATCTGCTCATGCTCAGATTGCATCCCCGAAGTGGCTTATTGTACAAGAGACACCTGTCACGTCGAGTTCGAAGTTGAGCTCGTGCGCAGATACAGGTACGGTACTCCTCTGTAATGAGTTGATGTAATTGGTGATTGAACTTTGCAATTTTCAAATTTCCGCCCCCCCCCCCCCCTATTGGGAAATCCTGGATCCGCCCCTGGCTGGTGTCTGATCACTTACACATATGCAACGTTGTTTATCCTCGCAACCCATACGTCTGCACTTCCGGGATTGCCTACCCGAGGCAAGCGCATTCTCGATCTCGCGCGTGAGTTTCAAGGAGCAAGATCACAGGCCCAAAACTGCCTGAAAATTTCACTTGATCAAGGTGATAGAGATCCAACTGAAGAAATTGTCCGAAAAGAAGGTATTTTATCATCCTACAATGTAAAAAAACCGATTTTCCTAGAACTTTGCCGATTCACACGAGGCGTCATTTTGTTGACGAGGACCGCATTGGTGACTTGTAGGTCTTGAAAGAGGGATCATGGTGATATTGTTTTAAAAATGATTGAAAAATGAACAATGCAAACAATACTTGGCTGGCGTATGGGTTAATTGCCTTCGCAGGCTTGATTATCGCAGTTACTGGCGCAGTCGAAATGACACCTCGTGTGAGCTGGACTTTAGAGGTCGGCCTCCGACGCCGCCAAAATTGATTCAGCCCCACATCGGGGGAGAGCGTTTCATCAAGCGTTTTGTCAGTGATTTTTACCGACAACTGTTATAAGGTACTGAAATCCTTGCATCTGATTGGCTGAGAGCAAATTTGTCAGTAAAAAGCACTGACAAAACGCTTGATGAAACGCTCCCAAGGATGGTCCCATGAGCATGGTGAGTGGCGTCCGATGGCATAAACCATGTTCTCACAATAGGCCCATTTAATCTACCGGTATATACTGTATAATAAGGCTAAACACCGCAAAGATCACAGGCGTATCTACGGATTTTGGCGCCCGGGGCAGTTGCGCCCCCCCCCCCCCCCCCGAGTGCCCAAACTTATCTACGTTGTTGTAGAAGCGAGCGGGAGCAAAGGGACCGAGCGCTAGATTTTTTTTATTTATTTATTTTTTTTTTTTGCGTTTTTAACCCTCAAAAAACATAAAATTTCGCAAGTGCACTGTAAAAAATAACTGTAGATTAACAGGGTTTTTTTAATATGGCACGAAAAAGAGACTTGATAATGAAGCTTTTCGACCTGCACTCATCAGGTTATCACGCAGGTATATAACAAATTACTTGAAATCAACTATATTATACTCGGTGAACCCGGACGCAACCTAGACGCCGTAATTTCAGAACAATCGCAAAGCTAATGAGTGCAGGTCGAAAAGCTTCGTTATCATGTCTCTTTTTCGTGCCATATTGAAATTTTGTAGTACCAAGAAATTATTTAGTTTTTTTTTACTTGTAAAATTTTACAAGTCAAAAAACCTGTTAATCTACAGTTATTTTTTACAGTGTGACCATGCACTGCAACAGAAGTTAGAATTGTGTACATTAATGATAAACATTTTTCTATTCACTCCCTTGTCAAAAAAGGGTGCAAAACTATAACGAAAACCCCTGAGAAATAATCAAGGAATTTAGCAAGACAAAAGCAAGTAGAGATTTTTTTTTCAAGTGTTGAACCTTTGCAAATGCCATTTTCCTGCACTTTATTATATATTGAGGGCGCAATTTTAAAATAAAATATTCAACAACAGGCTGAAGAACCTTACAGGATAGCAAGCAAAGCAACGAGAATCACAATTTTATTTTCCAATTTTTGAACCCTTCAAAATCGCTATTTAAAAACTTACAGTATCTGGGGGCGCAAAGTGACGAGATCCTGGAGCAGCATACTTATGCGAGGGAGCTTTAGATAATGTTTGTATTTCAAACCCCCAAAACTATGTAGGCCTATTTCTAATGCATCTACTCTGGGGGAGAGAATAATCCTTAAGGATGATACTTTTCTCCATTTTCTCCCGTTTCTACACGTGCCCGTAGATACGCCACTGGCGAAGATATGTCATGTTATTATTATTATTATTATTCATGTATATTATAAGATAAGGCAGTAGTTGCGATTTAGCATGATATTGACAGGCCCGTAACTAGGGGGGTTCAGGGGGTTCGAACGAACCCCCCCCCCCCCCCCTGTTGGCGAGCAGAGGTCCGCTTAAAAAAAAAAGAAGAAGAAGCGAGGGGAGAGATGATGGAAAGGGAAAAATAAAGTGATAAAATATCGGTCTTTCCATCTATTTAATACATTTTATTTTGATTTTGTCCCGTAACTTCCTAATCTGGCAAATCTATAATTAATCAATGTCGTCTTTCACCATTCATTTTCTAATTTTGTACATTATGCCATGTTGCAATCGATTTTCTTTCAAAGCAAAGAATTATTCAAATTCGTTTGTAGTATCGCCCCAAACTGGCGAGCAGAAATCTGCTTCAACAACAACAACAAAAAGAATCATTAGGCGAAAAAAATTATCCAAAGTGACATCAGAATAGTGATTTTTTAGGTTAAATTATTAAAAACATTTCCATACCAACTGGCTTCGATAGGGGATAGGCGCACAAGGGTCACGTGAAAGGGGAGAGAGGAAGGAAAGTGGAAAATAATGTGAGATAATAACGTTTCCAGTCGGGTTTCCTTCAATTTGAACACTTGCTATTGTCCTGCATCTTAATAACAAGGCCTAGACAATATACGTCTTTGGCCATTCATTTTCGGAATTTATTGTTCATTTTGCTATCGATTTTGTCAAAGACTGAAAGAGTATAAAGAGTTATTCAAATCGTCACCCGCTCGTTGTAAGGTCTTGTTTATGTGACGAATTTGAATGACAATTTCTTGAAATCGACTTCCCAAAGATGGATTTGATGATAAAATTTTACAGCGGATTGCCAGGTCGGACGAATTCGAATAAAATCTGACGAAAATGAATGAGATATGGAAAAGAGAGAGGGGTATTTAATGTCTCTGTTCACTTTAAAATGAAAAAATTTCCCGCTCTCAAATTGCATGGAGTACTCCTGGCGGACCCGGTCTAGTCATTCAGGCCCTTAAATTATGGCCCTATAATACAGCCTGTTCAACCGGAGTGCCATGAGAGTATTTTATAAACATCGACTTCTTGGAAACTATAATCAGAAATAACAAGATGCCCCAATATAACACTTGGGGTGTTTTGGAAACATTTGGGAGATAGTAAAGTGCGTTTTCGTCGCTCGCTTCGCTCATTCACCAAACTCTGATAGTTTCAGGTAGCGAGAATATTTCCATAGTATATGTTATTGTAATATGTCCTTGAATATTCAATGTTATGTAATTTTCGGGCACGTCACTGCCTTATCTTCACCGCGCCCAGAAATTAGGGTTACCTTACTTTCTATATTGAAATGAGCAACAAATTAAAGTGCATTTTTCTTCGCTCGCTTCGCTCGCTCGCAAATCTTAGAAATGAGATAGTTTCAGGCAGCGAGGTCCATGAATATTTCCATAGGATGTTATTGCAATATTCAGGCACGTCGTTGCCCTATCGCCATGACACCAAAATACTTGTTAGGTCCACTTTCTTTATTGAAATGCGCAACAGCAAAGTAAAGTGCATTTTTCCTCGCTCGCTTCGCTCGCTCGCAAACCTTATAAACGAGATGTTTCATGCAGCGAGGTCCATAAATATTCAATGTTATGACAATTTTCGGCACGTCACTGCCCTATCACCATGCATGGCGCCCAGATATTAGGGTTGATTTTCTATAAAATAACAACAGCAAAATGCCCCCCCCCACTCCCTGTTCGCTTCACTTCCTAAAACTTTATTAATATGAATGATTCCTACATGTGGGAGCTAGATGACCGGAGATATAGCTTTACATTTCACCTATTGGTGACTAATGAAATAAAATTTTGCCATTTAAAAGTACATTTTATTTTTCTCTCGCTCGCTTTGCTCGCTCGCAGTATTTGGAATCCAACACAGTGGTAGTATATGTTCGGGCTTCACATTTGGCCCACCCCCTGTCAAATTTTGACTACGCTCATTGCCCATATCCTTGTAGGGGCACACCTCCTGACCCGACACCCCTACTCGGTCGCTTTGCTCCCTCAGAAAGGTCCACTTTTTCCAATGTTGAACCCCCCCCCCCCCCCCCCGCAAAAATCCTAGTTACGGGCCTGTATTCACCATTCGCACTTGGCTGCAATGTAAAGCGTGAAAGCACGTGTATTCAGGTTTGATTGCTCTTTGAATCCGCAGCTTGGTGGTATAACGTATCATATATTTTAGGACACATTATATGAAAATTAAATACGATTATATGAAACAATTTCTCTACTAGAACTAAACGTTATACTTTGACATATCATCATCATCCATATCATTATTATAAAGTATATTTGCCCTTTTAGCAGTGGCTTGTTCAGGTATATTACGCTCCCTCCCCCCCCCCCCCCCCCCGGCATGGTTTAAAGTAAGGACTCCAAAAAAGTCCAAGAAGGAGCTACTTGCCCTCGCATGGTACACCTATGCAACCAGCTGTTGTTTTACTTAGAAGATATGTTAAGTAGCTCTGCGCAAAGACATCAACACAAAATATTCCGCGTGCAGAACTTGTCTGACCGCACTCCACATGTATTTCCATGCTGAAGTCAACCGGATCTACATCGGCCGTCATGTCACCACCTTTAGTAAAACTCCATTCCTTTACTGCATCTTTTGTGCCATCTTGGATGACCATGGTCTCGAGCGTGAAATCGTAATTGTCGATGGACCCCTCTTCGACAGAGAAAGTCACGTTGACGTTAAAGGTTAGGTCATCGCGTTCTCCTACTTTGATTTCGTCGGTAGTTTTAAGAGAGACTGTATTAATCATACCTGGATATAAACACGGAAATATATTGATTCTGTCAATGACATATGACTTTATAGTACAGTATTTACATATTGGCAAATTCCTATATTGGAGTGGGGTACAATCACATCATGCGCCGAGATTGTCCTCACGGAAAACACAATCGTAATGGAGATGGATGTGAGATTTTAAAAAAAATGGACTAATTTTATGTATATAGGCCATACCCTACCTCAAAAGTTTTTTGGGGGCATGTATACCCCCATCTCCCGGAATTTACGCCCGTTCGTGTATATTACATTAATTTTGTATAGATCAGGTTGAATTCCCTCGGAACATTGATTTCGGGAAATCCGGCCGGCCCTCCCAGACACGATTAGAAAGGTGGAGCTAGAGGGAGGAGCAAACAAAACATAAAAACAACAAAAACTGACAATATTTATTTTTGACCTTACTTTAACCCCTCTTCCCCTTTTTTTTTAACTGGAGGGGCTCGGTCGCGGCACCCCAGATCCTTCCATGCACGCAACGTGCAAACTTATACATTCAAACCAAGACTTTTATCTCTATTATGAAGTAACTCTTTGTATAAGTATAAGTATAATTTATATAGAAATATTTTCTGTTAAATTACATGTAGAATCGTTTGATGCAGAGGTTGACCCGTGAGCTTGTTCCCCCAGACCTAATCCAATGTTGTCAGTAAAACACCAGTTAAAGTCTTCGGTAACACAGAGATTGTGATCCTCCAGAGCAGCGTCCAATTTATTATTAGCTATCAGCGAGCTCCAGTCATAACAGTTGAGGTTGTACCGTGCGGCATTACCGTCTCCCCCATGGTCATTATTGGGGAGGTTGTAGCACTCAGCTAGACATTTGACAATAAGGATAATTTAAGGAGGAAAATAAAACAAAACTTTGAAAACTAAATGTATACTTGCGTGTAACAAACACAAAATGTGCGATTTTTATCTGTTAAGTCACCAAAGTGCATAATCATTTTCTCATATCGATAATTTATAATTGCTGGTCCCATCTGATCTTCTCTGGCTGGATCTGTCAGCCTGTTAATCCATTTATCATATTCGTGAAAGGGAGAATAGCAATGAGAGAGACATAGAAATCAATTTAGACCACATAAAACAGACTCATTCTAATCACATTAAGCAGTAACGTAGTGCTGATCCAGAAATGGGAGGGCACTGGTCTCATCAAGCTTTTTACTAGATTCCCTCATAATTTCACGCCATTCTAGTTTGTCTTATCCTAGCTTTAAGATGATGGAAATATTGATCTGTGTTTTAGTATATGTTCACTTGCAGTTTTTTCTTCTTCTTTTGCTGAAAGTATTGAAGATAATTATTCCCTATATTATTGTAATAATACAACTGTCGTTGTTTATGTTCCAGTTATGTGATTTGAAATATGAAATAAACTGAAACTGAAGTGAAGGGAATGGTCTAACTTGCTAAATGAAATGCAAATTTACAAAGCTATCGATTGGGCAAAATGTTGGGGGTTGCGGGAAGGGTTTATCATTTTTCCTTCTCAATGTCCTTCTCTCTCTCTCTCTCTCTTCTCCTTTTTTTTCTTCTTGTATTGCCATTTGATTGGGGGCACGTGCCCCTTGCCGACCCCCCCCCCCCGACACACTACTGCATTACACAATAATGTACACACCAGAAGTATTACACTCTGGGTCACAGTATCCAACAGCACAATACTCCCATAGCATGCCAGAGTCAGTGGTGTAGCACCAAGCAGTCAACCGCATACCGCCTGGATTTCTGCAGTAGTTGTGTTCCCCAAGCCCCCACTCGGAGTAGACATGGTGGTAGTAATCATATGATGAGTGGTGTCTGTATGGGAACTGAGAGGTCCATCGTTCACAGTTGTGATCCGACAGTGTCTGATTTTGGTTTCCCCTGTAGTTGAATCCATTTGGATCAAGCTTGCAGACAGGTGCTTCTATATAGGAAAATTAAGGACAAAAAATTATACATGTGTAGCAGCTTATTGGATATTTTAATTCCAAAATTACTGTATTGTCTACCTACACGCCTTGGAGATCATTCTTCATAGGTCAAATGCATTAAGTACCATTTATTTTCAATTCCGATAAAAAGGAAAAAAAACATAGGCATACAAATACAAATGCATATCACAGTATGGTGACATTTAAAAAGTTCACAGATTGAATGCACTCTACGATGAACATGTAGATGCCCATTACAACATAACATGACAGTACAGTAAATGCAATATACAATTTTGAATAAAGAAATTATACGACAGATATATAAAAAATCAAGAAAAACATATAGGAAACATGCTGAAAACACATGAGTGTACATCTTATAGGCCTACATTTTGAAAAGGTGTGACACTCCCCCCCCCCCCCCCCCCCCCCGCCCCCTTTCCCCGCCTTCCTTTAGAGTTTATTACTTTGCATTTAACTTTTCGTACAATTATATCGCCCGTTAGATTTCCAATCAATTCTCGACCGGTCATACAATATTCATTATAGCCATAAAGGCCAAACAATCCTTGCTAAAATATATTGCATGAAACCAGCATGTCACAAAAACGGGTTCGTCACGTTGGTGAAAGTTTGACCAAAACTGGACAAATACAATTATGAGAATTTATGAATGTTCAAACATTGATATTACTAAAATTTATATAGGAACGGATTTATCTATGGGGGCAGGTCCCTATAGGGCATCCTTCAAGGAGGCGCAAAACACAAAAAAGTGAAAGGGAAGGGGAGATAAAGAAAAAATGTGTTCTTCCCAGTATGAACACGATGACAAAGAGAGCGGACAAAATATACAGCTCCTCATTGTACCCTCCACAATCGTTCTAGTAGACAAAAGAACATCCCTTCATTGCTATTATGTTAAATAAGTAGAACAAGTGAATATGCATGTGACACCTATATTTTTATATAATAGCAATGAAGGGATGTTCTATTGTCCACCAGAGCAAGTGTTGATGGAACAATGAGGAGCTGTATATTCTGTCCGCTTCTTTATTTGCCATGTTCAAAGTGAAGAAATGGTGCTTTTAAATACTTTAAATTGTTTCTTCCGCATCTCGTGATTCCGTGCACCCTGTATAGGATAAAGTGCACTAATGGCTTATTTGAAGAGTTCCAAATTACAAGCAATTTCTCGTTCTTTTGCCCTTCAGAATCTTATTCGCGCCCCTCCCCCTCCCCCCCCCCCCAAAAAAAAAAATAAGAAGTAAAAATAAATAAATAAAGCTCAAATAATAAAAAAACAGGAGAGAGAGCAAAAATAGCCTGTATAAGGTTCCACATTATTTCCACATTTATTTTTGACCTTACCTTAACCCCTCTTCCCCTTTCTTTTTAATTGGAGGGGCTCGGTCGCGGCACCCCAGATCCTTCCATGCACGCAACGTGCAAACTTATGCAATCAAACAAAGAGTTTTATCTCTATAGGTGTTGTGGATCAGAGGTGTTGTGGATCAGTGGATAAGTCCCCGGACTGTGAACCACGAGGTCCGGGTTCGAATCCAACCGCAGCACTAGCGTCCTTTGGCAAGACGTTAATCTACATTTGCCACTCTCCACCCAGGTGTTAAATGGGTACCCGTAGGATGGCTAAAGTTAATGCCCTTTGCTTAGCATGTGCGCGCTTGGAAACAGGCGACTGGCTGGAATGCTCCCCAGGGAGTGGAGAATGTGCATACATTGTGTGCGGGCGTGCCAGAATCCAACGACCGGGGATAGTAATATATATCTAGCGCTTTGAGCCAGTTTAGGTAAGGCGCTTTATAAATACCAGGTATTATTATTATTATTATTATTATGAAGTAACTCTTTGTATAAGTATAAGTATAATTTATATAAAAATATTTTCTGTTAAATTACATGTAGAATCGTTTGATGAAGAGGTTGACTCGTGAGCTGGGTCCCCCATTCGTAATTTCTCTTTCTTTTGCCCTTCAGAATCTCATTCGCGCCCCTCCCCGCCCCCCCCCCCAAAAAAAAAAATAATAAAATAAAAAAATAAGAAGTAAAAATAAATAAAGCTCAAATAATAAAAAAAACAGGAGAGAGAGCAAAAATAGCCTGTATAAGGTTCCACATTAAAAAACAATGCTGACTTCCAATTTGTTTTGCTAAAGTGTGGGGTCTTTGTTGCGCCTCCAATACATGATTTATAGGTGAATAGAATAGCGCGTTTTAAAGTTCAAAATTTAAAGAAGCTCTATCAATCAGTTGCTGTGCACCCATTCGAACTTGTCTTAGGTAAGTTGAAATGGAGACTATTTTTTTTTGTTGGTGGGGGCGGGTAAAAACGCAAGATTTCTACTGTTCGGTCGCTGGGCTCCCTCGCTTGTCTTGTTGTTTGGCTACCAATCCCTGTTAACTATTGCATCTAAAATTGTTTTCACGTAATGCCATTATTTCTTAATAAATCTGGTTTGTATTTTAAGTTGTTAAGTTTGGGCAGTGTTGTCATTTTATCGTTTGCCCCGGGCATCATCCATGGATACGCCACTGAATGTATGTAATCTAAAATTGGCAAATTTGTCAGATTTCGAGACAACTCTGCCACTTGTTACAGTTCTCTCCTAAATACACTTTCCTTCATATAATATGGTGGCATATCTAGGGACTATGCCCCCGGGCAAACAATGAAGTCCCCCCCCCCCCCCCGCACAAACTTATCTATGTTATTGCACAATCCATGGACCAAGGCTAAATTTGTTGCATTTTTAACCCCCTAAAACGCAATTTCTTATGCATTTTTCGAGGAAAAATCGCCTTTGAGCACTGCAATCGAGGGGTATAGAGAGATTCTAATTTTGAAAATTGAACTATTTTCTATTCACTTCCTTTTCAAATAGAAGAAATAGTCGCAGAATTTAGCGAGGCAACCCAAAGTTGAGATTTGTTTCAAATGTTGAACCTTTGCAAATGCTGTTTTATTCACTTTATCCTGTTTTGTCTGTGCAATATGTAGGAAGAGGCTGATGAAGCTTGCATGATAGCGAGTAAGCAACGAAATGTTGAATTTTTCACCCTTTAAAAACGCTTACGGTTACAAACCGTATCTTATACTGGAGCGCAAAATTACGAGTTCTGGAGCAACATAATCGAGGAAGCAAAACGCCCGAGCTTTAGAAAATTTTCGCATTTTAAACCCAAAGAAATGTATTTTCAATGGCTTTATTCGATTTTCAGTTCAATTTAATGACATTTTTTCAAACGTTTCAATATAATTGTACAAAGTAATAAATGAAAAAAATAATGTACGTGTAGATGTACTTTAACAAAAATATGACAAAATATACTTTTATGTGGTACATACAGCCATGAAAAAAATGATTAGCCAAGCATGGTTACTGATAGTGTTATTTGTGTGGAAAGAAGGAAATAAAATTACATAAAAGCAATGTATAATTGCTGGAATTTGTTATTCATTCAATGAAATACAAAAAAAAAATCATTTTTATAATTTTGTATGCATATTATGTTACCCTTATTACAGAAGCTTGGTCTAATAATTTTTTCCAGGGCTGTACATAGTTGTAGGACACACCTCTGAAAGAAAAAGCTTGGGGGCGAAGGTGCCCTTAGGCGTACATGATAAATATATACTGAACTACAAAAGAAACGTCGCACTTTTGAAATTGATATCTTTTACACATGATATTGGAATTTGATACGTAAAATCACGTTTTATGCTTTTTTAACATCACAGATATGGCATTGACCGTCCATAACACATCATCATAACAAAATGTGATTTCTGTGTAGGATTAAAACGCATACCCTTTCCGTGAACATGGTACTGCACTCGAGCTGTCACCATGCCACGTCTGACTCGAAACCAGAGAGAACAAGCCATCGGACGTCTTCATGCCGGCCAACGTCCTAGAGTCAATAGGGACTTTTCGATTTGCACGTTCACTAGTCGACTGCTACGTGCGGTAATTCAATGGACTGCTTTGTGTTAATGGTATACAAAGTCGGTGAAGCGAGGCACCACGCTTTGTGCAAGAGCGGCTCACACGTCCACTGCCTTGAGGACGACCAGGATTTCCACCCAAAACGCGTACGTCCACAGGGCAGTGGACGAGTGAGCCGTTCTTGCACAAAGCGTGGTGCCTCGCTTCACCGACTTTGTATACCATTAACACAAAGCAGTCCATTGAATTACCGCACGTAGCAGTCGACTAGTGAACGTGCAAATCGAAAAGTCCCTATTGCCAACGACTTCACTGCATCGTTCGGACAGTAGAGAGACTGCGGGAGCGATACAATGCATCTTCACCGGGACCACTTGCAGGATCGCTTCCGCAAAGCAACAGAATCGGCTCTACAGACTATTGGCACACACAACAGACCAATTTCTGCAGCAACTGTTCGTCGTCGGCTGAGAAGCTTCAACTTTTCTTGTCGGCGTCCTGGTCGGGGCCCTATCCTCACCGTTCGACATCGTCGGGAACGTCTCCTGTGGACCCAACAACGTCAGAACTGGCGCTATCAACGACGAGAGTCGTTATTGCACATCTGTACTTGTTAATCAAAACAAAGCAAAACATTTTCTCAGTTTTCACTCTTGAATAAAGAATATGTTTCATTGTAAATACATGTGCGACGTTTCTTTTGTAGTTCAGTATATATTACGCCAACAGGGTTGACGCTACATTGGTCCAAAAGAGTTTAAAATATGTGGCAGCGGTGGGATTCGAACCCACGCCATCGAAATGATTGGTCCCTTAAACCAGCGCCTTAGACCGCTCGGCCACGCTACCTTCATGTTCATATGAGCAAAGTTAAAGAATTTAACCTTCGTTTCATTTGACGTTAATATTGCGATGTTGACATAAATATTGCAATAACATTATTTAATGTTGCAATATTAACATATATAGGGTCAATATTAACATATATAGGGTCAATATTCAATATCCCATTAATATTGCAACATTATGTTGCAATGCTGACGTGTAATATTTAATATTTGTGAACATTGTGTAGCCCTGAGTTCCTCTTGACAAACCAATAAACCTCATAATATTCTGAAAAATTAAAATAAATATAAAGAAAGCAAATGGATAATATGAAAGAATGAACAGAATTAAGTATCAATTTAAAGGACTGTTGTGAGTTATAAACGGTGCCGCTGAAACAATTCGAACGGCTTTTTTCTGTTTAGGAGTTGAGAGAATGAACTTCAGATCGGCAAAAAATAAAAAATAAAACTCGTAGCGAATTGCAATTTGCTTGATGTAAAGTTAGATAAAGATAGTCCACATGAAATGGGGAGTTGACAAAAAGTCACACCACAAGATGAAAAAGTCACATGACCTTGAATCGTCGACTTAAAGAAGGCTTTTGACACTGTCGATCACAAAGTGCTGCTACAAAAACTGTTTTGACATTGGAGTGAGGGGTTTAACCCTTAAGTGGTTTGAGAATTATTTAGTTAATAGGAGAATAGTAACAAAGGTCAATAATTCTTTATCGGAAGAAAAACAGTTAACCCACGGTGTACCTCAGGGTTCCATTTTAGGACCTTTATTGTTTTGTATATTTATCAACGATCTCCCTGACATTTTTAAATTGTGCCAAGTTCATCTCTATGCAGACGACACCGTAATCTATTTTTCTCATAAAAATCCAAATGTCGTAGAATCTGCTCTAAATACCGAGATGGAGGTTTTGGACAATTGGATTTCTCAAAACAAATTATTGATTAATTATACGAAGACTGATAGCATGCTCATTGGCACGCGTAACATATTAGCAAAGTATAATACCCTTAATGTGAAAGTAAATAATATGATCTTACAAAAGGTTGAAACTACTAAATACCTTGGACTTCATATTGATAAGGAATTGAAATGGGATATTCATATAAATAACATGTGTCAAAAAATTAGCAAGCTTGTCGGTTTCCTTGGTCGATTAAGACATGTTGTAAATGGATCAAGTTTAAATTTAATCTATAAATCGGTCATTATACCACGTTTCGATTATGGAGATGTTGTGTGGCAATCTGCTCCTAAAAGTTTTCTTTCACCTTTGCAAAAAATCCAAAACAGAGTGGGTCGCATCATTATGAAAATCAATCCTTTTTCTCATACATCAAATCAACATATTCACGACAAATTGGGTTGGGACCTTCTTGATTGCCGCTATAACAAACACATGTGTACAATGATTTATAGGATTTTGCATAATTTCACCCCAAATTATATGTCTGACAATATCACAATAAGAACCTCCAATTACACACTCCGCTCTAATCAGAATTTATATCTCCCAAAGCCAAAGTCTAATCATTGTAAAAGAACTTTTTTCTACAGGGGAATTTCTATTTATAACCAACTACCCAATGAAATTCGAAGTGCAACATCTATTAGATCCTTTAAACTGCTATTGAATCAATATAATAAATGAGCATATAAGTGGGGGGGGGGGGGGTGTTGTCTGGGTTCGGGTATAGTCATTTTCATTTTATTAATTTGTAACTTGGGAGAACAGTATATAATACTGATGAGGCTACCCTGGGTAAGCAAGACATATTATTATTATTATACATGTAAGTCCTATCATAAATTTGTCGATGACATGGTTTGGTCCAATGCAACATTGGTTAAAAAGTTTTTGGCAACGGTGGAATTCGAACCCACGAAATGACTGGCTCTTGAAACCAGCGCCTTAGACCGCTCGGCCACGATACCTTCATGTTCATATGAGCAAAGAATTTAACCTCGTTTCATTTGACGTTAATATTGCGATGTTGACATAAATATTGCAAGAACATTATTTAATGTTGCAATGTTAACATAGGGTCCAAAGTACATTCATTGTTGCACTTGTGTAGAGGAAAACCAATATCAATATGCGCTTGATTTCATGGCACTGGAATAAGTGTCGGCGTCCTGCTCGGGGCCCTATCCTCACCGTTCGACATCGTCGGGAACGTCTCCTGTGGGCCCAACAACGTCAGAACTGGCGCTATCAACGACGAGAGTCGTTATTGCACATCTACACTTGTTAATCAAAACAAAGCAAAACATTTTCTCAGTTTTCAATCTTGAATTAAGAACATGTTTCATTGTAAATAGAACAGTTTCAAACACATACATGTGCGACGTTTCTTTTGTAGTTCAGTATATAAAAAGGAGATAACTACATACAAAAAAGGAAAAAAAAACATTCCTAGAACGCTGAGCTTGATAGGAGGGGGTGGAGAAAAAGAGGGGAAAGGAGGGGAAAGGGGGAATGGAGGTGCACAATAAAAGGAGCACAGAAAAGAGAAATTCACGAAGAAACAGAGAAAAGAAAAGGAGAGAAAAGACACAATGGAGGGTGGGAAAGTGTCTTTAACCATATTATTTTTAAGATGAAGTGAAATGGTTTTTTTTTCATCCTGCAGATTGGGGGCATAATCCTTGATGATCATAATTTTTCTTATTTTCTCCTCATTTTCTTTCTCTCTTTTGCGTTTTTTTATCCCCCTTCAAGTGCCACCCGAGGCAATTTCCCCCTTGCCCCTCGTATATACGTCACTAAAGGAATAGACCTACTCAAATTATTATGAATTGACTGTACTTAAGGGTCCTCCAAAAACAAAAACATCCTCAGTCATGAATTTTAAAAAAATAGATGAATCTTCGACCGCGCGCGGTCGGAATTTATACCTCCGCCATCACCAAATTGGAAATGTATGATATACATGTACACTCTAAAAAGGATTGTTCCAACAAAATTACAATTCTTTTCACTTAAAAAGCACAGGAGACAGAAAATTTATTTCATTTCATTTTCATCCCGTACAAATAAAAACCATTGATGACTTACCATTGATGACTTACAATCATCAAATACACAAAGGAAATAGATATTTTATAGCAAATAGACCACTGTCCCTTTGAAATTTCTGAAATAGGTAGACCTAGACTCCATACATCACGAACCATTTCTATATATAATGACCTCTATGACCTTTGAACTTTGACATTGAGACCCTAAAATCTAATCGTCCCTCACATATGCATACATGGGCCAAGTTAGAGGTTGACCCGTAAAACAGTTCTGGGGCTTGTAACATAAAAGAGATAAATCTTACAATTGATATCGATCGTAAGTCTATCGCAAACCATGTACTGAAGATTACAATTGATCGTAAGATTGATTGTATCTCTTTATGTTACAGGCCCCTGAAGTTATTGCGAGAACGAACCATTTTTATGTACATAACGCCTCTGACCTTTGACCTTTGACCTTTGACCTTGAGACCCTAAAATCTAATCAGTTCATCGTCCCTCCTATATGCAAACACGGGCCAAGTTACACACTGATAAAAAAAAACGGGTTTGAAGTTATCGCGAGAACGAAAAGGGGAGGGACGGACGGACGGACGACCCGAAAACATAATGCCTACGGTGGGCGGAGGCATAAAAAAAATCAAAGTTATACTATATACCTATTATTGACGGTACTAACTGATTTTGAAATTAAGATAACCAATGAAAACAATGTATATCTGTATTTCTCCCCAAAGAATGTCAATTTTAAATAATTTGGATATTTGAAACGCACTCAGAAAACTTTTTTTTTTTAAATCTTCATAATCAGCCTTTGATGGTGAATATACTTAAAATTGTTCATTTGTTCATTTAATAAATGAATAAATGAATATTTATTTTTCCTCTCATGGGTGGAAAACCCTAACAGGTATGGTTTTCATAATAAAAATATATTACATCTGAAATTACAACTGAAATAATAAAATCATATAAGTAAATAAATAATTAAAACATACATATATATATTAAAGTAAATTGAGATGTGTTTTTTTTTTGAGGAGTAAAAACAAGGCTAAATAAATATTTTTTTTTTATACAAAGACAGTATTAAATCATTTGAAATATTAAAAGATGCAAACACATAGATGTGTAAAACAACAAAATATAGATATGAATTCAAAGGCAAGTGAAGATGTTGGGAAAAACGAAACTAGCAGGAAAAAAGATCATCAACCATGTGCAGTATATGTCAGCCTATATATAAATGGCTACTCCGTCTGATATAATCATTCATTTACCGGGAGTTTATCAATATGGGTTTTAAAAGTTTTGAATGACATACATGATGTAAATACCTTTTCAACACTATTTCAGACTTTAGCACCTCTATATGATAATCGACGTCTGTCGTAGTTCGTCTTAGGTTTCAGTAATATGATTTGTGAATTGTTACCAGGGCCCTGCTGCATAAACTTACTATAAATGGTAACTCTGCCATCAATGGAAACCACCATCGTAACATTGATCAACAGCCAGTCAAACTCAAGGTTTCCACGTAAGTTACCATTCATGGCATAGTTACCATCAATGGTAAGTTTTAAGCAATGGGGCCCAGATCAAGTATTGTATTTGATTTCACGATAGTTAAAGAGGTTTAATATGCAAGAGGGACCAAGCTTCCTGATAGCTTGAAACATTAGATGTGTCAAATGCTTGGAGCGGCGTACATTTAGACGATCAGGTTTAAGTGATTCATAAATATCATTCGAAGGGAACATATAATTCGTTTTCAGGACTATCCGTAGAAATTGATTCTGAAGATTTGTAGTTTGAATGTCTTCACTTTGTTTGTGTATGTTTTCCCGTACAACACTACCGTAATCAATGTGAGATTGTATAATAGACTTATAAAACATTAAAGAAGCACAAATATCGATACATGGTCTTAGAGGCCTTTCACACTCACTTCTGGACCGCTCCAAGTTAGAGCGCTTTCGAGGAACGGTTCTTGAAGAACGCTTTGTTTGCTTTCACACTCCGCGTATTTTTTATGTCTCAAATCGCTCAACGAGTCAAAGTGGTCTTGTTGCTATGGCAGCTCAGGTAAGCGGGTCAATTTTTTCGCGCGCAAATCAAACCTTATACTACCTATGGAACGCCAGGAGCGCAACTTAATTCAACGCAGCATTTTACACTTAACACTTAACATGTAATGAAGTGATAATAATTGAAATCCAGTTGATGACGTTAACAATTAAGTTGATGACGCTTTTGAAGTGATGTGAGGAAGCCATCAAGCGTAATTTGTAACACCGTCAACTCATTTCTTATCATGTTAACTTTCTTGCACGTTTGGCGCGCAACGGTTCTCGCCAGGAACGCAACTTAATTCAACGCAGCATTTTACACTTGACATTAACATGTAATGAAGTGATGACAATTGAAATTCAGTTGATGGTGTTAACAATTCAATTGATGTTAAAAATTAACTTGATGACAGCTTTTTAAGTGATATCTGCTTTTGCAGTGATGACAAGTTTTGAACTGGGGTTATGTTCAAACTTGATGACAGTTTCTCAGATTGACGGCATATTTATTTAACGTTAATTTGCAATCGTGTCAGCAACTTAATACCAGCGCCCTCTTATGTCAATTGTTGATCGATATAATGTATTGTCAACTCATTATAGTCGAGCCGTCAACTAAAAGGTTAACGTCAAATAAAAGTTGACTATCCTGTAAACACGCATGCGCAACGACTCGCCAGGTGATCGATCGAGCTCGCTCGCTAGCTAGCTGGCATGCTGCGCCGGGGCGGGCCGGTGTAGCGGCAGATACGGGGATCGGCAGATACTGTTCTAAAAACGGCCAAGAACACTATCTGCCGGCGGATCGTGTTCCAACCCCGGCAGATACCGTACCTATTTCTCTTCGGCAGATATCGTTCTTGCTATCGTTTCTCTGTACGTGGTACCAAAGAGTTTAAATACGAAGAGTGCTCAGTCCCGAATTAAAGCACGCGTATATATTGTGGTACATGTCGATCGGCCCTGAGGGAAAGGTTATAGTCTTAATCAAGATGTTTGTATTTTTTATTTTCTTTATTTTTTCTTCTTTTTCTGGACATCGCTTTTGGTAAAGCCGTAACTAAAGGGCATAATCTTGATATTATCCCTTCAAATACAAACTTATGCCCCAAAACAGATAGGAATCAACTCTAACTGCACCAGGGAGGAGAGGGAGAAAGTTGGGGGGGGGGGGGGTTGAGCTAGGACTAAATGTTTGTATTTTTGTTATTTGCTGTGAAATTTCTATTAATATTTATGTGATGAGGGGGGGTGCAAACATGTTCCCTGATATTAAGCTCTAAATGAGCATACACTGCGATATCTGACGGGAATGTCGAGAAAAGTTATTTTTAAAAAAATGAAAAAATATATGCAATATTCATTTTTCTATTAAGTCAGAATATTTCATTTAATATTATTTATGACCTGCAATGTAAATTCATTAGCCTTATTCTTTTAAAAATCAAGACAGAAAAGGCTTTAATAAAATGAGATTGCGTGCAAGCAATTCCATTTTTTTTTTCCTGTCCCTTTTATTTCTTTTCCTCCCTTTTTTCTATTTTCTCTCACTATCTCCCCTTTCTCTTTTTTTTCCTTCTCCTTTTTGGAGCCCCATCACCCCTAACCGGTTACCACTCACACAGATATATATATATATATATATATATATAATGGCCACTGAGTAAGCGCGGAGGGGCGCCAAAAAGGGTAGAAAATTGAGAATAAGAGGATGGAAAGAAGAGTGAGAAAAGATAAAGATAAAGGGAAAATTAAGGCAACAAAAAGAGAGGAGAAAGGAGAAGGGGGAAAAGGAAAAGAAAAAGAGAAGGAGAAAACAGAAGAGGGGGATATATAATAAGAAAAGACAAAAGAAAGGAAAGAAAAATTAGTGAGAGGGGTGCCAAATTTACCTTAAACTTATGGGCACCATATTGATCTTAAAATTAGGTGACTGAGAGGTGTCATATTTATCTTAAAATTAGGGGGCACCAAATGCATCTTACACTTAGGGAGGGGCGCCAAAATTGATATTAAAATTAGGGGCGCCAAATCGATCTTTGGGAGCACCAAACTGACCTGCAACTAAGGGGGCGCCCGTCACTGATCTTAAATTTAAGGGCGACAAATCGAGATGTAACTTAGGGAAGGGCGCCAAAGTAAGGGTGTACCAGTGGCAAAAATAACGGAATTAATATAAAAGATATTCTATGTTCAAAGGAACATTGCTTTTAATAATGAACTCCTCCTAAAATAATAAAAATTACATGGTTCAATTAATTCCGGGTATTTTTAGGGAATTTCAATAATGCACATTTTGATTTTATCTGAATTTTAAATAATTCCTAATAATTTATTATTTTCATTAAAGTTGCTGATATTTGACAGATGTACATACCTCAGGAATGGGGGGAGGGCGCTTGGGGGCGCAATTTGAAATTAGGTATCCCTTTCCTTCGAAATTATAATATTATAAGGCAAAATCAGGTTAGCTTATCAACCATTTTATAACTCTAATTTATTTGATGTTATTGGGACAAATCCCATCAAGTTTGCTCACATCCCAGTTGCATTTCATGGAGAAAAAAAAATATTGCCCCAGGGGCACTTTGAGGAACTTTGAGGAACTTCCTCTACATGCTACTTAATTGATTTTAACAATTTGACATTATTTATGATCCGTATGATACATACGCACTTTCCGCTCGAATTGCCTGTTGAGTGAGATGATAATGTCATGATGTACTCAGGAGTATTACATGGGGTTTAAAATATCCCGTTTGCAAATCAATATAGACCTACAAAAAAAATATATATTCTGCTCGCGCTTCACGCTCGCATTAATCGTTACATACGCATCTTCTTCATGATTACAAAAACTGCTTAGAATATTCAATTTTCGTGTCTAAATACATGAAATATGAACACATTTCAGCTTGTGCTTCGCGCTGCATGCATTATTTACTCAGGCCTTACGAGAATTATTATCTTGTTTGTAGGAATAAAGCTAGGAGATACTTAAAACTTCAGTGTTTAGGACTACCCCCTAAAGAACAAGAACAACAAATATTATCTTTTAATAAAGGTCGATTGTGGAAAGGTAGATGAAAATATTCTTTCTGCCCCCCCCCCCCCCCCCTCCCATTGGCGAAAGCTGGATCCACCCTTGGTTAAAAATGACCATAATGGGTCCGTCCGTATATATATCCCCCGGGATTTACAACTGGGCGTTGTGGCGTGCGCATGTAAACCAAGCTGACGGGGCAGTTACATATTGACTTGGGGTGCGGGTTCGAACCCCGATCACGTCTTTCGGATGGTGACGTTAAAGTTGGTCCACACAGACGTAAATAATCATATCTGATCGATACACGTCTTAAAACCTAACTATTCATTCATTCATTTTCGCCAGTGCCACCAATAAGACACGAGAGTATCTCGTACAAATCTGCCAATATACATTACACCTTATCTGCAGCGCCGTGGAACCAAATCCGCCGGGGAACCAAATCTGCAAACGTCAAACCCGGCAGATATGGTTCCGAGGTAGAACGATACCTGCCGGCGGATACGGTATCTGCCGGAGAACCGTATGTGCCGCTACACCCGCCCCGGCGCAGCGCGGCCTGCATGCCAACCAGCTAGCGAGCGAGCTCGATCGATCACCTGGCGAGTCGTTGCGCATGCGTGTTTGCAGGATAGTCAACTTTTATTTCACGTTAACTTTTAGTTGACGTTAACTTTTAGTTGACAGCTTGACTATAATGAGTTGACAATACATATTATATTGATCAACAACTGACATAAGAGGGCGCTGATATTAAGTTGCTGACACGATTGCAAAGTAACGTTAAATAAATATGCCGTCAATCTGAGAAACTGTCATCAAGTTTGAACATAACCCCAGTTCAAAACTTGTCATCACTGCAAAAGCATGCAGATATCACTTAAAAAGTTGTCATCAAGTGAATTTTTAACATCATCAATTGAACTGTTAATTAACACCATCAACTGGATTTCAATTATTATCACTTCATTACATGTTAATGTCAAGTGTAAAATGCTGCGTTGAATTTAAGGTTCCCTTTTATGGAATTACAAAGGAACTTCATTTAATAGACTTTTCTACTGTGAATCCAGATCTGTCAACCATATTACCTGAATTCCATTCATTAATCTGTAAACTTGAAAATAAAAAAATAACTGGGAACGCCCCTAAAAATTTTGGAAAATCGGTCCAGCGATCGATGACGTCATGTGACGTCACACACAGAACGCTCGACTCACACAAGCTGGATCAGTATCGATGTGTGTGTGTTATAGGCTATTGAACTTCGTGTAGATCCCTTCGACTTCGTGCCATTTCAGCCCTTCATTTTAGCTTTTTAAAGACAAAATCCTACATCAACGATGGCATCTTCTTCGGACAGCGAGGACACTTATTCAGGATCAGATACATCTGATTTGGAGCATCAAGTCCCAGAAGAAATTGAAGAGGAATTAGGGGCCCGGCCGTATACTATATCATATGTTTGAGCCAGACATGTCGGATTCTGGGCAAGATTCTGATGATGACAGAGACGTCCCTGATTTTAATAACGGAGAGGATATCGACGGGAGACTTGGGAATAACAACTGGTAATTATTTTTCGATAATAAATTACCGATTAAAGTTTAATTCACGCATATCCACGTATTATGAATCTTGTTTACGCTTGCAAATTGCCCGAGAGGCTGAGCTGATACTTCGCTGATCGAGGCAGTGAGCTCGATGTGCGCAGGGCCAGGGTACACGCTGCGCCGTTTGGTTGTTCGCCTGCTGACTCTGCCTGGGCTTGCGCTTGGGCAGTTTTACTGGTGCATGGGGTGGTAGCGTTTGATTCTAGTAAATTCTAACATTGATATCAAGAAAACTCTTTAGCTCTCCTGTTATCTTGCTTGTTTTCTTTGTGCTGCTACACTAAGTAAGTGTAGAGTACCGAAGTGATGACGTCACAAAAAGCAATTTTTTTTTTTCATTTTGACATTTTTTATACCATATCTCAAAGGAACATGGTGAAAAACATCCAGAGCCCAAATTTTATGGCAATTGGCTCATTGGGCCCCGAGATATGGCCGCATGAATACCTCCTTAGCCCCATTGAAGTCAGTGTTACATTGGCCTGGTTCTAAACTGTTAAAGATCACATTACAAGAAAATCACAAATATGGCAATTAATGTATCACTAGAAACTGGGAAGCTTACAGATGGCAATCGTATAAGTTTTATGTCAACTGCGTATCTGATGATTATAAAAACAACATAAATAAAAGCTCTTCTAAGCATCTGGAATATCCGAGGATTCGCCAGAAATATAGCGATGTTTTGATGTCGTCACACTAGGGATCGATCCTGCTTAAGCAGACGACGTCCTATAATGAATGAACGTAATTGCAATGCAATTATTTATCAAATTATAAAGAGTTTGGTATATTTAACATGACCTTATTTCACACCATTCTAAAAGGGAAAGTGAAACTGATTCTGATAACTAAAACCGTTTGATTGTAAATACACAGGAGAAGGGTCAATGATCAATGAAATAAACCCCATTTTCAAATTGAAAAGCCCTCCGAATAATAGCATGGATGTATTCGTTCCCTCTTGAAACGCCGAACATGCCCCGGTGCAAGCAGCTGAAAATACAATGGCGTCTTATTTTGTTCACAAGTTACCGATTCCTTTATTTTTTTAACGCTGCATTTTTCATCAAAATAATACCATACACGAAGTTAAGAGTGAGGCAACAGGCTAACATTAAGACTGACGCTAGTCAAGTAAGAGAAATAAGTGAAGAGGAGATGACAAAACAGGCACTGAAAAATGTGTAAGATGTTATGGGACATTGTCTGCTTAGACAGGCCTGGCCCCTGGTGTGTCGTCACACATCTCAGCAGCGTTCGAGGAGCTCTTCAGCTGCTATATCGGGGGCTGTATTTTACCGTTTTATAATTGATAATAATCATTACTTCAAATGTTTCCAAGCGTTGAATTTGGATAACCTCGTTTAATTTATGCCATATATGCAATAAAAAGTATTAAGCCAATATTTACTTTGATGGAATTTTCTTGTAATGTGATCTTTAAGAACCGGGCCAATTTACACTGACTTCAATGGGACTAATTAGATATTCATATAGCCATAACTTGGGCCACCATGAACTGATTCATGTCAAATTTGATGTGAGAAAGTTTTCCATCATGCTCTACCTAAATATGGTCATAAAAATACTGAAATACAAAAATCAAAATTTCATGACGTCACACTTCGGTACTCTATAGACTGCCCTTATCTATTCTCTTCTCTTCTCTTTTCTTCTTTCTTTTTGTCTGTTTTGCTTGTTTGTGTGTTTGTTGTTTGTAGGGGAGAGGGGAGGCTCTAATCTATAACATTCATTCAGTATAATTAATTTGAGTGTACTGTGTACTATACAGGTTTTTAATCATATTATGTATTACTGAAGATTGTATAATGTCCTTTACTTATGATATGTTTGTACATGAACTAAAAATGAAGATGTATGATTTTTCATTTGTACTGAATGAATGCAATAAAGAATGCTACAAAATTTAAAAAAAAAAGATATTATATTTGGTAGTTCTTTCCAAAGACATAAGCCACATATCCAATCAATGTCGGAATTAAAGATGACATCATGTAGTCGGTACATTTTAAATGACTCCATTATCAAGAACATGCAAGGGGCAATATATTTCAAGAAATTGCAGAAAAAAGAGGTTTAGGCTATCCTTTCAATAATATCTCGACAATAATTGTTGAGGACCGCGCACCAAAATTTTATACATGTAACCCGAAGTAAACCACAGAATTAATGGTTTTTGAGATAACATACGAGAAGTAATTTATTCAAATACATCATAACAATGTTCAAAAAGTGTCAAGAATCAACCACATCAATATGAACAGCAAGTACAATTTGCATGCAATAATAAAACGAAGAAAAGGTTAGGGCCATGTCTTACCTTCTTCTGAAAGACATGCATAATCACTTGATAGCGCTGTGCAATTCTCCTGACGTTGTCCAATGTTGCAATAATCCCACGTTGACCGCGATATAGAGCACCAGGCAAATGCACGATGTCCCCCTAGGTTGCGACAGAAATTGTGGTGTTGGGAGTTCCACTTCCGACATCGATGACCCTCCCGGCTGACAGATACGTTTCCCCTATAGTCACTAGCATCGGTCAGGGTGTAGCACTCTGTCAGTCAGGAAATTTGGAAAATAATTATTAAACCATTGTATAAATAACTTGGTAATAGGAGTGGAAAGGTAAAGTTACGTTCTGTTCTAGGCACGTACAACAGCTATGTAGGATGTGAGTAGCCCCCTCTAGATAATGATAATGTTCACAAAGTTCTGCATTACTCTAATCGCAATGATCACACACGCACCTCCACAAATAGGGTTGATGTTACACGCTGGGTCTAAGTATCCGACAGCACAATATTCCCATCGTATCTCATGATCAGATATGTAGCACCAAGCAGTCAACCTTACACCACCTGGGTTTCTGCAGTAGTTATGGGATAGTGCGTCCAGCCACCAAAAATAGTGTAAAAAGTGCCACCAGTCGGTATACCAGTATTGACATGTGCGCCCTGACAGCGTCTGAGATAGGGATCCCCTGTAGTCGATTCCTTTGGGATCACGCTTGCACTCAGATGGTACTATGGAATGAATAAAAATACAAAGCCGTCAACTTAATCTTTTCTTTTCAAAATTGTTATTCTCTACTTATAATAATGATACAGCTTATCACTATCTCAGGCATATGTCTAGACATGAAGGCTACTCATGTACACTATGGAGAGGGTAAACATTGCGGACATATGTTATTCAAAACTTTCATCAAAGAAGAAAATTCTTACTTACAGAAACATAACACCAAACATCTTATGTAAACTTTGCATAAGCTCACATAACCAACCAATAGACCGCTTCGGTAATGTATGCAAATTTTATGCATACCTTTCAAACAAAAATTGTTCTTGACAACCTGAAAGCTTGCCGGACGCTATTTTTTTTTTTTAATTTTTTTTGCAGGACTTAGCAACAAATAATGTAAGTGTTACTGCAGTGATGCAGAAATGATATGATTTATTGTGACGCAATAATGATTTTTCAATTTATGAAGACACCCACAGTCTTGATTGCGTATTCATTTTAATAACCGCGCTTAATTTCTGATTTGCTTTGAAAAGATTACTTTCCTCTTTAAAGTTAGTTTAGGTTTTCATTTTCTTTGGATGTAAACGTGATTTTATCGAAATCTGTGTTTGGGACGGATAACAAGTTGTTTTTACATGCCGACTAGAAGTCTTGGAACCCAATTCAAGCACCAAAATAGTAAGTAGAATAATTTAACTCAATCACTTAATATACTGCATGTTTTGATCTATTATGATTAAGCATCAAATTATAATATTAGACACTATGATCCTCGTATGTAGGATCAATGTTTAAATGTTCCATGTATTTCGTTTCTTACTTTATTATTACAGTGTCATCCCACTCCGTAGTCTGTACTCATTACGTATACCGTATTCCTGATCATTCCTTGTGTATGTTGATTCATGTTAATAAAAGTTATTAACACGCATTTACAAGTACAATCGGAGTGTGCATGATGATTTCATGGTGACACGAAACTCCTCTATACTGAGGCAGCCACAGTAAGCAAACTGGATTCCAAACAATGAAGCTTATTTATAAAAAGCAGGTTCATGGAATAGCTCGTCACTAGGTGCTCAGAGAATATAAGTGAATAAATTTGTATACATTTATAGAAGCGGTCTATTGAAAAAGGAAGATATCATTGGCCCTCACAAAATACCAGGGAATATACGTTTTTGTGAAGAAAGTACATGTAGTATGCAGACAGTAGGAGACGAATTCCATTATGTCATGCAATGTGAGAAATTTAGAATAAGAAGAGAAACTGTTTTTGATCATCTTAAAGCACACACAGGGTGTTCAGACACAAACAATTTATACCAAAATGGTATAGCTCTAGCTACGGTGGATTTATGTGTCTGAACGCTGACTAACGAAACGTCGTATAACGAAACTAGCACTATGAACACGATGACAAAGAGAGCGGACAATTTATGCAGCTCCTCATTGTACCCTCCACAATAGCTCTAGTAGACAAAAGGACATCCCTTCACTGCTATTATGTGACACCTGTTCTACATATTTTTACAGGATATCAATGAATGGATGTTCTTTTGTTAACCAGTGCAATTGTGAAGGGTACAATGAGGAGCTGCATAAATTGTCCGCTTCTTTGTTCGTCATGTTCATAGTGTAGGTTCTGAGCATTGTTTCGAACTAGAACTCGACAACGAACAGTCAGACGGCAGGTCTGTATGCTAATGAGCAAACAAGCAGAATTCATCCAGATCCTCTCGTGGCCAAATCTGTCATCCTGTAAAATCTCATGAATCGTGAGATTTTCTTTCTGGACCAAATTAACCACTTTATAATGAAGTAAAGTTCTTGATTACTATACAATGGAAAAGATCAAATGTCACAGATTTATATTTGTTCATTCTTTTTTATAACAGACTGGGAGAAATATGTGAAATTTAGGGAGAAAAAGTTGCTTCAAAACACATTTTCTGCTCTCTCACTTCTTTTGATCATTGTGAAAAACTTTCTTTTGAGCCCAAATAAAATTTATACCATAGTAACGCTAATAATATGGGGCACCCTTTAAAGTAGAACGTTAATGATTTTAAATATTGGCTTAATACTTATTATTGCATAGATGGCATAAATTAAACAAGGTTATCCAAATTCAACGCTTGGAAACATTTGAAGTAATGATTATTATCAATTATAAAACGGTAAAATACAGCCCCCGATATAGCAGCTGAAGAGCTCCTCAAACGCTGCTGAGATATGTGACGACACACCCTGGACCAGTCCTGTCTAAGCAGACGATGTCCCATAACATCTTTCACATTTTTCAGAGCCTATTTTGTCATCTCCTCTTCACTTATTTCTCTTCCTTCACTAGCGTCAGTCTTAATGTTAGTCTGTTGCCTCACTCTTAACTTCGTGTATGGTATTATTTTGATGAAAAATGCAGCGTTAAAAAAATAAAGGAATCACTCACTTGTAAACAAAATAAGACGCCATTGTATTTTCAGCTGCTTGCACCGGGCCATGTTCGGCGTTTCAAGAGGGAACGAATACCATCCTGCTATTATTCGGAGGGCTTTTCAATTTGAAAGTGGGGTTTATTTCATTGATCATTGACCCTTCTCCTATGTATTTACAATCAAACGGTTTTAGCTATCAGAATCAGTTTCACTTTCCCTTTATAATGGTGTGAAATAAGGTCATGTTTAAATACACCAAACTCTTTATAATTTGATAAATAATTGCATTGCGATTACGTTCATTCATTATAGGACGTCGTCTGCTTAAGCAGGATCGATCCCGAGTGTGACGACATCAAAACATCGCTATATTTCTGGCGAATCCTCGGATATTCCAGATGCTGAGAAGAGCTTTTATTTGTGTTGTTTTTATAATCACCAGATACGCAGTTGACATAAAACTTATACGATTGCCATCTGTAAGCTTCCCAGTTTCTAGTGATACATTAATTGCCATATTTGTGATTTTCTTTGAATATCTACTTTAATCGGGTCAAGAACACACTTTGAAGCACCAAGGCACAGGACGAGATATCTTGATTTTCTGAAAAGCTCCTAATCCAGTCTTCTGATTGGCTGAATAAGGCCAACATCAAGCCAGCGCGGTTGTTTTGAACAGAATACCACATGAGGAGAGTGACATTCAAGTGGGCAAAACAGCTGTTGACATTCTTTAGAGATTGGGCAGTCTATCTGGCCAATCGCAGTGCAGTATTCTTGGTTTTAGGCAGATGATTTGCACTTGGCTTAGGAAAAGTGTGTTCTTGACCTGATTAAAATGTGTCCTTCATTATAAATGATATTTTCATGAAGCATAGATCTTCAGCTTTGATATGATGTAAAAATTATTTGGGCTCAAAAGAAAAATACTTGCAAAATAACCATTTGTTCAAAGGTGAAAATTGTATTTTTTATCTTATTTGAAACCAAAAGTTTCACCAACTTTTCACATTTCTTCATTAAAATGAAATACAGTACATGAAAATTTGGTTCTTCTCCTTTACTTTGATACTAAAAACGTCCGATTTGATGAAGATTTAGGGCAACTAGAGCCTGAACAAAAGCGGTGTTTCGAAATAATCTTCCTCATTATGTATTCAGACACCGCTAAGGTCATGCATATGACTTGGATGAAAGGAGCCACTTTTTGTTGGCCTGCCGACTGACTGACGAATCACCTTTCCGTGTGTGTCTGAACGTATGGCGACCATGGTATAACTGGGCGGGGCTTAACGTGAGCGCGCGTGAAAGGTGACCTTGGGCCCGTTGTACAAAACTTGCGTTTGAACGCAACTCGGGAAGATAAAAAGGCAACTTTATTTTCAGCCAATCAGAAGTGCGCATTAAGGACTTGCGTTTGATTTTTAGGAGTTGCGATTAAACGCAAGTTTTGTGCGACCGGGCCCCTTACCTCTCATTTCCATGGATGAGGGGGCTAGCGGCGACCTTAACGACACGCGCAGTAGAAAACTGCGCGTCTATACGATGTCGCTTCTAATCGGTCAAAATATGTCTGAACGGTCCGATGAAAATTTTATACGACGTTTCTTTATCGAGTTTCGGTATAAACGTTTTGTTTCTGAACAGGGGTCAATGATAACTTTGAAAACTTAGTTTGGAGAGATTCATATTCATATGTCACTCAAATCAGAATTTGTCATTTTTTGCGATATACTATTGATCAACGTGGTAACCTTTAAATTTGTAAAATCAGCACTGATTCTTATTTACTAGATAAATCTATATACCTACCTATTATGCTAGTCCCTTGACTACGCTACCCGTTCGAGAACTTTAACAAAAATGAGTCACAATATTTTGCGCACCCCCGTAATCCCATTGTTATCCCTTTGCCACTCACCCGCAGTAATACGCAACGGCCATCTTCCTCTATTGCGAGCAACCCCAAGTAGTAAAACATGTTGCTTGCAAGGCGAGGGGAGGGAGGGAGGGTCATAGGTAGGTATAGATTTATCTATTAAATCAGAAAATCAGTGCCGATTTTACAAATTTATTAGCAATATATCATATAGGGGTGAATTTTAAGGAACGTCTGCGGACAGAATATTCCTCGAAATATAGAAAATAGGGGTGCGCAGGTGTCCTCAAAATTGATAAAATAGGGGTCAGGAAACGGGAAGAAACCCATGAAGAAAAATCCCGTAGCCGATGGTTGGTTGGTTCTTCATTATGATGGCGCTCTTCAATCTCCTCAGATTATTTGCGCCAGTCATATTAGTAGGTTTGGTGTAGGCTTCGGAGAGCCCACGAGCGACTTTTTTGTGGTGAAAATGGTGTTATTAATGGTCATCACTAGTATTGTAAAATGTTAATATCCCATCTCCAAAGTTAGATAGCTGTCGGTTATTCGCTATAATATCAAGATACCCCAGCAATCAATCGGAATTAATTAGCTGCGGGCCTGCCGGGGAGGGCGCGTTCATCATTGAGAAAAAAATCCCCGCACTGCCGTCACTCAGCAAGTTGCATTGGCGGACGTGAAGGTAAGTTTTTCCCACTGTTAACTTGGGCTCGATCGCTCGCTGCACGCTGATTAGCCATAGGCAACATGACGCCACTGGCAGCTCGCCAGCGCCATCCTGTTTCCCTCAAAACAATTCCGGAACGTCGCCGCTGTATGTAACATTTGACCAAGTTTGAAGGACTATTTTCACTCATATAATCAGCATAATGCCCTTCAATACAATACAATACAATACAATAAGCATTTAGTACGCCCTTCCCATAAGGCTCGGAGCGTTTACAACATATTTAAATTATAGAACACATTATAATTTGTTTATAAACACAAATCAGAAAAATCTTCAATCGTCCATGTGGGAACTACCAGGTGGTTTTATGGAGACAAAATGTAATGAATGTACCCGTTACAAAGTTTGATAGCGGATTTAAAATAAATATGATTTCACAGCTTTTTTAAAGGTCTTTATGGATGCTGACTGTCTAATGGTCAAGGGGATTATTCCATAGCCTAGATGCAGTAACTGTGAAAGTCCTATCACCTGACAAATTTCGGGTCATTGGGTAGCTGAGCTGAAGGTTGTGATTTGAGGGTCTGAGATTTCTACTAGGTGTATATACAGTTAAGCATTCAGATATGTACCCTGGAGCCTGGTTATTGATAGATTTATAAACATAAAGAACTAATTTGAAGATGATACGTTTTTGAATGGGCAGCCAGTGAAGGGAACGAAGTAAAGGTTGGGAAGAATGACTTCTGCCAACCTTAAAAACAAGACGTGCAGCCCAATTCTGCAGACGCTGTAGACGGTTTACATGAGACTTTGGTATAGAGGAAAGAAGCCCATTACAATAGTCTAGTCTGGAAAGAATAAGTGACCTTACAGCATGATGACAAGTAGTTTGATCAATAAATTTACGAATCCTAGATATGTTCATCAAATGAAAAATCACACTGCGGCAAACATTGTTAATGTGTGCTGACATAGTCATGTTAACATCAAAAAAGGCACCCAGATTCCTTATTGAATCCGATGGATGTATAGAAACTTCACCAACTGACAGTGTTAAATCTGGCAAATTTTTGTAAGTGTATGGTGATGCAGCAATGAAAAATTCAGTTTTACTATCATTGAGTTTTAACTTACTTGCTGTCAGCCAGTTCCTTATATCTGATATACAAGATTGTAGTGAAAACATGGCCTTATCCAGTTCCCCAGGAATTTTAGGATCAAATGCTACATACAACTGAATGTCATCAGCATAAACATGATACGAAACATTATGGTACCGGGCGATGTCGCCAACTGGGAGAATATAAACTGTGAAACCAGTGGGACCTACAACTGAGCCCTGGGGTAAACCAAACCTGGAAATGGTTGGATCTGAAAGTTCCCCATCTATGTCGACTTGTGCTGTCCAGCCATCAAGATAAGACTGAAACCAATTCAACGCAGTTCCCCTAACACCAATTCTCTTTGACAAACGACAAATAAAAATTTTGTGGTCAATCGTATCGAAGGCTGCTGATAAATCTACAAGTACCACAAGAACTACTTTGTTTGAGTTCAATGAAAACATAATATCGTTTTTAAGATTAATCAATGCAGATTCAGTACCATGTTTGGGTCTATAAGCAGACTGATGTGGATCAGCAAGATTATTAATCTCCATATGTTCCACCAGTCTTGAGCAAGCAATCTTCTCGATAAGTTTACCAACAAACGATACATTGGATACAGGCCTATAATTCTTCAAATTGTTTTTATCTAAAGATGAATTTTTCAAAAGAGGTCTTATGATTGCATGGTGAGCCTTCTGTGGGACACCTATATGTTAATGAAAAAAGGGTATAAATGTCTTGTCCTTGAAATATGGTAAAATAGGGGAAAGTGTCCTTACAATCTTAAAAATAGGGGTATTTCAAAGTAACATTTTGTCCTTGTTTTGACGTAAAAAAGGGGGTTAAATTTGACAAAATGTCCTTGAAATTGACTTATGTTTCACAGGTATGTAACAGTAACAGTCCCATTCATACGCTTACATGTTAGTTTATGCATAGGCGGATCCAGAGGGGGGGGGGGGGGGGGGGGTCGCGGGGTCCGGACCCCCCCCCCCCCCCCCCCCCCCTTTTGGCGCTGGGTTTTTCCCCAGGAGTTTATATGAACTATTGCCGAAATATTTTTAAATGAATAACACATTAAAAAATGCACTTTCCTTATATTAATTGTGTGTAAACTTGTAATTTGAGGTAATCAGTCAGGTACATGTTGTACATCAGTCCAGCACATCGCATGGTATAACACATACTCAGTAGCTGAAATATATCCCGATGGGGCTATTCTAATCAGAAGAATACCAACAGAATATCTTGTATATTTTCAACGTTTTGGATAATCATTTGAAAGCGAATGAGACAGGTTAGAATTTCATAACTTCATTATTTTCCATGAAAACAGAAATGATCAAAATGTACATCAGTCAGGTACATGTTGTACATCAGTCCAGTACATTGCACGGTATAACACGTACCAGCTCCAATATAATATCGCGATTGTGGTATTTCAATGAGAAAAATACCAATTTTGTTGTCTGTGACTGCTGCAACAGTGAATGTTGGATACAGTCCCACATAGGCAAGGGCCCACCCATATGCCATTTCGTGTATGAATGATCTAGACTGGAAATAGGCACGCTGATACACACAAAAGCTGTTGAAGCCTATTCACCCATAAAAGCTAGTCTGGGGTACAAGTCTATCTTCAGATAAGCTTGTACATGTATAAGTCGGTATGAGGTTATTTAACCTCGCCTATTTGTGAGTGGTCAGACATAGTGGTTATTTCAAATAACCATATGGTCCATAGAGTTCAGTGGTTTTTCCCCAGGAGTTTATATGAACTATTGCCGAAATATTTTTAAATGAATAACACATTAAAAAATGCATTTTCCTTATATTAATTGTGTGTGAACTTGTAATTTGAGGAATCGGGTCTTGGGACACCTATATGTTAATGAAAAAAGGGTATAAATGTCTTGTCCTTGAAATATGGTAAAATAGGGGAAAGTGTCCTTACAATCTTAAAAATAGGGGTATTTCAAAGTAACATTTTGTCCTTGTTTTGACGTAAAAAAGGGGTTAAATTTGACAAAATGTCCTTGAAATTGACTGCAAAAGGGGGTTATTTGCATTTTTGGTAACGGTCATACGCGTCGCCCTCTGCGGGGAGTGGCTCCACCTGGGAATGTCCCTGAGCTGGAGCAGGTAACAGATGACAGACGTCAAAACCAGTTGGACAACAGAATGTACTTTGCTGATCGTAGTTTACGGATCCACCAGATGTACATGACGAAGATACTTGTGCTTGCAAGGTAGGGACCGTGCATTTTACAACTGTAGGAAGAGTAATCATCAGGTCGTAAGAAAAGTATTATATTCGAAAGCATGTACGGAGCTGCCTTAAGTTTTTAATAAATTGTGTTTTATGCTATCACCTGATTACTTATACAAAATTGTAGACAAGATGGTGTGCACATGAAAGTGTGTTTCTAGAATTGCAGTTACAAATTTGTTTGCTTTGCTTTTGCTGGCTAACATTTCATCGACTTCTGCCAGGTTTTTTTTCCCTAATGGTAACAAAATTATTACAATCAAAAATACAATATTTTAAAGCTTCATACCTTCACATCTAGGAGCAATAGATGAAAACATTCCATCTTCATTACACGTCATAGTATCTTGTCCAATCAGGTTGTAGCCAAGGGTACAGGTATACTGACACGTGGTACCGTAATCTACTGACCCTCCCGCTGTACATCCAGATATCTGAAGCTCTGTAGTGAGGACTGGCACGTCACAGGTTATAACTGCAAATAGGGATTTTAAGAATTGCAGTTATAGATGGCAGAACATGGACAAGATCAGTAGACTGACAGCTCAATAGACCGACAATGTCAGTCTATTTGACCCTCAGACCCCCCTCCAAACCCCCCCCCCCTTTTTTTTTTTTTTTTTGGTTTGCTTGTCAGGGAATTATGGAGGGAAACTGGACCCCCATAACCATTTCAAGAATTGCAGTTACAGATGGCAGAACATGGACAAGATCAGTAGACTGACAGCTCAATAGACCGACAATGTCAGTCTATTTGACCCTCAGACCCCCCTCCAACCCCCCCCCCCCTTTTTTTTTTTTGGTTTGCTTGTCAGGGAATTATGGAGGGAAATTTCAATATGGCACGAAAAAGAGACATGATAACGAAGCTTTTCGACCTGCACTCATCAGGTTATCACGCAGGTCTAGGTTGCGTCCGGGTTCACCGAGTATAATATAGTTGATTTCAAGTAATTTGTTATATACCTGCGTGATAACCTGATGAGTGCAGGTCGAAAAGCTTCGTTATCATGTCTCTTTTTCGTGCCATATTGAAATATTCCTACTTATTGGCCTAAATTATTTTCTAATAAGATATCAGAAAAGGGTATAAATAAAGATATTCCAACACCCGGTATCGTCTCCTACTCATTTACATGGGGGCCGCCATTTTCTTGCTGATTTGGAGTTGTACATGAACCATTGAGAAATGTTCCAGTCAGGAAGATATTTTGAATCCAAATCCTAAATTGATTTTCTTCATTACCTAAAATCCCATATGTGATGGAAAATATAAAGTGGGTGTTTACATGTATTATAAAAATTAAATCTTCATAATGATACTTTTAAATTGTCTGGTTTTGCTTAACAAAAATCTATTTTCTTGGGTTTGCCAAACAGAGCAGAACATAATATATGCAGCATGCATTCTGACTTTTCAAGTCCATTATCCGAAAGCAGGTGAATGCATAGTTTGCCGCTATAGATGCTCAGGGAAGAAGCATCCATAAAATTTGAATTAATTTGCTCCGTCCCATACGTCCAGTATCGAGAAAATAGATTTCTATTAAGCGAATATCGATTTTCAACAGAAATATTTAAGGAAATCTTCAGTTTAAAAAAAAAATCTATATTTTTAATCTCAAATGGGTTTTTAATTTTGAAAAAGGCAATTGAGCATTTGGATTAAGAAAATCTTCTTGTACACATAAACAAAATGGCAGCCCCCATGTGCTGCTAGCAGACGATACATATTGCTAGCAGATGGTAAATTTTGCTCAGAAAAATTTGATTCGTATCGATCTCGTATATTTTGACGCGAAGCCATATAGTCTAACAAGTAGGAATAAATAACACCTTTGAACACTATCGTCTTTATTTTTGAGCGTAATTCTCCTTTAATCTCGTTTCAAATAATAAAGACTTCTTATCAGAGAACCCGTCCCTGATGGTAGCCGAGAACATCACGGCACATCCTGGGCATCCAACTGGTCAAATTGTGGAATTATAGTTGTGGAGGAAGTCATTGGAAGTGTCTCTTCGTGCCTTCTGAAGAATTTTCAACAGATGAGGCTCACTTGTTGTGTGTGTGTAATTGGGTTTTTACAGACGTGTATCAATCAGATATGATTATTTACGTCTGGGGACCGACCTTTAACGTCACCATCCGAAAGACGTGACTCAGTCTCGAACCTGGGTCCGCTGAATCAGTTTATAACTTCCACTGTCAGCTGGATTACAGACGCACGCCACAACGCCCAGTTAGGCTCACTTGTTGGATTTTCAGGACCCTTTTTCTTCTTTTTTTTTTCTCCAGGTAGTTTTAGTAAATGGGGTCATTGTCCTGCTGGAAGACAATACTTTTCCATCTCCAGAAGGCATAGAAAGTAATTTCCAGTGCCTATCTCCACAATTACCTCCAGGATGTGCAGTGATCGCTGCCAGGGGCAGGTTCTTAGATGAGAAGTCTATATGGCCAGAAACGTGATAAAATAAAACTGAAAAATAAATAAATGTACATCTCATGACATACCATTCATTTAGTCATAATTTTTCTTGTAAGGGTATACACAAATGCAAAGAATATGACTTCCAATGAAAAAATGAAAAACCTAAAATTCAATTCAATTCAATTTCAATACATTTATTTCCAATTTTTCAATATAAGTGTACAAAGTAATAAATGAGCAAAATGATGTACATGTGCTTTTAACAAAAATTACGACAAAATACACATTCATGTGGTATATACATAAGTTGGAGGACACACCTCTAAAAGCAAAATCTTGAGGCGAGGGTGCCTTAGTAACACAATAATATTACATAATAAATAATATAAAAAGAATAAAACTACATACAAAAAAGAAAAAGATAACATTCCTAGACCGATGGGCTTGATTGAGGAAAAAAGGAAAAAGGAAAGAGAGAGAAAAAAAGAGAGAGAAAAAAGAGGGAGAAAGAGGGAAAATGGGGAAGAATGGAGGTGCAACATAAAAGGAGTACGGAGAAGAGAAGTATTGTGGTGTTCCCAAAATGTTGATGTGTTTCTGAGATGAAAATACTAGTTTTCTGCATGAGCATAGGAATGCTTATTGTATATCAGTCAACAAATTTGTAATACAAACGAGGGTCAGATATTGTAGAATACTGAAAGGGCATAAATGCTGGCACAACCGACCAAACCAATGACCTTCTACTGGAAATTGTATTTTGGGGGATAGGTTGCCTTTTTAACGCATGACTGCCCCTGAAACGCTTTACCTATTATGTTAAACTGGTGTCAACTTAAAGGGTGATGTCTACTCTTCAGTTCGATACCAAATTGTTGCAGTAAATCACTTCTTATTACAGGTGTACCCGAACTTTTGGAGGGCAGTGTATATAAAGAGGTATATTGCACTTTGATTTTTAAACATTAGTATAGCAATTTGGCAGGTATGAATATCAAATATCTGAAATATGTTTAAAGTTTTTAGCCTGAAAAATATTGGTTGAGAAGGAGCCAAAACATTAAGTTGATTACCTTTCAAATGTCACAATCCCGATATGTCTCATTAAAAAATACCTTATTATACACCACTCAGGATGTTTTATATTGGTCTGGTAAACATGCTAAATAATTGTCAGAATAATGCCCGTTATTTTTTGAGAGTCCGAACGATGTACGTTCATTTCTATATTTCGGGGGTTTACTTCGAATTAAATGAGAAAAAAAGTTATATGTCGTAACTTTCCCATATGATAAGAAACAAAGATTATTATATTTACTCAAATACACAACACTGCAATAAACAAATCCTATGGAAATATTCTTAGATCTCACTTCTAAGGTTTGCGAGTGAGAAAAGCGAACGAGGGAAAACGCATTTTATTATCTCCTAAATGTTATTTCCAAAATACCCCAAGTGTTATATGGGGCATCTTGTTATTTTTTTATTATAGTTTCCAAGAAGTCGATGTTTTATATATAAAATACTATCACGGCACTCCGGTCGAAAAGACTTTATTAGAGGATCATAATCAAATATTTAAGGGCCTGACTGACTAGACCAGGTCCGGCAGGAGACAGAATACTCCATGCAACTTGAGAGCGGGAAAATTTTCCATTTTGAAGTGAACAGACACATTAAATACACCTTCCCTTTCCAGTATGTTTTCTATATATATTTCACTATTATAATTTCTCCATTACAATTAACAGATTTCATTTGAGCGTATTATCATGCTTATAACTGCTTATCGTCCCATAAATAAATGAAGGGCCAAAAACGTAAATTGACTAGGCCTTATAAATGACTGTGCAATTTTATGAAGTTGCGGGACAAAAGCAAATAAAAATGTGTTCAAATGGACTGAAAACCCTATTATCTCACATTATTTCCCCCTTTCCTTCCTCTCTCCCCTTTCACGTGACCCTACCTAAAAAAAACCCCACTATTGTGGTGCTTTCGGGGCCCCTTTAGAGGAATATTATTGTTCGCCCTATGATTCTTTTTTGGGGGTTGATGTTCAAGCAGATTTCTGCTCGCCAGCTGAACCCCCTCCCATTACAGGCCTATGACATGGACCTACTTAAGGACCCCATTGGAAATAAGCTATTTCGGCTTTCATGGGCTATCCTGTCATGGTACCTGGTTATGTTTGTATTGCAATATACCTGACGAATAAAATCAAATCAAATCAAATCATACTATACAAATTTGAATAATTCTTTGAATAAGGCTTTGACAAAATCGATTGAAACATGGCATAATGTACAAAATTCGAAAATGATTGGTGAATGATGACACTGACTTTTTTTGGATTTGCCAGATTATGAAGTTACAGGACAAAATCGAAATAGTAGTATTAATATAGACGGAAAGATTTATCACATTATTTTTCCCTTTCTTTCATCTCCCCCTCGCTTCACCTTTTCTTTTAAAATGAATCTTCTTCTTTTCTTCAAGCGGACCTCTTCTCGCCAGCGGGGGGGGGGGGGGGGGGTCGTTCGACCCCCGAACACCACCCTCTAAGTTATGGGCCTGCCTGACTGAAGTACAATTTAATCATTTCTGTTTTTAATGAAACCTTATGAAGTTATGACATTCTATTCAGCTAAGAGACCACGCATCACCCCTGGACAACTTCATTGGCTACCAGTTGAAAAAAGAATAATGTACAAAAGTGCACTGTTTGTTTATAAATGTACACATAATGTTGCCCCTGAATATTTTTGTCATCCTTGCTACAATCTTCCAGTCACTCCACTTACAAACTTCGCCCAACTACGGACACAACGACTCTCTATGTGCCTAGAATAAAATCCCAAAATTGGGGAACGAAGTTTACTATATACAGTGGTCCGGTTGCATGGAATAGGCTACCATGTGAATTACGCTTTATAGTACTGAGTCGAATTATTTAAGAAGCATCTTAAAACATATACCTATTTACATTGTAATTAACTACATTACATTTGCGTCATATTTCTTTGTTGAGTTTTAATTCATTTATTAATTTATTTAGTTAAGCGCTTTGTTCATTCATAAATTGGATATTGCGCTATAAAAGAAACAATTTATTATTATTATTATCATTTACTTTCAAATGATTATTCAAACTGTTGAAAAGATATTATGTTGGTATTCTTCTGATTATAATACCCAAATCGGGATATATTGGAGCTGGCATGTGTTATACCGTGCTATGTTCTGGACTTTTTTTACAAAGAAACTATCAAAATGAGCCGTGATAAAATCCCCATATAATTTTAAAATGCGAATTATGCAAATTTTCCTGCCTTAATCCCTACAAGTAGCGATACGTTGGTTGCTGTCAACTTGCAAGCCGGTTACTGTTAGTCTTTGCGCGATTACTCTTTTGAAACACGTCACCTACGGAGATGTTCAATTTAAGCAAATTTACGACACAAGCTGATCGAAATGGATTTTTTATTTCTTTTTCTAATTAATTTCATTTCTATATGCTTTTGAATAATAAGTCTTATACTTCATGATATATTGTGACATAAGTGTCAACAATGCTAGTGTGGGTATTCATGTAAGACTAGTACTTCATTTCTATATGCTTTTGAATAATAAGTCTTATACTTCATGATATATTGTGACATAAGTGTCAACAATGCTAGTGTGGGTATTCATGTAAGACTAGTACTTCTGCTCGAAGGGTGCAGAATTCAACCTTACACAATTTTGAAACCCGGTTTATGCAAAGCGTACCCGTAGGGATGCAAAATTCCACCCGAGTAGATATACGGGTGCTCCGCCAAAATTTGCACCCTAAAGTGAACCCTAATTTCTTAGTGTGTATGAGGTGCAATCAGAGAATAAAAAATAAACAGTGAAGTGACTATTATGTTAAAAATAAGTACGAAATTAAAACATGATACATTGACTCGATGTCAGTGTCTACATGAGATATATCGTTCAAGAATGCTTTGAGAAAGGCTACAACAATCTGCACCCTCCAGGGTGCAGATTTGCACTCTCAGGGGAGCAGATCATGCACCCGAGCTGATGCGCGCAAATCTGCACCCCAACCGCACCCTAATTTCTTAGTGTGTAGAATAAAGCCTATCATGTGCAGATATTATTATACTGTATTACCTAATCTAATCAAGATTAATGTACATCTAAATATTTACAATTTACCTATATAGGAATATCTATTTAAATAAAAAGAAGTGTTGTGTTCATAGTTCCATCTCTATTTACTAGATTTATTTCCCCCTTTTTTCTTGTTATACTGTATCATTTATACATCCAATACTGCGATGTGTTCATATTTACTCTCCCCTTTCCTCATTATCAAACCGCTTTTCTGTTTCCACTAAGGCATGGGTCTAGGGATTAGTTTTGTGTGTAGAACCCTATCAATGGGCGTAGCCGCTCCAGAGGAATGCCCCTCTGCAAGTGATCATGAGAGAAAGAAAAAAAAAAGAAAGAAAAGGACGGAAAGAGAGAGGGGGAGAGAGAGGGGGAGGGGGAGTAGTGAAAGAGAATAACTATGATAGGACCCCTCCCATCTGTTACTTCTCTTTCAAATATGACTCGGTAGAACGCAGATTAGTTAGTTTTGTTTTTCAATTTCTCACACAGAGATAAATGAATACGTATAGGACCATTCAGTACTGGTTAATTATACGGCCTCCTTAATCATTTTAACCCCCCCCCCCCCCCATGATGCAAGAGCGCTCTAAATGGCAGCTAGGACCATAGGCTGGAGCCACAATAATTTGTACTTGTATAGTTTTATTTGATTTGATTTAAATTGTAAAGGAAGATTTTATTTAATTCCCCATACACACGGGACCAGGGCCCGTCTCCAAAGCATTTCCCACTAAAAATGCTTGTACGCTGTATCCTCCTTCGTGTTAATGTCAGTGACTTGACCCTTCTTGAATGATCCAACTAGCGCCCACGTACAACTGCACTGTATTTAGTTTTATTGGCTTGCTCAAATTGGCAACGTGTCTAGATTGACTCGAGGATCGCTTGGGCTAACTTCAGGTTCCGGACTGATGTAGAATTAGCCACGACCGTATAATGTTTTGAGGAAAACAAGATGGCGCTGGCGAGCTGCCAGTGGCGTCATGTTGCCTATGGCTAATCAGTGTGCAACGAGCGATCGAGCCCATTCCAGTCATAGAGTTCAGTGGGAAAAACCTACCTTCACGTCCGCCATCTTGCTGAGTGACGGCAGTGCAGTGAGGGGATTTTTTTCCGATGAGCGCGCCCTCCCCGGTAGGCCCGCAGCTAGCGACTCGGCTCCGGGATTTTTCTTCACGGGTTTTCTTCCCTTTTCCTGACCCCTATTTTATCAATTTCGAGGACACCTGCGCACCCCTATTTTATATATTTCGATGAATATTCTGTCCGCGAATGTTCCTTGAAATTCATCCCTTTATCCGCGATTTTGGTAACGGTCATGCTGTCCCCAAGTCACATTGAGTGGCTCCACCGGGGTCACAGCAGTGAAATATCTGGTGAAACACCTATTAAAGGTTAGTTTTCACTTGACATTTTTTGGAAAAAACGATACTATGACTTCGAACTGAGTCCACAAAATCAGCACAAGAACGACCATGTCGGCATTGATTCAACAATACAATTTCACAATACGGCGAAAGTTGCTCACATTAGTTCTCAGTCTGACTTCCGACAGTGGTCTCCTGCGGCTTAATTGTTGGTGTTTTTGAATATTTGATGCTCTGTGTTGTGGGCAAGACATCCTTCTTCAACCTAGCCTTGTATTTCGGGCCAGCTACATCTCCAAAGTCAATCTTGCATTGACGTTCGAAGGCTGATTTTTCGAAATGGCCGCCTTAAATTCGTGCATGCTTGTTGTGTGTTGCTGCTGTGAAATCTTTTCGCCGAATTTTCACAAACTTCACCCACAAATTCCGTTGCTTATTGAGCTTTGGAAAGGTGAAGAAACTGATGTTGGGGTTCTTTAAAGTATTGTAACACCCCCCCCCCCCCCCCACTCCCCACAAACAGGGAAAAAATACACGGGGGCGACGGGCGATTTCGCCCTCGGTGGAGCGCTAATCGCCCCCTAAAATCCTTAAAACCCAGTTCTTTGGGGCGACCATTTTATTTAGAGTCGCCCCCTTGCCTCAGCTCCGAAATTGTATATAAATTTATGAATAGTGAAATTCGTGATCTAAGAGCAGGACTCTGAGCAGGACACTTACGGCAAGCTTTCTTTTCAGAAGTCTAACTACGGAAATCATGAACGAGATCGAACCGAGTTTATAACAGTCTTAGCGTAAATAAATGCGCAATGCATAGTGGGAAATGGAATAAAGGTAGCGACTTTTACTCGGGTGTTACGTATCAGCGCTGTAGTAATCCAATAATGATAATCGCTTGCTTCAGTTTAAACTAGTGTTTACGCAATACTGTTTGTAAAAAAATATGGAAACAAGCTGCTGAAAACTGCTTATCCAATAATAGCGAGCCAATGGAGTAAAATGGTGTCAACAGGGGCCTGAGCTTTCGATCCTAGCAGAATCTTCGTCAGAGGCAAAAAGACAAACGTATATAAAAAGCAAGACAAGCATATATATAGACTACAGACACAAAACAGTATACACGTAACAGGAACTGTAAGGGAGGGGCTGGGGACACAAAACAATGGAAACAAAAGGGGAGTGTGGGGAGTCAAAAGCAAGGAGTCAAGTAGGTGTGGAGGGGGATTAAAGCAAACACAAAGGCGTGGAGATGCAAGGACAGTAATGAGCCCCAAGCTCAAGTGTGGGTAACCTGTGGGAGCAAACAATAAATGGGGAGGCAACATCAAACAGAATAAGGAACAATGCAAAGACAAGGGGTAAGAGAAAGGAATAAGTACTGTACAAGTCCAGTACAGTGGAGTGGTAGGGCAGAAAATAAAGAGGGTCGAGTTGTCAGACACCATGTGCATAGTATATGGCATATAGAGTAAAGTGTAGTGAAAAAATTTGCTATATCTACTGCATGTATACAAGACTATAAGATGTTAGGCATATTATATATACTGAAAAATACATACATGTGAATATAAAGTCTGTAATATATGTGTCTAAATCCAACGGGGAGGTAAGATGCAAATAAAATATACGTATATATATATATATATATATGTTAAGGTTTCACGTATCGGCTCAAACAAATTGAAAAAAAAACTGCTAAAAGCGTTTGTAATGCATTGTGGCCAATTATATTTATATATATATATATCAAATAAGTGTCCTGCGTCGGTTGATGAAAAATACACAAAAGTCAATGATGAATAAGACAACCGTTAAGAGATGAAAGAATTCAAATTTTCGCCCATTGGGCTTCATCAGGAATGATGACTTTATTTTAAAAAAAAAGTCTCTCTTCTCTCTAGTGCGCGCGATCTCCCTCTCTCTCTCTTTCTCTCTTCTCCCTCCTTTGCACTTTTGCTTTTGATGCGCTATGCGCTTATCTTTTAGCGCTTTGCTGATGCTGGATGCATTTTTTAATAAAGTCATCATTCCTAATGAAGCCCTATGGGCGAAAATTTGAATTCTTTCATCTCTTAACGGTTGTCTTATTCATCATTGACTTTTGTATATATATATATATGTGTATATGTATGGGAGGTGTAAGGGTGCATACAGTGAGAAATATGTTATAAAAATATGAATGGTTTCCAGTTTTTCCACGCATCATCACAGCGCAGCGCGGCGATGTGCTGTTATTTTACGTACATACGATCGCTGTGAGACCGTTAGTGGGACTACTCGATATGAGCTCGCAACGGGTACGCGATCGTTTTTTTTTTTAATATTTCTTTTGTGCAAACTTGTAGAGGAAGATTGTTGAATGTTTGTGCAAGTTTGGTGACTCAAACCTCTTTCATCTTTGCCTAAACTTTATGGTTAATGAGGATAGACATGAATTTTCATATTCTTCCTAAGTTTTAAGGATGCTGGTTAGGCCTGATGCTGGTGTTTTTTGACCAACTAGCTATGGGACAATCATCCATTCAGAAAACAAAAGTCTGTGACTGTGTGTCTGATTGGCAACATTTCACTGCAGAGTTAGGAACTGCTCAATTTTGATTTTTTATTCCTGAAAATAAACCAAAATTATGCAAAAATTAAAGCGTTTTTAATCACCAAACTTTGCTAATGAAAGAAGGTTGTACTTGTCACCCTTCCTCTTTGTACTATCTAAATTTGAGTAGCTTCCATGAATAGCCTACAGTGAAAAGATATTTCAGATGAAAAGGAGCAAGCAACAGTGTATTTTTTAAACCTAGTATATTTCATCTGTATTTTGCAACTTATAATATACTATTTAGTGCTATGCCATTTACAGACTTGAAAATTTTGGTCAGCTAGACCAAAAACCTCAAACTCTATATATCTACTCTATCCTTTCTGTCTCATCCCTCTCACAAGTCTCAAATGATTCCTCTCTTTCTCTTTTCCACAACTTCTCCTAGTATTGTTATATGATTATTGTTTGTGTAAAGATATATTAGTAATTTTACTTTGTAAACTCCATGTAATTCAGGTTCTTGAGGTTGAAGACTTGGGCAGTTGTGCTACATGTTCCATATGGACTTTCAAATAGATACCATTTCAATTTAATTCAGTGTCAACTTATAAAAAAGTAAATCCTAATCCTGCAATCAAGATAAATGAATCTGACACGGCAAACAAATCACAAAACAAATTGAATTTACCTATTCAAATGTTGTACATTGTATTTAATTCTTCAAGGAATCTGCAACTCTATTATGACATGGTAGGAAATACATAAAAATGATAAAATAATACATGTACAAAAGAAGAAACATCTATGTGGTAGAATGGTGATTCATGCATTTTTCAGTACTTTGCATACCTCTGCCAGTCTACTTGTATAGCCTAAAAATAACAGTCATAGACTTCAGTAGACTGTCAAAACATTCTACAGGTCAAAACAGAGGAATGTATTAATCTGATTTGATTTAATCATTTTAATGCATATTTCAACTTTCACTGTACATAAAAACTATATTCACTGTAGTATTCAATTCATTTTGTAATATTAAAATTTCACCCAGATCTTCTCATTACAGCTGATAGTGTGATATTGTGAGTTTATCCTATGTAACTCCAGTGTAATTGTAGTTAAATTATGTGCTACCTCTGCAACCTCACAATCACAAAATCAGATGTATCTTAAGATGAAAGGAGGGGGGTACTTGATAGTGAAAAAGGGGATGATAATAAAACAACAATAGACACATAGTGCATATGAAATTATGAATACTGATACTCGTTACGCAGTACTCGCAGGGAGAAAAATTGTGATATCAGCAATTCAAGATAGCCCCCTTGGGCCTAGAAATAGCCCCTGTAAAGTTATCCACAGGGGCTACTTTTTTAGAAAGAATAGCCCTCATGAAAAAAGTATTTTTTACCCTGACACACACACAACGCAATTTCCTGGCATTCTGTAGTCTTGTTCTGGACTCTTTTTATTGATTGTTTTATTCGCCGACTATACGCGATAAGCCGAGTGATGGCACGATCCCGAGAACCTGCTTTCGGGGCCAGCAGGTTCTCGGGATCGCGCCATCACTCGGCTTATCGCGTATAGTCGGCGAATAAAACAATCAATAAAAAGAGTCCAGAACTAGACTAGGCATTCTGCCACAAAACGTAAGGATTCCCCCAAAAGAAAGCGACTCTCGTTGACGTTGTTTTTTTTACACACGATTTCAATAGCGCGCGTTATGCACCGGATGAATTGACCTGGATGAATTGATCAACTCTACCCAGTGACGTCATATCAGGTCAACCCCGCTTCGATGTTTATCGGTCTGTTTGAGAAATCTGGCTCCATAAGGGCAATAATCAAGGGTACATTTTATGCAAAAAAAATCTATTTTATTTCCTCAAATTTATGAAACCTTTATTTCAATATGTTTATTATTTATTTACAAACCATATTCTTGCAATTGGGGATCGGAAAAATCAACATATGAGCTCTTTTTAAATCAACGGTTTTTGTTGCTATGACGGAAGAGAAAAAAAGTGAAACTAAACTTTAGTTTTCATCTATATTTCTCTACAAGGAATCTCATATTGTAACTACACTTATATTATTTTCTCATTGTGGCTTATTAGGAAATGCACTCCAAAAAAAGAAAGACTTAGAATCTCTTTCAAAACGAAACAGTAAAATCTCTCTCTCTCTCCCGCCCTCTCTCTCCGCCTCTCTCGCACTCTTTCTCTGTCCCCATGCCCTTCTCTTTCTAAGTATCTCTGTTTTTCTTTCTATGCCCATCATCCCTCTTTTCCTTACTCCATTCGCTCTCTTCCCTCTCATGTTACAACATCCTTTCACCGATCTCTGTGCACAAAATGTTTTTTTTCTTAATCTAAAAATAATAATTAATGTTAATTCTTACCATCTGCAGCTGTGGCGGACTGTCCAGCAATTAGATCTCCAGTCTGTAAATTATAATGAAATATGTAGAAATTGTCTAAATTACGTTTATCCATGAAGTTTCAAGACCATAATCATAACTTTTTTACATGTATATGTAAATAAAGATTAACTGATTTATACTGATTCTGTCTCATATTCCATATAGAAATGAGCATTAAGTAAACAAAAACAATCGTCATCTGAGTGATATGAAATTACATTATCCTTAAACAATGCGAAAATGAACATAAGAAATTCTATTACGATGACAATTAATATGAAGAAAGAAATATATTCCCTTAATGATTCAACTGTTTATGAATATGTATCTGTACCTGAACCAACAAGCCAGTGGTTAATTAACGGTCATCTTGAATTCTGGTAATGACGGCAAATTAAAAAAATATATATTGAAGGTCCAAGACTAATAACGATTTTGGTAGGCGATGCGTAATAGGTGAATAACGAATAAAGAAATAAAGTTACGCATGACTTTACGAACGACTTGAATATGAAGTGCCAGATAGGATGCCCAAAGTTTTTCAAGTTTCAAGTTTCAAGTTTCAAGTTTGTTTATTCATTTGTTTTTCTTCCAACAATAAGTAACAAAGAGAAAAGCATTAACACTTTCTTTCAAAAATAGTATCGATAACAACAATAACACTAGGCTTTACAAGTATAACATAAATATATGAGTACATATGCATGTGAAATAATAAGAAAGGTACCGGGTAAGGGTAAGGTCCTGATGTTTTAACAAAGTTTGACTGTATTTCCAATAACCTCAATTTAATTATGGCATAAAAATATACTTTGCATTAAAAATGTTTGTTATAATAAAACTGCTAACCTACCTACATTTGCACAGTTCAACTTTAGTTGATGCAGTTAAAATGATTGAGCATCCCATTTGGCTTGTCATATTTAAGTTATTCGTAAAGCCATGCGTAACTTAACGAACAGCTTTATGAAACACCCCCAGATCACATGGTCTCTTATGTGCAACTATAACTTGTGCTTTGTTTTAGGTTTCCGTTATTTGTTGATGTTATTCACGGTTTCGTACAGGTATACTTGTACAAGTAGTTTGCCGAAAGCCCCTGCATTGGAACGTGTGTTTATTGTAATACACGCGTTTCAAGGGGATGTCCACAAACGTGTACTTGTTTGTCTGATTGAATTTTATTTCTGCGTTCAATAACATGATACAAAAATAGCCTAATATTACAGAAAAATATATAAACACATTTTCAGACATCAACAATTTACTTCAAAGTACAAAAATGAAAGAAAATAATATTTTACAATTATACAGAATTTTGTGAATGGAGGAGAGTGTCATCATGAACGAGTTGCTTGATGTCGATGGCGGCTTGACTTAATATGGTTTCATGGAGCATTGCCCTGGTTCAGATAACACATCTACTGCATAAGAAATAAATTCTAATTTTTCTCTCGAAATGCTATTTTATTACCAGGACTGAAGATGCAGCTTGACTTATCACATAATAGTTCTCACAGGGAAATGTAACTCTTCCCTGGTTCTCCAATGTAATTATCATAATTCATGTACCTCAATTTCCAATTTGCAGCGTATGCGCTTTCCTATATTATCTTCTAAAATAAACAGATGAAAGAAATTGTTAGCTACTTCCAATCATAAGGTCATTTTTACCATCATGATTATACATCTACAGTCAATCAATGGCGGATCCAGGAAGCATTGTTGGCTTTTCAGAGAAATGTGGAGTTACATTTATGACTTTGAATATGTGATTATTATTATTATTTCTTTTAGAGGGGGGGGGGGGGGGGGCTGATATTATTTTTTTAGACACACGAGTGGCAGCGACAATTCGTCGTCGTTTTCCGCGCACGTGCGCAAATACACGATTTGAAGAAAACGGTTTTACGAACCGTCGAATCGTGTTTGAATGGCCAATGTTTCCTTATTCCGTATTAGTATACACAATGATATACACCATTCAAAATTAAAGTCATAAAGCTTTCTTTTGATGTATATATCGATACACGAAATTATGCAACGAAAGCAAATTCCGTTATCTAAGAACACCTAAATCTATAAATTCGTTTCCCACCAATTCACGTTACTGCGCACCGCGCACGGATTCGTCACTTCGTAAAAACGACGACGAATTTACTCCGCTGTCAATTTCGTGCAGTAACCACAATCTAACTTCAACCCTGGACCAAACACTATTTAAGCTATTACCCTAAACCCAAACCTAACTTAAAACCCAAAGTGCTACCCTTATCTTAACCCTATCCTTGAGGACATAAAGCTATGAGTAACCGTCGCCGGAGCATATATATGTCGGAGCATATTTATGTCGGGGCACCACTTATGACTCCATGGCCCGAATTCACGAAAGAGGTTTATCTTAACCATCTTAACCTATGGTCTACACAATGGTTTAAACCTCCGCCGTGGACGAAAATAAGCGTAATTAAGCGTGTATAAAGCCCCTTGCGTAGAGTTGCGTAGTGCTGACGCTGCTCTACGTTGTGCCTACGCTAGCCTACGTGGCAATACGCCGAGGGACGCAAAGGGGTACACGAGATGGAGACAAAAAAATTAAACATGTTTAATTTTTTCGCGTATTTTCGGTGAAGAGCACTGGGCGCACAAGGTACGCAGTTTTTACGCAAGAATACGCAACACTACGCAACACTACGCTACTGTACCTCATTCCTACGCAATAGTACTCTACCCTACGCCGACGAAAAATCCTTTGAGGCTGGCGTAGTGTTACGTATGTGTTACGTTACCATACACCACGGTACGCCGGATTATGTATAACCTACGCAGGGACTTCGCCGATCCTGCGCGTAATTTCGGCGTACTCGGTAAGCCGCACAACACAACCCAACGCAGGCCCGGTGTGAAAGGGCCATAAATAAGTGCATTATTGTACACCCATGGACATGAGGACATGCGCGTACTATAAATGGAGGTTTAAACCATGGGTTAAATAAACCTCTTTCGTGAATTCGGGCCCATGAGTTGGGAGGGGTATAAGTCCTGGGCCCTCTTGCATAAAAAGTTGCTTTTTAATCGCAACTCCTAAAATTAAGCGCAACTTGATTTTCAGCCAATCAGGATCGCGTATTTGGGAGTTGCGTTTAATTTTTTTGAGTTGCGATTAAACGCAACTTTTTATGCAAGAGAACCCTGTAACATTTTAACATATTAAGTGACTTAGCCTCAAGGAAGCTTAGAAATATTAAGAGATGCAGGTAAAAAGAAGAGGAGAGAAAAGGAATCACCATCCCCTTCCCCGAAGAAACTGATGACTAGTTTGAAGACATCTTTTCAAAAATACGTTTGCCACGGACATTTTACCCACAATCTATAAGCAATGAGGGGAAATAACACCAACCGAATGGTCTTAGAAAAGGAATATTTTTTTTTGTTTAAAGCATATACCATATAAGTGAAAAACGTGGTACTTTAATACCATTTACGTATACGTCCGACAAATATGACGGAGTATTTTTTTAAATGGCCACATTTCTCAAATATATCTGACAAGCAAAATAAACAAAAGAGGTTCTAACACATTTTAGAAGAACTGTAGGTCTCCAGAATCTCTGACAAAAAGAGATGCATTTTTAAGGGCATGTATGGAAATCTTAGGGGGCAATTACCCCCCCCCCCCCTTCCTGGACACCAACTCTGATGAAATTAGGTAGACGATTCGATGATACTGCTTAGTAAATTGGGGTGTATACATTCCATTTCATCACTGCAGGATGAGGACATGGAGAGCCCCATCATATTTTATCTTATTATTATCATTGTCATTGAAAGCTGAAATGACAATTTAATTTACTAATGCGGCGCTCCTTATCAATCAGTCTTCTATGAATAATTTATAGGGCATTAGACCACAGTGAAAATATATTATCGTTGTTCAGTTTTCAGAGTGCAATGCATACGTCCGTTTCATATGACGGGTCGGACACATATCATAATTGTACCCAAGAAAACATACTTTTACCTAGGTTATTGTGGGTGAATCTCTTTATTTTGAATGCGATAAATGCGATGTTTTGTGTTAGGGTTTGCCTATGCCATATCAGGTTCCAGGAATATATGGCACCTCCGCATATATGTATCTAGGCCTTCATAAACAGGTGTAATCGTCCCCAAAGAGGGGGGACGGGCAGCCCCGCCCCCGGACAGGTAAACCAACTACATGTATTATTCATCCCCAAGCTTCCAAAGAGTATACCTCCTTAACATATGCTGCATGTCACTGCAATAGAAATTTATGCAGCGTGGCAGACTGTACTTCATCAGCACTGCCGAAGGTAAGTACCCCACCCCATGTTCTTTTTCTCCAAAATCAGGGGGAAAAACTCCTATTAAAAAAAAGGCCCTTTCAAGGAAACAAATGCCCCTCCGGTGATAGAATAAGTGCCACTCATCAGGCAAAATAATTGGACATTATTGATAAATATAGGCACGCCAAAATAATACGACTTTTCTAGTCGATGCTTGATGCCAAATTCCCCTCCTGCGACACATAAATGTTCCTTTTAGGTGAACGCATCCCCCTCCCGTGATAGAGTAAGTGCCCCTCCTGAGATAAAATTACCCCCTTCTTAAATTTGACTTTTCCTTATCTTATACCATTAGTAACAAGATAGACGCCCTTACTAACTTAGGTATACAATATAGGCCTACATTTTGCGCTTTTTTCTACCATACCAGTTGTACCCCAAAAAAGTATTGACCACATGTGAACAAAATGCACTCCCGTGATAATTATTATAAAGTCCTACTTCTGAGGTAAAATTACTCTTTATCTGACGTGTCCTGAGTTTATAGATGGCACAGCAAGATATCATTTCTTTTATAATAGATAGGTATTCGTACATCTTTTTGTGTATTTTAACCTATATTACAGCAGTAAGGATATTTATACCCAATACAAGTACAACCAAGCCAAATACCGCTTTTCTGGACGATGTTTGGTGACTTTTCTTAAATAACTTTGTTATTTCATTTCGTCCATTATCAACATGACCTGTAAAGAGTCGCTATAAAGGAGGAGTATGAGGGATAATTTCACTTATATACTCATATTGTTGTATCATGCATTGCTCGTTCCCACTATTTTGTTTAAAGACTATATATTATGAATCTTATTACACTTTGAAGCCTATAACTCACAAGCGTCATAGCTTTCACCCTAGGCTCCTCCATATTTCACTTTTATTCTATGCCACTCTTTTCAATTAATACTGCATGCAAACGTATAGATATGAGGTACTCACCTTCTTTTATTTTCTCAAACAATAGATTTTATGTTTCTTTGTACCGTTTATCTTATTTGTACCATTCATATTGTTTATACCATTTATACTGTAAAAGCACCGTAAATGTGAAATATGAAACAATAAACTAAACTGAAACTGAAATTTCTAGAAAGTACCTTATAATCCCAAGAGGTTAATCATGGAGGACAACCGCTAATGCGGAACCGGAGGGGGCCCCCCCCCCCCCCCACACACACACATTTTTTTTTCATTAGACAAGACACGTTTCATAATGTTAATGTTAAGGTAGTAGAAAATAATATGCTCTTTCGAATATGCTAACCCCCCCCCCCCCACACACACACACACACACACACAGACACTTTTCAAGACGCCCCTGGCCCGAAGAACAAGCTGTCCATCCCACTTTAAAAAACACTAGATTTGTAAATTATCTCGTTATCGAAGTGTCTAGAAGACGTATATAGACAACAAGAAATTGATAAAGCTTGTATAACACCATGAATGATACCTTCCCATTTTTTTCCGTCTGGTATATGACCAAATGTTTGGGGACAGTTCTCTATTTCCTTTGATAATAATTCAGCATCTATGCTAAGCTATTAAATGAAAACGTATCAAAAGAGTATTATTTGTAATGGTATAGTTGTAGCTTCATAATACTGTATGGTATTTTACATGTGAAGCATCTAGAGGTGATGGGACTATATTCTCTCTCCAATGTAATCATTTAGGCAAGCCTCATCTACCGCAATAGTTCATCAAGGGTATCAAGCGTGAAAAGCTTGATGCATTTTACCACAAACCTAACAGTTTTACTGTGGACAACATCTTCTGTTTGGAGCCAGAAGGGCGTTAGCTCTGTCTTTAAAGCATATATGAGTTGACGTCCTTCTGGCTCCAAACAGACGATATTACTTTAATCACTTATCCCCGTTTATTTCCTTCGTTTTCAATCAAATTAAATTAAATTCTATTCAATTTCGATTTATCAATATAAAATAATATTGCAGTTGTCCAAGGACTAAAAATACAATGTTTACAAAGTTAAATTAAAATAAATATAGGAATATTAATAAACAGCTTCGCATTATGATAAAAGTACATATTTTAACTTAAATGCAGATTTTAACAGAAGAATTGAGTTCGAGTCAGAACGCAAATCAAATGAATAACCTTATATTCAAATCCACTTAATAAAGACTTCAAGTTAAGATAGTATTTTGGAAACAGTTAAGCAACATCAGTTGTGAATGTAATCATTAATATACATGTATAAGATATCAAAATTAAAAGATTAATCAAAATAGCTGAAAATTTATTTGATAAATTATAATATCATATGAGATGATAATAATAATAATGACTTTTTTTATAGCGCCTTTCCAATTAGGTAATTGATCATACAGCGCTTTTCAGTATACCCCGGTGATTGAATCAATTTACGATTCTGCACTTTTAGTGCTTATTCTCCACTACACTTGGCAGAACCAAGTTTTACAGGCGCACATGGTATTCCAGCAACAATCACATTTGCATCCTACCGGGTACCTTAACACCTGGAGAGGAGCAATGAAGATAAAATGCCTTCCTCAAAGACACAAGCATGATAAATGCCGTGCCAGGGTTTGCGCATCCCAAGTCAACTGATTAAACCACTTATGTATTATCATATTCAATCACATACTGATAGAGAAACTAACAATTTGTCTGTTACAGTTATACAGCTCCAGTGGCGGAGATGTGTTAAGGCCATCGCACACCCTACGATCGGTCTGCGATCCGATTTGTGAAATAAATCGCTATGGCATTAAATATTGGCATATAAGAAAAAGAAATCTACCCCATTCAGGTTCTGAAAAGTAAAATGAATATTAAACATAGGGTTTTTTTTAGCTGTCAGGTTTCTACAGGGAATAAGGGCAAAATTAGTTTCAAATCGTAGGCAGTCGTACGATATTTGTGACGTCACTACAACTCGAAGCCGATTTTGCCATTCCACCGACTAGAAAACTCGTCAAAGGCCGTATTATCGATTTTACTATCTGTATCTAGGGTTAGGAGGATGTTGACTAACGAGGCTTGCCATCATGCTATTCGTTCTCTTGTTTTAAGCCGTCTAGATAATGCTAATTCTCTCTTGATCAACATTAATGTTCCATATATTAACAGACTACAACGAATTCAGAATCGTGCTGCCCGTATTGTCTCAAATGCAAGGAAATATGATCATGTGTCTCCCTTGTCAAGGCAACTTCATTGGTTGCCTGTCCCCAAGAGAATAGTGTATAAAGTTGCACTGCTTGTTTATCATTCCATTCATAATCTAGCCCCACACTACATTTCGAGTTTGCTTTGCCCCATCCAGCAATCACATTATATATTACGCTCAAGGTCAGACCCTCTTCTTCTTCAAATCCCCCACATTAATTCGAAGAAAGGTCAACAAAATATAACTTTTTCTGGTCCTACTATTTGGAATAGTCTACCCTTAAACATTCGTCCCTGTCCTTCAGTTGAATCTATCAAAAGAAATCTTAAGATTTAATTGTTTTCTCTATGATTGGATTTGGTTGTGTGCACTATACAAATACCAATATGTATGTAAGTATGTATGTATGACTATTCAGACTCTTAATCCAAAATATTATTCGCTTTTCAATGATTTGTCAATTAAGTTACATTTTCTTCTGCGGTGGCCTTTACGCAATTCTATTCATGGGGGGGGGGGAGCAACTTATTGTTACGTTCCCCCCCCCCCCCCCCCCTTGATGAAAATAATTTCCTGCATATTTCCGCCCAAGTGCAGCTCCATAACCCAAATGGACAAATTTAATGTTGTAAAAAAAATATGTAAAACTAGATGTTACAAAAAACTGTTGACACATTTGATCGTTAATAACTAAAAGATTGTACCTCGAATGAGAATGAGGGTTTTACATTGTAAAGTTGAAGGATGTAAAATATATTGCAAGCAAGTTTTATTATCATCATCATCACCGTTATCATCATCATCATCATCAACATTTCATCATCGACAGCATCATCATTATACATTTAACTTAGGATTTCAATTATTTATTCATTCTGCTTATTTAAACATGTTTTAGCTATTTCATATTTGTCTGGGGCTGCCATATTGTCAAGCAAACTGCTTAATATAATGGCAGTCCTTCTTCCGCAAATGATTTATATTTGATGAATTATGACAATTTATCATTTCGTGTTTGTTTTTGAAAAAAGATTGTTACATATATTTGTTTATTTGTGATTCATTTATCAAAAAGTACTTTTGTGTTTTATTTTTCAAATTACATTTCTCTGAATACTTTTCTTAAAATATTGCTCTGTAATCAGATTTTTTCATTTTGGAAAAATAAAGGCCACAAAATTTGTGTGTATCAGTATTTAATTCAGAACACAACAATATTGCCATTGTGTGTTGCAGCTGTCATTTCTGCCAAACTTTTGCTGTCCAGTGTCATTAATGATTAATGATTAATGATTCTGGGGTAAAAAGGTGTTCTGGAATTTCACCTACAATGCCAAATTGCAATTGTTACTGATACACACAGATTTTGTGCCCTTGATTTTCCAAAAGTGAACAATCTAATAAAAAAAAATAAACAATATATCTTAAGAAAAGTATTCAGAGAAATGTCATGAAACTAGCTCCCAAAAAGTTTTACATCCTATAACTTTAAAGGGATACTCAGCCGGCAGATTGTGGACGTTTTAATGCCGAGAGAGGGCACCGTGATCGTTACCCCGATCATGCCGTTGCCCCGCGAGGCGCAAACCTCGGATAAACTGGTCGCCGCACAAACATGCACCCTCCGCCTGAGCTCGAGCTCTCGTGCGAGATTCGGTCGGCTTCGTGCAGTCGAAATGTAATCCCACTTAGTCCAACGGACGCGTTCGACGCACAAACTTTGTGTACGAGTGAATGGGGCTTACGCAATCCTGACTTTCCCCACGGCCGCCCGGTGGCGTATCCCTTTAAAATGTACAAACCTGAGTCTGATACCATGTATGATTTTGAGTAATTAACGGTGAAAAGTGTCCACAGTTGTTTTTTTTAACACCTAGTAGGCTACAATCTTGGAATATTTATGTACGAACTCTCGAAAGGTAATTTACCAGACATTCCTATCCAACTACACAAACAAACCATGTCCACCTCCCCCGAACTCTCACCGTTTTGCAAACAAAACAATCACCTTTTACTGGACCAAATTCTGGAGCAGCCTAAATAACGAACTGGTTGATAGCCATCCCCCAACTATTATTTTAAACGGAAGCAAAGATGTTCAGATGTTACCTTATAAGTAAGTACATGTATATGTTTGAATATATATTCATGCCATGCTGGATCGTACAGGTGGTCACATAGACTTTGTTCGTCTTACACTCTCCTGCCTTCACAATTTTTCTTCTCCCTTCTTCTTCTTCCTCTTGATTTTTCTTCTTCTTCTTCTTCTTCTTTTTCTTTTTTTTTCTTCTTCTCTTTCGTCTTCTTCGTTTCTTTACTCCACATTCTGAGCTTTGCTCTCCTTTTACGTTTAGTGAATCGGATACTTCTATTCCGTTTCGCTTTTTATTGCATTCTAATCAGAATTACTTACCATGTTACCAGGTTACTCTATACGGGAGCCTAATCATTTAACGCTATGCTTTTTATTTAGGATCCCCACATTTTATATTTTTTTCTTCTTTTTTTTTTGCCAGTCGATCCTCTATCTCTCGAAACTTTCTACCTATTTACCGTACATAGTACTATACCCGTATGTTTGGAAATTGATAATTACGCTGGTAAATCTGAATTGATTTTTATATAAGTGTGGAACAAATCAACTTCAAACTTCAAATGAAGAAATTTCTGATGTGCACGGGTTATTGACCGATTGCAAGTATATTTAAAAAGTTGTTGCATTTAAAAGATATGAACAACTGTTTTCAAAATGTGTTAGATATTCTAGTGATAAGTCAATTTTCACTCTAGAGATTTTGACCGATACCCCCCCTCCCCCCCCCCCCCCCCCTCCGTTATGGTTGAACTACAAAGACAATTTTTATCATTATTATCAATATTGTTAGAATATCTGTAAGATCGATTATGCATGGTAATACGAGAAAACCAATAAACAATGATATCTTACATTAAAACGTAATTTTTAAAGAGCTACTACCGTTATTAATGACAGTAACTCAGCAATTGTCTGTATCCCAATAACAATGATAATACCGTCAATTCAGTGATAATAATAAAGATGCAAAATTTAGATCAGGAGAAATGGCTCTTCACATTGACTAAATTTAAGACAAACATGCCTTCATGTAAACCGTGTGTTTAAAAAAAAAACATGGCACTTCTACTACCAGTCACTATTTACAAATCATCGTTAGTCTGTTAACATCGTCTTCGGTTTTAAGCTCAGGATGAAAACCGGGTCTCCAATTTACACAAAGGTGAAAATTTACACAACATTACAAATTATGATGCGAAACCGTATATAAAAACATATAAACGGGTCATATATAATTCAATTTGACCCATTACTGAGTAATTTTTACCCGATATTGGGTAAATTTTAAACATGCACGTTCCCTTTTAACCAATATTGGGTAAGATTTTGCCCCCAAAACTCTAAGGTGAATCCTCCCCATTACAATGGTATAACAACGCCCCCGCAGACAATACATTAATAATATTGCATGTATTTTTCACAGCTCTATATACATGTAACTTCTTTAATAAAGCCTTTTCAAATAACCTACCAAAGCTTTTCTCCGGCGGTTATAGCTACGTTGCATGTATGTGATTAAATATTTTCTTTAGAAAAGTGGAAATTCAAGATTTTTTTTTAGTACAGGGCAAATGGGAGAGGACCTAGCAAGATACGTCACGGCATTGCCAATTTGTGTTTGATAGATTACAACTTCAAAAAGTCATAACTTCTACATTTCTTCTCGGATTTTGCTCAAATTTGCACTGATCTGTAAAATTTTCTCCTTCTTTTGAAGCCGAATTGATATCAGGGTGGAATTCCCCTTTAAACATTTCTCAAATACTGGTGTCGTTTTTTTCCTTATCTGTCGTTCGTTGGTTTGATTTTGTGTTCGTTTGTTGTTTTTTGTTTGTTAATGCAATGTATAAATACTCACCAACGCACCGACCGCGATAACAAGAATGAACGTCCACCCCATCGTCAATGTGATCAGGTTACATATGGCTAGCAGTGCTTCTCAGTACTACTGACTTCAGTAAGTTCCGAACAATCTCAAAAGATCCGTCTAATCAAGCTTGAAGAGTTGTTTTGACGCACAGAAACATGTCATATATGTATATATACAGACACACCCGCAATATCAATTTTGAAAATGACTTGATGTTATTCTTCACTTGGTATTGCTGAACTGTCTCATCCACGATTTCATGAGTGCCTGAGAAAAAAAACCCTATATTTTCCCAATTTTTTCTAATCCAACACACCTGGTATTACGAACTATACATGTTCAATAGCTAGCTGCCTTGCATCGATCCCCAGGCAGAAAAAGTAGAGGTGTATTGCTGTATCAACCGAGCGGCGAAAATTGTCCTTAAATTTTCCACAAGCATGTTGTGTTCGTGATCACCATGCAGAGTATGCGGTATTGTTTCCAAGTAACGCGTACCACGTGACGCGAGGTTTCAGCCAATGAAATTTGACGAAATGTCCCTTAACCTATACGAATAGATCATGATACTCCAAGAAGGCAACCATTAAATAGACAAGTATACCAATGTATTAAATTTCGTGTTCTTTCTATCCGAAATTCCTGATATTATGCAATGTATCATATATAGCATATCCTACGGATCTACGTTAGTTTCGACTGCGCTGAAGTGGGATAAGTCTTGAATATAATAAGCTAACGTTAACTGGACGTCGGGTTCCAGTTTTGTTTAAGAACAATCTCTCTTCCACCTCCCTAGAACAATGCATCACTTCAGATGCATTAGTAAAGAATGCTTTCTTAATATGTCACTACCTCTATTACACAGGCATTCCAAACACAATCCCACACTTTCAACCAACTAAATATAACTATGGTCTGCGTGGAATTCCTCCAATTCAATGTGTGGAACAATTTGAAAACCAAACCGTTGAAAGGGTCATCCACCCTATATACATGTGGAAATAGATAAATTTTAAAAATGATAGAAAACTAAGTTTTCAGCACCTGACCCGAAACAGAGGATTCGTGTGCGTCGTGAAGTGAAAACCACACCTCGTGATCCTCGTTAACAGCAATTTATGAAACGAGTGGGTTTATATTTCCATAACCACTTACATTACCATGCCTAGTTGATTGAATTGAACCAGTGCTGTTCCAGAAAAAATGTAATTATCGTAGCCCAATTAAATGAAGGCTCTACTCGTATTATGGTAATTTGTTACACCGTTTGCGATTCATTATGATAATTGATCCTGAGCAGCTAGCTCTTGCGATAGAAGCGTCGATAATGATTCGGCCATGAAAGAACAAATATCGGGTATAAGTTAATGTGATATTGGTGATCATGGTGATAGACCTAAGATAAATTACAGTGTCATCCACATCTACTTAAATTGATGAACCATTTTCAATAGTAACGTTCTCATTATATATCAAATGGTATTCATATTTCGCCGTGGATTTTGGATACATTTGTATTTTCTCGCTGTGGATCATGTACTTTTCGTATCTATATATCTATTAATCTATACCTGATGTATTAATTTTCAAAAAGCTGGAGTACTTTTGGTAAGCCCAGGTTTCTGTGAAAAAAAATAGTTGATGATCAGCAAGATACTAATATCCTGACGTATTGTGGAGTACTTTTACCTCCTAGATGAAAACTTTACATCCTGGTCCGGGGTCTAAATTCCTTTGAGCGACATGCATGTGTAAAAGCATGAAGCTTCATGGTAAAAGTTAACGAACAGCTGTTTGTGCACGGCCGGCCTTGTATAATTATACACCTCTGCGAGATTACAGTGGGACGAGCTAATGTATATAGGTATAACTCATTGTGCAAATGTATATTTGGAGATCCTTTCAAATGTTTACACTTAACTTCTCAGGGAATCATGTACGGAATATAAAAATATTTTGACCCTCCCCCCCCCCCTTTAGAATGAAAACCTTTTTTTTTTTTAATTATGGAGGGGAACTGACCCCCATAACCCCCCCCCCCCCCCCCCGCCCACTGGGCTAATTTTCGAGAACTGGCAAGACCAAAAAAATACGGTCTACCTCTTCCAAAAGTTGACAAACCTGTGTCCCCCCCCCCCCTTTACTAAATCCTGGATCCGCCCCTGCTCCAGCCTATACATAAGAATATTGTTATTATTCTTTGTTTATGTAAAACACCTTAAAGATTTTCTTACCATCTGTGATTTTAAATGTAGGCGCAGTTTCGAGGAATGAATGAGATAAAATCAAAGCATTCATAAGCAGGTTTATGGATGATTTATATCGGATTATATTGTTACGAAATAATACACCATGTCACAATAATAATACAAATAAAGCATTCCACTTTAAAAGCGCGTTGTCATGAGATACGAAAGGCATTTTATAACCGAAAAAAACATCGAGTACAAACAAAGAACAAATGATACGCATGAAATTAGAAAAAGATGTGTTTTCACATAAATAAAAGAATAAAAGAATTGAGCAGTTCTTTAATTAAAAAACAAATCCCCCCCCCCCCCCACATCAACTTGTGAACCACTGCATCTTTAGAACCGAGTTTTGAAGAAAACAAATAACAAAGAGTTAATCCGATTAAGCAATCTATGCCAAACTTTTTAATATTTTGCTTAATCATGATCACTTTTTACTGTAAAGTCGGCAAACTTTTATTCTTAGGGGAGGAGCTGCCAAACAATGAAGGCTTTTATTCCAAACTTAAGTCGATAAATTTTGATATGGATATACAGGTCGTCTGATACGTGAAAGTCAGTCTCTTTCGTTATTGGATCACACTCAGATATCACTTACAAGTTTGAATGTTAACGGTTTGCAGAGTAAACTAGATATTGGCATTCTGGACTTGCATTTGCAAGCGTATGACCTTATCTGTCTTTTAGAGACAAAAACATACACACCAGACTTGTCTCATTCTCATCTCTGTGGTTTCCAGTGTTATAGTAGGCCCTATGCCAAAATGTTCGAATAAACAAAAGTTTGGTGGGTTTCATGGGATGTGTATTCTGATGAAGAATCATATTTTTAATTGTTCAGAAAGAATTCACTCAACAGTTTCTGAATCAATTTTATGGGTCAAGGTAGATAGCAGAATTTTGGGTTTTGAGTTTATTGTTGGAGCAGTGTATTTACCATGTGAGGGGTCAATTCACCATTCTAATGAAGTTTTTGATAATCTGGTACAGGATATTATTGATATTAAGAGTAGATATGATGCACCCTTTTGTTTATTGGGAGATTTTAATGCAAGGACGGATTTGCTTGATGATTTTTTAGTCGTGGAGGATGTGTTGACAGATCAGACTGGATCAGGCTTTTGTAATGTTTTTGACACGTGTGAACTAATTGATGGCAGGGATATACTGTCTCCTCGTTATAATGTGATGTCTATGTAAATAACAATGGAAAGTCTGTTATTGATAATTATGTGCCAAAGTTTTGATCTTAGGATAGTAAATGGAAGGAAAGGGGATGATCAGTTTATCGGAAAATACACATGCTTCAACAAAAATGGAGGTAGTAGCACTATTGACTATGTTATTGCATCTCGCCAATTATTTTCTAGTATCACACATTTTAGTGTTGATGTATTTGATAAATGTTTGTCAGATGTTCATTGTCCTGTCAGTGTGACCCTGCAATCCCCAAATTCTCAATTTGCTGCTGTCGACACTGTTTCTAATATTTCTCAAAATACTGTATTATGTAATGGCAATTCAGGTACACAGCCTAATGAAAGTCAACGCTATTTAGCATTCCAGTGGAACAGTAACAGTGCTGCATTATTTAAACAGAAACTCAGGGACTCGGCTGAGCTAATGTGTGAAAATGTTGAATGTTTAGATGGGAATACAAATCAAGATAGTATTGATTTTTTTTTATTCACGTTTATGTGATACGTTCATTAGTAATGCACAAGATGTTGGCATCTGTAAGTGGAAACAATCTCATAATGTTAAATTAAATAGGAATGTTAATAGGGATAAAGACAACAATCGGCCATGGTCATGATGGTTTGATGCAGAATGCAGATCTGCCCGCCGGGAATTTTTGAATGTTAAAAATAGATTAAAGAGATTTCTGAGTAGCTCAGAAGCCACTTGTTTATTGCATCATTATGAAACCACTGGAAAGCTTTATAAGAATTTATGAAGACACAAAAAACGGTTATATCATCGAAATTTAAATAAATCTCTCCGTTCATTACAGACATCTAATCCAAAAGAATATTGGCAATTACTTAACAGTAATAATGGATGCAAAGGAAAGAAAATGGGAGATGTTTCATTAGGGGACTTTGTTAATCATTTTAGTCGACTAGGTGATAGCCAAAATGACGAGTCCACAGGCCAGGGAGGTAATACTTCAGAATTTCCTGAGGCAGATGGTCCCTTGAATGCCCCAATCACTTTACAAGAGGTGGAACTAATGATTAGGAAACTTAAAAATTCAAAAGCCAGTGGAAAAGATTTTATAAGAAATGAGTTTCTTAAGAATTGTCCTGTAGAGGTGCTTCGTGTATTGGACAGTGGTATTGTTCCAACCGAATGGTGCATATGAATTATCATTCCTATTTTCAAGAATAAGGGTCTAGACACAAATCCTGATAATTACAGAGGGATAACTCTTCTCAGTTGTTTAGGAAAACTTTTTACTTCCATTTTGAATCATAGAATCTCTGGGTTTCTTGAAGCTGGAAATATGTTAGGTGAAGAACAAGCTGGCTTTCGTTCTAATTATTCAACAACTGATAATATCTTTGTTTAGAAGACTATAATTTATATTTATTTGCAAAATAAAAAACGTATATATTGTGCATTCATTGATTATAAGAAAGCATTTGATCTCATTGATAGATCATCTTTATGGTTCAAAATGTTGAAGATGGGTCTTAGGGGTAAGCTGTTTATAGCCATTAAGAATATTTACGAGAGTGCTAAATCATGTGTAGCAGCCAGGGGGAATTGTCAAAGTTTTTTACTTGTAACACTGGTGTACGACAGGGCGAGAACCTATCTCCACTTTTATTTGCCATTTATTTGACTGATTTTATAGAAACTCATATGGAGGACTGAAATATTTGGAAAGTGAGGTTTTTGACCGCATGAAATTTGATAATGCAAACTTAACCTTGATTCTTTCTTGCTTACTTTATGCAGATGACAATAATTTTAGCGGAAACTCCTGAGGAGTTGCAAAAAGCACTTGATGCAGTGGATAGTTACTGTCGGACCTGGCACTTAACTGTTAATGCTAGCAAGACAAATATTGTTATTTTCTCCCGTGGGAAAGTTAGAAGATTCCCTGAGTTTATTTATGGTGGTGTTAGACTTGAGGTTGTATATGATTTTGTGTACTTAGGAGTAAGATTTAATTATAATGGTAATTTCAAAAAGGCAATTTCTAAGCAAGTCACACAAGCTAGAAAAGCTCTTTATAGCATGTTGGTCAAGGCTAGAAAGTTACAGCTCTCTGTGGACACACAGTGCCATTTATTTGATCATCTTGTTTTACCTGTTTTGTTGTATGGTTGTGAGGTCTGGGGTTATGAGTGTATATATAGACCAAATTGAAGTTTTTCATAAAAACTTTTTACGACAAATTTTGCTTGAACAAATGTACTCCTGATTGTATGGTCTATGGTGAAACTGGACGAGGGGTGATTTTAAACCATATTAAATGTCGAATGATTGAGACTAGTTAAGGGAAAAGAAACAAAATACTCTATGTACTATTTTGAAATTTCTGGTGCATTTACAAGGAGATATACACTGTACATCAAAATCGCAATGGTTGTCATTCATCGCAAACACTTTTGATTGTGCAGGACTAGGGAATGTGTGGTTAGCACAAGGGGGTGGATTTAGTGCTGCATGGATTTCACACACTGCAAAAGTCAGACTTTCTGATATGTTTGTTCAAGAGCGGAGAGCGGCTGCATGGTCAAATAGAATTTGTACAAACTATAGAATGTTTAAAGATAATTTGATGTTTGAGAAATATTTACAAGTCTTGGGTAAAAAAGACACGTTCACTTTAAGTAAATTCAGATGTCGAGCTAATGGACTACCTGTTAACAAGGGTAGGTTTGATGCAAGCCTGACAGATGAATTGCATTGTACTATATGTTCTTCTGCAGATAATTATAGGAGATGAATTTCATTATGTTTTGTTTGTCCCTTTTTTCACAGAGAGACTATTGTATTTACCTAGTAACTTGACTTCCAGTAGACCGAGTGCATTACACATGGCCAAACTATTCAATTCAGCTAGTGCTTGCCATTTAAAAAAAAAAATAGCCAAATTTGTCAGAATAATTATGTTACATTTTTCTTCAACGCCTAAGGAGAAAGACAGTAGTTTTGTTTTTGAGAGTAAAATGGAGACGAATGCATGTACACGTAGTGGTAGAGTAGTTAAACGTCCTATACGCCTTGATTAGTAAACGTGTTTATTTATATATTATATTTTCACATGTATATGTACATTATCACTTATGTTTTTGTATTCATATACTGTAAATATGTTTCTACTCTCATACCCGAGAGGGGGGTCGATAGAGTCAATAAAATCTTACTGTAACGGCACGCCATACTCAACTGAACCCATTTAGCATTCCATACACCACTTTGTTGAGAGCAAGTCTTCCAAGGTATATAGTGAAAGAGCCAGGTAGATGTGGTATAGTCTGTTATACTGCTGACAAGATGCCAAGCAGCATGCTTGTGCTTAAATACATGAGAGCAGTGTCGCAGTACTGATTTCCAACTTAAAGAACCTGAACTTATTATTGTACTATTACTTGGATCATGTGGACAGTATTGCAGAATTGCAGAATAAACTCAGACTTGTCTGCCTTTGATGCCAACAGGCACAGTGGTAAGCATTATTCAAAGTCATATTGATATATTTTATGTTTGTTGATTTTATATATTTCCTTTGTATAAACCTTATATATTTACTTTTGTATGAACCTTATAAACATGTATCTTCTGTCAGACTTAAGTCTAAACGAAAGTAAGAAGTATGGGAGTAATATGTCGAGTGGTAATAATGCATTTCCATAATACTGTAATATAGTTGTGTAATAGGGTCTGGTATTTAGCCTATATGCATCTTACAGCAATGTGAGTTTGGGAAACAAAGAGAGTATGTTTGCTCACTGCCCTTGGGGCGATGACCAGTCCACTTTGGAATGTGGCCCTGTTCACACCAATCGGTATTTTAATTCCTGCTTTGGCTGGGTAGTCTTATGTACATAATGAATGCCTGGTTTGTTCACATTGATATTTTAATCCAGCTTAACTTTAATCTTCTGCTAGAATATATAGTTCTTTAAGAATCGGCTAGCTTATGTCTGCTTTAACATACTGTATGACCTGATTTATCTTGGTTATTGTTAATTCAATAGTAATACTAGACATTCTTTGATGTGATTATACTGAGTATTAAAACAGTTACATTTCTACCTGACAGCTATTTTGACTGACAGATATGTGATTAATATACTTCCGTTCATCTCAAATGATAGCTTTGTGTTTAAACATATATCATTACATTCACTTGAATGTTTATATGATTATTGTTATTATTAGAATAGTCGTTTGCTACTTATATCTTTACTTTACAGTTATTTTGTTTGTTTACTCTGTTTATTTGTAGTTCTTACGGCATTGGCTAAAGTAACAGAAATGGATCTACGGATTAAAATCTTTAGCTAAACCAGTACATGAGAACGTGTCGTGTTTGGTTATTCCATCGTCGTTTCGAGTATCATCGGGGCAGGCACACTTACTGCTGCTCCGTGTGGAACCATTTTGTCCATAATGATACTGATCGAGAGTCAATTACGTTATGAACTCACACCCCGAGGGTCTTTTTTCGTCTTCTTTTTTCTTCGAGGGGGGGGGGGGGGGGGGGGGGGTAGGATGCACCGAATGATACACTGAATGTATAGTCCACTCACTCTGACCAGGAAAATGTAACTGCTCTGACACTCAATAAACGTTTTCGGAATGCTTCACTTTAAACAATACTGCTCTAGTCATAACGTTTTTTAAATTCCACACATATCACCGGTAATGATGTAGCCCCACAATGAAGACAATGTAATTTATGAAGTCCATAAAAAAAACCAGGGTGTCTATATCGATCAGTGAACCCTCAGTGACCCTGACCTCTGCCCACTGTTGTGCCGTTTCGGCGAGACGATCCGCACAAACTTGATTCAGATTGGCGGGTGTGTACTCCAGGCACTGAATATATTAACAAGCTCTGATTCGACCGAATAAACTACAAATTCATCGTATACTTAACGCAATAATATACAGGTCATTGTCAGTAGAGATAAAAACATGGCTTCACGGAAAACAAATGCTATGAAATCGTTTTGTATAGTTACTGGGGCAAGTAGAGGCATTGGGCGTGCCATTGCCATAGCTTTCTCTAGCAAATTTCCAGCAGATTCCGTAACAGTTTTGACAGGGCGCTCCGTCGCCGCTTTGAACGAGACACAGCAAATGGTGCAGGCCGCTGCTCCAGGCGTCCATTGCAAGGTTGTTATCGCTGATCATTCAGATCAGGATAGCGTTTCTAGCACGCTTTCCGAGATTACAAAGGAGGTCAATCCAAATGAATTTCAGCGGTCTCTTCTCATCCACAACGCCGCCAGCTTAGGGGACGTATCAAGGTATGCTAGACAGTTCAACACATCTGATCTGAACAGTCTTCAAAACTTCTGCATGCTGAACATAAATTCAGCCTTACTTCTGACCTCGCATTTTCTGAAGACATTTCCCCAAAAGGATGGAGTGTACAGAACGATTGTTAATATATCATCATTGTCTGCCTTGGTACCCTATCCCAGTTGGTAAGTTTCCCTTTTAAAAAGAGTCCCCTTTTCATGATATATCTTTACCGATTAAAATGCTAGCTCATGATGTGCATATTTTGTATGTTTTTTTTATTCTTTGTCCGACAGTTGACAAACTAGAGAAACATTATTTCACAGTGTAACAAATAAGACATTTGCCTCATCACAAAATGGGAGCATGTTTTTGTTGTGTGGGTTGTTGTTGTTGTTTTTTTACTCATGTAGCTTATATAATATGAATATGGGACTAAATTTCGTCAATCAAGGCCATGGATTTTAATTAGTCTTGAGGGAGAGAAAATTATCGCAATTATTTTTTAACTATGATTGGAACGTCATGCGTGTGTGTGTGTGTGTGTCAGTGTGTGTGGGTGTGTTCATGTGGGTATGTATGTCATTACAGAGTCAGCTGACTCCCCGTTTAGACATGCCTTGTATTCTACTCTGATTTATGCCAATGACCCAATGTTATGCAAATTTTTGCCCATGCAGAGTTCGCTAATACGAGATTCGTGTTGTCATTCCCAGTCTGTAATATTCACCTACAGTTGCTTAATGCACATTTGATATTCGATTTATACGTAATCAATCTGCAAAGTAGGTGTTCTTTTGTTGGGTGACACATTCGCGCCTTTATGTTTTACATTCTGTTAACATGACAAGAGTCAGCATCTTGTACGTTCTCTTTGTATTTATGCCTTAACAAGTGATGCGAATCGGCATCATTCCGCGATTCTCTTCCCACGAACTTGTCATATACAGTATATGCTAAAGATCATGCATGACTAGAGAGGGAATATTGCTTCAGCTGACTGCCATGTTAACAGGAATGTTTGGATTAAATAAAATGAACTGCCGTACTATTACGCAACTGTCAGTGAAAATTTAAGACCGGGAATGACAGTAATGGTTTCGTTATCACGAACTCTGAACAAGTGACGGTTGAATGTAATTTGTTTTAATCCGTGAAAGAAGATGTACATGGCATGTCTATATTTGATTGTGATTGAGAAGGAACATACAATTGATGCTAACATTCTGTTCACTTGCTAAGATTTTAGTATCTCTTTTTGTTTTCATTGTATTCATGCATAACCGAGTGTAGTGTCACTATTAACCGGTCACGGTATATGCTTCATCGGGTGTTCAGGATGATTCACGGTGATGAAATAGCCACTTTTATTTTCTGGTTATCTATAGGCCTACAGTAGAATAATAAGTTTAGACAACCATAGGCTTACAAGCTACACATTTTCGATGGAAGAATAGTAACTTCTACAGATAATAACCTAATTCCTTTTTTATGGGCCACCTGGTATTATTGCATTTATGAATATATCCCTGCTAAATATATATTCAGCTTATCCAATTTACTTGCGTAAAAATCATGCCTATAATAATGTATACTTTATAAATGTTGATTTTCACGGAAACTTTAGGCAAATGTTCTACGGAATACAAAGTCATGTTTATTACATTCTGGTTTCCATTGCTTCTCAATGACAAGGTGTTGGTAAATAAATTTTTACTTGTAAACATGATACGAAGTCTCCAATGATCGTGTCTGCATGAATAATATTTGTAGCTGTAAACAATGAGATGTAGTATGATAACCGTCAGCTCTTTTTCATGCGCATGCATTAATAAATATAACAAATATTAAATTATATGAGTATACAATATCAAAGGTCAGAAATCGGCCACTATTCTTGTTTACCCTGTCTATAGTCATTAAAACATATTGCGTAATCTTTTTTACTCTGTCCTTAACCAAACTTGTGTCACCGCAATGAAAATTTTGTCGCGTAAACTGATGCATAACAAAATCGTGCATTGTTTGCAGCTGTAAACCGTATTACCGATCAGTGATTCTTAATATTTGTTTAAATTTATATTCATAGCTTACTGTATTGTTACAATGCTTATGTACCAGTGGCGGATGCAGGATTGAGTGACAGGGGGGCACACAAATGAAGGTTTGTCAACTTTTGGAAAAGGTAGACCCGTATTTTTTTGGTCTCGCCAGCTTCTCGAAAATTCGGGCACGTGCCCCCTGTGTTCCCCCCCCCCCCCCCGGATCCGCCACTGTATACAACAACAAGATTAATGAAAAATCTTGCCCAATGTGCATGCTACATGTGATTATCCTGTTCATGGACAGTTGCGCGCCGTGCACCGAGCGGACTGTGCATGGAACGGGCAGCGGGCCACTGATGGTATACATCAGTCTTGTGCCTTGCTTGCTCGATGAATGTTTTAATTGTCCGAATTATGCTTCATCACATTCGATTTTTGCTCCAGAGTTTCAGAGTTTGTTAACCATCTTTCACATGATACTTTCAAGTAACCGTCGCTTATATAGTTGTAAACAGCTGAACAGCTTTAATTTATACTTGTGACTTATTATTGTAATACTAGTATCTGACTATCTGTTTAAGCTGATAGATTGAAAATGCATACCTCGTAAGTTATATTGTATTGTACACATATATCTATTAATTCATCATGTGTACAGTCAACAATATTCAACAACAAACGAAACAATATTCTGTCGTATTTTCCAATCATTATTCAGTGAATAATGAATAATGAATACTAATTCAAAGCGGTGTTCGGCGGTAGCCGATTAGAAGGTTGATAGCAGTAGGAATCTGTTCGTAATCGACGTACTTCTAATATGATTTATATTTGTGTCGTATTTTATCTTGGTTTCTATCCTTATTCTGTATTTGTACCATGTATTGTTCATTTTCGGGATACCAATCTCAATTGTTTCTCCCAAATGAGCTTCTTTTGTCTTGAGACTCACAAACCTAATCTGCCTGGGCGCCTAAAGTACATCCTTCTAATCCATTCTGCCACTCTATTATGTGTTATTTTGCCTGTATAATGAATACCTACCGGCTATAGTTAATTCATGTACAAACTGTATACAGTGTTGTAGTGGTAAATATTTTTTGGGGTATACTCCCTTTTACTGATAGCTCAATCCTCAGAGCACCAAGTTACGACGAGGCGATGCACCGTGCTGTGGTGGTGATTCACAAACACAATACCCCCCCCCCCCCCCCCGTGACCCTATTGAATTGCGTCACAAAATTCATTGACGAAATAAACCTCACCAATTGTTGACAACCGATGACCTCTGAATTACTACCGATGTCATCGGTTTCACACACACACAAACACTCACATACACATCATCCGTCACATTATCATCTCAAAATGTTAAAATTAAGTTTTGCAAAAAGCATCAACATTTGAAACATTAGGGAGTCATATTTTCAGACCAAAAAACATCAAGTCATTTTTTCAGACCAACCCTTGCATAAGCCCTATAGATCTATAATTATGTCTAAATCACCAAGACACAAATAATCCAAGATGATTCAAGCCGTTGTCATGATAATTTTTATTTCTAGTTTATGCAACACTCATTTACATGTAATTGCTGATACAGATTTTTATAAGACACGCTGTCATAGATCTCCAAATGTCTTAATTGTTTGGTGCTGCAACTAAATATACCATTATATAGTTATTTCATACATCTTGTGTAGTTTGAAATAAATGTTCTTTAAGATACTTACCCACTGTTAATAACATTCACTGTTTTACTTTTGTGTGTGTAATTTTCATATGATTAAAGACACCTGTTCAACAATTAAATAAGATTGAGCTTTGCTCACAGGCGTGGCCAGGATTTTTCAATAGGGGGGGCCACAGGGGTGTCAATCCGTGTTCATGATCGGGGGTGGGGGGGGGGGGGGGGGTGACTGGCAAGGGAGCGCAGCCAGTGGCGTATCTATCATGTCTATAGGGATTATGGCACCCGGTGAAAAAAATGAAGTCCCACCCCCAACCCCCCCCCCCCCCCCCCCCCCCCCCCCGAGTGCCCAAACCTATCTACGTCAGCGTGGGAGCAAAGCGACCGAGCGGCAAATTTTTCAATTCTTAACCCTAAAAACACGCAATTTCTTGTGCATTTTACCCAGGAAATTTTGCAATTGAGCGGTAGAGAAGCTCGAATGTTATGCATTGATAAGCGGTTTTCTATTCACTCACTTCTACAATCGGGAGCAAAACTGACGAAAACCCTAAAAGGCTTGAGAAAGAGTCGAGAAATTCAGCAAGGGTACCTGAAGTTGAGATTTCTTTCAAAAGTTGAACCTTTGCAAATGCTGTTTTATACACTTTATTTATCTTACATGGGGGGGGGGCAATATTTAGCAGAGACATACATGATATATCGGGCAAAGCAATTACATCTTTATTTTTTCAAATTTTGAACCCTTTAAGCTATTTAAGAACAATATAGGCCTACTGGGGGCGCTAAATTACGAGATCCTGAAAGCGACCGAGCTTTCGAAAATTTTCGCATTTCAAACCTTCAAAAACTAGATTTTTAGTGCATTTACAGGCCATTACCCCCACCTCATATTTTGGGGGATATATACCCCTACCGCCCCCCCCCCCCCTCCCGGGATCGACACCCACTGGTGGGGGGCCAGACGTGAAGGATCCAACCGCATAGCCAGGATGTCATTTTAGGGGGCGGTTGTGAGCACGCGAAGAGTGCGAAATTGGTGCGTGCTCCCCAGGGGTGGGTGCAGGGAGGGGGAAGTTTCCCCCCTCCCGTGCGAAGCGCGAAAGCTCTGACGTTTTATAGCAAATTTGAGAGAAAGATAACTGCTCGTAGCACCCCCCCCTTTTTTTTTAGGGGAAAAGTTATTTCGAGGTCAGGACTGCTTTACAGTTATTTGGGCGTAATACTGCACTGCAACAGGGATGGGTGCAGGGAGGGGGTTCCCCCTTCCCGCGCGAAAGCTCTGACATTTTAGCAAATTTGAGAGAAAGATAACGGCTTGTAGCAAACAAACTTTTAGGCGGAAAGTTATAGTTCGACGAACAGACTGCTTTTCAATTATTTGGAGCAATATTGCACGGTATGTAACAGGGGTGGGTGCAGGAAGGAGCTAGGAGTTTCCATCTTTCCCGCGCGTACCGCGAAAGCTCTAACGTTTTAGCACTTTTTTAGGCGGAATGTTAGTTCGACGCCCTGGCTGCTTTTCAGTTATTTTGGACGTAATACTGCACTGTAACAAGGATTGGTCCAGGGAGTGGGAGTTTCCCCCTTCCCGCGCGAAGCGCGAAAGCCTTGACGTTTTAGCAAATTTAAGAGAAAGAAAACGGCATGCAGCAAACAATTTGTTTAGGCGGAAAGTTATAGTACGACGCCATGACTGCTTTTCAGTTATTTGGGCGTAATACTGCACTGCAACAGGGATGGGTGCAGGGAGGGGGTTCCCCCTTCCCGCGCGAAGCGCGAAAGCTCTGACATTTTAGCAAATTTGAGAGAAAGATAACGGCTTGTAGGGAACAAACTTTTAGGCGGAAAGTTATAGTTCGACGAACAGACTGCTTTTCAATTATTTGGAGCAATATTGCACGGTATGTAACAGGGGTGGGTGCAGGAAGGAGCTAGGAGTTTCCATCCTTCCCGCGCGTAGCGCGAAAGCTCTAACGTTTTAGCACCTTTTTAGGCGGAATGTTAGTTCGACGCCCTGGCTGCTTTTCAGTTATTTTGGACGTAATACTGCACTGTAACAAGGATTGGTGCAGGGAGTGGGAGTTTCCCCCTTCCCGCGCGAAGCGCGAAAGCTCTGACGTTTTAGCAAATTTAAGAGAAAGAAAACGGCATGTAGCAAACAATTTGTTTAGGCGGAAAGTTATAGTTCGACGCCATGACTGCTTTTCAGTTATTAGGACGCAATACTGCACTGTATGTGACACGGGTTGGTGCAGGGAGAGGAGAGTTATTTCCCCCTTTCCGCGCGAAGCGCGAAAACTTTGACGTTTTTGCAAATTTTGAGAGAAAGGTAACGGCTTGAGCGCCTTTTTAACCCTTTTTCTCTCACTTCTCCCGCTTTTTCGCTCTCGCTTTTTTTTAGTGGCTGAATAGGGAGGGGGGCATGGCCCCCTTGTGCCCCCCTGTCTACGCCAGTGGTTGTTATTAGTTATGCATTAGTTGTAGAAGTGAATGAAAGTAGTAAGTTTGTAGTTTAGACAGTCACAGTGCCCTGATTATAAACACGATTTCAAAGGCATTTTTTCACAATAAATATCACATCAAAATAGAATTAAATCTTAGTTTTTGCAAAAGGCATCAAGCATTAGTGAGGGTTAGTGAGTCGTATTTTCAGACCAATCATTGCATCAACCATATGTCTAAAATGCACAAACTAATCCAAATATTATCAAACCGTTGTCATAATAATGATTTTCTAGTTCTAGTTTCTGCAAATTCTCATCACCTGTAAAGGTTGTGCTATCATAAAGTGTATGAGGTAATTATTTAATTCTTAATACAGATTTTTATAAGACACACCTCCAAACGTCTTGTTTGTTAACCCTCTCGTTACCACAAGACTAAAATACTATTCACTTTGTACATAGTGTTGTTGACTTTGGTCCTGACAGGGTTAAAGAGGCAATGTACAAGTGCACAACATCTTTACTCATTTCATACATTTTGTTGGGAGCTTTTGCAAAATATTCATGAAGATACATACCCAATGTTAATAACATTTTTTTTTAAACTTTTTTTTGATGTGCAAACAGTGCAGTTTTGGTAATTGAACACAACGAACTGTTTAACAATTAACTACAACTGAGTTGTGCTTTTTGAGACCTGAATTCGTTTTAGAAGTGCAAAGATGAGTATAGATTTGAAGTTCATACAATGTAACAGTCACATTGCCCTGATTATACACGCACATCCAAAAGTATTTCGATATTTTACTGAGGAAAACTGCAGAGAAACAACATATGAACACAATATATTTGTTTACACTCTTAAAAATAACAGTCCCAAACGGGGTTAAAAATAACCCCAAACGGGGTTACAAATGACCCCGCATGCGGGATCAACTATGCACAAACCCCGTGCGGGGTCACATTGACCCCGCCATGCGGGGTCACCCAAAGTAACCACATAGCGTGGTTACATTTCGACCCCGAATGTGGTCAAAATTTAACCACGATTGCGTGGTCATTTCTGCATAACTTGACCCCGCATACTAATGATCATTACCTTATAACCCCGTCAAAACGTACGGGGTCATTTCTTCCGACCACGCAACGTGGTCATTTCCCGTCGGACGGGGTTGATACTTCTGCCGGATGCGCGTGTACCATCCACGTTTCAAAGATTAAAAAAAGGAAACTAATGTCAAGTAATATTAACATATTTTGTATATTTTGCTCACTATGACCTATAACCTATCCTCTCCTATCGTATAGCATATCATACCTATCATCCTACTTTAACCCTACTCCTATTATAGTCCTACATCCTATACCTACATATCCTGAAAACCTTAAAGGGTCACTAAAATAAAAAAATAATTGCCCATTTTTCGTAGGAAGGTGTCATCAGGAGCCAAAAAATATCCATCACACAATTGTTTATGCATTCAGTCATATTTTACAATCATTTGAAAAGTACATTTTTGCTGATTTACATCGTCATTAGCCCCGCCCCTAAAAAAACCCATAAAAGCGACATCGTGATCACGTGATCTGTGACGCATGAAAAGTAAGGGAAAATATTCCACTAACCTATACCCTGCGCGCCCGCCCGGAGGCCCCCGGCAGGCCCAGCCCGGTGCCGAGCACGATATTCACCGCATCGACCATTTGCATTAATTGCGTATTTTGCGTGTGTTTAATTCTTCACAATAACTTTGATTTTGGGACACAGTTTCATCAATAATGCCTAATCGGTGTATAGTTGCGGGCTGTAGCAAGACCCCTAAAGATGGTGTAAGCCTACATCATTTTACTCAACTTAAAAGATCTACGGAAATTGTGGGTCGCAAAGGTAAAGCCCACGCTGGCAGAGTGGCAAGGGCCGGCCAAGTGAGTGGAGTACAATCTGCAGCGATCACTTTGCCGAAGATGATTTTGAGGATCCTGGCCTGTATTCCGAATTTGGCATGAAGAGAAGGATAAGCTAGCTAAAAGATTCAGCTATTCCAACGATCAGACTTGGAGTCAAGTCTTCCAATCTGTTTTTCAACGACAGCAGCTGCAGCAGCTTCACCCGTAGACCGAAAATTTTGTCTCTCGTTCGTTAGCTAAGACGACCTAACGAACGAGAGACAGAATTTTCGGTCTATTTCACCCGTAACTCCAGGGAGCTCCAACGCGTTGGAGCTCCCTGGAGTTACTTCACCCACGGCCCTTCACCGTATTCTGCGAGGGGTTCAAACATATAATATGGTCGAATTTCCCCTTGCCACTCGAGCTTCTTTGCCTTCGGGGTCTGATAAATCATCTGATAAATCAGAGTTCGTATCTGCATGGCTCAGAAAAGTCCTCCAACTCGGAATCGCGGGCACTTTTCCTCTCTCTAATAGTTACTCGAATTCAGCCAAAATCTAAGTCAGTAGTAACGTACTATGTAAAGCGAAGTAAAAAAAAAGCCGTAAGTGAAATAAACAAAACAAAAGCGTTCACCAGTCGCTATGTACGAGGGGAACATAGTCACTGCTGTACTAAAGATGTGTAGGACATTGTACATGTATACATACAGACGCATAAAACGGCTGTGCACGCGTTTATGACCAATGCAAAACTTTTGTTCGGCAAGCTCAGATGGATGACAACATTGTTCAAAAGAAAAGCTAAAAAACAAAACAAGAGCTGTATATTTGGGCAAAAGCGTTTTCTGATCTTGTAGAGAATATATTGCTAATCATGATTCACTCCTAAGATTATATTGATTAATTTCCTTTTTTCATAATTTGTCCGTTAAACAGAGGGGTCAAATACCGCATTCTGTATACAATATTATATGCTGCAGCCTGCAGATCTTGTGCCTCTTACTTTTCATACGTCACTTGGGGTTAGCCAATCAGCTCACGAGTTTTAAGGTCCCAAAACCTCTACTTTTCCCCCTTTTTCACCAAAAGGAGACATAATTTGGACAATCGATTGGCAGATTCGTGATTAGAAGGCAAAACTACATGGAAAGAGCACCCATTTTCTCTCTAATTTAGTCAACCTTTAATTATATAGGGACTGTATTGCAGTGCTTGCTAAAAGTGGTTAAAGATTTTAATTTAATTTTCTAATGTAGATTTTTAGATCTTTAACCTAATTACATGTTTGAATATGTAAAACATAATAATTAGTATACATACATTTTTCATCACATTTCAAAGTGCAATCATTGCATGATAAAAACTTAAAATCAAGTGTCATTTATATATATAAATTCTGGTTGTTTACGGTTGCTCATGGGTATTCAGGATACATCATGAATATTCATGACAATGGCCCAACGTTTAACCAAGTGAAGTCGGACCAATACTTTGCTGATGAATAAGCAATATTTCAAATGGTTAGTGATTAACCAGTGAAATTGGAACATTGTGACCAACATATTTTTGGAAATAACCCATATGGTGTTGATCAATCGCATTGGTACATTTTTTGACCAGTCCTTTTTAGAGTGCATTAAAATGACCAGTTTTTGCAGGGTCAAAATGACCACGCAAAAACTGGTCATTTTAGTGCAGCGGGAGCATTATTGATCGAAAACAACCCCGAAACGTGGTCGAATAAATTCGACCACGCAATATGCGACCCCGCATTTTTAAGAGTGTAGAATTGTTCTTTGAAATAAATCCCTCAAAAGGTTCTGCAATTCTAAGTGCTTATGCAACAAAAATATAGGACCTATGCATATAGGGATGTTGCACCCACTAATGTAATAACGTTATATATTTTGTATGTACGGCGCATTCATGAGCCATGATGATGGCCTAGCGGCTATATATAGGACTAGCATATAGCCAGCTCGCGCCGAGCCTAGCAGCTAGCCTCGCACTTGCTACCTAGCCGCGCCGGCCAGTGGCCTCGGGCTAGGCACACGCCGTCCGCCACAATCATGCACATCACACGCGCGCCGCGGGCCTGGCCGGATATGGATCGGATGTACGTAAAAAATAATACGCAATCATACTGCAAGTTTGATTTGTCAAAAGTTTGTCGATTATATGGATCGCCAACACAAATTAATTCTGTGGAACACAACTCACAGAGTATGAATTTCGACGATTTTTCATAAATTTTCATACAATTCTTCTTTTTTTTCCCCTATATATATATTTTTTTAAATTTTAAAACCTGATAATTTTTTTTAAGTATACGCGCGTATACCCGAAAAAGTCAAATTTCTTTTTTACGTATACGGCGTATACAAGCGTATACGCTCCACTACACCACTGACTGTATAATGAATCGGATCATGACCTCTTTTAATGAATAATCTCGAAACAATGATTGATGTTAACTCTCAAGATTCTCACTTACTCGAACTCCACCTACCTTTTGAGTGACTCAAATGATCCTTTTTTGTCAACGTTCCAAATTGCTCGTACTTTTCTGAAAGCCAGATTACATTAGATTCTCGGTTACAAACCAATGATTTATTCTGTTCACATATAAATGTGAGAAGCCTAAATAAAAACTTTGATCAATTTCGTGATTTTTTAAACGAACTCAAATTCAATTCACCAATTATTGGTGTGTCTGAAACATGGTTAAATACACACCTTCATCACTTTTTTTCAATAGAGGGATTTTCGCTATTCACTAACAACAGAACTGAGAAAGGAGGAGGTGGTGTTGGATTTTATGTCTCAAATTAGTTAAAAGCTGAAGTGATCAAAGAGCTTAGTATAATATCTGTAGAAGTAGAATCTATTTTTATTGATATTTATGTACCAGGACAGAAAAACTTTGTTGGCGAAATATACAGACCTCCTAATTCTAGACCTGTTCACTAAGTGATTCAAATTTTATGCATACTTTTGAAACAAAGGTTTTTCTTGACAACCTGAAAGCTTGCCAGAGGCTTACCAGACATAGCAACAAGTAATGTATGCAAACTGGATTCCAAGTATTGTAGTTCATTCATTAATAACAGGTTAATGGAATACCTCGTTACTAGGTCCCCAGGAAAGAAACATCCATAAATTTGAATCACTTAGTAAACAGGTCTATTCCTTGATTCTCTCCAAAATATTCTTTCAGCGCCCTCTCTCGTTGACAAAAGAGTAATTATAATGGGAGATTACAATCTAAATCTATTTTACACTGTAATGAAATTCATCATTGTCAACATTTCTTAGACTTAATCTTATCCCATTCATTGATTCCATCAACCAGAAAACCAACCCGAGTAAATGATACGATACGACATTTACTCTCCTTGATAATATATTTGTAGACGATGTATCATGATTCCATTAACCAGAAAACCAACCCGAGTAAATGATACGATACGACATTTACTCTCCTTGATAATATATTTGTAGACGATGTATCAAATATAAGAACTGGTATAATAATCTCGGATATTTCAGATCATTACCCAATTTTTACTATAATCCCAAATGTCAAAATTAAATCACCTAAATGTAATAGATCGAGTATCAGGGATTTTTCCCAAAAGAACCTGAATAAACTTAAAAGAGCAGTTTCACTCTCTGGACTGGTCTGCGGTATATGAAACCGAAAATGTGAATGCCTCTTATAAGGCTTTCATTGACTCTTTTTTGTTACATTACAATACGATTATCCCCTTACAAAACCCATCTCGATCAAATTTCCGGAAGATCCAGAGATCTCCGTGGATAAGTAGAACTCTTTTAAAATGCATAAGTCGCAAAAATACATTGAAATATAAACATAAGCCTACCCCAGAGTCTAAACTGATTATACTCGGTACCGTAATGTCCTCACAAATGCATTACGGATGGCTAAAAAGATTTATTTTGCAAAACAGTTTGCAATTTATAAGAATGATGCAAATAATACATTGAAAGTAATAAATAGTGTAATAAATCCCAAGAAAAAACACGAGACGGTTGCCAAAGTTTGTGTAGACAATGTACAATTACAAGAGCCAATCAAATATCAGAAGCCTTTAAAGATCACATTACAAGAAAATTCCATCTAAATAAATATTGGCTTAATGCATAGATGGCATAACTTAAACAAGGTTATCCAAATTCAACGCTTGGAAACATTAAAAGTAATGATTATTATAAAACGGTAAAATACAGCCCCCGATATAGCAGCTGAAGAGCTCCTCGAACGCTGCTGAGATGTGTGACGACACACCAGGGACCAGTCCTGTCTAAGCAGACGATGTCCCATAACATCTTACACATTTTTCAGTGCCTGTTTTGTCATCTCCTCTTCACTTATTTCTCTTACTTGACTAGCGTCAGTCTTAATGTTAGTCTGTTGCCTCACTCTTAACTTCGTGTATGGTATTATTTTGATGAAAAATGCAGCGTTAAAAAAATAAAGGAATCAGTCACTTGTAAACAAAATAAGACGCCATTGTATTTTCAGCTGCTTGCACCGGGGCATGTTCGGCGTTTCAAGAGGGAACGAATACCATCCGTGCTATTATTCGGAGGGCTTTTCAATTTGAAAGTGGGGTTTATTTCATTGATCATTGACCCTTCTCCTGCGTATTTACAATCAAACGGTTTTAGTTATCAGAATCAGTTTCACTTTCCCTTTTAGAATGGTGTGAAATAAGGTCATGTTTAAATATACAAAACTCTTTATAATTTGATAAGTAATTGCATTGCAATTACGTTCATTCATTATAGGACGTCGTCTGCTTAAGCAGGATTGGTCCCTAGTGTGACGACATCAAAACATCGCTATATTTCTGTCGAATCCTCGGATATTCCAGATGCTGAGAAGTGCTTTTATTTATGTTGTTTTTATAATCATCAGATACGCAGTTGACATAAAACTTGCCATCTGTAAGCTTCCCAGTTTCTAGTGATACAATATACTGCAATAAATCATATATACCTACCTATTATGCTAGTAGTCTTGACTACGCGACCCCTTCGAGAACTTAACACAAATGAGTCACAATATTGTGCGCACCCCCCGTAATCCTATTGTTCCCCTTAGCCACTCACGCGCGGCAACACGCAACGGCCATCTTCCTCTTTCTTGCTCGCCCCCGACGAGTTAGGATGTCGAGTCATGGCGCTCCTGAAATCAGGTCTTTTTGTATCTTTTCAGCGCGCTTTTTCGCATCTTAAAAGCACTTTTCGGTACTTATATTCGTCTAGATTATAGTACTCTTGTGTTTTGTTAGTCACTTTTGCCGATTGCTAGGGATTTTTGATTCCTTTTCTTGGCAATTATTTTTCACTTTTACGGTTAGCCCCACGTAGTTATATCTGTGTGTTTGCGGGTGTTTCCGTTTGGCACCGAGCCTTTGGGTTCGGTGTTTGTTGTCACGGTTTTTTGCTGTGAAATTTGTTGTGCGTATCTCCAAATTTATTATTATTACCTGCACTCAGTCAAAGTATTTCATATTTTGGTATACTTTATTGTCTGTTTTATTGCAGTGTTATGAGTTCGGAAGAAGAAGCAGCTAGGTCGCGGAGACCTGCTTCTTCCGGCCCTCCAGAACTCTCCCGAGTACTTCGGTACATGGGGGAAGGAGGAGGGCTGCAGGTAAGTTGCCCAGTGGTGTTTCCCTGCAGGGTTTTGCCAGCCTCGGAGCTTGCGGCTTCGGGGCGGGTGGCGTTAGTTGAGCTTGGGACGTCAACTCCGAAGCCCACGGCTTCGGGGTGGGTGGCGTCAGGGTGGGTGGCGTCAGGTTCTAGTGGTTTGGATATCACGAATCCAATCCCCCGGTCGTTCAGACCAGAGGGGGGGGGGGGGGACGTCTGTTTCCCGCGCGGTAGCGATGATTCGCTTAAATCCGTTAGGGGAGACGCGTGCCACTACTGCAGGGCAGCTCACGGGCACCGCCCATGTTGGTCTGGGTTCTCATACCCTAGCCCCCGGCCGATGCCAATGGGGGAGCGAGTACTTCCCGGGCTGTCTATATTGCCAGCTGATGGGAAGGCTCGAGCTAACAATTATGGGCGCCGCCCATGTTGGTCTGGGTTCTTAAACCCTAGCCCCCGGCCGATGCCAATGGGGGAGCGAGTACTTCCCGGGCTGTCTATATTGCCAGCTGATGGGAAGGCTCGAGCCAGCAATTATGGGCGCTCTACGGAGCGCCCATAAGTGCGGTTACCGGAGCGCGCGATTACTTCCGGTTTGACCTGAGGTCACCTGGGTGCGTGATTACTAGTGTTCTCCTATTGTCGCCCACGGGCGGAACAATAGTGAGTTCACATGCTATTAGTAGTCGGTGGGCGAATACTGGGACCTTGTCCCAGTCTGCCCTCGCACCTGGTTATTGAATAGCCCCCGGCTGACGCCGTATGGGGGAACGAGTGCTACCCGGGCTGTTGCTTTGCCAGCTGATGGGAAGACTGGAGCCCACATTTATGGGCGCTCTACGGAGCAACAGGTGCAATCGCCTGAGTGCGCGACTGCTAGTGCTCTCCTATTGCCACTCTCTAGTGGTACAATAGCGAGTTCACAGGCCTTTAGTAGTCGGTGGGCAAATACCGGGTCATCCCGGTCCGCCCTCGCACTGGGCGCCTTGAGCGCCCGGCCCATGGCTGTTGCATCTTCTTGCTCAGCCGATATGGGTAATTTGTGCGCGTCTTTGGGTTCATACCCTCAGCGCACTTCTCCCGTAGAGGGAGGTGAGCGTCCCTCAGCGGAGGGTTCGGTTCGTGTTTCCGAAGCGGCTTCGGGGATCCGAACGAAACCGAATAAACGCTCTAAAAAGCGGGTTTCGGCTTCGGCTCCGGCTCTTGTTGAGCCAGCCAAAAAGAAGCCTAAGAAAGGGGCTTAAAGGGGCTTGCCCGTCGGGTTCGGCTTACCCACCGGCCTCTCAAGCTGAGATGGTCGGCATGATGCGGGCTTTTGCCCGGACTCAGGGTTGGTCCCTTGTACCGGGCACCACATCCCCTGCTTCTGTCCCTATTTTAGGGTCGGACATTGAGACTAATCAGCCTTTTATGGTTGATTCTTCTTTGTCTGTGACGGGATCACATGCGCCTCCTATTCTCGCAGCCCTCGGGGCTCCGCCGGGTGAGGAGACTTATGGTGGTCCATGGGAGGATCCGGCTGTTTCGGCCTTTGTTCGTGATCCTTTGTCACGATCAATTCAGGCGGAACCAGATTTAGAGGCGGCCTCTCAAGCTTCGGTTTCCGAATCGCTGGGGCAGGCAGAGCCTCAGTCGCTCTCCCTTTGTGGGGTAGAAGCGATTGCTTTGTTGTCCTAATATCTCCCTGATTTTCAGTCGCCTCTCGGTTGGGGTGGGGAGGACATTGCAATGGCAGCACGGTCGCGGGGGATTGGTCTCATCTTGGGACTCTTCCCCATATCAATGTCCTGGAGTTTATGGCAGTTCTATTAACCCTGCTTCATTTCAGAAGTCGACTTTTCAGTCGTTCAGTTCTGATCCTCACGGACAATGTCACTGTGGCGGCTTATATCAATCGGCAGGGAGGCACTCGTTCTGCTACCCTAAATGCCCTAGCAGCACAGCTGTGGAGGTGGTGTCGTCGCATGGCGATCACACCCGTGGACTCTTCATCCCCGGTCAGGAAAACCTCATTGCGGATTTTCTGTCTCGGGGCAGGTGTCTTCCATCAGAATGGATGCTCCATCCAGAGGTCTTTCGCCGCATTCGCAGTTGCCTGGGTCCACTGGAAGTGGATCTTTTTGCGTCGGTTCTAAACCACCAACTTCCGATATATTGCTCTCGTGCACGCGATCTGGGAGCTTGGGCTCTCGATGCTTTCTCTCTCAGTTGGGAGAATCTTCGAGGATTTGCCTTTCCTCCCTTCCAGTTGATTCCGCGAGTCTTGCGGAAGATCAGGGAAGATCGGGCTCGAGTGCTTGTGATAGCTCCCTTTTGGCCCAGGAGGAGTTGGTTTCCGGAGCTAATGAGCCTTTTGGCGGCTCAACCGTTCCTTCTTCCGTTAAGAGCGGATCTGGTGTTGCAGCCCCTCTCGGGGATTCTTCACCACAATCCAGAGTCCCTTCATTTGACTGCTTGGCCCCTGTCGGGGAATCTGCAAGACAGTCGGGTCTCTCTGATAGAGCCGCGGAATTTTTAATGTCCAGTCGTAGAGTTTCTACTAGGGAAATTTATAATTCCCGTCTTTCGGTCTTTTTCCTTTGGTGTAAAGAGCGAAATCAAACCCCGTCTAAGGCTCCTATTGGTTCAATTGCGGATTTTCTAATCTCGCTATTTGACAAAGGGAGATCCATCTCTACTATCCGAGGCTACCGATCGGCGATCGGGGCCATTCACTCGGGTTTCTCAGATGGTTCGGGGATTTCTAATTCCCCTCTGTTGAGTGGTTTGATTCGGTCGTTCTTTCTGAAACGTCCTCCGCGTTCTAAGTTAGTCCCGTCTTGGAGCCTGCCTAAGGTCTTAGAAGCCCTGGCGAAGCCTCCTTTTGAGCCGTTAGGTGAAGCTTCGCTTCACCATCTTACGGTTAAGACGCTCTTTGGTAGCCATTGCCTCTGGGCAGAGGCGCAGTACTCTTCATGCCCTCTGTCTTACTCCTGGTCATGTTCGCTGGGAGAGAAAAGGTGTTAGATTGATTCCTAAGGCTTCTTTCATTGCCAAGAATCAAACGGCTTCCTCTGGCCCTGTTGAGATTTTTCTTTGTCCGCTTTCTGGGTTTTCGTCAGTGCGCGAGGACAAAGTTTGGTGTCCTGTTAGAGCTCTCAAATGGTATATTGATAGAACTAAGTCTTATCGTAAGGATGATCAGTTGTTCCTGATCACTCGAGAGCCTTTTTCTCCTGCTTCTCTTGATTCCATTTCTAGATGGATCGTCGAGGCTATTAGGGCCGCTGGCACAGAGGCTCTTGTATCTGACAGTAAGCCTCATGCTCATGACACTCGTAGTGTCAGCACTTCCTGGGCTCTGTTTCAAGGTGTGGCGCTTGATGATATTTTGAAGGCTGCTTATTGGCGTTCGTCCAATTCCTTCATTTCTTGCTACCTTAGGGATGTCCCTGCAGGTGAGGCTATTTTCGCGTCAGCCACCTTGAAGGCCGCTGTGTCTTCTTTGTAATCCTATTCTCCTCTGCTTGAAACATGCCTCCCGGTCTTTGAGTTGGCGCTGGTCTAGCATAATAGGTAGGTATATATGATTTATTGCAGTAAATTTGTAAAATCAGCACTGATTTTCTTATTTACTATATAAATCTATATACCTACCTATGACCCTCCCTCCTTCCCCGCACCTTGCAAGCAACATGTTTCTACTTGGGGTTGCTCGCAAAAGAGGAAGATGGCCGTTGCGTGTTGCCGCGCGTGAGTGGCTAAGGGGAACAATAGGATTACGGGGGTGCGCACAATATTGTGACTCATTTGTGTTAAGTTCTCGAAGGGGTCGCGTAGTCAAGACTACTAGCATAATAGGTAGGTATATAGATTTATATAGTAAATAAGAAAATCTGCTGATTTTACAATTAATTGCCATATTTGTGATTTTTCTTTGGATAGCTACTTTAATAATTTCTTCGTAAATATAGGCCCAAATCTTGCCAGTAATACACCGAAATCTGACAAAACCTTTCGTCATTTTTAGCTCATCCGGCCCGAATGGGCCAGATGAGCTTATGCCGTGGCGAGGCGTCCGTCGTCCGTCCACAATTTCAAAATGCTTCTTCTTCGCCATTTCTTACCCGATTTTAATTCCGTTTGCTTTATATGATAGCACCAGGTGGGGGATTCGAAACTTCTACACAGAATTTTGAAACTCATTAAATATGCAAATTTATGCGCATTTCTCAAAAATCACAAAAATTGCTTCTCCTTCCTCATTTATTGACCGATTTCGATTTTTTGTTCCATCTGAAAGACTTTCATGAGGTTCATTGAATTTCTACACGGAATTTTGAAATTTTGTCTACAAAATTAATTATGCTAATTTATGCGATATTTATTCAAAAATCACAAAAATTGCTTCTCCTTATTTATTGACCGATTTCGATTTTTTTTTTGTTCCATCTGAAAGACTTTCATGAGGTTCATTGAACTTCTACACGGAATTTTGAAATTTTGTCTACAAAATTAATTATGCTAATTTATGCGATATTTATTCAAAAATCACAAAAATTGCTTCTCCTTATTTATTGACCGATTTCGATTTTTTTTTGTTCCATCTGAAAGACTTTCATGAGGTTCATTGAACTTCTACTCGGAATTTTGAAATTTTGTCTAGAAAATTATAATTTATGCGAAATTTATTAAAAAGATCACAAAAATGGCTTATGCACTCTTTATTGTATTACACAATAATGAGTTTTGGCATAGCACCCATCGGTGTGTGTGGACGTGGTACTACTCCTGAGTTCTACAGGCTGCAATACAGAAGTAGTTCACCCTTTCGGCCCTAGTTTTCAAGGTGAAATGCTGTTACTGATGTAAGAAAATTGTTGAAAGAAGTCCATTATGTGTATTTTGTTAAAAGTATAAATGCTTAAATTTCTTTGCTGGATGCCAGATGAGCGCCACATCATTGATGTGCTAGTTTTAATTAACAGAAATTCATCTTCCTTATTCTTTGATCCAGTTGTTGAAGAGGAAGTAATCGATATAATAAACAATTTGAATACGAAGAAAGCTCTCGGTTTTGACGGAATAACAAACTTCCTTTTAAAAACACTGTAAATGAATGAAAATTGCTAAAGTCATTCCTATTTTTTAAAAAGGTAATAAAGAAGAACTAGGTAATTATCGCCCAATATCTCTCTTAACATCTCTCTCTAAAATCCTTGAAAGACTAGTGTATTCACGAACATTAACATTTTTGAACGAATTCAATGTTCTTTCAAACTCTCAATTTGGGTTTAGAAAAAACATTCTACTTATGCTTTATTAAAGGCCAAGTCCACCTCAATATCAAGTTGATTTTAATAAACAGAGTAAAATTTCAAATATTTCAATTTTTATATATGTGATAATAAAGAATCCCTTCCTTGTATGAAAATAAGTTACAATAATGATTTTACATGTTCCATATGGAGTCAAACCATGTTTTACATTATTGAAGCAAAAAAATTAAATATATGATATTTCATATAATAAAATACATGAGGAAAAGTGAGTGCATGACATCATCGGTCCACTCATTTGCATACCGCCCATGTTATGCATATCACTGTTTCATGAAATAATGCAAAACTTCAAAATGCCATAACTTTCTTATTTTACATCCGATTTCAGTGAAATTTTTACTGTTATGCTTGTTTAATTTTACTCTGTTTATTCAAATCAACTTGATATTGGGGTGGACTTGGCCTTTAACATTTATAGATAAGATCGCCAATGCAATTGACGAACAAACATATACAGTCGGTATATTTTTGGACTTGTCCAAGGCCTTTGACACGATAAACCACGACATTTTATTATGCAAACTCTGTTATCATGGAATTCGTGGAAAGGCCTTGGACTGGTTCAAGAGTTACCTAACAGGAAACAATTTGTTGCTACTAATGGACACGAATCTAGTCTCAGAGATATTTCATATGGTGTTCCACAGGGATCATTATTGGGCCCACTCCTTTTTATTCTTTATATTAATGACTTCCCTAATTCATCAAACTTGCTATCTTTTATCCTATTTGCTGATGACTCGAACATATTTTTTTTTTTCACATCGCAATCCCCAGATCCTTTTAGATACCGTTAATAATGAATTGAAATTTGTTCAAGATTGGATAAATGCAAATAAGTTATCTTTAAATGTTACAAAAACGCAATATATGGTGTTTAATAATAACAACCAAGTAAAACCTCTTCCCGGTCACATAATAATTAATAATTTACAACGAACCGAATGTACCAAATTTATTGGTCTGTATATATCGATAATGATCTTTCGTGGAAATACCACATTAATTTATATTTGTGTAAATTACTCTCGAGAAATACTGGCATTCTTTATAAACTTAAAGACCTTTTCCCCACCAATATTCTGCAAACATTGTATGGTACTTTGATAAACTCATACATATATTATGGCATTCTCGCGTGGGGAAATAGCACATTACTTCTTCTTGATAGAATTCTTTACATCCAAAAACGCGCTATAAGAATAGTCAACCGGAAACCATTTCTTGCTCATAGAAACGAATTATTCTTCTGAAACAAAGTATTCAAAATAACTGAATTGTTTTTGTTCAATGTTGGTGTTTTTATGTACAAATTATCCCCAGACGACCTCCCTGATGTATTTTCAACTTTGTTCATGAGAAATGATTTTCTCCATACTTATCCAACTCGACAAAGTCACTCTTATCTTCCAAGAACAAGAACAGTCTTCGCTCAGAAACCAATTAAGTATAACGGACCTAAATTCTGGAACGAACTTCCAAGTGAACTCATCACTAGCCCTTCATTATACAGTTTTAAAAATAGAGTGAAATGTTTCTTGTTACAAAAATATAACGTATAATACTACTTATACTTTGCAACCATAAAAACATCATTCGTACAATTAAACACCTATTCACTCATCAGCGTTCAGGCAGATTTAAGATTTAAGCTGATACTATTCTTTGTTTTTATTAGTCTTCAACCTGTAATAACCGGTTAGATGCTCATTAAATCAAGCATGGTACTGTATTATTATTATTTTCATTAATATATATATATATATAAGTGTAAGGAAATAACATATACAACAGCTTTGGCAAATCTCGTGGAAATAAATACAAATGTGAAAGAAATTGCGAGAATAACGTTGCGTAGCTCAATCAAAGTTCCCCAGAGCTGTCCTCCCTTTTTGAAATTTTTGCAAAGGCTGAAAAAATGTCTCCGCCGGGAATCGAACCCGGTCGTTGGCTTAGAACGCCAATGCCTTAACCACTAGACCACGGAGACGGGTTAGTGGTTTCGGCGACACCAGATTCAATTGACCGACAGATTGACAAATCCTCAACCTTATTAATTATTCTTTTGTCGGGGGCAGGTGAGTTTTGAACAAAGACAAGCCGCGTAATAGTAATAACTTGGCAGAATTTGAATTTCAAGTTTACTAAGCATATTGTTGTAAGTATATTTGAAATACACTTATTGCTTTAGGATGCACTCCAGCTCAGTAGGAACCAACTTTCATTTTACAAGCCTTGCTTTTTAGTTCCTACACATTTCAGTTTATTTTGGTATGGACTTATATATTTGATTAAATTATACACTTGATTTGTGCATTGTATACTTTAATGAATATTTTACTATTCATAACTTCTACTTTATGTATATGCTTGAACTGTACGTGAAAAATTATTCTTCGTCCAGACGTGACACCTTTGTATATTTTCGTTGTGAAATGTGAAATAAATTCTATTCAATATATTGTAAGAAATGTTCCTCGAACACAACACGCTGGTCTTCACTCAAAGTTGTTTGTATATTGAAAGAAATGTCATGAGACGGTCGTAGTTTTTATTGTCCTTTAATTATTTGTCAAGCTTTCGATGAGTGATCTTTATCAGGAGTGTATAACCTTACCACGACAACCTTGCCCACATGGTAATTATTTACACTCATTATCTGTATAATTTGCAAATATTCATAGAAATTGATTTATAGACATACAAGTACATGTATATTATTACAGAAATAGATCTGTATATATAGACATGCAAGTATCTTTTTACACACTGATTTATTCTTTAAAAGATATATAATAATGATGTTAATGATAACAATAAGAACATTAAATAATGAAGTTAATTATTCAATTGTCTCCAACGGCCACCAGAAAGGTGGTAACACACGCAACTGCTGTGTGATAGGTTGCTCGACTGCTGTGAAAAAAAAACACAGACAGACCGAGCGGGATTCTATACCATTGATTTGACATCATATTAATGGGATAGTTCGAACCTATACCACTAAGGGCACTCCGGTGGTCTAGTGGTTATGACACTGGTCTAGTAACCCAGAGGTCGCGGGTTCGAATCCCGCTCGGTCTGTCTTTGATTTTTTTTCACAGCAGTCGAGCAACCTATCACACAGCAGTTGCGTGTGTTACCACCTTTCTGGTGGCCGTTGGAGACAATTGAATAATTAACTTCATTATTTCATGTTACCCAACGGATTAATTCTATACCATTAATAAGAACATTGTAATACCACCACTATTAGTACTACTACTACTAATACCACTACTAATACCACTACTACTACCACTACTACTACTTCTACTACTATTACTATTATTACTACTACTACTAATAATAATAGGTATAAAAATAACGAAAGCAATAACAATGATAATCATTGTGACAATAATGAATTAATATTATAATGCTAAGTACTTAAAAATTGTAAGAAAGTGAAATGTATATTCCAATGTAAATGTCAGCCATCATTTCGTGTTTTTATACAGTTTTAAGCAAGCATCATTTTGCACCAACAGAGCTTTGTCACCCCTGGCTCATTTTTCTCGATTGAGGTGTCATATGTAAAAGGGCAGAAAATGAACTTTCTAGAAATATGATCTCTTTGAAATTAAAATATTGTCTTTATTCACTCTTCCCTGAAGTACATGTATGTATCATATGAGTGGCATCAAATGAAAGAAGAGGATCCAAGCTTTACAAATATGTGTAATTTATTAATCATAATTGGGTGATTAACTTATGATTAAACATCGATATAAATCTCGGTTTCGGTTTTCCTGGGACGCACTGTGTACAATTTATAATTGTAAGGAAATAACATATAAAACAGCTTGGCAACTCTCTTGGAAATATTTATCACATTTACACACACACACACACACACAGACACACCCACACACTCACACACACACACACCCACACACACGTTTACATGGCTTTACTTCCGAGGACAACTATTGTTCCTCTATTGTTACTCGTCCTCGGACAGTCGACGGAATAAAGCACAAATTCATTGTTCGACGTTCGAGGACTATTGTCCGGCTTCCGAGGACCATTGTTGTCATGATTTTTTTTTTGTTCTCTGTCCGAAAATGTCCTCGGACATAATGCTAAACAAACGCACCCTCACACACACACACACACATATATATATATATATATATTTATATATATACTGCTAAAAGCGTTTGTAATGCATTATGGCCAATTTTATTTGTATATATATATATATATACACTCACACACACACACACATATATGTTTTCTATTGTTCGAATTTCAACCGATGAATTGCGTTACAAAATTCATTGACGGAATAAACCTCACCAATTGTTGACAACCGATGACCTATTGAACTACTACCGATGACCCATTGTTCGATGTCATCGGTTCGAACGCGTAAACATGTACACACCCACGTGAACACACACAGGATTGACAAGACAGGAGACGGGGACGATCTAGATCTAGTTTTCGGCCCTCGCAGCTTTTTTTCAGGTTTTGAAGAGAGTAATTATATAACATGATGCGTTTGTAATAAACACAAAAAAGTAACTCCCCCTTATTAAATCAAATCGGCGTGACTTCTTAACGGAAGGGTTGTGAGCAAAATAACTTGGCAAGAGTATTCTTATCCTTGTTGGCTAACTTCCCTGTAAAAATGAGATTGATCCATCGAGTCCTGCATGACTGGGCAAACATTAAAGGCAAAAATGTCACGTTTTCAAAAGTCACAAGGGTCATTTTTTATGCGGTATTAACAGTACATTTTAGCATTTCTTGCGCGATTTTTAGAGTGTGCTCACTCAACAATGACACGATGAGAACCTCTTATTTTCACACAACATGTGATGATACATTTTGGTAAAAATATCTGGAGTTATTTTTTTTTTCAATAAGCTGAATGGATTTTGCAATTTCAAATTCACGAGGGTTGAATTTTTGTGTAAATTGTGCTCACCCAACCATAATAATGAGAAAAGTGTCGGTATAGGTAAAGGGGGTCAAGCGATGGATAATAAACAACACATAAATATGCACCAGAAACCGTATTCGCTAAAATCTCGTTTCACAGAATACCGAAAATGACCCTTGTGACTTTTGAAAAGTGACAATTTTGCCTTTACTGTTTGCTCACTCATGCATGAATCCATGGATCAATGTCATTTTCACAGAAAAAAAGTTATTTTGCTCACAACGTTTTCGTTAAAAAGTTACGCCATTTTAATTAAGGGGGTGGTGTTTATACATGTATATGTTCCTCTTATCTGTCTGTCTCTCAAAACTTGACAACCCCCCCCCCCCCCCCCCCCGCTCTCTGTCTCTCTGTCCCTCACCCGATATCCTAGTTTCAAAGGTAAACAATTTATTCACACTTTACCGCACAACTGGGCGTTGTGGCGTGCGCCTGTAATCCAGCTACCAGTGGAAGTTATAAACTGATTCAGCGGACCCAGGTTCGAGACTGAGTCACGTCTTTCGGATGGTGACGTTAAAGGTCGGTCCCAGACGTAAATAATCATATCTGATTGATACACGTCTGTAAAAACCCAATTACACACATACACACACACACTTTACCGCACAATGCCAATGTTGACATACTATACACAGACCTCAGTCACCCTCAACGAAACTTTGCTATTTTATTTTTTAGTTTTATATAAAATATCTCTGAGCTTAGTTCTTATCATACATTATACCAAGTTATACCAGGGAGGTACACCTCCTGGTTATAGCCATAGAGGTATATGTTGATATCAATATGCAATTACATGTATAAATGATATTTTTTGACCAAACGGAATGTAATAACACACAATTATGTGTGCGTGCTCTTATATCATGTCTAACATACATGCAGTTGTGTAGTCTAGATTCTATCCGTTTTTCGTTTATTCCCCTACGCTGCTCTTTCTCTACACGCACAGAGCGCAGCTCTCCACTAATCGCGCGAACCCCAAAATTTCACCCGTCGAAAAAAGAAAAAAAAACTGCGAGGGTGAAGTTGGAAAGGACTGTTCTTGTTTTAGCGTTGAGGGTGTCGGATCGCGCGATACGTAGTAGTGTCCCTGTATTAAAGAGTTGCGACATGGACGTCCCACTTTTCTGGAAACAAAATGGCGTTCGAATTCTTTCTATTGAGAACATCCAGGTGCTCATCGGAATTGAATAGAAATGTTGCGTAATAGTGGAAACAAAATGGCGTTCAAATCCCCAGTTGTCGCAACTCTCTAATACAGGGACACTAGCGATACGGAGAGTCCAGACTAGCAGTTGTGGGGTACAGAGAACAAAATAGCACAATGATGGCCTTTATTCCGTCATGCTTGTGGGGTACAAAGTACAATAGAAGTGCTTGTGGGGTACAAAATACAATATTTAGGAGAAAAGTACAGTTCCCCACAAATCAACGTGTGCGAGTGCATGTGTGGGTGTGTGTGTGTGCGTTCTAAAATGAATAAAACAATATCCGTTCAATTATCAATCTTATATTGTCAACAAAGATTGTTTTGATAAATGAATTTCGACCAGCCCTCAGGTTTAAAGATAAAGTTGAGTTCTGGTGATATGCGATTACAATCTGAAAGAAACTCCCTCAAAGCAACTGGGAAAGGTTGGTCACGTCTCGATAAGAAGTGGTGTATACCATGTATACTCTGAGATTTTGGAATCATAAAAATAATGAATAACCCAATTTCCCTGAAAAGGCACATGCATTGCATACATAAATTGGTATATGGGGCTGCACACACACACACACACACACACCCTCACACATATATGCGGTGAAGGTTCGGCCCGAACACGTCAGCTATTTTTCGTCATAATTATTTCGAATATGAGAGCATTTGAAGGGCAATCATTTTCAGGGAACATTTTATGGTTTCCCCTTTCCCAAACTCAACCTTTTCAAAGTGATAGAAGATCCCTTTCTTAATTATTTTTAATAAAGCAAACTACATGTATTCGGAAATGAAGCATGACTGAACGGATTGCTTTGGGAGACAAGTAGTAGATAACTCTTTTCGTTTCCAGTGTTAGATCATAATACAGAAGTAGCCTATATTTCATTCTTCCTTACATCAGCTACATCGCGCATAACCTATAAATTTGGAACACATTTTGTGTTAGAATAAAGTTTGTGTTAAACCTTCGCTATCCAGACTCTTCCATGTAATTTTAGTTTCTTTTTGATACTTGCTTAATAAGAAAATATTTTATGCCTCCGCCCACCGAAGGTGGGTGCCGGAGGCATCATGTTTTCGGGTTGTCCGTCCGTGCGTCCCACTTCTCGTTACCGCGATATATGAAGAATCATTTGAGGTAGGAACCTCAAACTTGGTACTAGTATGTATCCCCATACGAAGATGAACTGATTAGATTTTGGGGTAAGTAGGTCAAAGGTCACAGAGGTCAATTTACATGAAATTACATGAAATTCCATGAAGTTCTTGGTTTTTAGCACCGTTACCGCGATATCTCAAGAACTGTTTGAGGTAAGAACTTCAAACTTGGTACTAGTATGTATCCCCATACGAAGATGAACTGATTAGATTTTGGGGTAAGTAGGTCAAAGGTCAGAGGTCAATTTACATGAAATTACATGAAATTCTTGGTTTTTAGCACCGTTACCGCGATATCTCAAGAACTGTTTGAGGTGAGAACTTCAAACTTGGTACCAGTATGTATCCCCATAGAAAGAGGAACTGATTAGATTTTGGGGTAGGTAGGTCAAAGTTCAGAGGTCACAGAGGTCAATTTACATGAAATTACATGAAATTCTTGGTTTTTAGCACCGTTACCGCGATATCTCAAGAACTATCTGAGGTGAGAACTTCAAACTTGGTACCAGTATGCATCCCCATAGAAAGATGAACTGATTAGATTTTGGTGTAAGTAGGTCAAAGGTCAGAGGTCACAGAGGTCAATTTACATGAAATTACATGAAATTACTGGTTTTTAGCCTCGTTATCAAATATTTCTAGAACAGTTTGAGCCATCAACTGAATTTAGACGGAGGCATATAGGAGACGCAGTCGCATTCATCTTGTTATTTTAATAGTTTTTACTGAATGTATAATACCAGCAGGCGTAAAAATGTCTTCGAATCTACTGAAACCAATTTCCTTACTTTGACAGCTCGGTGTACTGCATGGGGAAGGCTGCCAGGCACATGCTCTTCAGGACCATAGCCCTAGAGGAACCTGATGTCCGCGTATTGAGCTATGACCCAGGCCCAGTTGACACGGAGATGTTTAAGGACATGGTCACCAATACTGTCAGTCCGGATTGCAAGCAGATGCTAGAGACTCTTGTAACCAAACAACACCTACTCAAACCAGACCAAACCGCTTCAACGCTGCTCGGCATCTTGGAAAAAGATACGTTTGAATCTGGTGCTCATATCAGCTACAGCGATGAAATGGCAAAAACAGTCAGTGATTTACAAACGACATAATTTGAACTCTGACTATTAAATTAGTGTACTCTGGGAGATATATTGGATAAACCCTATCTTAACTTTTTTAGGGGATCTGCGACTACTTCAGCTAGAATCTCACTGGGCTGCGACAGCTCGCTACTAATTGGAGACACGAAATTGCGAGAAAATATGCGAAGTAGCGATAATTTTCATTTTGAATCACACTGCATTGGTACTTGGCACGATCCCCAGGGGAAATTAGGGGCAAATTCGCCTGGAGTTCCCACACATGTTGTACGACTGTTGCACGACTTTCGCGCAAGAATATTGAGAATAAGCCATTTCGGAGATGCAATCTGAGCATGAGCAGATAAAGGTCATCTGTACCAAATTCTAAAACCCACTGACACTAATATTCGATATGTGCTCATGAATGTCATGTAATCATTATTCAATTATGCACTAATGGTGCATTCCATGATATCCAGGTGGAAGTATTCTTTTTAAAGGGGGAAACAAAAGCTATTCATGAGGCACCTCTATCACTCCCAGAGTTATTTTTCTGAAGTGCACATAAAGGGACCCTCCATGTCTAAAATATCTGTGGATATTTGAGGTCATTTGTACGATGCGCTAACCCCGAACTGGCTTATTGTTTTGTACTCGCTCCCAGAATATCATATTCTCATTTCTTCTCTAATCAGTCACAAGTTAGAGTCACAACATCTCACAAAGTTGTCTTACATTTATTGCACTTTCTGATTCACGGAAAATAAATTGACAAGGGTTCGAGACACCAGCGAAGACTCTGTGACTGTTTTGAGAGAAAATCCGTGCCTCAAATTTTTTAACATTTTCAAAATTCAGCGACTCGAGAGCGAGGCCCTGCGACTCACGCGAGAAAATTGCGAAACCCCGCGAACGTTTCGAGACATTTGGAAACTCCCCCTTGAATGCCGTTCGCAATTTGTTGCCAACAGTCGCAGCCCAGTGAGATAGAGGCTTTCGCGAACTCCAGATGTTGCGACACACCTTTTTCGTTACTTTCTTGAGTTATGGCCACATTCCAAATGGTGCTAAACCCACTGTCCCGAATTCACAAAGGAGGTTTAAACCTAAACCATGGTTTAAACCTCCGTAAGCGTACTGAAATAGGCGTAAATAAGCGCACATTGCCCATGCGCGCGCTCAAAGAAAATATATGATTGGATCGGATTCCGTGCGCACATACTCTTAAAAACCCCAGGAGGGGGTTTAAACCATGGTTTAAACCAAACCTCCTTTGTGAATTTGGGCCACTATGCTTATTTAGGATTTAAAACCATGTATTAAGCTTCTTTACGCCTAATTATGGTGCAGCTATACCAGTCTTGAACATCAGTGCGAAATTTATATTTGATTAACCGAGTTTTAATATTTTATGAATATTTTTGGATTTAGCTCCTTTTGGAATGAAACACCGAAAAATTCTTTTCTTTAGAAAAGATGAGAAATTCATTTTAAGAAATAACATATTTCTTTCAATGTCTGTCCGAACTATTAAATCCTTAGGGTTCTTGTTAATATGTAATTTCTTGTACCTTTTGTTCATTACTCTGAAAGGGTCCAATGAGAACTGTGATGAGGGAAAATGGAAAAATAGAATAAAGTAGAATGAAATAAGTAAATTGCTTCTTAATATCTAGTTTCTACTGTATCGGCATTCACATCCACACTTCAACGGTTAAAAAGTATATTACTGACTTGAACTGTGAAAATATGTTTACCCAACTTTACCCACATAAACTTGGTTGTACTATAGGTTATTCACATCTTAATTTCATTTGTCTGGTATATTTCATGTTTTTTGTTTTCTTTTTCTTTTTCATTTTCTCCCTCTTTTTTTTGTAAATATAAATCTGTAACTGTTTGTTAAAGGTGTTTGGACCCCTCTGAAAAGTAACTTTTATTGATAGGGCGAGCCATTGGTGGAGGGGGCACTTCTGGCCCGTCCCCCCCCCCCCCCCTTTTGGAAGTAAAGTATGCATTTTGACCATAGACGATCCGCCATTTTCTCGATTTTGCCCCCCCCCCCCCCTTTAGAATGCAGCCTTTTTTTTTTGCTTGTCAGAGACCCCCCCCCCCCCCCACCCCCACCCCCACCCACACCCACTGAGCGAGTTTTGAATGTCTGGCGAGACCAAAAAAAATACGGGTCTACCTTTTCCAAAAATTGACAAACCTGCATTTGTGTGCCATTTGTGTGCCCCCTCTTTTACTCAATCCTGGATCCGCCCCTGGGGCGAGTCGCCTCATATGTTGAAATAAGTGAAAAGAAAATGGAATAAAGGATGTGAGAAAGAGATAATTGAATAAGTATGGATATTGTTATATGATTAGATTAATCATGTGAAAGACTGGACGATGGTAAGTTTAATGTTATCATTGCGCCAGTAGGCATAATATGCATATAAATTGCCAAGCATTGTGAAAATTGATCAAAGTTGTCATTAATATTGAATTGATATTCCATCATCTATTTGTGAAGAGATTTAAGCCGAGGGTGATGATACTGTCGTGAATGTGGTGCTAAAGTGTTTAGTTTGCATGGTTTATACAAGTGGTGGGGGATTGGCGGATCCAGGCCCGTGCCCCCCCCCCCCCCCCTTTGGAAGAAAAGTATGCATTTGACCATAGACGATCCGCCGTTTTCTCGAGTGTGCCCCCCCCCCCCCTTTAGAATGATTATTTTTTTTTGTCCCCTGCATAGTACCATGTACCCTAGGACCCTTGGACGACACTCCTCGGTGTAACTAACCATTTAGGACAACTAACCATTTAGGACAACTAACCCACTATTATATAGGAAAATTACACCGCTAAGTACAACTGCCCCTTAGACAAAGTCCTCCTGGGACAATTGCAATCCAGACGAATTTCACAGGGTACATTTATCAGGAGGCACTTTCTCTAACTTCTAACAGCCATTCCATCGTTACTCGTGTGACATTTTGATGAAAATTTACTGCTTGAAAATGTTCTAGCGAATCTATTGAGTGCACCTTCTATATGATCACTGATCGAGTGAAGGTATTGAAGTGGTATAGATTTAGGCAAAGAAACAGTTACTAGCAAGTTAGAAACAGTTACTAGCTAAACTTGGACAAATACAATTTTACTGGCGTGACTCGCATGACAAGCTAGAAACGAAGTTTTTATACACCGTTGATCCATGTATTTTAGCAATAAAAAATAGGTTGAACTTTGTTGGACATAATTTACTTGGACATGGGGGTAGGGCAATAGAAATTCTGCTCTTTCCATCTCTTCTTGATTTGTACATTTTATTATTTTGATTTTGAAATTACATTATTTGTAAAATATTAGCATAACAAAGCAGTTCTCGATATATGTGTAGCAATTTGCAAACGAATGAAGCACAAAATTTGGGCATATTACCTATATGAATTACATTTGTTGACAAATGCACTGATCATAGTATAATACTTATGTTTTGGTATACATGTATTTCACACTGATTTCAATTCATGAACAAGAACAGCTCGATTTCTTTTTTAGTGCATGGGTTTTCCTTTACCCGTTTTGAGTTACGTGAACCTATAGGTTAATTATAATGATAGAAACAGTAATAATAGTAATAACAATCGTAACAATAATAGTAAATGCAATGTTTATGATGATTAATATTACATTATTTCCTATACGTTAGGGGGAATCCTAACATTGCGGTTTATTCCGTCACAATAGAAATTCGAATACGGGGAAAGAAAGCGTGTGTTAAGGGGAATGATAACAATAGGCTGAGATAAAAGGATTCCCCCTAACTGGAAAAAGAGTTATTATTATCATGATATGATTTCTGGTGTGCCCCTCCTCTGACCATTGACCATCTGACAAGGCGTAAGATCAGAGAAGAGCTTGCTTGGTATCTGTGTACCGGTAATTAACACATGAATAGTATATTTCAGCCTGGCAGTCACATACCACAGATAACTGAAAAGCTCTTCTATTATGCCTTGTCAAATAGGTGAAGATATACAATGGGTGTGTTTATAATCCTGACAATATTTTTTGGCTACTTATTAAAAAGCAATACATTTTTCACAATTTAATAACTTATTTCTGAAATGACCAACTGATACCAAATTGCACCTCAAGAAAATTATAATACTCAAAACCAGTGGCGTATCCAGGGGGCGCAACAGGCGCGCGCCCCCCCCCCCCCCCCCCCCCCCTATTGGCCGTCGTAAAAAAAAAATATAGCACTATATAGCACTATTTTGCATCTCAGCCCTTCTTCAGAAGCAAAAATTTCTCCCACATGACGGCGATTGATAATTCCTGGCGCCCCCCTATTGGGAAATCCTGGATACGCCGCTGAAAACTATGTTATTTGAATCGAATTGGAGTAAACACTTCTGAGGGCTTTTGCTAAACAGTCGGGTAACATCGCGTCGCGTTGGTAGAAATTTTCGAACATTTTTCAGGAAGGTGTCTTCAAGGGGACAAATTGAAAAAGAGTCCATCTCAGTATGATTTTTCCCGTTTTCAGGCTAAAAACGACAAACAAGGGAATAAAGAAAACAATAGAAGGATAATGCAAAGAAAAACATGAACTATAAAGAGAGAGTAGAAGGGTAGGAAGGATGGAAGAAAATATGATGAAAGGAAACAAAGAATACAACAAAAGGAAAGTTGGAAAGTAAAAATAAGTGGATAAAAACAAAGAATAACATAAAGAAAGATAGAGACATAAATGATAGAAGGATAAAGATATTAAGAGTAACATAAGGAAAGATAGAAGAGAAGATGATAATTTGAATAAAGGAATAACATAACGAAAGAAAAGATGAAAGGAAAATAAAATGATAGGATAAAAGCAAAGAATGTTTTAAGGAAAGTAAGTAAAGATGGGAAGCAGAAAATGATTTTAAAAAGAATAATATGAAAGATAGAGAGAGAAATGATAGGATAAAAAAGTTTAACTTATATAAAGAAAGACAGAGAGACAAATGATAGAAGGATAAAGATTAACGTGAGGAAGGTGGGGGAGAAAATGATAACAGGAAACAAAGAATATCATAACGAGAGGAAGGATGAAAAGATAATTGATAGAAGGATAAAAGCAAGAAATGACAAAGCGAGAGAAAAATGATAAAAAGATAAATATAAACATGAAGAAAGGTGGAAGAGAAGATGATAAAAGGGAACAAAGAATAACAAAGTGAAGATGGAAAGCAATAAAAAAAAGAGGATAAAAAGAATAAATATAAACAGTAACATTATGAAAGATGGAAAACAAAATGATAAAACAATAGAAGTATAACGTAATGAAAGGAAAGGTGGAAAGAAAAAATTAATAAAAGGATTAAAAACAACTGAATTTGTAATTACGCGATGCGTAATATATGTCCCCGCCAGAAGTGTAGATCTGTGGAATGGCTATTAATTTATGTAATTTCTGATAGAACCTTGAAGGTAAATGTGAGAAATGAATTATCAAATTTATGTTTTATGATTATAAATGCATTTTCTGTTGATTTTGAATAAATTACAATAGATTTGCATAATTAATGAATTTCCAAATTATGTGTAGTTTTGACAGCCCCTACCCAGCCCTATCAGATAAAACAATCAGCTTCAAAATACGGTGTGAAATAGAGAAGTAGCATTTTTCGTCGATTTTGAATAAATTTGCATAAATTTGCATAATTGATGAATTTCATGATTTTGTGTAGAAGTTTGGAAGCCCCCACTCAGCCCTATCAGATAAAACAATCAGAATCAAAATCGGCCAAGAAATGACGGAGAAGTAGCATTTTCTAACTTTTTGAGCACACACGGACAGACGGACACACGGACGGACGGAGGGACGGACGGACACACACACGGTACGCACACACGAACGGAGTTCGTTTCATGTTACTATTTATATTTATTCTTTTTATCCTCTTTTTTTTATTGCTTTCCATCTTCACTTTGTTATTCTTTGTTCCCTTTTATCATCTTCTCTTCCACCTTTCTTCATGTTTATATTTATCTTTTTATCATTTTTCTCTCTATCTCTCGCTTTGTCATTTCTTGCTTTTATCCTTCTATCAATTATCTTTCCATCCTTCCTCTCGTTATGATATTCTTTGTTTCCTGTTATCATTTTCTCCCCCACCTTCCTCACGTTAATCTTTATCCTTCTATCATTTGTCTCTCTGTCTTTCTTTATATAAGTTAAACTTTTTTATCCTATCATTTCTCTATCTTTCATATTATTCTTTTTAAAATCATTTTCTGCTTCCCATCTTTACTTACTTTCCTTAAAACATTCTTTGCTTTTATCCTTTCTTTTCTTTCGTTATGTTATTCCTTTATTCAAATTATCATCTTCTCTTCTATCTTTCCTTATGTTACTCTTAATATCTTTATCCTTCTATCATTTATGTCTCTATCTTTCTTTGTTATTCTTTGTTTTTATCCACTTATTTTTACTTTCCAACTTTCCTTTTGTTGTATTCTTTGTTTCCTTTCATATTTTCTTCCATCCTTCCTACCCTTCTATTCTCTCTTTATAGTTCATGTTTTTCTTTGCATTATCCTTCTATTGTTTTCGTTATTCCCTTGTTTGTCGTTTTTAGCCTGAAAACGGGAAAAATCATACCGAGATGAACTCTATTCAATTTGTCCCCTTGAAGACACCTTCCTGAAAAATGTTCGAAAATTTCTACCAACGCGACGCGACGTTACCCGACTGTTTAGCAAAAACACTTCTGAGTTATCATAGACAGAAAAAGAGGCCTTTTCTTCACTTATAGACCATTTTAGGGGGCAAAGCTTTGTCAAAGGGCACTTTGGTATTTCTGTTTCAGAAGTTCTGACACCCCCTTCGCGATGGACAATATTGTCAGTTTTTATATTTTTGTTACGTACATCCATAGCTCTTTCTGACAAAATTTGGACCCAGGGCTTCAAGGGGAAAAATTTACCCCAATTTTTAGGGGCTGTCTGACACCCTATCCCAACAGAAATTTTTGTCAGATTTGTTTGTGTGTTTTGTATTGTCCAGTCATACTACTTCCTACTGACAAAGTTTGGTGCATGGGGAGATGGGGTGAAATCGACCCGACTTTGGGGTCCAATTTTGGTAGGTATCATTGGCGGATCCAGGGGGGCACTTCCGGCCCGTCCCCCTCCCCCTTTTGGAAGAAAAGTATGCATTTTGACCATAGACGAACCGCCATTTTCTCGATTGTACCCCCCCCCCCCCCCCATTTTCGAATATAGACCTTTTCTTTCTATGAATAATTTTAAACATCACAAAATTTGGAAAACTTGTTATGCAGGGTTATTGAGGGGGAAGGGGGTTATTGAGGGGGAAGGGGGTATTTGTCCTCGTATTTTTTCCTGGGTCAAGGGAGAAATCTATACAATTACAAAGAATGCTGTGCTAATTCTCAAGAGAAATATTATTGCTATGTCAATGTCAAATATAATGGAATTCAAATACATGTAATACCACTACTATTGATATTCTCTACAGTTGATTTGTGCATAACACCTCTAAGCACTTCCAAATGATTACACCAGCCTTAGCTTTACATTATGCTTACCAAGAGGATTGACGACAAGGATCATCATGGACAGACAAGGATATTTACAACCCCCACATCAAAAAAATGGATTTTATTTCAGGCGAAATTGTGCTGCTCAATTTATGCTTCAGGTTTCCATAGGTTCAATAGGTTGCATGAGAATCAAGTCTTGTTCATTGCTTTAAAACATTGACAGACACAGATTGCACATTTTCTATTCAATAGAAAAGCTTCAATACACAAGTTCATATAATTTCAATTTTAATTTCCAACAACTTCATGATGATAAGGCAGGCAGTTAGTTAAATAATACCATATTTAGAAGAGATGGCAATATAACAACATTATCCATTCAAATAGTTTGAATGATATAACAGTTTTTACCAACTGGAAGCTAATTGAAATGAATTTTCTCAATATAGCCTCTAAATCGGTGGTTCTTAACATTTCGACCCGTTGTCAGTTCAATGATCGTCCTGATGCAGTTCTTGGTAAATGCTAGTTATCCCCAGGTTCAGTTGCATGCCATCATACATATAGATCCCAGTAGGGTTTGTTTCATTGATAACCCATTCAATACCCCCTCCCCCTCCCCCTAAACCCCCAAATAAGCCCCAAAGGGAATATTTATTTATTTTAATTTCAACATGGCAACACTTGCTTCAGCCAATGGCTGTTCTACTGCAAGTCCATGCATACATAAAAAACATACAAACTATAACACATGAGGAATATCACATAGAAAATAACAAAAGAACTACATGCAAATCCTCTTACACATATAAAATAAACATTTACAGTAAAAAAAAAAAAACAAAAAAAACCCAAAACAACAAATCAACATGAAACTAGAAATGTGCATTGCTGGGGCCGCGCAATGCTAAATGTATCCCCCGGCACTGGCAGCAATTTGAAGGAGGGACAAAGACCCTCCCCCATCCCCTCCCTCAAACAAAAGGATGGTGTAGAAATTAGATGTGTAGGTTTCACTAAGACACATCTTCATATAAAATTTGAAAGAAATGTGTTGAGAGATATACCAAGATACATCTCCATACAAAATTTGAAAGAAATCCATCAAGAAATGTGGCCTGCAGAGTGCACTCACGCCATGCCCTGAAGTATGACCTTTGACCCTATAAAAGACGGAACACTGGTGGCAGCATCACCAAAAACTATAGGTTTTTAGATTACACCAAGAGACACCTTCATGCAAAATTTGAACGAAATCCGTCAAGAAATGCAGAAGAGTGCAAGAAATGGAAAAATGACATTTGACCCTATAAAGGACGGAACAATGAGGGCAGCATCACCAAAAATTAAATATGTGTAGATTATACCAAGATACATCTCCATACAAAATTTGAATGAAATCCGTCAAGAAATGCAGAAGAGTGCACAAAAGGGACAAATGAGCTTTGACCCTATAAAGGACGGAACAATGAGGGCAGCATCACCAAACAGTAAAGATGTGTAGATTATACCAAGATACATCTCCATACAAAATTTGAAAGAAATCCATCAAGAAATGTGGCCTGCAGAGTGCACTCACGCCATGCCCTGAAGTATGACCTTTGACCCTATAAAAGACGGAACACTGGTGGCAGCATCACCAAAAACTATAGGTTTTTAGATTACACCAAGAGACACCTTCATGCAAAATTTGAACGAAATTCGTCAAGAAATGCAGAAGTAAGAGTGCAAGAAATGGAAAAATGACCTTTGACCCTATATAAAGGACGGAACAATGAGGGCAGCATCACCAAAAATTAAATATGTGTAGATTATACCAAGATACGTCTCCATACAAAATTTGAATGAAATCCGTCAAGAAATGCAGAAGTAAGAGTGCACAAAAGGGACAAATGAGCTTTGACCCTATAAAGGACGGAACAATGAGGGCAGCATCACCAAACAGTAAAGATGTGTAGATTATACCAAGATACATGTCCATACAAAATTTGAAAGAAATCCATCAAGAAATGTGGCCTGCAGAGTGAACTCACGCCATCCCTTGAAGTATGACCTTTGACCCTATAAAAGACGGGACACTGGTGGCAGCATCACCAAAAAGTACAGATTTTTAGATTACACCAAGGGACACCTTCATGCAAAATTTGAACGAAATCCGTCGAGAAATGCAGAAGTAAGAGTGCAAGAAATGGAAAAATGACCTTTGACCCTATAAAGGACGGAACAATGAGGGCAGCATCACCAAAAATTAAATATGTGTAGATTATACCAAGATACATCTCCATACAAAATTTGAATGAAATCCGTCAAGAAATGCAGAAGAGTGCACAAAAGGGACAAATGAGCTTTGACCCTACATGGCAACACTTGCTTCAGCCAATGGCTGTTCTACTGCAAGTCCATGCATACATAAAAAACATACAAACTATAACACATGAGGAATATCACATAGAAAATAACAAAAGAACTACATGCAAATCCTCTTACACATATAAAATAAACATTTACAGTAAAAAAAAACAAAAAAAAAAACCAAAACAACAAATCAACATGAAACTAGAAATGTGCATTGCTGGGGCCGCGCAATGCTAAATGTATCCCCCGGCACTGGCAGCAATTTGAAGGAGGGACAAAGACCCTCCCCCATCCCCTCCCTCAAACAAAAGGATGGTGTAGAAATTAGATGTGTAGGTTTCACTAAGACACATCTTCATATAAAATTTGAAAGAAATGTGTTGAGAGATATACCAAGATACATCTCCATACAAAATTTGAAAGAAATCCATCAAGAAATGTGGCCTGCAGAGTGCACTCACGCCATGCCCTGAAGTATGACCTTTGACCCTATAAAAGACGGAACACTGGTGGCAGCATCACCAAAAACTATAGGTTTTTAGATTACACCAAGAGACACCTTCATGCAAAATTTGAACGAAATCCGTCAAGAAATGCAGAAGAGTGCAAGAAATGGAAAAATGACCTTTGACCCTATAAAGGACGGAACAATGAGGGCAGCATCACCAAAAATTAAATATGTGTAGATTATACCAAGATACATCTCCATACAAAATTTGAATGAAATCCGTCAAGAAATGCAGAAGAGTGCACAAAAGGGACAAATGAGCTTTGACCCTATAAAGGACGGAACAATGAGGGCAGCATCACCAAACAGTAAAGATGTGTAGATTATACCAAGATACATGTCCATACAAAATTTGAAAGAAATCCATCAAGAAATGTGGCCTGCAGAGTGAACTCACGCCATCCCTTGAAGTATGACCTTTGACCCTATAAAAGACGGGACACTGGTGGCAGCATCACCAAAAAGTACAGATTTTTAGATTACACCAAGGGACACCTTCATGCAAAATTTGAACGAAATCCGTCGAGAAATGCAGAAGTAAGAGTGCAAGAAATGGAAAAATGACCTTTGACCCTATAAAGGACGGAACAATGAGGGCAGCATCACCAAAAATTAAACATGTGTAGATTATACCAAGATACATCTCCATACAAAATTTGAACAAAATCCGTTGAGAAATGTGGCCTGCAGAGTGCACTCACGCCATGCCCTGAAGTATGACCTTTGACCCTATAAAAGACGGAACACTGGTGGCAGCATCACCAAACACTATAGGTTTTTAAATTACACCAAGAGACACCTTCATGCAAAATCTGAACGAAATCCGTTGAGAAATGTGACCGCCAGAGCGCACACAAGAGTACACACAAGACATCTATCAAAATATGACCTTTGACCCTATAAAAGACGGAACACTGGGGGAGCATCACCAAAATCTATAGGGTTCCAGATTTTACCAAGAGACACCTTCATACAAAATTTGAACAAAATCCGTTGAGAAATGTGACCGCTAGAGCGCACACAAACTATCCCCAAAAATATTGCCTTTTACCCTATAAAAGACGGAACACTGGGGGCAGCATCACCAGAAACTATAGGGGTCCAGATTTTACCAAGATACACGTCCACAGGAAGTCTGAAAGAAATTCGTCGAGAAATGTGCCCGCTAGAGCGCACACAAGAATGTGACGCGGCGGCGGCGGCGGCGAAACGCTGCTGAATCGAAAGTATCCTCCGGCATACTGCCGGGGGATACAATAATATGATAACATCAGATTACATGAGTAAAACAAAACGAGAATTAAAAACTTAAATTTAAAACTAGACATTTAATTCGTCATGAGGACGAATTAGGTGGTCTGTCTTTTGATCTTGATATTTTTGACGAAGACGAATGACAAAATGATAATGTGAAAGATGACGTTGATATCACGATGACATTAATTATAATGAATCTAATCAAGATTTTTATGATTTCAGCCTTTTCCTAGCATTTTCAATTCGTAGGCTCTAGCTACTACATTATTAGTGAAATAGCGCCCCCTTTCTTTCAATGGGGCATAAAGTGTGTGAACATGAATTTTGGATGATTCGTGGATATCATGACAATGATGATGATAATGATGTGGATGATAATCATCATCATCATGACAGTGATGATGATAATGATGTTGATAATAATGATCAATTTATATCATCATGACAGTGATGCTGATAATGATGTTGATGATAATGATAATGGTGATGACCATGACTGAAATGACATTGACCTTAGCCATGCCAAATATGAAAGAGAGATGACATTTCGTGAAGAAGATACGATCATTAGTTGATTTGTAGAAAATGGCGCCTGGATGACGTCACAATAATCTGATGACCTTGAAAAAGATGCTGGAACTTGACCTTATTAGGACTGATGACTGACAAAAATTTGAAGATTATTGACTAAGCCAATTTTGAGAAATTGTGATATCAAATAGGACTATGTGATATTGCAGGATACTGGGAGATAAATCCCATAGCTCTAGTACACGACAGGGAATCACAATTTCCATAGGGTTGTACACAAACTACTGCACACTACTTTCTAATAGACATAACACGGAAAATAAGGCAGTTTATTGCATGGTTTGTGATTGTTTATGTTATAATCGTCGAAGAGGATGGTAAAATGACAGGCAAAAAGAAGCAAAAAAAAAAAAATTTTATGGACCCACCGGGGATCGAACCTGGGTCACCGGAATGGGAGTCAAGTGCTTTGACCAATATACCAAAATATTTCCCATAGAGATAACACGTAAACGAAAAACGGGATTCTCAAATCACATTTTGGAGTTTAAAATTGACAATGATCCCGACATCAGATTGAAAAAACCGAACCCTCGTAGAAAGAGTATTTATCAGGCTACAACATATTAAAATCTGGAAGGAAATAGACTAAAAATAACTGAGATACTGCTCAGAGAACGATGTCATGTAGATTCATGATTCGAAAAAAAATCATCTTCCATAGACATAACACGCAAATAGGGGAAATTCTGACATGTCGTTTTTAATTGAAAATTTCACTGTGATGACGTCATCAAAATGAAAAATGGTGGTGACTATTGTTGTAGAGAATTGTCTCAGCTATAACATATCAAAATTTGGAAGAAAATCGACCACCTATTACTGAATTATTATCAAATGAATACAAAAATGACGTCATTTTTTCAAAATCATTTTTTTGAGTTCATATGCAAATATGATGACGTCAAAACATGAGATCGGCAAAAATTCTGCATGAATTCAAATCTACAACTCACAGGCTTTCAGATTGTGTAAAGAAATTGGGGGGTTTCCACGCATTCTGACGAGCTATGGCGGATTTTAGATAGGCATGTTTTTACCACTTTTTACATTAGAATGTCCATTGACGCGCGCACGAATTTGAAACTTTGACGCACGCGTGTGGCATTATGGAAGGTCAAAAATGACTGTAAATAGTTGGAAATTGTCAAGAACAGTGTCAGGAAGACAAACCATGCGAAAAAACGGCGTTTTTACGTTATGTACGCGCTGCGCGCGCGCATAACGCGCACACGGACGCGCACGGACGGAAAATTTTTAAATGCTTAAAATGTCCTGAACCATACTCTAATTTGATTAAAAAGTGATTTTGAGCATTTTTAAATTTTGACGCGCGCGTACGTGCGCGTCATGATGCGTGCGCGGATTTTGATGACATTTTATGTTGACCCTTGACCTGAAGTTCATGTGTGTCAAATATGGTTCATTTTTGATGACTCGTTATGAAGATATGATTGATAATGTGATTTCACAAAATGGCGCCTGGATGACGTCACGATGACCTGATGACCTTGAAAAAGATTTCCGAGCTTGACCTTATAGGACCTGATGACTGACGGAAATGTCATGAAATTTGACTGAAAAGTTTTTGAGATTTCGTGGAAACAAGAAAATGACGGAAAAATAAAAATAAATAAATAACTAGAGTTTAATTCGTCATGAGGACGAATTAGGTGATCTGTCTTTCAATTTGTACGATCATGATTGTAATCAGGATGATCATAATAATGGGGAAATGCTAAACTGAAGATAGGAAGTCAAGAATGCCATGAATGAAGATGCTTCTTGAGGAGAGGAATGTAGCAAAATGTGTAACGGTCATTATAAAATGATTATGGTGATGATGATAATGGTGATTATGATGATTATAATGATATGATAATTTAAGATAATTGACTAAGCCAATTTTGAGAAATTGTGATATCAAACAGGACTATTTGATATTGCAGGATACTTGGGAGATAAACCCCGTAGCTCTAATACACGACAGGGAATCAAAATTTCCATAAAGTTGTACACAAGCTACTGCACACTAATTTCTAATAGACATAACATGCAAAATAAGGCATTTTATTACATAGTTTGTGATTGTTTATGTTATAATAGTCGAAGAGGATGGTAAAATGAAAGGCAAAAAAGAAGCAAAAAAAAAAAAAAAAATTATGGACCCAACGGGGATCGAACCTGGGTCACCGGAATGGGAGTCAAGTGCTTTGACCAATAGACCAAAACATTTCCCATAGAGATAACACGTACACGAAAAACGGGATTCTCAAATCACATTTTGTACTGAAAAATTCGGCATGATGCGGACATCTGATCAAAAATTGGAGACCACACTTGTAAAAGCTTATAATCTCAGCTACAACATATTAAAATCTGGAAGAAAATAGACCAGAAATAACTGAGATACTGCTCAGAGAACGATGTCATGTAGATTCATGATTAGAAAAAAAATCATCTTCCATAGACATAACACGCAAATAGGGAAAATTCTGACATGGCATCTTTAATTGAAAATTTCACTGTGATAACGTCACCAAAATGAAAAACTGTGGTTACTATATTTGTAGAGAATTGTCTCAGCTACAACATATCGAAATCCCGGCGAAAATCGACCAACAATTACTGAGAAAGTCTTGCTTAAAGTTAAAATTTATAATGTCATTTTTGAAAAAATGAAATTTTAAGAACCGACGCCATTTTGATGTCGTTGTAATATATTTGAGCGTCAAATGACCCATGAAATCATATCTATGATTCATTCCCTACCCAAAGATGAAAAAAAAATTGGGGGTTTCAGGACTATTTAAAGAGCTACAGTTAATTATGTAGAGGCATGTTTTTGCACGTTTTTACGTTATTTTCGCCATAGACGCGCGCACGGATTTTGGACTTTGACGCGCCCGTACGACCTTATTATTGATCGAAATTGATTCCAAGTTGATGGAAATGATCAAGAAAAATGTCTGGAAGACAAACCATGCGAAAAAACGGCGTTTTTACGTTCTGTACGTGCTGCACGCGCGCATAACGCGCGCGCGGACGCGCACGGACGGAAAATTTTAAAATGCTTAAAATGTCCTAAACCATACTCTAATTTGATCAAAAACTGATTTTGAGCATTTCTAAATTTTGACGCGCGCGTACGTGCGCGTCATGATGCGTGCGCGGATTTTGATGACATTTTATGTTGACCCTTGACCTGAAGTTCATGTGTGTCAACTATAGTTCATTTTTGATGACTCGTTATGAAGATATGATTGAAAATGTGATTTCACAAAATGGCGCCTGGATGACGTCATGATGACCTGATGACCTTGAAAATGATTTTTGAGCTTGATCTTACATGACCTGATGACTGACGGAAATGTCATGAAAATTGACTGAATAGTTTAAGAGATTTCGTGGAAACAAGAATGCATAAAAATAAATAAATAACTAGATTTTAATTCGTCATGAGGACGAATTAGGTGGTCTGTCTTTCAATTTGTACGATCATGATTGTAATCAGGATGATCATAATAATGGGGAAATGCTAAACTGAAGATAGGATGTCAAGAAATGCCATGAATGGAGATGCTTCTTGAGGACAGGAATGTAGCAAAATGTGTAACGGTCATTGTAAAACGATTATGGTGAAGATGATAATGGTGATTATGATGATTATAATGATATAATGATGGCGATGGATATAATAATAGCGATGATGATCATGACGGTGATGATGATACAGGATACTTGGGAGATTAACCCCATAGCTCTAATACAGGACAGGAAATCATAATTTCCATAGGGTTGTACACAAACTACTGCACATTACTTTCTAATAGACATAACATGGAAAATAAGGCAGTTTATTACATGATTTGTGATTGTTTATGTTATAATAGTCGAAGAGGATGGTAAAATGACAGGCAAAAAGAAGCAAAAACAAAAAACAAAAAAAAATCGGCCCCGGGGATCGAACCAGGTACCTTGACCATGGTAGTCATGTGCTTTACCGATAGACTAAAATATTTCCCATAGAGAGATAACACGTAAACGAAAAACAGGATTCTCGAATCCCATTTGGTAGTTCAAAATAGGGCACGATCCCGACATCTGATCAAAATTTGGAGACCATCTTTATGAAAGCTTATAGTCTCAGCTACAACATATTAAAATCTGGAAGGAAATAGACCAAAAATAACTGAGATACAGCTCAGAGAACGATGTCATGTAGATTCATGATTCGAAAAAAAATCATCTTCCATAGACATAACACGCAAATAGGGACAATTCTGACATGTCGTCTTTAATTGAAAATTTCAATGTGATGACGTCATCCAAATGAATAATAATGAGCACCCATGTTGTAGAGAATTGTCTCAGCTATAACATATCGAAATCTGGGCGAAAAACTACCAATAATTAAGAATCTAGAGCCAAATTTGCATGAATGTGATGACGTCAAAACATGAAAAATGGAAATTTTGAATTCTGGCGCCATTTTGATGACGTCATAATGTATATAAGGGTCAAATGATACATGAAATGAAATCTATGATTTATACCCTACCTGATGATGAAAAAAAATTGGGAGGTTTCTGGACTATTTAAAGAGCTAGAGTTAATTTTGTAGAGGCATGTTTTTTCACGTTTTTACGTTATTTTTGCCATAGACGCGCGCACGGATTTTGAAATTTGACGCGCGCGTGTGGCATTATGGAAGGTCGATATTGACTGTAAATAGTTGGAAATTGTCAAGAATAGTGTCAGGAAGACGTAACATGCGAAAAAACAGCGTTTTTACGTTCTCTACGCGCTGCGTGCGCGCATAACCCGCGCACGGACGCGCACGGACGGAAAATTTTAAAATGCTTAAAATGTCCTGAACAATACTCTAATTTGATTAAAAAGTGATTTTGACCATTTTTAAATTTTGACGCGCGCGTACGTGCGCGTCAATATGTGCGCGCGGATTTTGATGACATTTTATGTCGACCCATGACCTGAATTTAATGTATGTCAAATATGGTTCATTTTTGGTGACTCGTTATGAAGATATGATTGATAATGTGATTTCACAAAATGGCGCCTGGATGACGTCACGATGACCTGATGACCTTGAAATAGATACCCGACCTTGATCTGATATGTCCTCATGACTGTAGAGATTTTGATAAAAATTGACTCAGCCGATATTGAGGAATCATGGTAACAAGAAAGTGGTGGAAAAATAAAAATAAATAATAAAGAATAATAAATAAAGAAAATTCTGACGAAATTAAGAGGTGGTCTGTCGACTACGACAGACCACCTAACTAGAATTTAATTCGTCATGAGGACGAATTAGGTGGTCTGTCTTTCAATTTGTACGATCATGATTGTAATCAGGTTGATCATAATAATGGGGAAATACTAAACTAAACGGTCATTGGAAGATGTGATAATATTTGTGCAAGATAATCATGATAATGGTGATGATTATCATGATGAAGGTGATATAATGATGGTGATGACATATCATCACCATCATCATCATGAATATCATCATGACAGTGATGATGATAATGAAGTTGATGAGAATCATCAGCATCATCATGAATACCATGACAGTGATGATAATGATGATGATAATCATCATGAATATCATGACAGTGATGATAATGATGTTGATGATAATCATCATCATGAATATCATGACAGTGATGATGATAATGATGTTGATGATAATCATGATGATGATCATTATATCATGCCAGTGATGATAATGATGTTTATGATAATCATGATGATGATCATTATATCATCATGACAGTGATGACGATGATTTTGATGTTAACCATCATCATCATGAATATCATGACAGTGATGATGATAATGATGTTGATGATAATCATCATCATGAATATCATCATGACAGTGATGATGATAATGATGTTGATGATAATCATGATGATGATCATTATATCATGACAGTAATGATGATAATGATGTTGATGATAATCAGCATTATCATCATCATCATCGCATCATCATCATCATGAATATCATGACAGTGATGATGATAATGATTATCATGATGATGATATAATGATGATGATGGTGATGATGATGATGATGAAAATGGTGAGGGCCATGACTGAAATGACATTGATCTTAGCCCTTCCAAATATGAAAAAGAAATGACATTTAGTGAAGAAGATACGACCATAAGTTGATTTGTACAAAATGGCTCCTAGATGACGTCACGATAATCTGATGACCTTGAAAAAGACCTTATTAGGACCGATGACTGACGAAAATTTGAAGATAATTGAGGTAGCAAATTTTGAGTAATTGTGATATCAAATAGGACTAATGATATTGCAGGATAGCTTTAATACACGTCAGGGAATCAGATTTTCCATAGGGTTATACATAAACCACTGCACACTACTTTCCAATAGACATAACACGCAAAATAAGGGAGTTTATTACGTGGTTTGTGATTTTTTATGTTATAATAGTCGAAGAAGATGGTAAAATGAAAGGCAAAAAGAAGCAAAAAAAAATTTTTTTATGGACCCACCGGGGATCGAACCTGGGTCACCGGAGTGAGAGGCAAGTGCTTTGACCAATATACCAAAACATTTCCCATAGAGATAACACGTAAACGAAAAACGGGATTCTCAAATCACATTTTGTAGTGAAAAATTGGGCATGATCCCGACATCTGATCAAAAATTAGAGACCACACTTATAAAAGCGTATAGTCTCAGCTATAACATACTAAAATCTGGAAGAAAATAGACCAAAAACAACTGAGATACAGCTCAGAGAACAATATCATGTAGATTCATGATTCGAAAAAAAAATCATCTTCCATAGACATAACACGCGAATAGGGAAAATTCTGACATGGCATTTTTAATTGAAAATTTCTCTGTGATGACGTCATCAAAATGAAAAACGGTGGAGACTGATTTTGTAGGAAATTGTCTCAGCTATGACATATCAAAATCTGGGCGAAAAAGGACCTATAATTACGAATCTAGAGCCAAATTTGCATAAAGGTGATGACGTCAAAACACGAAAAATGAAAATTTTGACTTCTGGGGCCATTTTGATGACGACATAATGTTTATAAGGGTCAAATGATACATGAAATGAAATATATGATTCATACCCTACCTGATGATGACCAAACATTTGGGGGTTTGTGGACTATTTAAAGAGCTAGAGTTAATTTTGTAGAGGCATGTTTTTGCACGTTTTTACGTTATTTTCGCCATAGATGCGCGCACGGATTTTAAACTTTGACGCCCCCGTACGTCCTTATTATTGATTGAAATTGATTCCAAGTTGATGGAAATGATGAAGAAAAGTGTCAGGATTGCAAATCAATCGAAAAAACAGCGTTTTAACGTTATTTACGACTTGCGAGCGCGTAAAACGCGCGCGCGGACGGTTACGCACGGACATTTTTGAAATGCTCAAAATTACCTGAAACGTGTGCAGACTTGATCCTACGTGATTTTGAGCATTTTTAAATTTTGACGCGCGCGTACGCCCACGTCCTGACCTCTAGATGACCTGTGAGGACATGACTAGATGACCCGTCATGTGAAGTTTATGTGATGTGAATATAGTTGATTTTTGATGATCGATTATGAAGATATAATCGATCTTGTAAATTTACAAAATGGCGTCTTGATGACGTCACGATGACCTGATGACCTTCAAAAGCTTAGATGACCATGTCCATGATTGACCTCATACATGACATGAAACTCGATGATATTGACCTTGCCGATTTTGAGATTTGGTGGGAACAAGAATAATATTAAAGGAGAATTAACCCCTGAGTACAAATTTACTTATATTGAAAGGTGTAGTATATTCCTACTTATTGGCCTAAATCATTTTCCAATAAGATATCAGAAAAGGGTATAATAAAGATATTCCAACACCCGGTATCGTCTACTACTCATTTACATGGGGGCTGCCATTTTCTTGCTGATTTGAATTTGTACATGAACCATTGAGAAATGTTCCGGTCAGGAAGATATTTTGAATCCAAGACCTAAATTGATTTTCTTCATTACCTAAAATCCCATATGTGACGGAAAATATAAAGTGGGTGTTTACATGATTTATAAAAATTAAATCTTTATAATGATACTTTTAAATTGTCTGGTTTTGCTTAACAAAAATCTATTTTCTTGGGTTTGCCAAACAGAGCAGAGCATAATATATGCAGCATGCATTCTGACTTTTCAAGTCCCATTATCCGAAAGCAGGTGAATGCATAGTTTGCCGCTATAGATGCTCAGGGAAGAAGCATCCATAAAATTTGAATTAATTTGCTCCGTCCATTGCGTCACAGTATCTAGAAAATAGATTTATATTAAGCGAATATCGATTTTCAACAGAAATATATAAGGAAATCTTCAGTTTAAAAATAAATTGATATATCTATTCTATATTTTAAATCTCAAATGGGTTTTTAATCTTGAAAAAGGCAATTGGGCATTTGGATTAAGAAAATCTTCTTGTACACATAAAAAAAATGGCAGCCCCCATGTATTGCTAGCAGACGATACATATTGCTAGCAGATGATAAATTTTGCTCAGAAAATCTTGATTCGTATCGATCTCGTATATTTTGACGCGAAGCCATATAGTCTAACAAGTAGGAATAAATAACACCTTTGAACACTATCGTCTTTATTGTTTGAGGTTAATTCTCCTTTAAAGAAAATCTTGACAAAATTAAAAGGAGGTCTGTCATTTATGACAGACCTCCTTTTAAATAATAATGACAGACCTCCTTTTAAATAATAATAATAAAGAAAATTCTGACGAAATTAAGAGGTGATCTGTCAATGACAGACCACCTAATTATTAAAATAGGAATACTTAGGAAGATTCAATAACATTATTGCATGATATTGCACAGGGTGTGTCGTATTGAGAGTTATAAGGGGCAGGAGAGAAAATAAAGAGAGAAAGAGTAATGGGGTTAAGAAAGAAAAGAATTGAAGAAAGAAAGAAAAGGTAAGAAGAAGGAGATATTAGGGGTAAGAAAAAGAAAAGAAGAAAAAGAAGGAAAAACAAAGAGTAAGAGAGAGAGAGAGAGAAAAGTTCTTGCTCCTACCTCCATTTGAAATTGTAAAAGCTTACAGCTTTTACATCATTTGGTAATTCGTTCCATTGTTTCGCTCCTCTGTATTGTAAACTTCTCTTTTTAAAGTTGGTTTTAACCGGTGGCAATTTAATTTTAAAATATGAATGTCTGAAGTTATAGTTACTATGACTGAATATGAATTGACTACAGGTACTCTCTGGCAACAGACCATGTGCAACTTTGTACATTACATGTAGGGTGCATTCATTTCGCCTTTGTAAAAGGAGTTTTTACATTTAATTTCGTAAACAATAATTCAGAGGAATACATCCAGTCCACATCTAAAACACAACGGAGTGCTCTATTTTGCAGTTTTTGAAGACGGTCATTGTATACTTTTCCGAGGTTTCCCCAAATAACATCACAGTAGTCAAACTTGCTTTGAATGATGCTCTGATAAAAGATTAATGCTGTTTGTTGTGATATAAAAGGACGTATTCTTTTCAATAAAAACAAACTTTTCACTACATCTTGTTTAAGCCTATCTGCCTGTTTGCTCCAGTCAATATATTCATCAATTAAGACTCCAAGGTATTTCATGTGTGCCTATATGAACATCAGGAATAACTACCTTTTTAATCCGATTCCTACTCCCTACCAACAAAAACTCACATTTCTTTGCATTCAATGCCAACTTATTCTGTACCAACCATTTGTCTATCGCAGATATATCCTCACTCAGAGTATTGACCAGCATGTCTACATTCTTATTTTCAACGGATACACAAGTGTCATCAGCATAAAGGGTTTACTATAGGCACTAAGGTTAAAAACGCCTGGCCTAAATGCTTTCCATTTATCATGATGCAGGATGGATGACAAAGTTAACATATCTGACAAATTCATTTTTGGGTACATGTTAATATATGCATGAGCTTGTTCATTGTTAAACCAAAACATTGGAGGTGAAGAATTCAAAATTGTTTTAAATCAAACTTCAATACACAATCAAATACTGTTTTGGTAAAAGTTGTTGGTTAATAGTTAATTAGTTAATTCCATCATCATAAAGTGACAATGATAACTGAATAAACATTATCAATCCTCTGCAATTATCCCTGCAACTATCATGAATAAAATGGCAGTATAGTCTCCAGGCCTATTGGAAGTGAGCTGAAATCTACTTGTCTTGATAAAGTGTAAACATGGAGATTTTCACATGATAATATACTTTCCCCAGCACTGAGATGAAGGAGTTGTGTGTGCTTCTAATTTCATGATCTGGTCAACTTGCCAGTCTAATAAAGATTATGACTTTATTTTTGGATAGCAATATTTTCTGCCAGGTGTTGAACACTTAAAAGTGAACAAAAAATTAACACACCTGAATTTTTTAACCTCAATAATCTCCAGTTATCAAGATGCAGAATGGATGACAAAGTTATCAAACTGTGCTGCTGTGTAGTCTGGTGTTCCTATAGCAATCCAGCCATGATGAGGTAGAACTGTTGGAATGTTGACCCAGTCAAACACCTGTACACCATTCACTGATCCCTTTGCCTCACCACCCTGCGTACAAGACATATACGTTCATCTATAATTGGCTACATCCAAAGAAATTTTTTCCCTCAAATGAACTTTGACCCTGGCAAGTGACTTCACAGTTCTATAACATAAAGGTTCTTACAGTGCATCTAAAACTCAAGCTAGACTGGACTTGAAGTTTAAATGATCTGTCATGCCCTCTATATTAAGTGAATTTAGATCTTGACCTCACAGAACTTTGACCCTGTAAAGTGACCTTTAACACTACCATAACATTAAGTTTCTCACAATGAACCTATAACCTAAGCCTAAATGCCACTGAAGTTCAAATTTTCATCTTACAACCTTCAAAAACCCATAACTTGACCTGAAATGAGCTTTGACCTTGACAAGTACCTTAAACTTTACCATAACAGGAGGTTTCCCAAGTGCACCTACATGTGTACATGTACATGTATGACACAAGCTCGACTACAATTAATGTTCAAATGTTCAGCAACACCCTTATAAGTTTCCAGTACATGTTGACCTCACATGACCTTTGACTAGTGACTTACAGAGAGCTCTTTTACTGAATACTTACCATGACAGTGAGCTGAACTGTTGCCCATGTATTGCCAACTACTGGAGCAGAGCCACTCATCACAACACTTCTCCCTTCTGTATAGAAGAGGAAAACATGAAAATGTAGTTTAATATAAATTTGATTTCCTGTGTCATTAATTTTCTGTTCTTATGTCTTGTTTCATCTATTGTAATAATTCAATGTATTCTTTCATTTTTTAATGCGTTTGTAAATTGGGAGCAATTCAGCCACTGGCTGCCATCAACAAATTGTTCTAAACCAAGAATAATTACATAACACAAAACACTTTTTTTTTAAACACTCCAATAACAATCTTGCCAAAACTGATAGCATTACATTGTCACACATCTATAATTCTCAAAACATAAATTTGCAAAACAAGTATTACTTGAATTTTACTTCAATGACATTTTCATGACTGAGCTTAAAAAGAATCATAAACTGTCATTCAAAGTGTATCATCCTATGAGCCCTTCATAGGGGCCGAGTATATTCTGCAGTACAGTATATATTAGTGGGACTTGGAGCTTGAGCGTATTTTGAATGTTGTCTATTTTTGGCACCTGCAAATGGCTGACACTTCCTTCAATGAAGGGGATAAGTACATAGTCTAGAACATACTTACCCATGTCCGTGGTAACATTGTATCTTCCATTACCGCCAAGCCACAAGAAGATTCCTTCTGACCCTGCAGCCCCACAGCCACCAGCATTAACACGGAGAGCTAGGATAGCTCCAGACGAAGGTAGGACATGCACATCAATGCTGAAGCTCACATCACGCCTGCAAGATAATGACATGTAAAACCAAGCGAAATTAAACTGGGGGAAAACTAAAAAATCATTCTGCAACAGATGGAAAGGAGGTATTTATTTAGAGGATAAAAAAGCACAGAAGGTTAATATAAATTCATGGAGTCTGCAGTGTGTAAAAAAAAAAAAGGAATCACATAAATGCTACAATGATCCCGACAAAGCAAATCATTGAATATAGCGGAGAAAGTTACATTTCTCTTTAACATGCATTTTCCATTGGTATGCTCCTAAATTTAGGCTTAATATCCAATTGGTTAAAGCTATAGAACAGGTCACACCAGGTAATTTTCAAAGATTTTATGTACAACAATCAACTTTGTAACTGTATGGTGAAGATTTAAGTTAACCTACTTACCAAGTATGGTTGCCGATTACAGATATTGGGTGATGTGCATCAATGCACCAATTCACTGGGAAGGAGGTTGCCACTTGCTGCATGACCAGGTTGTGACTTGCGTTCCCAGAGTCTCGGATCTCAAAGCAGCCAGCCTGGTCGGTAAAATAGTTGGCCTCACTGTAGACTGGGTACACTGGAAGTAGGTGGAAAGAATGGTGAAAGACAAAAGAAAGGCTACTTTCTTAAAGTTATTTGGTAACTGTGCAGAGGCTTGATAAAATCTGAGCTGCCTGGCCTTACAATGCTATCAGTGTATGTAATATGGTATAAAAATGAAGCCCAGGGAAAAAAAGCACTTCAAAATCATCATGTGCTTCACAAAAGTAAACATATGCAAGTGACTGGAAATGCAAGACTCATTTTCCCCCATAGAGTCAGTGTTAGACTAAAGCATATGGCCATACGCTTTCGTAAATGGGAGTATTCAGTCATAGATATCTTAATAATAGCATTAGGTATGTATTTGAAAACCTTTCTATGCCTGGCTATTTGTTTATCCTTCTGAACATCATTATACAAGACAGATATCAAAATTTAACAATTTATTAAATCAAGCCTCCACAAAGTTACCAAATCCCTTTAAAGGAAATATAAATCGATGATAAGATCATGTAGTAGGCTGATCACAATGAATTAAATGCATTACATGCAACTAAACATAAGAAATGTACAACCTTTTAACCCTATTAAAAAGGAATCGATCGGAGGGGGCATCAAGGCCCCCATCAGATATTTTGTGATAACTTTGCAAATAAAGAAAATTTCACAGCATGGTTGCATGACAATTACTTTAAATCTTTTGTAGTCAAGTTCATAAAAATCAAGGTTAGGTCTCGTCTAGCCGAGTCCCTTGGCCTTTTGTGATCTACATGTAATATCAAAATAATTGATTTTGTGTACAAAAAAATGGACAACTGTTTTTCTACTATCCTTTGTGTGAATCAGTTACTTTTTCCCAATCCATGTTTTAAATGCAACCCGTCTCACCTCAATACTGATCAAGGAAAAATCCTCATATAGCAAAGCTCACATAAGTTTTCTCACCATCAAAATTGTCCGTGAACTGAGTGGGGAAGGGCTTGGATTGGGGAGGGTCAGGGTACTTGCCCTTCATACCAATGGTCTGAGTGGTCAGTGTGTAGATCTCATCAGGGTCAAGGGTCAAATTGAACTGACTATTCAAAACCTGTCAAGGAGAAATATTTCCACATTTAGCTGCTGTATAGTTTGGAAAATCTAATCATTTTTTTTTATTTCAGTTTTATACTTTGTCTACATATTAATGAATGAATGAATGAATGAATGAATGAGTTTATTACCAAAAACAAACAAGTTAAAATACACATGAGAGAGTTGTTTGACATTTGTTTGGTAAAAGGACTCTACGGAAATAGCAAATTCTGCTAGTGAGAAGTAGAGCCTCTGTTCAACTATGTACATTATATACAAACATTTAGCATGTTATATAACATGAAATCAATAAAACTGAAATATATATCGTACATATAAAATTCTCTAGACAAGGGTAAAGTGTTTGATTAGACATTTTCATTATTTGGTAGTATTAGTATATATATATACACTCAACCAAAAAAGTAAGTTCCCCCCTAGCATTTTTGGATATATCTCAAAAAATATTTTACCGATTTTCATAATTCAAACGGGAATGGATAGGGAATTTTATTACTCATAACATGAATGGCATATCATTGCCACCAGATATCATTATTGGTGCATGGAAAAAAAAAGTTGCACTTTAGTGATTTGCATTGACTTTTACACAAATAATCAAACAATCACTCATGATTCTGAACTTTTAAGCATGGTTTATTGCATATTTCTCTATCTCTTTCTTTTCATGAGCATACAGTTTAATAGGGAAGCATATTGTACCTGAAGAAATTCCTGAGAATTACATAATTTAAAAAAGGTCATTTGCTAACTTGCATAGGAAATGTACACAATATGCTTCATATAACCTTAAAGTGCAACTTTTTTTCCCATGCATTTTGACATAAAATGCATTTTTTCACACCAATAATGATATCTGGTGGCAATGATATGACATTCATATTATGAGTAATAAAATTTCCTATCCATTCCCGTTTGAATTATGAAAATCGGTAAAATACTTTTTGAGATATATCCAAAAATGCTAGGGGGGAACTTACTTTTTTGGTTGAGTGTATATATATATATATATATATGTACACATGTTAATGCAGATAATATACAACTTTGGTCCACACTTTTTTTAGCTATTTCTTGTCATATTTCAAAAATGAGGGCATTTGAAAAGCGATCCTTTTAAGGGGACATTTTGGCTGTGATACTCTCCCACAACTGACATAAAAAGATTGAGAATTATACAAATTATTTCTCACCATTCTTACCAGACCTCGACCTTCTCTTCGATGTGAGCTAGCTGCTGAAGTAGTAAATAATATTTGCAACAATTAAGATTAATGGGTGGTTACATAAATATTAGTCTATTAGATTCCATGTCTAGACACATAGTAGAGCTTACTTGAATAGGGTCTTTCTTGATAAAATACACTGCAGAATTCCCATTAAATCCAGGTTTGGAGTAGAACACATTGAGAGACTTGATGGAGGCCTGAAAATAGAAATACAATCTATCGCAAATTTGAAAATAAAGACTAGTCTCCCATTCACACAAGCGTTATAACAGGTTTTGTGTGATAACTGTTTATAGCTATATGATAGATAATTTTTTTCTTGTCTGAATGTCATACATTCTAATAAAATGTAGTACAGTGAAAGGGAGGTTGAGCATAATTTCAAAGAAAAGCTTGATACAGACGGAGGGGCCATTACTCATGTGAACATTGTATATTACTTTAAGTGGAAAACTAGGTGGGGCTTATTATGAGTGCAAGCTAAACCATGACCCGCCATCTGTAATTTTGCATGTTCAAGCAATGCACATGATGCAAATGGACCTAACAACATTGTACAGTAAACATCTGCCATGCTAACCTTTCACCTTACAGCAAATTAACAGCTTACTTCACTTCATGATCTTGTACTTACAAACATGCCTTTCAGGGTGAAGCTAGCCGTCTGTGTTCTTACATTGTATGGTGGCAAGTATGGACGTATACATTTTGAATGATCATGTGTCTGTAAGAAAGAATATAAGAATTATATTACAGCATAGATATATAATGACCACAACACGATGTATAGCAGATTTCAGTAACACGTATTTGAGAGTCTCCACTTTGACAGCTTATAAAAATGGAGGGTAGAGTTCAATTTAAAAAAAAAATTTGGTAAAACACCTGTTGACTGAAAATGAAATCAAGAATTTCTAAATGGCTTTATTATTAGTCCTTTCTAAATATTCAAGAAAGTGGTGGATGTCCATTATACATCCATATTACAACTTTCAAATACTGGTACTCAGATCTATTCATAATTTACCATCAAAGATAATCTTGATTTTTTTAGTTCACTGGTCATCAATTAGAAATTATCAAGTCTCTCTTTTAGGGTACTTTACCAGGGTGTGCTGAAACTTACCAAGGTCTCTATGACGATAGTGAGATTCTTTCCATCAGTCAGACTAACATAGCTCCCTCCTTGCTCAAAGTGACCTGCTCCTGATCCTCGTAAGTAGTACTTCCATCCAGGTAAGGTGAATTGGGTTGTGTGCGCTGGTGAAATAGACAATTGATTAATTCAGGGATTAACTTTCACATCTTACACGTAGTTTAAATTTTTAGTAGAAATTTTTGTTACGTTTGCTGGTAAAAAAAAGTAATGAATCAGCTACTGCGGTGCTCAAAAGGTTCTCTCCATGACTGAAAATATATATGAAAAAGAAATGATTTATTATTTGTTAATTTCCTGAAATTACTTCCTTTCAAGGAATATGACGATCTAGTGGCATGGTTGGGTTACTGTCAAAAAAGAAACTAGTGAGACAAGAAATATTCAAAACTTCTTTAATAATGACGGCTGTTTTTGCAGCGAGAAACTTTTACAAATGGCAAAAATGTCTACATGTATGGTGCGATAAATATAAGTACATTGTTTCCCTGCACAAATCTTCGCTAACTTTGACCACTTGCAAAATTCAAGAATGTATCATGCATGCGAAGGTTTCTGGTCTTACAGTAATACAAATAAATAATCTCTAAATCTACATGACAAGATGAGGTTTCACATACCAGTCACCCAGATCGGGCCTTCCACCACATAGTTGCCTGACCATGGTTCCTCAGCTGTCATCAGCCCACAGCGGTCGTAGGGCAGAGAAGAGTAGTAGCTGGCGATTAGATTCCAGGATATGGTACTGGTCATATTCCCATTCACATAGTTCTGGTTCAGTATCTGTCAAGAGAATAACAATTGATATTTTTAATTGATTATCAGTTCGAAATGGTCTATATACATTCAAAGTGTAACAATTGGATATAGCTTTCACAGCTATCAAATAGTAATCTAAAAATAGAACTGGGTACATGAAACATTTACCTGCACTTACATATCTTTTGATTAAATTCATGATTCTCTTTAACCCTCTTGTTACCACAAGACTAAAATACTATTCACTTTGTACATAGTGTTGCTGACTTTGGTCCTGATAGAGCTAAACCATATATGGAATGGGATATCGGCAGATTCCTTGGACCTGTGACTCTACTACCCCCGAAATCTTGTCACCACTCCATGATACTGTTTAGTGGTAACAAGGATTAGAAAATTGAAGCTCAAAACGATATAAAGAGCAAAAGATGGAAAAGACAGAAAAACATGAAAAGATAGCTACAGGGAAACTAATAAGAGAAAAAAAGATTACAGGGAAAGGGAACAGACTATGAAAACTTTAAAAACATGAAAAGGAAGATAACACAGAAGACAACAAATCAATGAATTACCCTTGCCAAGCATCCTGCTCCTACATTATCATTTTTTGTACTGTAGTCTTCACTGGACCAGAGCTTCTTCCTTGTCTCAGTGGTGGATTTAGTCACATATGTCCCCGGATAATGAAATCTGCATCAGTAAATCACAAGTGAATAAAGTATAACATACAGCCCTGGAAAAGATTATTAGACCAATCTTCTGTAATAAGGGTACCATAATATGCATACAAAATTATAAAAAAGATTTGCCTTTGTATTTCATTGAATGAAAACCAAATTCCAGCAATTATACCTTGCTTTTATGTAATTTTATTTCCTTCTTACCACAAAAATAACACTATAAGTAACCATGCTTGGTCTAATAATTTTTTTCATGGCTTTATAATACCACCTTGATTTAGCTTTCTTGTACTCACATGAAAATGAAACTGCCTAACAATTTAATTCCAGGGGAGCGTTTCATCAAATGTTTTGTCAGTGATTTTTACCGACAAATTGGCTCTTAGCCAATCAGATGCAAGGATTTCAGTAGCTTATAACAGTTGTCGGTAAAAATCACTGACAAAACACTTGATGAAACGCTCCCCAGATTTTCAGATTTAACTCACAATACAACCCTCATACAAATTCAAAGACTTGCTTTTCGACCTAATCTTTCAAATACCGATAAAATATTCTCAATATCTTTCTCTATGCTAGCAGTTACATGTATGTGTTATATGATCTTTTTTAAATTGATTTTAAGTATTTCCTTACTTTGGAAAATTTTTATTAAAAAATCTGAATTTTATTATCTGTACTCAGTCAACCAACTTTTAACAATCTACAGTGTACCAGATAAGGGAGGGTCCAACAATAAAAAAAGAATAGAAATTATGCATAAAGGACATGCACTTATTAACTGTGACCGTACCTCTTTTTTTTTTCTTTTCTTTTTTTTCATTATGCTCATATTTATTTTTTGTACATATGTTATCCATTGTTTCAATAAAAACATAAATAAAAAAAAAAAACTCTGATATAATTTGCTGTAGATGAAAAAGAAATTGCATGCATATTCGAAAGTGAAGACTGAAGTGAATATTTTTGAGGAAATTTTTAAATATCTTTTTAAAGAGGAAAGATGCAGTATTGTCAGTCCTTAAAGTGTACCAATCGCCTAAAAAAATAATTTATGTGCATTTAGAATGTATAAGATCAACTTCAAAACACTTTACCCGGCATTCTGTGGGTTAACGGTTAAGGAGTTTGAAGAATATAAAGGATATCATAGAACCCCACACATGCAACCCAACGGTCAGACTTGCATTCCGGGCGGGCCTTATTCTATAATATTTCATTGACTAGCCTATGCACAAGTGGCTTATAATCTTTACGGAGAGTCTATTTAAACTTGCAATATCTCTGTACAGAGAAGTAATATTTTAAGCTCATATCTGGATTATAGTATAACGAGATGGAACCCCTAAAATGTTTGTTGGTGATTGGTACATTTTAATATGCTTCTTCCATACAAGGTACAATTCAGCCTTTATGAGAAAAAGTATGTTTTGATTTAAAAAAAAACTAATTCTGGGCTAGAAAATCTTTCATTCTTAGAAAAAAATGGTTGCTCTGTCCACAAGTAGAAAGTTCTTTGCTTTACATGCAACTGCAAAAGGTCTCCCGATGTTTTGTGGTTGTACAAGAAGTGACAGGTGGTTCTACAAATACTAAAATTTGATATTTATCAAAGCTTTGCAAGACCTATCATATAATCAAGAAAAACAAAATTCAATTTTAGATTTTAATATTAATTTACCCCAAGATGTCAACAGCTTTAGCAAGATCCCTGTCTTTAAGGATATCTCTACTGATGGCCGAGCCTCCATCGGCTGCGACTATCTGAGTTCCATTCATGTCGCTGGAGTCTAGCATTTGGCGCAACTGCTTTATATAGTCTTTGTTGTACGCTCTTTCATTCCAAATCTTCAGAAACACAGGGAATGGTGCAGAAGCAGGAAGGAGATAGCGTTCGACGAAGGAAGAGGAAGACGAAACATACGAAATAGGCAGAGTAGTCAGTAGCTATTATTTCTAGTATTATGGATAAGATAAGACTATGACAGAAGCATAGAGTTGATGAATCGGAATAATCTGCAAATGAGTATACACAAAGCAGACAGATAAAGCTGCATTCATGATAAAGTGTAAGAAAGACTGGTATTGTTAAATGGAGCAATTCAAGAAAGACATCAATACAAAGCAGAAATTACTGAATAATGGAAGATATGAATGCATCATGCAGGCAAAATGGAGAAATGTGTCATACATTTTAAAAAAGCCATGTCCATAATATATTCAAAGATATTCATGTTGTTATTAAAGGTATAAGAAGTCTAGAATATGGCTGTGCGATTGAAAAGATGAATGATAATCCAAATAATAGTAAAAACAAAAACACATAAATACAGATAGGAAAGTGAGGGGAAGTGTACCAGTATTTGGTTAAGTCTGGTATTGCTTGTTGTGCATATAATTTGGGTTTAACAACAAAGGAAATGAGGGGTATTACAATTATGATGCAACAAACATCTCAAAAACATGTTGGTTACCCCAAAAAATCATACTGGAATGGGAGCAGTTCAATATGGGACAACAAATATATGCACCATGGGGAAATAAGAGGTATAAAACTATAAATGTTTGAGAGTCAATGAATTTCATTGATAGAAAAGCAGTACAAACTATCAACAGAAAGAATCCTGGACTTCCAGGAGAGAGAGAGAAAAACAGAGGATGAGGGTAAAAATAAAATGAAATATAAAACAATAATTCAAGACGAAGGAGTACCGAAGGAGTACCAAAGGGAAGAAGAATTTTAAAAAAGAACATATAACATATAAGAAATGAAGAATAAACAGAGCAGGAGAGCGTTTCATCAAGCGTTTTGTCAGTGATTTTTACCGACAACTGTTATAAGCTACTGAAATCCTTGCATCTGATTGGCTTAGAGCAAATTTGTCAGTAAAAATCACTGACAAAACGCTTGATGATACGCTCCCCTGAAGTTGTTTAAAATCTTAACAGGCAGGTGAAGTCGTGTTAAAAATAACATCCTGGAAGAAAAAAAAAGGAGCCAAATCATCAACGACCACCAATGCAGATCAAAAACTTTGTTTACCCTAGGATACTGGCAGGAGGCAGCCAACTCTGGATCTGTTAAGATATCGTAGCTGATTTGCAATCTACTGTCACTATCTCCACATTCTGGAATCCAGTGTTTTCTCATGAGTTTGATGTAGTCTGTGATAACCTTTCTCATTCCAAATCTAGAACAAATCGATATTATGAAGTTCAGGAAATGGCAATGAGTAGCACATAATGATTGAAATTTTATGTTCACAAATTTTATGTTTACAAACAGATGTAGCAATGATAAAAAGGAAGGAGGAAGAAAAGGAAATTTATAATGTAACCAAACAGTAAATCCCCATTTATCTTTTTTTTTTTCTTTTTTCTTAAAGACAGGTTAGAACAGTAGTATTTGAAGTGTTAAAAGCCAATTAGATTCTACAACAAACTTTTCATTTAAAGCACATTATAAATGCTGTTAGTGTTGCTATTAGTTATACATGTGTGTACAAGCAAATACATGTATGTACAAGCAAATACTTGCTTTCCTTGTCTTCAGTATCCATCCATTAAGCAATCAATTAATCAATCAATCAAATAATCAACCAACCAACTAACCAATAAATCCATCAACCGATCAATCACCAACTGAATCAACTGATCAATCAATCAACTAACCACTTGTAAATCAACCAACAAATCAACCAACCAATCTAATCAATCAATCACTCTATGAACTAATCAATCAATCAACCAACTGACAGACAGACTGACAGACAGACCGGCCAACCACCTTACCCCTATGTAATCAATGGTCAATCCATGCACTTTCTTTGCCCCTTGAAGCCACTTCAGGACATAGCTGACAGCTTGCTTGATATCGGTGTAAGGGCTGTTTGTATAGTTACCCACCCATCCTGGCCAGCCCCATGGGAGGGCGTACAGCTTGATTTCTGGATTACGCTGGAAGGGTAGAAGAGCAGAAATTGAAGGCGGCGCTGGTTTACTTCACATGTTACCATTACAACCACTTCCACCATTCTCATCAATACAACCAACATAGTTACGATTATATGGTGCTTAATATAGGTTAATACATTTCTTTGGTAAAAGTAAACTGGTTCAAAATAAGTTAAATTTTTGGATAGGTATCCTACAAGAACTACAACACCCAATAAAGTCACTCAGGAGCCATTGCACTTCTGAGAAACCACATGTTCAATATTTACAGTGTGCTATGGCAGATTTTCTCAATTGCTCAATTATAAATATTTTGTGGACTATACTTTTCCTGAACTTAGAATTCACACAAATTCACATACTGTACAAAATAAGAAACTTTCTCGAGTTGCAAACTTTCAGTGTTGTAATTCATAAATTTAGTGCTCAGCATGCAACTTTCCAAACCAGGACATGTGAAATTTGCAGTTGTGTCTTGTTTTACAGTATCATTTATAAATAAGATCGCATGATCATCCTTCGTTTCCATGGTTACCTTCTTTGCCTCCTTCATGAGCCACCATTCGTATCCTCTCTGATAGTTCTCATCGTCCGGTGAGTGCATGTGCGAGGGCTCTGTTCCCATACCACTCTGGGCATCTCCTCCTATCTCAACCTTCAAAATGTCCAGGGCTGCACCAAAGTTGGGCTAACATAATAAACATTTTTAAACAATTATGCACAATACATGTACTTTAAATGATACACAAACACATCTATTGAGATAAGCATGAACTGATGTTCCATCTGCAACAGATTATTCACACTTCTTATCTAGACTACGCTTTTGGCACACAATGTACATGTATATAACCAATAATGAAAATCAGGTTTCATTTAAAGATTAAAAATGGAACTATATGACAGTTTGGTAATATCAAGCCTAATCAAGGTAGTCAATATTTACCTGCTTCACGTCTCAATGATGTGGTTCTACTTAAATGCCAGATAAATATGATTTCAACAATCATGCATTTTGCACTCAAGATGCCTCTTTTTGTGGCACTTCATTTTGCTAAGCTCAATTAGCTCAAGAGAGATATCAAAACAAAGAGCTCTGGAAAAAAAATTAACCACTGATATAAAAAAAAAATATACATGTATGTAATGTATATATTTCCCAAAATTGCACAGAGGAAATCTCCCTTTTACTCCCAAAAAACCGCCTGTAAGAAGAAGTAATTATACACTGTATTAATTTACATTTGTACACATTGTCCAACTTGTTAAAATTGGAAGTACATGAATCTTAAAATTCATCATAAAATCAAGGAAATATGTTATATTAATATGGGGGCACTGAGCTGTCCATGGGCTTTCCATTAAACTTTACAGTCTTAAATCAACTGATGGTTCTTATGTACAGGAAGCTTACTGCACAAGCCATGTTCCTCATGATTTTGTTAAGTGATCAATTACTCACCAAGAAAAGATAATCCAAGATATGACTCCTCTCTGGATCAGGATAGCTGACAAGAAACCTTGATGTATCCTGCAATAAAGGTGTTAAACTAATTATATACAGCATACCAAGATTCTAAGCCTCTGACAGGTTAAAACTACAGGCATGAAAATTCTCTTCTGGGTATTATAGCGAGAAGATGATTCTGCAGCATCAATAGAAAGCATGACATTGTAGTCTTTGATAAAAATATTCTCATTGCAACGTAAAAGTAGTTGATTAATGCTCCTAATGTAACTCTAAAAAAGTCAGCAATAGTCCCATTTCCCATTATTACTATACTCATTGTATCATGATCTACAACTGAATAAGAAATTTATTGTAAAATAAATGAATAAAGTTTATGAAATCATGAGAAAATAAAGTTGCCTGATCTATATGGCGTAGCACACTCCCCGGAGTGCATAATGCAACCAGGTCAAACTGGTCAACAGTTGGTCAATTCACAGTCAGAGTCAGGTTGTTCGATAGTCAGACTGTCCGTACTCCAGTCTCTCCTGTCTTAGACGAATAGTCAGGCCGCATTGACTCGCCACCATTGTTAACTCGCCACTCACCTGTCACTTACTGTCCGAACTCGTCCTCTAAAAATTATCTGCATCGCTTCAGACTTTGTTGTGGCTACAGTGAATAGGTCAAAATATATTCTTCCGCCGTTGGAAGTCTCTTGTAAGATCCGGCGCATGAATAAGAGTTGGGCATGATCAAAGTTTAACTAGCACACACACTCCTGCAATAGCCGGTGGATGGAGCTCGGGCGACAAAGACGAGACTTCCCTACTCGACAATAAGTTGTAGCCCAATATGATGCCGTAAGTTGACAAAATTTGCTATCGAGATGAAGATTAAAATATACTGATCAAGCTGGTACCATTTTAAAAGAGGGGGTGGTGTGATCTAAAAAAATAAAAGGGGGTGGTGCTTTACCGTAGAACTCTCTACAAGATGGTGGCGAGTCTGTGTAGATCTGGCACACGTGTTGTGTGTATGTATGGCGCGCCTGTGTGGTGTGCGCATGCGCGCAGTATTGGATTTATAACTACAGGTAGAGATCGACGGGCGCGACTCAACAGCAGCCACCTATTGAGTCGCCATCCCGGAAGTACGTATATACAGTGGCATCATTCTCTTTACAATGGAGCATTTTCATGAATCATGCTTTCGAGATATTTTAGGGGATACATTGATGCTTTCATATTCAATCAAGATTTTGGCAAGAATAAAGTTTAATTTAGCAGTATAGGAAGTTTTAGGCCATCGGGTGGCGACTCAATGTGCATGGACGTTATACACTTCTCCAATCTTCAAGGTTATAATATAACTTCTTACTCTTAAACCAATATGATCATGGTCAGAAACATAATTGCTGCCCCTACTGCTGTACTACTGCATACAATTAATGCAGATGCAGCACACTTGCCTCTTATCAGAAAAATATCAATGGAGAATGAAGGCACAATTTGATGCTTTAATTTACAAATTTCCTGATTCTATTATCTACTCGGTCACCAAAGAAGAGGGAATTTCCCAGACCGTCAGACAACTTGCTGGTAAGTGTGATTTAATTTTCAATTTCATACTTGCTTGCACTGCAGTTGCAATTGCAATCTTGTTGTAATTTGTTTTGTAATGAATTTGTATGTAATTGTATGTTTGATGTCCTAGTATTGGCACTGATTATTGAGTAACAATTTAGAATTCACCAGCTGCTCTTGGTCCCTAATCATGACCTACAAAAGTACAAATGAAAACCAGGGCATAGTTTCATCAAACCGTCATAAGTACGAGTTCGCCGACATCCATTAAAACGCATGTTAATTTTAATACACGCGTTTCAATGGGATGTCGGCAAATAGTCAACTAGACGTGACTGAGTGATGACAGTGATCATCATGCTCTACCTAAATATGGTCCTAAAAAAAAGTTCAAGACTTCAGTCGTAAAACGTACACGACGTAACTACTCTTCATGCTCTTTACAATTTACATGCTTACTCTTATTTATATTAGACTTAGTCCCGGGACTTAGTCTTACTTAGTCTATTAGGCCTACTCTATTTATATTACTAACTTACCCCTCCACCACTCACTCCACCGATGCCATCGAAGCGTGGTCCAAGTCCATTGCTATCGTCCACCAAATAATTTGCACCTGATGCTGAACAGACGACCATACACCATAATATGGTATAACCGAGAAAAGAGATAATTGCTTCCATTTTAGACACAGTTTTTCCACCGGGAAAGTGGGAGGATGGAAGGCCTGAGGATCTGTGTTACCAAAACCTGTCCGACAGCGCAGCACACCCGATCCTCCGCTCCTCGCCGCGCCGAGCTCCGGCTCCGCGTCGCACACATACATGCATGCCGTGTATACACCCGGGGAGCGTTTCATCAAGCGTTTCGTCAGTGATTTTTACCGACAACTGTTATAAGCTACTGAAATCCTTGCATCTGATTGGCTGAGAGCAAATTTGTCAGTGAAAATCACTGACAAATCGCTTGATGAAACGTTCACCAGGTATACACACATGAGCACGTGACCAAAGCAATAGTCACCTGACTATTTAATGTGGACGTGGGCGTGTGCTGCGGGCATGCGATGCCAGCTGATCCAGGGTTCAAATCCAGGGTAGCATCCATAAGCCTTTGTTTGACGATCCCTACGAGAACTGGAGACAGGGCTAAAAAACAAGCAATCACTGTTTTGGTATACCTTTTTTCAGTCTGCCCATGAAACCACATGTACAGCCCTGGAAAAAATTATTAGATCAAGCTTCTGCAATAAGGGTACCATAATATGGATACAAAATTATAAAAATGATTTTTATTTGTATTTCATTGAATGAATACCAAATTCCAGCAATTATACCTTGCTGTTATGTAATTTATTTCCTTCTTACCCAAAAAATAACACTAGCAGTAAACCATGCTGGTCTAATAATTTTTTCCATGGCTGTATGTAACTGTGGGTGGATTCATACATGTATTTTCAAAAGATACCTCATATAGGGCTCGGGCCGGCGGGATTCCCGAAATCATCATTCCTGTGAAAAACAATGCTATAAGGCAGTGGCGGATTTTTTTGGGTGGGGGGCAATCCCGGCGCGTCCCCCCCCCCCCCCCCCCTTTGATATTGTGCCCCCTTTTTTTTGCTTGTCAGAGAATTGTGGAGGAAAACTGGACCCATAAAATCTGACAACGTAATACAGCTGCTCGTTATGCGTCCGATAACGAAAATAAATTCCACATATATATATATAGTACAAATTTTAATAGGCTGGAAAGTGTTGCTTTAGTGACTTAGCTGGACAGTCTGCAGCGAGGTCCATAATATTCAATGTTATGACAATTTTCAACACGTCACTCCCTATCGTCATGGCACCCAGATATTAGGGTTACCTTTCTATAAAAGAACAGCAAAGTGCAGCAAAGCAAAGCAAAGGACATTTTTATTTTTCTCTCGCTCACTTTGCTCGCGCTTGGAGTATTTGGAATCCTACACAGTGGTAGTATATGTTCAGGCTTCACATTTGACCCACTCCCTGTCAAATAATTCTGACTACGCTCATGCCCATGTTGAACCCCCCCCCCCCCCCCCCCCCCTCAAAAATCCTAGTTACGGGCTTGGTTCTTTATATTTGGGTTAATTATTGTTTTGTTTTCATCAGTAATATTTACGTCATTCATTGGGTTTTATTTACCCTTCAATTACCCACTACTATAGTATGCAAAAATTCGTTGATGTTGGCCTTGGAGACACTGGTGGAATCATATCTTTTCTGAAGCTAAAAACACCCTCTTTTCATCGGATGTGCCGATTTGTGACCCAAAATATATTTGCCTTGTTTAATAACGGGCAAGGTAACTGATATAAATCGAGGCTTTATTTTCTGGCAATCGAAGTCATGATCATGCATGCCTTAAAGTAATATTTCAGTGTGCATGGATGGCGGGGTGAATACTAGGGAAGGCCGTGATCTGACATGTCTGATAGCAGTGCCGTAAATTTGCACTGCGTTTGTCCTCAGTTTATACTCATTCATGACATGGCAGATGCATTAAATATAATTTTTTTTTGGTAGGCATGTTTTTGTTTTTGTGTATTTTGTTCAATTTCATTCATTTTTCCCCAGGAACATGATTTCGGGAATCCCGCCGGGCCCTATATAGCCTATAGGCTATTTAAAAACACGAATCCTATTTTAAAACACGAATCCATTATTCATCTGTAGTAAAAATTAGTAATTTCATGTAGTGTGGATTGAATGGGTTTTGCCGTTAACACAGGCCTGCTGGCCTTTGATTGAACCATGGACCTACTACCCTGGAATCAGCTGGGATGGCTGGGAATGTACACACGCCCACTTCACGGGCAGTCTGTAGTCAGGTGACTATTGGTCACGTGCTCATGCCAACCATCGCGCGCGATCGAGCGCGAGCCGACGCGGCCGGCTGCTAGCACATGGCACATATGCACGCAGCCACAGCGTGCTAGTTTGATACGACGTCGAGCCAGGCTTACCCGGTGGCCGTGGAGAAACTGACTAAAAATGGAAGCGCATTTCGCCTCTTTGTATACCATATTATGGTGTATGTTCGTCTGTTCAGCATCAGGTGCAAATTATTTGGTGGACGATAGTAATGGACTTGGACCACGCTTCGATGGCATCGGTGGATTGAGTGGTGGAGGGGTAAGTTAGTAATGAATAGAGTAGGCCTAATAGACAAGTAAGACTAAGTCCCGGGACGAAGTCTAATAATTAGCGTAAGCATGTAAATTGTAAAGAGCATGAAGAGTAGTTACGTCGTGGACGTTTTACGACTGAAGTCTTGAACTTTTTTTTAGGACCATATTTATTTTAGGTAGAGCATGATGGAAAACGTTCACACATCAAATTTGACATGAATCAGCATGATCATTTCATGGACATGGTGGCCCAGGGTATGGCTAGGGCCTATATGAATATCTAATTAGCCCCTTTGAAGTCAGTGTAAATTGGCCTGGGGGTCGTTTCATCAAACTGTCATAACGACAAGATCAGCGACATCTCGACGCTGTCGCTCAACTTGTCCGCTAACTGTTTCACAAAGCCGTCTTAGCCAGGACCAGCGACAACTTCACCGACAAGTGACTTGTCGGTGCTCCAGACCTGTCATATCTTTTTAGAACGCCACCACAAGTCAGCTATTACTGTTAGCCTATGGAGAGCGAAGTGGACAATTCGTTTCAGTGTCATTTTGAGAAAAATACAGACTAGTTTAGCTTGTCTCTGATCTTTAACGCTCATTCTGTGCGAAGCATTAATCTCTTACTCTTAACATTGATCTAGACCTAGCCTACCTCAAAGTTCATATCATTCTTGTCTGTCATTGAATTTCCTTATCATATTTGATGAGTATATAGCCTTGGAGTTTAATACTTTATAGGCTATTAGTATTGGTTTTTACTTTCAGTACGGTATCATATTGGTCGAATCATGCAGCCCTACGAGGAGGTATGATTGCTCATATATTTTTGAACGTTTGAAATAATTATGGAGACTTTTGTTAGCAGTGGTGGATCCAGGCAGGGGCGCCAAGGGCACGCGCCACCCCTTTAATTTTTCTGTTTTGTGATTACCGTGGAAGGGGAGATACCCCCTCCCACACCCTCGCTCCCTCTCCGCTGGCGCCACCCCTATTGGATCCGCCACCGGTTAGTCTACGTGTTTCTCTGTCTACTGCTTGATTGTATCAAGAAATTGAGGTCGCTGGGGGTACGAGGTGTGAGTGAGCGATATTTCGAATGAACTTAAGATAATGAGCGAGAGGGAGATAAATGAGAGAGAGTGAGCGGGCTAAGATATTGTGAGAGGAAATATCGAGAGAAGTACGTGAAAGCTAAAAAGTTTGGAGAATCTAAATGATTACAATTAATGACTCTGCTAAATATGAACTATAAAATCATTTCAAAGTTGCTTGCAATTTTTATTTCATCTACGTATATGTAATTGCCTATTTGCTCCCATGGATCTAATTGAAATTACCCCAAAATATATAATATATAAACTAGAAATAAATATAAGATATTACACATCGTTTTTCCATAGTCGATTTAATAGTCTTTTCATACCATACCTTTATACATTCCACGAATTTATGCATTAGTATTTTCTCTCCAAATTCTTCTTTAAAAATATGTTTTTGAATATTTAGTGATTAATAAATATTTTTTTGAAAGACTGTAGAATATAGTTTAGTTGAGAAACAATATTTACCAAAAAAGTCCTTCTTCACATTAAAAATATTAAGTACCTTTCAATAAACTATCACATTATGGTGTCCTTAAAATAACTTTTGCATCACCTGTTGCAAAAGCAACCTCGAATTCTTTTCACTTTAAAGATCTTTCAGTGCAATAAGTAAAACCATTTAGACTTTATACTTTTTACATTTTAAGAGCATTCTTCTCTATTTCTTCATTTTGAACAATTTTATCCTTAAAACTTGTTTGGGTGATTTATTGAAAATCATATGGATTGCGATGAAGACTATATATTTTCGACGATAGTATCGATATCAGCGGATGGATGTCTCAGACTTTGTTAGTTGTCACGTCTTTGTGAAACAGTTTGTCAGGTCCATGACATTTCCGTAGATCGCCGACAACAGTTATGACTGTCATGGAGTTGATTTGATGAAACGACCCCCAGGTTCTTAACAGTTTAGAACCAGGCCAATTTAACACTGACTTCAATGGGGCTAAGGAGGTATTCATGCGGCGATATCTCGGGGGCCCAATGAACCAATTGCCATAAAATTTGGGCTCTGGATGTTTTTCACCATGTTCCTTTGATCTATGGTATAAAAAATGTCAAAATGAAAAAATAGCTTTTTGTGACGTCATCACTTCGGTACTCTATTGAAGTTGATTAAACTTTAAACTTAGGTAATCATATTTATCTACATTAATCTACAAATTCAATGGACTTATTTAATGAAAACTAATTTCTCTGTGCTACCAAATACCCATAGTCCATACAAGTGTAATTAGGAATAGGATATGGCAGAGAATGAAATTATGCTAAAATACCAAATATTTCATCATCAACCATGAACGGTCCATGACACATAAAGGAATTCATTCAATTGTCATGAATGTAAAATAAGTGCATTGAGCATGTTGAGTTTATAAAACCATGAGAAAATAAAGTCTGCACCATCAATAGGCTGATAGATAGCATGAATGATTTTGCCTATGCTTGTCTGAGACCAAATTAACATCAAATCATGCAAAGTACTAGATCAAATTACCATGATTTGATGGTAATTCGGACAAATTACTGTCACTTACCATGGATACTATGGTATATTTTTACAAGGGTAGTAGGCTTAGCTGAAATATATGCTTCCAATGTCATGAATGTAGACCCAACTAAAAAAAAAGGGGGGGGAGTCCACAAAGGTCCTGTTTCCTGTTTAATACTAGACTTGGGCATGGCTATATTCATTTAATCACTATTCCATATGTTACTGCTTAAAATAAAAATAAGTGAATTGAGCATGTTGAGTTTATAAAACCATGAGAAAATAAAGTTGCAGTAGCTATCTTACGTTGCACCCTACGCTGGCCTGGATAACTTGACCAGATCAAACTCAAGGGTAGGTGACCTGGGGGTCATTTCATCAAACCGTCATAACAACAAGATCAGCGACATCTCGACGCTGTCGCTCAACTTGTCCGTATTTGCGAAGATCAGTTACAACTTCCCTGACAAGTGACTTGTCGGTACTCCAAACCTGTCATATCTTTTTAGAACGCTATGCCTATCACAAGCCAGCTTTTAGTTAGTCTGGATTGCGAAAAAATGAAAAAATGTAACTTAAGAGAAAATTTATTTCCTGATCTCCAAACACATTCCTTTATCATTCTCTTATCAAATATTTTACTTATGTTTTTATCATAATATTTTACAGATGGACAATATGTTCTTATGACTTCTTGACCCCCAATCATCCTTAGGGGTAGGGGACCCCAAGTTGCTAAAATGGTACATGTGGCCCCCAGGGGGGCCAGGGGTGGGGGGGGGGCAGGGGGAAGGGCCCCAATTGTAAAAGCTACATGTATGTAAATTTCAAACATCATCTTCTCCAGAACCAGGCATAGCTCAGACTTGGTATTGTGTATGGAGATACCTCTATAGATGAAGAATGAATGTTGTTCATGAAATTTCTCTGAGTGGCCCTATAGGGGCCCTGTGGGGGTAACATACTGGAGGGGGGGGGGGGGCGCTGCCAGGAAAAATGTACATTCTGATCTTCTTCTCCAAAACACATAATCGGAATTCAACCAAACTTGGTAGGAATCATCCTTAGGGGTAGGGGATCCAAAGTTGCTAAAATGGTACATGTGGCCCCCAGGGGGGCCAGGGGGAGGGCCCCCAAGTGTAAAAGCTATGTAAATTTCAAACATCTTCTTCTCCAGAACCAGGCATAGCTCAGACTTGGTATTGTGTATGGAGATACCTCTATAGACGAAAAATGAAAGTTGTTCATGAATATTTTCTGGGTGGCCCTATAAGGGGTCTGTGGGGGTAACATACTGGGGGGGGGGGGAAGTTGTCCGCCATCCATAAACTTTTTACATTTTCAGCTTCTTCTCCAAAACCCATGTTTGGAATTTAACCGAACTTGGTATGAAGCTCAGACTTGGTATTGTGTATAGTGATACCTCTATAGATGAAGAATGAAAGTTGGTGGTGCTAGAGAGAACATGCACCAGATGTGAATTGATCCACCTCAGGTGAGCGTTGTGCCCCCTGGGGCTCTTGTTTATAATTGAATATTAAGAATCAGGTCATAAGATATCTTAATTTAATCATTTTATCTAAAGTACACGATTTGGGTGTTCTCTCCATAATTTGTCAATGACGGTATCCTCTTATTTACAAATGTAGATTAGAACATCGCAAAAGCATTCTCGAGATTTCTCAATTTTATAAATTCTAAGATGCCATAAGTAACACATCTTTTCATGTAAACGGGATGTTTGTATCATCAGTATTAATTTTCGCTGCCATTTTTGACATTATGGAACAGTTTAGGGCAAACTGAGCCTCGAAGTCTGTTTGGGTAATTGACGATAAGTCCAATGGACTGTGATATAGACTATAGTTTTTAGCCGATGAGTATCGATATCACTGAGTTGTCGTTTATTATGTCTTCGTGAAACACTTAGTCAAGTCCATGACATTTCCGTAGATCGCCGACAAGAGTTATGACTGTCCTGGAGTTGATTTGATGAAACGACCCCCCTGGTACGTGGCGGTGGTCAGGTTATGGACCAGGGTCAGCTAAAAGACAGCTAGGTTGTTCAATGGTCGGACTTCTGCGAACTTTGTCTAGCAGTGCAAGTTTAAAGCTTTTTTATTTATTAAAGGCCAAGTTAGGCAAGTGTGAACTATATATACATGGAGCACAACAAATCTTTTAAGAGATTTCCCTCATTACATTGTGTCATATTACATATTTTTACTCCTTTCTTGCAGGCCACATCAAGGCTTCTTGTCAGCTATCCTGATCCAGAGAGGAGTCAGATCTTGGATTATCTTTTCTCAGTGAGTAATTAATGATTGAACAGAATCATGGGAAATGTGGCATACATTTAGTAATGAGCTTCTTGTCAGAATTTATTTCAGGTGTGCATACAGTCATGTCATCAGTTTAATTTCAGATAATGGCAATCTAGCAAATAATTGTGCTTTTATAATAATAATAATAATATGAACACTTGTAATGCGCCGGTATCCATCATGGGTAGATGCTCATGGCGCAGTGAAAGGAAGATAGAAGGTATTAAAGAAATAAGAAAAGGGATGAAGGGAACGTTTACAAAAAGGCTTGTCTATAAAATAACCAGGTTTTGAGTGAGGTCTTAAAGTTACTGAGAGAGGATAGATTACGAATGTGTTTGTTTTTCAGTTGATTGTTGTTCATTATCATTACAGCCCAACTTTGGGGCAGCCCTGCACATTTTGAAGGTTGAGATTGGCGGAGATGCCCAAAGCACAGAGGGAACAGAGCCCTCTCACATGCACTCACCAGATGATGAGAACTATCAGAGAGGATACGAATGGTGGCTCATGAAGGAGGCCAAGAAGGTAACCATGGAAACAAAAGATGATCATATGATTAATCGTGAATGATACTGTAAAACAAAACACTTTTCCAAATTTGACGTGTGGTCCAGATTTGTGAAAGTTACATGCCACTAAGTTAATAACAACTCACGAAATTTTGCAACTCGCAGAAGTTTCTGGTCATGAAAGTTTCTTGTTTACCGTACAGTATATGAATTTGAGAATTGTTATTTCAGGAACATTTTCGTCAACAAGACTTTCATGATTGACCTATTGAGTGAATCAGTCATAGAGCATATTGACGGCTGAAAAGTGAACACTTGAGATGTTTTGAAAATGCAAACATTCCAGAGTGTCCTTTTTATGGATAGCATTCTCTCCTCATTTTGTGAATTGGTTATGTAGATCACAAGTGTTGATGCATTGGTGGAAGTGATAGTAGTGACAATAACACCTAAACCAGATCCCTCTCAAATTTCTGCTCTTCTACCATGTTAGCGGAATCCAAACATCAAGCTGTATGCCCTCCCATGGGGCTGGCCTGGATGGGTGGGTAACTACACAAGCAGCCCTTACACCGACATCAAGCAAGCTGTCAGCTATGTCCTGAAGTGGCTTCAAGGGGCAAAGAAAGTGCATGGATTGACCATGGATTACCTAGGGGTAAGTAAATTGATTTATTGATTAGTTGACTGACTGACTGACTGATGACTGACTGACTAGTGACTATCTGACTGATAGACCGACTGATAGATTGACAGACTGATTGACTGACTGACTGACTGATTTTAAATAACTGACTGACTGTGACTGACTTGATTTGTTGGTTGGTTAGTTGGATACCTTACTTGGACGTCAAGAAAGAAAGTTCGGGCTTATAACTGATAGCAGTAATAACAGCTTTTACATTGTGTTCATATGAAAAACTTACAGAAATTAGTTTGATTGTGACCCTTTGAATATTACATTTTATAAAACAAAGACCCATAGATAATGATATGTGCTTTGATTTATTTTTTTAGAAATAAAATAAAAAGCATATATTATATGGGTTAAGGTTTGGGTGAACTGTACATTTATTTTATTGTTCCCTTTTCTTGGATATGTGCAAGTGACTGACAACACCATGCAGTCAGTCTGATTCTCTCTCTATAAAGTAAAGCGGATCCACTTTTCCTGTTTAGTAACTTGTATCTCCTTTTCTCCTCCTCTTTATCATTCTACATCCTTCATTTGTTGACATCAAATTTCATTAAGTAACTGTTCTCCTTCTCATCATCATCTCTTGAAATTATTCACTTCTTTGCCCATTTGATGTAGATTTGGAATGAGAAAGCTTATACCAAAGATTACATCAAACTCTTGAGAAAAACGCTGGATTCCAGCGGCTTTCAGAATGTGGAGATAGTGGCGGCAGACGGCAAGTTTGAAATCAGCTACGATATCTTAACTGATCCTGACCTGGCTGCTGCTGTCAGCATCCTAGGGTAAACAAAGTCTTCTCCTCTGCAATGGTTGTGGTTCATGTTTTGGTATGCTTTTTTCTTCCAGGATGTTATTTTGTCATGACTTCACGTGCACGTTGCTAACTAGATATTAAACAACTGAGCTACTGTATATTTTTTCTTCTTCCCTTCATTCCTCTCTTTACCATGAGCTTTGTTTGATATTTCATTTTTGTTTTTCAACTTCATCATCTGTCTTTTCTTTCTTCCTGTCTTCCTGCAAGTCCAGAATTTTTTTCCTGCATGAACATGTGTATGTCTCCTCCCGCCCCCCTCCCCCCAATTCTTTCTGCTCTTGTGTATGACTGCTTGTGTAATCAAAAGGTTTTTGAGATATTTGTTGCATCATATCCCACATTTCATTTTTTGTTAAACATGTTGAGCTATGATAGACTTCATCTGATATATATTCTTCCCTCATTATTTTCTCTGCATTTGTATGTTTTTGTATTTATTATTTATTTGTATCATTGTTTATCTTGTCAATCGCTCAATCAATCTTTTTAGACTGAATGTTCCTTTATAAATTACATGCATGTCCTTGAATGCATCATGCATATACATGTTCATGGTTTCTTTGTCTATAACATTTTATTATCCCCCCACCCCCATTTTGCCAGCTCAGCCCATGCATAACATCTGTTATTCAGTAAATTCTGTTTAGTATTCATATCTTTCTTGAAAAGCTTCGTCTTTAACAATGCTAACATTTCTCACACTCTTGATCTGCCTGTTTGTGGTGTATGCTCTATTAGAGCCCAGTATGATTCTCCAACTCTGAGCTTGTGTCATTATCATATTCTATCCAAAGAACTAGAAATAGTAACCACTAACTGCTCTGCCTATTTTCTGTTTTCTTTTTTCATTTTCTTGGTTGACTGCACCCTATCTCATCCCTGCTTCTGCACCATTCCCTGCATTTCTGAAGATATGGAATGAAAGAGCGTACAACAAAGACTATATCAAGCAGTTGCGCCAAACGCTAGACTCCAGCGGCATGATTGGAACTCAGATAGTCGCAGCCGATGGAGGCTCGGCCATCAGTAGAGATATCCTTAAAGATAAGGATCTTGCTAAAGCTGTTGACATCTTGGGGTAAATTTATACTAAAGCTTCAAATTATAGGTCTCTTTTAAATCTAGATTTTGCTTTAAAAAAAAAAAAGAATTAAGCTATGATGTCATACATGTTTAAAGTTTTTGGATTCTTAGAGCCACACGTCACTTGTTGAACAGCCATTGAAAAGTAGGGAGACTGTATCTACATGTAGGTTAAAAGCATCTATTTGTAGAGTAACAATTTTTTTCTCAATGGAAAATATTCATTATTGACCAAGAATTACTATCCCCAGAACATACGTAAAAGCAGAATTTTAATTTGTATTAAAGAGATGTATCTGGAACCAAGAATACTGCATCTGTCTTCTTTGAAAATATAACTTCACTTTCGAAAAATATAACAAAACTTCCTGCTCTTGCAAAGAATCATATCAAGGCTTTTAAAATTATCGCACCTATTCTCCTCACAATTGAAAGGAAGGTTGAGTTCTGGGAAAGGTAAAAAATAATTTGTGAGCTTTCTCAATCTTTTTATGTTAGTATGGAAGATTATCATTGTAGAAATGTTCCCTGAAACCAATTGCTCTTTAAATGCCTTCACATTCAAAATATGACAAGAAATAGCTGAAATGTTCAGGCCGAACATTTGTGTGTAGTCCCATATACACATTTATGTGTGCAGTGCATGTGACTCTCACCAGGGTTAAGTCAATTTCTTATCATTTTGGTGATTCCAAGGCCTTACAGTATACATCAATTCTTATGTGCTATATAATCAACCTTTCCCAATTGCTTTGAGACAGTTTCTTTCACAGATCAATCTCATGACCAGAACTCAACTTTATCTTCAATGTATATGCATGTATCATTATTTTGAATTCCTTTTACATTCAACAATATGTTATAATGTTAAAATTAAAAATATTGATTGATTAGAAGATCTAATTAAGAATTTTAAGAAAATAAGTATTCTTGGAGCAGAATACGAAGATTGACTCATGCATGTAACAAGCAGTATAGTGATTATAATAATGTGGATTTAGGCTTATAAATAGCAATTAAAATAGTATATTTTGGAGGTTTATAAGCAGTGTGTAGGGAGAGAAACATTTTGATGATTAAAATCATTATAGGGAAAGGGTGAATTGTTACATTGCCACGTTGGGTTGTGTATTGAAATTTATTAAGACATTTTAAAGATAAAGTTGAGTTCTGGTCATCAAATTACATTGTGAAAGAAACTGTCCGACAGCAATTGGGAAAGGTTGACCATGTCTACATCAGACTTGTATTATACTGTGTTGTTTTGGAATCATCAAAATAGATCAGAAATTGACCCAATCTCGCTGCAAAGCACATGTACTGCACACAGATACGGCATGAATGTTCAGTCCAAACACTTCAGCTATTTTGGTCATATTTCGAATATAAGGGCATTTGAAGAGAAATCATTTTCAGGGGACATTTCTACTATGATGTCCTTCCAAAACTGACATAAAAAGAATGAGAAAGCTCACAAATTTTTGTTCACCTTTCCCAGAACTCAACCTTCCTTTTTAAGGTTGAAAATAAAACTGTCTACCAATATTTTGAAAAAGATAGCTAATTATACTGTATACAAGAAGGATAACGAGGTGGAGATGCATTATTTGCCAATTACATTTTTAGCTCACCTGAGCCTAAGGCTTGAGTGAGCTATTGCGATGGAAATTTGTCCGTCGTCCGTCGTCCGTTAACTTTTTGCATTTTCATCTTCTTCTCCAAAACCCATGATCGGAATTCAACCAAACTTGGTAGGAATCATCCTTAGGGGTAGGGGACCCAAAGTTGCTAAAATGGTACATGTGGCCCCCAGGGGGCCCAGGGGGAGGGCCCCCAATTGTAAAAGCTATGTAAATTTCAAACATCTTCTTCTCCAGAACCAGGCATAGCTCAGACTTGGTATTGTGTATGGAGATACCTCTATAGATGACGAATGAATGTTGTTCATGAAATTTCTCTGAGTGGCCCTATAGGGGCCCTGTGGGGGTAACATACTGGAGGGGGGGCGCTGCCAGGCAAAATGTACATTCTGATCTTCTTCTCCAAAACCCATGATTGGAATTTAACCGAACTTGGTAGGAAGCTCAGACTTGGTATTGTGTATAGAGATACCTCTATAGATGAAGAATGAAAGTTGTTCATGTGCTAGAGAGAACATGCACCAGATGTGATTTGATCCACCTCAGGTGAGCGTCGTGGCCCCTGGGGCTCTTGTTTTTTTTTGTAATCCATTTCCCTGAAGAGGGAACATGTGGATCTTTCCGAAAATTTAGAAAATGAACTTTAATTGCTAAATAATGTATCTCCACCTCGTGATTCTTCTACTATGCCAATGAAAGTGGCCTTTACAACCTTATGTTTATACTGTATACATATACAGTGAAACCTGTCTATAAAGACCACTCAAGAGAGACAGGAAAAGTGGTCTTTATGAGCAGGTGGTCTTTATGTACAGGTTCCTTTATTAAACACATGTTTCAATGAGAAACACTTTTCAAGGGAAACAAAAATTATGGTCTTTATGGACAGGTGGTCTTTCTATACATGTGGACGCTTAAAGATCACATTGCAAGAAAATCACAAATATTGCAATTAATGTATCACTAGAAACTGGGAAGCTTACAGATGGCAATCGTATAAGCTTCATGTCAACTGCGTATCTGATGATTATAAAAACAACATAAATAAAAGCTCTTCTAAGCATCTGGAATATCCGAGGATTCGCCAGAAATATAGCGATGTTTTGATGTCGTCACACTAGGGATCGATCCTGCTTAAGCAGACGACGTCCTATAATGAATGAACGTAATTGCAATGCAAATATTTATCAAATTATAAAGAGTTTGGTATATTTAACATGACCTTATTTCACACCATTCTAAAAGGGAAAGTGAAACTGATTCTGATAACTAAAACCGTTTGATTGTAAATACACAGGAGAAGGGTCAATGATCAATGAAATAAACCCCATTTTCAAATTGAAAAGCTCTCCGAATAATATCACAGATTGTATTCGTTCCCTCTTGAAACGCCGAACATGCCCCGGTGCAAGCAGCTGAAAATACAATGGCATCTTATTTTGTTTACAAGTGACTGATTCCTTTATTTTTTTAATGCCGCAGTTTTCATCAAAATAATACCATACACGAAGTTAAGAGTGTGGCAACAGACTAACATTAAGACTGACGCTAGTCAAGTACACTGTAAGAGAAATAAGTGAAGAGGAGATGACAAAACAGGCACTGAAAAATGTGTAAGATGTTATGGGACATCGTCTGCTTAGACAGGACTGGTCCTTCGTGTGTCGTCACACATCTCAGCAGCGTTCAAGGAGCTCTTCAGCTGCTATATCGGGGGCTGTATTTTACCGTTTTATAATTGATAATAATCATTAATTCAAATGTTTCCAAGCGTTGAATTTGGATAACCTTGTATAATTTATGCCATCTATGCAATAATAAGTATTAAGCCAATATTTATTTTGATGGAATTTTCTTGCAATGTGATCTTTAAAAGCAGGTTTGACTGTACATGATTTACATTGTTGACACAGTTTTAAACAACTCTTCTGCTGATGCAGGTTTCATTATCCTGGAACATATGTGACTAACTACACCACTGAGACAAGGAAAAGGCTCTGGTCCAGTGAAGACTACAGTACAAAGAATGATAATGTAGGAACAGGATGCTGGGCAAGGGTAAGGCATCTTTTTGAAAGCATCTCTTTTCATCTTCACTTTTTTATTTTTCATGGTTTTGTAAGTTTTCATTTTGTCTGCTCACTTCCCTCTTGTTTTACTCTTTCATATATATTTTTTTTGTTTTACATATTTATTGGGGGTTTTTTTCTTCATATTTTTCTATCTTTTTCATCTTTGAATTTTTATTCTTTCTCATAATGTGATTTCAAAACTTTGGAGTACAGTTTGTGTTTTTTTGAAATTGATATTTTGATAGCTCGTGTGATCCACGGTTTTGAATTCTTTTTGCTTACTGCACTTTTAGTTTCAATCGGAGCATGTTTATCACAGATATTCAGATAGAGCGTGAGAAATTTATTATATGCTTCATTTGGATCTGTGCATTCATATACATCTAGCCATTGGACATCATTTAATTCATCACGAAAAGATTCTAATGAAAATTTTCGATAGTTTCTGTAGGTAAAGGTTTTCTTCTTTGTTGTACTTGCAAAATTCTCAAATATACCATATACAGGTAAGTGGTCAGAGATACCAACTTCAATACATCCCGACTGGATATGATAAGAGGAAATGTTTGAATATATATGGTCAATAAGTGACGAGCTTGTGTTAGAAATTCTAGTTGGGCTAGAGATTAATTGGCGCATACCAAAACATTCTGTCATGTATAAAAAATCATTTGTTTTCTCATTACCAGTCAAGAGGTTAATGTTGAAATCTCCTAGAATTATACAACGATTTCTATCTAGATTCATATTCTGTAGTAATGAATTAAATTCAGCTTTGAAATCTTCAAAATTGCTATCGGGTTTTCTATAAATGACACCGACAGTTATTTTAGTATTTTGTATATACACTTGCATCCATAAAGATTCAGCATTATTCAAAGACAAAGTGGGAATCCTAGAATAAGTTAAAGAAGAATGGATATAAACTCCCACTCCTCCCCCTCTCTGATTAGTCCTACATTGTAACTCTAGATTATCACCGGTCATGTTGAATTGATTAGGTTCTCTTACGTTCCATACTTCTGATAAACCTATTATATTGAATTTGGATTTGAATTCGTCTTCATACAATTCTCTAAATGCATTATAATTTCTGTTTAAAGATCGTATATTTATGTGAGAAACATTCAAGGACGACAGAAACAGCTCTTCCATCGTAACATTAAAATTATTTGGAGAGATTTGTGAATTGGTTACAGTAAATGGGTTGTTGATTCCAATATCATCGATAGTCGTTCGTATTTGACTTACATCGGTATCATTTGAATTAGGGTCAAACATGAAAAAAATTGATATTTACAAAGGACATATTGACAACATTGAATATTTACTTGATCTTGGCAAATGTCTGCCCTGGTGTGGACGATGACAGAAGACTCCTTTTCATTCTTTCGCAGATAGATCTTCCCATTATAAGTCCACAAGAACTTGAATCCGGCCTTCCTCCTTGCCACGTTCACCTCTCCTATCAGCGCCCGAGTCGCAGGAATGACATTCTCATTGATGAAAATCTTTCCTGGTGCTCCATGAACTCCAACATCCTTGGTGGAGACACCCTTCAGCTTGCGCCTCCCCTCATAGACAGCATTCCTTGATCGTCGATTAGAGAACCTTACGATGATAGGCCTTGCTTGTCGGTTTTTCGGCGAGCCAATCCGGTGGGCGATGTCGATATCCCTTTCTGTGATTGCCGGGTCGACCCTCTTTGCCACCTGCAAGGCGATCACCTCAGGCTTCTCATCCTTCTGCTCTGGAATCCCAGCTATCTCAAGGTTTACTCGGCAGTGGTACTGGTCCAGGTCTCTGACTTCATTGTCGAGGTCGTCTACCTTCTGGTTTAGCTTCTTGTTATTTGCTTTGAGTTCCTCATTCTCCTTTTCAAGCCGTTCTGTTATCTTCTTCAACTCCTCATATTTCTCTTCGAGGAAGGAGATTGATTCCACAATTCCTGCCTGGCCTTCTCGGACTTCGTTGATAATGGACTCCAGGAGAGACAGCTTGTTGTTTAGCGATGATGACAGCTTCGATATCTCGTCCTTCAGTACAGAGAGAGCATCGGGCCCAATCTGAGGACTTGTTTTCTTCGGCGGCATCTATAGTAGAGAGGCTTGCTTTGTTACGTAACAAGAAAGAGAGCACACACAGATCCTGCAAGTACGTCCGCGTAGGGTTATGGTAGGGGCGCGTGCATAGGCGCGTGTCTATGGTGAGTGTTATTCGCGCTCTTGGATACGCGATATCTTTCAAAATTTGAAGACCTTTTTCCTAAGCTGAAAGCCAGAAAAAATGTTAAAGAACCGACGATAATACACGAGTGTCTCCACAAAACGATAACACAGACATACAGTTACAATCCCTGACGAAAGCCAAATCCAATGGTATAAAATTTATCACCAGTTTCGAAGAAATAACGGCAAAAAAAAGCAGAAAATCGGGAGCTCGCAAAAACCACGTCCACTTTCAATCATTAACAACCTATCTGATGATTTATTTTCATTTTATTCTTCAGTTTTTTATTTAATCCTTGTCATCACTGGGCAATGTCATGTTGTTGTTTTTTTTAGGGGGTGTTTTTTTTTTCATTCTTGTTTTACCAGCATTCATTGTCATGGAATGGTTATTGGATTTGGGGTCATGGGGTCACAGAATAAAAGAAACTGCTGATATCAAATTACTTACAGTTTAAAGGGAATTATGAATTTACTTGAAAATGTATTTTCTGTGCAAATAAAGGTATCATGTTCCTAGTTGTATTCTAAAAATACTATTAATAGCGTATTATGTCCTCTACCAGCTTGGTACACCTGAAATAAATCATGTACATTCAGCATTTAGACGAACTGATTCGTTCTTAGAGTTATAAGAGCAAGAGTTCAAAGGCACTATTTATTTAGATAATAACTGAGCAGAGTCATGGACATTGTACATGTATTTATCTTTCTAAGTGTAATTCATTGTTGATTATGGTGGATCCAACTGTTTGCTCTTTCTGAAGATAGATTGCTTTACTGTGTACCACCTTGTTCATTGTAAATTATTGATTGAATTAATTAGGTCCTGACCTTGATTAATGTTTTCATTACCATATCATGACAAAAAAATCAGATTTTTCCAAGGGGGTGCAAAAGATAAGCCTTCACACCTCCCTACCCCCCCCCCCCCCCCCCCTCTCTCTCTCTCTCTCCTCTCTCTCTCCCCTCTCTCTCTCTCTCTCTCTCTCCCTCTCTCTCTCTCTCTTTCTCTCTTTTTCTCTCTCTTTCTTTCTCTCTCTCTCTCTCTCTCTCTCTCTTCCTTCCCTTCCCTACTCTTCTTTTTCTCTCTGATCTATGTCACTCTATCTCTCATTTTACCCCCTTTTTAACATTTGAAGATATACATGTATATAATATGTTACAATGTACTTGTACGTCTAGCTGCTATCTTCGTCTCTCTATTTCATCATCCAGTCACTTAGCTTGGTCTGCTTTTACAACTGATGATTAATTACTGCTTGCCTATGTCCAGATTCACCTAGATCTTGTTTTCATTGACAGATATTGAACCAGAACTACGTGAATGGGAATATGACCAGTACCATATCCTGGAATCTAATCGCCAGCTACTACTCTTCTCTGCCCTACGACCGCTGTGGTCTAATGACAGCTGAGGAACCATGGTCAGGCAACTATGTGGTGGAAGGCCCGATATGGGTGACTGGTATGTGAAACTGCTCCTTGTCATTTAGATTTAGAGATTGCACCATTTATAGTATTCCATTTGGCATCAACAGAATATGAACAGATTCACACAAGATACTAATATTTATTTTGCACATGATAATAATATATTTTACAAAAAATTATATTTTACACAATAGAGACAATTACATGAAAGAACAAGCAAACGTATTCATTATAACTCTTCTTTAAGCATCCATATTGCATACCCCAGCTGAGATCCAAAGTCGAATCTGCTTCTTTTTAAAACAATATTTTCAACCTATTAATGCACAAAATACCCTTTAATTGCATACCTGCCAACTGTCCCTAGTTAACTCCTTACTGAACTGGGCTATTTTGCTCCAAATACTGGGGGGGGGGGCCCCCCCCCCATTGATCTTGGAAACGCAATGTCCAATGAACTTGAAAATTTGCATGTCGATAGATCTTCACATGCTGAATCTGCTGGTGTGATTCATTTTAATCAATTATGCAATCTTTTGGAATAATTAAGTATTTAATTATTCATAATGCATATTTTATGCATTTTTTGGATATTTTCATAATTTCAGCCTAAACAAGTAGAAAACTACATGAAAACTGTAATAATGAAGAATAATGTTTCCCAAATGTGAAATAAATAAATTCTTATATATTTGTATGACTTGTGTAAAACAGATTTGCATAAACTATTAATATGCAAATTTATAATTTACGATTAGCAATTTTAATGACATGCGCATACTAATTAGCTTATAACACCCCCTAGGTATGTCTCATATGGACAAATGTGGTATCAAAACGTGCGCAAGACTTCAGGGAAAAAAGTCATGAAGCGAGAATCCGAAATTGCCAGCGGTCGCGATGCAATCACCAAAAATATGGAGGGGGGGGCCTCCCAATTTTAGAGATGTAAGCTTGTTCAAAAAGATTATCAGGACTTTTTTTCAAGACCCCTGACAGGATCTCAGATGAGCCACGAAAGCGAGAATTCTTGCACTAGAAAAATGACGTCATTCTCGGGACAGCCAGCTTACGGTATACGTGTGCGGCTGCTGCAGTGATTCACCCAGTGATTGATGGAATGACGGTGTGATTCCAGGTTCTAACATCTGAATCAGGGCCAAAATCAGACATTTTGTCGACAAGATTTTCAAAGATTGGAAGAAAGCAGTAGCTTACCTCGAACCATGAACGTTATGTGCGCGCGCTGTATTGACGTGATCGTGAGCTAGCTAGAAGCAAGCAAGGGTGTCCCGAGTATTACGTCACATTTCCAAAGTTGAAAAAGAAACTGCTCGCGGGGCGAAAATATGTGAATATTTTGGCACACATTTGAAACAGAATAATATTAATTTATGAAAACCTATGGATTTCGAATGTTGATGGAATGTTTTAGGCCATCTTCCCCTTTCCGTTGATACCAAATTTATTACATTTTGATTTGTTTGTACATCTCCGGGTAACACCTTTAAAGATACTCTTTTCATGGTCTGGATTTCATGCTATTTTGTCACTTCATGGCTAGGCCTTTTCATGGCTGAGATCACAGGGGGGAGTTTGTATTCCATTACTTTCACGCACATACATACACATACATACACATACAGATACCATAACTTACCTGGGTGAAAAATACAATACAATATGGTATGGGTGAATTCTTACCTCTTTATTTGTGGATAATAATGATAATTGATATAGTAATATTGAAACATTGCAAGGCAGAGATTAATTATTACATGTATAATTTTACCAGCACACACCACCCAATTCACCTTACCTGGATGGAAGTATTACTTACGAGGGTCAGGAGCAGGTCACTTTGAGCAAGGGGGGAGCTATGTTAGTCTGTCTGATGGAAAGAATCTCACTATCGTCATAGAAACCATGGTAAGTTTCACCACACCCTGGCAAAAGAGAGACCTGATACTGCTAGTAGACAAGAAGATTACCTTCGATAATTATGAGTAGATCTGAGTACCAGTATATGGAAGCTCAAACAGAAATATACAATTAACATTAACATTAACATTTGCAAGGGACTGATAATAAATCCATTTTGAGATTCAGAGTCTCTGTATTCTGTAAAACTGTTTCAGTTTATATGTTGTACAAAGGTTTTTATTTTCATTTTATTGAACTCTACCCTCTATTTTTTGAAGTTTTCAAAGCTATGACTTCTTAAATATACTTGATAAAGTCAGAAAATATGTTTGTTTATATATACTTAAATTTATTTTTATATTCACTTGAACAGACACATAATCATTCAAAATGCATTCGTCCATCCTTGCCACCATACACCGTAAGAACACAGACTGCTAGCTTCACCCTGAAAGGCATATTTGTAAGTACAATGTTGTGAAGTGGCGTACTGTTTGTTATTAGTTTGCTGTTAGGTAAACTTGTAAGCATGACTTTGCACTTAGGAGTTTGATTTTTTTTTTTATTGCAGTTCATATTATCTATGTTTTGAATGATGGCATATCATATTAAATATGCCATTATTATTCTGCCATATCCATCATAAAATCATTATTACACTGATTTCAAGTTTTGTTGAAATAGTATCATTGCGATACAAAGCAAGACATTGTGGATAAGATCGATCAAATGAAGTGGACGCTCGATAGGAATATATGTGTTTTATTGGTAGTTAAATGTATTTCAGGCAACCATGCACAGAGAGGGTCAGTTATTAAGTTAGCAAAATATTGTTGCTAGATTTATTGATAATGATCAATTTTTCAATTATCAAGTGCTCTGCGGACAAATTTTACATGCCATAAAGTACCTCTGGAGAAATGAGATTTTTATTTGAAGGTATATACAAGTCTTCTTTTTGTTCGTGCACTGATACATATATGTAATATCATGTTATCCCAACTGTAAATTACTCTCCTGATTTAAAAAAAAATTGCTTTATTGAAACATAGCCAATGTCTCCATGATTGGATTGTAATAATTGGTGTTTGTTTTTCCAGGCCTCTGTCAAGTCTCTTAACGTGTTCTACTCCAAGCCTGGCTTTGATGGGAATTCTTCAGTTTATTTCATCAAGAAAAGCCCTATTCAAGTAAGTTTTAATACCTTTCCTGGTCATCATAATATAGTCTCATGCATAGAAACCCTGCTAGTCTGTATGAAATATGATAGTGTACTCTTTTTGCAGTTAGATATTGATGGATATCATGGATCGTATGTATTTACTATCAAATAGTGAACTTATCTACTTGGAAAACTGTAAAACCAGAAACTTGCGAATTGTTCATTTTTGCTGCAAGAAACTTTCGCAAATCACAATAATTTTATGTTCTTTCAATTGTGATTTGATTACTTTGCAGCATCAAACTTTCACGAATCTCGACCACTCGTGAAATTTGCGATAGTTTCATGCTCGCAAACATTTTTGGTTTTACGGTGCATTGCCTCTATCCAGTTTGTTGTTTGGAGATACAGATAGACAGACAAGCATTTATACATGTAGATTTTTTTTAAAGATCTAGACAGATAGAGAATGAAGGAGAGAGGGAGGGGGAGGGATGAGAGAGTAAGCAAGGAAATGAGATTGAGAGTTACAGATGGAGACAAGTAGAAGGACAGAATGAGAGCAAAGGAGATAAAGACTTATTTATTGGAAGAAGAAGCGAGAGAGAGAGAGAGAGATAAATGTTCGCAATACTTCCTTGAACCTTTGAACAAGTAAAATCCAACATAGTTATATATGTTGGAGTATTAACAAAATGAATGATAAATAGCTTTTCCAAACTATACATCAACTAATGTGCTAAATATTTCCGCTTGACAGGTTGTGAATGGTCAGTTCAGTTTGACCCTTGACCCTGATGAGATCTACACACTGACCACTCAGACCATTGGTATGAAGGGCAAGTACCCCGATCCTCCCCAACCTAAGCCCTTTCCTACTCAATATGCGGACAATTTTGATGGTAAGAAAACTTGTGTTGTTCAGTCCTTAATTCTGGTTGATATCTGCGGAAAGAAATTCTCTCAGAATTCAACATAACTTATACCGAATGTTGAAGGGAATCTATCGCAAAAGAAATATATTACTCTGTATGGTTGGGGTACCTTGGTTGTAGATTGTATTCAAAATATCAGCTTTAAAAAGCACTCTTCTGTAAAAAGGTAAATTAGGCAACATGCCTGTAAATGCACTCATGCACTTTAAAGGCTGCACATTCGTATTTTTTTCCCTCTTATACTCTTCAATCCGTAACAATTCAAATGTGTAATATATAGATTGTTTTATTTTTTGTATTTTTTTTTCCTTTTTCAGGGATAAAGTCACCTTTGGAAATCTCTACACTCCTGTATGGAAATCATTAATTAGTATATTCATTTATTGTGGTCAGGCAAATACATGACCTACAAAAATATCTTTGTCTTGTATAAAATGTTTTTCTTTCATCTTTCACCATTCTTTCCCTATACCCCAAGTGTACCCAGTCTACAGTGAGGCCAATTATTTTACCGACCAGGCTGGCTGCTTTGAGATCCGAGACTCTGGGAACGTAAGTCACAACCTGGTCATGCAACAAGTGGCAACCTCCTTCCCAGTCAATTGGTGCAATGATGCACATCACCCAATATCTGTAATTGGAAACCATACTTGGTAAGTAGGTTAAGGCTTCACTGCCATAAAGTTACAAAAGAATTTGTTGTAAGCCAAACTGGACTGCTGTGACTTGTTCACTAGGTTTAACCAGTCTAGCAGAGATATATGGAGTCTTTTAGGGTATTTGCTGTCAAGGTGCCTTTGAAAGTTACCCTCCATTTGGCCAGTTGACACCAAGCCCTTCCCTGTTGTCTATGCTATCCGCCAGCATAGACATGATAGCTGTGATATGTAGCTGCTGTGTGCAGCATCTAGCTGGGGTCTGCGCGCTCAGTTTGAAAACTGATCATGAAGCCATTAACATAGATATACTGAGAGATCTTTCCTTCAATAGCCAAGTTTAAAGTTTGATCTGAATGTATATCCTATTCTTCAAAAAAAGGGACAGGATATGCCCAAAATGGGAGGGCTAACTGTAACTTCTAGACCCGACTTTAATGCTTTTTACTTTTTGTCATAAACTTACCCTATGACATTGGAGATATGCTGGGTTCCGTTCAGAGAAACTCTAAGGTGGTACCTGTGTCCTCATTTTGTATTGTGATGTCTGCATCGTTTACAAATTGGTGTTCGAATTGTACGATTTTGACGGGCAGTATATCATAAACAAAGGCAATCAGTGGTGAAACTGATTCCTCCACCTGACTTTCCCCAGTCTTTGTTACCTCTGCCCTGTGTGCTCTACATTCTTATTTTTGCTTGCAACTTCATTCTCTTCTATTGGTCTTTAAGACCCTGTAGCTTTTGCAAATTTACCATATCGTCCGTGAAATTGGTGGAGCATCTCCAACCACAAGGTATTCTTTTGATTGATGGCTTCATATTCGTTTCGTTTTCTATCCAAATTTTGTGTGTAAGCTCTTCTGGTCAGCTGACCAGTTGGCTGCTTTGTTTTTGAATGGATTGTTGTCAGTAGCTCATTTTGCAGATGATTGAGAGTGACATTGAGCTTCACTGAAATGTACAGTAGAAGCACAATTCTACTAATATTATTACGTTTAAAATAGATTTTAAGAACTGAAGTCATGGAGATGCTACTTAACTTATATGGTCATGGCATATTGTACCCTGTCGCATTCTGAATTTCTTCAAACAGCGTGAATTTTCAAAGAATATATCTGGGAGATGTCACTTCAATCTTGTTGACATTGGTACCCTCTGCAACATCTATTGCAGTTCTGTTAATGCCTTTCTCTTTTGCCACATTTGTGTCCAATATTTTGAAAAGCGGTAAGTTGCAAACGATGACCAATTTCAACTAGAATCTGTCAAATCTTTCCAATCTTTCCAAGCTAGAAAGTGTTGGATCTCTGTTGCAATTCGATTGTAGAGTCCTGTGGTGCGATATCCTTGGTTTTCATTGTTGGTAAGTCTGTACACTCTACAGGAGTTGTTGAGTCGAGTTGCATGTCCAAATTCAATAATCTTTCCCCTAAGAATACCTGATTCTAGACTTAGTAATACATTGTTGGACTTTAAATCGTTGATGAGGAATAATTCCTGATGCATCACTGTAATGCCAGCAGCAACATCAAAGCCAATCCTAAAAGCATCTGTCTAATGCCATGTGGAAGATCTTAACTACAAAGCCTTAGAGAGTGTGGTGCTCCTCCCCTACTGACTGTCCCCTTGAACTTCAGTGCTTTAGCCAGGATGGGTCCATCCAGAGTAACATTTCCAAATTATCTTGGGACATTACTGTGTGCTCCAAGATCCATCTGGATGCTGGCTTCCTCTTTCATGTGGAACAGTTGGCGCCATCAGCACAATTGATCCGTGGAAACAGGAAACCTCTTCTGGTTGATAGGTTCCTATGTTTTTGCATGCCTGAAATGGTGGACAGCATTGGTAGAGCCCTCTACCCAGCATGATTATCAATTGCTGTGTTGCTTTGGCTCCTCAAGGCCAGATCCTTTTTCTTCCAAGGATCATGTCACTTGATGGATCTGGCACATACTCACCATAGCTTTCAGTTCATTATCTACCTTGCATAATTGTCAAGTGTTCCTCAACACAGATCTTCCAATATTTAGATATAATTTCTTTTTCAGTAAGTCTTTCAACCTTACAAAGGAATTTCCTAGCTTTAATTTGTTATATTTCATTGTGAATAGTATGCAACACATACAATGTATTTATTGGTATTCTTCTTATGGCATTCCATTATAAGAATATCTTCAGTATTGTCAGAAGATTTTTGGATGCTGGCTTCCTCTTTCTTGTAGGAGAGTTGATTTTTTTTTATATACTGGGTCCGTTGACAGTGCAAGCTTCTTCAGGGCGATAAGTTCTCTTGTTTCAGTTGTTTCTTCTGGATGCTGGCTTCCTCTTTCTTGTAGGAGAGTTGATGTTTTTTGTAGACTGGGTCTGTTGACAGTGCACACTTCTTCAGGGCAATGAGTTCTCTTGTTTGCTCAGGGTCATGCTGTTCCCTTGCTGACTCTCACATACATACTCTATTGCGAGAGCCTGGGTGTTTCCATCTGGAAATGGCGGTGTGCTCCAAGATCTTTCTGGATGCTGGCTTCCTCTCTCATGTTGAAGAGTTGGTTCCATCGATATTCAGGATCTGTCGAAAGAGGAAACCTCTTCAGAGCAATAGGATCTTTGGTTCTTGCGTGACTGAAAAGGTAGACGCCACCATTGACCCTCTCCCCTGCTCAATGACTCTTTGCTGTGCTGGTGAATGTGTCCACAGAGCAAGGACTTTTTTCTCACTCACCATATCGATCTGTCTCTGCAGTGCATTATTTGGTCGATACTGTTGGAATCTCACCAGCGGGAAGTTCTTTGTCAGCTATACCAGATGCATTTTGTCAAGTTTTAGTGATCATTTGAGGCAACTTTTAGAAGCTTTGCCTTTCTGTTTTTGCTGCTTGTGCATTTGTCCATATCTTTCAGACATTACACACTTATGACATAAGACAAAATCATTTGCTCCAACATAATGCAACCAAGGAAACTCGTCAATAAAATACATGACAAAGTTTTCTAATTTTCCTAGGCAGAAAATCTTTCTTGGTTAAAGAAATGTTTTATTATGCTGCGGGATAACGATTTCTTGATTTCATTCAATTATTTATTAGAAGTGACTTTCTTACATTGATTTCTTGTAGTATTCCTCCTCTAGTTTGGTTTAGCTTGGTTTCATATCTCATTATCCCGCAGGCGTAATGTGAGCTTTAGCATTGATGTGAATGTCCAGCCCTTGTCTGGAGCTATCCTAGCTCTCCGTGTTAATGCTGGTGGCTGTGGGGCTGCAGGGTCAGAAGGAATCTACTTCTGGCTTGGCGGTAATGGAAGATACAATGTTACCACGGACATGGGTAAGTATGTTCTAGACTATGTACTTATCCCCTTCATTGAAGGAAGTGTCAGCCATTTGCAGATGCCACAAAATAGATGAAATGTATGCTTAGTCCCCTTTTAGAAGTTCTACTGAAAGTATATTTTGTATATTAAGATAAGGCCTTATAAAAAACATAGGATGATACGCTTTGAATGCAAGTTCGTAATTTTTTCAAATAAAGATGATCAGGATTTAGGTCTACAAGACATTTCTGAAGTAATACTCTACTCATTGTAGGATTCTTCATAAAACGCAGTGTATTTATTTGATGTCATGTGTTATTTTAGCATTTACTCAGTTTAACCTTTTTGAGAGGTTTTGATTTATTTAAAATTTTGCTTACAGCTATGGTAAGATTTTATTACGGGAATTTTCAATTGAAAATATAAAGTTTTTCTTCTTATATTTTCTTTTTACAGAGGGAAGAAGTGTTGTGATGAGTGGTGCAGCTCCTGAAGTTGGCAATACCTGGGCCACGGTTCAGCTAACTGTCATTGTAAGTATTTATTGAAAGAGCTGAATCTAGTATATCACAAGACCAAGGTCATGTGAGGTCAACATGTGCTGAAAACTTAAAAAGGGTGTGTCAGAACATTTTAACTTGAATAGCTGTCAAGCTCAGCTTATAGGTGCACATGGGGAACCTCATGTTATGGTAATGTTTAATGCCACTAGTCAAGGTCAAAGGTCATTTGTGGTCGGGTAATGGATTTTATAAGAAGCCACCATCATCATTATTTTTATTGTTTTAAAGGATGTAAGATGAGAAATTGAACTTCAATTGCAGCCAAGCAGAGGTCATTTGTTCATTTTGAGAAGCTTAACCCTAAAAAGGCCAGGTTGTTTTGGCGGTCTGTCAGCCAGGGGTGGAATCCACACACACATTTCTGCAACTTGACACACAGATAGAGTATCTTATAAAGAATAATCGTGTAAAGTTTCATATCAATATCTCAAACTTTTATAATTATCGCTAATTGATTATTTAAACTATCATTTTGGCTGCGCACAGCGCAGCAAATTTTAATGCTGCACTGTACCCGTTGGTCAATATTTGATAAATTTGGTATCATAGGATGTGTAAGACTATAGGCAATAAAGTCATGAAAGCTCACGGCGCAAAAAAAAATTATCCTCGAACATATCGCGGCAAACGTCCGGGGGGGTGGATTCCACCCCCTGGCCCTTATTGTATTAATGTTATGCACCTGTTCCAGGTCACTTTACGAGGTCCAAAATTGTGTGAAGTCAAGATGTACTGACAAATTACTGAATGTAAACTTCTACTATAGTCAAGCTTGGTTCTCAGATACACTCTGCAAACCTTCATGTAATGATACTGTTAAAAGTCACATGCCAAGATCAAAGGTCAGTTGAGGTTGAAATTAATTTCTTCAAATGAAGCCAATTCTAAAGCATTTTGTTCACCATGGACTGCTGCAGGTCTCTAACATTATTGATTTAATAAGTGTTAAGTTTATTTTTTTCAAAGGAAAATGGCAGTGAGCATCTTTGTTTTGATTTTTATCACATTAAACTTGAATTGTAATTTGTACACAGGGTGGTGAGGCGAAGGGATCAGTGAATGGTGTACAGGTGTTTGACTGGGTCAGCATTCCAACAGTTCTACCTCATCATGGCTGGATTGCTATAGGAACACCAGACTATACAGCAGCACAGTTTGATAATTTTGTCATCCATTTTGCATCTTGATAACTGCAGAGTATTGAGGTTGCTGTAAACATGGATATTTTTTCAGGTGTGTTCATTTTTGTGCTCACCTTTAAGTGCTCAAAATCAAATCCTGGCAGAAAAAATCACTATCCAAAAATGAACTTTTTAATTTATTAGACTGGCCAGATGACCAGATCATGAAATTAGAAGCACACAAAATTCCTTCATGTCAGTGCTGGGGAAAAAAATTATGAGAAAATCTCCATGTTTACATTATTATCAAGACAATCAGGTTTCAGCTGGCTTCCAATTGGTCTGGAAACCATACTGCCCTTTTTATTCATGATAGTTGCAGGAATAATTGCCAAGGATTTGTGTAGTTCAGTTATCATTAGCACTTGAGTTGGGATGGAGTTGTCTAACTGCCAAACAATATTTAACAAAACAATATTTGATTATGTATTGAAGTTTAATAGCGAATAGAAAAAAAATCTGAAAGCTTAACCTCCAATGCTTTGGTTTAGCAATGAACAAGACTTGAAACTCATGCATACTTTTGCATGTACCCAACATGAATTTGTCAGATTTCTTTGTTTTCACACTGTCTTTCCATGTTGATGTGACATGTGCAATTTGTCTTTAGAGAATATGAATCTCTTGGTAAACATAATGTTCAGCTGAAGCTGGGGTAAGAATTGCTTTATAGAGACTTTATAACCAAAATGCTCTGTACAAGAACACAAATATTATTAGCAGTAGCAGTGAAGAAACAAATATAGTGTAATAGTTTCAGAACTTGTGATTAAAATAACCCAAAGAGCATACTTAATTTGGTTGAAATACTTTGTCTGCCTCTTGAAAAACAGTACTCGTTCAGGGAGAAGCCACATTGGACAAATAAAGAAAAAGAAATAGCAAGACTTCCCAGAGCAGATGTTGAAATGTAAAGGGGGAAAGTATGTTGAAATAATAACTCATGTTATCATTGAAATGATTGAAATGTTTGACATTTCATGATACTTTTTTGCATATATTTTTGTTTTCATACGTGCATGTCACAAATCAAATGATTGACCGACAGTGATACAATGTTGTTCAGTATTATTTTGTGTTATATGTACTGTGTGAAAGTTAGGCCAAGTTTTTCGCTGAAATCCCTTAAAATCTCATTATTGGTGAGCCACAAAATGTAGACAAAAATACCTTTGGTGCAATGAGATTTGAAGCATGAAAATTGAAATTATTGTGATTTAAATATTTGATATTGGTAAGATCACCATAAATCAGTGACTGTTCTTTCCAATGTGATTGTTTACTTTCATTTTCAGCCTTTGCTGCCACTTATATGTAATGAAATTGTCATTCATGTATTCGTGTATTTTTATCATCTTTGACAATTTCTTTTTTATCTAAATGCATCATATATCTTCATTCTTGTACTTTTTTATATATATGTTTTGAAAAATTCCTTTGATATATAAATGCCACAATATTATAAGTTTGAATTCATATGGAGTACTCTATTTTTGTGAAATAAAATGAATACAGCAATGATAATCAGCAAGTCATATTGTTTCAACATACTGTTAGTAGAAATTTGATGGGGTGAGCTAGAGAGAAAGCAAGAGAGATGAGAAAAGGACAGAAAGAATGAGTGCTGGGAGAAGGGCAGACAGAAATAGAGAACAGTGAGAAGAGTGGGAGAGAGATGGAGGGAGTGAAAGAGAGAGGGAGAGAGAGATAATATATACATGTATATATATATATATAATATATATACACACAGAATTAATGGAAAATGGGAATGAGTGTAACTAGATGAAGTTGATAAAGGGAAGATGAGAAACTTGAAGATACGAGTATCCATTTATTTTACAGAGAACAAAATGAAAATATATAATGCATTTGAGGAAATAATGTTGGACAGCACTTACATCAGCAGAGTACCTGTAATTAACAATTTTCTTCAAAAGTTGTCTGATTTTAAAGTAGCTATCCAAAGAAAATCACAAATATGGCAATTAATGTATCACTAGAAACTGGGAAGCTTACAGATGGCAATCGTATAAGTTTTATGTCAACCGCGTATATGATGATTATAAAAACAACACAAATAAAAGCTCTTCTCAGCATCTGGAATATCCGAGGATTCGCCAGAAATATAGCGAAGTTTTGATGTCGTCACACTACGGATCAATCCTGCTTAAGCAGACGACGTCCTATAATGAATAAACGTAACTGCAATGCAATTATTTATCAAATTATAAAGAGTTTGGTACATTTAAACATGACCTTATTTCACACCATTCTAAAAGGGAAAGTGAACCGATTCTGATAACTAAAACCGTTTGATAGTAAATACACAGGAGAAGGGTCAATGATCAATGAAATAAACCCCACTTTCAAATTGAAAAGCCCTCCGAATAATATCACAGATTGTATTCGTTCCCTCTTGAAACGCCAAACATGCCCCGGTGCAAGCAGCTGAAAATACAATGGCGTCTTATTTTGTTCACAAGTGACTGATTCCTTTATTTTTTTTAACGCTGCATTTTTCATCAAAATAATACCATACACGAAGTTAAGAGTGAGGCAACAGACTAACATTAAGACTGACGCTAGACAAGTAAGAGAAATAAGTGAAGAGGAGATGACAAAACAGGCACTGAAAAATGTGTAAGATGTTATGGGACATCGTCTGCTTAGACAGGACTGGTCCTTCGTGTGTCATCACACATCTCAGCAGCGTTCAAGGAGCTCTTCAGCTGCTATATCGGGGGCTGTATTTTACCGTTTCATAATTGATAATAATCATTAATTCAAATGTTTCCAAGCGTTGAATTTGGATAACCTTGTTTAATTTATGCCATCTATGCAATAATAAGTATTAAGCCAATATTTATTTTGATGGAATTTTCTTGCAATGTGATCTTTAAAGAGTGAAATCACCATTTAAACCATTTTTCTCACCCCCCCCCCCAAAAAAAAAAACTTGCCACTAACTGCATAATACATACTTTTCAACCTAATATAACATAGCTTCAGCACACACGATGAATAACAGCACCAACACATTCTTTATTACATATACTATCGAATAATTTAATGTAGATAAACAACTGTACATTACAAGATAGAATGACGAATGATCACACAGTAATAATAGCACACACTGAAAGAAGGGAGGTGAAGAGGAATAATAATCGGTGTACCTTATAAAGGACAACTAATGTCAAATAGAATAATAATCATACAGGGTTCACAAATAGAAAGATATAAAGTACTATGTAATCAAAACATTGAATATTGCACACACTTGGTTCTAGAATACAAAACTCAGCTTAAAGTACATATCGGTCTGAAGAAAGAAAAAAAAGAATTTGCACCATCTAATCAGGATTGCATCACACAGTACATAATTAATCAAAATCAATAAATCAAATTCATATAAATTACCTCTTTATTCATTTTAGGTTAACGCTTAATATTCCAAAGGTTCAATTACTGGTTAATAAAGATTTGTATATCTTTACTTACTTGTAATATCCAAAGGGTTATTGATCATAAATGAATCTTCATATCAATGCCTGGAATGTTTGGACAGTATGAATCATCAACATATGAAATTAATGAAACACATATTGGTATGTTTAGAATTACAAACCTTTGAAATCAGTCATCTTCTTTGGAATATTGAGCCCAACTCTAAAGTTTCTTTATCTGAAAACATCAGCTTAATTTTTGAAATATTACTGATCAGCCTGCACCTGCAAATGAGACAACCAATTAGTTCTTTTTCACAAATTATACTGGTTCCCCTCTTTCACAAACAAATTGGTCCACCATTTGGCTAATATATCTTCATAGAGCCGCATGAACATACACTACCCACTCTAAAGAAAGTCTGATCATAAATTAATCTAAGTTTATCCCCTCAACTGCAGCATTCATCAAATTGGATATATTATACCAATATAATCTCAAATCTGATTACAAATCTAGACAACCAAACCAAACCAAATCATTAGTGGAAATATTTTACAATCTTGATCTAAAATCATCATCAAGTATAGTCTAATCGCAGTGATAATATTGAGAAAGAAAAAAAACATTTTCTCAATTTCATATCCTTTACTTTACTTAGCCATAGACCCAAACAATCTTATTTCCATCTCTTCAACAAATATTCTTATGTAAGTGCTTCACTACTTCATTGGGGCAACAAGACCATCAACTTTTTACATTATTCCCATATCTTACAGTTTCAGAATTTGTAATTTTAATTACATGTTCTCGCAAAACGTGAATAAATTTTCTCAAAACAAATGAAAACAATTTATCTGGATATCAACTGAGGATCAATTCAGTTTTCCTGGTAAAAGGGTGCTTTTCTATAATTCCTTTTTGATGTTGCTGTCAATTATCTCCTACATATATATTTCCACCATAATTTTCAATTATGACATATTCAATTGCTGGAATAGAATATAATATTAAAAGATGACAATATGTGCATTCATATGTACAATGCAGCTCTCTGACCAAGATATTCCTATTTTCATTACAATTCATCAAATGACCACATGGTCAAAGAAGTTATAAAAATTTAAAATAGTGCAATTTCCTTCTTAGAAATTGTGCTATATGTGGATAATCCTTTTGTTTATGTTTTAAAAAAATGCAAATTACTTGTAGGTGTCCAAAGTCAGAAAGAGTAACAGTGTCGGATTCATAAGAAGCCCTTCATCATTTTCATTAGTACTTCATGAAACCTTCCAAGATCTAGAGAAAAAAATGAAGCTGTTGCGTTTTTGAAGTCTTCAAATCCTCCTTTGCAGCTGAGCCTAAATCAAACCAAATAAACCTCATAAAGGTCAAAAGGTTTCATCACATCATTTCTTGAAGGCCAGAAGGACGTTAGTTCATATCATATTACAGAGACTTTAATAACGCCCTTCTGTCTCTTATTAAAGAGATGAATACAGCAATACTTCCATTCCGGTCCTTCTCTTTTACCATCTCCCAAGTGGCTCATTTACAAAACCTTTCCATCATTATCACTTTCAGTCTTATTGGAGGCACAAGGGGTTAATCGCTATTGTTATGCACAAGGAAGGGTCAGCTGGGCACCAGACACAATATCCCTTGTGCCTCGTTACAGCTGTTATCTCACAAAATGTAGTGCGTCCCTTGATGTTAATAATATCAAGAAGATTATGATGAATAAAACAACTTCCAAGAGGAACGCGGGAAGACCAGACCCTTTAATTCCCTCATCTTATATATTACCGGTATGTTCATGTATGCTTTGTGATAAAGGTTAATGAATACAATAATATGAAATAGACTGAGGATGATTTAAACTATCCTCATTCCATACTTACTGAATTTCCTTGATATAAGGTACTGAAAACCTATAAACCAACTATTTTTTTTCTGAGGAAATATCTCAGCTGATAGGGCCCTGCTTCATAAAACTTGTCATCAATAACAAGATACAATAATTACTATAAGCTATTGAAATCCTAACATTTTATTGGCTATGAGCAGATTTGTTATAGACCTGTGGCATTTTTATTTATAACAAGTTTTATGAAACATCTAGGGCCCAGGTTAATATAATCCCTTCCCCCATTAATTTAGCTATGTTGCTTATGTAAACCATTAATAGTTTGTTTTACTTACAACTGAATTACAACAAGTAAAAATTGATTAATACTTTAGATCTGACTTTTTCATAATTATCAGTTTGTTTCATTGCATACAAACAATGAAATCAAATCCTTCTCTAGACAATTTCTTTCAGCAAATTTTTTTTCCATCATAATTTTATAAAAATATATTGCAAACTTTACACAAATATGAGCTTGGCCAGAGGAGTATTCCTTACGTTCATTCAAGACCTTGTCGGCTCATATTCCTCCCGGCCACAATTAGAGAACATAGCACTGCAAAATGTCAGATTTCTCCATGTACATATCGATGACACTAAGGAATGCCAAATCAGTTTTGGTTTTCAACACATTAGACAAACCTGATATGTTTACATAATGTATGAGTCCCACATGCATAATTTCGTGCAGTGCTATCATGCAAAGTGCTTCTTAGATTTCATTCGCAAGCATCCGCAATTTCCATTTCGATACGCTTCCATCAGAAGAGGGAAAAACACCCAACATTGCAGCCCTGTTTTCTACGAAAGCAACATTTGTTGAAGAAAATCAATTCCTTATTCACAGAGAGAAGTGTCAATTTACAAGGCATTCGATAAACATTTTGTGTGTGCAATTCTAGATGACATAGACAACAACATGATAAACCTTACATTGAAAAAAAAACAGGTTTAAAACTAGGGTTGACATACAGAGATACAGCAGGTTCTCTACTCAAAAAGGGAGTAAGCGGCAAGAACGTGACATACAAGTCCATGAAAATCGTCTGTGAGAGCCAGAAATCCAAATTGAATTATAAAGAGCATTATCATTGATTTGTGATGGCCTATAGCAGACGATATACCAGCAATAATCCTAAGTGAGAGTGAATTATACATAATTAAATGAATAAAGGTTTGAATTAATAGCAGTTTGAAAAGGTACCATATGACAATGATTACACTATCACATTTTTAAGTTCATCTTCTCTGTAATAAATTTGACAATGAAGATGGCAATATATGGTAATGGATAACATACATTCTGAAATAACACACATATACATGTACAAGTACACATATCTAAAAGCTTCAGGGTGTACATTAAGGAATAAATAAGGAATCATCTTATACTAATAACTAAAAATATGAGATTCTGTAACACATTACTAGAAGTCATGTAAATTCATTAGAACAAACAACATTTTATAGTCAGAGTAGAGTAAGAGTGAACAATTTGACTCTGTCCCTTTTCTATTTTAATAGGAATGTCTGAAGTGGCAAGAAAAAAGAATGGCACTTCATTGCTTGATATCTGTACAACGATTACTTCAAATTGTATGTATTGAACTGGAAAATCATTCTATTTCAAACAGAATAAAAGTAAAAGTGTATTTTAAACAAATGAATTTCCAAAGAAAGGAACTCATGACATTAAAATGATTTTTTTTATTAACACATCGAATACTAACTGCAAAACAATTTAGGACTGAACCCGTTTTGAAATCTTTAAGTGGTTGAAAAAAATTAAACCAGCTAATGATTACACAGTCGAAAGAAAAAGAAAATTTGGAAAAGAACCTATGTATGATTATTCTAAACAGATTGCACCGCGCAAAAATAAGAAGTATTGTCTTCCATTGATGCAAATGATGGCAACATAATGGTACAAAGATGATTGGAGAAAAATAAATGTCATCTAGATGTATTCAACAAAAACATCTTTAAGATTTTACAAATAATTCCAAGTACTTGGCCACTACAGGGAACATAATATTTATCTAAAAATGGCAATATACATATACTATTCAAAAGCAATATTTCTGTAATATTTTTGAGGGATGATAAATGAGGGTTATAAAAATGGTACTATGAATAGTACTAAAATGAAAGCTGAAAAATAGACATGCATTTTGACCACTTTTCAATTCTGTATACATGCATATTGAAAATCCACTACAATGAGAGGTCTTAGAACGTTTTACATATTTGACATCATGAACTATTATAATACATTCAGCCAAAATAATATTTGAGTAGGCTTTACAGAAAATGCATTGCAAAATAGCTTGGCAAATAAATAACAATAAATATTCTTTTCAGTACGAGCAAAATACATGGCATACGAACAAACATATTTTTGTTCCTCTATGTAATACACAGCCATACTTTTTTTTTTAATATTTACACAAAAATCATACTGTCAGGCAGTCTTATCCTATTTCAGTCAAGAAACCAAAATAAACTATTGCACAAGAAAAATTGTTTTCTATGAGTTTTATGATCTAACTTAGAAGGATCAAAATCATATTCCTCTTTTTTCTTTGGTCTGTGATACCCGGAATAGATAATAATCCTTGAACAATGTTATGTACAGTAATAAATGAAGACAATGTTAGCCAAAGTCTTAATCCTGATTAGTGTTGAAGCCATACTTTTTGCTGGCTTGCTTCAAAAGTTTGTCATTTCATACAGGAAAAATGTGTCGTCATGCACTTCCTGTCAATAATGAAACTACTGGGTGGCGTTAGAAACTATTGTGGGTTATCACTTTTCTCCAAATAAATGTGATTTTTAAATCGTACCTTATGCTTAAAATAATTCTATCAAAAAGATGAAGTCACTCGAATAGAAAAGGGTCAGATATTTGACAAAAACTTCTACATTAGACACTGCTATTGGTGAAAAATGTGAAAGATATGTTACCAAAATGCACAAAATATTGCACATTTTAAGAAACAAAAAGCACCTGGTTATAATAGCTGTTCCTTGTATCTTGTCTGTACTGTTTTAGCAAATATATTTTGGTATCAATTTAAATATAGTAATTTTGATAGTAGGTAACAATGGAAATTAACAGGAAAGTACTGAGGTAGTACTGTGTAGCAGGAATGTTTACTTAAAATGCAGGGTGTGTCCACATGCAAAATAGTATTAATGCTTTAAAAACATTTGGTGAAACACACATCTGCTATGCAGGTTAGTGTGTATTTTGTCAGACCACGAGGAGCAGTCTACAAATCAAACAATTGGAAAGAATAACTATCTTGTCATGAGCCTATGTTTCATTCACATATGTGTACATCCTACTGATAGTGAAGTGCTCCTAGCGTGCTGTGTATCCTCTATATATAAAACTATTATATAGAAGTGATTTGGACGGGACTATGGACTTACTACCTTCTTGCTGTGTATCATCTACATAGGCAATGTCAAATAGAAGTGAAATGTTGGGACTCGTGAAGTTACCGGTACTTCTTTTAAGCAGTGAATCCTCTACATGGGATAAGCACTATGATAAAAGTGAAGCATTGATGTTTGTGGAGTTACTACCTTACAGCTGTGAAGTGATGTTTTGGGATTCCTTTTTGCATACACGACACCATCTTTTTTTAAAGGCCTTATAAACAGGCCATATGTCATCATCAAATACAAAATAGACACACACTAACCGGAGTTTGAATAGTGGACTAAAAAGTAAGATATTGCTTTACTATTATCACACTCTTTATCAAACTTCACAATTAAATTGACCAAACTTCCTCATTTACGCAAATTTTGGTCCTTAAAAGAGTGTCCAAATTCTACAGGGAAAAAAAAAACCTGAAGTACAAGTGTGTGCATAGTACAAAAAAAAAATATTTTTTCTGATTTTTAAAGAATATATTTTTTAAACCTGATTAATTCAGAAATGATTTATATCCTTTAAGTAATGTTATACAAAGGGTTTGGATCTTATTTGACTTACAATAGGGGTAAATATTGAATGGTAGAACTATATACAATATACTGATAATCTCTCTAAAATATTGTCAGTTATCAAACTCATACTACATAAGTAGCTGCTTATAATAGGAAAAAAATATCAGTAAATCTATATAAAGTACCAAATATGTACATTCGGAGAGATAAGGATAAAGAGACAACCAGCAACATGATGTATTTCTTGGTTTGCCATGACTTTACCTAACCAGAGGAAAACCAAGAAAATAAACATTTCCAAGGAGTTTAACATTCCAGAAAAAACAAAGCAGGTTTGGCCTGATTAATAAATGAGGAAAACATTGAAGGTTTAGCGAAGATATTCTTCTATAAATTTCATCTGCCTGAAAATGGTTGCCTACTTGAAGAGATCCAGTCCAAGTTTCTCTGCAAATGGCGCCACAAAACCTTTGACAGTATCCATAAAACCTGAAGGAGAGAAAAGGGAAATTGTCAAGTTCATCAAATTGAAAAAACAATTTCCAGGAATGTGCATAATGTATCCTCTATTATTTCAGGACAGGAATTGTTCAAGCGCTAAAGTGATCTCATTTTGTTCTTCAAATTGGCAACAATAATATTTTTTTTCTTTTAGTGCTACAGTACATGGTTCTAATAAGGTGTAATATCTTTGAAAACAATATACATGGTTAGAAATTTTGTCGAAAAGTTGAAAAAATTGCCAGTTTTGACCAAAACGATTTAAGGCTTATTCTCCTTTGTAAAATTCCTGGCATCAAATGCAATATGGTCATGCAACAAAAATAGGCACAGTGTGTGCAGAAATTTTTGCTCTTTCTACTCATGCATCTAGTATATCTTTAAAGCTCTGAATCAAAAGTTATTGAGCCGAACTACAAAATGTGGTCAAATGTCTCGAAAGGTTTAAAGCCGATATGATTTGAGCTTCTGTCTACTCTACAAAGTAAAACTAACTATCATCATTTTCTTTTCTTTTTTTTAATATTATGATCCAGTGAAAGTAGAGTGGATTTCTTTGTTGAATAAGTGAGGGAAAGATACATAGATAGAGACAGATAGATATAGAGAGACAGGAAAATAGACCAACAAATAGAAATGAGAAAGCAAGGGAGACAGACAGACACAGAGACAGAGACAGAGGTAGGGGAAGAAAGAGAGACGAGAAGAAGAAGAAGAAGAAGAAGAAGAAGGAGAAGAAGAAGAAGAGGAATAAAGAGGAAGAAGAAGAGGAATAAAGAGGAAGAAGAAGAGGAATAAAGAGGAAGAAGAAGAGGAATAAAGAGGAAGAAGAAGAAGAGGAAGAAGAAGAAGAGGAATAAAGAGGAAGAAGAAGAAGAGGAATAAAGAGGAAGAAGAAGAAGAGGAATAAAGAAGAAGAAGAAGAGGAATAAAGAAGAAGAAGAAGAAGAAGAAAGAAGAGAAAGGGAGAGAGGTGAACACAATAAGAGAGAGAGAGAGTGGGGGAATTGAAAGTACATAGAGAGAGGGGTGAAAATATAGAAGGAAGGGAGAAGTAAAAGGAGACTAGAGGAGAGAGCAAAGTCAAATATGAAGTGGAGAGTGAATATAAAGAAGATGAAAAGAAAGAAGAAACAACCAACCTTCTTCTTCTTCCTCTTGCTGTTGTAATGCTTGCTGCATCTCAGCAGGCGTCTTCTTTTTTCTTGTGATACGGCCTGCATCATCTGGTTCCGGAAGCGCTTCCTCTGCAACCTTCTTCTTTAGCCCATACTGAATACAATCAAATTGGAATGAATTCAAAACGGAATGAATTCAAACATTCATGATTCTGTCTATGGTATATTAAACTACATTATTCAAAAGTAATAACAGCTACCTGCAAAGAATATTGAGACAGTCTTGAAGTAGTTTTAAATTTTTAATCACGTAGCTAATGGAGTTGTAAAGTATCATATACTAGCATTATGATTATTTATTATTTTTTGCATGCAGTACATAAAGTATAAACACAGTTGTCCATCCTAGGGCCTGTAACATAAAGAGATACAATCAATCTTACGATCAATTGTAACTCTTTAGTACATGGTTTGCCATAGACTTACGATTGATATCAATCGTAAGATTGATTGTAGCTCTTTATGTTACAGGCCCCTAATGTCATACAGGCTGCAATTACCCATCTGACATGAATAGTCATAAAACATAACATTGAAAATACTAGTTGTATTTTATCATGGTCATGAAAGCTTTTCAGTTGTTAATCAATCTGGGTTTTTTTGAAAGAAAAACATGAATGTAAAGACTTTAATCAAATCAATTTAAGGGTAATTTGAAGACCGTATTAAATTACCTACCTACAGAAATCATGTTCGAATTATGTAAAATATGCAATTATAGAATGATATAGATGATGAACAAGGCTATTAAATTAGCCCTACGACATTGAAAGTCTACGTGATTAGTCCCCTTTCACTTTGCTTTGCAACCCTCAACTAGAATCAGTTCATATCTTATGAAGATTTCATGCGGTAACTGCATTGCAAGATATCGATCAATTTCACTTGACCTTTAAACCAATAACTGTAATCAGATTGATATCAATCTATTGATACCAAATAACAAGCCAAATGTTTTCCAGACATGCTTCCGGTATAAAACTCAAGTGAAAATAGGATCTCTAAACAATTATATTTACAGTTGAGAATGAACTGTGACCAACTCACTACAGTTGTGAAAAATTCAACTCCATCCATTATTCTATAAAGATGCTGTGACGACAGAATTTAATGGAGGAGCAACACCCAGATGTTGCCTCCATATACTTAGCATAAATTAATTACAGAAATATATGATTGTCATCATATTAAAGGCACTATAACAATTGTGGGTTTATGGTACAAAATCATCATATCGTGTCAGGATTTCTCAAGAAAAGTACAATTTGCTGAAAATAACAGCCATTTCATGCCTATACCTAAGCCAAATGGAGATAGAAAGTTGAGAGGTAAAAGAATCACAATTTATCTTTGATATACCAAAATTGCAGTCATTTTACAATGTATGTATGATTTACAAAGCATTGCATCAAGAATCTATCTTGAAATCGGCTTGTCTCGAATGGGTGGGTTGCGGGAGCGGGATGGGAGCGGGAACGGGCACACCCTAGCGGGATGGGAGCGGGAACGGGCACACCCTTTCGAGACAAGCCCCCCCCCCGGTTATCTCGAATGGACGCGTTCCCAGCGAGAAGTTCAATGAACGCGCCACTTCGAGACAACCGGGGGGGCTTTCCTCGAATGGGTGTGTTGAGTAGACTTTTGTAACAGACGTTTTAGAAATTTTTGAAAAATGTACTCTTGCTGGTTTTTTTGTTTTTCTTTTGTCTAAGATGTAGAAAATATAATAAAACAGGTCGTTTGTACCCGGCCCCCAACTCCCCATACAAGGGGTAGGCCTATGCTCATACCTCCTTTCCAAAAGTGACCCCCTATCACGGAGAAGTTGGAATTTGTTTTACCCCCCTATCCCGGGGAATTTTCTGAGATATTGGACCCCCTATCCAGGCAATTTAGGAAATTAACCCCCCCCCCCCTCCTATCCCCGGGGAGGAAACCACCAGAGTCTGCGAAAATTGACCCCTATTTACATTTTCCCGGGAATATTTTTTCATCTTTTGATATGCGTTTTGACTTCTGATAGTGGGTATTGATAGAATGATAGTGGCATTAAAAGGCGTTTCTAACTTTGGAAAGATGATAAACACACCTTGGCGTATGTCAGCACATGTCTGTAACACAATTTCACAATATTTAACAGGTCACGCCAAACAAAAATAATAATAAATAAATAAATACAAAAATCCTAGCTACGCCACTTGCCCTTTCGTCCCCGTGTGTTTTAATGCATAATTATTCAATTCTCCTATTTATTTTGCACAAATAATGATTTCTTTGTCAAAAGCTTTTTTTAGATACTGTTTTATTATATTTTCTACATCTTAGACAAAAGAAAAACGAGAAAAACCAGCAAGAGTACATTTTTCAAAAATTTCTAAAACGTCTGTTACAAAAGTCTACTCAACACACCCATTCGAGGAAAGCCCCCCCCCCCCCCCCCCCCCCCGGTTGTCTCGAAGTGGCGCGTTCATTGAACTTCTTGCTGGGAACGCGTCCATTCGAGATAACCGGGGGGCTTGTCTCGAAAGGGTGTGCCCGTTCCCGCTCCCATCCCGCTCCCGCAACCCACCCATTCGAGACAAGCCCTTGAAATCACACATGAAGTGTACCAATCACCTGAAAAAATAATTTGTGTACAGCTAGAAATTTTACAATGAAGCTAAAAGAACTTTATTTGGCATTCTATCGGTCAACAGTTAAAGAGTATGAAGGAAATAAAGGATAACATGAAAGTGCGTGCACGGAAACCGAAATCCAAGTGGATTCCGCGACTATGGTTCCTCGCGAGCCCTTATCTTGACAAGCGTGTACAGGAGTGTCAAATAGTCTACTCAAGAGTAGTTGTAGGCTTATAGAAAGTGTATTAAACTTGCAATATCACTTTATAGAATTAAATATTTGAAGCCCAAATTTTGAATATAGTAATGACATGGAAACCCCTAACATATAGAGCAAAATATTTGTTGGTGATTGGCACCCTTTAATCTTTCAGGTCAATCTTTCCGGTAATAACAAAACTATCAGGGGAGGGAGGGGGGGGGATTTGTGATCCAACGTTTGCGCTGGCAACATTTTGCTATGGGGTATATTTTGCCAAAGATACAGGGTTGGGGGATGGGTTGTGATTGGGATTTAGTTAAGAATTTGAGTAAGGATTAGATGCAGTGTTAGGTCCAGGGTTTAAGGTAGGACTTTAATAGACTAGTGTTGGAAAATTGATTGGAGGGCAGTTGCTGCCAGAGCGGCTATCACACTATCAGTTGAGTGAGTATTATGAAAAAAGTAACCTTTTCTCGTATCCTCTGTCTCTCCACCTCCCTCTCCGCCTCCATTTTAGCATGCTTCGCTTTCCTCTCCTCTTCCTGCTGTTGACGGGCTTCTTCGATGAGGGCGGCCTCCTCGTCATCCTTATCATTCCCTTCTCCCTCCCCTCCAGCCAAGTTTCCAAGTTCACCTGGTGAGAATGAGCAAGATTGAAGTGGAACATCGATTATTTACCATGATCCAAACAAAAATGGTTGGAAACAAAAGCACTATACCTGGTATGGATGCAAAGTATGGCAAGTGATCTCTACTTTCTTTCTTTGTGACGATACAGAGAAGAACAAAACAGGCTATTCATATTATGGCCGGTATAGTCATTAGAATGAAAATTGTATATATCCAACAGTTAAAAAAGAAGATATTAAGCACTTGCATATTCCTTAACTGATAATTATTTTGTTGCAAAGCTCACTAACGCACCTGGTGGAAATGAACAGGGTTAAGATAAATTGATTTATCCTCCACCCCCCCCCCAAAAAAAAAAATTATAACAGCAGGCCCAATAGCTACATGTATATTAGTATGTATTTCCAGCAAATCTATGGGCACCAATATTTGTTCCATCTTGCTTTTTGATTTTCTACAATTGCTCACAATTTTCTAAATCCTCTCCATCTTCTCCTATATCATTGTGAAGGAAGCCAAATGTGAACAAACCAACAGAAAAATGGATGGAAGTCAGATTATTTGAAAGCCACCACCAACATGCACCTAAGGAACTCATAGCCCTGGGGAGCGTTTCGTTTCATCAAGCGTTTTGTCAGTGATTTTTACCGACAACTGTTAATAAGCTACTGAAATCCTTGCATCTGATTGGCTGAGAGCAAATTTGTCAGTAAAAATCACTGACAAAACACTCCCCTGGACACATGGTCTGGGTTATATGCTCAATTTTTTATTCATTATTTGCTCATTATGAGGTTATGTTCATTTTTTACCTTTGAAAGATATATCACTTATTCTGTAGTTGTAGACTTGAACATTCTTCGAGTTTTGTTTGATAGCATAAAATTCAATTTTCTGTCACTACCAAAATTCAAGATGACAATTAATGGCAGTTATTCTAACTAAAAACATATTCTGCTATCAGTGACAAAGGATCTGTTGTCATGCCTTATATTTTTTCTCTCCCCAATAACTTTGGAAATGGATATCAACTTCCCTGCAGTAGACTGGAAATTGAGAAATTCTATCAGTGTTTTCCACTTGTGCTGCACGAGCATGACCTTTAAAATTGGCACTCTGCCAAGTAATATTGCACCACGTCTTCCAGTATGTAAATATCCATAAAAGGCAGGAGGAGGTGGAAGAAAGGAAGAGCAGGGAATTTGAAAGAGCAAGACAGTTAAATATAAAGAGATCACATGAAAGGGACAAACTAGTCTGAGCGAATATAGACATGCCGAAAGGGGAGATAAAATGTAGTTAGGACAGAAAAAGAGAAAGAGAGAGAGAGAGAGAGATGCATGTTTACAGAATAAAAGTCAATGAACAGAAAAAAAAAGCAAAAGAACCAGTAATAAAAAGGTTTGACTCTAAATGAAGTTTTGAAAACAGAGTGGAGGGAGATGGAGGGAGAGACAATAATTTAAAGGCACAATGTAGTAAAGAGAGTGAGGGAGAGAGGAAGAGACTGCAAGAGATAGAGAAATAGATACATGTACATGGACAGAAAGAGATTGTGTAAGAGAGAGGTGAGGAGAGAGGGGTAGACAGAGAGAGAGAGAGCAGGGGAAAATTAAAGCTTGAGAGAGCATGCACATGTTGACAGATAGCGAAAATAACAGTTATCAAATGATACTGAGAAGAACAGAGGTGATAAAGAGATAGATACATGTACATGGACAGAAAGAGACTGTGTAAGAGAGAGGTGAGGAGAGAGGGGTAGACAGAGTGAGAGAGTGAGAGAGAGAGAGAGCAGGGAAGAATGAATGCTTGAGAGACCATGCACATGTTGACAGATAGCAAAAATAACAGTTATCAAATGATACTGCCTATGGCTAATTTTGCAGCGAAACAGTAAAAAGGTATAATTTTCCAATTACACCTGCATGTCTACCCACTCAGGAACCACCCACCATTAAATATAGTTAGGATAGGCTGCGTTACACAAAATTACCATGCTGCATGGGTTTAAATTAAATACAGGCACAGTTCTAGAAAATAATGTTTGATGAAAAATATAAGAGAGTATAATAAACAGATAGTTACAAGGAAATATCACAACAAATTGCAACATTCCCAGTTGAAGGCCAAAATTTCCAAGTAAAATTTACACGACATGAGGAGTGCAGATATTTGCATACATGTACTGTAGATATTCCTGTATGACCAATATGTAGGATTGTTCTGCAGTAAGAATTTTGAAAGTATCAGTTGATGATGAGAACACTGCAGGAGTTTCTGCAGTCTATTTTCAAGAAAAAACTCATTCTAGAAGATACATTATTTACATTTATGCCATAGTCAAGTGATAGAAACACTTCACTGGATACCCTAACATCATGGATACATCACATTGCTTCTCCTTACACAGGTGTATAAATGGATACCCAGTAGCATGTAAATATCAGTGCATGTTGGATTGGCAGAATGTGGTGCTCTAAAATGGGTCATTCCATGGGGTTGGAGCAATTTTTGTGACATACCAGTAGTGAGACACTATTGGGGTGTTGCAAGAAAGTTGCGATTGGTTGCAAGTTGCAACTGATCGGTACTGACCAATCAAAATCATTGTTGCAAGCGCATCTTCTTGAATGGGCAGACCCTGAACCATTCAGAATGGTTGTTCTAATTTGCTTTACAATTTGCAATCGATTGCAACTTTCTTGCAACACCCCATATGTCTCCTATCAACCGTATAATGTTTCCTAAAATTGAGTTCAGCGTAAAAAGCATAGCCACTTAAGTTAAGAAGTTCTCTAGCTTCATGGTGAATCAATATGGCAGACCAAAACATTATGTAATGTTTACATAAATGTTATCTGATGTCCAAGTAACAGTGGTAAAAAAAGAAATGCATTTTAGGCAAAGCTTTCAAAGAGTACCAACTGAAACAGGAATAATTCTGCCTGGGCACTACTATACATATTCATTGCATAAAAATCTTCCAACAGTTGATTTCATCTTCCATGTGTAATAGAAGATCTCATAACAGCATTACAATGACATCGTCATAATTTTTGCCCCAACCTCATAGAATGACCAAAATAGCAACTGGGTAGACTACTCGTTTGAGAGTTGGGTGTGATTTATCTTCGACAGAGTTGTAATTGCATTCTAAGACCACGGAAATACTTACAAAGCCTTTAAAAACTTTAAGTGCTTTATGCTTAAATTATAAGTGAAGTGCCTCTGGTGTGGATTTTGTGAATTCTATCAAATTACAGGCAATCTCAGGTTCTTTTATAAAAAGAAAATTGTTACAGAATCACACAGATGATTATCAAGCATGTAGTATCTGATTCTGATGGAAAAATTATGTATAAACAGTTACAATTAAACGGAATTCAAAAAATAAAACGCAACTTGATTTTCAATAAAATCAGGATTGCATATTTGGGACTTGCACTTAATTTTTTGTGTTGCGTTTAAATGCAACTAATTATGCAAGACAACCCAGGCCATGTCCGTTGGCAGCCTGCTAGGCTATTATACTTTGTTCCATGTGTCAGTGTATTTATTGTTTTTTGCTTTTTTTTTTTGTTTTGTTTATTTTATTGTATAGTGGTTTCTGCAAGTTTTTTATATTTTGTCAAAATCTGGCAAGTCTAAACTACATGTATACAATGAGTTGACAATTTATTTCAAAGTCTCCCTTAAAATAAAGTTCACGGCAACTATACCCACACTGTGCTTTAAATGGTATTATACCAGGGGAGTGTTTCATGAAAGGAAGTTGTCGGATATTTTATAAATATCCAACAACTGTTATAAGCTACTGAAATCCTTGCATCTGATTGGCTGAGAGCAAATTTGTCAGATAAATATCTGACAAGTCCTTTCATGAAATGCTCCCCAGCTAGGGCACCAACCTTCCTGCAGTTCACGTAAGGAACAAAATGCATGCAAGCATATTATTGTTGTATAACACGCAACATATCTTTTGATATTCCTTTTATTATAGTACATTACAGTGCTGAATGAAAATTAATTACTTAATGGACATGTTCATATGTGTTGCATATATGTGTATGCATGGTGTATTCAGGGCACTGTACGTGTATGTATTTTAATCCTGAAATTTAGGCATACACCATACATTTAATTTTCTCCCATGTAGTCAACTTGCCATTGTACACTGTACATCAGGTTATATTTGTTTTAATTCAACCAATATTGACAATCACACGTAAAGCTGTTTGCATCAAATATGACTGACACTCCACTTCTACAATACCGTTCCATTCCATCAACCCCACCCCCAACCTCCACACACACAAATCAGTTATGCTCTCTGCAACACATCCACCAAGTAAATCAAATTAATTGATCTCATTTACTACATCAAATAGGGACACAGGTGATGACATGTAGCAAGCACGTAAAAGGATTTTACAAGGCTTAATAAGCACTTGAAACACCTGTGACTTATGTGAAATTGATTTATTTGGTAAGAAAACGCCAATGATAGTTGCATATTATCGCAAGTACACTTGAGTGTGCAATTTATATCACTCATCTAGCATCTATATTTATATAAACCACATTCAAGCATTTATGCCTGTACATGTATATTTTATACACACAGTATGCTTGGGGGAGATTACTGAAACGGCTTTAAATACAAACACAAAAAAACGACAGATATTGGGTTTGCTCTTACTGACTTACAAGCACTTGAAACACCTGTGACTCATGTGAAATTGATTTATTTGGTAAGAAAACGCCATATTATTACAAGTGTACTAGACTGTGCAATTTATGTCACTCATCTAGCATTTAAATACTAAGCCACATTCAAGCATTTATACCTGTACATGCATGTACACACACAGTATGCTTAGGGGAGATGACTGAAATGGCTTTAAAAAAACAAACAAACAAACAAACAGATATTGGGTTGCTGACTTACATTACATGTAAGGTACATAAATACCCCCCCCCCCCCCCCCCCGATTACAATTTCAATGAAGAAAGGAAAATTATTTACATACATGTGTATAAAGTTGGAAGCAGATATGCACAAGGTTACATTTTGTGTACACTGTCCATTAAAATTTACATCCACAGGCATACATAATTGTCATGCACAAATGATCAACTTACTATGAGTAGGATTATCATCATCTAGATGCAATCATTTTTTGAAGAACCTTTTGAAGAACCTTTTTATTTTATTTTTTTTTTTGGTTGTCAGAGAATTTTGGAGGAAAACGAGACCCAAAAAATGTGATAACCTTTTTTGGGGGGGGCAGGGGGTTGTCAGAAAATTTTAGACATTTCGGACAGTTAAATCATGTGGTGTCCCCCCCAAAAAAAAATTTCGAAATGGATTTGTGCCACTGTATGCAATGAAGAATGAAATGAGATGAGGTGACACAGTGAAACCAAATTTTTAGTTAATGCATGAAATTCACAGTTCTGTAAGTTGCTTCCTTCTTTTTTCTTTCTGTTTTTTCTCAGTTACTTGTAGTTAACAACCACCTTGAGAGGCCACCCATTTTCTTTCAATATTTTGTTTCATTCTGACTTAGATTGGGCATTTAAATGTCTCTTAAAGAAACATACTTCACAAAGGATGTACGAGTACCTGTTTCTGTTCCAGAGAGAGAAAAATATTCTCACTCTAAAATTGTACTGGGAGTACAACATTTAAATTCTAAAGTGGGATTTGCCTCAAACTTTTACCTAGACGCCTCCGACCTCTGACAATATGCCCCTAAAATACAATCATGTCATCGATCCATGCTGATGCGTAACATTTATACTCAGTATGGCCAATCAACCTGTTATACACAAATTCACATTGATAGCTGCATGATCTCATCATTAACTGGCTTTCCCGGGAAACACACACATTGCTGATCATAAGCTGCATACGTTATGGCGATGATGAAAGCCGAGTCTAATGGCTATAAGCCTCATCAATTTGATTAATGTGACTCATCAAGTCTCTAGAACTTGTACATATCTCGCTATCTACAGCAGTCATTACTCTGCTCATCTCCCTATGTAGTTGAACATTATCATGCTCTAGGCTACAACACTAAACTTTTTTTAAACAATCCTACCCAAAAGGCAAACATTCACTGGTATGTTTCGTGCACATGAAACTGATCATCACAAAATCTTATATTTTTTCTGTAGGGAGAAAAAGATAGAGGAGTACACGTCATTGTGCGACATATGCCCTGTGATCAATTTCTAAATACTTTCTCATTTAAATCCTGGAACAAACACACTTAACACTTGCCCTCGCCATAACCTAAAATCGAATAGCCCAGAAGAACTGACTGACTGACAAAATGTTGGATACTGTAAACGTGGAATATTTCGCGGTGTGGAAATTTTTGCGCATTTCGCGCAGCATGAAATGTGCGTGAAAATAAAAAGATGCGAATATTTTTGTTTATGTATTCTTTTGCCCATGAGCCTAGCACGTCAGCGAAATTAAAAACATGTGAAATTCCACTTTTACAATAGCACTCTGCTATCATACAATTATCAATGACTGGGAGGAAAAATGTAAGTAAAATTAGTCATGACAAACAACTCATGGTGGATATACTGTAATGGTATGCACAGTGCGGTTGTACATATATGTCACATGTATTCATACACTAACCACATTCTTAACTTTAACCCTTGAACAAAGCACCATGCCCAAGCCTAATCCTAACCCTAAATCTAACCTAAAATCCAATCGCAAGCCTAATCCTAACCCTAAATCTAACCTAAAATCCAATCGCAAGCCTAATCCTAACCCTAAATCTAACCTAAAATCCAAGTGAAAGCCTAATCCTAAACTTAAATCTAACCTAAAATCCAAACGTAAGCCTAATCCTAACCCTAAATCTAACCTAAAATCCAATCGCAAGCCTAATCCTAACCCTAAATCTAACCTAAAATCCAATTGCAAGCCTAATCCTAACCCACATCTTTGATGAAATGAAGCCCAGAGCAGTAATTGTTGCTGGAGCATATTCAGAGCATCGTACAGCTAGTGCAAGGTGAATGGCATTTTTCAAAAATGAAATTACAGTTTACAAAAACATTAGTCGTTAGATTACAAAACGATATGAATTTACGATGCTTTTTTTTTTAGCATGAAAATGAAAGTTGTATGTACCATGATGTCACCAGTCGTGGCGCACCCCAAATACAGCTTCATTGCTGCAACACCCTGTGTGAACTGCCCTAGTCTCTACAGAGCAAAATGAACAGATGTGATTGGCTCGCAGATATGGTACCAAAATAAATAAGGAACAACTATGCAGCGTTTCGCTTGCTGCCAGTCGTACAAAGAATGACTGCAAGCAATTAAAGTTTGTTTTCAAAGACAATTATCCACGGGTCTTTTTTATGTTCTGCTAATTTTTTTGTAAAACAGGAACTTCCTCTTTAGCAGACTGAAACAAAATAAATAATATGTACCATATTTTTTTTTTTTAGATGTAACAGAGCTTAATTAGTTCCAGAGATGTTGGTCAGACAAATTTTTTTCATGAAAAATACTTTGGAAATAAATTATCTTTGTTCAAAGTTGGCTGTCTTGCCGATAATGCCTATGCTCCAGTCGTGACACGCCATCCCTACAACACACAAGTCATGACGTACGCAGCCGGACAAGCGCATTACACAGTGCGCATGTGCAATCCCACAAAGACAATGCGATAGCCAGATAGCTTCCTACCTATGGTTTTGTAGCGTGCTGTTTATAAAGTGAATATTTTTACAACGGAGTGATTAATCTTAAATTAATCCTTCCTTCACAAATGATATTGCGAATGGTGCGGCACCACTGGTGCAATGTGCGGTGACACTGGAGCAGCAGAAGAAGCCCTGAAGAAGCGCTGCAGTAGCATTCGTGCCATAGAAGCAAGATGCAATGTTTTAGATGGATTTTATTCACAAGCATCTTCGGCATCGAATGGTGGGTGATTCCTCAACAAACATGGTATTTTCTGAAAATTATTAATTCAAAACTGTCAAACCCCTCCACGATTGGTGACATTACGGTATGTAGGCTTACTTGTCTTGCTCAAAAGTCAACATGTTTTTTTGAGAATGTTAGCAAGTTTATTTCTTTAAAATTGCTATCAACTCAATCAAGCCCACATTGAACAATTTCCTGTCTGCACCACTCAATTGTTGAGGCGTAATTAAATACAGGATATATTTCAGCCATCAATAAGCCAGTTCGTGGTGTTCAAAACAAATAATCATAGTCCCATGCATAGGAAATAATATCAGAAACCAGCATCTTTAATAACATTCTTTTGACAATGTACTACATCTGTCTAGAGTGCGCCAGTAAATTATATAATCAAGCCCTCATTGAAAAATTTCCTGTTTCGATCCATCACCACTCAATCATTGAGGCGTATATGTAATACAGGACATAATTCAGCCATCAATAAGTCAGTTTGTGGCATTCAAACAAATTATCATAGTCCCATGCATTGCAAATGTCGTCAGAAACCACCATCATAACCACAACTCCTGATATTTTCTCTAACTAGGATCTAATGAATTTGAAATAGCTTCATCACTTTCTTTAATTTGCATGAAAGAGCTTTAAAGGGATACTCAACCGCAGATTGTGGACGTTTTCATGCCGCGAGAGGGCACCGTGATCGTTCCGTGATCGTTTCCTGATCATGCCGTTGCCCCTCGGGGCGCAAACCTCGGATAGACTGGTCGCCGCACAAACATGTACGCTCCACCTGAGCTCGAGCTCTCGTGCGAGATTCGGTCGGCTTCGTGCAGTCGAAATGTAATCCCACTTAGTCCAACGGACGCGTTCGAGGCACAAACTTTGTGTACGAGTGAATGGGGCTTACGCAATCCTGACTTTCCCCACGGCCGCCCGGTGGCGTATCCCTTTAAAGGTAAAGTTTTACGAGTGGGAGATGATACAATTGCATTTCTACATTGGATAGGAAATCAAGTCTTCTTACAGACTTCCTTTCAAGTGGAATATGTTTCCCCTCCCCCTCTCAGCTCTAGCTCAATGAACATGTAAGGTAATCTTAAAGAGGTTGAGTTCTGGGAAAGGTAAAAGATCATTTGTGAGCTTTCTCATTCCTTTTATGTCCGGTTGGAAGAAGATCATAGTAAAAATGTCCCTCAAAAAGAATGCTCCTCAAATGTCCTCATATTCGAAATAAGGCAAGAAATAGCTGAAAGTGTTTGGGCCGAACATCAATGCCAGATAATAAATAATAATAATGGTGGCTTCTTGTATAGCGCTCATGTCCGTCACGTTGTGACGCTCCTGGCGCTTCATTATTACCCCGGGTCATAGCTTAGCAGCCAAATATGTAGCGCTCTAGCATATCGGGTACCCATTTACACCTGGGTGGAGAGTGGCAAATGTGGATTAATGTCTTGCCAAAGGACGTTAGTGCCGGGCTGGGATTCGAACCCTCAACCTTTTGATTAAGAGTCAAGTGAATGAACCACTATACCACGACACCTCCAGATGTGTGTGCAGTCCCATGTACCCATTTCTGTGTGCAGTGCATGTGCTTTTTCAGCAAGATTGGATAAATATTTCTCGTCATTTTGATGATTCCACAACCTCACAGTATACACCAATTCTTATGTACTTGCAGACATAATCAACCTTTTTCAATTGCTTTGAGACAATTTCTTTCACAATGTAAATGCATGGCCAGAACTCAAATGTATCTTTAAGTTATGGTGATCGACTTAATTCTTCAGACAGAAACTGTCTTAGGGGGTGTTGCGAGAAAGTTGCAATCAATTGCAAATCCCTCAAATCATGATCAGTCGCAAGTCTTGCAATTGCATGATTGCAAGTTCCATTTAAAATACATGTATCATATTTGCAATCGATTGTAAATGGGGGATTTGCAATTGATTGCAACTTTCTTGCAACACCACATTAGAGTTGATCTTGTACTTTCCTGCTAAATTTGGTTACATGTCATTTTTCCGAAGGTTCATAATTCCGAAGGTTCACTTTCAAAATGTCGTCACATTCAAAAGATTTCAGGCGATATAATGCACTTCAAAAATTTGTTTTAATCTCACCATCTCCTGCAAGAAAAACTTGTTTTGTAGTTGGGTGCGGAAGGCGAATGCTGGTCACGTGACTCTTGACTAGAAATTTTTGCAACATTCTGCTTGATTGATCTAAAACTTTGACCAAAAAATGATCACTGGATTTTGGACCAATCACATCATGTCTTATATCAGGATATAGGTAATTTATCCAAGCTTTTTGGTAATCAGTCCCCTTTCACACATTCTCTCTTCAGGTGAGGGGAAAAGAAGCACTCATTAGTTTACCCATGTTGATAACCACACAGCATGCATTTTACTTCGCTGGATGGATGACAAAAGAGCACAACAGTCCCTTATTGAATTACAAATCAGCCAACGTTTTCATTTCCTCTGTATCCCATAAAAAAAAAATATCACAAAAGACCCTCTTACCCACACACACAAAAAAAACAGGAGCCACATTATGTTAATAATTACATAACATTAATCCAAAATGCAATTAGTGAACCTCAATACCCCTTCCCCTACCCACATTATTGAATACTGTACCTATTGAAAGTGGTAGAACAAAATGCTATATAACTGTACAAGTCTATAACATCCCACATTTGTACACAAATCACAAACACTCTTGTCTAAAAAAAAAAAAAAGAAAAACAGGAGCTATATTATGTTAATCATTACATAACACCAATCTATAATGCAATTAGTGCACCTCAATACCCCTTCCCCCTACCCCCATGATTGCGTACCTACTGACAGTGGTAGATTACAAAATGCTACATGTATATAGTCTATATAGCACAAAGAGAGCATACAGGAGGCCTGTGATCATGGCACAATATGATGCGATCAATACCGCATGAAGTACTGGAACGGGACGGCATGCCCGAGGTAATTAAGTCTGAAAGCTGGCAGAGCGTATAGCACTGGCTACTCGATTGGTATGTAGTCTACCCATGCAGACACAACACAGAGGCAATTTGCATCATTAATCAGTGTTACTTGAGCATACATATTTACAATATGTTGTTTAAATGAGTAAAATCAGCATTAGATCAAATTTTTTTTTTTTTTTTGATGGATATATTGCCAGGAAAAAAATGCAGAATCAATGGGAGAGATAAATCTTGACTTTAACCCTTTCACGACAGAAATTATTTAAGAGCTAAACTGATCACACTTTGTTCTTCAAATTGGCAACAATAATATTTTCATTTAGTGCTACATGGTTCTAATAAGGTGTAATGTCTTTGAAAACAAAATACATGGTTAGGAATTTCTCGAAAGTTGAAAAAATTGCCAATTTTGATCAAAAACAATAATTTTGAACCGTTATTAAATTCCTGGCATCAAACGCAATACGGTCATGCAATAAAAATGGACTTAGTGCATGTAGAAAATTTTGCTCCTTCTACTCATGCATCTGGTATATTTTTTAGAGCTCTGAATCAAAAGTTGAGCCAAACCACAAAATGTGGTCAATTGTCTTATTTTAAAAAGATATGACTGCTCTACTTTGAAGTAGCGTAGGTACAATAAACAGAATTTATTACATACTAAATTTTTTATCAAGGATAGATAATTCAATGCTCTTTTGAGATGGTGAATTGGTATTAACCAAAGAAGGAAAAGTATTTCCAACATCTGGTACTGATATAATGAACATCTATTCTTCTATTTCTTAATGTACCCTACTGTACCATAACAGTTGCATAAATCAATATCTTTATAAACAATCACATCCATCTGAGTGTGTATGTACAGAGAGATTAAAAAGAGCAGTACAGTTGTAAACAATTTTTTTTAAATCTGCAACGATACACAACTAGTCTGGAGAATAAAACTAGTGCACGGCAATGCAATAACAATCCTAGAAGAAATTAATAAAATCATATTTTTACGAGCGGGGAAAGACCCTTGAATGATTATCATAGCCGAATCCACATCTAAAAGAAGTCTGAATCTGAAGACTAGCACTGCAGAGTCTGCACTACATCTACATCTAAGGCAGACGAACTACAAACAGACATCAAAGTGCATGAATTTATATTTGAAGAATATGAATATATCTGTTTCAGATAAAATAAGACCTTGCATCCTTAATCGTGGAAAAAAACATGAGAACTTCATTGGAATTCATTAATTTTGCATCTGGAATAAATAAATGATATCTTCAACTGTTTGTTGGCCTGCATATCAGAAGTTCACTTCCCTGTACATGTATATCACTGATATGTTCAAAAAAATGCAATGTTTAAAAATAAAATCTCTCGTTCCATGTCTACATGCAAAAATCCCATTATAATCATAATCATAATCATAATCATAATATATTTGTCTCCTTTCTGTCGTCTGCTTGGAGCCAGAAGGGCGTTAACTCTGTACAAATGATGTGACTTAATGCCCTTCTGACTCTAAAACAGAAGATAAAAATAATGCACTAACAAGCAAGTCAAATAAATACAAGGAAGCACAGTATTCATAAGAATGTGAACACTCAGAAGTATTCTAAATGTAGCTAGCTGTGACAGCTAAACCTCCAGTACAAATGTACGCAATCTCCTTAATTATTCATTCTAATTAAAACAGAAAATACAATTTTTTAAATGTCCCATACATGTACCTATCCCAAACTTTTGGTGTGTGTATGTCTGTATATCTCAACCTACTTTCAGGGCGGATGCCACGGAACTTGGGATTTTGACCATAGCTCTCAGCGAATCCTTGCAACTGGGTCTCTCTCCGTGGCAGGCTTTAACTTGTCGATGGAGTAATCGTTAATAGGATGGAAGGATTTGTTTTTCCAGGGCTCTAGCTAAGGTTTCAGAGATATATCCAAAGGCATCTTTAAAACCGCTTCCCTCGAGTTTGCTGCAGTTTGGTGTGGCTGAGTATATGTAATCACAACCATGTCTCTCTATCTCTTTCTCTCTCTCTCTCTATCTATCTATACCTATCTATGTACCTCTACCTGTCTCATTATCTATCTCTAAACCTATCTCTCCATCTACCTCTCGATATCTCTATCTCTCTTTTATCTATCTATATCTCTCTCTTTACCCCTATCTAAACCCCCCCCCCCCCCCTCCCCATCTATCCTTATATCTCTTCTGCTTACTTTCTCTATTTCTTTTTCTTCTGTATGTTACCTCTCTCTTTCATGTTAATTTTTGCATCTCTCTCTCTCTCTCCCTCCCTCCCTCTCTCTCTCTCTCTCTTCTTTCTTTTTTGTATATCTTCAAGTATATATTTTTCTCCCTTTGAAATATAAACATGATAATTATATAACTTTTAACACTGAATATGTTCCAAAAGCATATATATACATCTTTATTTAATGTGCTGACACATATATTGTGAAAGGGAGATTGAATATGTTTGAAATCCTCCAGGGATGTTTTGTTTGTCTAGAAAAAAAAAGTTACAATGACATCTTATACCCCATTTATACTAGGAGATAGACCGTCCCAGCACCGGTCCAGGGGCTATCTAATTAAAATGGGTAAGAAGAATTTAGGGTGGCCCAAAGTTAGGGCAGTCCAGGGGTGCCCCTACTCCAGTATTTATGAACAATTGCAGTGATTTTAATAGGCCGGACTTAATTCTGTGACCCGCGTAAACCGAAAACTGTATACCGCTTGCAGGTAACATGCGTTTACAAATAGCGTGCACTAGTTTGCATGCATGCAGTGAAGTGCAGCTAGCTAGCATGAGTCGATCTCGAGTCGAGTCACAATTTCGAGTACTCTTTTGACATGCTGTCAAAACTTTCAAACTAGATCTACCATTGAAACCAAAAATGGCAAATGATGATGCAGCCAGCTAGCTGAATCGTATGTCGCGCAAGCGGGATGAACGTGTGAAGGGGGAATAGGTTACCGTGGCAACTTGGGTCGATCCCGCATGCAGCTGGACGGTCGTAAATGGCCGTATAAATGGATTTGGACCTATCTAAATTGGGGTATTTGATATGATATTATTTCTACTGCATTTACAAACAAAACATGTTTGTCAAGAAACTATGAAATGGAAAAATAGATCTCACTATGCTTGGAGGCAATTCCACTGTTATTAAGATTATTACACAGCCACATCATGATGACAAACACTGACTACTTCTTAAAAGATTGGTGGAGAAGGATCAAATTTTCATCAATTTCAAATAACAAGAACAATAGATCAAGAAGAACACCTGCATCCAGTAGACAATTCAGTACATGTCTGTCCTAGATATTATGTTTCAGGTTATTTTACACCCTGTAACACCCCCATGAAGCAAGCCTATTTAAAGCTACCCACACAGGCTTGCAGCAGGATTATGACAGTCAAAAGAGATTGAAAACTTGAAGAATTTGTTTAATGGGTTGAATGTGGCTGAATTACCCTGAAATCTGTTCTAACAAGTTGATGAAAAATATCTTTGAGTGTCAGCAAAATCATTAGAGGGTGTGGAAAGATTACATTCTTATATTCTACATGTATAGGTGTACACAGCTTATTTTCATGCACATGTTTGCCAAAGGTACAGCCCTGGAAAAAAATATTAGACCAAGCTTCTGTAATAAGGGTACTATAATATGCATACAAAATTATAAAAATGATTTGTCTTTGTATTTCATTGAATGAATACCAAATTCCAGCAATTATACCTTGCTTTGATGATATTTTATTTCCTTCTTACCACAAAAATAACACTATCAGTTACCATTCTTGGTCTAATAATTTTTTCCATGGCTGTATATAAAAGTAGTACAGTGACACCTGCCTAAGCTATCGCCCGCATGGAAAGACCACCCGTTTAAATTATAGCAGATCATATATTTCGTAAAGTCTAAATTAATCAGCTTTCCCTCCTTAAATTGGCACCAATTATTCTTCTTTGCACTCCTACATAGTTTTAAAAAATCAAAAAGTGTACTACACAAACTAATCTGAATGAAAATTGAAAAATCTAACAGAAAATTTGCCAATTTGCACACAAAAATAGTGATTATATATTTCATACTGCATTGCCAATTTAGAGAGTTTAAAGGGAAAGTTCACCCTGATTACAAGTTGGTTTTAAAAGAACCAGAAAAATTAAAGAAACCGATCAGTGAATGTTTGAGCAAAATACAATAAGAAAGTTATCAATTGTTAAAGTAATAATCAATAATACATAAATTGGCAACTCTGTGATGTATCTTGAGAGCTCCTCTCCCGTTTTTCAGTACAGAAAATTTCATACATTTTCATTTTATTTGTTTCTGATGAAAGAACAGAGTTTTTAAATATAGGTTTTATGCAAAAAAATAACAATGATTATATCTAATGTGCATGTTTGAATATTTTTTTAGAGAAAATGGAAAAATTAATGAATTTAGTGGTACATGCCAAATGGGAGAGGAGCTTGCAAGATACATCACGGAGTTGCCAATTGGTGTTTGATTTATTACAACTTCAAAATTCATAACTTTCTCATTTCTTATCGTATTTTTCTCAAACCTTCATCGATCTGTTTCTTAAATTTGTTTGCTTCTTTTAAAACCAACTTGTAACCAGGGTGGACTCTCCCTTTAATGATTATTTACAATTAAATCACTCTTAATCAGAAACAGTACAGTGTACTGCATTGGAGATTTCAAAACTTTCTGTGATATTTGCTCTTTCTGCTCATGTATATTTTTAATTTTTTAATTGTAGGGGTTACTAGAAGGGACAGGGTCAGAAATGAGGATTTGCGATCCACATGACAGAGTTAAAGAAATCAAAGGAAAAAATGGCGATGGGCCGTTCATATAGCTCGGTACAAAGATAACAGGTGGACATTAAAGGGCACCTGCAACCAAATGCAACCCAAATGCAAGTTTTTTGCTGTTGATGTGCAGGAATGCATATTACTAATATTCTGTTATTCAAACATCTAGATATGTTTCATAGATTTTAAAATGTTTTTTGAAATATTTTTTCCAAACTCCTAAGCTCCACCCTAAAAAAAGCTCCAGATCTCATTCCTGCAATGACATCGTCTGTCATCAGTCAGCTACACTAACATTCTAAAACAGACAGTGGAATGTAACTTTCCCCAGCTCAGCACATGCTCACAATAGAATTGCATGCTTTCAAACAATACCTCCTCATTACCTCCTCATTACCATTCTTTTCCTGGTAATGCTACAGCGTGTCTGACATAGCAACTACTGTGTAGGCATTGTATGGTCTATTAGAACAGATGGTCATCTCTGGCAAAGCTACATACAACTGTCTATCCTTAGCTCACTAATGATTGACAGATGATGTCACTGCAGGAATGAGATCTGGAGCATTTTTTTAGGATGGAGCTTAGCATGCTTGAGAAAATGATTTCAAAAAATATTTAAAAATCTATGAAACATATTTAGATGTTTGAATAACAAATATGAGTTGTATGCATCCCTGCAAATCAACAGAAATCAACTTACATTTGGGTTGCAGTGGATCGTGGACCTTCAAAGGTTACAAATTGGACACCTAGGGCATTTAACAGGAAAAGGGGAAGACCGAGCAGACGTTGGAGGGATGATATCATAAAATATGCAGGCTTTACATGGCAAAGAAGAGCGCAGAATAGAAGCTATTGGAAAGGGGATGAAGAGGCCTTCCTCCAGCAGTGGAGTGAAATAAGCTGATGGCGATGATATTTTTTAATTCATAGCATTCTTTTATCAAAAGATACTGTAAAAACGTCACTAAACGGAGGCACTGTACTGCTATGGGTTAAATAAAGACCTGGGCCCTCCGGCATAAAAAGTTGCATTTAATCGCAACTCAAAAAATTAAACGCAAGTCCCAAATAGGCGATCCTGATTGGTTGCAAATCAAGTTGTGTTTAATTTCCTGACTTGCGTTTATTACGTAACTTTTTTATGCAAGAGGGCCCAGATTTTATGTTTCCACTTAACAGAGTTTCTCATTGAAACCTCTAATAAAGTAACCTGTACATAAAAACAATCAGCTTATGGACCCAATTTCTTGTCTTCCTATGGTGGTCTTTACATAAAGGTTTAAATGCAGAAACTAACTGAAACTTCAAATCGCTATTGATATCTACAAAGTTTACAATTTCATTTTCATTCATTTTGGAGAAATACCAAAATCATTGTGCTTATATTCATGTTGCTGCCCAAACCAATTTGGTCTATGCAGCAACTTAGTAATTTCAAGTGTAAAACAGGTTCTAGAATGTAGGCATTCTAATTGGTCATATGACACCACATGACCATGCATTTTTATTTCCTACAGTTGCTAATCCACGCAAAAAAGTGATAATGCACGGCTGAGATGTGGGTATGCATACCTCTGGTGCGTACAAACTCAAAACGCGATGAAATGTGCCTAGTTCATATGGTAAGGAATACTGTAAAAGCTGTTATTTTTTGCGCGATTAAATTTTCGCGCTGAGCGACCCCAAAATATACTCGCAGGTTCTTAAATTCGCGCTGCGCAATTACAAGCTCGCATGTATACCCAACTCCATTTATTAATTTACACACACGCAGTCCATCCAAATGCATACAACATGCGCAACTACACACACGCGCTCACATGCGCAACTACACACACGCGCTCAAAAATGAATTGGACACACACATGTGCAATTCAACCCGCATAGGAAATCAGGCTAATATTTCCGCGAGTTCTAGAATTCGCGCCCGCAGAAAAAAGCGTGAAATCCGCAAAAATTAATGTACCGCGAATATTTCTGCATTTACAGTATGGCAAGGACTTTGATCCCGCACACTAAGATGTGCATTATACTGTTTGGCTGTTTGTAACCAATTTTTCGACTTTATATTGATATTGTAGACCCATTTTATAAACAAACAATTGATGTCTTGTGGATCTTGCATTAGCGATATGCACTGCACGAATGTTAAGTCACAATGAGACAGATAATGAACTTGACAAGTCTTGTTCACTATCCCATTTGTGCAGTGAATATTTACTAATGCACTCGCAAACATGAATTATTTGAATAATCTTGAAAGAGCATGTCACTTTGAGCGAAAACAACAAAATTCATAACAAATTTGAGACAAACAACTATCAGAAATTTGTGAACCTAAAGTTAATGAATCCATTACATGAGTGTGCACCTAACGATAATCACACATTTCGTGAATTTAATCATTTCTAGTCCATTGTTCGCAAGGACTTATAAAATTCCAGAAACGTGTCAAATTAACTGATTGCATTTGCTTTGAGCCTATAACTTTTGATTCAAAGCTTTAAAGAATATACCAGATGCATGAGTAGAAAGAGCAAAAATGTCTGCACACACTGTGTCCATTTTTGTTGCATGACCAGGAATTTTCACTGGCAACACATTGAGAGGTTCAAATTCATTGTTGTTTTACAGAAATTGTCAATTTTTTCCACTTTTCGACAAAGTTCCTAACAATGTATATTGTTTTCAAAGATATTACATCATATTAGAACCCTGTAGCACTAAAAGAAAAATATTGTTGCCAATTTGAAGAACAAAATGTGATCAATTTAACCCTTAAATAATACTTGTCATGAAAGGGTTAAAGGTGATACAAATTTTACCAGACAATTATTCTTTGTGTGAATATCCTCATATCTTTCATTCCAATATCCTTATCCCATTATACATGTTTGTATCATGGTTGTGATGTATATGTTTGAATCAAATCATATCTCTATAACTGGGTAACAACATTCTCTCAACCAAATTTTAAACAAATAAAAATAGCATAAGAAGTAAGTATGCCTACATAGACTACCAGTAGAGATATGATATTGTTTGATCTAAACTTGCTTGAACCGCTAAGTGGTGGGTAGCAATTAAGAGTTTGTAGGTTCTGTCTAGTGAGTCTACATCTACCGATGATCAACTAGATGTAATTGTAACACATATTCACCTCAAAAATTGTTTCTGTAAATTTAGATTTCTATTTCTTGCCCCTTCAATCTAAAAAAAAAAAATATTTTAAGCTTTCAATGTCTTTTGCAACCCAGAAAGGCACTATATGAGTCAATGCCCTTCTGCGTCTCAGCAGATGACATGTTCTATAGGATGAGTCTATATCTACCAAAGATCAACTAATTGTAAATGAAATACACCGTAACACTACATAGACTATTTTTGTCAATTTATCTAACTAATGTGGATAAACAATCGAAACATACTTTTGTGTGGAGGTTCTATTTAATACGCAAATATTTTGTTCATGTATTCTTTTTCCCATGAGTCTCGCACGTCGGCGAAATTAAAAACACATGAAATTCACCTTACATGGCTGAGCGCAAAAAATTAATTGCGTGAAAATTTCCACTTTTACAGTACACCATATGCATGTAATCGTTTCTATAAATTCAGATAACTAGTTTTGGGGTCTTCAATCAAAAAATATGAACTTTTACATCATCTTCTGACTGCTAGAAAGATATTATGAATCAATGCCCTTCTGGCTTTCAGCAAATGACATATTCTATCTAATGAGTCTACATCTACCAAAGATCAACTAATTGTAACTCAAATACATAAATAACACTATGCATAAACTATTTGTGTAAATTCTGATTTAAAACTGGTGTGGGTAACCAACTTAAAGGTACTTAGATACTATGCATGGAGGTTCTGTCTTCCAACGATCAACTGATTATAACAATGCACCTTACATTAACTAATTCTTGGGCCCTCAATAAAAAAATATATATTTAAGTACTATATCATAAACTTTTTGGAGCCAGAAGGATGTTAAGTCCCATCATTTGTACAGAGTTAACACCCTTCTGGCTCCAAACAGACCAAATTATCACCCGAGAGACAGAAGGACATAGCTCTAAGGAAAATGATATGAGTTAAACAGAGTCAGTTAACACCTTATGGCTCTCAACACATGACATGTGTATGAAGGTTCTGGGTGATGAGTCTACATCTACCAAAGACCAAATGGCACAAATACACCGTTAACAATAATTTTTGTTAATGTACATTAACCTATTCAGGCATCCCCAGTCAACTAATACCTGAGAAACATATATATGCATGTTGTCTTTAAAACTACCAAAATATAGACTAATACCTGAGAAACATATATATGCACGTTGTCTTTAAAACTACCAAAATATAACACAAATACTGTAAACGTTTGCAAAACAGATTAAGCTGCGATTCAACAAATATGATTTACGCGAATGACACAAATTGTTACTGTAAATTCATATCAAGTAGTCATCGAGTCTTCACAATGAAAGTATATTTTGCACATTGCTGGGCCACAATATCAGGCAAAAGCAGAGCGGTGAATATGTTAGTTTATGCATGGATATATATTTCATGCATTAAAACAAGGGTATACCATTATATCGTCTGTTTGGAGCCAGAAGTGGGTTACCTCATATCACTTTTTACACAGTTAACGCCCTTCTAGCTCCAGACAGACGATATCATTTGCTTAGAACAAGGGCAATATTTGTTCTTGTAACTAAAAGTATATAAGTTCACATACTTGTGGTTCTCAGCACATGGTATCTTGCCCTGCATCAGCTCTTAAATCTGTTAAATACCTAGGCCAGTATTATTCTTATTATTATGTTGACTGCTTTTTATGTTGTTCTTTGTAAGATAGAAACACTATTAGGAACTTTATAAATGTTGATTATGTATGTAATTTATTTCTATTATCAACTACCAAGCCCTATACTCAGAAAAAAGCTTATTCAAATTCAATAAGTCAAAATGACTGTTAGTGAATTTTATAGTTCACAAAGTACATGTATTATTTGTCAAGCCATGTCTTCTGTCATATATTTTATTCAATATCTCTTTTTCAAATTATCACTACCACGGCAACAAATTGCCCACAAGTCATGAAAATTCATCCATTCATTGGAGTGTTAGAAGCATCAGAACGTCAGCGCTATACAAAAAGGCACTAATATTGTCATTACTGTTATTCTTATTATACAATCGCTCAATATCTGTGAAGATAAAAATTTTGAAGTGGCTTTTTTTTTCTTCATATCATCTGTTTGGAGCCAGAAGGGCGTAAACTCATATAGGTACTCATATACACAGAGTTAACGCCCTTCTGGCTTTCAACAGACGAAATGGTGGCTATATCAATAACGTGTATATAGAAGAGAAGGGTTGTAGCAAATTTATTTATGTGCATGTATATCTTTAAAGTATACCATGGCTTTTAGAGTCTGCAGATATGCACTTACAGATTATGAAATACTTCTGCTTTAATGCACTCTACATGTATACGTCAAATAATGTAGAAGCAACAACAGTACGTCCTATATCAGCCTTCCCTTCTTGATGCCTTGTTTCGCATACACCACAGAAGAGATCTACATTAAGCACATTATTCCAGTTCTTTGATTCCCACATATACATAGCAAATATTAACAAATTGATAAGTTTCCCTGGAAAAAATCAAGGTTTTAGGACACAGAACATCAACTGATATGCCTCAAGCTTTCAATCATATGTTGTTCCCAAAAACATTATATTCATAAAAATATTAATCAATCAGACATCACTCCTCCTCATGGATACATGGAGGGCATGAAAACAGCAGGATGTGTTCAGTCAACCATGTGTTATCACCACCATATCAAGGCATATTGCTTTCCCTGTTGGTACGCAGTAATATATACGTGCAGTCATATCAGCTAAGATCCAAAGAGGTGTAAGCTCATAAATCACTTTAATGTCCTCCTGGCTTTTAGCAGGCGATATGTCCTATTTGTCTTCAATGGAAAGTGTGCAATGGGGCGTTAACACATCACCTTTCACACAGAGTTAATGCCTTTCGGCTCTCAACAGATGGTTTCCTTGTTGTACGGTTTGTTCATGTGATTAATGACATTTAAATATTTCACATTTTGCACACAGAGCATAGACTTAACAACAACAGAAAACATTAGCATAAACTACACATGCATTTGTAGAAAACTATGTTTTGTTTTGGTTTCTTTAATTCATAGAGTGTACTCCATCATAATTCAAAACCTTTTTGATATTTAAAAATGCACATGAACAGTAATATATCAATTGTAAAAACATTGATCACCAACATTTCATACAAGTACAGCATGTACCAGTATGTGATCAGATTAATGTTAGGTCATACAGATCTTGAAGAATTTTTTTTTTCTTCAAAATAACAACTTCCAATCATTTCAATCACTTGAGAAATAAACTGTGTTATATTTCTTGCAATGAAAACCAATCAACTCTTCTCCTTTTGCAACTCCTAACAATGATAACTGTCCATGGGGGATGCATGCATATCTGTTACAGTAAGTCTGTATTGCTGTATCAATAAATATACTACCCACATGTACTTCTTAATACATGTAGGTCCCAGGTACCACTCAACACTACGAAAAAACATACCCTTCAAATTCATAACGACATTAAATAACAACTTTCACCAGAAAACCAACTATTTGCAACAGTAAAATGTAACCAAGTCACTTTTGCATCATCATTCTAAAATATTCACATTACAGCACGACATAGGTTTGAAAGATCTTTCACGTATCTCTAAGCTGAATCAATGTACAGGAAGGCAAAGTGTCTTCCATTTACGCGTCTAAACCATATTTCTATCCCCACTTGAATATTCTCAAAATGGTACGGTTCTCGAACCAGATGCAGTAAAGACTCACCTAATAACGAAGCCATAGTACAGAACACAACACGTCCGGTCTCGAGCAGAATCCAATATGCTCAGAGTTGGCACGTAGGGAGCTCTTAGTCTCATGAATATTAATTGCCATCTGGGCACCGCGCTATAGGCAGCACTGGCTGCTATACTGCAGTGTGTGAATTGATGCCCCAAACGAGAATAGTCTTCCTGGTCAGACCCTGAATGGAATTTAATTCTCTATCCTAGCTAAAGACTTGCTATTGTGTTTTGTTTGGTTAATCAATAAGCTCACGGTAATTTGCAACTTCAGTTTCAGAGATTGATAATTACATGCATTTAAATAATCATTTGAAATTTTAATTTTTGATTTATTTATTAATGTATAAATGTGCATTATCATTGTTATTATTACATTAAAAAATTTAAATGAAACATTGCATAAGAGTCACCATTTGTAAAAAAAAAAAAAAACATGCTTACTAACCTCTTTCTTAGTGACATTTTTTTCTTCTTCCCAAGACTATTAAGCATTTAGAAATGTTTGGTTTGTAAAGAAAATTTTATTTGGTCCAGTAGCTACATGTAGACTGCTGGTTGAGTAGGTACAAAATTAATAGGCATATATTTACATGAAAAAGGTAAGAAGCTTACATAGGCCGAATTGTCCATTTCAATTCCTCAATATCATATTTTAAAGTACTTTGCAAGTGTCAGCCCTGAAGTCTGGAAGTACACTGTATAACTTTAAAGACTGAAGATAACTGATCATTAACTTTACTTGAAACCAGGGCCCCTGTTTCATAAAACTTCTTATTAGTAACAAATGCCAAATTTCTATGACAAATTTGCTCACAGCCAATCAAATACAACAATTTCAGTAGCTTGTAACAATTATTGTAAATTTTTATTAATAACAAGTTTATGAAACAGGGCCCGGGATTCTGATATTCATAACATTCTGTGGTTTCCAGAGCATACTGTACATGTAGCACATGTATACTAAGCAGAACACTGTATATACAGCCCTGGAAAAAATTATTAGACCAAGCTTCTGTAATAAGGGTACTATTTTATAAAACATTATAAAAATGATTTGTCTTTGTATTTCATTGAATGAATACCAAATTCCAGCAATTATACCTTCCTTTGATATTTTATTTCCTTCTTACCACAAAAATAGCACATCAGTAAAACCATTCTTGCTCTAATAATTTTTTCCATGGCTGTACATGTATATATGAGATGATCAACTACATGTTTGAGGTAGGTGTTAGAGAGAATTTGAAATTTTGGATTCAAGCAATGATCTACGCTCTCTAATGTGTCAGAAGGCCTATATTTTAGACTATGACAAGGCTTTAGTGCATAAATTGCATACAGACATGCCAGGCTATTCATAGTGCAGGGCATGTTCTATTGTGTACAAATGCATGAATGGTCTGAATATTGAGACTAGATATATTGATGCGTTGTCAGGCCACTGAATATTATAGCAGATAGACGAGAAAGAGAGAGAGAGAGAGATACAAAGGTAGTAATATTGCGGAATAGACAGAGGGGAGGTATCAAGACTGATAGCTGAAAAGACAAATGCGAGAGGAAGATTTTAAAAAGCATAGCTCTAGAGAGAAAAACATGAAGAGAGGGAGAAGCAGGGAGAGAGAATGAGAGAGATAGACAGACAGAACACAACAGAGATAGAGAGAGAGAGAGAGTGGGAGAGAGAGGAGGATCGAGACACACAGACAGTCAAGTTAAAGCCTGGCCTTGTGGACTGATGAGAAATATGAACATGGTGAGTCAGAAGAAGAGATCTGCAGATGAACAGAAATTAAAGGGATAATCTGAACAGCAGAGAATGAAAGATAAGGCAGATATACATATATACAGAGAAAGAGAAAGAAGAAAACAAATATGTAACAGAAATATGAGAGAAGAGGAGAAAGTCATTACCCATCAGAAAGATAAATGGAAAACAATAATGAGGAAGAGAGACAACAAGGGGGGGGGGGAGAACAGCAGGGAAAAGATGGACAGGTAGAGAGAACTTAGAGATTATGCACAGAACAGAAGTAAAATGAAAGTAATGAAAATCCAAGATGAGCTATTTGTAAGGATAGTATTCATTACAGGAGAGACAGAGACACAGACAGAGAGACACAGACAGAGAAACAGATAGACAGACAAGGATACAAGGAAAGATAGAGAGGCAGACAAAGACAGATAAGGAGAGAAGAGAGGCAGAAACAGATGGAAGAGAGAAATACAGACAGAAATATGAGAGATAGAGACATCAAGATAAAGAGAGAGAAAGAGAGAGAGAGAGAGAGACACACACACACACACACACACACGTTTACATGGCTTTACTTCCGAGGACAACTATTGTTCCTCTATTGTTACTCGTCCTCGGACAGTCGACGGAATAAGGCATAAATTCATTGTTCGACGTTCGAGGACTATTGTCCGCCTTCCGAGGACCATTGTTGTCATGATTTTTGTTTTGTTCTCTGTCCGAAAATGTCCTCGGACATAATGCTAAACAAACGCACACACACACACACATACATGGAAAGAGACACAGACAGAAATAGATAGACAGAAATAAATACAAGAAGAGACAGAGGGGTAGAAAGAGACGGACAGAAGAGAGAAATACAAACTACGAGAGAGAGAGACAGAAGCAGAGAGAGAAACACGGAGAGAATTTAAAGGATAGACATAGAGAAACAGAAGCAAAGAGAGATAAGGAGAGACAGAGAGGCACATACAGAGAAAGAGACAGACAGCGAGAGAGCAAGAAAGATTGGGAGAACTCCACAACATTCAGACCATATGGTAGCATCTCGGCGAAAGAAAAGTGACACCCACTCCTTGCGACCGAGTTCACCATCTTGCTGAGGTTTACAGACATGCTCCAGCAGTGTGTTCATGCATTCTATCAAGTTGCAATTTGCATCAGCTCATCATTACGAAAGAGTTCTTAAAATCAAATGATTATGATATGTGTATGTTGAGGATTAGATATATTCAATATATTCCTAATATCTTTGGAATATGATTTGAACTCCCAGTATCGCCATTTTATTACATTTTTAACTTCTTAAAATCAAGATCCTTGCATTTTTACATTGTCTTAATACAAGATTGATATTATGTAGTACAGTGTGTACATGCACATTAAATTAGCAAAAAGACTATTGAATATTTAATCATGTATCTAACTTGAGAAGAAACAAGAAATTCCTCTTTAAATACAAGTTTACAAAATGTGTTCATTTAATTTCTTTAGTTTCTTTTCATTAATTAATTTATTTATTTATTTATTTTATTTTTTTTTTTTTGGGGGGGGGGGGGGAAGGAGTAATGAAGCCTTGTTCTCTTATGCCACGGTTTACCGGGGTTACACAGGGTATTTTAGGCATACTATGTTAGTGTACATCTTATAACACATATATGAATGAGTATACGTAGAACCTTTGTTGTTTCATCCCCACTCGTCATTCATTTAGTATACACACTAAAAAATATCTGTGGTAAACCAAGGCTGAACAAGCCTTTACAATATTTCTGTATTAGTAGTCATATAACTATAAATATGGGGTGAAAACTTGTCCCTGATTTCATTGTATTTTCATTCCGAGCTTCCTTGACAAGAAATCTGAATATATTCTCATAATTCTAAAAATCTTATGCTAGTCTTACATCGCAGACCACTCTAAGAAATTGGAAAGGGTCTGTACCATCAAGACTACTTAAAATGCTCCCTTTATTGGTCCATAAAGGTTTGGAGAATAGAGTGCATTAATCTGACACAGGGGACGGAATATTCAAAGGAACAGATACTTGACATTTTCATCTACCAGTTCGAACTGGGACTTCTATGATGCCAAAGGGAAAAGAAATGAAAAGGTGAAGTTTTTCAAAGACAATAACAAATATTATCAGGTAATACAGGCTTGAACTCCATTATGCTTTATCATTTGACACACTGCAAAAGCAGGTCATTGTTTTGATCACCGTGCAAAAGTTTCTCGTACACTGTACACCAGAGAGCTTTTGTTGCTTTTGTAAAGGATGTAATAAATATGTTCTGTGACAACTTTGTAAATCCTTTTTTTTAAAGTTGGATAAGAATAGTACATGTAGCTTATGAAAATATGAAAATTAAAAGTATTTCTTAAGATCTCCAACTTGATGTCTGCACATGCCAATTATAGAAGTAAGGTGGTATCTCAAATGTTTTATATGAACTTTGATGATTTTGAAACATTGCAGCTGTTTCAATTTACTAGAGTGCTTTCTTTTCTTCTTAAAGGGCAATCCAACCTTGGTAATAACTTGATTTTTATGAAAGCAGAACAATAAGAAAAACAGGATGGTGAAAGTTTGAAAGAAATCGGACAAGGAATAAGAAAGTTATGGATGTTTGAAAAATGGGATCACTACATCTATGCGAATCTCAAATTGGCAATTTGGTGAGTCGATTGTGACCGTCTTGTGGACAACTCTCCCGTTTGTCGTACACAAAAATATCATTAATTTGCGGTTTTCTCCGAAGTGCATTTACCCACGGGGCAGTACTCAAAACATATTGCAGATAGCATATTGTTATAGGTCCTCATTAAAGAAAAAGATCTTAAGCTACAGTCCCATATGGGGACACCCCGGATCTGAAGCACCGGATCTATCACGGACTGCCGGGACCTAATCCGGGATGATTTTCATCCCGGACCACGAAAAAATGCAAGATTTCCTCTCAGTTGCATACCGGCCCGGATAGTCCCGGTAGAGTAACGGACCTTCCAGGCAGAGTCCAGGATCATCCCGGCAGAGTCCAGGACCACCCCGGATGTGACCCCGGACCGTCCCGGACAGGCCCGGATCATCCCGGTTCATCCCGGCAGAGTCCAGGACCATCCAGGCAGAGTTACGGATAGTCCCGGATGGTCCCGGACAGCCCGGCCTGTAAAACATGAAATTCATTTAGAATCCGTATCGGTCCTGGAAGGTCCGTGAAGCCGCCGGCATGGTCCTGAACATTCCGTAACAGTCCGTATGTCAAACGGGATGATCCGGCATGTATTTTTCCTTCCCGGACTGTCTAGGATCGTCCAGGACCATGCAGGCGGCTTCACGGACCTTCCAGGACCGATACGGACCTACCCGGCGGATTCCAGGATGTGTCCCGGTTTTGTCCAGGATGACTACGGATGAACGCTCGTCACGGATCATCCCGGAAGTTTTTGACAGTCAGAAACTTCCGGGACTACCCCCAGGACGTTGGCGGATGCCCAAGGATCATCCCGGACATACAAGGACCATTCCGGACCATTCCGGCCAAGTAACGGATCGGACCCCGGATCGCTACGGACTAATCCGGGGTTATCCGGGGCCTATATGGGACTGGGGCTTTACCGAGTATTCAAAAAAAATGACATTTTAGTCATTTTGTGTGTTGGAGCAAGTGGGGGAGTTGTCCACAACTTCATCACAGGGACATTACCTATTCAGCCAATTTGAAATTCCCATAGGTATAGTGATTACAACTTTCAAAAATTCATAACTTTCTTATTGCTTGTCCGATTTCGTTCAAACTTTTACCAATCTGCTTCTCTGATTTTTCCTCTTTCTTTCAAAGCAACTTGCCATTAAGGTTAGATTTCCCTTTAAAGGTAGATCTTGAATTTTTGTAATGACAGGAAATAACATCAATGTGACAGAATCAAACGAAACTTATACCAAGTGTTCAAGACCACAAAATAATAGAAATATCTGCCACAAAAATAGTAGAAAGTAGGTAATAGCCGAGTAATGAGCCAAAGAAAGATATGGGAAGAGAGAAACAAAATAAAGTCATGCACTGGAACATGCATACATGTACATGCATGGTCTTGGAAGTGCCCATGTGTGTTGTACTTGTTATGTGTAATGTGATTTCTGTCAAGTCTTTATTACTTCTTTGACATTTTGCTGATTCAAATAATCCATTAAGAGTATAATAATTAGAATTACCAGATCTCAAGATTAGCTCTAACTTCTCCCTGAAAAACATACAAGTCTCCACCCAACGGATGCTCAAGGCGCAAGAAAGGGGTTAAGTTTACTTACAATAATCCTCGAATGTGGCGTAGTTCACCAAAAGAGAGAAAAAGAGCTCCTGGGCGTACATCACAATGCATTAAATCATGGCGATGCCTCAATTCAAATCATTATGCATATCAAGTCGATTAAGGGTGAGTGATGACTATTCGGAAGTGTGCATTTTCAAACAATTCAGGGGTTTTCCCTACTTGCTTTTAAAGGCTTTAACAATCACTCAAAGATAAAGAAAACACTGAGAATTAGACATTATCATTCAAGTCAAGAAAAAGGAAAATGTGTGTGCACTTTCAATTTAGCAGAATGAGACCAAAAAAAAATTCTGTACGATCTGCTGCAGATCAGAATATGAATCATATAACAGTTTTACTTGATAAAAAACAAAATAACTGGCAAACTGGCAACATATAAATGATATCCCTCCTACTGCTTTTCCTGAAGATTTTCTTTTGAAAAATGCCAGATTTACACATATTCCTTATCATGGGTACCCGGTAGGATGGCGAAAGTTAATGTCCTTTGCTTAGCATGTGCGCGCTTAACAGGCGACTGGCTGGAATGCTCCCCAGGGAGTGGAGAATGTGCATACACTGTGTGCGGGCGTGCCGGAATCCAATGACCGGGGTAATAATATATATCTAGCGCTTTGAGCCAGTTTGGGAAAGGCGCTTTATAAACAGCTTTACTGTACATACTTTCAACTAGAGCAGTAGTTCAGTGAAGCATTCCAGTTAATCAATCGCAATGCATTTTCTGGGTCCATACTACATGGAAATTTCCTTATCCTACAATCTCTAATTACCTTCAATTCCATTTTACATTATTTCTACTTATATTAATTTATATCTACCTTACAATTGATCAACACCCTCCCTATACCCAAGTTGATTTACCCTCTTCGTATCTGCTATTACTTCATCTACTGATTCCTCCTTCCTCCTCTTAAACTCGTTCATGACAGGAATTATTTAAAGGCTAAACTGATCACATTTTGCCCTTCAAATTGGCAACACTTTTTCTTTTAGTGCTACATGGTTCTAATAAAATGTAATGTCTTTGAAACCAACAAACATGCCTGGGAACTTTGTCGAAGAGTTGGAAAAAGTGGCAAGTTTTGATTAAAAAACAATGATTTTGAACTTCTCAATGTGTTGCCAATTTAAGGTTTTTGAAGCTTATTATCTTTCTTAGAATTCCTGGCATCAAATGCAATATGGTCATGCAACCAGAATGCACACAGTGTGTGCAGAAATTTTCGCTCTTTCTACTCATGCATCTGGTATATTTTTTAGAGCTCTGAGTCAAGTTATTGAACCAAACCACAAAATGTTGAATGTTATTGTGAAAGAGTTAAAAACGATGTATTGAACTTAACCTGCTCGTATGACACCCACTAGATCACTTCTAAATATCCTGGGGGCATGAATATAATAATACATAAAAACAAGATTTTTTTTTGTTAATCACAAAATTAGTTACAGTCTTATGAAATTGTGGTGAACTATTCAGAATACACTGGTTTCAAGATATAATACTTGGAAGAATCATAATAATGTTCTAGAAACTGAATTCATTACACTTAAAGGGAAATCCAACCTTAATGGCAAGTTGCTCTGAAAGATAGAGGGAATATCAGAGAAGCAAATTGGTGAAAGTTTGAATGAAATCGGACAAATAACATAAGAAAGTTATGAATTTTTGAAAGTTGTCATCACTATACATATGGGAATTTCAAATTGGCCGAATAGGTAATGTCACTGTGATGTAGTTGCAGAACACTCCCCCATTTTAGTGCTCCAACACACAAAATGACTAAAATGACCAAAATGTCATATTTTCAAAACGTATTACGCAGTAAGATCTTTTTCTTTCATGAGGACCTACATGTATAACAATATGCTATCTCCAATATGCTATCTCCAATATATTTTGAGTACTTCCCCGATGGTAAAGGTGCTTCGGAGAAAACCGCAAATTAATGATATTTTTGGGTACAGCAAATGGAAGGGTTGTCCGCAAGTATGTCACAAGCGACTCACCAAACTGCCAATTTGAGATTCGCATAGATATAGTGATCTCATTTTTCAAACATCCATAACTTTCTTATACCTTGTCCGATTTCTTCCAAACTTTCACCATCCTGTTTTTCTTATTGTTCTGCTTTCATACAAATCATATTATTAATACCAAGGTAGGATTGCCCTTTAAGCACATGGTGCAGCAGAATATAAACCCTTGATCTCCGAAGACGGCCTCTTTTTTTGAGATAAGATGACTACATGTAGATTTTATACAAGAGGAAGAGAGATTTTTACTCTAGAGGCATATATTCAGAAATTAGATTTTCTATGTATGAGGGTTAAATCCTTGTAATACTTTCCAAGTAAGGAGCAAGCCTGTATATTCCAGATATGCCCTTTCTGATTAGGAGGTCGGTGCAATCGCCATGCCATATTTCTCTAATCTGGTTATGCCTGCAGTCAAAGGTCCTATTCACACGAGAAGAATTTTGTTGTGGATGCATGCATATGTCGTAATACAAATGTTATCCGTATACGTATAACTCCACAACCATTCACAGGGGGTTTGTTTTATATGACTGTACAATAGCAATATTACATAAGAAAATATTCTTATTCATCTATCCCTGTTAAGCCATTGGACTTGTGTGGCCCATGCAGTTCTCTTGCTCAGCAGTGCGATCTGTACACTATGAAATATCTCTCTGTAAACCAATGATTATTGTAGCAATACGAGTCTCATACAAGACAATGTCAACAAGCTATTTTTAGAATGATAAAATATTACATTATACCATTATTTTATCATTCTTAGCTAAGAATTATTATTTCATATTGAGTATAATGTAAAGGTGTTGTGGTCTAGTGGATACGTCTCTGGACTGTGAACCACAAGGTACGGGATCAAATCCCTGTTGCAGCACTGACATCCTTCCCCTATACAAATTTAAGCTTTTAATTTAAGCATTTAATTTACATACAGTAAAACCTGTCTATAAAGACCACTCAAGGGAGACCAGAAAAGCGGTCTTTATGAGCAGGTGGTCTTTATGTACAGGTTCATTTAATACACATTTCAATGAGAAACACTTTTCAGGGGAAACAAAAATTGTGGTCTTTATAGACAGGTGGTCTTTCTATACAGGTGGTCGCTAAAGCAGGTTTGACTGTATTTGGTACAATACGAGCTTGCCGCAAGCATGCCACAAGCATGCCGCAAGCTTGTCGTCATGCTTGTGTGCAAGCTTGCCAATAAGCAAACAAAATTTGTATAGGGATTTGGCAAGACATCTACATTTGCCACACTTGACCAAGGTGTAGTAAGTGGGTACCTGGTACGATTTATTCTTGAATGCAATAAGCGCTACGGTTGCTGGAGCTAAACCCGGGGTAATATATCCAAAGTCCTTTGGAAGCACATAGTGTGATATGCGCTATACAAGAACGGAATATTATTATTATTATTATTATTTACCTAACTGCGACTTAAGGCGAAACCTAACAATAGGTTTATTCCGTCACAATAGAAATTCAACGTTAGGGCGAAACGAGTGTGGGTTAGGGCGAAACGTAATAATAGGATGATATAAAAGGTTTCGCCCTAAGTCGCAGTTAGAGTTATTATTATTATTAATATTATTATTATTAACATGACTTTCCCCTGTGTAAAAGAGGGGATAACTAGCTATCTCCGAATCATCTTGATCAGCAATCATGTTGTTTTCCACATTACATGCATCATTTCGATCAGCTCACAGAGCCTTCGTCAGGGAAATTTGGTCAATGAATTCTACTGGCTTTGCTGGAAATTGCACGGTTATCTTTCATTTTTATTCTGATTCCACCAAAAACCCACAAGTGGAATATAAGTGGAATATTAGGTCGCTACCTCCCTTGTAAATACTTAGTAATGTCGAGATAGAATAGAGTATTTAGAATGCGTTGACATTTTGATTGCTATCAGGAAGATGAAGGACAAAAGCAAAGCTTCACAAACATGAACGAGGGATTCTGCAGGTACAAGTAGATGCATGAGTTCTCCAATTCTACAAGAAAAGAATGATGTCTGAGACAAATTCATGATGAGATCCCCATATGTTTATGTTTCGTTCATTTGCATTTGATCACCAATTGACAGATTACACAGACTTCAACCTGAGTCGGGTTTTGTATTCGAACATTTTACAAGTCATTATTTGATAGATAAATTAAGATTTAGTGTACTATTTTCAGTAAATATTACAATTAACTAGAAATGTCCATTGCCGTGCGATGGGAATGTATCCCTCGACACTGGCAGCGATATTTTCGTCATTCTTTTTGTTCGAAGGGGGGGCAAAGAATCTCCACCCTCCCCTCCCTCAAACAAAAGGATGGCGTAGAGATTGCCGCCAGTGGCCCAGACTATTGTCAACTTGTAAAATCAGCACTGATTTTCTTATTTACTATATAAATCTATATACCTACCTATTATGCCTGTAGTCTTGACTACGGGACCCCTTCGAGAATTTAACACACATGAGTCACAATATTGTGCGCACCCCCCGTAATCCTATTGTCCCCTTCGCCACTCACGCGCGTCAACACGCTACGGCCATCTTCCTCTTTTGCGAGCAATCCCAAGTAGAAACATGTTGCTTGCAAGGTGAGGGGAAGGAGGGAGGGTCATAGGTAGGTATATAGATTTATATAGTAAATAAGAAAATCAGTGCTGATTTTACAAATTTACTGCAATAAATCATATATACCTACCTATTATGCCAGACCAGCGCCAAGTCAAAGACCGGGAGGCATGTTTCGAGCAGAAGGGAATAGGATTACACCAAAGACTACAAAGAAGACACAGCGGCCTTCAAGGTGGCTGACGCAAACAAAGCTTCACCTGCGGGAACATCCCTAAGGTAGCAAGAAATGAAGGAATTGGGCGAACGCCAATAAGCAGCCTTCAAAATATCAACAAGCGCCACACCTTGAAACAGAGCCCAAGAAGTGCTGACACTACGAGTATCATGAGCACGAGGCTTACTGTCGGATAAAAGAGCCTCTGTGCCAGCGGCCCTAATAGCTTCAACGATCCATCTAGAGATGGAATCAAGAGAGGCAGGAGAAAAAGGCTCTCTAGTGATCAGGAACAACTGATCATCCTTACGATAAGACTTAGTCTTATCAATATACCATTTGAGAGCCCTTACAGGACACCAAACTTTGTCCTCACGCACCGAAGAAAAGTTAGAAAGCGGACAAAGAAAAATCTCAACAGGGCCAGAGGCAGCTGTCTGATTCTTGGCAACAAAAGAAGCCCTAGGAATCAATCTAACGCCTTTTCTCTCCCAGCGAACCTGACCAGGAGTAAGACAGAGAGCATGAAGAGTACTGCGCCTCTGCCCAGAGGCAATAGCTACCAAAAAGAGCGTCTAAACCGTAAGATGATGAAGCGAAGCTTCACCTAACGGTTCGAAAGGAGGTTTCGCCAAGGTCCTCGAGACCTTAGGCAGACTCCAAGACGGCACTAACTTAGAAAAAGAAGGTCGTTTCAGAAAGAACGAACGAATCAAACCACTTAGTAGCGGGGAATTGGAAATCCCCGAACCATCCGATAAACCCGAATGAATGGCCCCGATCGCCGAACGGTAGCCTCGGATAGTAGAGATAGATCTCCCTTTGTCAAATAACGAGATTAAGAAATCCGCAATTGAACCAATAGGAGCCTTAGAAGGGGTTTGATTTCTCTCTTTGCACCAAAGGAAAAAGACCGAGAGACGGGAATTGTAAATTTCCCTAGTAGAAAACCTACGACTGGACATTAAAAAGTCCGCGGCTCTATCAGAGAGACCCGACTGTCTTGCAGATTCCCTGACAGGGGCCAAGCAGTCAAATGAAGAGACTCCGGACTGTGGTGAAAAATCCCCGATAGGGGCTGAAACACCAGATCCGCTCTTAACGGGAGAACGAACGGTTGAGCCCTTCGGAGGCTCACAAGTTCTGGAAACCAATTCCTCCTGGGCCAAAAGGGAGCTATTACGAGCACCCGCGCCCGATCTTCCCTGATTTTCCGCAAGACACGCGGAATCAGTTGGAAGGGAGGAAAGGCGAATCCCTGAAGGTTCTCCCAGCTGAGGGAGAAAGCATCGAGAGCCCATGCTCCCTGATCGCGAACACGGGAGCAATACTTCGGCAGCTGGTGATTTAGCACCGACGCAAATAGATCCACTTCCAGTGGACCTAGGCAACTGCGAATGCGGCAAAATACCTCCGGATGGAGCGTCCATTCCGATGGAAGATACCTGCCCCGAGACAGAAAATCCGCAATGAGGTTTTCCCGACCGGGGATGAAAGAGGCCACGGGTGTGATTGCCATGCGACGACACCACCTCCACAGCTGAGCTGCTAGGGCATTCCGGGCAACCGAACAAGTGCCTCCCTGCCGATTGATATATGCCGCCACAGTAACATTGTCCGTGAGAATCAGAACCGAACAACCGAGAAGTCGACTTCTGAAATGGAGCAAGGTCAACAGAACTGCCATAAACTCCAGGACATTGATATGAGGAAGAGTCCCAAGATGAGACCAATCCCCCGCAACCGTGCTGCCGTTGCAGTGGCCTCCCCACCCCAACCGAGAGGCATCCGTCGAAACCGATATCGACGGAAGAGGGGCAGAGAAGGACCTGCCTCGCGCGAGAAACACCTCGCTCGTCCAACAAGAGAGAAGAGACTTGATCCTTACTGGTACTGGAATCCAGACCAAAAGAGAGTCTTTTCCCGGCTTGAAGAACCTGAGGAGATGTCTCTGAAAGGGTCTCATGAGGAGCCGGCAGTCCTCTAAAACATCGACTAGACTGGCTAGATAACCTAGAAACTGAAGCCACTGTCTGGCCGAGACTCTTCTGGCCAGCAAGAACTTGCGAGCCGCAGAGACAATGGTGAGAATCCTGTCTCGACTGGGCCGAGCCAACCGATTCCTTATGTCTAACACCGCCCCCAGAAAAACTGGGCTGCGAGTGGGAACTAACTCTGACTTTTCCCAATTTATTAGGAAACCTAAGTCTTGAGTAAGAAAGACGAGCAAACGAGTCTCGTCCAACAAACGATCGCGCGACTCCGCAAGGAGAAGCCAATCGTCCAGGTAACAAAACAACAGGCCGCGACGCCTCAGAGAGGCCGCTAGCACCGCTACAACTTGAGTAAAAACCCGAGGGGCCAGGCGCAGCCCGAAGGGAAGAGCACGAAAACGATAAGTCTCCGAGAGGAAGGAGAACCCCAGAAGATCGCGAGATGCGCGATGAATGGGAAAGAGGAAATACGCATCTTCGAAAACTATCAAGACCGCGTAGTCCTTCCTCTTGATCAACAGGAGAATGGAGGCGAGAGTCTCCATCCGAAAATGTACTGAAGTTTTCCCGAGCGCTTGGGAATAACAAAAGTCGGAGAAAGGGAAAAAGACAGCCTGTGAGGTGACCGAGTTCCTATAGCACCTCCGGGGAGCGGGGCGGACAGATCTATGAAGAATCCGTCTCGTCCGTCAAAGAGAACAAAAGCGTCCCCGGAGATGGCCTCCCAAGCGGGGAGAAAGGAACGAAGACAGCCACCAACCAAACATGACGCTCAAAAGAAGCACCGCTTCAATGCGTCCAAAATCCAGCTAGAAATCCTCCGCAAGAGAAAAACGCTCGGAGGAATCCCGCTGCCTGAACCCAAGCAAAGTCGAACCCTGCGCGCGGGTTGACTAAAATTCAGAGAGATATCTGGATAACAAAACAATCGCTTCCACCCCACAGAGGGCGAGCGATTGAGACTCCGCCTGCCCAAGCGATTCAAAAACGAAGCTTGAGAGGCCATCTCCAAATCTGGTTCCACCCGAGTGGAAAGAGACAAAGGAACGCTAACAAAGGCCTCAGCAGGCAGAGCCCCGCATGGTTCAACGAAAGTCTCCTCGCCCAGCAGCGCCCCAAGGGCCGCGGGAATAGGAGGCACATGCGAAACCGACTCAGACAAAGACGAATCCAACACAAAAGGCTGATTAGTCTCAAAGTCAGACCCCTGAATAGGGACAGAAGTCAGGGTTGAAGTAGCCGGTACAAAGGACCAACCCTGATTCTGAGCAAAAGCCCGCATCATGCTGAACATGTCAGCTTGAGAGGAGCTAGCTGGGTTAGCCAGGCCAGACGGGCAAGAGGCCGGCAAAGCCTTGCCACTTTTTGCCTTCTTCTTGGCCTTTTTCTTGGCTGGCTCGACAAGAGTCGTAGCCGAAACCCTTTTGTTAGAACGCTTAATCGGATTCGTTCGGATCTCCGAAGCCACTTCGGAAACACGAACCGATCCCTCCGCGGAGGGACGTTCACTTCCCAAAAAGGGATTGGAGCGCTCATGGCGTAAGCCTAGAGAATCGCCCAAATCACCCATATTGGCTAAGCAAGAAAATGCAGTAGCCATGGGTTGGGAGCTAAAAGCTCCCAGTGCGTGGGCAGACCGAGATGACTCGGTATGTGCCCGATGACTACTAAAGGCGTGTGAACCCGCTATTGGACCGCTCGAAAGCAGCAATAGGGGAGCACAAGTAGTCACGCACTCAGGTGAAAACACCTGTTGCTCCGAAGAGCGTCCATAATTGTTAGCTCGAGCATTCCCATCAGCTGGCACCTGAGACAGCCCAGAAAGTACTCGTTCCCCCATATGGCGTTTGCCCGTGGGTTGCCCTGCAGTAGTGGGGCGCGTCTCCCCTAACGGATCAGAGCGAGTGAACGCTACCGTACGGGAAACAACCGCCCCCCCCCCCCCTCTGGTCTCAGCGACCGGGGGATTGGATTCGAGATATCCAAACCACTAGAATCTGACGCCACCCACCCCGAAACCATGGGCTTCGGAGTTGACAATCCCGATTCAGTTAACGCCACCCGTCCCGAAGCCGCAAGCTCCGAGACTGGCAAACTCTGCAAGGGAACACCACTAGGCAACTTACCTTTAGCCCTCCTCCCTCCCCCGCGTACCGCAGTACTCGGGGGAGTTCTGGAAGGCCGAGTCGTCTTGCTAGACAACTCTTCGGAAGAAGCAGGTCTCCTTGACCCAGCTGCTTTTTCTTCCGAATTCATACCACTGCAATAAAACAGACAATAAAGTATACTTTTCAAAATAAGAAATACTTCAACTGAATGCAGTAAATAAAACTAAAGTTTATTTGGGAGATACGCACTAAAGAAATTTTCACAGCCTAAAAACCGTAAGAACGAACACCGAACCCAAAGGCTCGGTGACAAACGGAAACACCCGCAAACACAGAAATATCTATGTGGGGCTGACCGTGAAAGAGAAAAATAAGTGCCAAGAAAGGGAATCAAAAAAAAAATCCCTTGCAATCGGCAAGAGTGACTACTAAAACACAAAGTACTATAATCTAAACGAATATAGATACCTAAAAGTGCTTTAACTATGTGAAAAAGCGCACCTAAAAGATACTATACGACCTGATTTCAGGAGCGCTGTGACTATACGTCCTATCTCGTCGGGGGCGAGCAAGAAAGAGGAAGATGGCCGTAGCGTGTTGACGCGCGTGAGTGGCGAAGGGGACAATAGGATTACGGGGGGTGCGCACAATATTGTGACTCATGTGTGTTAAATTCTCGAAGGGGTCCCGTAGTCAAGACTACAGGCATAATAGGTAGGTATATATGATTTATTGCAGTAAATACTAGGAGCAGCATAAAAAAAAAGTGTGTAGATTAGAGTATAATGCATCTCTACAGAAAATTCGAAAGAAATCTGTCAAGAAATGTGACCTGCAGAGCGCACACAAGATATCCACTAAAACATGACCTTTGACCCTATAAAAGATGGAACACTGGGGGAAGCATCACCAAAAATTGTAGATGTCTAGAGTAATCTATGATGGACCTCCATACAAAATCTGAAAGAAATCAGTTGAAAAATGTAACCTCCTGAGTGCATGAAAGACAGCAACCAAAATATGACATTTGACCCTATAAAAAGCAGAACACTGGAGGCAGCATCAGCAAACATATTAAAAGATGTTTACTATTAAAGACACACCTCCATATAAAATTTGAAAGAAATCCGTCAAGAACTGTGGCACTTACAGCGCACAAAAGACATATGACCTTTGACCCTGTAAAGGACGGAACAATGAAGGCAGCATTATCAAAAAGCATAAATTTGTAGATTGTACCAAGATACATCTCCATACAAAATTTGAAAGTAATCCGTTGAAATATGGCCTGCAGAGCGCACACAAGACATTGAAAATATGACCTTTGACCTTATTAAAGATGGAACACTGGTGGCAGCAGCACCAAAAACTAAAGAAGTGTAGATTTGACCAAGATACATCTACATACACAATTTGAAAGAAATCCGTGAAGAAATGCAGAAGTAAGAGCGTGCGAAATGGACACATGACCGTTGACCCTATAAAGGATAAAACAATGAGGGCAGCATCACCAAAAAGTAATGATGTGTAGATTGTACCAAGATACATGTCCATACAAAATTTAAAAGAAATCCATCAAGAAATGTGGCCTGCAAAGTGCACTCACACCATCCTCCAAAATATGACCTTTGTACCTATAAAAGACGGGACACTGGTGGCAGCATCACCAAAAACTATAGGTTTCTAGAATATACCAAGAGACACCTTAATGCAAAATCCGTCATGGAATGTGGCAGTTAGAGCGCACACAAGAATGTGACGCCGCGGTGGCGGCGTAACGCTGCTGAATCCAAAGTATCCCCGGCATTTCTGCCAGGGGATACAAGCACGCTCCTTCTCTGAATGTGGTGAGTTATCTTATATAATATTAAATTTTCATCTCCAATTTTCAGGGATTGGTTGATTTTAGGTCAGACATACTTCAAAAAGGCAAGTTTCCTTTATAGACAGAGAGAATTTTTGAAGATGTTCAAACATTGTGACACATATCAGAAGAAACACAAATTATATCAACATCCAAAAAAAAAATGCTTGGCTACCAATTTGCAACTTTACTCTTAAAAAGTCTTGAATCAAGAAACCAGAATTTTCAAAATAAAAACATTTCCTATTATCAAATCAGCAACATGAGGGATTCTTCTGAAGGCACAGATTTATCAGACTTCATATTTGGGATAACTGATCATTTTTCACAAAGAAAAACCGGTCCTCAACACGAACATTTCTTCTCAAGGCAGTAAAGTGAGACTAATTTTTTGAAGGATTGCGATTTTGTCGCAGAAACAGTTCTTATTAGCAACAAGAAGGAGTATCTCCACTCCAACTAGCCTTCAATTTTTGCCCTGAAGGACCAATATCATGATTGAGGTTCTTACCTTTCACGCTACTCAGCTTGTTGCCAAGAATCATCTTCGCTGCCATGCCTGCCATCTTGGATTTCTGAAATTTCGACTGTTTCACTCAAAGGAAGAAAAGGAATTGTCTATCTCTCTCTCTCTCTCCTCGTCTGCTGGAGGGAGAAAATAGAAGAGAGGAAAGATGGATTAGATGGCAATCAAAGCAGAATAATCCTTGATTTCAAGTGATATCGGTACTCTGCGTATAGATCCAATTCTTTAAAGGTAAGATCTTTGTTTCAATGATTTTATAACGAGCGTTTCATCATTTACAAGATTAAAGTCAATTAATCTCCAGTGTTCGTAAAAGGTGAAGCGGTGACAAAGTGAATAATCTCTTTTTATTTTTTTAATTTTGATGAGCTGAAAAAGAAGAAAGATACCACACAACCCTATGAATGTTTGCTTTGAAATGCTTGCATGTTTAAACAAGGCAAATGCCAATGAGAATGTGAATGAGAATGTGAACTTTGGTCTGGCAGCTTTATTATAAATAATGATGATGTTACATACATTTTATCCCTGAAAAAAAAGACAGTGCTTGCTGTTAATATTTATTTCTTAAACTTTACTCTTACTCAAAAAAAACAACAATGCTGTTAAAAACAAAAATAAACCATAGAAAGTTATTGTGATTACAGTGCTTTTTGTAGATAGTTCATTGAACTTTTCACCGTTAACCTTGGTCAGATTCAATTCATTTTTAAGTTGTCCTGTGCCTTTATAAGATGTACATTGTACCTGTGGTATGAATTTTGCGATTCTACCTCAAATCCATAGAAAGTTATTGTGATTACAGTGATTTTCCTTTAGAAAGTTCATTGACCTTTTGACTTTGGTCAGATTCAACTCATTTTGGAAAACTGACCTGCGTCTTTAAGAGATGTATCTGTGGTATGAATTTTGTGAATCTACCAGTACCTCAAATCCATATAGAAAGTTATTGTGATTACAACATGATTGTTGACAACACCGATGCCGGAAATAGTGATGCCTATTAGTCTCACTCCGCTATGCAGGCAAGACCAAAAAAACAAGATGAATGTGACTGCGTCTCCTACATGTATATGCCTCCGCCTAAATTCAGTTGATGGCTCAAACCGTTCTTGAAAAAACCTGCAATTTCAGAATTGACCTAGATGACATTTGACCTACATGTACGTACCCCAAAATCTAATCAGATCGTGTTCCTATGGTGATAATACTAGCACCAAGTCTGAAGTTCAAACCTAATGTGGTTCTTGAGTTATCACAAGAACAAAACGAAAGACGGATAGATGGACTAACGGACGGACAACCTGAAAACATGTCATGCATCCGGCAACACCTTCGGTAGGCGGAGGAATAAAAATGACATGTTTAGGTTAGCTCTTTTATTTATTGCTTGAAAATATCCTGTCATGGTACAATGTACTTCACAAATAAATTGTTCCTAATTCTAGTTATAATTTGGTTATAATTGGTTATAATCTTCAAGCTGGTTACATGTTTGTACATATATATATATATATATATATATATATATATATATATATATATATATATATATATATGTATATATATATATATATATATATATATATATGTATATATTTATGTATATACACAGGTACATGTACATGTAATGTATTTAAAGAAGAAAGGGGCAGAACTGGGAATTCTCAGAAGTGTTCTGTTCTAAAAAGAGAAACTTTTTCTATAGTCTGTTCACAAGATCATTTTCAACATAAACAGAGAGGTACATTACAGAACAGACTCAAATTCCTGATCATTTAGGTAATAGTAAGCTGTGAAGGAAAAGATTAAAAGGCATGACTCAGTTTAGATCCTTAACACCATCAATTTTCACAGCCTTCCATACTCGGCACACTTTCTCCCTTTAAGCGTGAGCCACTGATGCGATTTGTCCTCGTTCCTGCATGTGAACGCCCGAAGGAGGGGAATAAATTGCATCTGCATATTTTGCACAGGTAATGCCACTGCAAGAAAACAAAGGATTTTCGTTTCCAGATCATATAGTGTGATAAGAGGTTATAACTCTTGTGCTGGCAACAAGGACTTTTTTGTCAAGATTCACAGGTATTTCAGATAGCATTATCATTTTAACTTAAGAAATTCATTAAGTACATGTACGTGTTGAATACAGGTAAACATGACAAATGCAAAAAATTATGTTTACCTATGATTTCATGATAAAGTATAACTGAAAGAAAGGCATGTTTAATCATAGATGAATTCATGTTCACACAATGAAGCAACATCTTTTAGTGTTAAAACAGTCTCTGAAAACGTTTTGATTTAACAAAATAAATGCAAAATGATACAATTAGAAACAGTAGTGAATCAAACAAGAAAATGGGAAAACCACCCATGCATGTATACCTCCTTACCCTCTTACAATGTATATTTTGGTAAAGATTGCCCTTTGTTGCACACAAATTGTATCAATACTTGAGCTTTACATGTAGCTTGAATAAACTGATAAAAAGATGCCAGAAAATACGATTCTTGTTAATTCAATGTGACAACTGACTGATAGTAGTTTGCCTAGTTATCTTGTGTAGATAGGAACACACTTCTAGATTTGAAAAAAATAAAAATAAGTTATTTTTCTGAGCTTCTTTTTTTATTGTAAGAACTATATACACATGTTTATCCAGATATCACTTTACATATTATGTATACTTCCACTTTTTTTCTTCTTCACTTACTGATTATTTTGAGTGGTTATGTTTTTTAAATTGTGTGTGTGTGTGTGTGTGAGATGTTTGTATACTTTCTTGGGGCTACTCTTTCAGCTCGCTCTTCTTCTTTCTCTCGCCCTCTCTCTCTCTCTCTTTTCTTGCTCATACATGTAGCTCTCTCAAAAAGATTTCCTTGCTCTTTCCCGTCTCCATGTTCCTTCCCCGCTTTTCTACTATCTCTCCTACTTCAGCACCTTCCTCTCCTCTTTCTTTTCTTTTCTCTTTCACACTCTCTCTCAATCACTCCCTTTCCAGTGCTCCTAGCCATGCAAACTTCATCACTTCATGAACAATTCTTTTTCACAAAAGTACATGTAAGTACATGTACATGTATGTCAGCATACTTCAATTTCAGGCACGTCCTAAGAGCATTCACCACGATCATGTCATCCTGGAGCCGGCATGTACACACCCACGCACGTCCCAAGACAAAAACGTCGATTCTAACTGCCTTTCTTCCTTATCCAAATACAAAACCAGGGGGCAAAGGTCGTTGTGGCCTCGACGCCAATCTACCATGAATATCTCGGGGATGGACAAAATTTGACATATTGTGTGAATGTTCAATGTAGAAAGTTACAGAGCAAGTATATTTGCACGGGGAAAGCCTATAAATTCCAACATATTAGCCAATTTTTTTTCTCTCCCTCTCTTATTCTAATTCTCTCTCTCCCTCTCTTTCCCTCGCTCTCTCTCTCTCTCTCTCTGTCCTATCACTCTCTCTATCCCTCCCTCTCTCTTTGTCATTCCTATTTTCATTCGCTTCCTCAATCTCTCTCTCTCTCCTTCTTTTTTTTCTCTCTCTCTCTTTACTCTGACTTTTTCAGTTTCTAGGTCTATCCGCAAGCTGCTAGGTACATCTTCAGGGAATTACGTGAGCACGATGATGAACTGGGCAAGCTTAAAAAGCAATATGCTCTGCCTGGTTAAAGCATCGCATCTTACAGCTTCCATTCAAATCCTCTGCCTAAAATCCATCCTACCTGGGAAGAATTCCGCAAAGGCATTACAGAACATGTGAGCACTCATTACAGAGATTTAGAACCTATACTGTGCAAGGAAAACGTGGGGGGAAAAACATGATCATAGCTGATTTATTCATTTTTTGTGGAACATGGGATGAAGAAAGAGTAAATCACTACTTTGGATTCACTGGATTAGCGGTAATGGGTAATCTTTGATTACTAGAGCTTTTATTTTCACTCCTACAATTCAACATAAAGAAAGAAAAAAACATCTATTTTCAGAAATTCACAAAGCACTGCTTTATTTTTCTTTTTTCTTTTTCTCGCCTTAATACTCCATTATCCCATAACCAGGTACTGCAGAATATCAACATCCCTGATGGACATCCATGACTGATCTCTTATTGGAAATGAGATTTCAAACTCTCTCTCTTTTTGTGAGGTAGCTTGTAGGTATCTGAACACTGCAGGTAGTTCTTTTTTTCTTTTGTTGATATTTGCAATGATTACTTTGCTAAATATATTTTTTTTATCACTGAGAATGCTTCTTCATTGAAAGAGTATGATGTGAATCAGGCATTGCTGATTTAATGTCTACAGCTGGAAATTAGTAATTGAAAAGTTTAAAAATCTAAAATTGCTTTTTTTTTTCAACCATTGCAGTTTCAAGCAAGAAAAACCACTGTCAGTGCATTTAACTTCATAGGAAGATTTGTCTTTTCAGTTTTCTCCATTTTCATACTTTAATCAAAGTTAGCAAAACTCCAAAATCACCTGTACAATTCTATTCTGGGAGAGAAAATGAGTTTGGGTGTGTTGTGTGTTCATGGGTGTAATTATGTTTAAGACGTGGCTCATTTCTAATTTGCAATGGCCACACTGAGTCACTCTACAAATTTTGGGGCAGACGGTTGCCTGTTTATGTATGAAAGCCCGGTATAGAGTCAATAATCATACATTACAGAGCACTCGCTCATAGGAAAAGCACTTCGGTGTGTGATGTCCCTATGGCAAAACGGGGTGCTATCGTGTCTGTGTACATTACAGCATTGATGACCTGGGGAGCTTTGAGGAAATCTGTATTCAGGAATGCACTTTGTACACTCATTGTAAGTGGTGTACGTCACTCATGCAATACCATGATTGATATCTACAAGGTAATTGGGATTAAAATCCTTATTTCAACCGCAACAATGAAAGTGAAACAGCTAGGGTTCCACACCAACTTCTTTTAAACTGATGGTTATGAGCACAATAATGGGGTACATGCACAGTTGCAGTTGTACACCATCCTCTTCTTTTTACATTTGCACATTTTAAGGGTCGGGAAAGAAATTGAGGGTAAAATTTGGATGTGTACGAGATAAGTGTTATGTTTTAGAGCCTTATCGCTTAAGAGCCGGTAGGCATTTTGTCTGTCAGTGACAATGAATATTTTATGGATTGTAATTTTAGCAGGCAACCATGGCAACCAAATTTGATCAAATTTCAATTCCTTCTGTGATGCCCTTCACAAAGAAACATAAAATAGCTCTCTGCAATTAAAAAATTGTTTTCTATAGGCCTTTAAGCTTTCAAAAATTGACAAATGTCCGTCCGAGACTAACCGATCAGACTCTTCAGCCCTTTTAAAATCATGCTACGCATACATGTACCATATTACATGTTCGTTGATTACTATTAGATTACATGAAGTCATTTTTGGTACTCATTTGTATACGGTATGTCTTAATTACTATTCAAATCAACCGAAAAACTGCAATATACTACGGACTGTATTATTTTTCTCCTGTGGCTTAGTTATGCACCCATGGTGTCATCAAGCATGCACATGTTTACCATTCAGTACATGTAAATCCCTCTCCTGGATGGGTGAGCATACAAAGTGGATTGATTTTTCATTAAAATGGACACAGTTACACGTCATGTCCTTGATCCCTCACTACATATGCATTACAATGACTAGTTCATTTATGTGTGGCTTTACCCTTTCAGGACAGGAATTATTTAAGGGCTAAATGATCAGATTTCGTTCTTCAAATTGTCAACACTAACATTTTTTTTCTTTTAGTGCTACATGGTTCTAATAAGGTGTAATGTCTTTGAAAAAAATATACAGGGCTACAATTTTGTCGACAAATTCAAAAAATTCCCATTTTTTATAAAATGATTTAGAACCTCTCAATGTGTTGCCAATTTAAGGATTTTAAAGCTTATTCTCATTTTTTAAATTCCTGGCATCAAACGCAATATGGTCAAGCAACAAAATGTAGTGAGTGCAGAAATTTTTGCTCTTTCTACTCATGCATCTGGTATATTTTTCAGAGCTCTGAATCAAAAGTTATTGAGCTAAACCACAAAATGTGGTTCAATTGTCTCGAAAGGGTTAATAGGGCGATTCAGTGCAAGGTGTCCAATAAGACATGACATGTATCCATATTTCATCATCCATGAATGATACATCTCTCCATATGACCATGTCTTATGACAGCTACACGAGAAAGAAACCTTTATTCAATGCTAGATTCTTCAAGTTTGGATGAAATAAATGGATAAAAGGTATATATCACACGGGACACACTACACAGAATCACCCAATATAGCACTTTACATACAATGCCCTTCTGCATGGCTCTCAGCAGATCAGACAATACATGCCATTAGATCTATGTGCACAGTAAAGAACTTGCTTATTAAATATTTACACATATATGATGGTTATTTTGAATTCATCATATTAAATATCACAAATACAGCCCAGATGAGAGAAATTTGTAGTGTAATAGTGGCCTATAAAACATCCCTGATATTATTATAGAACATTGTAAAAACATCAAGAGAAATGGATAATAACATTGCTATGTAATACAGTGTAAAACACAAAATATGTCCTATTGGTTCATCTTTATCAATTCTAAAAAAAATATTAAAGGGAGAAGTTTGAAGCAAACATCATTAGCACACCTTACTGCGGCAGCCCGAACACTACGTGTTCGGGCTGCGATCAGCAGTCCTTTGATTGCTGGGATGTCTCTTAATTACAAGGTCGTTTGTCAACATGATAGCCATGAAACATGACATTATTTGATTTTAGGCTACTTTAGGTACTTACAATACTTTATGATTGACTGTCTTTCTTTTCAATGAGGATGATACAAAAAAGGCCTATTTATCTCCAAAAGCCTGTACTAAAAACTTCCGTAGGTCGGTGTTTTGCTTGCAATGCGCATGCGTCAGACAAGAAGGGAGCATTATGAATATTCATTAAGACGAGTGGCAGGCAGGAGCTCGAGCGAATAGAGATCACCGGATCACAGTGGATATATGAATATTCATTATTCCTGTGACAAAACTATGCCGCCGTTGTAATAAATATTCATTGGCGCATGCGCAATTGCCTATTTTCGCTTCTGCTTCAACAACATGGCGAATGGGACTGGTTTCGAAAATTGAGAGTAAAAAGTGACATTCATCGATTCTACACATTTTTTAGGAAAAGCTGATTTGCGGAAGGTCTGTTTAGGTAAGTGGCATCGTATTTATGATACTTCAATTTCAAAAAATAACTTTATATATGGCCATATTTTCAATGGTCATTTGAACATTGGTAAATTGTGAGACCCACCGAATTGTACTGGTTTCACTCAGGACGCTGCCACTTTGTGGCAGCGTCCCGGGGCTATAGCACACCTAGTGTGTAAATTAAAAGAGACAAAAACATTTTGATTTCAAACAGGCAGTAGTTACATTAGTAGGAGAGACAATTCCTCACTGAACATAAGATCTCAAATTTGGGGTCTACATCTAAACTATAAAGAAGCAGATTTCCATACATGTAAATACATGTACATGTATCTTTAAATTTCCGAGGGTTTTTCAGAAATGCACTTAGGGAAAATGCCAATACTACCTAAAACCTTCAGATTTGAGGGAAAAAAATCACTAGGTGCATTGAATAACTTGATGTCTTATCAACGTTGGATATTTATTGGGAGATTGATAGCCCTCAAAATTGTTAAATAGTACCTTTTAACTGATCATATAAAAAAGAATTAACAAAATACAGCTTCAGCAGTACACTGCAAATACTATGAACATGATGACAAAGAAAGCGGACAAAATATACAGCTCCCCATTGTACCCTCCACAATTGTTCTGGTAGACAAAAGAACATCCCTTCATTACTATTATGTAAAATAAGTAGAACGGCGAATTTGCATGTGACACTTGTTCTACATATTTTTACATAATAGCAATGAAGGGATGTTCTATTGTCTAACAGAGCAAGTGTGGAAGGTACAATGGGGAGCTGTATATTTTGTCTGCTTCTTTGTTCGCCATGTTCATAGTGAAAGCTCCATAATGTAAAATTATCTGTAAACATGTATGTAACAAGCACACAATTAATAAACACATTTGGTAATGTGGATTGGTAAAGCCCCAATCAAAATTCAGACAGCTGGCCATGGGTATCTTCTTAACAACACTGTGCAACCTCATTTTGAATTGTTGGTCTAGCAGGTTTGACTATTGTCAAAAAATCAATGACTAATACTACTTGAAATTCCAACAAAGGGTATAACTGTCAAATTATGCACACTGCGTTAAAAGACCACTTTAATTGGAATCCTCAAGTAATACCCTCCTTATGTACATGTTATTTGGCCAAAATCAAACTCCAGAGAAACAATCACAGGCATGTTCAGTACAATGACATTAATTTTCAACTAGAGACTTTATCATTTCGAAAGGTGTCAATAAATTTAATCCTTGACTCATCAAAATGGCACTAATTAATTTTTCTTTCCCTCTTAATACACTCTTATATGTACATAGTTTTAGATGGATTTAAGATGTGCATTAAATGAACCAAAGTGAATAAAAAATTACGAAATGCAACCCCCAAAAAAATCAAATTTTTACATGCAAAAAATAGTGATTATAAATTCCACAACATGTTACCAATGCAGAGACTTTGATACAGTTTATTTTTTTAATCAAATCGTTCCTATGATGTGCTACCCCTGTTAAATAGACATACATTATCCCCTCCTAATAACTTTATGATGTTGACACGTCGCTGTAATATTTTCTCGACAATGAGACTGTGTTTTCATTTTTGACCGTGTCACCAAAACGATGTTATTCCATGTTTGTATTTCATATGATCAGTTATCTTACTGTACTTGTACAAATGTAGTTCTAAGACCCCGTTTACATTGAAAGTTAGCCCGGCCTAAACTTCACTGTCATCGATCAAAAGGCCAAATGCGGGGCCAAATGCGGTACCAAAAGCGGCCGCGCATTTTGACCAGCTCTGGAGGTAGTCTCGTCCCGGCCCGAGCCCAGCCTCAGCTCAGCCTTCTTTCACTGTAAACGTACGGGGACCCAAATGCGGTACCAAATGCGATCTCGGAAGTGCAGCGATCATGACATCTCATATTGCTCTCTCCTCATCCTCCTGTCATGATTATTTGAATTCTACGAATATGACCTTCCTCATCCATCCCCTTGTCTTCTCGATCGTACAACGATTTTAAAATTGGGTAGAAAATATGAAATTATCCAATAAATATGCATGCTAGCTAAAAAAAAAAAAAACCCGCACGCGCGCCCACCAAAATAAACATTTTATTTACATGCAGAGTGCCACTACGACAAAATATTGAAAGTTTAAAATTTAGGCCGGCCCGAGACCGCTACTGTAAACGCACGAAATTGAGGGGCCAAGTACCGCAATTAGGGCTGGGCCGAGACTGGCCACAGCCCGGCCATGCACTGTAAAGGGGGTCTAAGAGATGTATTCTTATAATGTGTTGAGGTACTTGAAATACTCATATTTGGGGGAAATAGTAAAAGTGATACTGTTGTGTGTTAGGTTAATTCGTACACACAGAAGGGGTTATCTGTGTATTCAGAAGGTTCGTTCTGGTCAGAGTAAAGGAATGTCCTTGAGGCAATAAATTTCAGCTGCAAATTTGCAATGACAACAACTGCAGTGAGTCAATTTGTGACCACGATGGGTTTGGGAGTTTACGAGTTTGGGTTACTGTGAAAGTTCAGTTTTTGCATAATGTTCAATTCTAGATTTTGGAGTAAGAATTGTAATACCATGTTCTATTTTGTAGTGTTCCTTTAGGTCGATCATTGACAAACGAAACAAACAGAATGTAAATGTAGGAAGCAGTAAGAACAGTTCTCTAGGCCAGATTGCCACATGTGGTGAGTGGTTGTCATATGTAGACCACTAGTTCAATATAGTTTAAATTGAATTTTGTTTGACTGTTGGATAAAATTAATTTAATAGATGATTCATGTATTTGCTGGGAAATTTATCCATAATGATGGAAGAACTATGAGTGTGATTATAGATGCTTGTTATTTTCATGTAATATTTAATGTGTTAATGAATGGAATATGGACAACCAGGTCTATTTGACGATCATATGTACAGTCAACCTCGCCTAAGTCGATCACGACGAGACTGAGCGAAATGCGTCGACCTTGGTGATTTGAGACTTGTGCGGAAGTCGAAGAATATCCGACTTACGCTTGTACATTGTATGCATAACACGGGGACGCCGCAGTGCTGACTGTGGCCGGAGGCCCGGCAGTTTGATCGATTGGGAGTTCTCATCACATAATGTACCATGATTTATATTGTGCTGACATAGAGAAAATAAGAATACCTGTACTGTACCTTTCATGTACCCAGTATATATATTTACACGTTGGACAATAAAGAATAAAACCAGACACGTCCAATGATTAATTCCAATGTATTAAATCCTCCCCTTACATCCATTTATATGCACGTGGCCATGAAGGCAATAAAACTGCATGCGGTGCATGGAGGTACGGTGTCCGGCCAGCTGGCCGCGCATGCAAACATGACGTAACACATGACATTTTGTTCTTCACATGAGAGCGCGAGAGAGAGCGCGAGAGAGGACGCGGCGATCACGCCAGCAAGTCAGGGCAGTTTTATAAACAAAATCGGCATGTGGCAGTTTCAGCAATGACTGATTTCACATTGCCATCTAGTTTGACTTGTGGGGTGTAAATTTAATGCTTTTTCATGGTATTGTTCTGAGAATTTGATCGATATAGGCAAGTATTCGACCTACAAAAATCGACTTGTACAAAGGATTAACACACGTAAGTTTATGACGATAAATTGGGACTTTTTATTTTCGACTTGAGCGACTATTCGACACATGCAACTCCGACTTAAGCGAGGATGACTGCATGTTATCTATTATACAAAACATGCCATAATTCACTACTTATATCTTTCATTTAATTGTTCTTTAATTCCTATTTAATTGTTTAAATTTGTCACTGCACATGAAAATAAAACCTCCTAAACACAAGGAACAGTGTGATGAAGCGTTAAATTCTTGGAGACATCAGTTTTCCGAGTGTTACAAGAACCAATTAATGCCTACTTTTGTAAGCTTACCAAATAAGAAAACCTTTCCGTATAGACAAAGGAAAAAATATGTTGACATGGATTAAATCTAAAGCAGATACTCATACTTGTTGAATTAAAAAACTAATGCCTCTTACAGGTGTGTACATGTATATTTTACTTTCTCCAATGTTATTTGCGTAAGCTTACTGAATATAATACTGAATAATACAAATAAATCGTCCGTTGACATAGGAAAACTATGCTGACATGGACTTAAATTTAAATGTCAATAAAGACTTGTAAACAAGAATACAATTGTTCTTGCTGAAGAATGATTGAATAAAATCTTTATTTGAAAGAAGATAAGTTTTTTTTTTAATCTAAAAATTCAAATTCTGCCACTTAAAAAATCTCATTGCATGCAACGCTAAAGAAAAAAATTTCTTATCTGTTTGAAATCATTTTTATTTCTTGTACTTTCATTAAGAAAACACGATCTTATAAATTAAAAAAATAGGTCAGAAGAAAAATCCCTATGAATTAAGAAATTAGAGGACTCGTATTGAGATTTATAATTATATCACAAGCCTCAATTAAAATATAAGATACATGTACCTTAGTAAAAAGTGGCACGAAGACGCGTCTGGAACGCAAAATGCATGGTTGTTGAAAATCATATTTTCATGGCACTGAGGTAGAACCATATTGGCAGGGAGCAAGTTGATATCTATACCTTGATTAGGCTTTATATTACCAAAAATATCATTGAGATATATGTCAAATTACAACTTTTTCACCGATGTCACTAACAATATACCTTTTTGCTTTGCATTCCTGACGAATCTTCGGGCTTACAAAAAAGCTGTGAAACACATTACATGACTGGAAGAGTCATGCGACCTCATTGGATCATCAGATCGTAGTTCAGTAGCACTTTTTATTTTGACATGGATAATAATAGCTTAGATCTGTCTCTAAGTGAAGAGCCAACCCTGCCAAAATAAGAGGCTAACGAACGAGAGACAAACATTTTCGGTCTAACTCAACTGCAGCTGAATGATAAATCCATAAATCCAAATAATCCATTTTACATCATCACACCCACAAGACAAGTGACAAGAACTTGAAGGAGGCACAACCACATCATTCACATCACATTCACTTTTGTTAGACACAACTACACAATCCAAACACATGAACACACTCTCTGACAACACAAATATTCAGTCATAAATACAGATTACAGGGGGAAATAAAAACTCTGATTCAGCCACTAAAAAACCGGTGTGAGCCACGTCTAACGTACGGTGTACTACTACCGTAGTCCAAAGCTTACATCTACCGTAGATAACAGAACAGCGCAGCCTGCCCCAGTCTCACGGCAATGCCAATGCATCGACGCGAAACGACAGTCGGTCAGCACTGGCGAACAGCGTCAGCAGGCAGGGTTGCATTTCATAATACAATGGCCTTGACCACAGTTTTAAATGAACAAATAGGACTACATACTTCATTTTATAATACTCACTTTTCTTATAGTTCTGAATTAGGACAGGAAATGTTGCTCTTGTCCACTACAATGCAGTCTCACACGTACACGCTTGTGATATGATTCGGGTCGTTGAATAGTAAACAAATGAAGTTATGCACTAGTTTCCGTCGTCATGTGTGTATGGTATCTTCAAAAAGATTAAATGGATTTAAAAGTGAATTTGTAATATCTGTACGGTCTGTCCAATCGATTTTATTTAAATCTCTCAGCCCGCTAAGAAGGGGGCATGCAGGGGTGGCGCGCCCGGGGGGTGGCGCGCCCGGGGGACAGGGGAACAGTGCTCCCCCCCCCCCCCACTTTCTCAAGTACCCCAAAAGTGCCCTTTTTATTTCTGAAAATGCCCCTTTAAGTGCCTATTTTTTTACTACTAAATTTGCCCTTTTCCTCCTGAAAAGTGCCCCTTTTCAAATCTGATAATTGCCACCTTATCTCTTTAATAAGTACCCTTTTCTCCTGATAAGTGCCCATTTTCGAATCTAATTCTCTCTAATATATGCCCTTTTCTCCTTTTATAAGTGCATTTCAACTAAGGTGCCCCTTTTCCCTTCTAATAAGTGCCCATTTTCCCTTTCTGATAAGTGCCCCATCTTTTCTTCTTATAAGTGCCCCTTTTCGAATCTAAATATTGCCCCCTTTTCTCCCTACTATATGCCCTTGCACCTTTGTTAAAGTGCATTTTTACTTCGGATAAGTGCCCCTATATTTTTATAATATGTGCGCTTTTCCTCTCATTTCACTTATGAGTGGCCCTTTCCTCGTATAATATTTCCAACCATTTGTTGTTTGGGGGAAAGAGCAATATATAGCTTCAAAGAATCTGTGCGGCTTTACAGGTACCATATTACTACAAACGCAATGTAAGGTACCCCCGCCCCCCGCAAAGGATTTCTCATTCCACTCTCGAATGTGCCAATAATTTACACCAAGTAAGGACAATTATTTTTGAAAATGTCCCCATAATTTGCTCGCTCTTAAAGTATATAATGAAATCAAGAAGATTACAGACTTGGTGTTATATATCGGTGTCATTCCTAACAGTGCCCAAAGAAAACGACAGGTTTAATTTACAAATTAAAAAGATCATTCGACATTCCTCAAAATGAATTTGCTGTTATCATTTTCATATCGCTTTAAATAAAGTACAACTCTTGGACTTCAGCATTAGACAAAAAAGGTCCAAAAGTTTTTGCTCGCTCGCTTGCACAAGGATCGTTAGACCATTACACCCAACTGCTAATTAGCATGAATAGGAAGCTGAAGTAGTGACCAGAAGCACAATAAAAAGGTGATGCTTGATAATAATTATATTAGACTGTAGGGTAATACAATGTCACAAAATTGTAAAATCAGCACTGATTTTCTTATTTACTATATAAATCTATATACCTACCTATTATGCCTGTAGTCTTGACTACGGGACCCCTTCGAGAATTTAACACACATGCGTCACAATATTGTGCGCACCCCCCGTAATCCTATTGTCCCCTTCGCCACTCACGCGCGTCAACACGCTACGGCCATCTTCCTCTTTTGCGAGCAATCCCAAGTAGAAACATGTTGCTTGCAAGGAGCGGGGAAGGAGGGAGGGTCATAGGTAGGTATATAGATTTATATAGTAAATAAGAAAATCAGTGCTGATTTTACAAATTTACTGCAATAAATCATATATACCTACCTATTATGCCAGACCAGCGCCAACTCAAAGACCGGGAGGCATGTTTCGAGCGGAAGGAAATAGGATTACACCAAAGACTACAAAGAAGACACAGCGGCCTTCAAGGTGGCTGACGCAAACAAAGCTTCACCTGCGGGAATATCCCTAAGGTAGCAAGAAATGAAGGAATTGGGCGAACGCCAATAAGCAGCCTTCAAAATATCAACAAGCGCCACACCTTGAAACAGATCCCAAGAAGTGCTGACACTACGAGTATCATGAGCACGAAGCTTACTGTCGGATAAAAGAGCCTCTGTGCCAGCGGCCCTAATAGCTTCAACGATCCATCTAGAAATGGAATCAAGAGAGGCAGGAGAAAAAGGCTCTCTAGTGATCAGGAACAACTGATCATCCTTACGATAAGACTTAGTCTTATCAATATACCATTTGAGAGCCCTAACAGGACACCAAACTTTGTCCTCACGCACCGAAGAAAAGTCAGAAAGCGGACAAAGAAAAATCTCAACAGGACCGGAGGTAGCTGTCTGATTCTTGGCAACGAAAGAAGCCCTAGGAATCAACCTAACACCTTTTCTCTCCCAGCGAACATGACCAGGAGTAAGACAGAGAGCATGAAGAGTACTGCGCCTCTGCCCAGAGGCAATAGCTACCAAAAAGAGCGTCTTAACCGTAAGATGATGAAGCGAAGCTTCACCTAACGGTTCAAAAGGAGGTTTCGCCAAGGCCTCCAGGACCTTAGGCAGACTCCAAGACGGCACTAACTTAGAAAACGAAGGTCGTTTCAGAAAGAACGAACGAATCAAACCACTTAGTAGCGGGGAATTGGAAATCCCCGAACCATCCGAAAAACCCGAATGAATGGCCCCGATCGCCGAACGGTAGCCTCGGATAGTAGAAATAGACCTCCCTTTGTCAAATAACGAGATTAAGAAATCCGCAATTGAACCAATAGGAGCCTTAGAAGGGGTTTGATTTCTCTCTTTGCACCAAAGGAAAAAGACCGAGAGACGGGAATTGTAAATTTCCCTAGTAGAAACCCTACGACTGGACATTAAAAAGTCCGCGGCTCTATCAGAGAGACCCGACTGTCTTGCAGATTCCCTGACAGGGGCCAAGCAGTCAAATGAAGAGACTCCGGATTGTGGTGAAGAATCCCCGATAGGGGCTGTAACACCAGATCCGCTCTTAACGGGAGAACTAACGGTTGAGCCCTTAGAAGGCTCATAAGTTCCGGAAACCAATTCCTCCTGGGCCAAAAGGGAGCTATTACAAGCACCCTCGCCCGATCTTCCCTGATTTTCCGCAAGACACGCGGAATCAGTTGGAAGGGAGGAAAGGCGAATCCCTGAAGGTTCTCCCAGCTGAGGGAGAAAGCATCGAGAGCCCATGCTCCCTGATCGCGAACACGGGAGCAATACTTCGGCAGCTGGTGATTTAGCACCGACGCAAATAGATCCACTTCCAGTGGACCTAGGCAACTGCGAATGCGGCAAAATACTTCCGGATGGAGCATCCATTCCGATGGAAGATACCTGCCCCGGGACAGAAAATCCGCAAAGAGGTTTTCCCGACCGGGGATGAAAGAGGCCACGGGTGTGATTGCCATGCGACGACACCACCTCCACAGCTGAGCTGCTAGGGCATTCAGGGCAACCGAACGAGTGCCTCCCTGCCGATTGATATATGCCGCCACAGTAACATTGTCCGTGAGAATCAGAACCGAACGACTGAGAAGTCGACTTCTGAAATGGAGCAAGGTCAACAGAACTGCCATAAACTCCAGGACATTGATATGAGGAAGAGTCCCAAGATGAGACCAATCCCCCGCAACCGTGCTGCCGTTGCAGTGTCCTCCCCACCCCAACCGAGAGGCGTCCGTCGAAACCGATATCGACGGAAGAGGGGCAGAGAAGGACCTGCCTCGCGCGAGAAACACCTCGCTCGTCCAACAAGCGAGAAGAGACTTGATCTTTACTGGTACTGGAATCCAGACCAAAAGAGAGTCTTTTCCCGGCTTTAAGAACCTGAGGAGATGTCTCTGAAAGGGTCTCATGAGGAGCCGGCAGTCCTCTAAAACATCGACTAGACTGGCTAGATAACCTAGAAACTGAAGCCACTGTCTGGCCGAGACTCTTCTGGCCAGCAAGAGCTTGCGAGCCGCAGAGACAATGGTGAGAATCCTGTCTCGACTGGGCCGAGCTAACTGATTCCTTATGTCTAACACCGCCCCCAGAAAAACTGGGCTGCGAGTGGGGACTAACTCTGACTTTTCCCAATTTATTAGGAAACCTAAGTCTTGAGTAAGAGAGACTAGCAACGAGTCTCGTCCAACAAACGATCGCGCGACTCCGCAAGGAGAAGCCAATCGTCCAGGTAACAGAACAACCGCAGGCCGCGACGCCTCAGAAAGGCCGCTAGCACCGCTACAACTTGAGTAAAAACCCGAGGGGCCGGGCGCAGCCCGAAGGGAAGAGCCCGAAACCGGTAAGTCTCCGAGAGGAAGGAGAACCCCAGAAGATCGCGAGATGCGCGATGAATGGGAATGTGAAAGTACGCGTCCTTGAGATCTATCGAGACCGCGTAGTCTTCCCTTTTGATCAACGGAAGAATGGAGGCAAGAGTCTCCATACAAAAATGAACCGGAGGAATAAATTTGTTTATCCTCTTTAGGTTCAGTATCAAACGAAGTTTTCCCGAGCGCCTGGGAATAACAAAAGTCGGAGAAAGGGAAAAAGGACAGCCTGTGAGGTGTCCAAGTTCCTATAGCACCTCCGGGGAGCGGGGAATAACAAAAGTCGGAGAAAGGGAAAAAGGACAGCCTGTGAGGTGTCCAAGTTCCTATAGCACCTCCGGGGAGCGGGGCGGACAGATCTATGAAGAAACCGTCTCGTCCGCCCGCTGCCTGAACCCAAGCAAAGTCGAACCCTGCGCGCGGGTTGACTAAAAGTCAGGGAAAGTTTAGAACAAAGCAATCGCTTCTACCCCACAAAGGGAGAGCAACTAAGGCTCTGCCTGCCCCAGCGATTCGGAGACCGAAGCTAGAGAGGCCGCTTCCAAAACTGGATCCGCCTGAAAAGATCGTGACAAAGAATCACGAACAAAGGCCGAAACGGTCGGATTCACGCATGAACCGCCATAAGCCTCCTCACCCGACGGAGCCCCGAGGCTGCGAGACTAGGAGGCTCATGTGATCTCATCACAGACAAAGAAGAATAAACCATAAAAGGCTAATTAGTCTCGATGTCCGACCCAAAAAAGGGACAAGAGCAGGGGATGTGAATCCTGGTACAAGGAACCAACCCTGAGTCTGGGCAAAGCCCATCTCACACTGAACATCTCAGCTTGAGAGACCGAAGGGTTAGCTAAACCCGATGGGCAAGAGGCAGACAAAGCCTTGCCTCTTTTAGCCCCTTCCCTAGGCTTCTGATTGGCCCAAAAAGAGCCTAAGTCGAAACCCGCTTTTCAGAGCGTTTATCCGGTTTCGTTCGGATCCCCGAAGCCCTTCGGGAACACGAACCGAACCCTCCACTGAGGGACGCTCACCTCCCTTTATGGGAGAAGTGCGCTGAGGGTATTGAACCCAAAGACGCGCACCAATTACCCATATCGGCCGAGCAAGGAGATGCAACAGCCATGGGCCGGACGCCAAGGCGCCCAGACTCAGCAGAAATCCCGCTGCTTAAACCAACGCGAAGTCGAACCCTGCGCGCGGGTTGACTGAACTTCAGGGCGATATTTGGACAACAAAACAATCGCTTCCACTCCACAGAGATTGAGCGATTGAGACTCCGCCTGCCCAAGCGATTCGGGAACCGAAGCTTGAGAGGACGCATCCAAATCTGGTTCCACCCGAGTGGAATGAGACAAAGGAACGTTAACAAAGGCCTCCGCAGGCGGGTCCCCGCATGGCTCACCAACAGTCTCCTCGCCCGGCGGAGCCCCAAGGGCCGCGGGAGTAGGAGGCACATGCGAATCAGTCTCAGACAAAGAGGAATCAAACACAAAAGGTTGATTAGTCTCAAAGTCAGACCCCTGAATAGGGACAGAAGTCAGGGTTGAAGTAGCCGGTACAAAGGACCAACCCTGATTCTGAGCAAAAGCCCGCATCATGCTGAACATGTCAGCTTGAGAGGAGCTAGCTGGGTTAGCCAGGCCAGACGGGCAAGAGGCCGGCAAAGCCTTGCCACTTTTTGCCTTCTTCTTGGCCTTTTTCTTGGCTGGCTCGACAAGAGTCGTAGCCGAAACCCTTTTGTTAGAACGCTTAATCGGATTCATTCGGATCTCCGAAGCCACTTCGGAAACACGAACCGATCCCTCCGCGGAGGGACGTTCACTTCCCAAAAAGGGATTGGAGCGCTCATGGCGTAAGCCTAGAGAATCGCCCAAATCACCCATATTGGCTAAGCAAGAGGATGCAGTAGCCATGGGTTGGGAGCTAAAAGCTCCCAGTGCGTGGGCAGACCGAGATGACTCGGTATGTGCCCGATGACTACTAAAGGCATGTGAACCCACTATTGGACCGCTCGAAAGCGGCAATAGGGGAGCACTAGTAGTCACGCACTCAGGTGAAAACACCTGTTGCTCCGAAGAGCGTCCATAATTGTTAGCTCGAGCATTCCCATCAGCTGGCAACTGAGACAGCCCAGAAAGTACTCGTTCCCCCATATGGCGTTTGCCGGGGGCTAGGGTTTGTGAACCCAGACCAACATTGTTAGCTCGAGCATTCCCATTAGCTGGCAACTGAGACAGCCCAGAAAGTACTCGTTCCCCCATATGGCGTTTGCCGGGGGCTAGGGTTTGAGAACCCAGACCAACATGGACTAAGCCCGTGGGTTGCCCTGCAGTAGTGGGGCGCGTCTCCCCAAACGGATCAGAGCGAGTGAACGCTACCGTACGGGAAACAACAGCCCCCCCCCCCCCCCCCCCCTCTGGTCTCAGCGACCGGGGGATTGGATTCGAGATATCCAAACCACTAGAATCTGACGTCACCCACCCCGAAACCACAGGCTTCGGAGTTGACAATCCCGATTCAGTTAACGCCACCCGTCCCGAAGCCGCAAGCTCCGAAACTGGCAAACTCTGCAAGGGAACACCACTAGGCAACTTACCTTTAGCCCTCCTCCCTCCCCCGCGTACCGCTGTACTCGGGGAAGTTCTGGAAGGCCGAGTCGTCTTGCTAGACAACTCTTCGGAAGAAGCAGGTCTCCTTGACCCAGCTGCTTCTTCTTCCGAATTCATACCACTGCAATAAAACAGACAATAAAGTATACTTTTCAAAATAAGAAATACTTCAACTGCATGCAGTAAATAAAACTAAAGTTTATTTGGGAGATACGCACTAAAGAAATTTTCACAGCCTAAAAACCGTAAGAACAAACACCGAACCCGAAGGCTCGGTGACAAACGGAAACACCCGCAAACACAGAAATATCTACGTGGGGCTGACCGTGAAAGAGAAAATAAATGCCAAGAAAGGGAATCAAAAAATCCCTTGCAATCGGCAAGAGTGACTAATAAAACACAAAGTACTATAATCTAAACGAATATAGGTACCTAAAAGTGCTTTAACTATGTGAAAAAGCGCACCAAAAAGATACTATACGACCTGATTTCAGGAGCGCTGTGACAATACGTCCTAACTCGTCGGGGGCGAGCAAGAAAGAGGAAGATGGCCGTAGCGTGTTGACGCGCGTGAGTGGCGAAGGGGACAATAGGATTACGGGGGGTGCGCACAATATTGTGACGCATGTGTGTTAAATTCTCGAAGGGGTCCCGTAGTCAAGACTACAGGCATAATAGGTAGGTATATATGATTTATTGCAGTAAATTGGTCCTTTTGTTTTATGTTCAACCCTTGTAGTTGCCCCTTCCCCCCCCCCCTTTTTTTGAAAGACGCTCCGCATCCTCTGGGTGCATGTTCCTTATTATGGCTGTGGCAGATTAGAGAATTACCTTCCAAGTGGGAATTTCCCTTCCGATTTAATAGCATAACTCGATTTTCCTCGAGTCATTGTAATTATCACTTCAATTTACGTAATCTTATCTTACTTCGTAGCATATAGTCAAAAGCATCCATCATGGGAAAGTGTGGAGTGACGTCCCTCCATAATTAATTTTTGGAGAGTCATCCCCCCGAATTTTTTTTTAATGCCAAAATTGTCAAGATATCATTCTTAAAGGAGAATTAAGCCCTGATTACAAATTTACTTATATTGGAAGGTGTAATATATTCCTACTTATTGGCCTAAATCATTTTCTAATAAGATATCAGAAAAGGGTATAAATAAAGATATTCCAACACCCGGTATCGTCTCCTACTCATTTACATGGGGGCTGCCATTTTCTTGCTGATTTGGAGTTGTACATGAACCATTGAGAAATGTTCCAGTCAGGAAGATATTTTGAATCCAAATCCTAAATTGATTTTCTTCATTACCTAAAATCCCATATGTGACGGAAAATATAAAGTGGGTGTTTACATGTATTATAAAAAATAAATCTTTATAATGATACTTTTAAATTGTCTGGTTTTGCTTAACAAAAATCTATTTTCTTGGGTTTGTCAAACAGAACAAAACATAATACATGCAGCATGCATTCTGACTTTTCAAGTCCATTATCCGAAAGCAGGTGAATGCATAGTTTGCCGCTATAGATGCTCAGGGAAGAAGCATCCATACAATTTGAATTAATTTGCTCCGTCCCATACGTCCAGTATCGAGAAAATAGATTTCTATTAAGCGAATATCGATTTTCAACAGAAATATATAAGGAAATCTTCAGTTTAAAAATAAATTGACATATCTATTCTATATTTTTAATCTCAAATGGGTTTTTAATTTTGAAAAAGGCAATTGAGCATTTGGATTAAGAAAATCTTCTTGTACACATAAACAAGATGGCAGCCCCCATGTGCTGCTAGCAGACGATACATATTGCTAGCAGATGGTAAATTTTGCTCAGAAAAATTTGATTCGTATCGATCTCGTATATTTTGACGCGAAGGCATATAGTCTAACAAGTAGGAATAAATAACACCTTTGAACACTATCGTCTTTATTTTTGAGCGTAATTCTCCTTTAAGTGCTTAAGAATGTATAAAATATCTCACTAGGCTCATTCGATAACGATAACAAAATACCTAACAGCCTATGATTGACTGTTTACGTCTTTACGAGCGCTTGAAAATCCAAATTTTCAGTTGGGCCAACTACAAATTTCCGAGTCTGTATCTATGTCCAAAATCTTACTCTCTAAATGTAAAAGAGTGAAAAAGCAGTCAGAGAGTGAAAGGAGTTAAATGAGGGACAACCCTTTTTCGAGTGCAAATGAGTGGTCACTATTTCACTCAGGAAAGAGTGAAACACCAATTGGCGTTCTATGCCAACGACCCGGGTTCAATTTCCGGCGGAGACATTTTTTCAACCCTTGCAAAAATTCACATAAACATGTTTATGTGAATTTACATTTCATTTTTGTATTTATTAGAAGGAAATAGATTCATATGCAGATTCAAAGCACCGTGGAATTTGCAAGTTACCTTGACATTTGTGTCAAGAGGGATAAATTTGGGTAAAACAACTTATATATAATGCGAAAGGAAATAAGAGAATAATGGTTGCGTAACTTAAATCAAAGTTCCCCAGAGTTGTCCTCCCTTTTTGAAATTTTTGCAAGGGTTGAAACAAGATGAATGCGACTGCGTCTCCTATATGCCTCCGCCTATATTCAGTTGATGGCTCAAACTCGTTCTAGAAATATTTGATAACGAGGCTAAAAACCATTAATTTCATGTAATTTTATGTAAATTGACCTCTGTGACCTCCTTACCCCAAAATCTAATCAGTTCATCTTCATATAGGGAAACATACTAGTACCAAGTTTGAGGTTCCTACCTCAAATGATTCTTCAGATATCGCGGTAACGAGAAGTGGGACGGACGGACGCACGGATAACCTGAAAACATAATGCCTCCGGCACCCACCTTCGGTGGGCGGAGGCATAAAAATGTCTCCGGCGGAAATCGAACCCAGGTCGTTGGCTTAGAACGCCAATGGGTGTTTCACTCTGAGTGAAATAGTGACCACTCAATTGCACTCGAAAAAGGGTTGTCCCTCATTTAACTCCTTTCACTCTTACGAGTGCTTTTTCACTTTTACATTTAGCGAGTACGATTTTGTTGAATATGGATAAAGGAAAGGGTAAGGGGGTGAATATTTTAAAAGCCCGATTCTCGATTGTAAGAAAAAAATGCCGCGGATATAAATATATGTACTTCCATACACTATACCTTGGTTTTCACTTTCTGTCTTTCTTTGATCCGACATATGTTTTGGCGACATTTCCTCCGGAGTTCTTTTGACAAAGTTTCAGGGTTAGAGCTGCAGTAGACCGCTTCTGTAATATATACAAATTTATGCACATATTCTCCGAGCCCCTAGTGACGAGCTATTCCATGAACATGCTTTTTATAAATGAGCCTCAATGTTTGGAATCCAGTTTTCATACATTTGTTATGAAATGTGAAATGTTATGCCCGGCAAAGCTTGAAAGGTATGCATAAAATTTGTATACACTACCGAAGCGGTCTATTGGTTTAGTGTTGTAGACCCGTCTCGAGACCAGTTTTCACAGGGTCTCGGCCTCTGACCTAGATGTAGTCGGTCTTGATCGAGGTCTTGACTACAACCACTGGTTAAAGATGGGCACAGTGTTGGGTCCAGGGTTAAAAATATAGGCAATTAGATTTGTTTTGGAAAATGACCATGCAGCAATAAATTGTCGCCAAAACATTTGTCTCCCAATCATTGATCTCTCTCTATCTCTCTCCGCTATTCTCTTTTAATGGTTTGAATATTCATCGTATACCACAGGTCATTTATTTCATTTAATGTATAAGGAATAAATGCACCCCTCCCCCCGCATACATTACGAAAGCAAAACCATTGGAAAACATAGTTAGTGCGGACATATGTTAATATTTAATGCAAATAAAACGGGTAGTTATACATGTCATATAATTTATATCCTGTGTGTGGTGTAGATTTATTTTATTAAAGTAAAGAAAGAACCCAATAAAAAAAAAACGTAAATAAGCTATAATTGTTTAAATGTGGCAACATGAATAATCTCTTTTGCCAAAATTCAATGTGTATCCATAAAACTTTACCAAGACCTACAAGCACGTTATATCGACTTTTTCCAGGCCCTTCAATCGGTTTAAGGGGGCTTACGCTGGCTCGAATCCATGCTGGATACGCCACTGATATCTATTCCAATATTTCTTTACTTTTTAACTACAAAAATGAGAAATAGAACATGGTTCCCACAGCAACGAGAGTGATGCTGCATGAATCACCAGGAGAGGGCGTAGTAGATCGTTTTATTCCTCCAAAATTGCAGTCAGACGCTTGAGGATTTCCATTTCGCGCTCAGCTGTATAGGAAGACAAAAAAAAAAATGATAATCAATTTAAGATGACATCTGCACAAGATCATTTTCATGCCACTTCTTTTTTCCCCCTCTGTATGTTCGAGGTTTCAAGCTGTTAACTCTCGGCTTTTGATATTACTGCAAAAGTAAAGAATAATGTAACTTTTAGCAGGGTAGGGGGTAGCCGTTCTTATATTTTCTATTCAAAGAGAAAAAAGGGGGAAAAGGTGAATCTTATTCTTTTTGGATTTCCAACGTTTTTGTCCACCTTTAAAATTAAAAAAATTATATATAGACATGTATCGCCTAAAAGGGTTCTTCCTTATAGGCGAAATATTGAACTGATGTATGTATGTACAAAAGTATGGTTATGGGGACCTATAACAATGATTTATTCCGTCAGAGCGAAAACAACCCGATTACGCGGACATCGAGCAAGGTTATGGGGACATTGGGATGACGTATAACAATATGAATGTCCCCGTAACCATATATATGTATATATATTTGTATATATATATATTCCTGGATTCCACATTTGGGAGTCACGGCTTTGTCATTTGAATTGTTCTGCGTGTCTACATAATGTGGTGGTCTCTATTATGACGGAATAAACTGCATTGTTACGTCTCCCAAACTTGGGATCCAGTATATATGACATCAGCCACCCGTAAAATTGTGCCCGTATGCCTATGCTCAACAAAAAAAAAAAGTACAAGTATCATACCTGACGGGAAATATGGAACAATTTGAAATTTCGTTTGCGTACAACGAATTCAAGATGTCAAATAATGAATACAATAAAATACAACAGTCCAAGACAAAATCTCAACTTTTTGAAGCTTAAAAGCTTATGTTGCTACCACTAAAGATCTTGAATACCAAATTGCAAAAAGGAATAAAAAACTCGGAAGTAGATTTGGTATACGATTTTTTAATATTTTTTTTTGCCTGCCAGTTATTATATTGATTATACCGAGTTTACACAAGTATGCCATTTATTATGTATCATCTACTTCATGGAGGCAGCTTGGGTGTCTGGGAGATCCACACCTTGGATGCCGGGCGATGGGAGCATAATTATTTTGGTTGGTTATTTGGTTGGTTGTCTTGCCAGATCTGGGGGTTCCTTGGACGGGACAGGCTTCATGCACGCATTTGTTTGCCTTGTGATGTATGCAAGTGATGAGTCGGTGTAGTGACTGCATTATCAGTGGTGCATTGATTTAAAAAAAACATACAATTTTTTTTTTAAGATGGTAAACTTACCCTCATCATCGGCCTGCATCTGAAGCTCCATGTCCCCGGCAGCGATTTCTCTGGCTTGCATTTCTTCCACTTCTGAGAGAAATATTTAATCAATTTCATATTACTAGTTTTTGAAGGCTCACCATTTTCTAATAATGAAATTTTAGATACATATCGATATGTATTAATTAAAAAATAAAATTCAGTACAATACAGTAATACAATATGAAATACTACACTCACCCTTTTCTTCGCGTTCAGCCTCCATCTCGCGTTCAGCCTCCATCTCGCGTTCCTTCTCCGTGTCATCATTTGCCTGCATTTCTTCAAAATCCGAGAAAAGGAAATAATTTCGCGTTTATTACCAAACATTTGAGGTTGAAACAGTTTTCCAACATTTTACCAAAACAATTTAGAGCGGCAGCACTTTATTTTGTGAATATAACAGGGGGCGAGATGTAGGGGTAGCCGTTTATTACATTTTCTATTCAAGAGACGTATAAATCTTTAAGAAAAAATTTCTTTTGGAATTTCAAAATTTACGCCCACCTGCAAATTCAACAAAAAAACACGAAAAAAAAATATATATAAGGGCAACATAACGGGAAATATGGAACAATTTGAAAGTTAGTTTTCTTAGAGAATAAGATGTCAATGAATATACAATATTAAATACAAGACAGTTACAATACTATTGTTAAATATTCATAATACAAATTACAAATATTTGTCCAAGATTTATGATTTCCTCATGACTTGAACCAACTTATATCTACAGTAATACGTTTTTGCATGTACAGAGTAATTTAATTTTCTGTAAAAAAAATCAAAAAATTAATATCAATGAGTGATTATGGAAATGTAATATTTGGAAATAATATTAATATATTGAAGTCTTGAAATATTTTGTATTTTATAGATGAAAAAAAAGATGTAATTTGGTTCAAGTTATATTATGAATAAAAACAATTGACGAGTTGTGTACACTGATCTCTACTTATCAGTGGTTGTGTACCTATATGACAGAGACTAATGACTTAGTTGCCAGTTTGTCAAGCGATTTTCATCGTTCTAGTTTTTCATTCCACTAAAAAAAAAAATCATAACTTTCTTATTAGTTGTCCGATTTTCCTCAAACTTTCTTTCATCTGTAGGTCTGATTTTTTGGTCGTTTCTATTAAAACCAAGTTGTTTTGGACAAGACTTCCCCTTTAATACAGGACCCACCCGTTTCCAGTATGCAAGTGGTTAATTATTCATCCTGTTTTGAATAATACAGACAGGAAAACGTAATGAAGAGACTTGAATTTTTCTTCCTTCCTCTTCTCGATAATTATTTGGTAATTTGTGCGTTATATTTATGAGAACTCAGTGTTAGGATATTCATGTATGTTACGCGCGAACATGTATTATTCAATTTTTTAAAAAATATGAAAATAAAGCATTTTTATGACACTATTTAGCAAAGACATATCTAATGAAAAGAGAAAAACGTGCTACATTAAAAAAAAAACTTAATGATCGTAAGGATGCATATACATGTACTTACCGTTTTCAAGCAAAGATTTCAAGATCATCTTAAGGGCATCTCTCTTGTCTTCGGCCTGCGTTTGAAGCTCCATGTCCCTGGCAGCGATTTCTCTGGCTTGCATTTCTTCCATTTCTGAGAGAAATTTTAATCACAATTTCATTAGTTTTTGAAGACTCACCATTTTCTAACAATAAAATCTTAGATACATATGTATTAAGAAAACATAATACAATTCAGTACAACACAACATCTTATATACACTCACCCTTTTCTTCGCGTTCGGCCTCCATCTCGCGTTCCTTCTCCTTGTCATCATTTGCCTGCATTTCTTCAAAATCGGAGAAAAGGAAAATTACTTCGTTACAATCAGTTTATTACCGAACAATATTTTAAGGTGGAAAGTTTTTCCAACATTATACCAAAACAATTGAGCGAAAACGGCCGCACTTGATTTTGTGAATATTATAACGGGGGGGGGGGGGGGAGATGTAGGGGTAGTCGTTTATTACATTTTCTATTCAAGAGACGTATAGATCTTGAAAAAGAAAAAAAAATGTGAGTCAAATGTGTTGGAATTAATTTTCGTTCACCTGCAAATTTAACCAAAAAAACACGAAAATTCATATTCTAGGGCAAGAGACGGCAGCACCCTCTCCTCCTGTAAAATTGTGCCCATAATGCCTATTGCTTAACCAAAAAAGTGAACATCGTAGCATAACGAGAAATACGTAACAATTTGAAGTTCATCGTTTCTTACAGAGAATAAGATGTCAATGAATATACAATCAAATACAAAACGATACGTGTCCGGACAATTAACCCCCGGTATATTACCCCCAGGAAAATTAAAAATTTTGAAGATAAATCTACGTATAACAAGGACATTAAACTATTTACATTATCACTCGTGTTAATTTAGTTGCCAATCACCAACAATTTTCCGCCTTAAAAGTGGATAACTTCAACAGCATATTAGTGTTCAGTTTATTTTCACTTCAAACAATATTTCAAAAATGACAAATAATCACAGAACTCAGTGACATTACTTTAATGCATTTTGCAAATTATCATTTCAACTGAGGATGTATCGAATTATTTGCTGTAAACCGTAAAAATGGAAGGATCTACTGAGAAGCAGAGCTTGTGTAATACACAAGGAGGAAAATAAGGAACAATAAAATATTAATATGAAAGTGCGTAATGACATAATCAAAAAACAACTGTAAATTCATAGGATAAAAGCAAGGATGTCTGTTATCGATGGGGCTACCTCCCCCATTCTAAAAAGTTAACTTTAAACTTCTCATTAACCCTAGGGTGAATTTAACAAAGTCAGTAATCATAACAAAGTCAGTAATCATCACAAAGTGTTCTAAAGAATTTAAACCTCTGATCAAAATTATATAGGAAATTTAATAGGTTGCGCAGATATATGAGCGAAGTATACGCGTTATATTCTGTCGCCAAAAGAAAAGGGGACCAACAAAGAAAATAGGGTGTAAGTTATCATTTATGCATCCTCTGTAATTTTGCTAATGAACTGATCATGTATTTGCCTTTGTATGATCTATCTCATGATCCATTTCATATTGAAGTAAGATATGATTTCTGGTTCAGTAATTATTTCAGAATGAAATTTACCTTCAAGACTTATTAGTATGCACGGTGCTTAAAAATCTGCTTTCTGGTACATTAATTTCATTTGATTTTGTAGCTCTTGAGCAAGATTTTCAATCGGCGTGCAGGAAGATGATTTAGTTACATGAAACTTATTCTAAAAACGTTGATTTTGTGAAAAACAATTATCAAAAACTGTTAGAGCATTTAATTTCATGAAGAAATATCATTTAAAAAATATTAGTGACTTTCTTTCTGGTGGTAGTTGCGGAGGGGGGGGGGTAATTTTACAGGGGTAATTGTCCTTGGGGGTGGTTGTCCTTGGGGGTAATTACCCGGGGTAATTGTCCTAAAACCAAGACGATACTATACTATTGTTAAATATTCATAATACAAATTTCAAATATTTGTCCAAGATTTGATTTCCTCATGACTTGAACTAACTTATATCTATAGTAATACGTTTTGGTATGTACAGAGTAATTTAATTTTCTGTAAAAATCATAAAAAATGAATATCTTGTACAATACACATAAAAAATTAGTGATTATGGAAATGTAAAGGTTTATACATGAAAAAATACATACATGTAACGTTTTGAAATTCTAAAATTTTGCCCCAAAATTAGTTTTGTATTATGAATAAACAAAATAATTGGTGGGTTGTGTACCTATGACATCACAAACCAATGACTGAGTTGCCAATTTGTCAAGTGATTTGTTTTTTAGTCCACTAAAAAAATTCAACTTTCTTATTAGTTGTCCTTTCTTTGATCTGTAGGTCTGATTTTTGTTGCTTCTATTAAAACCGAAGTTATTTTTGGACTGGACTTCAGCTTTAATACAGGACCCACCCGTTTCCAGTATGCAATTGGTTAATTATTCATTCTCTATTTGAATAATACAGACAGGAAAACGTAAGACGAAATTTCCGTGGGGTTTTTTTTCTTCCCTCCTCTTCAATTATTTGGTTAATTGTGCGTTATATTTATGAGACCTCAGTGTTAGGATATTCATGTATGTTACGCGGGAACATGTCTTATTCAATTTTTAAAAAAATATGAAAAAAAAGCATTTTTATGACACTATTTAGCAAAGACATATCTAATGGAAAAAGAGAAAAACGTGCTACATTAAAAAAAAACTTTTAATGATCGTAAGGATGCATATACATGTACTTACCGTTTTCAAGCAAAGATTTCAAGATCATCTTAAGGGCATCTCTCTTGTCTTCGGCCTGCGTTTGAAGCTCCATGTCCCTGGCAGCGATTTCTCTGGCTTGCATTTCTTCCATTTCTGAGAGAAATATTTTAATCACAATTTCATATTAGTAGTTTTTGATGGCTCACCATTTTCTAACAATTGAATCCTAGATACATATCGATATGTATAAATTTATAAAACATAATACAATTCAGTACAATACAATATAAAATACCCTCTACAATACAAATATCTTACACTCACCCTTTTCTTCACGTTCGGCCTCCATCTCACGTTCCTTCTCCTTGTCATCATATGCCTGCATTTCTTCAAAATCGGAGAATTGAAAATATTTAGTTACAAATCACTGATTATTACTGAACAATATTTTGAGGTGGAAACACATTTTTTCCAACATTTTACCAAAACAATTCAGCGAAAACGGCCGCACTTGATTTTGTGATTATAACGGGGGGGGGGGAGAAGTAGGGGTAGCCGTTTATTACATTTTCTATTCAAGAGACGTATAGATCTTCAAAAAGAAAAAAAAATAATGAGTCGAATGTGTTGGAATTCCAAAATTTTCGTACCTGCAAATTTAACCAAAAAAAACACGAAAAATATATTATAGGGCAAGAGATGGCAGCAGCCTCTTCCCCCCGTAAAATTGTGCCCATAATGGCTATGTTTAACCAAAAAAGTGTAACATCGTAGCATAACGAGAAATACGGAACAATTTGAAAGTTAACCGTTTCTTACAGAGAATAGGATATGTAAATGAATATGCTTGTGTAATAAATAATATAAGTAAAATAAGGAAAAATAAAATATGAAAGTGCGTAATGACAATCATAAAAACAAACATCTTACACTCACCCTTTTCTTCACGTTCGGCCTCCATCTCACGTTCCTTCTCCTTGTCATCATATGCCTGCATTTCTTCAAAATCGGAGAATAGAAAATATTTAGTTACAAATCACTGATTACTGAACAATATTTTGACGTGGAAACACATTTTTTCCAACATTTTACCAAAACAATTCAGCGAAAACGGCCGCACTTGATTTTGTGAAGATAACGGGGATGTTTCGGAATTCCAAAATTTTCGCCCACCTCTAAATTAAACAAAAAAAAACAGGAAAAAAATTGATATATATTAGGGTAAGAGACGTCAGCACCCTCCCCCCCCCCCCCCCCCCCGTAAAATTGTGCCCATATGCCTATGCTCAACAAAAAAAAAGTGAACACAGCATAACGGGAAATATGGAACAATTTGAAAATTGACCGTTTTCTTACAAATAATTCAAGATATGTCAATGAATACAATAAAATACAAGACGAATACAGTACAATGCAACATTAAGCTCACCCTTTTCTTCGGCCTGCATCGCAAGCTCCATATCCCTGGCAGCCATTTCTTCTGCTTGCATCTCGAACAATTCTGAGAAAAGACATTTCGTTATAATCATTAATTACGTTAAAACACGTGATGTAATTATGAAGGGCTTGTATACCTTTACCGACCCCATGGGGAAAAATACATTTGTAAACCTTCAACTTCCACAAGAAAAGAAACATTTCTACACAGTATATGTAAATATTATGTATCTTAATTTTAAATATTTAGATGGATGATGCCGTTTTTGCCGAAATTACTGATGTATATGTAGCTTAAAAGGACACTGGTTTTTTTTTTTTTAAGTAGATGGGGTTTAAAGGTTAACACACATGACAAAATGTAATTCAAAGGTTTGAGGATACCAATTTTAACCATTAAGGAAAATTGTGTAAAGGAGCGCAATATAGTATTAAAAAGAATGTTTTGTTTTTTAATCCGTTTTCAAGTAGAGAAGGGATCACTTGGTAGCATTGAAAAGGGGCGTGAATTTGCTGTAAAATGGGAGTTATTGTGCCCCTTATGCCGCCTTCTATTGTGGTGGTAAACATGAAGTAGAACCATTGATCCCGTTTCTGTGGAAAGCAGATTTGATTCTTAAACGTTAAAAAGGGGGGCTCTTTGAGACATTTAAAAGGGCATATTTTGAAAGAGAAAATGGCAAATAAAGGGGCACTTATCAGAAATGAAAAAGGCACTTTTGGGTAAAAATGAAAATTTTGAGGGGGAATGCGAAACAGTGGGTGGGGGTACTCTGCTCCTGCATCCCCATCGATCACCACTGAATGCAATGCAAAGCACGACAAAACAATGTATTGTATGTCTTGCAATTTCCAGCTCACCCTTTTCTTCAGCCTGCATCGCAAGCTCCATATCCCTATCAGCGACGTTTTCTGCGAATTCCCTTTCTTCTGGGAAAGATGGACAACGTACTTCCATCTACATTTTCTATTACAGACGAACTTTTTGATCGCTAACTCAAAAGAAATTTCTGTACGATACATGCAATACAATTTTATAATCATCCTTTTTCTGCCTGCAACGCAAGTTCTATGTGCTCTTTTTTCAGTGATAAATTGTTATTTCCTGGTTTCTAGATTTTAATGCTTATTTTCCTTTTTAAAATTCCCGGCATCAAACAATATGGTCATGTAACAGGAATGGACAAAGTGTGTGCACAAATCTTTGCTTTTTATTATATTCATGCCGCAAGTTATCGAGCCAAACCAGACAATGTGGAGTTCTGTCCCGATGGTGTACACCAACAGATAAAAAAATGAGGAAAATCGGACAACTGATAGAAAATTACGAATTTTAGTGGTATGAAAGACTGGAAACAATGAAAATTACTAGACAAATTGGCAACTAAGTCATGAGCTTGTGATGTCATAGGTACACAACTGACAACTTGTTAAATATTCATAATACCAATTTGAAATGTGTATCAGATTTATGATTTCCTCATGACTTGAAGAACCCCGCTGATATCTATAGTAATACGTTTTTGCATGTACAGAGTAAATAATTTTGTAAAAATATGAATATTGTGCAAAACTATTGATTATGGAAATTGTAATATTTGGAAACGATATTTATATTAATTTAAGGTTTATATATGTAAACATTACTATAGATGTAACTTGGTTCAAGTTACGTGAAAACTCCTATTTTGGGGCAATATAAACATTGGTGAGTTGTGTACACTGATCTCTAATGATCAGTGGTTGTTTACCTATATGACATCACAAACCAATGAACGAGTTGTCAATTTATCAAGTGATTTTCATGGTTTCTCTAGTTCATTCCACTGAAAAAAATAACTTTATTAGTTGTCCGATTTTCTTCAAACTTTCTTTGATCTGTAGGTCTGATTTTTGCTGCTTCTATTAAAACCAAGTTGTTTTGGACTAGACTTCCCCTTTAATACAGGACCCACCCGTTTCCAGTATGCAAGTGGTTAATTATTCATCCTCTTAAGGGGGAAACATTTGTTTATTAAGTGATTTTTTTGTTATTGATGGCATTCACATCAGTAAAGTGTTAATATATTCATAGTATATGCTTAAATGAGTAATTTCATTTGAATAAAATGCTGCACAACTACTCGCTAATTTGTCTTATAAAGAAAAACAACTTTTGGACGAACTATACAAATTATAACTGATCATATCGTTTTGAAACTTGGTGGTCTACTCTAATACTGTAATAGAAATTAATTTGTTGAAGGTCTTGAAATATTTTTGAAAATATCCTTTTATGTTATATGAAGTTTTATTCAAATATGCGAGAAAGCCTAATTATGTATTCTTGCTTTTATAATCAGAAAACAAACAGATCTTCTAAAATCGTTCAATAGATTTTATAGGTTTCATATCACTTATGCTACAGACCAAATATGAGCAATCTGCACGTTTCCTTTCTGCCTCAATCTTTGTCCCTAATTTGTTCATGGTTCGGTATGATTTTTTTTGTGAAGAAAACACTCAATGTCATTGAATGCCATGATATACTTGCATTTCTAATCATAATTCAACATACTTGTTGGGCTTTATTCAACATGAAAATTATAGTATTTCACACATCCCTTAAGTGAACTTGAAAGCAAAATTTTTTGGGGGGAACCAAAATCTCCCTGACCACTATCTTTACCCCCTTAAATAGTAAATTATTTGAATACAGATAGAAAACGTCATGAAGATGAGACTTCCGTGGGTTTTTTTTCTTCCCTGTTCTTCTCAATAATTATTTGGTAATTTGTGTTATATTTATGAGAACAGTGTTATGCTATTCATGTATGTTATGCGAACATGCCTTATTCAATTTAAAAAAAAGAATATGAAAATAAAGCATTTTTATGACACAATTTAGTAAAGACATATCTAATGGGAGAAGAGAATAATAACGTCCCACATTCCAAAAAACAGCTTTTAATGATTGGAAGGATGCATATACTCACCGTTATCAAGCGAAGAGATCACTTTAAGGGCATCTCTCTTGTTTTGAAGCTCCATGTCCCTGGCAGCGATTTCTTGGGCTTGCATTTCGTCCATTTCTTTAAGAAATATTTCATCACAATTTCATATTAGAAAATGGTGAGCCTTCAAAAAGTACTAACAATGAATCTTATGTTGCAAGAAAGTTGCGATTGATTGCAACTGATCGGTACTGACTAATCAAAATCATTGTTGCAAGCGCATCTTCTTGAATGGGCAGACCTCTGAACCATTCAGAATTGTTCCAATTTACTTTACAATTTGCAAATGATTACAACTTTCTTGCAACACCCCATTAGATACATATCGATATACACTAATGAATAAAATATGATTTTATGCTCACCTTTTTCTTCGGCCTGCTTCTGAAGTTCCATGTCCCTGGCAGCGATCTCTGCTGCTAGCATTTCGTCATATTCTGAGAAAAGGGAGATATTCCATTAGCATCTCGGCTTCAAATGCAACTATTCTGACGCTGAAACTGCAGATTTATCGAACGTGTATCAATAAGTTATTGCACATTCTCGTGATTCATTTGATATATTCATCCCACACCTAATCTTGCAGAGTTTATGTACTATTTAGTAAAAGTAGGTAATTCAGAAAATGACATGCCGTGTTGCAAGTGGATTGATTGATTAAAATTTAACACTATCAACACAATATGTCATAAGTGTCTAAACATTAATGTATAAAGTTTCTTAAAGTACAATATTTGTTTAGTGTGTATGTATGTGATCAGTAGGTTTAATTACGAAGTATATTGGGTAAAAGTAAGCTACTTTTCCGGGAAAATTCCCTACTCTTTTCGAACAGAGAAGCAGGTTCTTTAACGTGCAAGTGGTGTGACTCTCCTTTACACGGGACCGACGGCTTAAAGTCTCCTCCGAAAGACTAAAAAATTGAATAAAATTGCCCAAAGGCATAGCTGTGGGAAAAAGTTCCTAATCTAGAATCTAATAAATAGGTTTATTTCTTTAAGAAAATCTATGATGCATAATCGTGGAATTTCGCTAAACAAGGTATTCAGATCAGGGACATTATAAAAATTGTTACGGATTTGAGCAAATTCAATGCATTCAATAAGAATGTGTTTAACTGTAAGTGTACAGTCACATGATATACAATGTGGTGGGTCCTCTGCTGCAAGCAAATATGCATGAGTTAAGTGAGAGTGACCAATTCGAATACGGGTCAGCACAATATCTTCCCGCCTTTTGGTTAGCGGGATTGTATTATGATGTCCGATTATTGGTTGATGTTGGTAGCGTTTATTGCAAAGATTTAAATCCCATAATACTTGCCATTTCGTTCTAATGTAGGTGTTAATCTTTGACTTGAGATCTGTACAAGGTATTTTTATTTCTGTTACATCCATACTGAGGGCTTCTTTTGCTAACAAATCAGCTTTTTCATTTCCCTTAATACCTATATGGCTTGGTATCCAAACCAATACCACCCGTTTACATAGTACATAGTTTGTACATAAATTCTAGTAACTGTACAACATAGGGATGTTTAAGGTTTCTACATTGTAAAGCCATTAAACTAGATAGCGAATCCGTAAAAATTACAAAACGTCTTCCATCAGTGTTTTCTATAATGTTTAAGGCCATCTTCAAAGCCAACAGTTCGGCAGTATATATGGAAGAACTGTCCGGTAGTCTCACTTGTTCGTTTATAGTGCCGCTAATGCAGGCTGATCCAACTTTATTTTGATCCCTTGATCCATCTGTATATATAGCATGACAATTCCTATATTTATGTCTTATTTCTCCAAATTTATCAAGGTAGACCAAATCACTTGTAGAGCCCTTTTGAATGCTGTTAATGTCAAGTCAATTGCTGGATCACTGATCACCCAAGGTGGAATATTAGGTGTCGGGAATGGGGAAATATTAGTTGTACCAATGATTTGCACTAAAGCTTCTTGAATACGTAAGCCAAAAGATTTCACAGAAGATGGTTTAAGGTTATAAAAACCGACATATCGCGGTCTAAAGGTATTTTCGTACGCCGGGTTTGAGGGGTTATTCTTTAATTTGATTGCATAGTTAAGAGATAGCTTTTCGTATCTCAAATGCAAAGGAGGTTCATTTGCCTCCACATACAAGCTTTCCATAGGCGAAGTACGAAAAGCTCCAGTACAAATCCTTAGTCCTTGATTCTGAATTGGTTTTAATTTTTCAAGATAGGACTTTCGAGCAGAGCTATAAACTGCACAGCCATAATCAAGTTTTGATCTGACTAAAGACCTATAAAGTTGTAGCAAGACAATACGATCAGCGCCCCAATCCATTTTAGATACAACCTTTAAAAGATTTAATGCTTTATGGCACTTTTGCCTCACATGATATGTGCCTTAAAATTGAGTTTATCAAATATCGGACCAAGATGTTTCGTTTGCTGGGTTACCGGGATGACAGAACCATTTATTTTAACTTCTGGGTCAGGATGTAAAGAAAGTTTGTTGCAGAAGTGTACACATAGACCGCGTTTACACAGAGTGAACTCGAGTTCAAATTCGACAGCGAATTCAATTGCGACCTTGGATTAGCATAAATTATTTTTCGGTGGGCTGTTTACACCAAGCATTGGACGAACTCGAATTCAGAAGGAAAGTGAATTCGACTTGATTACGCCCTCGCTTGGTGGGAATATCGTGATTATCAACTTCCGGGTTAAATTTGTGAAAAACCCGCGAGTGAGTTCAAAATGGTGGTAGCGAGTATTGTAAGGGCAGTCATTTTGATCTGGTTTCGTATGATTTTACATCGGAATAGGAATATCCTGATCAATAATTTTATGCGACAGCAAAGTGTCAGATCTGCTCGTCGAGCAGACCGTTTAAGAAGATGGTGGGAAGATTTTTTTCTTCAATCCATCCGCCTTTTTTTTGGGGGGGGGAGGGGGGCGAAAGACTGCAAAAGGTATTTACAAGATACTTCAGTGATTTACTGGTTAAATATTGTTTACCATTAACATTAACATGTTTGAGCTATATGCAACGCAATGCTTCATTTATAGTGTAATTTGCCAATATCTTTGCCTGAATAAACCTAGCTATAAACTTGACAACTCTGTTAAGCCTCCATGTCAGTTTTTCACACATTTACCTTTTGTACATGGGTCAGAATCGATATGTGACCCGCTCCCACAAACCTGCCGTAATGGATAAAATTTTATTTTAAGATTTGCTTATAGCTAAATTGCTCAAATAGCCAGCTTTTTCTATTGATTTGGATGCATTGTCTGAATTTTCCTGGTGACTTCGGCTGGTTTTGATCGTTCGTGCGTTGTGGTTCACTTGTTGGATGACGCTTATTTACTGACGCGTTGCTTAGCAATACCGGAAGTGACGTATGATGGGGTCACTGGCTGGATATTTGCTTTAAATTACGTGTCCGTTCACACAGCAAATAGCGAATTTAAATTCGATAAAAGTAGAGTTTGAATTCGATAAATGTTGCTCTGGGTCGTCATTCGAGTTTTGAACTAGAGTTCTAATTGCGACTACCCTGTTTACACACAAATGAACTCGAGTTCAAATTCGACTAAAGTCGACTTCAGTCTGTGTAAACGGGGTCTTAGACCGCGTTTACACAGTGAACTAGAGTTCAAATTCGACAGCGAATTCAATTGCGACCTTGGATTAGCATAAATTATTTTTCGGTGGGCTGTTTACACCAAGCGTTGGACGAACTCGAATTCAGAAGGAAAGTGAATTCGACATGATTACGCCCTCGCTTGGTGGGAATATCGTGATAATCAACTTCCGGGTTAAATTTGTGAAAACCCCGCGAGTGAGTTCAAAATGGCGGTAGCGAGTATTGTAAGCGCAGCCATTTTTATCTCGTTTTGTATGATTTTACGTCGGAATTACAAAATAATAAACCAATATTTGCAGATATGAGCGCGTGGTGGATTGAATCAAGCCAGTTCGGTGAATGTGTAGTCGTTCGTTGTGGTTAACTTGTTGAATGACGCTTGTTTTACTGACGCGACGCTTAGTGTTGCTTAGCAATACCGGAAGTGACGTATGACGGGGTCACTGGCTGGATATTTGCTAGTCGACTTTCAATTAAGGCTTCTTACGGAAAGTTTTGTCACCGTTTCACCGCGGCCAAAGTTAAAAAGGCCGATTAGCGGATTTTCTCCCGGATCTTGTCATATCCATCGGCGACTCTAAGAAGTCGCCGTTCAGCGGGATTAGCGCGAGCTTTTGTTTACGGCGATCCACCTGCTAAACTAGATAAATAGAACTTCCGCCGCATCGCTCAGTCGGCGTGTTGAGAACAAAGCCGCTCCGCAGGCGCGCCGAATCAATCGGCGCCGCCGAGGGCCCGCCGAAGTAAAAACTTTCCGTAAGAAGCCTAAGTGTCCGTTCACATTGCAAATAGCGAATTTAAAGTCGATAATAGTCGAGTTTGAATTCGATAAATGTTGCTCTGGGTCGTCATTCGAGTTTTGAACTCGAGTTCTAATTGCGACTACCCTGTTTACACAAAAATGAACTAGAGTTCAAATTCGACTAAAGTCGACTTCAGTCTCTGTGTAAACGGGGTCTTAGTTTTTGAAAAGCGAAAACCGTTCTCATCTGCCCACTTTTCAATTCTATTTAGACAATTTTGTAATATATTTTCTATAATCGGCATACTCTCCGAGGAGCAAGAAATACAAAAATCATCCACAAACAATGACCTGTCAAACCGGGGAGGACAACATCCACAATGCTGTTAATCTTCAACAAAAACAAAGTAACAGAAAGTATGCTACTTTGAGGGACACCCATTTGATTGTGCAATTCTGAAAAACTTGATCCAAGGCGAACTCGAAATGTACGATTGGAAAGAAAATTCTTGATGAAAATAGGCAGTTTACCTCTCAAACCAATATTGTAAAGATCTCATAATACCATATTTCCAAGTGGTATCATATGCCTTCTCCAGGTGTAGTGCAAGTGGAGAAAATCGTTGAAAAAAATTATTAAAAGGGCGCAAAATATGGGTTAGCTTATTAGCTTGCCATTTCTTTATTGCAGATATTTAAAAAATCTCAAACTTACCCTTTTCTTCAGCCTGCATCTCAACTTCCCTGTCCTTAGCATCATCTTCCAGAGCTGTTTCCAATTCAGAGACATTTTCATTACAATCGCATATTGAAACTGAATGTGTCCTGTTCGAACATATTTACCACTGGGGATTATCAGTACCCCCTCCTCCCCCTCCCTGCATCGAAGTTCACAGTACATGTGTTTCCTATACAGAGGAAAGTGGCTGTACAGCTCAGTGACTCTTTAAATTGTGAATGTACGTTATTACTACCTTATATAAAATACTTTGATTATAATAACGATTCGGAGTCCTTGATGACAAGGCCTTGACGTATGTTATTTTTAAGTCAATATTAGTATGAATGTATCATGCTAAAATCACTGAGACGGTCGTAGCTTTTATTATCCTCCTTTATTCGCAGTCAAGCTTTCGATCTGTGATCTTCATCAGAAAATTTTGATGAGTGAACATGCTTAAATTATTTGCTATCTGGTGAAAATAAAATGCAAAGAATTTTAAAATAACTCACCATTTTGGATCAAAGATTTCAGCATCATCTTCAGCACAGCCTTTTTGTCTTCGGCCTGCATCCCAGGTTCCGTGTCTTTGAAAAAGAAAGAACCACTTGGTATTAAATGACAAAAGAATCACTTTTCTACATTTGACTTAGTGGTATAGTTCTTTATTGGAGGACGTGTAACAAAGATTACATGCTATCTCCGACAGCTTATTGTTGTGCCCCCCCCCCCCTCCCATCCACTTTTGAAACTACTTCCCCGCCCTGTTTTCGACAAGGATAGCTACATTAGTACTTAAGTTTCCTTCAAGATGTCTGTTTTCAAAGATGATAAACATGATTAAAGGGGAACAAAGATTTCACAGAATTACAAGAGAGATACGCGTGGGTGGTCATTCAGAATAGAAGCCTGGATCTCCCTTGCATTCTTAGCCACGATTACTCACTTCAAGGAGCAATAACAATGGATAGATCACTCTGGGGAGCATTTCATCAAGGTTTTGTCAGTGATTCTTACTGACAAAGGTGCTCTCAGCCAATCAGATGCAAAGATTTCAGTAACAGTTGTCGGTAAAAATCACTGGCAAAAGTTTGATGAAACGCTCCCCTGGTGTGTCTTTCGATATTTAAGAGATCTGATCGAGATTTTATTTTAAATCACGATCCAAGTCTTCAAGGATTTATGTCAGGGAGATTGATAGTATACTGAAGAAAAATGAGGTAAGGTATAAATAGATATAAGGTATTTTCTTATATTCCCCTCTCTTCCCCACTTTTTTACCTTCCCTCTTTCATTCTCTTTTATCGTATCTTTCACCATTTGTCTTTCGCTCTTCTATTGTCATTTTAAGCTCAATTTCCCCCTCCTCTCTTCATCAAACCAAGGAGGTACATGCCTAGTACCTCCATGATCAAATTCAATTATTTACCCTTGATTCTCTTTTTCTAACTCGGCACTTGTCGTCCTCTCCCCTTTTTTTTACTTTATCCCCTAACCCTTTGTCCCTCTCTAAATTATGTCCATGATTGTTCATAACTCCCCAAAAGAGCATGTCCGTTCCTAGTAGATTACCGGTACGTACAGATGCATAAAATCTTACATGGATGAAAAGTATTTTCTCATCAAAATTGGAGAATAAGCAAATATAGGAGATTGTGTAAAGCTTTGGGAGTCACAATGTAGATTTGTTGTTACTAAGTTTGGAAGTTTCGCATTCTCCAAATGAATATAACTAGGTTGTGCTCAGACATTTTTAAAGCTCCGGGGCTTTGTGAAAGGCATTTCAATTCAATAATGGTTTACTTGCATTCGCAATTCAATAATGGTTTACTTGCATTCGCAATTCATGTAAATAATCTTGAAAGAGTACAACATACAGTTTAAGATCATTTTCTGAAAAAAATATTTTAGGCTCCGGCGACAACGGACCGCTCTGTAATGTATACAAATTTATGCACATCTATTCTCTGAGCACCTAGTGATGAGCTATTCCATTAACCTGCTGTTTATAAATGAGCCTCAATGCTTGGAATCCAGTTTGCATACATTGTTTGTTGCTATGTCCGGCAAGCAACAACCTTTGTTTGGAAGGTATGTATAAAATTTGTATACATTACCGAAGCGGTCTATTGCTCTGGGCTTTATTTCGTCAAAGGCATTTCAATTCAATAAGTTATTTATTCGCAATTCATGTACAATACATTTCACACGAAGGGCAGCAGAGCTGAATATTTCATGTTTACACGACAAACAAATACAAAAATCGAATATATATAGTGACACTTATTTAAAAACATGTTAAAAATGGTAAATGGCAGCAATAGTATACATTTAAAGTAATAAAAACACAGCTGCAGTTTATGTTGAGACTGTGTTGCATGTAGCACTGTCTTAAGAATAAGGTTGTGTTATCGAGGAGAAAGATAGCACATTATGTTTGGAAATGTTAAGTCGAATAAAAGGATAATGTAAGAAGTATATGAAAAGAAAAGACCAGAATCGATATTGCGAATCTAACATCCTTTTATGCACGGTATATACCAGATAAATTCAGTTGTAATTAGTAAATCTGTTAAATACGGTAGTGGGCCGTTTTTGAAACGATTGGTTTTGGATTTGAATTAGTGATAAATAGGAACATGACGTAACGATATTTTAATTTATTTTGGGAGACAGCCAGGTAAGACAAACTAGAGTGATTTGTTAGAGACTTTGCGAATTTTTTAAATGTGTACATAGTGCTAGTTTTCTATCCTCTAAAGTGGGTAAGTCGCACAATGCACACGCATTTTGAATATGAAATGTAATTATGTCCTAAGATGATCTTACAAACTCTACGTTGTACTCTATTAAGATTTTTTTGTTCATACGCAAGAATGCTATAAAACACTGGAGAATATTCCAATATTGGTCGTATATAAAACCGGTGTATATCAAAACTAATTTCGAGGGTAAATTGAATTTAAGCTTTACATAAGTTTTCTATTGCACCTTTTCACTAGATTGTCAACATTGTACAATGACTTAGCGCTCTGTAGATTACACAACATAGAATTGTTTATAAAGAGATCGCGAACCTCGGGCTGGAGAGGGTTTTTAATAACCCTGTAGAGTAAAACACGGATTTAATGACATATTGTTTAACCGAGACGAGAGTACCTTTATAGAGAGAATAGCCACATATAGACCAGACTTTTCGGGAAACAAAATTCTATTGAGAACACCAGGTAGAGTTGTCGCTATACTCTTTATCGAGACCAATATTGAATAGAATCGAGTATAGACTAATCGTGAAACGTCCATTGCTTTACGGCATTGTACTAAAATAAGTACTATTTAAGGGTAAGGGTTAATGTCGACATTGAATTTCTGATAGGGTTAGGGTTAGTGTTTGGTCCAGGGCTGAAGTTTAGAATTCGGTTAGTGTACAAAATTTAACGCGGAGCAATTGTCGCCGGAGCATGTGTAGTAGAATCAGTTTGGTACTTCATTATTTTTCGTTTTCCCAGATAACCATAGACATAATTGTAAAAGCAACCTGTTAAAAGTATACATTTTCGGTGGCATGTATAATCCTACGTACGTTTGCGAAAATGGTTACCCCAAATACTTTTTTTCATGATTTAACAAGTTGTATATTTACCAAGGGACCTTAGAGAGGCAGCGGAAACCATGGTCAAACCGACGATGAACAGAAGGGCGAGTTCCTTCATCATGATGTGATATTTCAAGCACCGATGGAGCCTAGGCTAAAGACAAATGAAACAGAAGTCTTCAAGCTGCGAACCGAAGAGTCTTATGTCACTTCAGTGCAGTCCACTCTCTTTATAGCATGGCAGGGATTTAGGTCTGAGCAGTCTCGAACGAACAATCAAAGGACCATTCAACCGGCACGAAGCAGTAGCGGATCCAGCGGGACACGTGGATTCCCCCCCCCCCCCCCCCCCCATCGCGCCAAACCAAATCTATCATACTCTTTAGTATTAGCTTATGACGTAAATTCGTATGCCCCACCCCTCCAAATTTGATAACTTTTTCCTGCTTGTCAGAGATTTTACATTCATCACTATGAACATGGCAAACAAAGAAGCGGACAAAATATACAGCCCCTCATTGTACCTTCCACACTGGTTCTGGTAGACAAAAGAAGATCCCTTCATTGCTATTATGTAAAAATATGTAGAACAGGTGTCACATGCATATTCACCTGTTCTACTTATTTTACATAATATCAATGAAGGGATGTTCTTTTGTCTACCAGAACAATTGTGGAGGGTACAATGAGGAGCTGTATATTTTGTCCGCTCTCTTTTGTCATCGTGTTCATAGTGCATCATTATGCCTCTGGAACATGTGAGAACTACAGCCCCCCCCCCCCCACTTTTTTCAGTAAACGCGTGAAAAGGTATGGTAGTGCAAAAAATGTGGTATACACCCAGCCCCCCCCCCCCCCCCCCCCCATTAAGCCCCTCCACTTTCCAAGACGTTCCGCGGCGCATGTATTTTATCATTTTATTTTATTTGGCTTGCTTGTCAGAGATATTTTATTTTTAAAAACTTCTACCCTCCTCTCCAGGGGTAAGTTTGGGGGTGGTCCCGTAAATTCAATCTTGTTGGAAAGTTTTTTGGAGTTCTACGTTTGGAAATCGCCAGCGGGATTTCCGAAATCGTGTCCCTGTGAAAAATATCTTTTGGGGAAAAATTTCACCCCATCCCCAACTCTTCGACAATCCTGGGCCCTCTCCTGGTGATATATATTTTATAGCAGGAGATGCAGATGTCGTTATGATTTCGTGTTTTGAGATGGTGAAAGTTGACGAATGGTCTAAGCCTCTGTCCAGTCATGACTGTATAAGGGGAACGAAAGGCAACAAACATTAGTGTAACAGGTTAAATTTGTTCTTAGTTCTTCGAATGTTTTCCTTCACATACACCTGTTCCATACTCTTGATCTCATTTCCATTTTCTTTTCATCATCTACACCAAGCTCATGCCTCTTTAGTTCATCTTTCATTATTATTCAGAACATTCACCCCTGATAGTGCTCATGCCATATCATCCTCATTGGTTCACCTTTCACTCTTGGTTCTTCTATTTTTATGGGTTCTTCCATTCTCTCTTTCTCTATTGGTTTACTTGACTATGTATTTACATGTATTTGAATAATTTTGTCAAACCATGTTTTGAGAGAGGTCTGCTGTGCAGGCCAATAAATCAGAACACTACTGGAATTCTTCTGGTCGACATCTTTATTTTGAGTACTTCTGTTTTACTACCATGATTTAGGGTTTTCTGATATTGATTTGGTGCTTTCGCTAGCTGATTATTTTTGACCCAGTTTGATTCTATATGATTGATTGTGGGGTGATTCAGCGTACAGTTGTGAAGCGTTACATTAGCCTATAATCATGTAGAAAATTGTCGGCCCATTACAAATATCTTGAAATTAATCCCATTTGATTATTGAAGAACAGCGTCTCAAAATGTTGCAGTTTCCTTGCTAGACATTATCCCATGGGGGCTGCCATTTTCTTTCTAAAGTTACGTCAGAACAGTTCTATTTGTGAGATACCCACTGACCTGTACAGTACTAGCTACAATGACACTCCTGATTACCTGTGGAAAGCAAGACATAAACCATTTTTGTAGTCATGTACATTCAAATGAAGATACTTTTATCCTGTCATAAAATGTTTTGTGTGGACATATCTGTTTACAAATAGACGATTGGTACTACAAAACTTAAAGATAACATTTAACAAATTCATAGTGACGAAGCTTTTCGACCTGCACTCATCGGGTGACAACGCAGGAATAAGAGAATACAAGAAAATACAATAGTCAAGGAAGGGTGTATACAGCGACCCGGCTGTACACAACCTTCCCCGACTTTTGTATTTTGTCTTTTCTTGTATTCTCTTATTCCTGCGTTGTGACCCGATGAGTGCAGTTCGAAAAGCTTCGTCACTATGAATTTGTTAAATGTTAACATATCTGTTTCAGCTGTTTCTTTTGCAGGATTTGGCATGCGAAAGTTGTTGCTTGGGCAGATGGGATAATATCTGACAAGGAATCTGCAAAATTTAGAGATTGTTCTCCTTACTGAGTAATCAAATCAAAGTATTTTCAAGATATTTTGAACAGGCTGACAATTTTCCACATGATTATCAGCTAATGTGTATGAGTTTCATTCTCTTTAAATAGACCTGTTTACTTAGTGATTCAAATTTTATGCATACTTTTGAAACACAGGTTGTTCTTGACAACCTGAAAGCTTGCCAGAGGCTTGCCAGACATAGCAACAAGTAATGTATGCAAACTGGATTCAAAGTATTGTAGTTCATTCATTAATAACGGGTTAATGGAATACCTCGTTACTAGGTCCCCAGGAAAGAAACCTCCATAAATTTGAATCACTTAGTAAACAGGTCTATTAAGCTCAGAAGAGAAGAAGAGGCGAGTACTTGGAGATCCCTTTTGTTCGGAACCCCTCTTGCAAGCAGAGGCGGCGGAAAGTATGGGCTCGGACAATGCATGGAAGGTGGGGAGGGGGTACGAGCCCAACGCTCCGCCGCCTCTGCTTGTAAGAGAGGTTCCGAACAAAAGGGATCTCCAGACGTCCCCGATGGGTTTGGTAAAATCCACATTTATTTCCTTTCAATGAGTGCAAAAAATGCCTTCAACACGATAGGGATTTAAAGGAAAAATAGCATGGTCGAATAGGCACGATTTCACAAGGGTTGGGTACGGTCTGCCATCTTTTTCCTCAATCACAAATCACCCTTCCTGATTTTTGATCAAGGTATTATCAGGAGTCATATTTCAAAAACAATTCTCCCGTCTATGGGCCTAGGAGCCGGGGGGGGGGGGGGCGGGGGAATTTTTGGACTTAAAAAGAGACACTGAAATGCTGAGGACCTTTTTTTTTTTTTTTTTTTTGCTTGTCAGAGATTTTTGGACTTAAAAAGAGACTAAGCACTCCCAGTAACAAACTCGTTCCCAGGCCCCTGCTCCCGTCCCTAAATATCCAAAATATTGTTTTCCAGATCAGAGGTAGGGGTGATCTGATGGTCTAATCAAGGAAGTATTAGTACTCCTTGGTCTAATATTTGAGATGAGCGCAAGCAACAATATTTTTTTACGGTGACAACCACTGGTGGTGCAATGTACAGTTATAAGCACGGGCGTATATAGCCGGGATTTTTCAATAGAGGGCAGACGTGAAGGATCCAACCTAGTGCCCCTGTATTAAAGAGTTGCGACATGGATGTCCCACTTTTCTGGAAACAAAATGGCGTTCGAATTCTTTCTATTGAGAACACCCAGGTGCTCATCGGAATTGAATAGAAATGTTACGTAATAGTGGAAACAAAATGGCGTTCAAATCCCCAGTTTCGCAACTCTTTAATACAGGGACACTAATCCAACCGCATAGCCAGGATTTAATTTTAGGGGGCGGTTGTGAGCACGCAAAGAGCGCGAAATTGGTGATGAGCACGCCAAGCGTGCTCCCCAGGGGGTGGGTGCAGGGATGGAGAAGTCTCCCTCCTCTCGCGCGAAGCGCGAAAGCTCTGACTTTTATAGCAAATTTGACAGAAAGATAACGGCTCGTAGCACCTTTTTTAGGCGGAAAGTTATTTCGACATCCGGACTGCTTTTCAGTTATTTGGACGTAATACTGCACGGTGGGTGCAGGGAGGGGCAGTTTCCCCCTTCCCGCGCGAAGCGCGAAAGCTCTGACGTTTTAGCACCTTTTTTAGGCCGAATGTTAGTTCGACCCCTGGCTGCTTTTCAGTTATATTTTTGACGCAATACTGCACTGTATGTAACAGGGGTGGGTGCAGGGAGGGGGAGTTTCCCCTTTAGGCGGAAAGTTATAGTTCGACGCCCGGACTGCTTTTCAATTAAGTATTTGGACGCAATATTTCACTGTATGTAACAGGGGTGGGTGTAGGGAGAGGAGAGTTATTTCCCCCTTCCCGCGCGAAGCGCGAAAACTATGAATGCATGTTTTTAAGTACGAATGTTACAAATTAACTTTTCAAAGTTTTCTTTTTCTTCCTGTCATTTTTTTCCAGTCATCCCTCCCCTCTCCCAAACTTTCCACTCTAAAAGTGTTTGCACTTGGTTTCTTCTTTATAATCTACCAAGGCTTGGCACCAAAAGATGTGTTTGAATTGATGCTTTTCAAGCTCCCTTGTTATTGACAGAACAATAAAAACTTAGACTTATATGGCACATCAGTCTGTCTACTTCTCTGCATGATCTCACATCTTCCCCAGGGGCGAATCCATGGTTTTGTAAGAGTGTGCTCAATAGTCCGTACATTCTCTAGCAAACAAAACAAGAAAGGAAAAGGTTATCACATTTTGGGGCGCTATTTTAACAATAATTCTCTGACAATCAGAGAAAAAAGGTCATCACCTCAAATGAGGGGGGGGGGGAGAAGGGTTGTGAATTTAAGGATAAATGAATAGTGGAAGCCACACGGTTACTCTTTATTTGTAATCGTGTTTGCTTGGGCCAGTGATAATTTGGCTTAGCCATTTTTTTTTTAATTCTAGGTCGAACCACAAACTTTGAATTGATTTGGTTACATATACCATGAAGGTGCCATTCAAAATATATTCCAGAATGTACACATGTAAACACGGTATGATATTGATTGATAACAAAGGTATTAGATTGGAAGAGGTTCATCGTGGTGAAGAATAACTGAAATTATTAACAAAGGTATTGATAAACTGGAAGTGCAGCCACACTGTTATTATACGTGTAATCATTACCAGTACCTGTTTATCTAAGTACTTTCCCCTTTGGTTCACTAGATAAAACTCAATATTCATTGCCTTAAATTTGCTTTGATGTAATTTAGCTGCTCAAGTGGAATTGTTGTACTAATTTCGAATTTGTCGTAGTATTGACAATAGCTTTTAGTATAAGGGTTTTTCAATATATAATTTGTGGCCATGAGCTGGAGATTAATGCTAATAATTAATTTGTGTTATCTGTACATACGCCAACAGGTTTTTTTGTTTGGTTTAATTTACTTTTTCGTGATCCAGGAATGTGTGTCATGATTAGCAAAAATTAATGCCATACATTTGTTTTTTCAAGTGTTTCTTACTCTATTTCATACCCATATAATTCTCTGTTACTTGCTCTGCGTGTTCATTTCGCTCTCGCTATATATTTTTCTGACTTCTATTACAAGTTGCACCAATATTAATGTGGACCTTACTAGTACAAACACCTCACAGGCGCGGTCATTCAATAGACCGCTTCGGTAATGTATGCAAATTTTATACATACCTTTCAAACAAAGGTTGTTCTTGACAACCTGAAAGCTTGCTGGAGGCTTGCCAGACATAGCAACAAATAATGTATGCAAAATGGATTCCAAGCATTGAGGCTCATTTATAAACAGCAGGTTAATGGATAGCTCGTCACTAGGTGCTCAGAGAATATAATATGTGCATAAATTTGTATACATTACAGAAGCGGTCTATTGTTCCTTGTGTTGCTTATGTGCAACGCAACTCTTTCGCATGGCTTTGTTTGTTTTGGAAGTTATTCACAGCAGCTCTGCATACATGTATAGTAATTATAATTATACGTGGAAATGTCTTATTGCGTATACTGATTTGGACAATTGTTATACATGTAGTTGTTTCTCTCCATCAATCGGTATGTGGCTACGTCATGATGGCTGAATCTTTAGATTACACAAATCGGAGGGATGGTTATGATGGCAATGCTTCATTCTGACTCACTTGAGCTACATTTTAATTTGGACGCAAATAACGGCTTCGGTCATTATACAGACACACAATATTTTTTCTGAAAATGAAGTCATTAGTGATCCTATTACAACTAGAGATAACCGTTCTTTTACATTGTAATATCAGGAGTATAAACAACAGTGGCGTATCCAGGGGGCGCAACAGGCGTATTGGCCGTCGTAAAAAAAAAATAGCCAAAAAAAGAATCCTCATACCAATTGAAAATATTGTTCATTAAATAGGCTTCAAAATTGGTCACATATAGCACTATTTTGCACCTCAGCCCTTCTTCAGAAGCAAAAATTTTCCAAAGACCCCTCCCCCATGACGGCGATCAATAATTCCTGGCGCCCCCTATAGGGAAATCCTGGATACGCCCCTGAACAAAAATACAACCAACTGCACATGTTTCTTGACCAGTTGAAGTACAGCAGTTCTGCTATTCGCCTGTGCGAAACTTGGTTAAACGAATCGCCACCTTCCCTCTTAACTTTTGATGGATTTACACTATTTTCTCTTGAGATAACTGACAAAAGAGGTGGCGGTGTTGGTTTTTATGTCTCCAACAATTTAGACAAGTTAGAGAATTACATCACTTTATACAATGTCTACATCTCTTGAATGTGTTTTTATAGAACTCATTTGCCTAATGGTAAAAATATTATAATTGCTGAAATTTATAGGCCTCCAAATTCAAATGTCAACGAGTTTTTTCGTACGTCTCCAAGGTTTGCTGTCTGCGCCTTAATTCCCTCGTGAACAAAAACGTTTTTATCATGGGTGACTTTAAGTTGAATCTACTTCATTATTCTGTAAATAAATATTGCCAAGATTCTGTCGTTCCTTGGGGTTCCTCCCCAGAGGATTTTCATAGTTCCGATATTCGGGAAACCACCACTTCATATTTGGGCAGCGAGGAGAAAGAATATCCACATATTTGTGCAGCGAGGTGCCGAGAGAATTATGTAACTTTTGTACATTTTCTCTACGAAAAGTTAAACAAATTCTGCTCGCTCGCTTCGCTCGCAAAATTTAATTGAAAAGTTTATATTCGAGCAAAAGGCATCAGCCCCCTCCTTGCGAAAATAGGCCTGTGATCAAGACTGATTTTTTTGTATTATTATTTGTGGGGGGTTAGGGTTCAGCATTTCTGAATTTGGGTGTCATAACTTTTGCTTTTGGCCATGAGCCGGAGGTTAATGCTAATAATTAATGTCTGTGTTATTTTTGTTTGGCTTAATTTACTTTTTCTTGATCCGGGAATGTGTGTCATGATTAGAAAAAATTAATACCATACACTTGTTTTTTCAAGTGTTTCTTACTCTATTTCATTTCCATTCATACCCATATAATTCTCTGTTACTTGCTCTGCGTGCTCATTTCGCTCTCGCTACATATTTTTCTGACTTCTATAATTACAAGTTGCACCAATATGTGGGCCTTAGTACAACACCTCACAGGCGCGGTCATTCAATAGACCGATTCGGTAATGTATGCAAATTATATACATACCTTTCAAACAAAGGTTGTTCTTGACAACCTGAAAGCTTGCTGGAGGCTTGCCAGACATAGCAACAAATAATGTATGCAAAATGGATTCCAAGCATTGAGGCTCATTTATAAACAGCAGGTTAATGGATAGCTCGTCACAAGGTGCTCAGAGAATATAATATGTGCATAAATTTGTATACATTACAGAAGCGGTCTATTGTTCCTTGTGTTGCTTATGTGCAACGCAACTCTTTCGCATGGCTTTGTTTGTTTTGGAAGTTATTCACAGCAGCTCTGCATACATGTATAGTAATTATAATTATACGTGGAAATGTCTTATTGCGTATACTGATTTGGACAATTGTTATACATGTAGTTGTTTCTCTCCATCAATCGGTATGTGGCTACGTCATGATGGCTGAATCTTTAGATTACACAAATCGGAGGGATGGTTATGATGGCAATGCTTCATTCTGACTCACTTGAGCTACATTTTAATTTGGACGCAAATAACGGCTTCGGTCATTATACAGACACACAATATTTTTTCTGAAAATGAAGTCATTAGTGATCCTATTACAACTAGAGATAACCGTTCTTTTACATTGTAATATCAGGAGTATAAACAACAGTGGCGTATGAATAGTGGTCCTGGGGTAACTTCGCTAGTCATAAGGGCCGCTTTTCATAAGGACCACTATACCTATACACCTATTTCATTTTTATTTACCGGTTTCCTTTCTCTCACTCATTTTCTCTTTTTTCATTTATCTCCTTTCATCTCCATCTCTCTCTTCCCCCTCTCTCGCTCTATCCTTTCTGATTATGTTCGTTCACTATTTACTCTCGCTTTTTAAAAAAAATCTCTCTATCTCTCTCCCATGCGATTCTTTCCCCCGTCCTTCTCTCCTTGATTTCCATACGTCTTACTTTCTCATTCTCTCTAAACTTACATTTATGCATTTTATTTATATTTGAAAGCTGTGACATGGAAATAATTTCAGTATACCGTTCAAAAATATACTCGTGATAATGGAGGAAAAAAATTCGCTTCGGGGAAAAACACACATAATAATGATCAGAATATTTGTGTTCAATCTTTCTCATCTTATTATCATTTTTAATGAATAAGTTCCCTCCACCAGATTTATATATATCTGATTTTACTGAGCTAAAAACTATCAAAAACAAGGACAAACGGTCCAAAGGCCGATATTTGTTTTGTGTACAAATTATAATTGCATACATGTGCAAATGAAGATCATATGGTAGATACAATAAATTTAATGAATTACAGTAAATGAATTAGCTATAACATGTGACAGTACATTAAGTTACTCTTAAGTAGTAGAGAAAGAAAGACGGGAGAAGAGAACACAAGCTAGGAAGAAGGGAATAACTATCAAGTAAAAAAAGGAAGGATAAATACAAGTACATGTATAAAGTGTAAAGTGTTTACTATATAAATGAATCGTTGGAACCAAGCACATACTGAGATTTCATGCCGAAATAGCATATTTACCATAACATATTGCAAGGAGAAGATTCATCATAGAGATAGGATGGGGATTATAAGAAGCATTTCGGTAACATACCATGATTGCCCCAAAACTTATGATTCTACAGTGAAAATCAGATCGAAAACAATTCATTTACCTTAAAATTGAGATAATTATAATGAAACGGGTTTGCCATAGAAAATGCGAAAATAAATCGTCACGGAGTGAACTATTATGAGGCTCCATGAAATGACTGACCATAGCAGGAGGGACTTCCGGTGACGTAAGTATCTCTCGACTAGCTTTGCGTGCATGGGGCTAATTATTTGGCGCCACCTTGCAGATGTAAGGAAAATCCAAGGTACAGGGCGCGTCATTCCAAGACTGCAAGGTGTCATCATCGGCATTCCTGCGCCAGAAATGGGTACAACCCCCGCTATCAGGCTGACGTGGGAGCCAGGAATCGAAATCACTAGCCGAAGTTCCATCTGACCACTGGAAAGGACCAGTTGAGCTGGCTGTTGGCTGGAAGAATCCGATCCAAGCTCCATAGAATTTGTGTCCGGCCTGCATCATAATCAAGGTCAATAACACCACAAGTGAGACAGTAAACCGAGGTATATTGGTGCATCATAATGTTTCTCTACTGAGCATTTCCGTGCAAAGTAGATCAAAAGGCGGAACAAAAATTTTCAAAAGGGGCATGGTAGGAGGTGGAATTCCATGTTGTCGCAGAATGTCAACTGCTTTATAGCCAGGATTTATTTTTGGGAAACCTATTCTTCAGTGGCTGATCCAAGATTCTCTGGCCGGGGAGAGGGGATACGCAAGTGAAAAAAAATCTGACGGGAGAGAAAAAGGAAAACAAATTTTAAGGGCTATTTGCCCTTAAAAATGGTTACCGAGCTGCACAATATTAGGAGCATTATGTTCTATTTTCTGTTTGCTTATTGTGTTCTGTAGCAGTATGTCACGTTAGGTTTTTTCCGGGGGGGACGGGGGAGGGGGGACGGGGGAGGGGGGGGGGGGGAGGGGGGGGGGACGGGGGAGGGGGGGGGGGGGGGGAGGGGGAGGGGGGGGGGGGGGGGGGGGACGGGGGACCGTAGCCCGATTCCACCGGGACTTTCCCCTTGTATTAAAATTTGACAAAAACCCGCAGTAAATGTCGCCGTAGGCAATATCCCATCTTATGGGACTCTTCCGATCCACTGATCCCTTTATCTTTTTAGTTTTGTTTATGCTTTCTTCTAGATCACTTTCCTTTTTGACCTTTCCAATCTTTACTGTCTCGTATTCCCATCCTCGTTTTCTCTACTTACTACATGTATATTGTATGAAAAGAGTTTGTTTTTATTGCTTCAGTTTCAGTACGGCATTTTGTTATGTTATGTACTCTGTAGTCTTTATGTCATTATGAATGTTCAATTCTGTTGTATATTCATTTTTTTTTCAATTTAATGTTCAGTAATTATCTGTCCTTTAATCAGGCCAGGATTTAAAAAACAGCTTTTGCCGATCATGTTCCATCCAGTATAGATGTTTCAGTAAAAAAATAAATGAATAAATATGTTTCACTTCATCAAAATATGAATAAATAAATATTTTTCAATTCATAAATATACACATGAATAAATCAATGGATAGATGAGTAAATGAATGAATCTATGAATGAATAAATACATAAGTAAATGTATAAATACATAAGTAAATAAATATTTTATTTACCAGGGATGAGCCGCCTGCACCAGATAGAAAGAGATCATAAGCGAAAGAGTTCTCCTGTTGACTGTGGATGGATGCGAGTTCTGCTTGTCCATTGATAGAGTAGTGGTCCTTGCAGCTTTCCCGAGCCACCTCCCATGTGACTCGATCCCCGAAGTAGCGGTAGCAACTCCCCTGGAAGTGAACCCAGTACGTGGGGCAGGGGTCAACCGCTAGATTGATAAAAGTTTAACGACACTATCAACACAACAATGTCATATAAGTGTCTGACATTAATAAATACAAAGTTAAAACTTATTAAAACGTTCTTATAAACTTTACGTAAACTTTTGACTGATGTTATAAATGTATATGAAAGTCTTCAGTTCTGAAATTCAGATACCAATGATTGTTATTGTATACACTTTATTCAATGTCCAAGTGGACTAACATTAATAATTTATAATTTTTATAGATCATAAAATAATATAAAAAGCAGTTTCTTTCCGCCAAGGACTTACTTCCCCTTATATCCCAGAGTTACTGAGTTATTAGGCAACTGGCTGAGAGCTAGAACCTAGCCACTGTCGGGACATCGTAAACCCCCTTTGCAGGAATTTAAGGTCTTGTGAGCGATGACCTTTACAGGAATTTGTACAAATTTATCGATCTTAAAGTAGCTATCCAAAGAAAATCCAACGAAAATCACAAATAATGGCAAATAATGTATCACGAGAAACTGGGAAGCTTACAGATGGCAATCGTACAAGTTTTATGTCAACTGCGTATCTGATGATTATAAAAACAACATAAATAAAAACTCTAAGCATCTGGAATATCCGAGGATTCGCCAGAAATATAGCGATGTTTTGATGTCGTCACACTTGAGACCAATCCTGCTTAAGCAGACGACGTCCTATAATGAATGAACGTAATTGCAATGCAATTATTTATCAAATTATAAAGAGTTTGGTAGATTTAAACATGACCTTATTTCACACCATTCTAAAAGGGAAAGTGAACTGATTCTGATAACTAAATCCGTTTGATTGCAAATACACAGGAGAAGGGTCAATGATCAATGAAATAAACCTCATTTTCAAATTGAAAAACCCTCCGAATAATAGCATAGACGGTATTCGTTCCCTCTTGAAACACGGCGAACATGCCCCGGTGCAAGCAGCTGAAAATACAATGGCGTCTTATTTGTTTACAAGTGACTGATTCCTTTATTTTTTTAACGCTGCATTTTTCATCAAAATAATACCATACACGAAGTTAAGAGTGAGGCAACAGACTAACATTAAGACTGACGCTAGTCAAGTAAGAGAAATAAATGAAGAGGAGATGACAAAACAGGCACTGAAAAATGTGTAAGATGTTATGGGACATCGTCTGCTTTATAGACAGGACTCGTCCCGTGTATGACGTCACATTTCCAGGGTTGAAAAAGAAACTCCTCGCGGGGCGAAAATATGCGAATATTTCGGCCCACATTTGAAACATAATATTAATTTATGAACACCTATGGATTTCGAATGTTGATGGAATGTTTTAGGGCATCTTCCCCTTTCCGTTGATACCAAATTTATTGCATTTTGATGTCTTTGTACATCTCCGAGTAGCTCCTTTAAGCAAGCCACTTGCCTGGACGCGAAATTTTTTTCCTGTACCTTTGGGGCTATCCAATATGAATATTCATGACTTGGGTCTTAGAGATGAGAGTACGCATGCGCATGACGAGTAATACGGTTTATTCCGTGAAGACTAGTCGGCATGAATATTCATGAAAACGAACTGTAGGGATATGATAAAACGAGCAAGGCAATTGAGCAGCTGTTCCGTGTGGCGCAGTCGGATAATCTGGTGCGCTATCGATGAAAGGACCGCAAGTTCGAATCTCGGCAGAGGAATATATTACGAAATTTTATTTTGCTGATTTAAAAATAAGGTGAAACTGAGTAAGAAAATACAAGTTCGACACTTGTAGTCTCATGAATATTCAGATTGGATAGCCCCAAAGGTACAGGGAAAAAAATTCCGCTGCCTGGACAGCTTTTTCCACCTCAACCGATATACTGCCTGATCTTAGTCTTGTGTTTCTTGTAGATCCAATCATTATGAACACGATGACAAGGAGAGCGGACAAAATATACAGCTCCTCATTGTACCCTCCACAATTGCTCTGGTAGACAAAGAACGTCCCTTCATTGCCATTATGCAATATAAGTTGAACAGGTGAATATCAATGACACCTGTTCTACATACGTTTACATAATAGCAATCAAGGGATGTTCTTTTGTCTACCAGAGCAATTGTGGAAGGTACAATGAGGAGCTGTATATTTTGTCCGCTTCTTTGTTCGCCATGTTCATAGTGAATTAACCCCTCAATACCCTTGCTTATAGCAAAAAGAGAAATCTTTAAAGGTTTCGCTGGGTCTATTCACTATGAACATGGCGAACAAAGAAGCGGGCAAAATATAAAGCTCATTGTACCTTTGCTCTGGTGGACAAAAGAACATCCCTTGATTGCTATTATGAAATAGTATGTAGAACAGGTGTCACATGCATATTCACCTGTTCTGTTTATTTTACATAATATCAATGAAGGGATGTTCTTTTGTCTACCAGAGCAATTGTGGAAGGTACAATGAGGAAGTGTATATTTTGTTCGCTCTCTTTGTCATCGTGTTCATAGTGATTGCCTCAATCACAAGGAAATGAGGGGAAAATTCAGAACAGATAGAGTCGGAGGAATCACTTCGAATTCTTTTGTTTGATTTAGCCATATTATATTGCTTTCTATTCATTACCATTGTTCCCCATCCACCATGGAGCCCAACAAGGGGACGTTATCATATGAGGGTATTCACTCATACCAACGACAAGGATACAATAATTTATAGTAATATGCTCCGAGAGGTTAAGACATTGGCGTTCTAAGCCAACGACCCGGGTTCGATTCCCGGCGGAGACATTTTTTCACCCTTTGCAAAAAAATTTCAAAAAGGGAGGACAGCTCTGGGGAACTTTGATATAAGCTACGCAACCATTATTCTCTCATTTCCTTTCGCATTGTATATATATTTCCACGAGAGTTGCCAAAGCTGTTGTATATGTTATTTCCTCACAATATAATATATAAATATATACATAAAACAATATCTACTCTGATTGACCTGTTAAGCAGTCGCCTTCTGGGATCAGTATTTCAGACCAATATCAAATAGAGGTATTTAAAGTAGAACGTTAATGATTTTAAATATTGGCTTAATACTTATTATTGCATAGATGGCATAAATTAAACAAGGTTATCCAAATTCAACGCTTGGAAACATTTGAAGTAATGATTATTATCAATTATAAAACGGTAAAATACAGCCCCCGATATAGCAGTTGAAGAGCTCCTCGAACGTTGCTGAGATATGTGACGACACACCCTGGACCAGTCCTGTCTAAGCAGACGATGTCCCATAACATCTTACACATTTTTCAGAGCCTATTTTGTCATCTCCTCTTCACTTATTTCTCTTCCTTCACTAGCGTCAGTCTTAATGTTAGTCTGTTGCCTCACTCTTAACTTCGTGTATGGTATTATTTTGATGAAAAATGCAGCGTTAAAAAAATTAAGGAATCAGTCACTTGTAAACAAAATAAGACGCCATTGTATTTTCAGCTGCTTGCACCGGGGCATGTTCGGCGTTTCAAGAGGGAACGAATACCATCCTGCTATTATTCGGAGGGCTTTTCAATTTGAAAGTGGGGTTTATTTCATTGATCATTGACCCTTCTCCTATGTATTTACAATCAAACGGTTTTAGCTATCAGAATCAGTTTCACTTTCCCTTTATAATGGTGTGAAATAAGGTCATGTCTAAATACACCAAACTCTATATAATTTGATAAATAATTGCATTGCAATTACGTTCATTCATTATAGGACGTCGTCTGCTTAAGCAGGATCGATCTCGAGTGTGACGACATCAAAACATCGCTATATTTCTGGCGAATCCTCTGATATTCCAGATGCTGAGAAGAGCTTTTATTTGTGTTGTTTTTATAATCACCAGATACGCAGTTGACATAAAACTTATACGATTGCCATCTGTAAGCTTCCCAGTTTCTAGTGATACATTAATTGCCATATTTGTGATTTTCTTTGAATATCTACTTTAAGTTCAAGGTGAAAAAAAAAGTCATCTAAAAAGGTACAAATTCAGATCCTAGGGCTAGACACCACCAGCCGATTGATTTAAGTCAGGCCAGCTTAAACCTCCCGACTAGGTGAATACAGGGCGAAAGTGATGTGTTGTTTCAGGAGGACCGCAGTCTCACCCTCCACTCAACCTCCATCTGAGGTGAGAACTTCAAACTTGGTGCCAGTGTGTATCCCCATAGAAAGATGAACTGATTAGATTTTGGGGTAAGTAGGTCAGAGGTCCCAGAGGTCAATTTACATGAAATTGCATGAAATTCTTGGTTTTTTAGCACCGTTACCGCGATTTCTGAAGAACTATTTGAGGTAAGAGTTTCAAACTTGGTACCAGTATGTATCCCCATAGAAAGATGAACTGATTAGATTTTGGGGTAAGTAGGTCAAAGGTCAGAGGTCATAGAGGTCAATTTACATGAAATTACATGAAATTACTTCGTTTTAGCCTCGTTATCAAATATTTCTAGAACAGTTTGAGTCATCAACTGAATTTGGGCGGAGGCATATGAGAGACGCAGTCGTATTCATCTTGCTTTCGGTTTTCCGTTTTCTCTAGGGGTTTTTTATGTTTTTGTTTTTGTATTTTGTATTTTGTATTTTGTATTTTTTTTTCCACACTCTTTTTAAGGCCGGGTAATTTCAGTCTCTTGAGCGTATTAAAAATTTACTCTCCATTTATTTCTATAAGATTCATTTACTTTTTAAATATACTTCTTTGTATTATATATAATATTTTATATTGTGTATACATATTATATTTGTTACATTGTATTAAGCCAACTATATGATTTTATTTTAGTTGCAATAAATGACTCAATCACCAGGATCCATTTCTCCACCGACACGGTCGCGCTCCACGGCAAACAGAGCTCCATTTAGTCGCCTTTTATGACACGCAGGTTCACAGCAGGCCTATTCTACTTCGACCCGCAGGGGAATATTGATTATGGAAATGTAATATTTGGAAACGATATTTATATTTTGAAGTTATGGTTTACATATGTAAACATTACTATAGATGTAACTTGGTTCAATGTGAAAACTCATATTTTGGGGCAATATAAACATTGGTGAGTTGTGTACACTGATCTCTAATGATCAGTGGTTGTTTACCTATAATTATGACATCACAAACCAATGACCGAGTTGTCAGTTTATCAAGTGATTTTCATGGTTTCTCTAGTTCATTCTACTGAAAAAACCATAACTTTCTTATTAGTTGTCCGATTTTCCTCAAACTTTCTTTGATCTGTAGGTCTGCTTCTATTAAAACAGTTATTTTTGGACTGGACTTCCCCCTTAATACAGGACCCACCCGTTTCCAGTATGCAAGTGGTTAATTATTCATCCTCTTAAATAGTATAATACAGATAGAAAACGTCATGAAGACGAGACTTCCGTGGGGTTTTTTTTCTTCCCTGTTCTTCTCATTATTTGGTAATTTGTGCGTTATATTTATCAGAAGAGTGTTATGCTATTCATGTATGTTACGCGAACATGCCTTAATAAATTTTAAAAAAAATGAATATGAAAATAAAGAATTTTTATGACACTGTTTAGCAAAGACATATCTAATGGGAGAAGAGAATAATGTCCCACATTCCAAAAAAAAAAAGCTATTAATGATTGGAAAGATGCATATACTCACCGTTTTCAAGCTCCATGTCCCTGGCAGCGATTTCCTGGGCTTGCATTTCGTCCATTTCTTTAAGAAATATTGCATCACAATTTCATATTAGTACTGTTTGAGGGCTCACCATTTTCTAACAATGAATCTTATATTTTGCAAGAAAGTTGCGATTAATTGCAAGTTGCAAGTGATCGGTACTGGCCAATCAAAATCATTGTTGCAAGTGCATCTTCTTGAATGGGCAGACCTCTGAAACATTCAGTATTGTTCTAATTTGCAATTGATTGCAACTTTCTTGTAACACCCCCATTAGATACATATCTATATATATACACTTTTTTATGAATAAAACATACAATTCAGTACAATACAATACCCTATACAATACATCTTATACACTCACCCTTTTCTTCGCGTTCGGCCTCCATCTCACGTTCCATCTCCATGTCATCATTTGCCTGCATTTCTTCAAAATTTGAGAAAGGGAAATATTTCGTTACAATCAATTGTTACCAAACAATATTTTGAGGTGGAAACACATTTTTTCCAACATTCATCCCCAAAAATGAGTTTAAACGACACTTGATTTTGTGATTATAATCACAATATGATAACAGAAAAAAAGATGTTTGGTACGATCTGCTTGATCCATAATTACATAGATTATAAGTGCGAGCTAGTGCAACTATAGAGCTTTGTTGGGGATATTTTTACAATCTCTAGTTACTTAACCCATTGACTACGGGAACCGGGTGGCTCCTGTATTAAGCCTATGAGAGTTAAATAATTCAGGAGTCGACGGGTAAATATTAGGGGCAGATGCAAATTAGCGGAGTGAGATAACTGATGATTTTATGCTCACCTTTTTCTTCAGCCTGCATCTCAACTTCCCTGTCCTTAGCATCATCTTCCAGAGCTGTTTCCAATTCAGAGACATTTTCATTACAATCGCATATTGAAACTGAATGTGTCCATGTTCGAACATATTTACCACTGGGGATTATCAGTACCCCCTCCTCCCCCTCCCTGCATCGAAGTTCACAGTACATGTGTTTCCTATACAGAGGAAAGTGGCTGTACAGCTTAGTGCCTCTTTAAATTGTGAATGTACGTTATTACTACATGTACCTTATAAAATAATTTGATTATAATAAAGATTCGGAGTCATTGATATGACAAGGCTTTGACGTATAGATGGTTCATTATTTTTAAGTCAATATTAGTATGAATGTATCATGCTAAAATCACAGTACAAATAGGGAGAGAAATTATCACTATGAGACTGTCGTAGCTTTTATTATCCTCCTTTATTCGGAGTCGAGCTTTCGATCTGTGATCTTCATCAGAACTATATAATATACATATATGCCTACCCTTGTTAATAATGAATATACATGCTTAAATTATTTTTTTCTGGTGAAAATAAAAATCTAATTATAAATTACGGCAACTGGGGAAGGAAAATCCATGGAAGAAAGCAAAAACTTTTTAATCGTAGAAACAACCAGTAAAAATGTATGCTAAAAGGCCGGGGTGAAATACTTTACTTGATACCGGACCAGCGAATTCCTCAAAAATCAAAATAAAACAAAAATCATTAAAAAAAAAAGTACAGAAACCTGCACGTAGATGGCGTCAATATTCGGAACCGAATCGTACGCCAAAAAATCTGAAACAACTTAACATTATTTTCAGAAGAATGCCATAGGCCTACTCAGCGTAATCTGATTGTATTGTGAAAAAACATTCAGATGCACCTCTTTATAAGCACAGACAAGGACGCCCTATTCAAGCTGGAATAATCCGAATTGTCGATAAAAAAGCATTTCGGCGACATAGTTATGTTATGGGATTGGATTATTACGCATGGTGGATCATTCAGAAAAGATCGTATATCTCTATCTTATGGTTCTTCAATTCTTCTTAACTTTATAAGGAATAATTACCAGGGACGGCGAGGTGTTTTGTTCATACAGCCTCAGCGGCGGATCCAGGGAGGCCCAAATGGGGCGGGCACAGGGGGCACGTTTCAATATCATGAATTGTGTGTTGTGAAAATGATGATGAATATAAAAATGAACAAATATATCATTCTAGAAGGCAAGAGACCCGAGTACAAAGATAAGTGAGGGAAAAAGTCAATGGTATGAATGTATCATGCTATGCTTACAGCACAAATAGGGAGAGAAATTATCACTATGAGACGGTCGTAGCTTTTATTATCCTCCTTTATTCGCAGTCAAGCTTTCGATTTGTGATCTTCATCAGAACTATATACCCTTGTAATTTTGATCAATGAACATGCTTTATTTGTTATCTGGTGAAAATAAAATGCAAAGAAAATTTTAAAATAACTCACCATTTTGGATCAAAGATTTCAGCATCATCTTCAGCACAGCCTTTTTGTCTTCGGCCTGCATCCCAGGTTCCGTGTCCTCTTTGAAAAAGAAAGAACCACTTGGTATTAAATGACAAAAGAATCACTTTTCTACATTTGACTTAGTGGTATAGTTCTTTATTAGAGGACGTGTAACAAAGATTACAGGCTATCTCCGACAGCTTATTGTTGTGCCCCCCCCCCCCCTCCCCAACTGCCATCCACTTTTGAAACTACTTCCCCGCCCCGTTTTCAACAAGGATAGTTACACTTAGTACTTAAGTTTCCTTCAAGATATGTGATTAATACTGAAGTCTGCTTTCAAAGAAGATGAGAAAGAAGGGGAACAAAGAAGATTTCACAGAATTACAAGTGAGGAGAGATACGCGTGGGTGGTCATTCAGAATAGAACTTGGATCTCCCTTGCATTCTTAGCCACGATTACTCGCTTCTCAAGGAGCAATAACAATGGATAGATCACTCTGGGGAGCATTTCATCAAGGTTTTGTCAGTGATTTTTACAGTAGCTTATATAACAGTTGTCGGTAAAAATCACTGACAAAAGCTTGATGAAACGCTCCCCTGGTGTGTCCTTCGATTTAAAAAAAAAAGATTAGACAAATCTTTTGATCATTGCCATTTTATTTTAAATCACGATCCTAGTCTTTTCAAGGATTTATGTCGGGGAGAGGATAGTATACTGAAAAAGAAAAATGAGATAAGAAAAATGGATTTAAGGTAAATTCTTATATTCCCCCTCTTCCCACTTTTTCACCTTCCCTCTTTCTCTTTTCTCCTTATCGTATCTTTCACCATTTTCATTTTAAGCTCAATTTCCCCCTCCTCTCTCATCAAACCAAGGAGGTACATGCCTAGTACATCCTTGATCAAACTTAGTTATTTACCCTTGATTCTCTTTTTCTAACTCAGCACTTGTCGGCGTCCTCTCCTTTTTTACTTTATCCCCTATACGCTTTATTATCCCTCTCTAAATTATGTCCATGATTGTTCATATCTTCCCCTCAAAATTATCATATCGCCTTGAAGCCTCACTCTTTATTAGGTATTTGTTTCTGTATATAACTATCTTTGGTCCCTATATCCGTCTCTTCCGCTATATATCTCTTAACTATGTTTGTCTCAATTATCTATTTCTCTTTCCCTCTATGTCAGTCCGCCGTCAGCCCCCCCCCCCCCCCCTTGCGCCCTTTCCCTCTTCGTCTCTTTCTCTCTGGACAATAAACAGTAACCTTGCAAAGTCATAATTATAACTATCATAAATCATAATTCATAAACGCCCCAAAAGAACATGTCGGTTCCTTTTCTCCAAGTAGATTACCGGTACGTACAGATGCATAAAATCTTACATGGATGAAAAGTATTTTCTCATCAAAATTGGAGCAATAAGCAGATAATTATAGGAGATCGTGACTCCCAAAGCTATACACAATGTAGATTTGTTACTAAAGTTTGGAAGTCTCGCATCCTCCAAATGAACAATATAACTAGGTTGTGCTCCGACATATTTTTAAAGCTCCGGCGACAATTACTCCGGGGCTTGATTTGTTAAGGCATTTCAATTCAGTTCAATTCAATAATGGTTTATTTGCATTCGCAATTCATCTTGAGTAGAGTTTACGATCATTTTCGGACAAAATACTTTTTAGGCTCCGGCGACAACAGACCGCTTCTGTAAATGTGTACAAATTTATGCACATATTCTCTGAGCACCAAATGATGAGCTATTCCATTAACCTGCTGTTTATAAATGAGCCTCAATGCTTGGAATCCAGTTTGCATACATTTGTTGCTATGTCTGGCAAGCAACAACCTTTGTTTGGAAGGTATGTATAAAATGTGTATACATTACCGAAGCGGTCTATTGCTCTGGGGCTTTATTTCGTCAAAGGCATTTCAAGTCAATTCAATAATTTTTTTTTTTTTTATTTATTCGCAATTCATGTACAATACATTTCACACGAAGGGCAGCAGAGCTGAATATTTCATGTTTACACGACAAACGAATATATGAAAATGGAATATATATAGTGACACTTATTTAAAAACATGTTAAAAACGGTAAAATAGCAGCAATAGTATACATTTAAAGTAATAAAAACACAGCTGCAGTTTTCACATCGAGACTGTTGCATGTAACATTGTCTTATAGAGAATAAAGAGAATGCTGTTTTATCGAGGAGAAAAGACTAGCACGTTATGTCTGGAAATGTTCAGTCGAATAAAAGTATTATATTGTAGAAAATTGAATGATTGTGTAAGAGTAGTATATGAAAAGAAAAGACCAGAATCGATATTGCGAATCTAAGAGATGTCCTTTCATGCATGGTATACCAGATAAATTCAGTTGTAATTAAGTAAATCTGTTACATATGGTAGTGGTCTGTTTTTGAAACGTTTGGTTTTGCATTTGACTTTGTGATAAGTAGGAACATGACGTAATGATATTTTAATTTCTTCTTTGGGAAGCAGCCAGGTACGACAAACTGATTTGTTAGAGATTTTCCGAATTTTCTACATAGTGCTTGTCTTCTATCCTCTAAAGTGGGTAAGTCGCACACTGCACACGCATTTTGAATATGGAATGTAATTATGTCCCAAGATGATCTTACAAACTCTACGTTGTACACTTTCAAGATTATTTGTTGTTCATATGTAAGACTGATATGAAACACTGGAGAACAATATTCCAATATTGGTCGTATATAACCCGTGTATATCAAGACTAAATCTTTCGAGGGTAAATTGAATCTTATTAAAAAGCTTTAACTTAAAGTTTTCTATTGCACCTTTTCACGAGATTGTCAACATACAAATTCCATTTGAAATCAGACTGTACAATGACCAAGTATTTTAGCGCTCTGTACTTTAAACAGCATAAAATTGTTTATAAAGAGAACCTCGGGCTGGAGAGGGTTTTTAATAAAAGTAACCTGTAGATTAAAACACGGATTTAATGATATGTATAACCGAGACCAATACTGAATAGAATAGAGTATAGACTGTAACTGTGAAACGTCCATTGCTTTACGGCATTGTACTAAAGTACTATTTAAGGGTAAGGGTTAATGTCGACATTGAATTTCTGATAGGGTTAGCAACATGTTAAAAGTAGACGTTTTCGGTGGCAGATATAAGCCTACGTTTGCGAAAATGGTTACCCAAAATACTTTTTTCCCCATGATTTAACAAGTTGTATAATATATTTACCAAGGGACTTTAGAGAGGCAGCGGAAACCATGGTCAAACCGACGATGAACAGAAAGGTGAGTTCCTTCATCTTGATGTGATATTTCAAGCACCGATGGAGCCTAGGCTAAAGACAAATGAAAGAGAAGTCTTCAAGCTGCGAACCGAAGAGCCTTATGTTACTTATATCAGTGCAGTCCACTTTATTAATTTATTTATTTATTTATTTAGATTTTAATGGCGTTTATCAGCTACTAGGGCTATGTACGCCAGAAGCTAGCTTATGTCTTGAAATTAATTTAGTTCTGGTAACAGATATGTCGAAGTACATTATGGAGAACAAAGTATGAGAAAAACTTTTTTTTTTTTTTTTTTAAACAGGACATACCTGAGCTATACAAAATCTCTATTTAATTAAACAAGTTTCACTTTCACACGTCCACCCCACCCAAGCGTCACCCCCGTGAGGTCCGGCTCCGTCTTGCCGCTCCGTTCACCGGCAATTTAAGGGGCAAGCCCGGCCGGCACATAACTCACAGAGAGCTCTAGCATCAGGAACCGGGCCCCAGAAGGACATCTGCGCCAAAGGCGGTTGCGGGTGCATGAAAAGAGAAAACACAAACTGTACAGTAATATAAAAGTATATCGAGATAGCAGTTTCTAGATTTCAATATCACACTTGATAAGAAAGTTTATGACCTCTTTAAAAGGAGCCGTAGGTCCTTGTAATAAGGCATTCATGTCCAACGTGTTTTTACCCAATTTGCACAATTTCTTTTTTAAATCATAACGTTGCGGATCATATTTCAAACATTCCAAAAATATGTGAGTGACTGTTTCGGGGACATTACACCTGTCACACAGACCATTTGGATGTTTCCCAATTTTATGTAAATAAACATTTAAAGACTTTCCAAGACCCATACGGAGTCTATGGAAGGTCACCTCATTTATTCTGTTACCATTCCAACTCTGCATTTTCATTCCAACAACTGGATGTATTTGTCTAAGAAAATTAAACACTTCAACATCATCCCAGCAACATTGCCATGCCAATTTTAATTTTAATTTAGCAATACGTTTTAACTCATTCATATTCATTTTTAAATGTACATCGATATTTTCCCTACATGCAGCCTTCTTTGCAATCATGTCTACACATTCATTGCCAAAAATACCACAGTGACTTGGAACCCAGTCAAAGTGTACCACAATACCTTGATTACGAATGGACAACAACAAGTGTCTAATATCACACACAATTTTGTTATTTGAATTATGGATTGTCAGCGATTGTAGAGCACTCAACGAATCACTAAAAATACACGATTCATAAGGTTCCACATCAGAAACCCACAATAATGCCATATATATAGCAAGTAGTTCTGCCGAAAAAATAGATACATAAGATGGTAATCTATATCCTTTCGAATACTTAAACTCCGGGATAAAAACCCCACAACCAACTTTACCCTTGTCTAAGTCAACAGAACCGTCTGTATAAATATGAAGACACGATTTCCATTTTCCATATATGTTTTGGATGGACACTTCCCGCTTGATTTTCTCATCTTGTGCACTACAAATTAATGGATGGATAGTGTAATGTACATCAATGTCTGGAAGATACCAATATGGAAATACACTCCGAACTTGAGAGAACATATTACAATTAATTTCGGAATTTTGAAAGCCAAAAGGTATTCTACGTTGGTTAAATACCTTGTTCTTAAAATAATGTTTTTGCCAACAATCTTCAAACAAGATCCGACAAGGATGATTAATAACATTTTTAACAAAAACAGAATAAACATCATTTAGATATGTGCGTCTTAATTGCAGAGGAGGCTCACCACACTCAACTTGAAGATTCACTAAAGAGGTGCGACTGAGGGCGCCAGTACATATACGAAGAGCTTGAAATTGAATGCTATTGAGTTTATCCTTTATACTTTGGGAAGCAGAATCAAAAGCTTCACATCCATAATCTAGAATAGGACGGATTAAAGCCTTATATAAATTTAATAGTGATTTGCAATTTGCACCCCATTTACAACCAGAGATGCATCTAAGTATATTTAAACGTTTTTTACATCTATCAATAATATATTCTATATGAGCTTTCCAAGTTAGCTTCGAGTCGAAGATTAAACCCAAAAATTTGGCAGATGATTTCAGAGTGATATCTCCATCAAAAACTTTCAAAGGAGCCTGGAGTTTACCTTTGGATCTTGTAAAAAGGACACCATTTGACTTTGTAGGCGACAGCTTAAAACCCCATTTTTTACACCAATCACATAAGTTGTCTAAGTCAAATTGCACTTTTCTTGCAAGAAAAGAGATGTTTTTATGCGTCTTCCAAATAACAATATCATCCGCATACTGGGATATTTTGACACTATCAATGGACTTTGGTAAGTCACTTACAGAAATATTAAACAGAATGGGACTTATCACACTTCCTTGTGGTACACCATTTTCTACATCCCTGGGGCTAGACATAACACCATCTACTTTAACACGAATATGTCTTCCAGATAAAAAATTATTTAACCAAATAACAAGACGTCCATTTATGCCCATCTTCTGAAGCTTAATGAGGACACCTTTCCTCCATACCATATCGTATGCTTTTTCTAGATCTAAGAAAATAGCCAATGTGCTTTCTTTATTAAGGAAACCAGTATGAACAGAAGATTCAAGTGAAGTAAGATGATCGATAGTTCTTCGACCTTTCCGAAATCCACTTTGGGAAGTAGGAATAAGACCATGGAGGTCTAAATACCAATCTAACCTGCTAGTAACCATGCGCTCCATGATTTTGCATAAAGTAGAAGTAAGAGCAATTGGCCTATATGAGAGTGGATTTGTAGCGACACGACCTGGTTTCAAAATGGGCATTAAAATGGCGTCTTTCCACTGGGCTGGGCATTCCCCTCTCGTCCAAATCAAATTTATTATATTTAATAAAATACAACAAGTGTCTTTGGGGAGCTTTTTTAAAATGGTAGCCCCTATACCATCTGCTCCCGGCGCAGTGCACTTGGCTTTGCTAATAGCATCAAGGAATGCACCCAATGTAAAGTCATCATTGAAGGGAGCATCATTACATTCATCAATAATAAAGTCCCTTTCCGCTTTCATTTTAACATCTTGGAATTGTTTATCATAGTTAGCTGTACTGCTGGTATTTGCAAAAGTATCGGCTAACATATTTGCTTTATCAATATTTAAAGTAGCAATAATATCATTTCTACTTAAACATGGTATTTGTTTGAAAGTGTGACAGTTGGATATACTTTTAATTTTTTTCCAGACAATTGCAGTAGAAGTGCGAGGAGTGATACCATCGCAAAAACTTTTCCAACTATTACGTTTTGTTTGGAGAATAATTTTACGAGCAATGGCTTTTTTCTTTTTGTAATTGATGTAGTGTTCAAAGAGGCCAGAACGGCGGAAAGCATTAAGGGCTTTCCTTTTTTCCCTGACAACAGTGTTGCATTCTTCATTCCACCATGGAACGGGATTTTTACCATCAACATGTGGTTTTGACTTTGGTATACTCTCTTCCATGGTTTTATTTAATTCATTGATGAAATTATTATAAATCAAATCAATTGTTTGTGATAAGTCGACAGTGGAAATATAAACAGCACATTTCTCTTGGAAAATTCTCCAACAAGCTCTTTTTAACGACCATTTTGGTACAAAAGGAAACATTTGTGGGCATATATTTGTACCAAAATCAATCATTATTGGGAAATGATCACTACCCCAGTTATTTTCTAGTACATTCCAATTGCACCTAGCACTCAGATTGTGGGAAGCCCATGTAAGATCTAGGAACGACATATCTCCCGTATGCCCATCAATCCGAGTGCCAGAGCCAGTGTTTAGACAAACTAGATTATGTGTATGCATAGTATCTTCTATTCTAACCCCATTGATATTAGTTGTTAAGCTACCCCACATCGTATTATTACCATTAAAATCGCCACAAACAATCACCGGTATTGTTATAGTCGACATAATATTATCCATAAAATTGACATCCAAATTTAAACAAGGGTTATATATATTTATAATACAAATACGATCAGTTTTATTAATATATACTATTACAATAAGAACTTCAAAATTATATTTTTCCATATCCATAACTCTATATGACAATCCTTGCTTCACTAGAGTCATGCAGCCACCGCCTTTACATTTTTTAGAACTAATATTATCTCTGTCTTTTCTAATACATTGATAACCTTGAAGAAAAAATTTGTGCTTTTCCGTTAGCCACGTTTCTTGAACACAAATAATATCCGGCTTAGGAGTAAACTCATTTGAAACAGCTAATTTAAACTCAGCACTGTGTGAAACTAGTGAATGCGCATTCCACTGAACAATCCGCATAAAGGTAAAAGAAACACAAACAAAGACATAGCAAAATAAATACATTATATTACCTAATTTTCAGAGCCACAACTACCCCGTCTTCTCCTAGGGGAAGAAGGGGCACCCCGAGATGTGCTCGGTTTAGAAGGAAAGTTAAACGGTTCCTTTTTACCATGTTTACTTTTTTCAGAATTAGATGTAATTTTATTTGGTTGAGAGTTTGATTGATCAGAGATTGATTTGCCCGATAGATCTTTATTGAAGGATTTCTTAAATAAATCTTTCATTGCATATTCTATTTCTGTTTTTGATTTGAACTTTTCGCTACGACAAATTTGAATTGTCCCTAGCATAAGCATAGCCAATGCAGGGCCAACCTCAACATGTATACCATCATCAGTTGTTTGTGTACTTTGCGACATTTCAGTTTGAGTAGAAGCATCAGTATATTTAATTTTGTAGATATTTGAATCAACAGGCTTACGAGTACCAATGACTTTACGATTATCTGAAACACTTAATTGGGTAGTTGTTGCCACAGGATCTTCCCCCCGACTCTCTTTTACTGATGACCGAGTTTGCTCCATATTGGCAACTTCTGCATATGACAAAGATTTTTCATTGCGAACTTTCTTGGTTGCTTCTGCATAAGATATATTAAGTGTAGACTTTACATAATTAACTTGCTTCTGAACCTTAATATCTTTGCAGCCTTGATATGCAGCAGAATGGGTACCCCCGCACCTGCAACATTTGGGATTATCTTTTTTGTCACAATCTTTGAACTCGTGTGAACCCCCACAACGTACACACCTAATTTTGCTTCTACAAATACTAGCGGAGTGCCCAAGCCTCTGGCAATGAAAACATCTCAATACTTGTGGAACATAAGGTCTAACATTATAGAGCTGGTAACCAATCTTAATTTCCAATGGTAAATTCTTACTACTAAAAGTAAAGCATACAGCTAAAGAATTTTCCAGCTTACCGTCCCGCCGCATCTTAAGACGCTTCGCCGCCACAACATGATCCGCTCTGCATTCATTAACCAGCTCTTCATCCGTTACCTCGAGAGGAATACCAGAGACTACACCTTTACATACTGATAAATTGGACTGATATTCGGCTGTCACGGTCCACTTACCCAATTGTGTAATGTTCTTTAATTTCGCAGCTTGGGCAGCAGTATTACACAGTACAGCAATACCTCCATTTACTTTAAAAGTACGATTTACGTAATTGTGAACAATCGCATCAAGAGCCTGTGCTATATGCAATGGGTTTACATTACAAAGATTGACATCGACAGATTTAATAATTACAGCTTTGGAGTTTTGAACCCGTGATTCTACCTCCCTCAAGCTACGTTTTTTTGATTGTTTCTGACGATGACGTCCCCCTGTCGACACCTCAAAACCTTCGTCAGTGCAATAATCTGTATTGTCTGACGAGCCCTCATCAAAATTACGTTTACGAGACAAACTCTCTTGACTAATGTCCATTGGTAGTTCGCTCTGCTCGTGAGCACACGCCATTATAGCCACGTGCGACACGGACAGACCTCTCGTCTAAATAAAAAAAAAACGTAGATCAAAGGCAAAAAAGTAAGGTAAAACACACAAAAACAACAATATAGCTACTTCCTAATCAAATGGCCGCCGATTCTGTTGTCCGATGAGCACAGCCAACAGCAGTCCGTCAGGTCCGTGTCAAGTGTCGTAGTGTCTGTTACTTATATCAGTGCAGTCCACTCTCTTTATAGCATGACAGGGATTTAGGTCTGCGCAGTCTAGAACGAAAATCAAAGGACCCATTCAGCCGGTGTCATAGGCGATTGGTTCCGGGCAGGCGATTGGATCCTCTGGAACCAATCGCCTGAATATGTACCCGCCGATTGGATCCGCCTCGGTCCAGAAGATGCGATAGTCACAGGCGATTGGTTCCGGCCAGGCGATTCCGCTCCGTGGAACCAATCGACGAGGGATTTAGCCGCAAAGGCGATCCGAATCTCTATTGTGCTAACATACACGTCATGATAACACCCCTACAGAAAAATGTACTCTTCTGATCACCTTTTGCAACCAATCAAACTCCTCCAAATTAGCCACACCAACAAAATGGACGTTGTTGCCTATTTGAGAATTGTGTATAAGAGTGCAGAGATTCTTATTCATAATGTCAATGTTATTTCTCCGCTTTTTCCCATCGATTGGTCGTTGGGAAGGGGGGGGGGGGGTCGGGGGATGACCGCGGATGAGTGCAGTTGTGTGTTAGCTACATGTGGTTGTGACAAAAAAATAGAAGTATCAATTATTTTGTAAACCAATATGTTTTCATTAATTTGAAAACTTGCCAGGTACATGGGCATCAATCCATGGGGGACACATCCCCTCCCCCCAAAAAAATATTGAAGGATGGGCGACACAATAGGGCATGCCCCCCCCCCCAAAAAAAAAAGTCTTATACACAGCCCTGTGGGGGACAACTTCAAATAAAGCACTGAAATTCGGCTCTAAATTATGATTTTGATTGGCAAAAACTCGCATTATTATGGATCATGAATTACTTTGATAATAGTAATAATAATAAGTTTTGAAGTCTTGTATTTCATATACAAATCAGTAAAGCACTGAAATTCGGAAATAAGGAAATCAGCTAGCAATTGCGCACCCAGCTCTCTTCTGTCGATTTTTCTTCTTCCACTAAATGTTTTTTTTTTTCAAATTGAAAATGAAAATGAAAGGGAATATGGGCCTTCTCTGATCAGGGGCTCATTTACGCCTACACAGGTTTTTCATCTTAATCCTAATCTTTATTTGTGTTTGGTAAAATAAAATACAATTTTAAAACATTGGCTTTTTCTGTTAAGGGGCTCATGTACCACCGGCGAAAATCCGTTTTGAGGTGGGGGGTGATCAACTTTTTTGCCAAAGATTTCTTGCATGGTCTCACACTTAAGTATACCTTCGCTCACCTGCGCAGACCCCCAGTCACAAGTTTGCGAGGGAACAAATTGAGCGAGCGAAAAATAACCATTTTTTTGTTCTTTGTTTTTAAGAGCATTCCAAATAAAATTTCCACTATTTGGCCATCGTTTATGACATTAAAAAAATAGTTGCACTGATTAATAACGATATAATTTTTCTTATAAAATCAAGGGGGATATTTGCACACGCCATCCCCCCCCCCCTCAAAAAAGTGGGGGGATATAGCGCCCCCTCCCACGCGGGATTTACGTCAATGTCCTACCCTAAATGCCTTGAGTGAAAAGTACAATGATAACGCTCCTTTGTGTCTTCGAGCAATTGTGCACGAAGACCTTTAAATTTCATTTTTGGTAAATTAGCGTAAATATCATTTTCATGATCTTTATTTAAAAAAAAAGGATGGCTTCGCACTGTTGCATTGAATAGAATTTTAAACATTATTGAAAAGGTCACGCAAAATATTTCCTCGATCCCCGCCCCCATGGAATTAAAAAGCAACATGAAAACAAGGACAATACGAAATTCAAAGTTTTCTTTTCGTATGTTCTGTGGCCAGATGTGCTATAACAGATTTATTTGTTCAGGGTCCACTGCCACCGTAACAAATTTTTCAGCTTCTTTCAAACTCTGATTCATTATGTGTGCTCACCCTAGTTTTATTACATTTATAGGGCCTGTTGACACTCTAAATACCTTCCTTTTTTTAGCATGTGCACAATGCTCCTTAAGAGTTTGTAGTGGCAATATTTGCACTATTATCAAATTGGTGAATTACAATGTATTATGAAAATATCAGTGCATCGAAAGTAAATTAAGCCATAAACATTGCATGGAATTAATAACATATACACTGTACAATGAAATTGAAAATAACTGGGGAAAAAGGGCCAGTCAGAACATTAATCTACTGAGACAACCATACAGATGTGTATTTCACATTTCATCAATTTCTAGAGGTATAGGCTCTTGCTTCCTACCATCCTCACCCTGAAAACAATAGCTAAATGAAGACAATGACAATGTTTCATACAAAGTATACAAAAAGTTTATTTCAAGACATATTCTCAGGTATAACATGAAATGTCAATAAAGGTGACTGCACCCCTGTTACAATATATGTGCTAATTTCCTATGCATTCCTTGAAAAATGAGGAAGTACTGCGATCAGTTGATTTCTAATAAAGTTAAAACATAATTTCTTGCATATCTTTATCCTAAGACCAAAGATGTGTGTGCCCAATTCCATGAGCATTGCTCCAAAAAAATGAGAAGTACCTTCATCTGCAAAATTCCCCATTGATTTAATAAGTATAATGGTACTTGCTTATATAGCGCCTAACACTTTCTTTATCAGAAGTCCCTAAGCATTTTACAATAATGTAGCACCATTTATTCCATAATACCTGTATACCGTTGCCACAGCAATGCAGTTTCTCACACATTTAAAAAACATAAGTGGGCAATCCAGAACATGAAAAAATAGGCCTAACATCAAAAGTGCTTTCAACGAGTCACAAATAGTGTACTTGTTTACTCTGATACCAAAATCTTTTGACAAGTGTCCTAAAATGTGGACTTTAGGGGATTAAATTGGTGGAATTTTCGATTTTTATGAATTTCACAGTTTTACATATAAACTACATAGATTGTCTTAAAAGCACTGTAGGCAGTGTCAAGCAAACTTCAAAACCTTACAACTCCATGAAGTAACATAGATTGTCTTAAAAGCACTGTAGGCAGTGTCCAGCAAACTTCAAAACCTGCAACTCCATGAAGTAACACAGATTGTCTTAAAAGCACTGTAGGCAGTGTCCAGCAAACTTCAAAACCTTACAACTCCATGAAGTAAGGTATCATTGAAGCTTCCAAATCATGTCTGAAATTGTTTATAACCCATGGGGGGCAGGGCTTTAATTTTTGCGGACGTGTTTTGAGCACTGTCCCATACGACACATGGAGATGTAAATGTTTTGACCACGCTTTTGTTTTTCAGACTGTAAAAGTTTCTGTAAATTTGAGTTAAATGAAAGATTGAAGCTGCCCAACAAAATGTGATTTTCTTATTTTTAAAATTTATTTCCTTTCAAACTTTTAAATTTTGCCCCCTATGAAATGCGTTGTATAGGCCTGGTCACACCGCCAGAACTTTGCTGGAGCGTTCCTGCAGCGGTGAAAAAAATTCATCACCGCTCGTAACCGTTCACCACCGTTTAACAGAAGTTGGCCCCCGTTAAGGCAACGCCGTATACGCTCGGCCACCGCTGATGGTCCCTCCTACCGCTCCGAAAGTTTTGAGCTGCACAAAATATTGCGTGCGGTGAGGAGCGGGCAATTTTCCGCTCCGGCAAAGTTCACCACCGCTCCAACAACGCCCAGTCAAAGTTTGGCACCGCTAGACGCAAGTTCGCGGACGCTTGGGTCCGCTAGGCCAACGCAGAAATCTTGAACGCTGGACCACCGCTGCTTCGCCAGCTTTGCCCGGGCGGTGATTAAACGTTGCACAAACTTTGGTGGAGCGGTTGTAAGCGTTTTACGAGCGGACACGGGATTGCTGGAACGGTGTCGGGCGTTGAAGCAGCGATCCATTGCGGTGATGAACTTTGGTTTGGCGTTGGTATGGAGGTGTCGGAGCGGGACCAACGCTCGCTACCGCTCGCTACCGTTAAACCAACGCTAAAGCAACGCCGGCTTCAGCGGTGCTAAGGCAACGCCCGTGTTTTTGATTTTTTCCCCATTTTGTGCGCGGTGACGAGCGTTGTCGAAATTCGGCCCCCTCTCCCTACCGTTCAAGGAACGCTCCAACAAAGTTCTGGCGGTGTGACCGGGCCTATCATAGCATGCAGTTCCAAAGTTACACGTAATAATACTTGCACGTTGGACCAAAAATGGCTCAAAAACATGACTGCATGTATAATTTCAATAAAAAAATGGTGTTTTCAAGTAAAATCATTCAATGTATAAAAGTTTTTGTTTTTACAGATTAAAATCTATTAATTTTATGGTATTTATGATCCCAAATGTGTCAGCGAATTTCATCAAAGAAACAATAAAAACAAAAAGGTAAAAAACAAAGAAATACATATTAAGCAAATTGAAAAGCAATGTAATACATAAACAAGAGCCCCAGGGGGCACGACGCTCACCTGAGGTGGATCAATTCACATCTGGTGCATGTTCTCTCCAGCACATGAACAGCTTTCATTCTTCATCTATAGAGGTATTTCTATACACAATACCAAGTCTGAGCTTCCTACCAAGTTCGGTTAAATTCCAATCATGGGTTTTGGAGAAGATCAGAATGTACATTTTGCCTGGCAGCGCCCCCCTCCAGTATGTTACCCCCACAGGGCCCCTATAGGGCCACTCAGATAAATTTCATGAACAACATTCATTCTTCATCTATAGAGGTATCTCCATACACAATACCAAGTCTGAGCTATGCCTGGTTCTGGAGAAGAAGATGTTTGAAAATTACGTAGCTTTTACAATTGGGGGCCCTCCCCCTGGCCCCCCTGGGGGCCACATGTACCATTTTAGCAACTTTGGGTCCCCTACCCCTAAGGATGATTCCTACCAAGTTTGGTTGAATTCCGATCATGGGTTTTGGAGAAGATGAAAATGTAAAAAGTTAACGGACGACGGACGACGGACGACGCACGACGGACGCACGACGGACGCCGGACAAATTTCCATCGCAATAGCTCACTCGAGCCTTAGGCTCAGGTGAGCTAAAAATTAATTTAAATACCAATTTTTTTTAAAGTACATTTGTTAAGAATACAATGAGTATCTAGACCAAAAATCAGCACATTTTGAGCTTTATTGAGTGATTTAGAGCAACGAAACCTAATTTCATGCATAAATTAGCATTATTTGCATGTTAAATTAGAAGGGGGGATATTAACAATACAGTTATGGAGATTACGTCATGGGCGACATGTGTGCCGATTTTCACTGCGTTTTTGTCTTTTGTAGGATATAAATCAAATATGCCATGCACTCTTTTCGAAGTACCAGCTGAAATTATGGATTCTTCGTTGACTGGTATAGTACTATGCCAGTCACCTCACAATCCATAATTTCAACTAAAACTTCTAAGTGCATGGTACATTTGATTACTAAAACCCTGTATAGTCTTATAACAGAGATGCCAGTTAGAACTGATCAGATGGCCTGAAAATCTCCTATAATGAAATATTTTGTACACAAGAGTCCATACATATCCTGCAAAATAACTTTCCAGAGTCTTAATTCATGCTTTGCCTGAAAACCGACCCCTGCTATAAAATAAGGAATCTAGATGTAGATATTTGCAAGTAAATGGATGAAAGGCTGAGGTGATTACTTTCACTGATGCCTCAGCCATCAGGTAGTCGATTTCTTTGTCAGTGAACATGAACATGATGAAAAGCACTTTTGTAAGGTATCAATAAGAAGCTGAGGATGTTCAGCTGAATTTATGAACGTGCAGTTTCTGTCACGCATATTGTACTGACTCAGTGTCTTTCATTGAAAAATATTTAAATGACAAATAAGCACGAAATATATATTTTTAAACATATTTCACCTATAATAATAATCAAAATGTACCCCGAAACCTTGGCTATTGTCGGAACCAAACGACGGCTTTCGTTCCGTATCGGCCAAAGGTGATACCAGTCACTTGAATCCACCGGAACGAATCGGCTAGTCGTTGGGTTCCGGGGAACGAATCGACTAGTCCTTTTGTTCCCCCGGAACCAGGAACCGATCGCCTATGACACCAGCACGAAGCAGTAGCGGATCCAGCGGGATACGTGAATCCCCCCCCCCCCCCCTTCGCGCCAAACCAAATGTATCATACTCTTTAGTATAGACCTGTTTACTAATTTTATGCATACTTCTTGAACAAAAGTTTCTCTTGACGACTAAAAATCTTGCCAGAGGCTTGCCCGACATAGCAAAATCTAATGTATGCAAAATGGATTCCATCCATAGAGATGTCATTATGCATATCAGGTGCACTAAATAGTTGGTAACTAAGGATTCTGGAGAGGAACGCGTATAAATTTAAATACATTAGTAAACAGGTCTATTAGCTTATGACGTAAATTCGTATGCCCCACCCCTCCAAATTTGATAACTTTTTCCTGCTTGTCAGGGATTTACATTCATCATTATGCCTGTGGAACATGTGAGAACCTTTACTTTATATTCCTATATTTATTTACTGTATTTTATCATTTTATTTTATTTGGCTTGCTTGTCAGAGATATTTTATTTTTAAAAACTTCTGCCATCCTCTGGAGGGGTAAAGTTTGGTCCCGTAAATTCAATCTTGTTTGAAAGTTTTTGGAGTTCTACGTTTGGAAATCGCCAGCGGGTTTTTGCAGGGAAGTATGCACCCCCGGCTCCCAGGCCCATGCCTGGTGATATATATTTTATAGCAGGAGATGCAGGGGTCGTTATGATTTCGTGTTTTGAGATGGTGAAAGTGTACGAATGGTCTAAGCCTCTGTCCAGTCATGACTGTATAAGGGGAACGATAGGCAACAAACATTATTGTAACGGGTTAAATTTGTTCTTAGTCTTCGAATGTTTTCCTTCACATACACCTGTTCCATACTCTTGATCTCATTTCCATTTTCTTTTCATCATCTCCACAAAGCTCATGCCTCTTTTGTTCATCCTTCAGTATTATTCAGAACATTCACCCCTGATAGTGCTCATGCCATATCATCCTCATTGGTTCACCTTTCACTCTTGGTTCTTCTATTTTTATGGGTTGGTTCTTCCATTCTCTCTTTCTCTATTGGTTTACTAGACTATGTATTTACATGTATTTGAATAATTTTGTCAAACCATGTTTTGAGAGAGGTCTGCTGTGCAGGCCAATAAATCAGAGCACTACTGGAATTCTTCTGGTCGACATCTTTATTTTGAGTACTTCTGTTTTACTACGTGGTTTAGGGTTTTCTGATATTGATTTGGTGCTTTCGCTAGCTGATTATTTTTGACCCAGTTTGTTTCTATATGATTGATTGTGGGGTGATTCAGCGTACATTTGAGAAGCGTTACATTAGCCTATAATCATGTAGATAATTGTCAGCCTATTACAAATATCTTGAAATTAATCCCATTTGATTATTGAAGAAGGAGAACAGTGTCTCAAAATGTTGCAGTTTCTTTGCATATGGGGGCTGCCATTTTCTTTCTAAAGTAATGTCAGAACAGTTCTATTTGTGAGATAACCACTGACCTGCACAGTATTAGCTACAATGACACTCCTGATCACCTGTGGAATGCAAGACATAAACCATTTTTGTAGTCATGTACATTCAAATGAAGATACTTTTATCCTGTCATAAATTGTTTTGTGTCGAGATATCTGTTTCAGCTGTTTCTTTTGTTGAGCAGGATTTGGCATGCGAAAGCTGTTGCTTGGGCACACAAAGGTTTGTCAATTCTTCAAAGAAGTAACGAAGACCTATACAACTGCTCTTAGATATCACCTGTGCGAGACAATGGGTGGGGAGTACCAAGATGGCTGTCATTTTGCGTGGGTGGCTTTAGTGGTACAATAGCTATTCATTATGCAAAATCATATCCATTGTGTACAGGTAAATGGACATGTACTCTTATAACATCGCAGTTTTACAAAATGGCAGCCCACATGGGATAATATCCGACAAGGAATCTGCAAAATTTAAAGAGATTGTTCTCCTTACTGAGTAATCAAATCAAAGTATTTTCAAGATATTTTCAAGGCTGACAATTTTCCACATGATTATCAGCTAATGTGTATGAGTTTCATTCTCTTTAAATAGACCTGTTTACTTAGTGATTCAAATTTTATGCATACTTTTGAAACACAGGTTGTTCTTGACAACCTGAAAGCTTGCCAGAGGCTTGCCAGACATAGCAACAAGTAATGTATGCAAACTGGATTCAAAGTATTGTAGTTCATTCATTAATAACAGGTTAATGGAATACCTCGTTACTAGGTCCCCAGGAAAGAAACATCCATAAATTTGAATCACTTAGTAAACAGGTCTATTAAGCTCAAGCGAACGACGTAATCACGTACTCCATGGCCTTTTTTACTTTAAAGAAAACATTATGGGAGAAGAGGCGAGTACTTGGAGATCCCTTTTGTTCGGAACCCCTCTTGCAAGCAGAGGCGGCGGAAAGTATGGTCTCGGACAATGCATGGAAGGTGGGGAGGGGGTACGAGCCCAACGCTCCGCCGCCTCTCCTTGCAAGAGAGGTTCCGAACAAAAGGGATCTCCAGACGTCCCCGATGGGTTTGGTAAAATCCACATTTATTTCCTTTCAATGAGTGCAAAAAATGCCTTCAACACGATAGGGATTTATAGCATGGTCGAATAGGCACGATTTCACAAGGGTTGGGTACGGGCTGCCATCTTTTTCCTCAATAATCACAAATCACCCTTCCTGATTTTTGATCAAGGTATTATCAGGAGTCATATTTCAAAAACAATTCTCCCGTCCATGGGCCTGGGAGCCCCCTGCAAAAACGCTGAGGACCTTTTTTTTTTTTTCTTGTAAGAGATTTTTGGATTTAAAAAGAGAAACTGAAATGCTGAGGACCCTTTTTTTTTTTTTTTTATTGCTTGTCAGAGATTTTTGGACTTAAAAAGAGACGAAGCACTCCCAGTAACAAACTCGTTCCCAGGCCCCTGCTCCCGTCCCTAAATATCCGAAATATTGTTTTCCAGATCAGAGGTAGGGGTGATCTGATGGTCTAATCAAGGAAGTATTAGTACTCCTTGGTCTAATATTTGAGATGAGCGCAAGCAACAATATTTTTTTACGGTGACAACCACTGGTGGTGCAATGTACAGTTATAAGCACGGGCGTATATAGCCGGGATTTTTCAATAGAGGGCAGACGTGAAGGATCCAACCGTTCCTGTATTAAAGAGTTGCGACATGGACGTCCCACTTTTCTGGAAACAAATGGCGTTCGAATTCTTTCTATTGAGAACACCCAGGTGCTCATCGGAATTGAATAGAAATGTTACGTAATAGTGGAAACAAAATGGCGTTCAAATCCCCAGTTGTCGCAACTCTCTAATACAGGGACACTAATCCAACCGCATAGCCAGGATTTAATTTTAGGGGGCGGTTGTGAGCACGCAAAGAGCGCGAAATTGGTGACGAGCACGCCAAGTGGGTGCAGGGATGGAGAAGTCTCCCTCCTCTCGCGCGAAGCGCGAAAGCTCTGACTTTTATAGCAAATTTGACAGAAAGATAACGGCTCGTAGCACCTTTTTTAGGCGGAAAGTTATTTCGACATCCGGACTGCTTTTCAGTTAATTGGACGTAATACTGCACTGTAACAGGGATATGTGCGGGGGAGGGACAGTTTTCCCCCTTCCCGCGCGAAGCGCGAAATCTCTTACGTTTTACATCAAATTTGAGAGAAAGATAAACGGCTCGGAGCAAATAATTTATTTAAGCGGAAAGTTATAGTTTGACACCCTAACTGCTTTTCAGTTATTTGGACGTAATACTGCACGGTGGGTGCAGGGAGGGGCAGTTTCCCCCTTCCCGCGCGAAGCGCGAAAGCTCTGACGTTTTAGCACCTTTTTTAGGCCGAATGCTAGTTCGACCCCTGGCTGCTTTTCAGTTATATTTTTGACGCAATACTGCACTGTATGTAACAGGGGTGGGTGCAGGGAGGGGGAGTTTCCCCTTTAGGCGGAAAGTTATAGTTCGACGCCCCGACTGCTTTTCAATTAAGTATTTGGACGCAATATTTCACTGTATGTAACAGGGGTGGGTGTAGGGAGAGGAGAGTTATTTCCCCCTTCCCGCGCGAAGCGCGAAAACTATGAATGCATGTTTTTAAGTACGAATGTTACAAATTAACTTTTCAAAGTTTTCTTTTTCTTCCTGTCATTTTTTTCCAGTCATCCCTCCCCTCTCCCAAACTTTCCACTCTAAAAGTGTTTGCACCTGGTTTCTTCTTTATAATCTACCAAGGCTTGGCACCAAAAGATGTGTCTGAATTGATGCTTTTCAAGCTCCCTTGTTATTGACAGAACAATAAAAACTTAGACTTATATGGCACATCAGTCTGTCTACTTCTCTGCATGATCTCACATCTTCCCCAGGGGCGAATCCAGGATTTTTTAAGAGTGTGCTCAATAGTCCGTACATTCTCTAGCAAACAAAACAAGAAAGGAGAATTCTCTGACAAGCAAAGAAAAAAGGTCATCACCTCAAATGAGGGGGGGGGGGGGAGGGGGAGAGAAGGGTTGTGAATTTAAGGATAAATGAATAGTGGAAGCCACACGGTTATCGTGTAATCGTGTTTGCTTGGGCCAGTGATAATTTGGCTTAGCCATTTTTTTTTTTAAATTCTAGGTCGAACCACAAACTTTGAATTGATTTGGTTACATATACCATGAAGGTGACACTCAAAATATATTCCAGAATGTACACCTGTAAACACGTACGGTATGATATTGATTGATAACACAGGTATTGATAAACTGGAAGTGCAGTCACACTGTTATTATACGTTTAATCATGTATTTTTTAATCGCATATGTTTTTTAATCTAGGGTTGATTCGTACAAAACCTCATTGGGTGAAAGAATGCTACCTGTTTATCTAATTACTTTCCCCTTTTGGTTCACTAGATGAAATTCACATTGCCTTGAATTGGCTTTGATGTAAACTGTAAAGTATTTATTGGTTACATGTATACCATGAAGGTGAGATTCATAGTGCATTCTTGAATGTACACAGTCATGTACCCATAGTCTATATTGATTTATAAATAGACCGTTTACTAAGTGATTCCTAAAGGGTGGGGTACGGTCTGACATCTTTTTCCTCAATAATCACAAATCACCCTTCCTGATTTTTGATCAAGGTATTATCAGGAGTCATATTTCAAAAACAATTCTCCCGTCCCTAAATATCCTAAATATTGTTTTCCAGATCAGAGGTAGGGGGTGATTTGATGGTCTAATCCAGGAAGTATTAGGTCTTTTCTACAATTCCTGCAAAATAATTTCTCAATTCAACCTTCCTAATCCTCGTACCTGAATTCCTTATACGTACATGACAGAACGCTTTCATGCCATCAAATATTAATGGGTATAGCCTTGCCCAACGACGAGGAGCCGCTCGTATAATAGGGTTGTTTAATAAGTGATTCAAATTTATGGATGTTTCTTTCCTGGGGAACTAGTAACGAGGTATTCCATTAACCTGTTATTAATGAAGAACTACAATACTTGGAATCCAGTTTGCATACATTACTTGTTGTTATGTCTGACAAGCCTCTGGCAAGCTTTCAGGTTGTCTTTCAATGAGTGAAAATATATTTTATCTCTATTTTCCCCCTATTTTCTTTCTATTTTCTTGAAAACATGGCTATTTTTTTACTATTTGTCCTGCTATTTTTTACACACTCGTAAATCAGAAGACTATTTTCCTTCTATTTTTTTTTCAACTTGATAAAATAGGGGGGAAATAAAATATTTTTACTCTATTTTTTCCTGAAAGCTATTTTCCCCTTATTTCCTACAAACAAGTAAAACCCTTGGACTATTTTTCTGCTATTATTTACACACTCGTAAATCAGAAGACTATTTTCCTTCTATTTTTTTTCAACTTGTTCTTTTAGCCATATTCGAAGCTGAAGAAGATATAAAAATAGAGAAAAAATAGAAGAAAATTAGTGAAAAAAATGAATTTTCACACAATTTGTGTAGACTCGGAAACTATACCAAATTCAAGCTTGGGAAATTTTGAATTTAATCATCCTCCTGTGAAAATGATAGAATAAGTTATTTTAATGACCTATCTGTTTATTTCTTACTGAATCAACCTGTCTAACCTAACACTAGAATAATATCCATTTTTTAAAAACATTAACGGGATAGCAAAGTCTGAAGCTGGACTAATTCATACATGAGCCAATCAAGTTGCAGGGCTGAATATTTCAAATTCATTTGGAGGCTGTGTAGAGATAGTGTACATGCTGTTGACAGCTATATGGATATTTTACTCTAAATTTCTTACAAGTTAGTGTAAGTGTGCAGACATCACTTTCTTTCATGTTCTCTATTCATCTTCCTTTAGTGTGAAGCGTGTGAAAGTGAAAAGAATGTGTGAAAATGAGGCATTTCTTAATATGCAAAATGAGAGCATACATGTAATTATGGTTGCAGTCCCATGTACTAGTTCTTGTGTGTGGTACGTATTCTGGACCACATGTGCATAGCCTACAGCCTAGCTCCCATCATTCTTTGAAAATAGCATTCAAATCTTATTCAAAGCCAATTTATCTTTTGGGAAAAGTATTTTTGTTTCTTCTCAGGTGTTTATTAAATGTATTTAAAAGAAAAAAATATGTAAATTACTGACAGAGCATACATGTATGATAAAAAAAGGTCAAAAAATATATTTTAAGAAATATGTCATTTTTCTTGGTCTATTTTTCAACTATTTTTCATCTCTATTTTTTGTCTATTTTTATGTATTTTTATCCTTATGTTAATTTGTTATATGTTTTTGCTATTTTTCACCGATTTTTAGTATATTTGTTCCAAAACATATAGGGTAAAAATATATTTGAAATCTATTTTTATCACTATTTCCATTATATTCCTGAAATATTTTCTCACTATTTTTCAAAGCAAAGAAATAGTAAGAAAATATATTTCCTGGGTCTTTTTTCTTTCTATTTTCCATCTAATTTTAAACTATTTTATTTCGACTGGGGCATGTTTCAAAAGTATGCATAAATTTGAATCACTTAGTAAACAGGTCTATTACATGTAGTTATTGATAATTGAAAGTGGAAGCCACACGGTTACTATACGTGAAATCGTGTTTGCTTGGGCCAATAATAATTTGGTTAAACCATTTTTTATCTTGATTTTAGTCCAAAAGGTCGAACCTGGGTGAAAGAATGGTACCTGTTTATCTAATTACTTTCCCCATTTGGTTCACTAAAAAACCCCCTCAATATTCATTGCCTTGAATTGGCTTTGATGTATTAGACCTGTTTACTAATTTTATGCATACTTCTTGAACATAAGTTTCTCTTGACGACTCAAAAGCTTGCCAGAGGCTTTCCCGACATAGTAACAACTAATGTATGCAAAATGGATTCCACCCGTAGAGATGCCATTATCCTTAGCATGTGCACTAAATAGTTTGTAACTAAGGATTCTGGAGAGAAACATGCATAAATTGAAATACATTAGTAAACAGGTCTATTTCCCTTTTTAGCTGCATGCTCAAGTGCAATTGTTGTACTAATTTCGAATTTGTCGTAGTATAGACCTGTTTACTAAGTGATTCAAATTTTATGCATACAATGAAACAAAGGTTGTTCTTGACAACCTGAAAGCTTGCCAGAGGCTTGCCAGACATAGCAACAAGTAATGTATGCAAACTGGATTCCAAGTATTGTAGTTCATTCATTAATAACTTTATCTGAAACGGTCACGACCAAATCAGAGAGCTGAAAATTCCTTCATTTAACACACTTTGGAAATTTAGAATATTGGAACTATCGTCGAAAAACGTGAATGTAATACTTGGACAATCCTGATATCTGCAATTCAGCACTGGATGTACGCGACAAAATCTGACTTTCGTGGATTTAATTCTATCTGGACACACCTAGTTTTGCTTTTTCAATATGGCGCAACACTCTACATACGCCAAGAAAGCTAGTTTCACGACGCCACTTGATAACCCCATTGGAGGTAAGCCTAACGGAGATGTGTATAAATGCCTCCTAAGAGTCATTCCTGCCAACCAAATTAGAGGAATTCAAAAAATTGGTGGTCTCTGGCGATGATACATTGAAAATCAGAGTGCAAGAATCCAGCTAATTGCTAATGGTCTCGATTTTAGGAATTTAAACATTCCAGTGTATGACAGCAATCCGTTCATCATTGACGGAAAAGAGAACTGTTTACGTCTTTTGATTAAAGATGTTCCCCTATCCGTGCATGACAGTATGATCATTAATGAACTTGAGAAAAAAAGTACAAAGTAACTGGAAATGTTGTGCGCCAGCAACTTCGAATAGATGGGCAACTAGTTGATTGCCTTAACAGAGATAGAGTTGTGTATGTCGAGCAACCAAATCAACCTCTACCAAGACAGATGAGCTTTGGACTTTTCAAGGCACGTATTTTTCATTTTGGTCAGACGACACCCACGAGTGCTAAGGTCGTCTGCTCCAAATATCTCAGCGAAGGTCACCATCGATCGAGATGTAGAAGCCCTGTTGTCTGCCGTCGTTGCAGCAAACCCGGTCACATACAACAAGATTGTACAACAGCGACCACGCCCTCCTCGCAGCACAGATCCCTTAACGACAGCGAGATACACGTCAGCCCGACAATGCAGGCCAGCCTTGACGCTTTCATTGCAACCGCGAGAAAAGCCGACTCCTCTGCTCCGCCTATTGTTCACCATGACTACCTGACACGCTCGCAATCCAAGATTACGCAATACGTCAAAGCTGCATATAGCAACCCGGCACTAGCTACTACAGTCAATAGCGAACCAGCACTTCGTACAATAGACACAGCAACTCCGAATCGCGTTCCTACCGACCACTTGAAAGATAACGCTAGCGTTGATTCCGACGATGCAGATTCCACAACATGAGATGACTGAGAGCAAGAGTACTCACAGATCTCGGCTGAATCACCCGAAATTAGACAACGTCTTCAACAAGAGAAAGTGAACAAGAAAAAAAGGAAACAAAAAACAACACAGAAATTGCCAAAAAAGATATGAAAATTCAAAGCCGCATTTGTATACAAACAAATGTGATATCGAACAAAAACATCTTTGAATGTTAGTTTGTCACTTTATAAGTTTAAATGTCCGTGGTTTAAGAAATAATGAAAACAGAAATCAGTTATTTAAATGGTTTAGGTACCAAAAAGGTGACATCATTTTTCTCCAAGAAACATTTTGGTCACATGAACTGGAAATTATTGTGAGAAACGAATGGCATGGAAAGTGTTATTTTTCTCATGGTACCCATCATGGTAGTGGAGTAGCAGTTTTGTTTAACCCTAAATTAGATGTGGATCATGTTGAATTGAAAAAAAGAAATAAAGGGAAGAATGATAATACTATATCTCAAAATAAACAACACAGATATTATAGTGCGAAAGATGTTGATCATCGTGGTAGTACAATAAGAGTATGAGTTGATCTGTTGTCACACGATGGGGCAAACGAGGGTTGCGACGTTTCGACCGCTAACTGCTAGTCTTGTGATGGAGACTAGCAGTTAGCGGTCGAAACGTCGCAACCCTCGTTTGCCCCATCGTGTGACAACAGATTTGGAAATTTGGAAATCCCACTCAATAAATACCCATGAAAAATAGGTAACTTTTAGGAAGTGCAGAAACATTGATATCAATCATTTTAAATCTGATGTTAAACATCAAAACTGGAATGAGATAGAAAAAATTGAAGATATAAATAATGCGGTAAAGAGGTGGGAAGAAATTTTGCTAATGGTTGTGGATAAACATATGCCATTTAAAACTAAACGTGTAAAAAATAAACATTCCCCTTGGTTAAATGAACATCTTTTTAACTTGATGAAACAGAGAGACAGAATTAAACAAAAGGCTAAATTAAAACAAGATGAAAGGTTATAGGCAGAGTATAGACGTTTAAGAAATAATGTCACCTATGAAATTAAAAAAGAAAAAAGAAAATATTCTGAAAAACTATGCCAAAACCAAAGTAGAAATGAGTCCTGGAAGGTTTTAAAATCTATTATTTCAAATCATATCGTTGCATCTGCTATCCCTTTATCTGACGGTGACGTTCTTAGTACTGCCAATAAGTTCAATTTACATTTTGCAAATGTTTCTAATAATATATCTATTGATGAGACACAGGATTTAACTGATTCTCCTCAAATACATGCTATAATGGGTGACTCGTTTATTCTAAAAAAAGTTCAAGAAAGTGATATTTTGAAAGAAATTAATATACTAAAGAACAAAAAGTCTGTTGGCATTGATGGTATATCTACATATATTTTAAAGACTTGTGCCAGTGAATTAACCCCCTCTATAACTTATTTAATAAATAAATCCATTGTAGATGGAAGAGTACCGGATAAATGGAAAATTGCTAAGATAATACCATTGCACAAAAAAGGGGATAAATCCAATCCTGATAATTATAGACCCATTTCTTTACTCCCGTGTATTTCTAAATTACTAGAAAGGGTAATTCAAAACAACTCTTATGTTATCTTAATCAAAAAAAAAAATCTTATTTCTGAACAATCTGGTTTTATACCTAAGCCTTCAACTACGTCTGCCCTGTCAAAGGTTACAGACGATTGGCTTCTTGCCATGGATAATGGCGAGTACACGGGTGCTGTCTTTTTAGATTTACAAAAAGCTTTTGACTTAGTCAATCACCAAATACTTATCTCTAAACTCTCTCAACTTGGGGTGACTGGTAAACCACTTGACTGGTTCTTAAGTTATCTTTCTGATCGCAAAATTATAACATGTTTGAATAATGTCTTTTCATATGAATGTTTAATTTCAAATGGTGTACCTCAGGGATCTATATTGGGTCCGCTTCTTTTTGTAATATTTATAAATGATTTATCATGTTCCATTTCTCAATGTTCATACCATTTATATGCTGACGATACTGTAGTATACTTCTCTGATAAAAATCCACTTGTTGTTGAAAGAACTCTTAATACCGAATTGAAAAATGTTGCAAGTTGGATGAGTAAAAACAAACTGAAATTAAATTGTAGTAAAACAGTTGGTATGTTATTTGGTAATCGGCACATGTTAGCAAGACATAATAATCTTGACTTGCGTATTTATGAAAGTAATATCCAAATGGTAGAAAGTTTTAAGTATCTTGGGGTTTTTATAGATAAGGAACTCAAATGGAATGTCCATATTGATCATATGTGTTCAAAAATCGGTAAAATGATAGGCTTCCTTGGCAGAATTAGACATTTTGTTAATGAATCTAGTTTAAAAATAATATATTCTTCGGTTATCATTCCTCATTTTGATTATGCTGATATAATTTGGCAATCTGCATCACAAAAATATTTGATATTATTACAAAAACTCCAAAACCGAGCAGGAAGAATTATTCTAAAAATAAATCCATATTCTCATACTTCAACCTCATACATACATGATATTCTGAAATGGAAGAAATTAACTACTCGTCAAAGGGAGCATATGTACGTAATGATGTTTAAAGTTCTAAATAATTTTGCACCTGAATATATGAAAATGTCATTTTCGCAAAAGTCTTGCCCTTACTCACTTCGAGCAATAAATCACCTTAGTCTCCCTAGACCGAAAACAAGTAGCTGTAAACGAACATTTTTTTATAGGGGGGCTACACTTTACAATCAATTACCTTCTTATCTATCAGCAATGTCAACGGTCCATTCCTTTAAATCCAATATCCAAGCCTATCTCGATTTTCGGTAACTGTTGTTGCCTATTGTTGCAATTTGTTTTTGCGTGGGGATGGGGGGGGGGGGGTAGGGTTGTAAGATATTTTATTTTTCCCCTTTTGTGTGTCATGGGTTTTAATGTATTATGATTAAGTTTTGTTTTATTGATTATGATGATTTGTTATGTTTTATATGCATGTTATTGTTTATATGTTAAGGACCCCATGGAAGAACAGTGGCACTATGTTAGTGCCGCTGAAATGGGCTATCCGCCATATTTGTACTCATTGATAATTATTTAAACATGTATATCTGTCTTTTTAATATGGAAATAAATACAAACAAACAAACAAGATCAACTCATACTCTTACTGATATTATGTTAGTTAATGTATATGCTCCAACTCAAAAGAAGTATAGAGAGAATTTCTAGTTGACTTTAATGTGTACCTTAAAAAAAAATTTAAAAATGAAACTGATTTTGATGTAATTTTAGCTGGAGACGGGAATTGTATACTACATGCTTCTAAAGACGTACAAGGTTCCAAAAGCAATAATTATGGAAAATCTCCAAACTTAAGGAGGATTATGTATAAATATAAGTTGTGTGATATCTGGAGGAAAAAACATTCAACTATAGCACAATTTACATGGAGAAATTTAACGCTTAAAAGAGCATCGAGATTAGACTTTTGGTTAACAGATAAGAGAATGTATTCAAAAATTGTATCAGCAGATTTAAGACCAGCCATTCGTGCAGGCCATAATGCAATATCACTTAAAATTCGGCTCAAAAGCAATAAAAGAGGGCCAGGATACTGGAAATTGAATTCATCTGTTTTGAAGGATGAAATATATAAAACGGAAATTTGTAAGCTCATTGAAATGACATTAAAACTAAATGTTGTAGAGAAATGGGAACTAGTGAAAATTAAAATTCGTGAATATACTCAGAAGTATTGTAAGATGTGTGTTTCAAAACGAAAAAATAAGAAGTTGCTTTTAGAAAAAGACTTTTTTAAATTTGAACAACAAATTGATGTGAATATAAAAGATGAAGAACTAGAAAAAAAATACATTACTACAAAAGAAAAGTTAGAGAAGATATATAAAACGGAATCAAAGGGTGCAGGTATTAGAGCGAGAATTAAATGGATGGAAGAAGGAGAAAAAAGTACAAAATATTTCCTAGGGTTAGAGAAGAACAATGCAAAGAAAAAAGATTGTACGACTGAAATCCGAAGATGGTATACAGATTATTGAAAAACAAGAAGATATTTTGAAACATACTGTAAATTACTATTCAAATTTGTATAAAGAAGAACATTATGTTAAAAAGCCAATGATTATGTTTTTACACAGTCCATTAGTCAGCTCAATGAAGATGAAAGAAACAGTTGCGATGGCCTTTTGACTGTGGAAGACTGTAAACGTGCTGTATTTAGTATGCAAAAAAATAAATCGCCAGGCTCAGACGGACTGACGATTGAATTTTACCAGATGTTCTGGAATCAGATAAAAGACATTCTTGTACAAGCCCTCAACAGATGTTATGTGAATGGATTTTTGTCAGATACACAAAGGAAAGGGCTTATTACTCTTTTATTTAAGAAAGGAGATATTCAGCATTTGAAAAATTGGCGACCCATAACACTTTTGAATTGTGATTACAAAATAGCTGCAGCCGTTTTGGCAGCACGTTTACAAAAAGTAATAAGTTCCGTAACGAACGAAAATCAAACAGGTTATATTAAAGGGCGCCTAGCGGCATGTAATGTAAGACTTACGAAAGATATCCTTCACTATTTTGTAAAACAGAATGCCAATGCAGCATTAATGCTATAGTTGATTTCACAAAAGCCTTTGATGTAATTGACACGAATTTCATTTATCTTTGTTTAGAAAAAATGAAATCTGGAGAGTCTTTTATCAACTGGGTGAAAGTTTTATATACAAACATCATAAGCTCTGTCTTAGTTAATGGCTGGACCTCGAGACATTTTTTTGTTGAAAGAGGAATTAGACAAGGCTGCCCTCTGTCGTCACTACTGTTTGTATTAGCAGCCGAATTCATGGTAAACGGTGTAAGAAAAAACAATAAAATTATAGCTTTTGAAATACCAAAATCAAGTATTCATTTTAAACTTTTGCAATATGCTGATGACACTTTGTTTTATGTTAAAAATCAACAATCTTTCAAAGAAATATTGTGTGAGTTAGAATTATTTGGAAAAGTTGCCGGTCCAAAACTCAACACAGATAAGTTATGATATGGACCGGGGAACCAAGTAAACGTTGGGACATTCAGAACATGAACTTACCTGGAATGAAAAACCTGTTAGATATTTAGGACACCTTATTAGTATAGACAATGAATTAGCCATGAATAGTGAATGGACAAACAAACTGATGAAACTGGAAAATATTTTAAATTGCTGGAAGAGAAGAAATCTAACGCTTTTTGGAAAAGTGGTCATACTGAAGTATTTAGCTTTAAGTCAGATTGTACATGTATCAGTTTATTTGGAACTCAAAGGTTGAACGAGTAAAAAGGTTATCGTTAGTAGAAGATTATTGCAATGGAGGAATAAAAATGGTTGACATACAGAAACAGTTATATAGCTTCAGATTGAAATGGTTAAGTAATCTCTTCAACCAAAATACAGGAATGTGGAAAAATATGAGTCATTATTGGTTTGATAAGTTAAGTGGTATCAGTTTGTTATTGAATTGTAATTACAATGAAAACATACTATAACTAATGGATAGTAAACAAATACCAAAGTTTTATCAAGAAATCTTGGTGGCATGGAATTCATTAATATCTTTCATTTTAAAAGAAAATGCTTCTGAAGGAAAAAGAATATCCCAACAGATTTTATGGTACAATCAATATATTACGGCCAATAATGAATATTTTTATTATGATGAATGGTAACAGTCAGGGGGGTAACCTCGCTAGTCATAAGGACCGCTAGTCATAAGGATCAGTGGCTCATAAGGACCGCTAGTCATAACGTGTAATTTCCTATACCTGTAGGGTCGCTATTCATAAAGCGAAAAGGGGGTCACTATTCATAAACTCATAAGGAGCATTATTCATAAGGATTGCTATTCATAATATGAGAAGAGGGTCGCTATTCATAATCGAAGAAAAGGGTCATTACTCATAAGGGCCGCTATTCATAATAAGTCATAAGGGTCGCTATACATAATACAGATACAGGGTCGCTATTCATAATACCAAATCGGGGTCGTTAATCATAAGGGTCGCTATTCATAAAGGTCAATATTCATAAGGGTCGCTATTCATAATCGAAGAAGAGGGTCGCTATTCATAATCGGAGAAGAGGGTCGCTATTCATAATCGGAGAAGAGGGTCGCTATTCATAATCACAGAAGAGGGTCGCTATTCATAATCACAGAAGAGGGTCGCTATTCATAATCGGAGAAGAGGGTCGCTATTCATAATCAGAGAAGAGGGTCGCTATTCATAATCGAAGAAAAGGGTCATTACTCATAAGGGCCGCTATTCATAATAAGTCATAAGGGTCGCTATACATAATACAGATACAGGGTCGCTATTCATAATACCAAATCGGGGTCGTTAATCATAAGGGTCGCTATTCATAAAGGTCAATATTCATAAGGGTCGCTATTCATAATCGGAGAAGAGGGTCGCTATTCATAATCGGAGAAGAGGGTCGCTATTCATAATCGGAGAAGAGGGTCGCTATTCATAATCACAGAAGAGGGTCGCTATTCATAATCGGAGAAGAGGGTCGCTATTCATAATCAAAGAAGAGGGTCGCTATTCATAATCACGAAAGAGGGGTGCTATTCATAATCGAAGAATAGGTTAGGGTTAGGATTATTTGTCAAAATAAAATATGATTTTCATTGTTCAATGAACACTCAAATATGAAAGAACAAAAATAATAATATTGGATGGGATCTAGACACCCCACGGCTGTGTCGAGCCAATATGGGGACGGGCGATGAAACAAATACACCCCTTAAAAACAGGCGAGAGCGAAAAAGCGTGAGGAAGCGGAGGAAGAGAACGATAAAAGCTACGAAATTTGCGTCAGTTTTCGCGTTTCCCGCGGGGAGGGGGAAGTAACTCCCCATCCATGCATCCACCCCTGATACATGCAGTGCAGCATTGCGTGGGTGTCGAACTAACTTTCCGCCTAAAAGGAGGTGCTACATGTACGAGCCTTTATCTTTCTCTCAAATTTGCTACAAAACTTCAGAGGGACCCCCCCCCCCCCCCCCCGCTCTCCATGCACCCACCCCTGTTACATACAGTGCAGTATTGCGACGAGCCATTATCTTTATCTCAGATTTGCTATAAAACGTCAGAGCTTTCGCACTTCGCGCGGGAGGGGGAAAACCATATAGTTACATACCCCTAACAACTCTATGGGGGAATCTCCCCCTCCCTGCATAGTACTGACAATTTTCGTCAAAGCAATTCATAAATGGCATAGTCTGTGTGCGGGTGGCGGGGGGGGGGGTGCTGTAGTAGGTGTTGTTCTATCATGTCCATAATCCTCAGAGATAGGCGAGATAGCTCAGAGGTCGAACAGTGGCTTTGTAACTGAAGGATGCGTGTTTGAAACCAGGATGCACTCATGTCCTTTGGTAAGGCATTAACCTCAAGTCCCTCGGAGTGGACTTAACCTAACCCTAATAGGCCCGGGGGCGGATTCCTCCCCCCCCCCCCTCGACGTTTCGCGTAATATGTTCGCATCGCGAAAAGCAGTCACCACGCCGCTTCACTACTTTTTTCTTTCAAGTCTTGCGCAACTTTTGAGACCAAATTTGTGATGTCCGCGCGCGCGGTTCCGGAGTTACCCAACATTTCGTAAGTGCATGTCAGACCCAAAATTGTTCAAAAACGTGATTTCGTGTACAAATCCAATCCAAAATGTGTTTCCAGCTAAAATTCATAAATGTTTCATTATTTTTACTTTTACTGTTTAAAAACAATTAATTTTATGTTGTTTAGGATTAAAATAGTGTCGCCGACAAATTCCATCGAAAAAACAATAAAAAACATAAGAAAAAAATGATTTTTACCGGTTTATTTGATCAGAATCTGACAAAGAGTCTCTATACCAAAAATTAGCAGTTTTGGGGCTTTATTTAATTAATTAGAGCAAATTAATTTTATGCATAAATTAGCATAATTAATTAGTTATTAAATTTTTCGGAGAAATTGACTATACAGTTTTGTAGATTACGTGGTTGGCGACGTGTGTGCCGATTTTCGTTGCGAATGCGCGGTGGACGGCCGAGATCTTAGGGGGCGGAATCAGCCCCCACCCCCGGCTGTGAGATGGGTCTAAATAACCCGGCTCTATTAGGGTTAAAGCCGTTGGTCCTGTGGTTGTTTACATACAACCAATATGCTTTACAGTATAAAGAAATGGGAATAAATTTGATAGAATTGAATTAAGAATTTTGTAATGGAGGGGGGGGGGGTGGCCTGTTTGTTTTGCTTAATGATATATTCAATGTAGACCGTATATCCCAACTTTTCAGAGCATTGTATATAACAATCCTCCACCCCCCCCCCCCCCGCCCTCTCGTCTCTTTATTTAGATTTTATATATACTGCCTATGATTTATACAGGTTTAACTTGGGTCAATTTCACAATGTACTTGTCTTTTCCTCTTGAGCAGCCTCCCTATAATTTTCTGTACAGAAAGGGGTTATCTATGCATACATTCTTTTTCTTTATCTTGCTTTTCGTGCCCTACAATGCTCATAAGCAATTCAAAATACACTAACTCAGTCGCTTGTTGATGTACGTTAAATGCAAAAATTCCTAACATTGTTAATGTTGAAGTCCCAAAAAACTTCATTATTATTAAGCCATTCTATGTCGTTGTTCTCCACTGTGTATCACTTTAATCAGTAAGACGTTCTATTGTAGGCAACACAATGGGCCTACGCTGAATTGATTTTGCATCATTGTGATGCACTTACTTATGTTAAAGCCCCTTGAATACCTGGAATGTTTTTCTTTATTTTTATCTCCCAAGTATTGCCCACACAATCCCCACCTGGGTCTTATCGGTTTTCACAACTTTCGTAACCATCCGCAATACAAGTGGGGTTCATTTATTGAGCCACACTCTCTTATTGTTAAGGTATACATTCTTCACAATAATGTATATACCTTGTGGTTTATTCATTAAAATTAACACCATTATTGTTTCTTATTCATTAAAAAACACTCTAAATATCCCTATATAAAACTTTATCTTCCCTTAATCTAGTAAACAATCTCGGGCGTATCAATGTCAATTGTTGATTAGATAATGAATAGTCTAATCTGTTAGTTTTTTGGTTTAATTGATACTGTAACTTTCCCGCCACTTTTTCGTTAAAAAGAATTTAACGATGCCCGTTTTCCCTATTGTGTTAGTTAATACTCGCATTCCTGATCATATTGTGTAAAGTCTGTCGAACTCAAATTAAATGCTTCTCCCTTCATTGTTCCTTTTTTGGGTTCATAAAGATTTTGTCGTCCCAGATATAAAAGCCTTCAGACAGGATGAGGTAAGGTGCTATGTAAATTGATTCACCTGTACAACCGATTGTGTTAACTCATTACATGCATGCTTATTTTCCCCATAACCCTTCCTGAATTGTCTTCATTTTATTTTGTGTTACCCCCCCCCCCCCCGCCCTCTCGTCTCTTTATTTAGATTTTATATATACTGCCTATGATTTATACAGGTTTAACTTGGGTCAATTTCACAATGTACTTGTCTTTTCCTCTTGAGCAGCCTCCCTATAATTTTCTGTACAGAAAGGGGTTATCTATGCATACATTCTTTTTCTTTATCTTGCTTTTCGTGCCCTACAATGCTCATAAGCAATTCAAAATACACTAACTCAGTCGCTTGTTGATGTACGTTAAATGCAAAAATTCCTAACATTGTTAATGTTGAAGTCCCAAAAAACTTCATTATTATTAAGCCATTCTATGTCGTTGTTCTCCACTGTGTATCACTTTAATCAGTAAGACGTTCTATTGTAGGCAACACAATGGGCCTACGCTGAATTGATTTTGCATCATTGTGATGCACTTACTTATGTTAAAGCCCCTTGAATACCTGGAATGTTTTTCTTTATTTTTATCTCCCAAGTATTGCCCACACAATCCCCACCTGGGTCTTATCGGTTTTCACAACTTTCGTAACCATCCGCAATACAAGTGGGGTTCATTTATTGAGCCACACTCTCTTATTGTTAAGGTATACATTCTTCACAATAATGTATATACCTTGTGGTTTATTCATTAAAATTAACACCATTATTGTTTCTTATTCATTAAAAAACACTCTAAATATCCCTATATAAAACTTTATCTTCCCTTAATCTAGTAAACAATCTCGGGCGTATCAATGTCAATTGTTGATTAGATAATGAATAGTCTAATCTGTTAGTTTTTTGGTTTAATTGATACTGTAACTTTCCCGCCACTTTTTCGTTAAAAAGAATTTATAACGATGCCCGTTTTCCCTATTGTGTTAGTCAATACTCGCATTCCTGATCATATTGTGTAAAGTCTGTCGAACTCAAATTAAATGCTTCTCCCTTCATTGTTCCTTTTTTGGGTTCATAAAGATTTTGTCGTCCCAGATATAAAAGCCTTCAGACAGGATGAGGTAAGGTGCTATGTAAATTGATTCACCTGTACAACCGATTGTGTTAACTCATTACATGCATGCTTATTTTCCCCATAACCCTTCCTGAATTGTCTTCATTTTATTTTGTGTTACTTGGATTAATCCCAAGTTGGCCAACTGGTATTGTTCAAACTTGGGTATGTGTATAATTTTGTACATCCCTACCCTTTCTCATAAAGATTGAACGCTTTCGTTAAAGTGTGCGGCAATGCGCCTTTTGTCACGTGGTCGTTGGTTGCCGGTCTCTTCTTTTGAGCCTTTTCGTTAACCCGCGATCGCGCGGCAGACATCGTGGCGTCCGGCTGTCTTAGTTGGGCTTTACGTGTTGGTGTTGCTGTCATTCCTCCCCTCTCTCTTCCTTGTAATCATTGCATGTGCCATGTCTGTTCATGTGATATGCTCTTCTTTATTCCAAACTATTACAGTTGAATTTTTTTTTTTTTTTTTTGCTTCGTTTATCGCTCAAACATATGTCATGTTTTTTCACAATTTATTTGTTTATCTGCATGATCCATTTGGTTTTTTACTATATATGTTCATATATTTGCATGCCATTTCCCCCCATGATTTTCTTTATATATGTGCCTGTATTTGGCCTCATGCTCTGCATGTTCATGTGCATGCTTTTTTCCCAAATCATTTTTGTTTTAATTCACAAATGCAGTTCAATTTTTCCTCCGTTCATTGCTTATATATAATTTTCCCAATTGTTTTTATTTTTATGAACCAATTGTCTTTATGCTTAACTGCTTATGTTATTATCCTCATACAAGCGTATTTCAATCCATATTTTTTTTAAGCTGGAGCACCGCGTGAAATGCTTCTAGATGATATATTTTGATTTAATATTTTCGTTCTCGTTCGTTGCTGTCTTACATATGAATGTATACTATGTTTGTTCTGTGTTGTCCTTGTATTTGTGTCTCTGCCTGCCAACTTTCCATTTTCCCTCCCTCAGATGCTTGCTAAGATGCTGCCTAACCAATGCTGGATTATTCCATGCATTTCACAAAATATTAATGTTTTTATGCTCCTTCTGTTTTGATAGTTTTTCTAAATGGCTAATATAAACGCAGCATTCAGTTCTTTAAATGATGATGAATTTTTTGATGTACTAAGACGTCCTTTATCTAATACAGAATCAAGTTACCAAAGTATTTCTTCAGCTTCATATGAAAATAATATCGCACAAAATTTTAACCTATCATCTGAGGATTTGAATTATGATCATGATTCAAATCAATACTCTCTTCCCGTTCCCTCTTCGAAATATATAACCCAATCTCAATTAAAGGACGTTGTTAAAAAATTTTCTAAAGAAACATTTTCTTTATTGCATATCAATATTAGAAGCATAAGTAAACATTTTGATGACCTTCAGATTCTGTTAGACAACCAAAGTAAGCATTCTTTTTCAGTAATAGGCTTAACCGAAACATGGCTTACTTCAGACACAAACTTACCTTATGCAATTGATGGATATGATTTCATTATGAATAATAGATCAAAAAAGTTGGGTGGAGGCGTAGCGCTATACCTTTCCAGTTGTTTTGAATTTACTGTTCTAAACGAACTAAATTATATGAATGAATTTATTGAGTCATTATTCATTGAAATCTCTATTCCTCGTAGCAAAAATATAATAGTTGGAATTATTTATAGACCCCCAAATACACATTTTAATGATTTTTTGCCCTGTTTAACAACCATGCTAAGTAATACTCATTTTATTAATAAAGATGTATTTGTAATGGGCGATTTTAACATCAACCTACTAAAGCATGCTAGTGATAATTCTTCACATGAATTTCTGGAATTACTTTTCTCAGCCTCATTCTTGCCCCTAATTTCCAAGCCTACTCGTGTTAGCAATCACTCAGCCACTCTCCTTGACAATATTCTGTGTAATTTCTTACCTCCTCCAGAATCTTTAATAATTCTTTCTGACATTACTGACCATTATCCGATTTTATCATGCTTTAATCTTCAACATTCTTTGAATAAATTATATCCCTTTCCAGCTAGACGCAGAGCCACACCAGAAAAATTAGCTAGTCTAGGTGCCAGGTTAGATAGAGTCGATTGGTCAAGTGTTTATAATACTGACGATGTAGATATATCCTTTGATAATTTCTTAAATATATTCAAAAAACACCTCGATGATCATATTCCCAAAAAGAATGATAATCGAGTAAATTATAAAACATCCCCTAGACTTCCTTGGATTACGAAATCCCTTTTGCGCTCGATCAATAGAAAAAATCGTTTGTATTATAAATTCAAAATGAAAAAATCTGAATATTCAAAAATCAAGTATAATTCTTATAAAAATATATTAACTAAAGTCTTGCGTGCAGAAAAAAAGAATTATTATGCGATTCAATTTGAACAATATAAACATGACATGAAAAACACATGGAAGGTTATTAAACAGGCCATGAATATATCAAATAAGAAATCAAATATCACTAAAATAAGACATAATAATCAAAATATTGAAGATCCTAAAGAAATAGCAAATGTTTTTAATTCATACTTCTCAACCATAGGGGAAAATTTGGCTAAAAAAATACCCCAATCCAATAAGCATTTTTCAAGGTATTTGGGGCAACCCAATGTAAATTCCATATTTTTCTCCCCCACTACTAAATATGAAGTAACAGATATTGTTTCTTCTTTGAATAATAAACAAAGTGCAGGTCATGATGATATTAGTAATTTCATTTTAAAAGGCATTATATCCTCTATTATTGACCCCCTTACTCACATATTTAATAGATCTATTTTAAGTGGTATTTTCCCAAAGCAGATGAAAATTGCAAAAGTTATTCCTTTGTTCAAAAAAGGAGATGATCTTGATGCTGGTAATTACCGTCCCATTTCATTACTCTCTTCTCTATCTAAGATTCTAGAAAGATTAATTTTTATTAGAACAACTAACTTTCTTAAAGCCCATGATATATTTACAAACTCCCAATTTGGATTTAGGCAAAAACATAGCACCATTCACGCTCTCTTAAACTTTTTGGATAAAGTAGCTCATTCTATAGATGATCATTCTCATTTAATTGGTATTTTCCTGGACTTCTCCAAGGCTTTCGACACTATCAATCATGACATTTTACTTTACAAACTTTCTCACTATGGTATACGTGGAATTGCCTTGGAGTGGTTCAGGAATTACTTACAAAATAGAAAGCAGTACGTTTATTTGAACAATCACATTTCTAATTTGAAAGACATTAATTGTGGGGTCCCACAAGGTAGTATATTAGGGCCTCTTTTATTTATTGTTTACATTAACGACTTTTACAGATCATCTGACATCCTTTCGTTCATTCTCTTTGCAGATGATTCTAATGTATTCTTTGCTCACAATAACCCTCACACCCTAGTACAGATTATCAATATAGAATTGCAAAAATTAACACAATGGATAAGAGCCAATAAATTATCTCTTAATTTACAAAAAACCAAATACATGATTTTTAGTAATACCATTGAAACTTTACCGTCTGACATTATCTTTGATGACTCACCATTAGAATGCGTTTCTCAAATTAAATTTTTAGGAGTCACGGTAGATAACAAACTTTCATGGAAACCCCACGTTTTTAATGTGTGTAAAACATTATCTCGTAATATTGGTATAATAAATAAGCTAAAGCATTACTTCCCTTCTAACACATTATTCATGTTATACTCCTCTTTGATCTTGCCTTACCTTGATTATGGAATATTAGCATGGGGCAATACCCATAATTCTTTATTAGACAAAATTTTGATATTGCAAAAGAAAACGCTCCGCATTATTTGTAATGCACCAGCTCGTTGTCATACTGATCCACTGTTTCTTGAACATAAGATTCTGAAAATAAAAGATTTATATTTGTTTCAATTAGGTCAATTCATGTATAAGTATAACAACAATTCATTGCCTCGCATTTTTGACTCCATGTTTCCAAAAAATCAATCTTTCCATAACTACCCGACGAGGCAATCTAATGAATTTCACTTGCCCTTATTAAAAACACTCTTAGCTCAAAATACATTTTTATATACAGGTCCAAGATTTTGGAATTCCCTTGTAAATGAGATTAAAGATGCCCGTTCATTACCGTCCTTTAAAAGCAAGCTGAAATCTATGCTACAAAAATCGTAATAGATAAACACTAGTTATTAGTTCAAACTAAAATTCGTATATTTATTTTCTTGTTAGCTTTTATAGTTCATACTTATACAGAATGAGATGTCGTAATTTTGTCCAGCACAGATTGGACCTTCTATATAATCGTATATGTATATATTTATTTATATTTTCTGCAAACTATGTACTCAACATGCAGCTTAGTCTCGCATCCCTCTCCCCTATTTCTATCGATTCGTGAAGGCAGTTCGTCGTGTAGTTTTGTCTACGCTCATGTGTTGTGTTGTCTTGTGTGTAATGTTTTTTTAATGGCTCCGATTATCTTTTAGTTTTTCCCAAAGATTTGATTATGATATATTTATTTTGCAATGAGGGATCCACATTCTACAAGCTACTGCTTTTTAGTGGATCCCTCCATTCTTCACGTGATATAATTGTTATTGTTTAGATTTGACATGTATAATATATTGCTTTATATTTATGTGTTACGATGTCATATTTATTTGTTTTTTGCCTTTTCAAAGTTTGTATTCATTTGTATTATGTTGAAGAATGAAATAAAAATGAATTGAATTGAATAGGATTGGCTTGTATCATCCCCCCGCAATAATTCACCTTCAATAAATGACATGATCAAATAATATGATCAGGAGGAGGAGGAGGATGACCATGATGATTATTATTCATAGGATCACGATCGATCAACATGGTGATAATTTTTGTCATGATTTTTGTTAAGATTATGATAAGGAAGACCGAAATAAAGATTTCAAAGAATATAATGAAATTAATAAGTTAGTAATTACTCAAATGCTCTGAGAGGTGATTTTTAACTCGGGGAAATTTGAAAGTCCCAACCGTGGGAGGGCATACTTCATTCCCATCCATGCCCATAAACAGGGGCACACTGTAAAAACGGTAGATGCCAATGAATTGTACGTTACTAAAATCACGTATTATGAAAATATTACTATCCCACCCCAAAATAAAAACGAAAACAATTTTTTCGCGGCAATTTCTAAGCCCGTATCCGGACAACTACCCCTACAACTAATCTCCAGGACAACTATCCCCTACGAGAACCCCCCCCCCCTCCCCGCCTAACTTTCCCCTCATCTCCCCCCAAATGGACGATTGCTGGAACTTGAGATAAAGGCTAAGGATTAGGTCTTCACAGGAGTTGAGAAACGGGAGGATCTGGATGATACAATCATTCATTTATTGTCATGCAACAAGGATACAAATTGTGTTACAATCTGATTTCCCAATTTCAAGCATAAAAAACTGCACGTGATGGATAAGAATGAATACAGAAAAATATATTAATGCACATGTATCAAAAATATATTAACACATTGAGAATAAAGAGGCATGACAATAATTATTCCATGATAAATCTACGTAAACAGTATACATAAGGAAATAAGAGTACAAGCAAGAGGTCCATGTCTTGCAGAAAACCATGCAGAAACAAAGAAACAAGAAGCTGGAAAAGGAAGGAAAGAGGAAGAGAGAGAGAGAGAGAGAGAGAGGAGGAAAAAGAAAAAAGAAAGAACGAAAAGGGTACATAAATAGACAACCAGTACTTCCCCTAACTCTAAAATAGGTGTGGCAATGACACTCCAATATTAAAAACAAAGCACATGTCTGAGTGTATGTGGATGTGTGGATGGGGGGGGGGGGGGGGGTCCTCTCCTCCCACGTAGATGTATGGATTAGACATCGGGGTTTTTTTTATTCTTAAGGCACTGGCAAAGCGCCTTTCAAAGTGTGGGGAGTATTGATAAATATAGTTCACTTTTTTTTAGAAAATAGGGATATATTTGACAAAAACCGGAAATGCATTGTATAGAGCTTTCTTAAATACAATACCGTTGGGCCTTGGGTTGTCCTTCCTCCATATCCCTTTCTTATTTGATTTAAATGACAACCCTCTTCTTTGATTATGAATAGCGACCCTCTTCTGTGATTATGAACAGCGACCCTCTTTTGTGATTATGAATAGCGACCCTCTTCTCCGATTATGAATAGCGACCCTCTTCTGTGATTATGAATAGCGACCCTCTTCTCCGATTATGAATAGCGACACTCTTATGTGATTATGAATAGCGACCCTCTTATCCGATTATGAATAGCGACCCTCTTTTGTGATTATGAATAGCGACCCTCTTCTCCGATTATGAATAGCGACCCTCTTATGTGATTATGAATAGCGACCCTCTTTTGTGATTATGAATAGCGACCCTCTTCTTCGATTATGAATAGCGACCCTTATGAATATTGACCTTTATGAATAGCGACCTTTATGAATAGCGACCTTTATGAATAGCGACCCTATTTTCGTATTATGAATAGGGACCCTTATGATTAACGACCCTGATTTGGTATTATGAATAGCGACCCTCTTTCCATATTATGAATAGCGATCCTTATGTCTTATTATGAATGGCGGTCCTTATGAATAATTACCCTTATGAATAGCAACCCTTATGTCTTATTATGAATAGCGGTCCTTATGAATAATTTTTTTTTATGAATAGCGGTCCTTATGACTAGCGAGCAGACCCCCAGTCAGGCATTACTTATTTTAAAGATATTATAAAAGCTGGAAAATTCAAAACACATACAGAAATTAGATCACAGCTTTCAGGTATAAAGAAAAGTAAATGTACATTCTTGTTTAACTATGAAAAATTAAAATTTGCAATTCCGAAATTATGGTTAAGTCCAGGAATAAAGATAGAATCGACAAATAATGATCACTATGAACGTTTAAAGGTACCAACTTTACTAATCGGAAAACAAAAAAAAAATCAATTATTGATTTAAGTAGTAAATTTGTTATACACTTATACCGTGAAATATAATATGTTTAAACACTTGTTGTACGTACTGGAATGATAAGCTAGACATAAACATTGACTGGAAAAATGTGTTTTTAAGAAATTTAGTTAAAATTAAAGAAAATAGATTACGAGTATTTAATTACAAAATGCTTTATAACTTGTTGCCTGTTCAAAAAAATGTTAATAGATGGGGAATAGCTAGTGATAGTAATTGTAGACACTGTCACACGGAGGAAGATGTCTTGCATGCGTTTTTGTTTTGTGACTTAAATTATCCGTTTTTACAATATGTCAAAGATCTCCTTTTTCAAACCTTTTCTGTACAAATTGACATAAGTATTACAGACTTGTTAAAATTAAATAATGCAAAGTATGATTTAATATTGACGTTAGCCTTTTGGTGTAAACATAAAATGAGTATTGAACGAAATAGATCTGGAGTAGACAGAAGATATTTCAATTTAAGACATGTATTCAAAAGAGAAATTGAAAAGAGAATGTATATAAGTGAGACTCGGCAAAAGAAATATGGATTACCCGAAGATATTGTGAAATTCCTGTAACATGTTTCAAGTTGCTGGGGAAAATGTAAACATGTCATATTTGAAATGATGAATGATAATAAATCCTCCTTTGGAGGAAAAAGGAAAAAAAAATAATAACAGGTTAATGGAATACCTCGTTACTAGGTCCCCAGGAAAGAAGCATCCATAAAATTAATTTGAATCACTTAGTAAACAGGTCTATTGGCAATAACTCTTAGTATAAGGGTTTTTCGGTATATAATTTTTGGCCATGAGCCGGAGGTTAATGCTAATAATTAATGTCTGTGTTATTTTTGTTTGGTTTAATTTACTTTTTCTTGATCCAGGAATGTGTGTCATGATTAGCAAAAATTAATGCCATACACTTGTTTTTTCAAGTGTTTCTTACTCTATTTCATTTCCATTCATACCCATATAATTCTCTGTAACTTGCTCTGCGTGTTCATTTCGCTCTGCTACATATTTTTGTTCTTGACAACCTGAAAGCTTGCTGGAGGCTTGCCAGACATAGCAACAAATAATGTATGCAAAATGGATTCCAAGCATTGAGGCTCATTTATAAACAGCAGGTTAATGGATAGCTCGTCACTAGGTGCTCAGAGAATATAATATGTGCATAAATTTGTATACATTACAGAAGCGGTCTATTGTTGCTTGTGTTGCTTATGTCCAACGCAACTCTTTCGCATGGCTTTGTTTGTTTTGGAAGTTATTCACTGCAGCTCTGCATACATGTATATAGTAATTATAATTATACGTGGAAATGTCTTATTGCGTATACTGATTTGTACAATTGTTATACATGTAGTTGTTTCTCTCCATCAATCGGTATGTGGCTACGTCATGATGGTTGAATCTTTAGATTACACAAATCGGAGGGATGGTTATGATGGCAATGCTTCATTCTGACTCACTTGAGGTACATTTTAATTTGGACGCAAATAACGGCTTCGGTCATTATACAGACACACAATATTTTTTATGAAAATGAAGTCATTAGTGATCCTATTACAACTAGAGATAACCGTTCTTTTACATTGTAATATCAGGAGTATAAACAACAGTGGCGTATCCAGGTGGGCGCAACAGGCGCCCCCCCCCCCCCTATTGGCCGTCGTAAAAAAAATAGCAAAAAAAAAATCCTCATACCAATTGAAAATATTGTTCATTAAATAGGCTTCAAAATTGGTCACATATAGCACTATTTTGCATCTCAGCCCTTCTTCAGAAGCAAAAATTTTCCAAAGACCCCTCCCCCATGACGGCGATCAATAATTCCTGGCGCCCCCTACTGGGAAATCCTGGATACGCCCCTGAACAAAAATACAACCAACTGCACATGTTTCTTGACCAGTTGAAGTACAGCAGTTCTGCTATTCGCCTGTGCGAAACTTGGTTAAACGAATCGCCACCTTCCCTCTTAACTTTTGATGGATTTACACTATTTTCTCTTGTGAGAACTGACAAAAGAGGTTGCGGTGTTGGTTTTTATGTCTCCAACAATTTAGACAAGTTAGAGAATTACATCACTTTATACAATGTCTACATCTCTTGAATGTGTTTTTATAGAACTCATTTGCCTAATGGTAAAAATATTATAATTGCTGAAATTTATAGGCCTCCAAATTCAAATGTCAACGAGTTTTTCGTACGTCTCCAAGGTTTGCTGTCTGCGCCTTAATTCCCTCGTGAACAAAAACGTTTTTATCATGGGTGACTTTAAAGGAGAATTAACCCTTGAGTACAAATTTACTTATATTGAAAGGTGTAATATATTCATACTTATTGGCCTAAATCATTTTCTAATAAGATATTAGAAAAGGGTATAAATAAAGATATTCCAACACCCTGTATCGTCTCGAACTCATTTACATGGGGGCTGCCATTTTCTTGCTGATTTGGATTTGTACATGAACCATTGAGAAATGTTCCGGTCAGGAAGATATTTTGAATCCAAGACCTAAATTGATTTTCTTCATTACCTAAAATCCCATATGTGACGAAAAATATAAAGTGGGTGTTTACATGATTTATAAAAATTAAATCTTTATAATGATACTTTTAAATTGTCTGGTTTTGCTTAACAAAAATCTATTTTCTTGGGTTTGCCAAACAGAGCAGAACATAATATATGCAGCATGCATTCTGACTTTTGAAGTCCCATTATCCGAAAGCAGGTGAATGCATAGTTTGCCGCTATAGATGCTCAGGGAAGAAGCATCCATAAAATTTGAATTAATTTGCTCCGTCCATTGCGTCACAGTATCTAGAAAATAGATTTATATTAAGCGAATATCGATTTTCAACAGAAATATATAAGGAAATCTTCAGTTTAAAAATAAATTGACATATCTATTCTATATTTTTAATCTCAAATGGGTTTTTAATTTTGAAAAAGGCAATTGGGCATTTGGATTAAGAAAATCTTCTTGTACACATAAAAAAATGGCAGCCCCCATGTATTGCTAGCAGACGATACATATTGCTCAGAAAATCTTGATTCGTATCGATCTCGTATATTTTGACGCGAAGCCATATAGTCTAACAAGTAGGAATAAATAACACCTTTGATCACTATCGTCTTTATTGTTTGAGGTTAATTCTCCTTTAAGTTGAATCTACTTCATTATTCTGTAAATAAATATTGCCAAGATTCTGTCGATCTGATGCTTTCATGTTCTTATATCCCTCTTATAAGGAAACCCACCCGTATCACACAGACGCATCTTCTAGTTTGATTGATAATATCTTTGTGAATAATGCTCCTCATGTACACAATCACTGTGGTATGATATATCGGATCATTTTCCAGTTTTTGCTGTATAGTACCACATGTTAAACCTATGTCTACTGTGATTCGCAGATCCGGTCTCAAAATATGTCCAAAAGGAACATTTCTTGTCTGAAAGAAGACTATTTTGCAATCCACAGATGCTGATAGTTCTTATGATAGGTTTATTGATATACTCACACCAGTGGCGGATCTACATAGGTGGAAAACCGGCCAGTGCCCCCTCTTTTGAAACCCAACTGGCATACCTTAAAGTAGAACGTTAATGATTTTAAATATTGGCTTAATACTTATTATTGCATAGATGGCATAAATTAAACAAGGTTATCCAAATTCAACGCTTGGAAACATTTGAAGTAATGATTATTATCAATTATAAAACGGTAAAATACAGCCCCCGATATAGCAGCTGAAGAGCTCCTCGAACGCTGCCGAGATATGTGACGACACACCCTGGACCAGTCCTGTCTAAGCAGACGATGTCCCATAACATCTTACACATTTTTCAGAGCCTATTTTGTCATCTCCTCTTCACTTATTTCTCTTCCTTCACTAGCGTCAGTCTTAATGTTAGTCTGTTGCCTCACTCTTAACTTCGTGTATGGTATTATTTTGATGAAAAATGCAGCGTTAAAAAAATTAAGGAATCAGTCACTCGTAAACAAAATAAGACGCCATTGTATTTTCAGCTGCTTGCACCGGGGCATGTTCGGCGTTTCAAGAGGGAACGAATACCATCCTGCTATTATTCGGAGGGCTTTTCAATTTGAAAGTGGGGTTTATTTCATTGATCATTGACCCTTGTCCTATGTATTTACAATCAAACGGTTTTAGCTATCAGAATCAGTTTCACTTTCCCTTTATAATGGTGTGAAATAAGGTCATGTTTAAATACACCAAACTCTTTATAATTTGATAAATAATTGCATTGCAATTACGTTCATTCATTATAGGACGTCGTCTGCTTAAGCAGGATCGATCCCGAGTGTGACGACATCAAAACATCGCTATATTTCTGGCGAATCCTCGGATATTCCAGATGCTGAGAAGAGCTTTTATTTGTGTTGTTTTTATAATCACCAGATACGCAGTTGACATAAAACTTATACGATTGCCATCTGTAAGCTTCCCAGTTTCTAGTGATACATTAATTGCCATATTTGTGATTTTCTTTGAATATCTACTTTAAGTAGACGATGAACAAAAAATGGCCCCTCATTGCTGCAAGATTTTATCATTGATCATAAATTTGAATTTACCTGCGTTGTGTCTCTGTTGGCCTCTTAACATATTTTATAACCTAACAACGAATGAAATTCAGTGATCAGTTTTGCTTTTTTTGTTTTATTTTTTACTATGTTAATATTCTTTGAGGGATCCACGGTTTACAAGCAATGCTTTTTAGTGGATTCCTCCATTTCCGCAGAAAGTAGAAAAAATGCAATGTTTTTTTCCTCTTAATTATAATACTGTTATTTTCCATTTATTTAATTGTCATAATTATTCTATATCGTGTTATTTTGTTAAAATGCACTTTGATATGTACCTTTCTGTTGGAAATGAAAATAAAATTGAATTGAATTGAATTGAATTATGAAACGTGGTTGACTTCATCTGATGATGCTGTTATAGCTGATCTTCGACCTCGAGGATATGTATCCAAGCATCGCCCGAGAGCTTCTAAGCGTGGCGGCGGAGTTGCTTTTTTGTACAGGGACAATCTCCATGTCGACATCAACGACCCAGGACACTTCAATACTTTTGAACTGATGTCGGGAACGATATCTGATGGTCAGGTCAAACTCGAGGTCATCGTAATCTACCGATCAGCTGGCTTTCAATGCTTTTTCTCAGTTCCTGGTTGACTTTTCTGCACTCTTAGACGAGAGGATGTTTCGGCCTTATCCACTTGTGATAACTGGAGACCTGAACGTCCATCTTGACAATCCTTCGTCTCCTTATACTGTCAGGTTTCTTGACGTCATCAGTAGTCATGGTCTAACTCAGCTGGTTACATCACCCACACATGATCGTGGTCACATCTTAGATGTTGTCCTTGTGCGTAACTCTGATAGGTTGCAGATATCTTTGCTTCAAGTCGTTCCAGGTATATCGGACCATTCTGCCATTACTTGCTTCCTTCGATCTCCCAAAGCTCCACGGCTTGACAGAGTATATACATCACGTAACATCAGAGATCTAGACCGGAAAACCTTTGCGAATGGTGTTGCTGCTAGTGACAATATACCTTCCTCACTAGAGAATGTCGACACTGCAGTGGGCAATTACAACGCTGTTCCATCTTCTCTTCTTGATAGTCATGCTCCTGCCATAACTCGCAAAGTCAAGAATCGTGTCGATAATCCATGGTTTACATCTGATATCACCAGAGCTAAACGGAAATGTAGGCAACTGGAGCGCAGATGGCGGTCTAATGGTAAACTCCATGCAGACCGTCAGATGTACTCCGCGCACATCGTAATCTCGTGAATCGTCTGGTGGAACAATCTAAACGTTCCTACTACACCAGCCTCATTACTGACTGTGGAAATGACTCAAAGAAACTGTTTTCTACAGCCAACTTTCTACTGAACCGCAAACAAAGTTCCCTTCTTCTTCTCACGTCAACAGCACAGAGATGGCGCAACGATTCATCGACTTCTTCCACTCCAAGATTCATACTATCTGTGACTCTCTAACTCCTGATGAGTCATTACCTGATCCTCTTTCAGCATTATCGCTGGAGACTATTCAACCTACCACGCAAGATGAAATTCACAAACTTCTCCGTAGACTTCCAGCAAAGTCCTGTCAACTAGACCCGATCAACACTACTCTTATTAAGGATTGCTCCTCATCATTCGCCTCTATTATTTCTCAGATCGTAAACTTAAGTATTGATCAGGTTCACGTTCCTTCTGTGCTTAAAACTGCACATGTTATTCCTGTACTGAAGAAGCCTAACCTTGATTCTGAAATGTTATCCAACTATCGTCCAGTTTCAAATCTTTCATTTTTGTTTAAAGTTTTGTTTAAAGAATAGTTTTCTCTAGATTAACAGATTACTGTCTTGATAACAACTTGCTTGATTCATTTCAATCCGCTTACCGTCCTCATCATATTGTTGAGACCCTCCTTCTTAATGTATCTAGTTCCATTCTGCAGGAAATGGATGCGGGTAAGGTAACTGCCATGATACTCCTCGATCTGTCTTCCGCCTTCGATACTGTATTAACCACAACATTTTGTTGAATACTCTTATATCTCTTGGTATTAAAAGTAAAGCCCTACAATGGTTCAGGTCATACTTGTCTCATTACTCACAAGCCGTCTTGATCAATGGTTGTTCTTCAGAGTTATTACCGCTTACATGTGGTGTTCCGCAAGGCTCTGTGGGCGGGCCCATCCTTTTTTCTTTATATTTGATTGGACTGAAAAACATTCTTCGGTATCACTCTTTGCAATATCACATTTATGCCGACGATATTCAGATTTTCACGTCTTTCAAATCTCATTCAGCTACTGCTGCTGCCGCAACCACAATCTTGAAACTTTCACATCTATTGCTATTGTAGGTCACAATATTGCCGTGTCTCAAGCTTGTCGTAACCTTGGTGTGTTCATTGATTCTAATATGACAATGTCTACTCATATTCAGTATGTTTGTAAATCTGTACGTTACCAGTTACGTAACCTTGGATTTATACGTAAATACTTAACTCGCAGTGCCACAGAGAGGATTGTGCATGCTTTGGTTTCATCTCGACTTGATTTCGGAAATGCCCTACTGTTTAATTTGCCCCAATCTCAAATTGTACGTCTGCAGAAATTGCAGAATGCCGCTGCTCGTGTAGTTACCCTTCGCAAAAAATTGAATCACATCACACCTGTCCTCAAAGCATTGCACTGGTTGCCAATGAGTGAACGTGTTTTATTTAAAATCATTCTGCTCGTATATCATTGTGTTCATGGTTCTGCTCCACAGTACAATATTACTCTAATTAATAGATACACCCAATCAAGATCATTACGTTCCCAAAACTCAGGATTTCTTTTTGTTCTCAAATGCACTACTAAGTGTAAAAAAGAGCTTTTGTTCATACTAAACCTTTCTATGGAACTCTCTCCCTCGAGAGATCCGCGAAACCAATTCTGTTGAAGTATTTAAAACCAAACTTAAGACATACTTGTATAATTCTGTATATGCATAATTTGTTGTTTTGTCTCTTCATTTTATCTCCTTTCACCTGTGCGCCTTGAGCATTTAAGTTTAAATGGATTTGGCGCCTTATAAATCACATGTATTATTATTATTACTTTTCCGACTCTGTGTCCCCTCTTTTACAAAATCCTGGATTCGCCCCCGACTCACACGTAATCTCGATGAGGTCATGCGCCATCGACATTTACTCGCTATAATTATTTTTTTAAAATCCAAATGCCAGGAGTAAAAACAAATATACCAGGTACCGGCACCGCAGTATTCTTACTACTGATAATGAAGAGAAATATTTGCCAACATTTTCAATTGTTTTCAACAACGCCTTTCTTTTCCTTGCTTCCAGTGTGAGACTGATAAAAGAAAAAAATCACGAAATACTTTGGGGAATTGGCATGTTCTAGAATTATAATATCTTAAAGATAACATTTAACAAATTCATAGTGACGAAGCTTTTCGACCTGCACTCATCGGGTCACAACGCAGGAATGAGAGAATCCAAGAAAATACAAAAGTCAAGGAAGGGTGTGTACAGCGACCCGGATATGATCCGGGCACGCTAAAATAATCGAAGAGCTTGTACAAACTCCTTTTGTCGGCACAATAGCGGATCTCTCGACTGAATGAACAGCGCCTAAGGTTATGCGCCTAAGGTTATGCGCCTAAGGTTATACGCCTTGGAACAAGCCGGACTATTCAGCTGAATAGTCCGGCTTGTTGCAAGGCGTATAACCCTGTTCAGTTCACTATTGTTGCCCGAGCACGCAGCTTTCAACATCTTCGCTTCTTAGAGGCGCTGTTCATTCAGTCGTCACTATGAATTTGTTAAATGTTATCTTTAAGTTTTGTAGTACCAATCGTCTGTTTGTAAATTATAATATCCCTTTTTAACCTGGGGTATCCTGTTTTACGTATACTGGCGAAGGTTTTAATAATCCGTTAAAGTCCGTCAAAATAGGTTTCGTATTTCCAAAAACGAAAAAAGGTTTCATAATCCCGGAAAAGGAAGGGTTGATTATTCCGAAGGTTCGTAATTCTTAAGACTGATGTGGGTTCCTCCCCAGAGGATTTTCAAAGTTCCGATATTCGGGAAACCACCACTTCATATTTGGGCAGCGAGGAGAAAGAATATCCACATATTTGTGCAGCGAGGTTCCGAGAGAATTATGTAACTTTTGTACATTTTCTCTACGAAAAGTTAAAAAAATTTTGCTCGCTCGCTTCCCTCGCAAAATTTAATTGAAAAGTTTATATTCGAGCAAAAGGCATCAGCCCCTTCCTTGCGACAATAGGCCTGTGATCAAGACTGATTTTTTTTTTGTATTATTTGTGGGGGGTTAGGGTTCAGCATTTCTGAATTTGGGTGTCATAACCCCCCCCCCCCCCCCCCCCCCGATTCAAATGTTATAGTGACGCCCCTGCACGGAAATGTATAATTAAATGCTGTAAATGGCTGTGTAGCATCATAAGGACTGCTTATAAATCATAGAAAACCTCGTGCGTTATGAATAGTGGTCCTGGGGTAACTTCGCTAGTCATAAGGACCACTTGACTATAACACCTATTTAATTTTTTTTTTACCGGTTTCCTTTCTCTCACTCATTCTCTTTTTTCATTTATCTCCTTTCATCTCCATATCTCTTCCCCTCCCTCGCTCTATCCTTTGTGATCATGTTCGTTCAGTATTTACTCTCGCTTTTTTTTTTTAATCTATCTCTCCCATGCGATTCTTTCCCCCGTCCCTTTTCTCCATTTCCATACGTCTTACTTTCTCATTCTCTCTATCTAAACTTACATTTATGCATTTTATTTATATTTGAAAGCTGTGACATGGAAATAATTTCAGTATACCGTTCAAAAATATACTCGTGATAATGGAGGAAAAAAATTTGCTTCGGGGAAAAACACACATAATAATGAGAAAGATTGAACACAAATCTTCTGATCATCTTATCATTTTTAATGAATAATTTCCCTCCACCAGATTTATATATATCGGATTTTACTGAGCTAAAAAAAAAAAAGGACAAACGGTCCAAAGGCCGATATTTGTCTTGTGTACAAATTATAATTGCATACGAAGAAGCTTGACTGGGGAGGAATTTTAATTTGTAAACAAATCTTTAGGCATTTTACTCCCAGTGTTAAAGATCGTATGCTCGATCTGTAATGAAAAAACACAAGTCAAAAAAAAAAATTGGAACCAGCGGGATTCGAACCTCATCCTGGTTAAGTCGCTGCCCGGCAAGCAGTAGATGACAGGTTCGAATCCCGCTGGTTCCAATTTTTTTCTGACTTGTGTTTTTTCATTACAGATCGAGCATACGATCTTTAACACTGGGAGTAAAATGCCTAAAGATTTGTTTACAAATTATGATTGCATACATGTGCAAATGAAGATCATATGGTAGATACAATACAAATAATGAATTACAGTAAATGAATTAGCTATAACATGTGACAGTACATTAAGTTACTCTTAAGTAGTAGAGAAAGAAAGACGGGAGAAGAGAACACAAGCTAGGAAGAAGGGGAGTAACTATCAAGTAAAAAAGAGGAAGGATAAATACAAGTACATGTATAAAGTGTAAAGTGTTTACTATATAAATGAATCGTTGGAACCAAGCACATACCGAGATTTCATGCCGAAATAGCATATTTACCATAACATATTGCAAGAAGAAGATTTATCATACAGATAGGATGGGGATTATAACAAGGAGCATTTCGGTAACATACCATGATTGCCCCAAAACTTATGATTCTACAGTGAAAATCAGATCGAAAACAATTCATTTACCTTAAAATTGAGATAATTATAATGAAACTGGTTTGCCATAGAAAATGCGAAAATAAATCGTCACGGAGTGAACTATTACGAGGCTCCATGAAATGACTGACCATAGCAGGAGGGACTTCCGGTGACGTAACTATCTCTCTCGACTAGCTTTGCATGCATGGGGCTAATTATTTGGCGCCACCTTGCAGATGTAAGGAAAATCCAAGGTACATGGCGCGTCATTCCAAGACTGCAAGGTGTCATCGTCGGCATTCCTGCGCCAGAAATGGGTACAACCCTCGTTATTGCCGCCATTGTCAGGCTGACGTGGGAGCCAGGAATCGAAATCACTAGCCGAAGTTCCATCTGACCACTGGAAAGGACCAGTTGAGCTGGCCGTTGGCTGGAAGAATCCAATCCAAGCTCCATAGTATGTGTGTCCGGCCTGCATCATAATCAAGATCAATAACAGCACAAGTGAGACAGTAAACTGAGGTATATTGGTGCATCATGTTTCTCTACTGAGCATTTCCGTGCAAAGGCGGAACAAAGATTTTCAAAAGGGGCATGGTAGGAGGTTGAATTCCATGTTGTCGCAGAGTGTCAACTGCTTTATAGCCAGGATTTATTTTTGGGAAACCTATTCTTCGGTGTCTGATCCAAGATTCTCTGGCCGGGGAGAAGGGATACGCAAGTGAAAAAAATCTGACGGGAGAGAAAAAGGAAAACAAATTTTAGGGGCTATATGCCCTTAAAAATTGTTACCGAGCTGCACAATATTAGGAGCATTGTGTTCTATTTTCTTTCTGCTTATTGTGTTCTATAAGCAGTATGCCACGTTAGGTTTTTCCGTGGGGGGAGGGGGGAGGGGGAGGGGGACCGTAGCCCGATTCCACCGGGACTTTCCCCTTGTATTAAAATTTGACAAAAACCCGCAGTAAATGTCGCCGTAGGCAATATCCCATCTTATGGGACTCTTCCGATCCCTTTATCTTTTTAGTTTTGTTTATGCTTTCTTCTAGATACCTTTCCTTTTTGACCTTTCCAATCTTTACTGTCTCGTATTCCCATCCTCGTTTTCTCTACTTTACTACATGTATATTTTTAATTTGTAAACAAATCTTTCGGCATATTACTCCCAGTGTTAAAGATCGTATGCTCGATCTATAATGAAAAACACAAGTCAGAAAAAATTGGAACCAGCGGGATTCGAACCTGTCATCTACTGCTTGCCGGGCAGCGACTTAACCACCAGGCTATTCTGGTTCACGGCCAAGTCACGACGAACTAGAATCAAATACCCAAGATCCTCTTCTTTCTGACTCATTAATATTCAAACGGTCCGCCGTGGAACAATGGTTAGTAAACGAAGAAGCTTGACTGGGGAGGAATTTTTAATTTGTAAACAAATCTTTCGGCATATTACTCCCAGTGTTAAAGATCGTATGCTCGATCTATAATGAAAAACACAAGTCAGAAAAAATTGGAACCAGCGGGATTCGAACCTGTCATCTACTGCTTGCCGGCAGCGACTTAACCACCAGACTTGGCCGTGAACCAGAATAGCCTGGTGGTTAAGTCGCTGCCCGGCAAGCAGATGACAGGTTGGAATCCCGCTGGTTCCAATTTTTTCTGACTTGTGTTTTTCATTATAGATCGAGCATACGATCTTTAACACTGGGAGTAATATGCCGAAAGATTTGTTTACAAATTAAAAATTCCTCCCCAGTCAAGCTTCTTCGTTTACTACATGTATATTGTATGAAAAGAGTTTGTTTTTATTGCTTCAGTTTCAGTACGGCATTTTGTTACGTTATGTACTCTGTAGTCTTTATGTCATTATGAATGTTCAATTTTCTGTTGTATATTCATTTTTTTTTTAATTTAATGTTCAGTAATTATCTATGTCCTTTAATCAGGCCAGGATTTAAAAAACAGCTTTTGCTGATCATGTTCCATCCAGTATAAATGTTTCAGTTAAAAAATAAATATGAATAAATAAATATTTTTCAATTCATAAATAAATGAATAAATAAATATATACATGAATAAACCAATGGATAGATAAGTAAATTAATGAACTATGAATAAATACATAAGTAAATGTATAAATACATAAGTAAACTAGACATTGAATTCGTCACTGAAGACGAATTAGGAGATCTGTCTTTTGATCTTAATATTTTTGATGAAGACGAATGACAAAATGATAATGTGGAAGATGACGTTGATATCACGGTGACATTAATTATAATGAATCTATTCACGATTTTTATGATTTCAGCCTTTTCCTAGCATTTTCAATTCGTAGGCTCTACTAACTGCTTTAGTGAAATAGCGCCCCCTTTGTTTCAATGAGACATAAAGTGTGTGAAAATGAATTTGATGATACGTGGATATCATGACAGTGATGATGATGATGTTGATGATAATCATCATTATGATGAATATCAGTGATTATGATAATGATGTTGATGATAATCATGATGATGATAATGGTGATGGCCATAACTGAAATGACATTGACCTTAGCCATGCCAAATATGAAAGAGAGATGACATTTCGTGAAGAAGATACGATCAAAAGTTGACATTTTATGTTGACGCTTGACCTGAATTTCATGTGTCAAATGTGGTTCATTTTTGGTAATTCGTTATGAAGATATGATTGATAATGTGATTTTACAAAATGGCGCCTGGATTACTTCACAATAATCTGATGTCCTTGAAAAAGATGCTGGAACTTGACCTTATTAGGACTGATGGGTGACAAATTTGAAGATAATTGACTAAGCTAATTTTGAGAAATTGTGATATCAAATAGGACTATTTGATATTGCAGGATACTTGGGGAGAAAAACCCCATAGCTCTATTACACGACAGGGAATCACTTTCCATAGGGTTGTACACAAACTACTGCACACTGCTTTCTATTACACATAACACGGAAAATAAGGCAGTTTATTACATGATTTGTGATTGTTCATGTTATAATAGTCGAAGAGGATGGTAAAATGACAGGCAAAAAGAAGCAAAAAAAAAATAAAAAATTTATGGACCCACCGGGGATCGAACCTGGGTCACCGGAATGGGAGGCAAGTGCTTTGACCAATAGACCAAAATATTTCCCATAGAGATAACACGTACACGAAAAACAGGATTCTCAAATCACATTTTGTAGTTTACAATTGACAATGATCCCGACATCAGATTTAAAAAACCGAACCCTCATATAAAGAGTATTTATCAGGATATAACATATTAAAATCTGGGAGAAAATTGCCCACCTATTACTGAATTATTATCAAATGAACACAAAAACTGATGACGTCATTTTTTCAAAATCATTTTTCAGTTCATATGCAAATATGATGACGTCAGACCATGCGATCGGCAAAACTTCTGCATGAATTCAAATCTACAACTCCCAGGCTTTCAGAATAAGTAAAGAAATTGGGGGGTTTCCGTGCATTCTGACGAGCTATGGCGGATTTTAGATAGGCATGTTTTTACCACTTTTTACATTAGAATGCCCATTGACGCGCACACCAATTTTAAAGTTTGACGCACGCGTGTGGCATTATGGAAGGTCGAGAATGACTGAAGAATAGTGTCAAGAAGGCAAACCATGCGAAAAAAACGGCGTTTTTACGTTCTGTACGCGCTGCGCGCGCACGGACGGAATTTTTTGAAATGCTTAAAATGTCCTGAACCGTACTCTCATTTGATTAAAAAGTGATTTGGAGCATTTCTAAATTTTGACGCCGCGTACGTGCGCGTCATGATGCGTGCGCGGATTTTGATGACATTATATGTTGACCCTTGACCTGAAGTTCATGTGTCAAATATGGTTCTATTTTTTATGACTCGTTATGAAGATATCAACGATAATGTCACTTTACAAAATTGCTTCTAGATGACGCCATGATGACCTTGAAAAAGATACCCGAGTTTGACCTTATATGACCTGATGACTCACTGAAATGTCATGAAATTTGACTGAAAAGTCTGAGATTTCGTGGAAACAAGAAAGGGGGGGGGGGAATAAAAATAAAGAAAATTCTGACGAAATTAAGGTTCTGTCATGACAGATCACCTAATAAACGGATAAATAAATATTTTATTTACCAGGGATGAGCCGCCTGCAGCAGATAGAAAGAGATCATAAGCGAAGGAGTTCTCTTGTTGACTGTGGATGGATGCGAGTTCTGCTTGTCCACTGATAGAGTAGTGGTCCTTGCAGCTTTCCCGAGCCACCTCCCATGTGACTCGATCGCCGAAGTAGCGGTAGCAACTCCCTTGGAAGTGAACCCAGTACGTGGGGCAGGGGTCAACCGCTAGATTGATAAAAGTTTAACGACACTATCAACACATTGTATCTATTAATGTCAGACACTTATGACAAAGTTAAAAATTATTAAAACGTTCTTATAAACTTTACGTAAACTTTTGACTGATGTTATAAATGTATATGAAAGTCTTTAGTTCTGAAATTCAGATACCAATGATTGTTATTGTATACACTTTATTCAATGTCCAAGTGGACTAACATCAATAATTTATAATTTTTATAGATCATAAAATATAAAAAGCAGTTTCTTTCCGCCAAGGACTTACTTCCCCTTATATCCCCGAGTTACTGAGTTACTGGGCAACTGGCTGAGAGCTAGAACCTAGCCACTGTCGGGACATCGTAAAACCCCTTTGCAGGAATTTAAGGTCTTGTGAGCGATGACCTTTACAGGAATTTGTACAAATTTATCTATCTTAAGCAAGCCACTTGCCTGGACGCGAAATTTTTTTCCTGTACCTTTGGGGCTATCCAATATGAATATTCATGACTTGGGTCTTAGAGATGAGAGTACGCATGCGCATGACGAGTAATACGGTTTATTCCGTCAAGACTAGTCGGCATGAATATTCATGAAAACGAACTGTAGGGATATGATAAAACGAGCAAGGCAATTGAGCAGCTGTTCTGTGTGGCGCAGTCGGATAATCTGGTGCGCTATCGATGAAAGGACCGCAAGTTCGAATCTCGGCAGAGGAATATATTACGAAATTTTCTTTTGCTGATTTAAAGGTGAAACTGAGTAAGAAAATACAAGTTCGATACTTGTAGTCTCATGAATATTCAGATTGGATAGCCCCAAAGGTACAGGAAAAAAAAATTCGCTGCCTGGACAGCTTTTTCCACCTCAACCAATATACTGCCTGATCTTAGTCTTGTGTTTTTTGTAGATCCAATCACTATGAACACGATGACAAGGAGAGCGGACAAAATATACAGCTCCTCATTGTACCCTCCACAATTGCTCTGGTAGACAAAGAACATCCCTTCATTGCCATTATGCAAAATAAGTTGAACAGGTGAATATCAATGTGACACCTGTTCTACATACGTTTACATAATGGCAATCAAGGGATGTTCTTTTGTCTACCAGAGCAATTGTGGAAGGTACAATGAGCTGTATATTTTGTCCGCTTCTTTGTTCGCCATGTTCATAGTGAACTAACCCCTCAATACCCTTGCTTATAGCAAAAAGAGAAATCTTTAAAGGTTTCGCTGGGTCTATTCACTATGAACATGGCGAACAAAGAAGCGGGCAAAATATGAAGCTCATTGTACCTTTGCTCTGGTGGACAAAAGAACATCCCTTGATTGCTATTATGAAATAGTATGTAGAACAGGTGTCACATGCATATTCACCTGTTCTGTTTATTTTACATAATATCAATGAAGGGATGTTCTTTTGTCTACCAGAGCAATTGTGGAAGGTACAATGAGGAACTGTATATTTTGTTCGCTCTCTTTGTTATCGTGTTCATAGTGATTGCCTCAATCACAAGGAAATGAGGGGAAAATTCAGAACAGATAGAGTCGGAGGAATCACTTCGAATTCTTTTGTTTGATTTAGCCATATTATATTGCTTTCTATTCATTACCATTGTTCCCCATCCACCATGGAGCCCAACAAGGGGACGTTATCATACGAGGGTATTCACTCATACCAACGACAAGGATACAATAATTTATAGTAATATACTCGGAGAGGATATATATAATATATAAATATATACATAAAACAATATCTACTCTGATTGACCTGTTAAGCAGTCGCCTTCTGGGATCAGTATTTCAGACCAATATCAAATAGAGGTATTTAAGTTCAAGGTGTAAAAAAAAGTCATCTAAAAAAGGTAAAAATTCAGATCCTAGGGCTAGACACCACCAGCCGATTGATTTAAGTCAGGCCAGCTTTAACCTCCCGACTAGGTGAATACAGGGCCAAAGTGATGTGTTGTTTCAGGAGGACCGCAGTATCACCCTCCACTCAATCACCAGGATCCATTTCTCCACCGACACGGTCGCGCTCCACGGCAAACAGAGCTCCATTTAGTCGCCTTTTATGACATGCAGGTTCACAGCAGGCCTATTCTACTTCGACCCGCAGGGGAATATTGATTATGGAAATGTAATATTTGGAAACGATATTTATATTTTGAAGTTATGGTTTACATATGTAAACATTACTATAGATGTAACTTGGTTCAATGTGAAAACTCATATTTTGGGGCAATATAAACATTGGTGAGTTGTGTACACTGATCTCTAATGATCAGTGGTTGTTTACCTATATGACATCACAAACCAATGACCGAGTTGTCAGTTTATCAAGTGATTTTCATGGTTTCTCTAGTTCATTCTACTGAAAAAAACCATAACTTTATTATTAGTTGTCCGATTTTCCTCAAACTTTCTTTGATCTGTAGGTCTGCTTCTATTAAAACAGTTATTTTTGGACTGGACTTCCCCCTTAATACAGGATCCACCCGTTTCCAGTATGCAAGTGGTTAATTATTCATCCTCTTCAATAGTATAATACAGATAGAAAACGTCATGAAGACTAGACTTCCGTGGGTTTTTTTTCTTCCCTGTTCTTCAATAATTATTTGGTAATTTGTGCGTTATATTTATCAGAAGAGTGTTATGCTATTCATGTATGTTACGCGAACATGCCTTAATCAATTTTAAAAAAAATGAATGAAAATAAAGAATTTTTATGACACTGTTTAGGAAAGACATATCTAATGGGAGAAGAGAATAATGTCCCACATTCCAAAAAAAAAAAAGCTATTAATGATTGGAAAGATGCATATACTCACCGTTTTCAAGCTCCATGTCCCTGGCAGCGATTTCTTGGGCTTGCATTTCGTCCATTTCTTTAAGAAATATTTCATCACAATTTCATATTAGTACTGTTTGAGGGCTCACCATTTTCTAACAATGAATCTTATATGTTGCAAGAAAGTTGCGATTAATTGCAAGTTGCAACTGATCGGTACTGGCCAATCAAAATCATTGTTGCAAGTGCATCTTCTTGAATGGGCAGACCTCTGAACCATTCAGTATTGTTGTTCTAATTTGCAATTGATACATATCTATATACACTAATGAATAAAACATACAATTCAGTACAATACAATACCCTATACTATACATCTTATACACTCACCCTTTTCTTCGCGTTCGGCCTCCATCTCACGTTCCATCTCCGTGTCATCATTTGCCTGCATTTCTTCAAAATTTGAGAAAGGGAAATAATTATTTCGTTACAATCAATTGTTACCAAACAATATTTTGAGGTGGAAACACATTTTTTCCAACATTAATCCCCCAAAATGAGTTAAAACGACATCACTTGATTTTGTGATTATAATCACAATATGATAACAGAAAAAAGATATTTGGTACGATCTGCTTGATCCATAATTACATAGATTATAAGTGCGAGCTAGTGCAACGATAGAGCTTTGTTGGGGATATTTTTACGATCTCTAGTTACTTAACCCATGGACTACGGGAACCGGGAGGCTCCTGTATTAAGCCTATTAGAGTTAAATAATTCAGGAGTCGACGGGTAAACATTAGGGGCAGATGCAAATTAGCGGAGTGAGATAACAGATGATTTTTATGCTCACCTTTTTCTTCAGCCTGCATCTCAACTTCCCTGTCCTTAGCATCATCTTCCAGAGCTGTTTCCAATTCAGAGACATTTTCATTACAATCGCATATTGAAACTGAATGTGTCCATGTTCGAACATATTTACCACTGGGGATTATCAGTACCCCCTCCTCCCCCTCCCTGCATCGAAGTTCACAGTACATGTGTTTCCTATACAGAGGAAAGTGGCTGTACAGCTCAGTGCCTCTTTAAATTGTGAATGTACGTTATTACTACATGTACCTAATAAAATAATTTGATTATAATAAAGATTCGGAGTCATTGATATGACAAGGCTTTTTAAGTCAATATTAGTATGAATGTATCATGCTGAAATCACAGTACAAATAGGGAGAGAAATTATCACTATGAGACGGTCGTAGCTTTTATCCTCCTTTATTCGCAGTCAAGCTTTCGATTTGTGATCTTCATCAGAACTATATACCCTTGTAATTTTGATGAATGAACATGCTTTATTTGTTATCTGGTGAAAATAAAATGCAAAGAATTTAAAAATAACTCACCATTTTGGATCAAAGATTTCAGCATCATCTTCAGCACAGCCTTTTTGTCTTCGGCCTGCATCCCAGGTTCCGTGTCTTTGAAAAAGAAAGAACCACTTGGTATTAAATGACAAAAGAATCACTTTTCTACATTTTCTTGACTTAGTGGTATAGTTCTTTATTGGAGGACGTGTAACAAAGATTACAGGCTATCTCCGACAGCTTATTGTTGTGTGCCCCCCCCCCCCCAACTCCCATCCACTTTTGAAACTACTTCCCCGCCCCGTTTTCAACAAGGATAGCTACAGTTAGTACTTAAGTTTCCTTCAAGATATGTGATGAAGACTGAAGTCTGCTTTCAAAGAAGATGATAAACATGATTAAAGGGGAACAAAGATTTCACAGAATTACAAGAGAGGAGAGATACGCGTGGGTGGTCATTCAGAATAGAAGCCTGGATCTCCCTTGCATTCTTAGCCACAATTACTCGCTTCTCAAGGAGCAATAACAATGGATAGATCACTCTGGGGAGCATTTCATCAAGGTTTTGTCAGTGATTTTTACAGTACCTTATATAACAGTTGTCGGTAAAAATCACTGACAAAAGCTTAATGAAACGCTCCCCTGGTGTGTCTTTCGATTTAAAAAAGATTTGATCATTGCCATTTTATTTTAAATCACGATCCAAGTCTTTTCAAGGATTTATGTCGGGGAGAGGATAGTATACTGAAAAAGAAAAATGAGTTAAGAAAAATGGATTTAAGGTAATTTCTTATATTCCCCTCTTCCCACTTTTTTCACCTTCCCTCTTTTCTCCTTATCGTATCTTTCACCATTTGTCTTTCGCTCTTCCATTTTCATTTTAAGCTCAATTTCCCCCTCCTCTCTCATCAAACCAAGGAGGTACATGCGTAGTACCTCCTTGATCAAACTTAGTTATTTACCCTCGATTCTCTTTTTCTAACTCAGCACTTGTCGGCGTCCTCTCCTTTTTTTACTTTATCCCCTATACGCTTTATTATCCCTCTCTAAATTATGTCCATGATTGTTCATATCTTCCCCTCAAAATTATATCGCCTTGAAGCCTCGCTCTTTATTAGGTATTTGTTTCTGTATATAACTATCTTTGGTCCCTATATCTGTCTCTTCCGCTATATATCTCTTAACTATGTGTCTCAATTATCTATTTCTCTTTCTCTCTATGTCAGTCCGCCGTCAGCCCCCCCCCCCCCCCCCCCCTTTCCCTATTCGTCTCTTTCTCTCTGAACAATAAACAGTAACCTTGCAAAGTCATAATTATAACTATCATAAATCATAAACGCCCCAAAAGAACATGTCGGTTCCTTTTCTCCGAGTAGATTACCGGTACGTACAGATGCATAAAATCTTACATGGATGAAAAGTATTTTCTCATCAAAATTGGAGCAATAAGCAGATATAGGAGATCGTGACTCCCAAAGCTTTACACAATGTAGATTTGTTACTAAAGTTTGGAAGTCTCGCATCCTCCAAATGAACAATATAACTAGGTTGTGCTCCGACATATTTTTAAAGCTCCGGCGACAATTACTCCGGGGCTTTATTTGTTAAAGGCATTTCAATTCAGTTCAATAATGGTTTATTTGCATTCGCAATTCATGTATACAATCTTGAGTAGAGTTTAAGATCATTTTCGGACAAAATACTTTAGGCTCCGGCGACAACAGACCGCTTCAGTAATGTATACAAATTTATGCACATATTCTCTGAGCACCTAGTGATGAGCTATTCCATTAACCTGCTGTTTATAAATGAGCCTCAATGCTTGGAATCCAGTTTGCATATATTATTTGTTGCTATGTCGGGCAAGCAACAACCTTTGTTTGGAAGGTATGTATAAAATTTGTATACATTACCGAAGCGGTCTATTGCTCTGGGGCTTTATTTCGTCAAAGGCATTTCAATTCAATAATGGTTATTCATTCGCAATTCATGTACAATACATTTCACACGAAGGGCAGCAGAGCTGAATATTTCATGTTTACACGACAAACAAATACAAAAATCGAATATATATAGTGACACTTATTTAAAAACATGTTAAAAACGGTAAAATAGCAGCAATAGTATACATTTAAAGTAATAAAAACACAGCTGCAGTTTTCACATCGAGACTGTTGCATGTAGCATTGTCTTATAGAGAATAAAGAGAATGCTGTTTTATCGAGAAAAGACTAGCACATTATGTCTGGAAATGTTCAGTCGAATAAAAGTATTATATTGCAGAAAATTGAATGATTGTGTAAGAGTAGTATATGAAAAGAAAAGACCAGAATCGATATTGCGAATCTAAGAGATATCCTTTCATCAGTTTCATGCATGGTATACCAGATAAATTCAGTTGTAATTAAGTAAATCTGTTACATATGGTAGTGGTCTGTTTTTGAAACGTTTGGTTTTGCATTTGACTTTGTGATAAGTAGGAACATGACGTAATGATATTTTAATTTCTTCTTTGGGAAGCAGCCAGGTACGACAAACTGATTTGTTAGATATTTTCCGAATTTTCTACATAGTGCTAGTCTTCTATTCTCTATAAAGTGAGTAAGTCGCACACTGCACACGCATTTTGAATATGAAATGTAATTATGTCCTCTACGTTGTACTCTTTCAAGATTATTTGTTGTTCATATGTAAGACTGCTATGAAACACTGGAGAACAATATTCCAATATTGGTCGTATATAACCCGTGTATATCAAGACTAAATCTTTCGAGGGTAAATTGAATCTTATTAAAAAGCTTTAACTTCTATTGCACCTTTTCACGAGATTGTCAACATAAATTCCATATGAAATCAGACCATACAATGACTAAGTATTTTAGCGCTCTGTACTTTAAACAGCATAAAATTGTTTATAAATAGAACCTCGGGCTGGAGAGGGTTTTTAATAAAAGTAACCTGTAGATTAAAACACGGATTTAATGATATGTTTAACCGAGACCAATACTGAATAGAATAGAGTATAGACTGTAACTGTGAAACGTCCATTGCTTTACGGCATTGTACTAAAGTAAGTACTATTTAAGGGTAAGGGTTAATGTCGACATTGAATTTCTGATAGGGTTAGGGTTAGTGTTTGGTCCAGGGCTGAAGTTTAGAATTCGGTTAGTGTACGAAATTAACGCGGAGCAATAGTCGCCGGAGCATGTGTCATAGAATCAATTTGGTACTTCCTCATATCATTTTTCATTTTTCATTTTCCCAGATAGCACGAGCATCTGTATTTTTTATACCTTTCATAACCATAGACATAATTGTCAAAGCAACATGTTAAAAGTACACGTTTTCGGTGGCGGATATAAGCCTACGTTTGCGAAAATGGTTACCCAAAATACTTTTTTCCCCATGATTTAACAAGTTGTATAATATATTTACCAAGGGACTTTAGAGAGGCAGCGGAAACCATGGTCAAACCGACGATGAACAGAAGGGTGAGTTCCTTCATCTTGATGTGATATTTCAAGCACCGATGGAGCCTAGGCTAAAGACAAATGAAAGAGAAGTCTTCAAGCTGCGAACCGAAGAGCCTTATGTCACTTATATCAGTGCAGTCCACTCTCTTTATAGCATGACAGGGATTTAGGTCTGCGCAGTCTAGAACGAACAATCAAAGGACCCACTCAGCCGGTGCCATAGGCGATTGGTTCCGGGCAGGCGATTGGATCCTCTGGAACCAATCGCCTGAATATGTACCCGCCGATTGGATCCGCCTCGGTCCAGAAGATGCGATAGTCACAGGCGATTGGTTCTGGCAAGGCGATTCGCTCCGTGGAACCAATCGACGAGGGATTTAGCCGCAAAGGCGATCCGAATCTATATTGTGCTAACATACCACGTCATGATAACACCCCTACAGAAAAATGTACTCTTCTGATCACCTTTTGCAACCAATCAAACTCCTCCAAATCAGCCACACCAACAAAATGGACGTTGTTGCCTATTTGAAAATTGTGTATAAGAGTGCAGAGATTCTTATTCATAATGGCAATGTTATTTCCCCGCTTTTTCCCATCGATTGGTCGTTGGGAAGGGGGGGGGGGTCGGGGATGACCGCGGATGAGTGCAGTTGTGTGTTAGCTACATGTGTTTGTGACAAAAAAATAGAAGTATCAATTATTTTGTAAACCAATAGGTTTTCATTCATTTGAAAACTTGCCAGGTACATGGGCATCAATCCATGGGGGACACGTCCCCCCCCCCAAAAAAATATTGAAGGATGGGCGACACAATAGGGCATGCCCCCCCCCCCAAAAAAAAAAAGTCTTATACAAAGCCCGGTGGGGGACAACTTCAAATAAAGCACTGAAATTCGGCTCTAAATTATGATTTTGATTGGCAAAAACTCGCATTATTATGGATCATGAATTACTTTGATAATAGTAATAATAATAAGTTTTGAAGTCTTGTATTTCATATACAAAGCCCTGTGGGGGACAACTTCAAATCAGTAAAGCACTGAAATTCGGAAATAAGGAAATCAGCTAGCAATTGTGCACCCAGCTCTCTTCTGCCGATTTTCTTCTTCCACTAAATGTTTTTTTTTTTCAAATTGAAAATGAAAATGAAAGGGAATATGGGCCTTCTCTGATCAGGGGCTCATTTACGCCTACACAGGTTTTTCATATTAATCCTAATCTTTGTTTGTGTTTGGTAAAATAAAATACAATTTTAAAACGTTGGCTTTTTCTGTTAAGGGGCTCATGTACCACCGGCGAAAATCCGTTTTGAGGTGGGGGGTGATCAACTTTTTTGCCAAAGATTTCTTGCATGGTCTCACACTTAAGTATACCTTCGCTCACCTGCGCAGACCCCAGACACAAGTTTGCGAGGGAACAAATTGAGCGAGCGAAAAATAACCAGTTTTTTGTTCTTTGTTTTTAAGAGCATTCCAAATAAAATTTCCACTATTTGGCCATCGTTTATGACATTTTTTTAAATAGTTGCACTGATTAATAACGATATAATTTTTCTTATAAAATCAGGGGGGATATTTGCACACGCCACCCCCCCCCCCCCCCCTCAAAAAAGTGAGGGGGATATAGCGCCCCCTCCCACGCGGGATTTACGTCAATGTCCTACCCTAAATGCCTTGAGTGAAAAGTACAATGATAACGCTCCTTTGTGTCTTCGAGCAATTGTGCAGGAAGACCTTTAAATTTCATTTTTGGTAAATTAGCGTTAATATCATTTTCATGATCTTTATTTTAAAAAAAAGGATGGCTTCGCACTGTTGCATTGAATAGAATTTTAAACATTATTGAAAAGGTCACGCAAAATATTTCCTCGATCCCCTCCCCCATGGAATTAAAAAGCAACATGAAAACAAGGACAATACGAAATTCAAAGTTTTCTTTTCGTATGTTCTGTGGCCAGATGTGCTATAACAGATAAGCCTTTTTTGTTCAGGGTCCACTGACACCTTAACAAATTTTTCAGCTTCTTTCAAACTCTGATTCATTATGTGTGCTCACCCTAGTTTTATTACATTTATAGGGCCTGTTGACACTCTAAATTCCTTCCTTTTTTGTAGCATGTGCACAATGCTCCTTAAGAGTTTGTAATGGCAATATTTGCACTATTATCAAATTGGTGAATTACAATGTATTATGAAAATATCAGTGCATCGAAAGTAAATTAAGCCATAAACATTGCATGGAATTAATAACATATACACTGTACAATGAAATTGAAAATGACTGGGGAAAAAGGGCCAGTCAGAACATTAATCTATTGACACAACCATACAGATGTCACATTTCATCAATTTCTAGAGGTATAGGCTCTTGCTTCCTACCATCCTCACCCTGAAAACAATAGCTAAATGAAGACAATGACAATGTTTCATACAAAGTATACAAAAAGTTTATTTCAAGACATATTCTTAGGTATAACATGAAATGTCAATAAAGGTGACTGCACCCCTGTTACAAAATATGTGCTAATTTCCTATGCATTCCTTGAAAAATGAGGAAGTACTGCGATCAGTTGATTTCTAATAATTAAAGTTAAAACATAATTTCTTGCACATCTTTATCCTAAGACCAAAGATGTGTGTGCCCAATTCCATGAGCATTGCTCAAAAAAATGAGCAGTATACCTTCATCTGCAAAATTCCCCATTGATTTAATAAGTATAATGGTACTTGCTAATATAGCGCCTAACACTTTCTTTATCAGAAGTCCCTAAGCAGTTTACAATAATGTAGCACCATTTATTCCATAATACCTGTATACCGTTGCCACAGCAATGCAGTTTCTCACACATTTAAAACATAAGTGGGCAATCCATGTTAGAACATGAAAAAATAGGCCTAACATCAAAAGTGCTTTCAACGAGTCACAAATAGTGTACTTGTTTACTCTGATACCAACATCTTCCCAAACAAATTACCTTTGACCAGTGTCCTCAAATGTGGACTTTAGGGGATTAAATTGGTGGAATTTTCGATTTTTATGAATTTCACAGTTTTACATATAAAATACATATATTGTCTTAAAAGCACTGTAGGCAGTGTCAAGCAAACTTCAAAACCTTACAACTCCATGAAGTAACATAGATTGTCTTAAAAGCACTGTAGGCAGTGTCCAGCAAACTTCAAAACCTTACAACTCCATGAAGTAAAGTATCATTGAAGCTTCCAAATCATGTCTGAAATTTTTTATAACCCATGGGGGGCAGGGCCCCACCAGCTTTAATTTTTGCGGACGTGTTTTGAGCACTGTCCCATACGACACATGGAGATGTAAATGTTTTGACCACACTTTTGTTTTTCAGACTGTAAAAAGTTTCTGTAAATTTGACTTAAATGAAAGATTGAAGCTGCCCAACAAAATGTGATTTTCTTCCTTTTAAAATTTATTTCCTTTCAAACTTTTAAATTTTGCCCCCTATGAAATGCTATGTATCATAGCATGCAGTTTCAAAGCTACACGTAACAATACTTGCACGTTGGACCAAAAATGGCTCAAAAACATGACTGCATGTATAATTTCAATAAAAATTGTGTTTTCAAGTAAAATCATTAAATGTATAAAAGTTTGGCTTTTACAGATTAAAATCTATTAATTTTATGGTATTTATGATCCCAAATGTGTCAGCGAATTTCATCCAAGAAACAATAAAAACAAAAAGGTAAAAAACAAAGAAATACATATTAAGCAAATTGAAAAGCAATGTAATACATAACAAGAGCCCCAGGGGGCACGACGCTCACCTGAGGTGGATCAATTCACATCTGGTGCATGTTCTCTCTAGCACATGAACAACTTTCATTCTTCATCTATAGAGGTATCTCTATACATAATACCAAGTCTGAGCTTCCTACCAAGTTCGGTTAAATTCCAATCATGGGTTTTGGAGAAGAAGCTGAAAATGTAAAAAGTATATGGATGGCGGACAACTTGCCCCACCCCCCCCCCCTACAGTATGTTACCCCCACAGACCCCCTATAGGGCCACCCAGAAAAAATTCATGAACAACTTTCATTTTTCGTCTATAGAGGTATCTCCATACACAATACCAAGTCTGAGCTATTCCTGGTTCTGGAGAAGAAGATGTTTGAAATTTACATAGCTTTTACACTTGGGGGCCACATGTACCATTTTAGCAACTTTGGATCCCCTACCCCTAAGGATGATTCCTACCAAGTTTGGTTGAATTCCGATCATGTGTTTTGGAGAAGACCAGAATGTACATTTTGCCTGGCAGCGCCCCCCCCCCCCCCCTCCAGTATGTTACCCCCACAGGGCCCCTATAGGGCCACTCAGAGAAATTTCATGAACAACATTCATTCTTCATCTATAGAGGTATCTCCATACACAATACCAAGTCTGAGCTATGCCTGGTTCTGGAGAAGAAGATGTTTGAAATTTACATAGCTTTTACAATTGGGGGCCCTCCCCCTGGGCCCCCTGGCCCCCTGGGGGCCACATGTACCATTTTAGCAACTTTGGGTCCCCTACCCCTAAGGATGATTCCTACCAAGTTTGGTTGAATTCCGATCATGGGTTTTGGAGAAGATGAAAATGTAAAAAGTTAACGGACGACGGGCGACGCACGACGGACGACGCACGACGGACGCCGGACAAATTTCCATCGCAATAGCTCACTCGAGCCTTAGGCTCAGGTGAGCTAAAAATTAATTTAAATACCAAATTTTTTTAAAGTACATTTGTTAAGAATACAATGAGTATCTACACAAAAAATCAGCACATTTTGAGCTTTATTGAGTGATTTAGAGCAACGAAACCTAATTTCATGCATAAATTGGCATAATTTGCATGTTAAATCAGAATTTTTTTTTTTTTTTTTTGGGGGGGGATATTAACAATACAGTCCTGGAGATTACGTCATGGGCGACATGTGTGCCGATTTTCACTGCATTTTTGTCTCTTGTAGGATATAAATTAACGAAGGCAGGCTCCACAACATCGAAGTTGATCTGGAAAAGAAAAGTCATCGCGTAGAGGAGCTAGGAAAAGAGATACAACAGAAGGAGGAACGACTAGCGAAGCTCGAGCACTCTACCAACGATCTCCAGCAGTACTCCAGGCGTTCTTCTCTACGAATCTTTGGAGTCAAAGAGGAGGCAAAAGAGGACACGGATCAACTTGTGTGCGATATAGTCCGGCAACATCTCAAACTCACTTTAACCCGAAGTGACATCGATCGATCACATCGTGTTGGGAAACGTGGAGGAAAGCATGATCGCGCCATCATAGTGAAGTTCTGCTCATATCGAAAGCGAACGGAGGTTATCCAGGAGCGTAGGAGATTGAAGAAGTCCGGTATTACGATACAGGAGGATCTCACACAGCAGAACGCGCAGCTCTACATGAGAACCTTCAAACACCCTAAGGTTCTCTCTGCATGGACACATGACGGTAAGATCATCGCCTCCATTGAAGGATCGTCTGTTCAGGGGTCAGATGGTAAGCCTGTCACCAAGATGATTAAGTCTGATCTAGACCTCGCGAGCCTTGGAAGGAGTTCCCCTAACCTCATCCCCTAACCCTAAATCCTACCCCCGTAGGTGGCTGTCGTTGAAGGAACTCTTACCAATATTATCTATCATCTATATATGTTCTTTGTGACATTCCTCATGACTGATCTATTTTATTATTATTATTAGAGTCCCTGGAGTTGAAAGCATTGTGTATTACACATTTTACGAAATTAATCTCCTATAATTCCTTGTTTTAATATTTTCTTATATATTTACATGTTTTTGTGTTTAATAATCCCTGTACATGTCAGCAAGTAATGTTTGTACTATATGTAAGAGGCAAATTCCCCAAAACAATGATGAAGGTCGAGGTTGTATTTGTATAGACCCTGTCAATGACACTATGACAGATATACACAATTATTTTGTTGGTGATACCCCCTACATACTTCCTGAAGAATATAATGCTCCTTTTGGTAATGACATTGAAAATATGACTAATTCTTTATCAATACTTCATTTTAATTGTAGAAGTCTGAAGAGAAATTTTGACAATTTTGTATGTACTCTCTCATCGTTTTCTTATCCTTTTTCTATAATTGCATTATCAGAAACATGGCTCAGAGGTGATGAATCTATGAATTTAAACGGTTATGCCTTTCTTGGGCAAGGAAGAAATTGTAGACGAGGCGGTGGTATAGGTTTTTTCATAAGAGATACAATCAAATTTAGAAGAAGAGCTGACTTGGATATTTTTAGTGAAGTTGTTGAAATGCTTTTCATTCAATTGTTTTTTAAACACAAGGAGATTATTCTTGCCATTGTATATAGACCACCTAATCAATCTGTCTCTGCATTTTTGGACATCATTGAAATGCCTCTGCTGAAAATAACAAATGAAAACAAAGAATGTCTTTTGATTGGAGATTATAATATTGATTTATTACATAATACCGTTTCAATTCATACTAATAAATTCACAGATTTACTTATGTCTTATTCCTTTACACCTTTTATATTAAAGCCAACTAGATTTTCAAGGACCTCAGCCACTCTGATTGATAATATTTTTTCAAATAGGCCTGAAAATTACATCCGGGCGGGTATTATGACTACAGATGTTGGTGATCATTTATCAATATTCTCATGTACTAAATGTATCAATGATTCTGAAGAAAATAAGAGTGTTAAAAAACGTGTTATCAACGACAGTAACATTGCGAAATTTTGTGGAATGCTTTCAGAAATTGATTGGGACATATTGTTACAAAATCGTGATGTGAATAATCGATTTGACTGTTTTATGCATATACTTAATGATATCTATGACAAGTGTTTTCCATTTCTAAACATTAAAAGTAAGAAGATATGTATTTCAAAGCCCTGGTTTACATCTGAACTTAAGAAACTGTGTAAAAGAAAAAATGTAATGTATCGTAAATATGTTAAAAATCCCACTGCTTATAGGAAATCTGTTTATGCAATGGCTAGAAATCATGTAACTTGTGCAATACGTAAATGTAAGAGGAATTATTACTGTAACAAATTTAAGAATTTACGCAATAACACAAAGGCAACTTGGAAAATTATAAATGAATTATTACGCTCAAATCGTAGGAAAGTTTCATGTGACTATATTGAAAAAGATGACAAGCGTATTGATGATGGTATGGATATAGTCAATACATTTAATGATTACTTTTCAACAATTGCCACTGATATTGTTAACTCTTTGCCAAACACTGATGCACATTTTTCTGATTTTTTACCAAGGGAACATAATCCTCAAACTATATTTATTAATCCAATAAAAATTAGTGAAATTCTTGAAATTGTCCATAACCTTGATAGTAGTAAAAGTCCAGGTCATGATGATATTAATACTCATGTCATACAAGTGGCTATCGTTTTATTAGCACACCCTCTATGTGATATTTTTAATCTTTCAATACAAACGGGTATATTTCCAAGTCGAATGAAAATCGCTAAGGTTGTACCAGTTTTTAAGAAGGGAAATAAAGAACTACTGAATAATTATCGACCGATTTCAGTTCTATCTATTTTCTCAAAAATCTTTGAAAAATTAATGTATAATCGTTTGGTTAGTTTCCTACTGAAGCATGACATTTTATATTCTAAGCAATTCGGATTTAGGGAAGGTCATTCATCTTACATGGCTTTACTTGAATTAACAAATCATATTTCTTTATCTTTTGAAAACAAAAAAATTGTTATGGGCATTTTTTTGGATTTATCTAAAGCTTTCGATTGTGTTGATCATCAAATTTTGATCCAAAAAATGAACCACTATGGTGTTCGTGGTACAGCTTTAGATTGGTTTTCTAGCTACTTGCTTCATAGAGTGCAATATGTTTCAATGAATAATAATTCTTCCATTATTAAAAATATTAATATCGGTGTTCCACAGGGATCTGTGTTAGGCCCGCTACTCTTTCTTTTGTATATTAATGATATTCAGTTTGTGAGTAATATGTTACATTCAATTATTTATGCTGATGACACTAACTTATTCTTGCCAGGGGATAATATTGAATACTTATGTAACACCATGAACTCAGAGCTTAAAAAGTTTTCTAGGTGGTTTGCATCAAACAAATTAAAAATTAATCTGTCGAAAACATGTTGCATGCTTTTTAAACCCAAAAATAAGAATATAAAATATAATGATGTAAAGGTTTTCATTTATAATTTTCAAATTCCATTGGTCCATTCTGCTAACTTTTTAGGAGTTGTCTTAGATGATAAACTGACTTGGAAAAATCATATTTTTATATAGCATGTAAAATATCCAAAGTTATTGGTGCAATAAATCGATTAAAAAAGATATTGCCACATAAAGTTCTTCTTTCAATCTATCAGTCGATGATAGATCCCCATATAACTTATTGTAACATTGTCTGGGGCAGCTCTGCTCCAACTCATCTCAATAGAATTTTACTTTTACAAAAAAGAGCAGTACGTATTATTACAGGTTCAGCTCCGCTATCACATACAGCTCTGCTGTTTCAAGAAGTCAACCTACTGACAGTTCAAGACATACACAAACTAAAACTAGCTAATTTTATGTTCTTATACTTGCATCATTTGTTACCTAAGTTTTTGAATGATTGTTTTAAGCTAAATTCTTCTGTTGTACCTTACTTAACTAGACAATCTACCCATATTCGTATCCCAAAATTTAATTACCAATTTTCTCGAACCACAATTACATACAGTGGTCCAAAGCTGTGGAATAATCTTCCATCAGATATTAAAAATAGCCCTTCCTCATCTAGCTTCAATAGGAATTATAAAAAACAACTAATCTTATCTTATACACTTTAAAATAATGTTTACATTTTGCCCCTTGTTTTTGTTTGCTTGCTCTGTTTTTTCGCTGTACTTTGGTAAATTGTTTTGTACATGCGTGTAAATGTTTTTGATTCTTTTAAGCATCATATTTTATAATGTATATTTTGGGATAAACCTAGATAGACCTTCGGCCTTTGTTTGTCCCTCACATTTTGATATTACCTGTTTTGTTTTCTATTGATGTATATATTCTCTGTTTTTTTGTGATTTAAATTTTGTATGTTTGCTCCTTTTTATCGAATGTGAAATAAATTGAATTGAATTGAATTGAATATAAATCAAATATGCCATGCACTCTTTTCGAAGTACCAGCTGAAATTATGGATTCTTCGTTGACTGGTATAGTTACTATTTTCTTCGGGGCTGCGCCCCTCAGAAAATAGTACTATGCCAGTCACCTCACAATCCATAATCTCAACTAAAACTTCTAAGTGCATGGTACATTTGATTACTAAAACCCTGTATAGTCTTATAACAGAGATGCCAGTTAGAACTGATCAGATGGCCTGAAAATCTCCTACAATGAAATATTTTGTACACAAGAGTCCATAGATATCCTGAATATAACTTTCTAGAGTCTTAATGCAGGCTTTGCCTGAAAATTGACCCCTGCTATAAAATAAGGAATCTAGATGTAGATATTTGCAAGTAAATGGATGAAAGGCTGAGGTGATTACTTTCACTGATGCCTCAGCCATCAGGTAGTCGATTTCTTTGTCAGTGAACATGAACATGATGAAAAGCACTTTTGTAAGGTATCAATAAGAAGCTGAGGATTTTCTTTTTCATGTTCAGCTGAATTTATGAACGTGCAGTTTCTGTCACGCATATTGTACTGACTCAGTGTCTTTCACTGAAAAATATTTAAATGATAAATAAGCACGAAATATATATTTTTAAACAGATTTCACCTATAATAATAATCAAAATGTACCTCGAAACCTTGGCTATTGTCGGAACCAAACGACGGCTTTCGTTCAGTATCGGCCAAAGGTGATGCCAGTCACTTGAATCCACCGGAACAAATCGGCTAGTCGTTGGGTTCCGGGGAACGAATCGACTAGTCCTTCTGTTCCCCCGGAACCAGGAACCGATTAGTAGGGTATCTAAGAGGGGTATCCGTGCACCCCCCAGGACTAAACGAAACCAACTTTGTTAACTTCTTCATAATATGCTTAAAAACATTCAAGATGTTAACAAGAAAAAAAAGTGGCCCCGAATAGGGAAAATCAAGGGGGCGTCAAGGTGGTCAAAAAATGCCCTTTTCAAATTTTGTTGAGAGGTCCTTTTGTACTACCGTCACATTTTTACCTGTAACTTTCTGTATGGTCATCAGATTGGTATGAAAATTGGTAGCGTTCTTGCCAGTACTGTTCTACACATTTTGATATAAAAAATATATCCATATCAAAATGTATGTTGCCATGGCAACAGTTATCATGAATGAAAATCTACCTAGAATAGAAGAATTTCATATTTTTTTCATAGAAAATTGCTTAGACATGAAAACAATCACTTCAGAATGAGTTTGATACAATATTTGTGGTGTTTAATGACATCCCCCCCCCCCCTCTCTCTCTCTCGCTTCCTGGGTGTGCTGGTGCATATCTTGACGATTCATATGCATTGGTCTCTACATTGGTCTCTACCACCTTCCCTTATCCCGAATTCTATCATTTCTCAAATTTGGACTTGTTGCTATTACCATTGACCTGAAGAATAAGTAGCCAACATCTGTGACATTTTCTTTTTTCAATTAAGTGATTGATAGCTGATTGTCGATAGAGAAATGTCGATCATTTGAGAAATGATAGAATTCGGGATAAGGGGGGGGGGGAGAGAGAGGGGAGGGGGTAATGTCCTCTTTACCCTTAATTATCCCATCCACCCAACAAAGTCCTAACCTATCTCACCTCCCCTACAACATATACCATCACCCCATCCTGACTGGGAGTCAGGATGGGGTGATGGTACATGTAATACCCCCATCACACCAAACTAGTTCTCACTACGATCTGCCGAACGGGCTCAAACTGTGTGCGAACTGTTTACGGTCTTTTTACGAACTTCATGGACGGGCTTGGACGAGAAGGTTGCTCCAGAACTTCGAGCCTGCTCCAAATTTTCTGGCGGCCATCCCGTTCTGCAATTAGACGGAGTGACAACGTACTTAAAACGAGATGGACGTACTACGAACGGAATTGCCGTACTTCGATCCTACTAGGGACGTGTTTCGACGTGGTGCAGTCGTGCATCAATTGCAGTACGTGTGCACACCGATCGGGTCCGTTTGTACCTGGTTCATCCCGTTGGCAGACAGACCCGACTCGACCGCATTATGTCCTTAGCCAGTCGTTATTCTGTGCAAATACGTTCAAAACAAAATAACATTTCTGAAGGAGTTGGCAACACGTTTCTACACGGTTCTAAAAGTTCGCAGGAAGTTCTATTCGTTTTGAGTACGTTCGTGTAATTCTCACGCAGTTCTTACTGCGCCCATGCACCCCGTCTGCAGTACAATAGGACAAGGTTTCCTCGCTGGTTCATCATTTGGGCTCGAGATTTTTGGCAGTGCACATTTGTTTCCCGACTTGAAGATTTTCAAGATTTTTGCCCTCAATCATGGGTATGTTTGCAGCCCTTAACATGTTGAATGTTGGTTTCATGCAATTTGTGTTGGAAGCAGAGCAAGAGTACAATGAGATGGTAGAGCAAGAAAAAAGAAGAAGACCAAGGACCTGTTGGGTGAGGAAACTGGCTGAAACCTAAGAGGCGTATAGCAGTGGGACATTATCATCAGCTAATGGAGGAGCTCCGCCTAGATGATCAAGAGTCCTTCTACAACTTCTTGAGAATCACCCCAGCCATGTTTGATGAACTTCTTGAACGCATCACCCCCTCCATAGCAAAAGAACACACAAACTACAGAAAGGCTCTAGAACCAGGGATGAGGCTTGCCATCACACTGCGTCATCTGGCAACAGGAGATTCCTATGCCACCCTGCAATATGAATTCCGGGTAGCCAGAAACACAATCTGCTTGTTGGTGAAAGAAGTCTGTAATGCCTTGGTGATGGAGCTCAAGAATGAAGTTATCACATGCCCTGTTGACAAAAGTTGCTGAGGGGTTCCTGATGCGCTGGAATGTCCCACATGCCGGTGGTGCCCTGGATGGGAAACATGTTGCCATCATAAAACCCCCAAGACTGGAACCATGTACCACAACTACAAAGGCTTCTTTTCAGTCGTCCTAATTGCCTTGGTAGATGCTGATTACAAATTCATGTGGATAGATGTTGGTGGCTTTGGAAGTCAGTCTGATGCCCAGATCTACAACCAGTCAGAACTGAAAGATTGCTTAGAAGATGGCTCCATTGGACTCCCTCCACCTTCCCCCTTGCCAAATGATGTCCAGGACTTTCACTATTTCCTGTTGGGAGATGACGCTTTTAGCCTTGGCACATACCTCACGAAGCTATACTCGGGCCGTCGACTGACAAAAGAAGAAATGATTGCGAACTGCAGGATCTCTAGAGCAAGACGTGTGGTCGAAAGTGCCTTTGGCATTATGGCACATTATGGCAGATGGAGAGTCCTCTGGACAAAAACGCAACAGATGCCAGTGACTGTACAGACCATCGTTGAAGCTTGTGTGTGCCTTCACAACTTCATCCGTCTCTGAAACCCAGCCATTCAGAACATTCAAGTGGATACTGAAGATGCTGCACACAACCTCATCCCTGGTGACTGGAGACAAGATGCCAACCTGCCAGACTTGGACGTCCCACAGGGATGAAACAGGTCTATTGTGAGATGGGTGTGGGTCTTGGTTTTCTTCTTCCTGGCTTTCTGACTCTGTTCTGCATCTTCCTCAGACATATGCCCCCTGACTGTGAGGCAGAGGCATTAGAGGGTCCAGGGGATACAGCTCTCTCCCTCTCTTGAATCCAGCACTCAGGGGCAGGCTTAGGATGCTCAGCAACTTGGGGGGGGGGGGGTCTGCATGGGCTTCAGCGGGGCTTGTACATCTTGGGGTAGTACTGGCTGCTTTCACACGGTCTTTCTGGATCCACTCCTCTTTGGAGGCATGATGATTGAAGATGAAATTTCGTTGACTTGATGTGTTGACGTATACAGCTTGAAGCGGCGAACGAGAATGAGGACTGGCAACAACGCGCTGGGTATTTATAGCAGTCGGGCCGGGACGCGATTGCAATTACGTTCCGCACGCACTAGCGACGAGATGAGGACGTGGTGAGAATGAGATGAACTGTCTTGAAACGAGGTGGTCGAGTTAAGAACTAGTTAGAACGTTTTGGGGCGTATTAGGAACGAGATAGAACTAGTTCAGAACGGGTTTAAACTGACTACGGACGGACTTGGACTGCTTGGAAACATTTTCCGCATGAGATGAACGAGCGATTTTACCGATCGTGAACGTGATGGACGGGATAAAAACGAGATCGACGTATTGAGGACTGTTTATGAACGAACTAGTATCGTATTTTAGACAATATTTGGCCAAAGTAACACGTTCTACCCCGACCGAAGCCTGTTTTACGATTTTTCTAGGACGGGGCAGGACTTTCTGAGAACTACTTTGGTGTGATCCAGGCATTAATAAATCTCTTTTCTTTATGACAAGCAAAGAATTATAAAAAAGAGAGAGAGAGGGATAAAGGAAAAAAAGATACTTAATTGCTCTTTTATATCGTACATTATATAAATGGTGTGGCTTAACTATACATGTAGAATACCCTACCACATAGACTTATGTGCATAAACGACCAACACATAGGGTTAGGGTTAGGGTTGTGGTTATGGTTATGTTTAAACTTAAAGTTAGGATTATGGTTAGAATTACGATTTACGGTAGCTAAAAAACTTAAGTCTTTGGATTCAGCTTCATTAGAGAAGCGTTGGTCAACTAATGGACATGTGGTCAACATTTGTGGTGGGGTATTCTATAGTTGTTCCAATGGTGTTTGGGCATATAACACGTGTGTGAGTGTGTTTTTTTAAAAGAGAAAAAAAAATAAAAATAACAGATGTGTTGTCACTTATACCTACATGTATCACACATCAGAAAGACAAAATTAGTGCTAAAACATTTAGCACGGGTTCCTTAAAATATGTTGGCATGGTGTGGTATGGTCTGGTATTGTATTGTATTACCAGCAGTTAATTGCCATGGCAACAGAAATTTTAATATGTATCAAATTGTGTGACATAGTGATGCAAACAACTTATAGTCGATTATCATAGAATTACAGGTTAAAATTAGGAAGTTCATTATGCTTACTGTGTAAAACTGAGAAATCTGGAAAAAAAAATATGCGAAAACAAGAGGTTTGTAATACGCATAACATGCTACTATGGCAATAGATAATTGAGTTCCTCTTATTATGTAGTGTATGCTTCAGAGTGATGGGAATGTCATTAAACACCACGAATATTGTATCAAACACATACTGAAGTGATTGTTTTCATTTTTTCTTTGAAAAAAATATGAAATTCTTCTATTCTACTTAGATTTTCATTCATGATAACTGTTGCCATGACAACACACATTTTGACATGGATATATTTTTTTTTATATCAAAATGTGTAGAACAGTACTGGCAAGAACGCTATCAATTTTCATACCAATCTGATGACCATACAGAAAGTTACAGGTCAAAATGTGACGGTAGTACAAAAGGACCTCCCAACAAAATTTGAAAAGGGCATTTTTTGACCATCTCGACGCCCCCTTGATTTTCCCTAAGAGGGGCCACTTTTTTTTCTTGTTAACATCTTGATGTTTTAAGCATACTATGAAGAAGTTAAAACAGTCGGTTTCGTTTAGTCATGGGGGTGCACGGATACCCCTCTTAGATACCGTAATACGTCCTTCTTGGTAATTCTAAACGCAAAAAAAGGGGGGGTGAGTCTACCAGTTATAACAATGGTTGTCATGACAACAGATATTATAACATGTGTCAAAATGAGTGACATATCGGTACACACATCAACATCAAGCTTTATTATAATCAGATTATCACAAAACAGGGTTGCAGGTTAAAATGAAGCTGTCCGTATTCTTAATGCATAAAGACTGCGAAATCTTGAAAAATATGCGAAAACAATAGGTTTGTAATACGCATAACATATTACTATGCCAATATGCAATTGAGTTCCTTTTATCAATATATGTTGTATATGTTTCAAAGTGATAGGAAATGTCATTAAACACCATGAATATTGCATCAAACTCATACTGAAGTGATTGTTTTCATGTCTAAGCAATTTTCTTTGAAAAAAATATGAAATTCTTCTATTCTAGTTAGATTTTCATTCATGATAACTGTTGCCATGGCAACATACATTTTGATATGGATATATTTTTTATATCAAAATGTGTAGAACAGTACTGGCAAGAACGCTACCAATTTTCTTACCAATCTGATGACCATACAGAAAGTTACAGGGCAAAATGTGACGGTAGTACAAAAGGACCTCTCAACAAAATTTGAAAAGGGCACTTTTTGACCACCTTGACGCCCCCTTGATTTTCCCTATTCGGGGCCACTTTTTTTTCTTGTTAACATCTTGAATGTTTTTAAGCATATTATGAAGAAGTTAAAAAAGTTGGTTTCGTTTAGTCCTGGGGGGGGGGGTGCACGGATACCCCTCTTAGATACCCTACTAGATCGCCTATGACACCCGCACGAAGCAGTAGCGGATCCAGCGGGATACGTGAATCCCCCCCCCCCCCCCCTTCGCGCCAAACCAAATGTATCATACTCTTTAGTATAGACCTGTTTACTAATTTCATGCATACTTCTTGAACAAAAGTTTCTCTTGACGACTAAAAAGCTTGCCAGAGGCTTGCCCAACATAGCAACATCTAATGTATGCAAAATGGATTCCATCCATAGAGATGTCATTATGCATATCAGATGCACTAAATAGTTGGTAACTAAGGATTCTGGAGAGGAACGCGTATAAATTTAAATACATTAGTAAACAGGTCTATTAGCTTATGACGTAAATTCGTATGCCCCACCCCTCCAAATTTGATAACTTTTTCCTGCTTGTCAGAGATTTACATTCATCATTATGCCTGTTGAACATGTGAGAACCTTTACTTTATATTCCTTTATTTATTTACTGTATTTTATCATTTTATTTTATTTGGCTTGCTTGTCAGAGATATTTTATTTTAAAAACTTCTGCCATCCTCTGGAGGGGTAAAGTTTAGTCACGTAAATTCAATCTTGTTTGAAAGTTTTTGGAGTTCTACGTTTGGAAATCTCCAGCGGGATTTCCAAAATCGTGTCCCTTTGAAAAATAACTGTTGGGGAAAAAATTCACCCCGTCCCCAACTCTTGGACAATCCTGGGTCCTCTCCTGGTGACAGGGGCCTGGGAACGATTTTGTTACTGGGAGTGCTATGTCTCTTTTTAAGTCCCAAAATCTCTGACAAGCAAAAAAAAAAAAAGTCCTCAGCGTTTTTGCAGGGGGTGCGGCGCACCCCCTGATTTTTTTACAGGGGGTGCTGCAGCACCCCCCGCACCCCCGGCTCCCAGGCCCATGCCTGTTGATATATATTTTATAGCAGGAGATGCAGGGGTCGTTATGATTTCGTGTTTTGAGATGGTGAAAGTGTACGAATGGTCTAAGCCTCTGTCCAGTCATGACTGTATAATGGGAACGATAGGCAACAAACATTAGTGTAACGGGTTAAATTTGTTCTTAGTTCTTCGAATGTTTTCCTTCACATACATCTGTTCCATACTCTTGATCTCATTTCCATTTTCTTTTCATCATCTCCACCAAGCTCATGCCTCTTTTGTTCATCCTTCAGTATTATTCAGAACATTCACCCCTGATAGTGCTCATGCCATATCATCCTCATTGGTTCACCTTTCACTCTTGGTTCTTCTATTTTTATGGGTTGGTTCTTCTATTTTTATGGGTTGGTTCTTCCATTCTCTCTTTCTCTATTGGTTTACTTGACTATGTATTTACATGTATTTGAAAATTTTTGTCAAATTATGTTTTGAGAGAGGTCTGCTGTACAGGCCAATAAATCAGAGCACTACTGGAATTCTTCTGGTCGACATCTTTATTTTGAGTACTTCTGTTTTACTACCATGATTTAGGGTTTTCTGATATTGATTTGGTGCTTTCGCTAGCTGATTATTTTTGACCCAGTTTGATTCTATATGATTGATTGTGGGGTGATTCAGCGTACATTTGAGAAGCGTTACATTAGCCTATAATCATGTAGATAATTGTCAGCCCATTACAAATATCTTGAATTAATCCCATTTGATTATTGAAGAAGGAGAACAGTGTCTCAAAATGTTGCAGTTTCTTTGCATATGGGGGCTGCCATTTTCTTTCTAAAGTATTATGTCAGAACAGTTCTATTTGTGAGATAACCACTGACCTGCACAGTATTAGCAACAATGACACTCCTGATCACCTGTGGAATGCAAGACATAAACCATTTTTGTAGTCATGTACATTCAAATGAAAATACTTTTATCCTGTCATAAAATGTTTTGTGTCGAGATATCTGTTTCAGCTGTTTCTTTTGTTGAGCAGGATTTGGCATGCGAAAGCTGTTGTTTGAGCACACAAAGGTTTGGCAATTCTTCAAAGAAGTGACAAAGACCTATACAACTGCTCTTAGATATCACCTGTGCGAGACAATGGGTGGGGGTACCACGATGGCTGCCATTTTGCATGGGTGGCTTTAGTTGTACAATAGCTATTCATTATGCAAAATCATATCCATTGTGTACAGGTAAATGGACATGTACTCTTATAACATCGCAGTTTTACAAAATGGCAGCCCACATGGGATAATATCCGACAAGGAATCTGCAAAATTTAGAGAGATTGTTCTCCTTACTGAGTAATCAAATCAGAGTATTTTCAAGATATTTTCAAGGCTGACAATTTTCCACATGATTATCAGCTAATGTATATGAGTTTCATTCTCCTTTAAATAGACCTATTTACTAAGTGATTCAAATTTTATACATACTTTTGAAACACAGGTTGTTCTTGACAACCTGAAAGCTTGCCAGAGGCTTGCCAGACATAGCAACAAGTAATGTATGCAAACTGGATTCTAAGTATTGTAATTCATTCATTAATAACAGGTTAATGGAATACCTCGTTATACTAGGTCCCCATGAAAGAAACATCCATTAAGCTCAAGCGAACGACGTAATCACGTACTCCATGGCCTTTTTTATTTAAAAGAAAACATTATGGGAGAAGAGGCGAGTACTTGGAGATCCCTTTTGTTCGGAACCCCTCTTGCAAGCAGAGGCGGCAGAAAGTATGGGCTCGGACAATGCATGGAAGGTGGGGAGGGGGTACGAGCCTCTGCTTGCAAGAGAGGTTCCGAACAAAAGGGATCTCCAGACGTCCCCGATGGGTTTGGTAAAATCCACATTTATTTCCTTTCAATGAGTGCAAAAATGCCTTCAACACGATAGGGATTTAAAGGAAAAATACCATGGTCGAATAGGCACGATTTCACAAGGGTTGGGTACGGTCTGCCATCTTTTTCCTCAATAATCACAAATCACCCTTCCTGATTTTTGATCAAGGTATTATCAGGAGTCATATTTCAAAAACAATTCTCCCGTCCATGGGCCTGGGAGCCGGGGGTGCGGAGGGGAGGGGGGGGGGTGCGCCGCACCCCCTGCAAAAACGCTGAGGACCTTTTTTTTTTTTTTTTTTTTTTTTTTTTTGCTTGTCAGAGATTTTTGGACTTAAAAAGAGACTAAGCACTCCCAGTAACAAACTCGTTCCCAGGCCCCTGCTCCCGTCCCTAAATATCCAAAATATTGTTTTCCAGATCAGAGGTAGGGGTGATCTGATGGTCTAATCAAGGAAGTATTAGTACTCCTTGGTCTAATATTTGAGATGAGCGCAAGCAACAATATTTTTTTACGGTGACAACCACTGGTGGTGCAATGTACAGTTATAAGCACGGGCGTATATAGCCGGGATTTTTCAATAGAGGGCAGACGTGAAGGATCCAATCGTTCCTGTATTAAAGAGTTGCGACATGGACGTCCCACTTTTCTGGAAACAAAATGGCGTTCGAATTCTTTCTATTGAGAACACCCAGGTGCTCATCGGAATTGAATAGAAATGTTACGTAATAGTGGAAACAAAATGGCGTTCAAATCCCCAGTTGTCGCAACTCTCTAATACAGGGACACTAATCCAACCGCATAGCCAGGATTTAAGTTTAGGGGGCGGTTGTGAGCACGCAAAGAGCGCGAAATTGGTGATGAGCACGCCAAGCGTGCTCCCCAGAGGGTGGGTGCAGGGAAGCGCGAAAGCTCAGACTTTTATAGCAAATTTGCTCGTATCACCTTTTTTAGGCGGAAAGTTATTTCGACATCCGGACTGCTTTTCAGTTATTTGGACGTAATACTGCACTGTAACAGGGATATGTGCGGGGGAGGGACAGTTTTCCCCCTTCCCGCGCGAAGCGCGAAATCTCTTACGTTTTACATCAAATTTGAGAGAAAGATAAACGGCTCGGAGCAAATAATTTATTTAGGCGGAATGTTATAGTTTGACACCCTAACTGCTTTTCAGTTATTTGTACGTAATACTACACGGTGGGTGCAGGGAGGGGCAGTTTCCCCCTTCCCGCGCGAAGCGCGAAAGCCCAGACGTTTTAGCACCTTTTTTAAGGCCGAATGTTAGTTCGACCCCTTGCTGCTTTTCAGTTATATTTTTGACGCAATACTGCACTGTATGTAACAGGGGTGGGTGCAGGGAAGGGGAGTTTCCCCTTTAGGCGGAAATTTATAGTTCGACGCCCGGCCTGCTTTTCAATTAAGTATTTGGACGCAATATTTCACTGTATGTAACAGGGGTGGGTGTAGGTAGAGGAGAGTTATTTCCCCCCTTCCCGCGCGAAGCGCGAAAACTATGAATGCATGTTTTTAAGTACGAATGTTACAAATTAACTTTTCAAAGTTTTCTTTTTCTTCCTGTCATTTTTTCCCAGTCATCCCTCCCCTCTCCCAAACTTTCCACTCTAAAAGTGTGTGCACTTGGTTTCTTCTTTATAATCTACCAAGGCTTGGCACCAAAAGATGTGTTTGAATTGATGCTTTTCAAGCTCCCTTGTTATTGACAGAACAATAAAAACTTAGACTTATATGGCACATCAGTCTGTCTACTTCTCTGCATGATCTCACATCTTCCCCAGGGGCGAATCCAGGATTTTTTAAGAGTGTGCTCAATAGTCCGTACATTCTCTAGCAAACAAAACAAGAAAGGAGAAGGTTATCACATTTTGGGGCGCTATTTTAACAATAATTCTCTGACAAGCAAAGATCACCTCAAATGAGGGGAGGAGGGTTGTGAATTTAAGGATAAATGAATAGTGGAAGCCACACGGTTACTCTTTATTTGTAATCGTGTTTGCTTGGGCCAATGATAATTTGGCTTAGCCATTTTTTATTTTTTTTAAATTCTAGGTTGAACCACAAACTTTGAATTGATTTGGTTACATATACCATGAAGGTGACATTCAAAATATATTCCAGAATGTACACATGTAAACACGGTATGATATTGATTGATAACAAAGGTATTGATAAACTGGAAGTGCAGCCACACTGTTATTATACGTGTAATCATGTATTTTTTAATCACGTATGTTTTTTTTAATCTAGGGTTGATTGGTACAAACCTCATTGGGTGAAAGAATGGTATCTGTTTATCTAAGTACTTTCCCCTTTCGGTTCACTAGATAAAGCTCAATATTCATTGCCTTGAATTGGCTTTGATGTAATTTAGCTGCTCAAGTGAAATTGTTGTACTAATTTCGAATTTGTCGTAGTATTTACAATAGCTTTTAGTATAAGGGTTTTTCATTATATAATTTGTGGCCAATAATTAATGTCTGTGTTATCTGTACATACGCCAACAAGCTTTTTTGTTTGGTTTAATTTACTTTTTCGTGATCCAGGAATGTGTGTCATGATTAGCACAAATTAATGCCATATACACTCGTGTTTCTTACTCTATTTCATTTCCATTCATACCCATATAATTCTTAGTTCCTTACTCTGCGTGTTCATTTCGCTCTCGCTACATATTTTTCTGACTTCTGTTACAAGTTGCACCAATATTAATGTGGGCCAATATTAATGTGGGCCTTAGTACAAATACCTCACAGGCGCGGTCATACATACCTTTCAAATAAAGGTTGTTCTTGACAACCAGAAAGCTTGCTGGAGGCTTGCCAGACATAGCAACAAATAATGTATGCAAACTGGATTCCAAGCATTGAGGCTCATTTATAAACAGCAGGTTAATGGATAGCTTGTCACTCGATGCTCAGAGAATATATTTGTATACATTACAGAAGCGGTATATTGTTCCTTGTTTTGCTTACGTGCAACACAACTCTTTCGCATGACTTTGTTTGTTTTGGAAGTTATTCACAGCAGCTCTGCATACATTTATAGTAGTAATAATAATAATTATACATGGGTCTTATTGCGTATACTGATTTGTACACTGATTTGTACAATTGTTATACGTGTAGTTGGTTCTCTCCATCAATCGGTATGTGGCTGCGTCATGATGGCTGAATCTTTAGATTACACAAATCGGAGGGATGGTTATGATGGCAATGCTTCTTCTGACTCACTTGAGCTACATTTTAATTGGACGCAAATAACGGCTTCGGTCATTATATAGACACACATTATGTTTCTGAAAATGAAGTCATTAGTGATCCTATATTACAACTAGAGATAACCTTTCTCTTTTACGTTGTAATATCAGGAGTATAAACAAAAAATACAACGAACTACACATGTTTCTTGACCAGTTGAAGTACAGCAGTTCTGTTATTCGCCTGTGCGAAATTTGGTTAAACGAATCGCCACCTTCCCTCATAACTTTTGATGGATTTACACTATTTTCTCTTGTGAGAACTGACAAAAGAGGTTGCGGTGTTGGTTTTTATGTCTCCAACAATTTACAAGTTAGAAAATTACATCACTTAATACAATGTCTACATCTCTTGAATGTGTTTTTATAGAACTCATTATGCCTAATGGTAAAAATATTATAATTGCTGAAATTTATAGGCCTCCAAATTCAAATGTCAACGAGTTTTTCGTGCGTCTCCAAGGTTTGCTGTCTGCGCGCCTTAATTCACTCGTGAACAAAAACGTTTTTATCATGGGTGACTTTAAGTTGAATCAACTTCATTATTTATTCTGTAAATAAATATTGCCAAGATTTTGTCGATCTGATGCTTTCATGTTCTTATATCCCTCTTATAAGGAAACCCACCCGTATCACACAGACTCATCTTCTATACTAGTTTGATTGATAATATCTTTGTGAATAATGCTCCTCATGTACATAGTCACCCTGGTATGATATATCGGATCATTTTCCAGTTTTTGCTGTATAGTACTACCAAAGAGTTTAAATATGAAGAGTGCTCAGTGCCGAAATAAAGCACGCGTATATATCGTGGTACATGTCGATCGGCCCAGAGGGAAAGGTTATCGTCTTAATCAGGATGTTTGTATTTTTTTATTTTCTTTATTGTTTTCTTCTTTTTCTGGGCAGCGCTTTTGATTTTGGTAAAGCCGTAATAAAGGGCATAATCTTGATATTGTCCTTTCAAATACAAACTTATGTCCCCAAACAGATAGGAATCAACTCTAACTACACCAGGGAGGAGAGGGAGAGAGTTGGGAGGGGGCCTCAGACTAGATGTTTGTATTTTTGTTAAAGTTATTTCCTGTGAAATTTCTATTAATATTTATGTGATGATGGGGGAGGGGGGTCCAAACATGTTCCCTGATATTAAGCTCTATATGAGCAAACACGATATCTGACGGGAATGTCGAGAAAAGTTATTTTAAAAATAATAATGTGCTATCTTTATTTTTCTATTAAATCAGAATATTTCATTTGATATGTGTTATGGAAATTATATGGATTATAGGCCTGTAATGTAATTTTATTAGCCTTATTCTTTTAAAAGTCAAGACAGAAAAGGCTTTAATAAAATGAGATTGCGTGCGAGCAATTCCTAATATAAATATAAAGATTAAATTAAGAGTGGCGTATCCAAGATTATATATCCAGGAATATACGTGCCCCTATGTGCCAGCCAAAACCAAATCTGACATGTCTTAATTTATTGGACTCCTCGAGCCTCAATTATAGCCTTTCAGAGCTTTAAATTTCATGTAAATCACAATTTTCATAATTTCAAATAAATACTAGGGGAATTAAAATCATTTCAAAACCCCTGTTTTCATGTGTTAACCTATGGGAGCTGGAAGGCCAAAAGCATGCATATTCCCGGGGATTTATGGGGGGTTTATTGGACTCCTCGAGCCTCAATTATACCCTTTCAGAGCTTTAAATTTCATGTAAATCACATTTTTCATAATTTCAAATAAATACTAGGGGAATTAAAATCATTTCAAAACCCCTGTTTTCATGTGTTAACCTATGGGAGCTGGAAGGCCAAAAGCATGCATATTCCCGGGGATTTATGGGGGGTTTACTGGACTCATCAAGCCTTAGTTATACCCTATCAGAGCTTTAAATTTCATGTAAATCACATTTTTTACATTTTCAAAGAAAAACAAAGGGAATTATAATCACCCTAAAATTCCTTGTTTTCTCGTGTTAACCTATGGCAAGCGAGACGTTTTTGGTCAAAAGCATGCACATTCCCGGGGATTTATGGGGGGTTTCCTGGACTCATCAAGCCTCAATTATATCCTTTCAGAGCTTTAAATTTCATGTAAATCACATTTTTCATAATTTCACATAAATACTATAGGGGAATTATAAAGTCATTTCAAAACCCCTGTTTTCATGTGTTAACCTAATATGGGAGCTGGAAGGTCAAAAGCATGCATATTCCCGGGGATTTATGGGGGGTTTACTGGACTCATCAAGCCTTAGTTATACCCTATCAGAGCTTTAAATTTCATGTAAATCACATTTTTTACATTTTCAAAGAAAAACAAAGGGAATTATAATCACCCTAAAATTCCTTGTTTTCGCGTGTTAACCTATGGCAGGCGAGACGTTTTTGGTCAAAAGCATGCACATTCCCGGGGATTTATGGGGGGTTTCCTGGACTCATCAAGCCTTAATTATACCTTTTCAGAGCTTTAAATTTCATGTAAATCACGTTTTCTATATTTTCAAATAAAAATTATGGGAATTATAATCATCCTAAAATTCCCTGTTTTCGCGTGTAAACCTATGGCAGGAGAGACTTTTTGGGGGTCAAAAGCATGCATATTCCCGGGGATTTATGCGGGGTCTATTCAACTAGTTGAGTCTTAATTATACATTTTCAGAGCTTTAAATTTTATTCAAGGCACATTTTTCAACGTTTTGATTTAATTCTGCGGGAATTATAATCATTCAAAAATCCCCGTTTTTGCGTGTTAACCTATGGGAGATGGAAGGCCCAAAGCATGCATATTCCCGGGGATTTACGCGGGGTCCTTTGCACCTTTTGAGCCCTCATTATAAGCCTTTTCAGAGTCTCAAATTACATGTAAGCCACATTTGCACTAAATTAAGGTAATACTAGAAGAACTATAATAATTTTTAAAATCGATGTTTTCACGTGTTAACCCTATGGCAGATGACTCTGTCAAAAAGCAGGCAAGGGATTCATAGCGGCATTTATTGACAAAAAGGTTCAAGAAATGTTTTTTTAACTATCCATCCTTTTTCTCGTGCAAAAATCAGGCTTGAAAAAGATAGAGTAAGATATGAAAAAGAAAAAGTGAGACATCTTTTCACGTGTTGAACGTATTTTTCCGAGTCTTTTTTTAACACAGGAATTTACGCCTCCAAAATGTACTACGGAAGTAGGTCAGAGTAATCTGTCTTGAAACTATTTAAAGTCTTTGGTACTACATGTTAAACCTATGTCTACTGCGATTCGCAGATCCGGGTCTCAAAATAATAATGTCCAAAAGGAACATTTCTTGTCTGATAGAAGACTATTTTGCAATCCACAGATGCTGATGCGGTCATGCCCCATCGACATTTACTCGCTCTAATTATAAAAAACAGATACATAGACTTCCTTAATTGGATGTCGAAAGCCTTGCTTAAATCTGTAAATCGCAAGAACACATTATTTCGAAATATAAAAAAATCAAAATGCCAGTACTAAAAACAAATACACCAGGTACCGGCACCGCAGTATTCTTACTACTCTGTTAAGACTTGAAAAAGAAATAGTATTTTTCTAACCAATTTGACCTGTATAAACATGATCCTAAATTGACTTGGAAGGTAATAAACAGTGTTCTTAAAACCAAGGGAAAGTCAGATCCCATAAAAGAAGTTAAGTACTCTGGTGTTAAGGTTCAGGACCATAATGAAGTTGCAAATATTGTCAATATTTGTAAATATTGGTTCCTCACTTGCTGAGAACATTACGTCATCTGGCTCAGATTTTCACTCTGTTTTACATACTCGAAACCCTCATCTTTGTTTCTATCTCCAATACAGCCGCACGAAGTTAAAGACCTCAGCCTGACCCAAAACAACCAAATATTGACGTAAAGCTTAGTAAACAAAGAATATAATTACCCTGGGTATTCATAAATCTTCGTCTCCGTTTATCCATAAAAATAAAAAAGATAATTTTTTTTGGTCCGCCCCCTCCCTATTGCGTAACAAGAGAGGAAACTGCAGGGGGTCGCTAGACGTGTGACGACATGTCATGTATACAGCTCCGAGTGCGTCTACACGATATGTGGTCATCAAATTTTCACCCCCCGCAAAGTAGCGTTCCTCAGAGACGGGGCCCTCGTCAGAAAAACCACCGGGGCTCAACATTCGGGACGCTGTTATTCATTCCACAGGAAACGGAATCTCATGAAGTTGGTTTGAATTTGTTCAGAAAATATATAGCTCCCCGTGGATGAATAAAGTGTATATTTCAAAATTCGGTCAGGCTGAGGTCTTTAAAGACATAGTTGCCAATTTAAAGGTGAAAAAGTCCTCTGGGTATGATGTTATTAATCATTTTCTTTTGAAAAATATAATCCATAAAATTCTTCCACCCTTAACTCATGCGTATTTATAATTTGTCTTTTAAAAGTGATTCAAAAGAAGGGTAAAGCGGATGACGTAAATAATTACCCCCCAATTTCCTTGTTGACATCTTTTCCCAAAATTTTAGAGAAACTTGTTCATTCACGACTTCGCACTTTTTTGTCTCTCAAATTTTGAATGATTGTCAATTCGGGTTTAGGAAAACACATTTCACTACTCATGCCTTGCTTGCATTCATCGAAAAAATAGCAAACGCATTAGATACATACAAGTGGTATATATCGGGACTTCTCCAAGGCCTTTGACACGATCGATCACAATATTTTATATTATAAATTATGTCATTATGGTATTCGTTGAAAGGCCTTGGAGTGCTTCAGGAGTTATCTCAGTAATAGAAAACAGTTTGTTTCTATTAATGGTATTCAATCAGATTTAAAAACAATACCATATGGAGTTCCACATAGGGATCTCCTCTGGGTCCTTTGCTTTTTATATTATACATCAACGATTTCAAAAATGTTTCTGATGTCTTACAGTTTATTTTGTTTTGCAGATGACTAATATTTTCTACTCTCACCGAAACCCTTCTCTTAGATGGAGTAAATAGGGAATTGAAATTGGCACAATCTTGGATCTTGGCAAACAAATTGTCCCTCAATATAAAAAACTCACTTTATGGTATTCAGCAACTCTCGCAAGTTTTTGGATGGACCCATCGCATTGAATAATTTTCATCTTAAGCAGGTACGGGATATCAGGTTTCTGGGCGTCAGTATTGACTGCGATTTGTCATGGAAACTTCATGTATCTGATATTTGTAAATTAATCTCCAGGAATACTGGTGTCCTGTATCGGCTGAGAGATGTTTTTCTTAAGCGTATATTGTGTAATTTATATTGCACCCTAATATTGCCCTATTTGAATTATGGTATACTTGTATGGATATGGGGGAACTGTGCCAATTTCCAACTTGACAAAATTCTGAAGATCCAAAAACGGGCAGTCCGTATTATAAATCATTCACACTTTTATTCACATACAAACAGCTTTTTTCATGCTGATCATGTTATTATACGTGTAATCATGTATTTTTTAATCACGTATGTTTTTTTTAATCTAGGGTTGATTGGTACAAACCTTAATGGGTGAAAGAATGGTACCTGTTTATCAAAGTACTTTCCCCTTTGGTTCACTAGATAAAACTCAATATTCATTGCCTTAAATTTGCTTTGATGTAATTTAGCTGCTCAAGTGGAATTGTTGTACTAATTTCGAATTTGTCGTAGTATACAAACAGCTTTTTTCATGCTGATCATGTTCTAAAAATTCACGATGTATATTTTCTTAATCTTGGCACTTTTATCTACTAGTTGTCAAAAAATGATTTGCCTGATATATTTACGCAAACTTTTCAAAGAAATGACCAGTTTCATAATTATCCAACTCGTCACAGTCACTCGTTTCACCTTCCACGTGCACGAACACTCTTTTCCCAATAGAATTTTTTATATGCCCGACCGAAATTCTGGAATGACTTGCCACGGGACATAATTGAAAGCCCATCTCTGTTTTCATTTAGGCGTAAGCTCAAATAGATGTTACTCTACTCTTATTCAGTTGCTACGGAGTAAGGACACATATATCTATATTTTCTGGAATCTTTCTTATACCTCTTTGTTTGTTCTAGATGCACGGGCAAAGCGATTCCCCTTTGTTTGTTTGTTTTTTAGATTTTATTTTATGGTTTCTAAATTCATAATAACTTAGTATTTTTAAACTGGACTCCCTAAACTGATTCTTAGCCTTGTCTCCTTTACTTTTTGAAAATTGTTTTACGATTCGGGAAATCAGCCACCTTGTACAAGCTATATATGCTTTTCGGCTGATTTCCTCTCATTTCTGTTCAATTTTTCCTTGTCTATTACGGAATTTCAACTGTTAAGTTAAGATTTATTATCCTATGTCTGTATGATTGATATGTATTTCTGTTCTATGAATATATGTATTTTATTTGTATATTGTTATATTGAGAAATGAGAAATAAATAACAAAGGTATGCCACTTGGATTTTAAAAGAGGGGCCAGATGTGCCCCCCCCCCCCCCCACAAAAAAAAAAAAAAAATCATTGTGCTGGGACGACCAATCTGAGTTCTGGTGTACAAGAACTCCTAGATATTTAAACTTAGTTACATTTTCCACCAGTTTATCATGCATTTTATCATGCATTTTGATCTGTAAATTGACTGGATTCTTTTTTCTTCGACCTGAAAATAACATAACTTTAGTTTTGTCTGCGTTTAACAACTAATCCATTTTCATTTAACCATTTTACATAAAACTTGTATGTCATTTTGTAATTGGGTTTGGACTGTCTGTACTCCATATCCTGAGGAGATAACGGACGTGTCGTCTGCGTACAAAGAAATATTAGTACTAGAATGAAAAGGTAAATTACATATATCATTAATGTACATACAGAATAATAGCGGGCCCAATATTGAACCCTGCGATACCTCTGAAATTACTGGAAGAAAATCACTTTTCATACCTTTGTATGACACACATTGCTTTCTTCCTAACAAGTAAGATTCAAACCATGATAATTCTGTACCATCTATGCCAAAATAACTTAGTTTCTTTATAAGAAGATCATGGGGAATAATGTCGAACGGCTTTCTCAGGTCTAAGAAAACAGCACCAGTAAATCGACCTTTGTCAAGGTTATCGTACAGCATCTCACAAATCTCTGTTAAACATGTTGAGGTGGAATGTTTACTCCCCCGGGGGGGGGGGGGGGGTACTCACGTATATTGGGTATACGGGGACGTGCCGCTGGGAAGGGTGACTTTTTGAAGAAAGATCCTTAGACATGGGTCCCCTTTTCATTAAAAAGATCCTTAGACATGGGTCCCCTTTTCATTAAAAAGATCCTTAGACATGGGTCCCATTTTCACCCAAAAAATCCTTAGACATGGGTCCCATTTTCATTAAAAAGAGCCTTAGACATGGGTCCCATTTTCCCCCCAAAAAATGTTGTCCCTACCCCCCCCCCCCCCCCCCGGGGTTTACTCCTAAAATCAGACTGCCGATCACTCATTTATTCTTCTTTATGACAGGTATCCCATCAATTGAGAATGTACTGCTCTTTCCAACACTTTGAAAACAATTGACAGAAGGGAGATAGGACGAAAGTTGCTTAGTTCATGACTTGTTTTTGTTTTGGGAACATGGACTACTTTAGCCCTCTTATCATAGGGGAGACGCCCAGATTATATTGATTGATTGAAGATACGAACAATAGGAATGGCAACCAATTGAGCACTTATAGTTTCAATAATCTTGGGTGGAGGTCGTCAAGACCAACAGATTTCGAACAATCAAGATTATGTAATTCTTTTTTAACACATTCAAGGATAATCTTTTCAAAAACGAATCGTGAGTGTACTAATTTTACTTAGTCTTTTAATCGCATTATCACCGTTATCTTTTACTTCACCAGGGTTTCTTGCTCGGTAGGCTTCGCCTATTTGGACAAAGAATTTACTGTAAGCATGATACAATTCAAATCTCCCAGCAATATTATTATATCTGAGAGCGAAAATATTTGTTCCAGATTTTCCTCAAGTTTTTCGAAAAAAAATTGGCAGTTTAGCAAAATCGATTGTGACGTATTCACGGTCAACTCTCCCATTTATCCCACAAAAATATCATTAAATTCAGGTTTTCTCCTGAGCGCCTTTTCCCTAGGGGCAGTATTCAAAATATAATGTAGATAGCATATTTTTATAGGTCCTCCAAAAATAAAAAGATCCTACTGAGTTGTACATTTTGAAAAAATTGACAGTCATTTTGTGCGCGTAGCGAATGGGAAAGTTGACCGCTGCTTCATCACAGTGACCGTACCGATGCGGCCAATTTAAAAATTCCCAAATATAGTGATTTTAACTTCTAAAAATTATAATTTCTTATTGCTTGTCCGATTTCGTTCAAACTGTCACCAATCTGCTTGCCTGATTTTTTCTGCTTTCACACATCAAATTAATCAAATTAATACAAAAGCTGATTTGCTCTTATTAATCATGAAGTGGATTTAAACCATGCAGGTCCCCAGTCCAAGGGCGTCAATCCCGGGGGACGGGGGGACGTGTCCCCCCCCCCCCCTCCCCACACCAATTTGAAGGTGGGGGACACAATATCAAATGTCCCCCCCCCCCCCCCACACACACACACACACTTTTGGGACTTTTATTATGAAAAAATAAATAAATCATTCAAAACCGAAATTACCTATCGTGAAATTTCCAAGTATATATATATTGGTATTGAATTAATCCGTCGGGTGATATAATGTCATAAATAAATTTATTCAATTTGTCTCCAACGGCCCACAAGGGGGTGACACACGCTACTGCTGTGTGATAGGTTGCCCGGGTGCTGTGAAAAAAATCACAGGCGGAACCGGGCGGGATTCGAACCCGCGACCTCTGGATTACTAGACCAGTGTCATAACCACTAGACCACCGGAGTGCCCTGAGTGATCAGGTTCAAACTATCCCAATATGGGGGACTATCAAGTCAAAGGTATTGAATTAATCCGTCGGGTGATATAATGTCATAAATAAATTTATTCAATTTGTCTCCAACGGCCCACAAGCTACTGCTGTGTGATAGGTTGCCCGGGTGCTGTGAAAAAAATCACAGGCGGAACCGGGCGGGATTCGAACCCGCGACCTCTGGATTACTAGACCAGTGTCATAACCACTAGACCACCGGAGTGCCCTGAGTGATCAGGTTCAAACTATCCCAATATGGGGGACTATCAAGTCAAAGGTATTGAATTAATCCGTCGGGTGATATAATGTCATAAATAAATTTATTCAATTTGTCTCCAACGGCCCACAAGGGGGTGACACACGCTACTGCTGTGTGATAGGTTGCCCGGGTGCTGTGAAAAAAATCACAGGCGGAACCGGGCGGGATTCGAACCCGCGACCTCTGGATTACTAGACCAGTGTCATAACCACTAGACCACCGGAGTGCCCTGAGTGATCAGGTTCAAACTATCCCAATATGGGGGACTATCAAGTCAAAGGTATTGAATTAATCCGTCGGGTGATATAATGTCATAAATAAATTTATTCAATTTGTCTCCAACGGCCCACAAGGGGGTGACACACGCTACTGCTGTGTGATAGGTTGCCCGGGTGCTGTGAAAAAAATCACAGGCGGAACCGGGCGGGATTCGAACCCGCGACCTCTGGATTACTAGACCAGTGTCATAACCACTAGACCACCGGAGTGCCCTGAGTGATCAGGTTCAAACTATCCCAATATGGGGGACTATCAAGTCAAAGGTATTGAATTAATCCGTCGGGTGATATAATGTCATAAATAAATTTATTCAATTTGTCTCCAACGGCCCACAAGGGGGTGACACACGCTACTGCTGTGTGATAGGTTGCCCGGGTGCTGTGAAAAAAATCACAGGCGGAACCGGGTCTAGTAATCCAGAGGTCGCGGGTTCGAATCCCGCCCGGTTCCGCCTGTGATTTTTTTCACAGCACCCGGGCAACCTATCACACAGCAGTAGCGTGTGTCACCCCCTTGTGGGCCGTTGGAGACAAATTGAATAAATTTATTTATGACATTATATCACCCGACGGATTAATTCAATACCTTTGACTTGATAGTCCCCCATATTGGGATAGTTTGAACCTGATCACTCAGGGCACTCCGGTGGTCTAGTGGTTATGACACTGGTCTAGTAATCCAGAGGTCGCGGGTTCGAATCCCGCCCGGTTCCGCCTGTGATTTTTTTCACAGCACCCGGGCAACCTATCACACAGCAGTAGCGTGTGTCACCCCCTTGTGGGCCGTTGGAGACAAATTGAATAAATTTATTTATGACATTATATCACCCGACGGATTAATTCAATACCTTTGACTTGATAGTCCCCCATATTGGGATAGTTTGAACCTGATCACTCAGGGCACTCCGGTGGTCTAGTGGTTATGACACTGGTCTAGTAATCCAGAGGTCGCGGGTTCGAATCCCGCCCGGTTCCGCCTGTGATTTTTTTCACAGCACCCGGGCAACCTATCACACAGCAGTAGCGTGTGTCACCCCCTTGTGGGCCGTTGGAGACAAATTGAATAAATTTATTTATGACATTATATCACCCGACGGATTAATTCAATACCTTTGACTTGATAGTCCCCCATATTGGGATAGTTTGAACCTGATCACTCAGGGCACTCCGGTGGTCTAGTGGTTATGACACTGGTCTAGTAATCCAGAGGTCGCGGGTTCGAATCCCGCCCGGTTCCGCCTGTGATTTTTTTCACAGCACCCGGGCAACCTATCACACAGCAGTAGCGTGTGTCACCCCCTTGTGGGCCGTTGGAGACAAATTGAATAAATTTATTTATGACATATATATATATTTCTTACTAGTGTCAAGTTTGTTTTTTTTAATGGCTTTTGGAGATGGCGATTGTAGCATCATGGATGCATTACGTAAGCCTGCGTAGGCCTACGACTCGATGCCGGTGTAGTGGCACATACGGTTCTCCGGCAGATACCGTATCCGCCGGCAGATATCGTTCTACCTCGGAACCATATCTGCCGGGTTTGACGTTTGCAGATTTGGTTCCCCGGCGGATTTGGTTCCACGGCGCTGCAGATAAGATGTATTGTATATTGGCAGATTTGTACGAGACACTCTCGTGCCTAATAGACCTGTTTACTAAGTGATTCAAATTTATGGATGTTTCTTTCCTGGGGACCTAGTCAGTGGCGTATCCAGGGGGTGGCACAAAAATTTGCAAAAAAAAAAAAGTTGTTCATTAAATAGGCTTCAAAATTGGTCACATATAGGATTATTTTGCATCTCAGCCCTTCTTCAGAAAGCAAAAATTTCCAAAGGGGAGGCCCCTCCCCTTAGACCCCTCCCCCAGGACGGCGATCAATAATGCATGGCCCCCCCCCCCCCCCTATTGGGAAATCCTGGATACGCCCCTGCTAGTAACGAGGTATTCCATTAACCTGTTATTAATGAACTACAATACTTGGAATCCAGTTTGCATACATTATTTGTTGCTATTATATGTAGGTACGGTATCTGCCGGGGTTGGAACATGATCCGCCGGCAGATAGTGTTATTGGCCGTTTTTAGAACGGTATCTGCCGCTACAACGGCCGATCACTACCTTTGAGTAAGGTACATTGCGCGGATTGGTCCGGGAGATTGGTGGATTTTTAAAACTTATTAAGTGAATCGTGTGTGTTGGTTGATGTTTCAGATGACTCACTAATTTTTTTCTTTTTCTTTGCTAGCCAACCTGGCGTGAAAGAAACCAACCAAACAATGGGAACGAAAAGCAAATGCAATAAGCCCATGCTTTCTCTGTCCAAATGTTTCATTGAATAGTAAAGATAAAAAAACTAATAGGTATTGTTGTGCAGGAGCAATTGGATTTTAGTTCATAAGGACTATTATATTTCTCTCCGAATGTCTCTGTGTAGTAAAAGTGTAACTCCCCTTAATCTTTTGTGTCTCTCATTTCAAAATAATTCCACATATTTATTTAAAATACTACTTTACAACCATTTTACAAACTGTGGTTTGGCTATTACATAGGATTGTAAAATACATGCACTTTCACTGCCTTAAATTTTCATACTGCAATAACTAACTTTCTGGTATATATTCATTATGCAATTAGTATGTAAATGAAAAGCCTGAATGTGAAAGTGTTTGAATATAAAATACTACTGCTAAAAAAATGAATACAACAGAATTAGAGTATGTAAAGTGAACATGTGTTCATTAGACTTAAATGTTCCTGTTTCCACTAACGGTGGAGTCCAAGTACATGAGGTTATTCATGAAGATTACTTAGTATTAGTTTCTACTGTTGTATTTGTTTTGTAATAAAGTCGTAGGCTAATGCAAGAAACATGAAAGAGTTGAACACTGGCGTAGACAGGGGGCACTGGGGGCCATGTCCCCCCCCCCCCTATTCAGCCACTTTAAAAAAGTGAGAGCGAAGTAGCGGGGGAAGTGAGAGAAAAGGGCCTAAAGAGGCGCTACAAGCCGTTATCTGGCTCTCAAAATTTGCTAAAACGTCAAAGTTTTCGCGCTTCGCGCGCGAAGGGGGGAAATAACTCTCCTCTCCCTGCACCCATCCCTGTTACCATGGGTGTCGATAAGATAAGAATTATGATACATTTACTTAAAACTAATAATTACCCAAACTCATGATGTTTGATCTTGAAATACCATCACATTCTCTAATGATTAGAAGTAAGGAAATAAGAAATGCCATTATTTCAATGCGAAAATATCGAAGAAAATGAAAACAAATCGTTTGAAATACGAAAATTTTCCAAAGCTCGATCGCTTTGCTCCCTCGCATAATTATTTTCTTTCAGGATCTCGTAATTTCGCTCCCCCAGTATATAGTTCTTTAATAGCTTAAAAGGTTCAAAAAGTTTGAAAACAAATAAAGATGTAATTGCTTTGCTCGCTATATAACGATATAATGTAAGTTTCATATGACTCCTGCTAAGTATTGCGCTCCCAATATAGGATAAAGTGTATAAAGCAGCATTTGCAGAGGTTCAACTTTTGAAAGAAATCTCAACTTCAGGTCGCCTTGCTGAATTTCTCGACTCTTTCTCAAGCCTATAGGGTTTTCGTTCTGCTCCCGATTGTAGAAGTGAGTGAATAGAAAAACCGTTTATCAATGTATAAAATCGAGCTTCTCTACCGCTCAGCTGCGGTGGTAAAATGCAAAATTTCCTGGGTAAAATGTGCAATAAAATGCGTTTTATAGGGTTAAAAATCGAAAAATTTGCCGCTCGGTCGCCTTTCCCCCTCGCTTCTACAATAACCGGGACCTTTGGGGGGGGGCCTAACTTCATTGTTTGCCCCGGGCGCCATAATCCCCAGATACGCCACTAGCTTCGCTCCCTCGCATGTGAAATGTTGCGTCCAAATAATTAAAAGCAGTCCTGGCGTCGAAGTATAACTTTCCGCCTAAAAAAATTGTTTGCTACAAGCTGTTATCTTTCTCTCAAATTTGCTAAAACGTCAGAGCTTTCGCGCTTCGCGCGGAAAGGGGGAAACTCCCCCTCCCTGCACCTACCCCTGTTACATACAGTACATTATTGCGTCCAAAATAACTGAAAAGCAGCCAGGGCGTCGAATTATAACTTTCCGCGTCAAAAAATTGCTTGCTACGAGCCGTTTATCTTTCTCTTTTTTCTTTCCGAATTTGCTAAAACGTCAGAGCTTTCGCGCTTCGTGCTGGAAGGGGGGGGAACTCTCCCCTCCCTGCACCCACCCCTGTTACATACAGTGCATTATTGCGTCCAAATAACTGAAAAGCAGCCATGGCGTTAGACTAACTTTCCGCGTTAAAAAAAAGTATTACGAGCCGTTATCTTTCTCTCAAATCATAAGAGCTGTCGCGCTTCGTGCGGGAGGGGGGGGGGGGGACTCTCCTATTATTATTTTGCATGATAATTATGAAGAGGTTCGAATCCCACCGTAGCACTAGCGTCCTTTGGCAAGACGTTAATTTACATTTGCCACTCTCCACCCAGGTGTTAAATGGTTACCCGGTAGGATGGCGAAAGTTAATTTCATTTGCTTAGCATGTGAGCGTCACTGTACTGCCCATTGCTGGAATGCTCCCCAGTGAGTGGAGAATGTGCATACATTGTGTGCGGGCGTGCCATAATCCAATGACCGGGGTAACGATATATATCTAGCGCTTTGGGCCAGTTTGGGAAAGGCGCTTTATAAATGCCAGGTATTATTAAGAGACTTGGCTTTATAGTAGACACTGTTTTACTTTTTTACTGATGAACAACATTCTACTGAAGAATATTGTCTTTAGTAACTAAGCAACAATGAATGAAGAATATTCACAAGACATTCAAAAGAGAGGAAATGTATGGAAATTCATGGCGGCATTTAGCTGTAGACAGGCAGGCGTTAAAGAGCTATAACGAGAAAGGCAATGTAGTTATTATAATTATGCATCACTTATAAAGCATGGAATTTCTACATAAATAAAGATTTACAAGTTGCTGACTTTTCAAATGTTGCAACATTTTATTTATTTCTCATTTATTACCGATTCATTTACTAATTAAATAAAACAAGGATCTATTTGTACACCCAAGGAAACGACTGTACTCAAACGAAATTAAAAAATGCAAAAGTGACAGAATAATTAACTATAGATTGTGGTCACTATAGTGTCTACCACTACTCCACCAGTGACCAGGAAGAAGTACTGAATGTGCACATTCAGTTGCTTCAAACATTGACAATATGGGAGAGAAATAGGGATGAAGATACTAGTTTGTTAACATATAACGTGCGACCGGTGAGACTGAGCAATAGCGACTCACAATTTCTGGCATTTATTTCGAGTTGGTCAGAATGTTTTCATCCATGTTTATGTACGCACATTGACTAATTCATGCACCGGTGTACTCACGCAGGGGCCGGTTTCTCCCCATCCCCCCATGAAATTCAAACAGGGAACATTATCAGTGCCATATATACCATGGGCCGGCAGATGTGGGGGGGGGGGGGCACACACACTATTATACGTATATATATATACATATAATATATTATAATATACGTACCTATTTGCGGATTAGGGGGAATATAAGTTCGTAAAAAATCAAGCATAGGGAGAAAGTGGTCTTAGGGGCCAAATTTTCCTTCTCCTTAACATTTTGACGGCTTGATTCAGTATTTTCTCGGGGTCTTGCCAACTTTTTAGGCATATTGACATCAGGGGCCCGTTTCACGACGCCAGCTCCATGACAGTCATATCTTTGTCGGCGCCTCACCGGAGATGTCCGCTTGCCGACAAACTGTTTCACAAAGCAATGACAGACAAGCTATCGATACCGCAAGTTCAAGAATATAGTCTTTCTCATGATCCTCTAGACTTATTCCAGAAAATTTAAATTACGTTTTGGGGCTTAAATGGTTGGTTATGATTGAAACATGAATGAATTTCCCATTAAAATGTTTTACAAAATTAGTAGACCAATTATACCGCATCTTTTCCGCTTTTAGTCTTTTTAGAAAAATTGAATAAAAGAAAATCGCAGTATTCATGTTTTTGCTACCGGTAAATTGAACGTTGGTTGAAGGACACCATAATGTGATAGTTTAGCGATAAGAACTCATTTTAATAAATTGACATTAAGTTTTTACAAGAATATTACTCCAAATAGCTTCTTATTGGAATAATCATGCAAATTATTAAAGTAATTAATAGAATATTTGTTATGATTATTTCGATAAGCATATTTATACTAAAGTTGTAACTATAGTAATTTCTATTACGTTCATGAAACGTAAGATGGGTATGGAAGTAAAAGACTATTAATATGCTATGGAGAACGATGTGTGGCAACTTTCAAACTGATAATATTTATCTCGCTATATTTATAAAATTGTGATTTCATTCGTTTCGTACCCCCGAGGGAGGTGCATCCATCAATATCATTCCCGCAATTTGGTTTAATCTTTTCAAAATATATTTTCCCCCTGAAATGTAGATTGATAGATAGAGAGAGAGAGAGAGAGAGAGAGATAGAGGGGTAGGCCTAATATATGACAGTGACAACCATGTCCGTGATTTTATCATTCGCTTCAAATTAATATTTGCTGGTAATATAATGTACAATGCATTCTCTCCTCTCTCCGTCCACCCCTCCTGTTTTTCACTTTCACTCTCTCTCTCTCTCTCTCTCTCTCTCTCTCTCTCCCTCCCTCTCTCTGTCCCTTTCTCCCTTCTCCTTTTGCTCTCCGGGCCGGAAGGGGTTCACTAACACCTTTTTAAGTGAGAAAAATTATCGGATTGTGATTAGTCAAAAAACAAAGTTTGGTTGTTAGTGAACCCCGTCTGGCTCATCTGCCCCATTCTCATTCTCTCAATTACTATTTAGTATAAGTCTGACACTCATAATCACTTGCAAGCAGGTACGAGTTTACATAATGCCTCAAGTAAGTCTGATATGTCATCTTTTCGTATTTTATTCATTTCTGTTCTTTCTTCAATTCCCAAGTCTCTTTCTCGGCCAATAATCTTTCTTCTTCGATGAAGCGCTTTCCTTTCTCTTCAGCCAACCTCTCCTTTTCAATCGCCTTGCGTTCCTTCTCAATCGACACACGCTCTCTCTTCATTAGAAGACGCTCCTCTTCTTTCGACAGCCTTTTTCTTTCAACGGCCAAACGGTTCTTTTCTTCGGCAAGTCGTTCTTTACTGTCTTATACCTGAAATAAATAAGTGAAACATATAAATGTGATAAAGAGACGATGAAGAGAGGAAGAGAGAGAGGGGAGACTCGAGAACCTGAACTTAGAGGTGAGGGAGGGAGAGAGAGAGAGAGGGGGGGAGGGGGGAGTAAGCTGAAAGAGAGCTAGAATAAGAGGATGCCGTTGGGTGGACAGAGATGTATGAAAGACTGAGAAAAGCTAAGAGCTGTCAAATGGAATGGAGAAGATAAACAGAGAGGGGAATATATATATAGGGGAAGAGAAGCAGAAAGAGACAGACTGCAGTGAATGTTTAAATGATACTAATCATGCCCCACCCTCGTAACTGATCAAAATATATTTAAAAGTGATTTTTGGAAAAAGGTTTAGATCGAACCTTAACTAGTGTACATACGAGTAAACGATGAGCTAAGAATTAA